>OX424511.1:7611579-9009869 GCA_949152395.1 Agrochola litura | reverse complement strand
TTGAAACTGATGAAAAAAGTTTTCTTTTGTGGCAATATCTGCTTTTTCAACTTGGATAAAGTGGCTTATTTAAATTAAATTGATGTGTGTATCTTATTGAAATTTTACTATGTCATGTTATAGATTTGTATTAACATTCATTCATACCTTTTAGACTTTTCTTAGGTGATATACTCTTTCTATGAGGACTGTGTACAATCCCATATTTTTTACTAGGTGATTGTTTCATGGGAGTAACAACTTTTTGTCTACAGCCTCCTGGCTTATCCCCATTTTCAAATACACATGATTCCTTTTTGAAGTCATTAACCTTATCTGGTGATACATGATTTTGTACTTTATTCTCAATATCAGGCAAAGATGTGAGAGGTCCCTCTTTTTTCTTCTCAATAACACCTTCTACATTTACACCATGTTCATTGGGTCCCTCAAAATCTGTCAACAAATTCTTGTTTGGAGAGATTTTTGTGTGAAATACATTTTCCTTGTTAGGTGATTTCTTCATAGGACTGGTTTTAGGGGACGATAAACTTATGCTACCATTTTCAGTCTTGATCTTTTTCGGTGTATTAGAAGTCGAACCATGGTTTAAATTATCTTTTATTGCCGGTTTATCTAAGTCTATATCATCATCTATGAAGATTGGTGATGATGCCTTTCTTTTGAAACTCTTTTCAGGACTTTTAACTCGAGTTTGGGGTTTACCAGTAGCAAGAGGTTTCTGGCTGGCACTGTTAGTAGCATTTTTGAAGAAATCTGTTACTGATTTTTGATTCTTTGAAGGACCACCCTGTTGACAAAAGTTGAAAATTAAATTAAGAAAAAAATGTTTTAGCTTACGGGTCTTTGCAGATTCCAAGTATTGTACCTTTTTCAAACTTAACGCTCTTGGCATATTGTACGCATAATAAAATTCGCCTATTATCAAAGAAACCGTTAATAAAGAGACAAAAGCAGTGAATGTAAATAAATAATCTGGTTTCTCCCGCGTAATTTTGACATGAAATTGACAGTATGGTATCAGCTGACATTGACAATTGACATTACTTTGCAAAGACAAATACAATAGAGGTGAGGTGGTCCAATAGCTTTCTATCTTTGTGATCATTGCATAAAATCGACTACTTTTGATTTTTAGGTTCAATATTATATGAAGGACCTTGTGAAGGCCGCAGGAATCTGCTAGCGCTGGATGCGAAAAGCAAAGGATCCGTCCTCAGAGTACTTTGATCCGTCGATGTGGCGACGCTTGGGGAAGGCCTAATCCAGCTGTGGACGTCTTTTGACTGAAATGATGATTTAACCTCTCAAGCCGCACGCAGCAAGTATAGTCTGTGGACATAACTTTCATCCAACATTCAGGAGATAGTTGTCAAAAAAACAAACATTTGAGGTTAGGTCTCGTGTCGCTTTGTTTTTATTGAAAATAATTTAATTTTAGGCCTTCCTAATCAATTTATAACAATGTCAAAGAGACCTGAACACCAAGCGCCTCCTGAAGTTGTAAGGATATTTTTATAAACATAAAACTGAGTGAACAATCCATTTGTTTACCTGAATAATCACCAATGTTTTGTTATTTTTAGTTCTACAATGAAGATGAAGCCCGAAAGTACACTCAGAAGTAAGTATACCCTACTAATAACTTTCGACAATCACAAACCCGGTCATGACGTGACTAGATAATTGGAAACTCAATTTTTTTAGTTCACGTATTATGGACATTCAAGCACAGATGACAGAAAGATGCCTCGAGTTACTGCTTTTACCTGAGGATTCTCCGTGTCTTCTCTTGGACATAGGATGCGGCTCGGGCCTATCTGGCACAGTGCTGGAGGAGAATGGACACATGTGGATTGGCATGGATATATCACCCTCTATGCTTGGTAAGTTTAATCGAGTACACAGCTAATCATCACAGGATAATAACTTGTCATAATTACCATCTCAATAGTGTTTAAAAGTAGATTTTGAGAGAGATCAGCTAGCTTGAAACTTCTGAAATTGTAGCCCATTGCCTGATACTCACCATAACATAAATTTCAGATGTAGCCAAAGAAAGAGAAACAGAAGGAGACCTAGTACTGTCAGACATGGGTGAAGGAGTGCCATTCAGAGCAGGATGTTTTGATGGAGCGGTCTCAGTGTCTGCCCTGCAGTGGCTGTTCAATGCTGATAAGAAGTCACATCACCCTGTCAAAAGGCTCCACCAGTTCTTTAGTTCCTTATATGCTTCTTTGGTATGTGAAACCTTTTTTCGTAAACTGTAGTCACTGTTCGAAGTCATCATTCATAAAAAAAATTAAGTAATTATTTGTTTTAGTCGAGATCAGCCAGAGCAGTATTCCAGTTCTACCCAGAGAATGAGAGTCAAATGGACCTGGTAACCTCACAAGCCATGAAGGCTGGCTTTTATGGAGGTGTAGTTGTGGACTTCCCTAATTCTGCAAAAGCCAAGAAGTTTTTCTTGGTACTGATGACTGGAGGATCTGCACCATTACCTCAAGCACTAGGTAATTATTAAATGAATGGCTTGTGATAGATCCAGTTGGTCGTACTCACATCAAATAACTGGAAAAAACAAAACAGAATAGCAGCAATGAAAGAAGTCTTTGTACCTAGTAGTGGGTGACTCCAGACTTGATGTTCATTATTTTTAATCCCATTGATTTTGTGTGATTATTTTATTTTAGACATCTTTATCATGTGAATTTCCTGTTTTGTAGGAACTGATGAAATGGACAACAACCTCCAAGTCAAGTATGCTAAAAGAGAAGCAACAAGAAACAGTAGAGGCAAACCACTCAAAAACACAAGAGCTTGGATTCTAGAGAAAAAGGAAAGGAGAAGGAAACAAGGCAAGGACACAAAGGCTGATACCAAGTATACAGGCAGGAAAAGAAGTGGCCGCTTTTAGAAATAATATGTTATGAACAGTTGAACAGTCAACAGTGTATATTAATTTAATAACTAAGCTAATCTATATTAAAAGTATATAAGTTTTTCATTCTGGTCTATCTTTTTACAACATATTTCCAAACAGTGTCCACACCACTCCCTATTGTTTCTACAGGAGTCATATTTGGCAACGGGAACCGGCATGCCACTACCACTGTGTCTTTGTTTGTCTCTGTTAATAACTTATGTTCAAAGTCCTTCATCATCTGTTCAACGCCAAATATCACTATGTTGTTGTATGGCTTTAGGTCAAACTTCCATAAGTCACGCTGGAAGAATTTGCTGCCACGGTATTCCGGTTTCAGTAACGCAACGATTCGAGAATAGTAGACTAGCCATGGGTTTAACTCTACTCCATCTGCTTGGAAACCTAATTTGGCGGCAGTAAACACAATCCTTCCATCGCCCGAACCCACATCTAATAATTTACCACTGCGACCAACCAAAGCTTTGCTAACTCCAATGAGTTGTTCTGTGGTGGCCGGAACGTAAGGCAAACAAACTTTCCTCAGCGCTGGTACGGTGAACGGTATACAAATAATACTGACTCCAACAGCTAGTCCTCCGGTGCCATAAATTAAAACTTTTCCTGTAGTAGATAACTTTGCTGGATTTTTTGTTCTTCCCGAGTCTTGGAGTAGTTCGAGCTCCATCATTGTGTGCTGAAAAATTAGGTTGTTTTATTTATAGATTACTTTCCTCATGCTTTCCTCTATGTTGCTTTACGTTCGTGAACATTTGACAGTGAGTGACATGAACATCCTCTTGAGTATTAATATTCTGTGGTAAGGTGACCACAGACTACAAAGTATTGTGGTGAGGTGACCAAGAACTTCAAATCTGTCTTGATGTGAGAATGCAAGAGTTAACAATAAATAAACATGAAGGATTTGAAAAATATTGCGGATCGCGCATCCTGCGTCATGTCAAGACTGTCACTGTCATCAGCCTTAGCAGCCGTCAGTTTATTAGCAAATGCCAAATATTGCCGAAGTTTCTTTTCCTCCGGCCACATTAAATTTGCTGTAAAATTGCATACTTTATACGTAGGAATACTAGATAAGAACAACAAATGACTGCGTTCGAAGAGTTCGGTGTTCTCCCCGAGCTGGGGAAAGCCATTGACGAGATGGACTGGACACTGCCAACAGATGTCCAGGCCGAGGCAATACCGCTCATCTTGGGTGGTGGAGACGTGCTTATGGCTGCTGAAACAGGCAGCGGGAAGACTGGTGCCTTCTGTTTGCCGATCCTGCAAATAGTGTGGGAGACTTTGAAAGATATACAGGAAGGGAAGACGAGTAAGATAATACAAACGATATCGACAGAGTTGACGATGTCGTTCTTTGATCGCACGGACGCGCTGGCCGTGACGCCGGACGGGCTGCGGTGCCAGTCGCGCGACCAGAAGGGCTGGCACGGCTGTAGGGCCACTAAGGGCGTGCACAGCAAGGGGGCTTATTACTATGAAGCCACTGTCACTGATGAGGGCTTGTGCCGTGTGGGCTGGTCAACACAGGCTGTAAGTGGAAATGCCATAAAATTTTATAAACTCAAAACATTTAAAAACTGAAATAAAAAAACCCTGAATTTATTCAAACAAATCAGATTCATTTCATTATCATTGCATCATGTTTTAAAATATTTATAGTTTCTGATTCATAGATTATATTATTTTGTTAACTATACATAACCTGGCTGTTGGCAATACAGGTATCTTAGGATATGATACAAGTATGTATTAAAGCAAAAAATAATGTGTAATTATATTTAGGCAAGACTGGATCTGGGTACAGACCGTCTGGGTTTCGGGTTTGGTGGCACAGGCAAGAAGTCCAATGCCAAGAACTTTGATGACTATGGTTCTCCATATGGAATGAATGATGTCATAGGTATGTGGTTTTTACAGATCCTTAGCATAAATAAAATAAATTATTTAGCATGTTGTTTAAAATTGGACATAAAGTTAGTAACATTAACACTTTCGCTGACATTACGGCCAGAGGCATATTTTTTTCGTGTTTGATATGACGCTATGCCCATAGCCGGATAATTTTATCAAGTCCAAACAGACAAACCGCCTATACCTGTGTAAATTTGCTTACATTACTAAGAAGCCACATGATCCAGTGTCATATTGCAGTCACTCAATTTTTTGTAGTATTCACACGGTATTCACTGTAAATGTCATAATACAGGTTAACAGACTTATTTGACATGATAGTCCACCTGTGTACAGTACTGGCTATCGACGGACCATCATATTACATAGGTACCTTGACTTGTTTTTTGCGGCAGTCCAGCTATAGGCATGATATTATTTTGTATGAAAATATGTAGTGCTATTTTCAGAATGTCAACTTCATCTCAGTGTCAGCGAAAGTGTTAAGTACACACAAACCATTTCCTTCATAAAAATTGGTAAGATACTGTGCATTATTTCAGGGTGCCTACTGAACTTGAACAATGGCGAGATTAGCTACACTAAGAATGGAGAGAAGCTTGGAGTAGCCTATACCCTGGCCCCGGAAAGGCGCGCAGACTGCTACTTCCCTGCAGTTGTACTAAAAAATGCTGAAATGAGCTTTAATTTTGGAAAGATGCCATTTAAGGTACAAATTCTTAGTTACCATAGAAAACAGTTGTGTTATAAATTTTACATTTTCGTCAATAATTTTTGCTTCCTAATCAACATATTTTCATTCTATTGTTTTAAAAATAAGCCATTTTGGTTTTAATGCTTCTTTAGAATATTAATGTTTTATCGTGTTTAGAAATTGATACCAATAATGTCTGTGGAGTTTTGCTAGCTATTTTAATTTGACCCTGTATACATATAAAAGCAAAAATGTATGAACCTTAATAGCACATGGTCTCAGCTGGGCCCAGCCTTCAAAGCACATGGCCATGGCCTCAGCTGGGCCCAGCCTTCGAAGAAATTCTATCTACAATCTTTACCTAGGTTGAGAATTCTATTCATGATAATATAGTAATATTGTACCTTATATTTATTTAGTACCCACCACCGCCAGAGTACATAGGCATTGCCACAGCGCCCAAGGACAATATGAAGCAGAATGTGGTGTCTTCGGACAGCGCCGTGGAAACTAAGCCCGCTAATAATGCGCCGCGATCTATTATTATTGAGGTAAGTTAGAGAATTAACAAAGATAGAAAAGAGTTAAAGATATTGGGTGATCAAACTGACGCCGAAGTCAAATAATTTATTTCACTATTTGAAATAAATTATTTGACTTTGGCGTCAGGCTCACATAAAAGGCACTTTTAAAGGTCGTTGAATGATTTGGTAATTCGAATTTTCGCGGAAACCCTAGTGATATTGCGAAAACACGCAAAATTTGAAAATGGTGAAAAAATTTCTGCGAGCAACTTGGAAGTAGCGCTCGCCGGCTGCTGCCGCGCCACCGCGGCAGAAATGTGAATTTTCAAATCATCCTACGACATATGCAAGAAAATAGAATTGATTCTAGTTGCCCCTTCCAAAAGGTAATTTCATATGTAGTAAGAAACCCCATGATGGCGAAAAACTTACTCTGTGGAATTCTAGGCGCGCAATTGGAAATCGCGTGGCAAAGTTCGGCTTCTAGTATAAACCAATGAACAAGCCTGATGTTGAAATCTGTCTGTTATTGTAAAGTCCAAAAGCCACGAGTCTACACTGCATTATTTCAAATATGCAGCCTGAGTTCTAATGATTGCAAGTGCAACCATTCTACCAATAACAAATAATAATCTTTTCTTTCTACACAGCCCTCAAGAGAATTAGCAGAACAAACTTGCAATCAGATAACAAAGTTCAAGAAGCATCTAGAAAACCCAAAGATTCGCGAGCTGCTGGTAGTAGGAGGCATAAATGTTAAGGATCAGATTAATTCGCTGAATGCCGGCATCGACATCGTTGTGGGCACCCCTGGGCGGCTGGAGGATCTGATTCAAGGAGGTAAGGTTGGATGACAAGCATTTTGTGAAACAGGATTTTTTTCAACTCAGGTTGAGATGTATTATAATGAAAGGGCTACAAAGAGCGAAAAATACAACATAGGATATGACCAATCGGCTCCACTACCAACCTTGTTAATTGAAGTTGTTGCAGTACGAAGTTATTCATAAAAATTTCAACTTACTAATTTGCCATCTCTTCAACTGTCATCCATAATGCATATTTAGTTTGGCTGAAATAAGCACGACTGGTGTTGCGTTAGCGGCCATGCTGTTTTCCATGCATTTGGATTGCTATCGATTGATTAAGCGCATTCTCAGTGCAGGGAGGAAACGGAACATTTTTGTGGTTGAGAAATATTTTCTGATTGATCCTTGTTCATGAAGCCATGTCAACCATTGTCCCATTTTGTTGTACAGGTTATCTAGCCCTCACCCACTGCCGTTTCTTCGTACTGGACGAGGCTGATGGGTTACTAAAGGCGGGCTACGGCGAACTAATCGAGCGTCTCCACAGACAGATACCTAAGATCACGTCCGATGGTCGCCGACTGCAGATGGTCGTCTGTTCCGCCACGCTACACGCTTTTGAAGTTAAGAAGATGGCCGTGAGTATTCGAGACTTTTTTACTACTGTGTACTTAATAAAAATAAATCATTGACAGACAAAGCACTGCCTAAACCGAAGCATGAAATTTCTCACAAGAGTTCCTGATTATTTTTAACGAAAGTGAGCACTGAGGAAGGATTTTTTAATATCTTTCCCTAAGGGGGTGCAAAATGGGGGGATTTCAATTGTATGACAAATCTTATTCCTTAGGTTTATAAACTTGTAATTAATAACAATAAAGTACAATTTTAAAAGTTATAATTGAATAATGAAAAAAAAAAAGTTTCCACTAGATGACTAGGGAGACTCCTAAAGAAAGACTATCATCGAAGTCCTTCAATTCTTATAATTTTTTCATTTTATGTCTTTTCTTCATTCCTATTACGATACTATAATATTACTACTATAAACATCCATAAGACTTCCACAGCCCTATGATGTTTGAACAACACAACAGTCCTCTACAATGGAAAGATTCAAATATTTGCTTCATTTCTTTATCAGGAGAAATTAATGCACTTCCCGACATGGGTGGATCTGAAGGGCGAGGACTCAGTACCAGAGACAGTTCACCACGTGGTCGTGAACGTAGACCCACAGAAGGATCGCCTGTGGGAGACTCTGCGCAAGTAAGTTTCTAGAAAAGCCATCGCCAAACAGTAGAACATCTTAATTTGCGAGGGGAATGGGGTAGAGTTATTGTCCCGAGCAGGGTTGTAAAAGATATCGTATAACGCTGCCCCCGATAAAAGAAAAGACGCATCTAACATTTTTTCCAGATTTGAGTTATATATATATACATTGCCGGACTCAGAAAAACAAGGCGCATCTGCCTGATATAATTATAAGGGGTCGTTCATTATTTACGTGAGGCGTTTAGGGAGGGAGAGGGGTTGAGCCGAATCTTACCCAATTAAAATACGAAATTAAGAGGATACGGAGCTTTCAAAATCAAAACTTGAGGAAGCGGATGTTTTGCGGATATCAAAATGTATGCGGATGCTCTGCAGTTGCGGATGCGGATACGGATATCCGTTGCATCCCTGGTCCCGAGTGGTACTACTATACTCGGGACCAAATATTCGAACTGGCGCAATGTTTTTTGAGTTCACTGGACATTGTGACTTTAAGCATTTGCGTGCCAGTGACAACTTAAGACCGGCGCACACCTGTCGAAGCGCAGTTCACTACCAAACAAATATAAACTTTGTGGAAGTTGTAAAAACCGTCGAAAATAACCAAAGCCTGCGAGAGCATCCAAACAGACACAGATAAGCATGCGGTAATTTTTTTTTTATCCGTTATTCACATTAATAGCACTTCATTTGAAATATCGGACTGCTTATTTAGTAAATTCTTCTTTCACATTATCAGGCATGTGCAGACGGACGGCGTCCACTCAAAGGACAACATTCGCAGCGGCAACACTACCCCTGAGACGTTGTCTGAAGCCGTCAAGATACTCAAGGGAGAGTACTGCGTGCGCGCCATCAAGGAACATAAGATGGACAGGTGAGATGTTCTGTTGTTTTATTTAACTTTTTTCGAGGTTCAAGTTACTGACGTAGAGTTGAACGAAAATCACACTTACACCGGAATTCCTAGTGTTGATATAATAAATTAGAGTTAATTTGAAAAGTTCCTAGTTTCTAAGATCTCACCTTTATGAAAACGGATGTCTAGCAAGTAAACGATTTGATTTAAAAACACTTGCCCGTTTTCAGTAACAAAAAGCGAATGCAATGCCTAGATATTATTGCAGTGTTGAATTTTGAACTCTGGGCGCTCAGCCGTGCGTTGAAAATCCAACAACACGCTTTACTCAGGCATTAATTCCCCTTTTGGTCTTCAACGTACTAGGGGAATACCACTTTCCAAATAAACCAAACTAAATGAACATCATACTATAACATTCTATACCGTTCTGCATAGAGCCATAATCTTCTGCCGCACAAAGCTAGACTGCGACAACATGGAACGCTACCTCAAATCCTGCGGCAGCGAGTTCACCTGCGTCTGTCTGCACGGTGACCGCAAGCCGGCGGAACGCAAGGGTAACTTGGAGAAGTTCAAGAGCAGTCAGGTCAAGTACCTCATCTGTACCGATGTCGCTGCTAGGGGCATTGATATCTCTGGACTGCCGTTTAGTAAGTGGTATTTGTATACGTTTTTATGGTAAAAAATGGGCAAATCACCTGGGATGAAAACTATTCTCCGCCTCCCAAATCCCCTCTCCTCCCTTCCTCCTCCAATCCCCCCCCCCCACCCCTCTCTTCTCTAATATTTTTTCTTTTTAACTAAGTAACAAAATAAACATCTTAAATTCACTGAAATACAAGGCACAGTCTAAGCCCCTGGGTGCATGTGAGGACCATGGAAGCATTTTTGAAAATTTATCCCTCTTAAGGAGTTAAATAGTGGATGGAAGTTTTTATGGAATTTTGTCATTTGTGCCGATGGGAAAACCCATCGAACGGGCGCATGGGTTATCAGTTAATAATGAACCCCTTAACTTTTAAATTGAAAACTTGAACCCATCATAAAACAATATAAGATTAACACATTTATCGATCAGTTATGAATTATGATGAGGGTTTTGGAAACCAGAGAAGGCCATTTGCTATTTCACATTTCAAACTCATCTTTACTTTTTCATAAATTATCAATAAGCGTTATAACTCCTTTGTTTTCTTTAGTGATCAACGTGACTCTGCCGGACGAGAAGTCTAACTACGTGCATCGCATCGGTCGTGTCGGTCGTGCGGAACGCATGGGGCTTGCTATCAGTCTCGTCTCCACCGTCCCGGAAAAGGTAAAACCATTAAAAATGATAAATACAGGGACAGCCCTCCGCAAACTAACAGGGTGCATTCAGCTCCTTATTTTGAATCATATTCCACTGAAAATTTTCTCAGGAAAATGTTCATTTTTTTAATCGTTTTTTCAGTTACTATTTCTTTATTTCAATTTAAAATTACATTCTCTGTACGCAGTACTCCATTAATGGAAATAAAACAGATAAAATAAAACAGCAATAGATGTTGAAATTCTTGAACGAATGACGCGTGAAATCAGCTGTTCAATTTCTGCCTAGCTAGAGTTCTTCGAACTCCTCGCACCGCATACCTACTACCCGGCTACCCCTCCCAACGGTAGCGATACATTGCGTGTAAGGTAATAAAACAAATCAGGTTTATTGGATTCCCATAACGTTCCTAAGTACCTCTCACCTCTGTGAGAGGGAGGAGGCCTGTGTCCCAGCAGTGGGAACATTTATAGGCTGATGATGATAACGTTCCTGAAATAATTTCATGTACCGGTCACCTTAGTATGATATACTGAATTCCCCCCTTCAGTCTGCGGAGGGCTGTCCCTTACACCCTGTATACCTTACTCTCTACAACTCAGAGACACGAAAACTCTTGGTTTTAAATGGTTTATAGATAAATACCGTGGGATAGGAGGCTTTTTGGCCTCGCACTTTTTGTTTTTTAATGTTCCTCTTTTTATTGTTTAATATTTTCTGTTCAAGTCCCAAATAAAATATTTATTTATTTCTTTTCTTTTGAGACGACTTTCTTACTTGATGGCGTGTTATTCGAATTTTTCACCTGTTCTCCATAGAAATCTCAATTTTGAAACAAACAACTATCTTTTAAACTGTTTAGGACTAAAGCGCTAGTGTAGCCCGCGAAAGTCGTTTTTTCTAAGTTTTTAGCAATTTGCATGACAGTATCAGGATGTATGCTGATCAATATATCATTTGCGGACTACTTTAGCTCATCCCCCAAACCCAGTTTAACTGCCCCTGGACAATTAAAAAATACCTGTAAATTAAAAAACCCATGCTTCGAGTTTGATTTTTTATGAGTGAAGTGTTCACGTTTACCTCGTTCGTTTGCAGGTGTGGTACCACGGCGAGTGGTGTTCGTCCCGCGGCCGCAACTGTTGGAACACAAACCTCACCGACGACCATCCCAGGGGCTGCTGCACCTGGTATAACGAGCCACAGGTATACTCTGTTACTAACAAGTTTTTTTTTTTTTTACTTTCTGCATTTTTTTGTCGTAAAGACATGCGTTTGACACTCCTGTCGGTAGTATCTCACCAGAAGGCCAATTCCCGTAATTTAAAACATTCAAAATCTAGTCGCAAACTCATCTCAGCACAGGTTGAGACTGAGATTAGAATGCGAACGATCTTTACCCCTCCGGTATTAAGCGATGATCCAGTCGACGATAGCGATTTGTTTGTTATTGGCAAGTGCCTAAAGGCACAATAATCGAATATCCTATTATTTCTAAGACACAGTTAAGAACAGCGCTCATTATAACAGCACCGATCTGACACGGCAAATAACTTGTCATTCAAGTTAGGATTTTAAATCAAGTGCATTAAAGTCTATTTTACGATGGCTATGCAGAATAGTGGACGGCTCGCCGGCCACTCTCTGCCCGTGAGTCGTCACTCGTAAAATAGACTTTAATGCATTTGATTTAAAATCCTAACTTGAATGACATGTTATTAGCCGTGTCGGAGCGGTGCTGTTATATTCAGCGATGTCCTTTACACTGCACAAAATTCGAAGTCCCGACAAGGACAAATTCAACAAAAATGGTTTACATCGCGGTCGAATATCAATTTCTTTCTCTCAATTTTCCGCATTGCAGACAATTGAGGTCTATAATATGATAGCCTTATTATACGTAGCTGTTCATACCATTTTCTTGTTGACAGTACCTGGCTGACATCGAGGACCACTTGACCATTACAATCCAGCAGGTCAGCAACGACATGGTCGTGCCGGCCAACGAGTTTGACGGCAAAGTCGTGTACGGACAGAAGAAGAAGTCGGCTGGTAGTGGATATCAGGTAGGATTCCTTGTTTGTATGATTATCAACATATCAACTGTCCTTAAAAAAGTCGACATCGCAAACCTGCCAAAGCACAGCGCAACGCCGTTGTCACTGCCAAACAAATATCGACCTTAAGCAAAATAAAAGTTGAAAAATAATGAATCTGTTTTACGCACTGTGTTACCTTGTTACTGCACTTTTTTAGGTACCTATCCTTTTTGTATTGTAAGACATAACACCCATGTTCCGTCATTTGCAGGATCACGTCACGCAGATGGCGCCAGTAGTGAAGTCTCTACAGGAACTAGAGTCGCAAGCGCAGCTCTACTATCTCAAGATGCATCATAACGTCGCCATCGCTTAATATCAGTCAGTATAATGTATCTAGTTTATTTAAATGTCTTATTATTTAACTCATAGACTGATAATCTAATGTATGTTTTCCTTATTATAAAAGTATAGTTGTGCCTATTTAAGAAACGGCGACAAGGCATTTCTAATAATAATTAATAAGTTTAATTAGCGTTTTTATCAGCGTAATAAATAAATAAATAAAACACATTTCAAAGTTCATTTTTTATATTTCACCCAATTCTCAATCACTACTGATTATTATTAGGGCAGTGTGGCGGCCCGCATTTTAAAATAAATTATTAAGTCTCATAACACCGCTACTTAGGAAAATAGCCGTTAACAATACTGTTATAATAATCATAGTTCCAATCCTTTGCAATGCCATCGCTTCATATTTCACAAGGAATATAAAATGTATTCTATAAAAACTGTTTCGGAAAAGTAACGTCGGATTTATAAAAATATATTCTTTGTATTCAAAAACTATTCGGTCACTATCTGCGTATACTAAAGACATTGTGTAATATGAAGAGAATAAAATCTAACTTGAAATTTAAATTGACGTTCCACTGCACAATGCTACTTAGGTTTTAAAATCGATTAATTTATTATTTCTTGCGAAAACGCACCTTACAGCGGAGCACTTTAGAACTTACGTATAAAGCACATTTTGCAAGATAACATCTATAATATGTAGTCAACTAGACAGCAGTTACATAAGCAGTGGAGAATGTCTAACAATAACTTCAATGATTTACAATTATAAATAATCGCTTATCAACCTAGGAATTATATTTAAGTTATTCATCAACAATATAAGCGCTAAACAAACAATAATTTGCCATATCGCAGGTGTTGGTGCAAAAGACACTTATCTTCTAGATCATTTATTCACAAAATAAGTTGTATATTTTTAGCTCAGCAAAGTTCTCGTACACGTTTTGTTTTATTTTCTCAATGACTGACCATAAACCAGAACCAATCTTAGCTTTTGCTTTCCAGCGCTCGCATGAGTAGCGAAGTAGATGATATTATTGTGATAATCTGAAAAGACTGAGGAGCACACAAGGTAAAACGTTACTCTTAAATGGGTCCATTCGCTCTATTAAATGTCTTTGGTCTGTCTTTCTTGTTTAGCAAATTACCGCGACGATCGCTAGTCTGCATGTGATATTATCACAACCTCTCGATTTTGTTTCACGTGTCTTTCTGATTCGGTATAAGATCGAAATCAATTTCATATTACCTTGCTTCGCTTCAAATATTTGGGAATAAATAATCCGCTAATACATTTTGAATGGAACTGTAATCGCTGAAACATTTGGATTCGGCACAAATAAAAATGAATTCTAATAAAAATTATAATATCATGATAAATCCCACTGTAATCTAGTTTAATCGACAGATTCTTCGAATTCTAGTCACCGAATATTTACAAGTGTATTAACAAAATTAGCTAATAACAATCTAAACCTTTATTCCTGATTTTCTATAGCTAAGATGACAGCTTTTCGTATATAAGAGTTATCTCCGTAGTACACAACGAAATACAAAAATCTGTAGAACAAACTGATTAAAATCGCGGCGCAAATCATCATTTTGATGAAACAAAATGCATTCAAATATAAATATATTAATCTATTCAATTAATTTAATTATTTATTTAATTATTTATTTAACCTAGTATTTGTAAAGAAGATTAGGGAGGTATGCAACTAACGAGTTTTACAAGTATCACTAATTTGACCATAGATAAATAGTAATAAAATATTAAGTTTTGTAGCAGCGACATACATAACAATAGAGATAGTAAGGTAGGTTAGGAAGTCACACATTATTTAGTAACAAGTTAGAGGGAGTAGGAACTACAAAGCAATACTAATGTTATAGCGTTGTAATGTTGCTGGATCTTTTGTTAAGGCTTCAAATGGCACCAGTATATTCACTCCTGCACATTGTATACAAATATTTGGCATCATAATGCGTCAAGCGTGTAATTTTGTTCGCGCGTGATAAATACGCGTTTTACTATAGCGATCCAGCTACATTTAGCTTATGTTAAGTAGAAAAAATGAAGTGCACGATCGGTACAATAACATTATTCTTATTAGGTTCGCCAGCCGATTAATATTATTTTACTACACATTAATTTTTGATAATTTCATAGTATAAAACATAACACATACAATTTTAGAATCCGAAAGGCTCAAACCAAGCTGAATTACAAAGTTACAAGGACCGGCTTACCACGACTATACTATCATTAACAATAATAATTTAATATTACTCTTTTGGTGACCACTGCTACCCACCAGCTGCATAACTTACAATCATATACACTACGATACATATAAAAATTTATTAGTATTACAAAATTCCGTACTACTTCTGACATGTATCAAAAATGCGTTCCCGACACAGGCTTGGCGATAAGGCGCTTGCACCGAGCAAGGGCGCGTCGCGGGCGCATGTTTCACTTCAAAAAGAGAACACCTCCATCTCTCGTATTTACTTACTATCGAGGATACAGTTTCTATCACACATACGCTTATAATCACTTATACGAGTCTCGCGAGAAGACATTACGTAAAAGAAACTGTATGGTTTTTCCATAGACCCAATAGTAAAAATAATTTTACACTTTTTATCATTACTAACTCGTATAGATGTCGCAGCTGTCGAGCGCGTGTGGCCTTTATTGGTGGTAAGGACGTATCTGTCATGTATACGTGTCAATGTGTGTGTGGCAGCGGCACTGGATTCAGTTGGTATAAAAAATTGAGAGCTACCGATCGCCCCGTCAGGAATGCTATCACAGCCTGCAGTTACACGCAGACACACAAGTAAACACCACGCGCGCTAGTGAGTTGCACGCTCTATACCTAATTTATGCCCACCAATACAGTTTGACAAATATTAATCGTGCCACTTATTATTTGGACTTACGAGCTAAATAAGCGTATCATCTGATGTAACTTAATACGCAACTCTTCTTAATTTTCCTTGATTCATGAGTTACAATTAATGGTATAGTTATTATACCGAACGCGAATTCTTCGATCGGTTTATAAAATTATTTCTATGTATTGTTTGGTGTATTTTATTCTAAGATCACTTATTACCGAAACCGATAGTTCTGAAAAATCTAGTATTACAAAATAATTGTTCTCTATTATGCTTGGGAGTGTTCGTCAGTCGGTCAGATTGGTAGTCGCTCCATGTAAAATACTGGTATCCAGCTGCATCCGGTTAAGTCTGGAAGCCGACCCCAACATAGTCGGGAAAAGGCTAGGCAGATGATGCTTGGAGAGTTCGTCTTCGTCGCATATAAAGTCAACGGCGCCTAATATTCTATATTTATATAATGTATTATTGCTGTAATGGTGTTCTGTGATGTCACTATGGATGGAAGCCTAATTTCTCACTTCGGTGGGCAATCGCAGCATCGCTTTACAAATGAATACGGCACGAATTTTCAATAAATAAATATTAATTATTTTATGAACAATTTAAATAACGCGATGCAATGTAATATTTGGACAAATTTAGGACTCGAAATTTTTCACACAATGAGCAACTCTTACAACCTCACCGTCTTTCTGAAAAATATTTACTTAACATAAAACAAATTAAAACTAATTATAAATACGAAAACTATTCGAGTTTGTGTCTTGACCGAGTTTGTATCGTGGCTGGTAGCAAGTCTTTGATATTGAAACAGTCTGCAACCATCGTCATGTCTTGGTCAATTTTGTACCTTATAGGCATCTTCCATAAAGTATAATTTTAAGTAATTCGACGTGGCTTGGAGGAGATCGCAATCTAGGAACTGACATTACCAAAGCCATATAAATTTCCTAGAAATTAATTACGTAAATTGATATTCAGGTCACGGCCAACCAGCTGTCTGGAAAATGTGTATTTTTTTCAGATTTTTCCAAACTGCTGTTTCCTGCACTTCTCTTCAAGCCGAAGTCAATTAAATAATAATCGTAACATAGCCGTGTCAATCGTTGCTTCCGATTAGCAAGTACACTTATCAAGTACTTGAGGCACACTGCAACATTCTACTAACAATTGAACTATCTACTTGATATCTTTGTCAACGGACTTAAAGTACCCAAAATAGCTCTTATAAAATTCGAACAATTTGGTCTATAGTTTCACCGGGACCGGACCGCTGTTCCGCGCCTAGAATGCGCGGCGAGGTGGGGGGCAGCGTTGACAAATGAGCGGCCTACATTGCCCCCCGTCTTGCCGCGCACATACGTGCGTACTTAAGGCGCGGAACAGCGATCTCGGTCAAACTATAGCAATAATATCCCTGTTTTTAAGATACCTAGTTGAAAGATCATTCATATTCAGTGGGCGTAAAACGCATGCCTATTATAGAATAATACATAGTTTAGTAACCTCTACTTTGTTAAGTTGGCCTCTTTATTAAGCCTCAATAACCAAAAGTTTAAGTCCACTGAACATGTCCATAAATTCCTTGTTTCGTTCTCAACACCGAAATCACCTTCTAAGTCACCATAATTTTTATTTTGGGAAACCAAATAGTTGTCAATTATTATATAACTAATATCTGTACCACACGTTTCACTCACAAATAAAAACTAAGCAGTAAACATTTGTTGTCTATGGACCTGAGATTATTCCCGTCACAAAACAATTATGAAATACTGATACACACTTCAATATAATTTGTCTATTACAAAAAGATAACTAGAAACTCAACGTCCTTACAAACCATCTAACATCTGTTGGGACATGTAGAGATCGTCAAAACAGTTGGTTTGGAGTAGTTATCTTTTGTCTTTTACATCCTCGACCTTTTAAGCAGAAAATATTGCTTTTAATTACATGTTAGTCAGTTCATTTCGTATTATATACAAATCTTTGTATTATTTTCAGTCGTCTTGAAAATGACTAATTATTTACCCGGCGAATGCCAACTTCATTATTCGAACTTAGACTACAACTGCTTTGACGTAACCTCCTTACATTGTTGTCTTTTATTTCGTATCTTAGTCACATAACCACGAGTGGTTTAAGGCAGTATATTCATCTTCATCGTGAACCGACCACTCCGTCGTTATCCGAAAGTGTTAGGCCACTTGTCTCACTACTAAACGCATGAATGTCCAATTAACATAAAACTATAACAAACAAACTTCATAGTAACTAAGACTAAATTAATAAATAATTCTTAGTAGTCCAATGAGATTTTTGATGACCGTACCTGGAAAAGATGTAATTTGAAGTTTTAACATTTTATCATGGTGATATTTTAGTATTTTCTTCTTCTTTTAACCTTTTAACCGCCTACGTCGGATTAATCCGACAAATATTTTCGGGCCCATTTCGCCAGAGTCGTATATTTACGACCAAAATATCACTGCTCGTTTAATCAGCTTTTTTATTTAATTACGCTGTATTCTATCAAAAATATGTTTATATTAGGTAAATAGTTAACTAAGTAATCATTTACAGTTTAATACACTTTAGTCTCTTAATTAGAAGTCCTAAAAATAATGTCCAAAGTTAGATGAATTACTAACATAATTTTTAGAAAATTGTATTGATGTGCAACGCCCATGACGACAAAATCCGACATGAGGGACGGGACATATGCCAAGATTTACCGATACAAAAATAAACATAAATCAAAATATTTCTCGTTATACTGACTAATTAACTTTAAAACAAATACAGCAATTGTTAATAAAACATTTTTTTACAAATGTTTGTGAGTATTTCATTTAATTCCTTTAAAATTAAGTAAATTTACATATGAAATGTCAGCGATTGAATTGATGGTTCCCATCCCTAGCCTACATGTTCCGAAACTTACTTTGTTAGTACGTCCTGCGCTACGGTCGGATAAAGACGACCGCTTCTTACGTCATAAACGAGTGCCGACTTCTGGAATTTTCCATCAGTGTTGTGCTTGTGCATGAAGTTTTACGTTCGTATGTCGATAAATGTACATGATAGAAATGTATCATGACGACTACTGAAGAGTTAATACGAATTCTAGAAGGCGATGAAAATGAAGAATTTTTAGCAGACGAAGAGTTTGACATTGATGTAGAGGTAATTATTTTTTTTATTACATATCTAGATAAATGTATTTTAATTTATTGTGTAGTATGGTGGTGATGTTTGAAAGGAAATTTTAAACTTAGAGTGAGTGAGATGGCGAGAGCGCGCCGTGCGATGAGAATGCGCGCGCGGCCACTCTGGAACGGTGATTCTGATTGGTTGGAGCGCGAGTCACGTGTGGGCGCGCTGACTCGCTCGTAGATACCTACATAGGTAGAGTTTATTTTGTGCGTGCCGCCGCGCTGCCACACACCGCACTGAATCGCACTGCTAATTTTGCTTTTGTAGGCTATTCAAATTTCCTACCTTGGAGACCGATGTATTTTTATTACTCTACAATTATTTTTTTGTATTATTTCAGATTCAAGGAAACAATGTCACAACCACTAATTGGACAACGCAAATTGCTACCCCAATGTTAGAAGAATTCGACGACTTTGTTTGTGGACTGTCGCCTGCTGTCAAATTAGATGATACCTCCACTGAATTCGAATTTTTCGAACATTTTTGTAGCAAAGACTTGTTACAGAAAATAGCCAATTGTACGAATAAATATCATCAACACTTCGTAAGACATACTGATCTCAGAATATATTCAAGACTGCAACAATGGCGCGACGTGACTATTGACGACCTGTACATTTTCCTAGCAGTAACAATGCTTTTCACTAGAAACAAAAGAATAACAATTGAAGAACACTGGTCTACAGACCCGTTATTACATAGTACGGTGTTCAGTAATACTATGTTTCGAAATAGATATTGCTCAATTCTTGCAATGTTATCTTTTTGTGAAGCACCTGCAGGGACAAGTAGTGTACCGAGATTGCACAAAATAAAAATGATGATTGACCACGCTCGTGAAACTTTCAAAACAACATTTATCCCGGGTAAAAAAATGTGCATTGATGAAAGTATTGTGCCTTTTAAAGGTCGTCTAATTATAAAACAATATTTACCTAAAAAACGTAATAGATTTGGCATTAAGTTATTTGTTTTATGTGATGTCGAAACCGGTTATATCGTGGATTTTATAGTGTACTGTGGATCGGAAACAGAAATAGAGACCGTACCAAATTTAGGCTTAACTGGATCAGTTGTGACTGAACTTTTGAAAGACTACTATTTTTGCAACCGAGAGTTGTATGTAGATAACTGGTATTCCAGTCCTCAGCTTTTTATATATTTAAAAGAAAGGGCGACTTATGCATGTGGTACCGTAAGATCAAATAGGAAAGGGATGCCGAAATTCCAAAAACTGAAACGTGGACAAATAGCCGCTTACTCGTCTCCTCCCCTCTTAGCCCTAAAATGGCAAGATAAGAAACCGGTCGTAATGTTGTCTACAATGCACGATGACAAAATAATACCATCAGACAATGTAGACTACTCAACTGGGCTACCCAAAATGAAACCACAGTGTGTGGTAGACTACACAAAAAATATGGGGTCGGTTGACACTTCTGATATGATGACTAGCACATTGGGCTGTATAAGAAAATCAAAAAAATGGCATAAAAAGCTTGGGTTTCACATATTTGACATGTTTTTACTTAATGCATTCTATTTGATTAAAGTGATTAAAAATAAACAAAATTATAGTTTAGCTGATTTCCAATTAAACGTTATCAGACAAATAATAGAAAAATACAAACAATGTTCTTTAACTCAACAGTCAACTTCGCGCGGCGTCCTTGACCCTAACCGTTTTTTACATAATGCACTTTCCTGTTAGAATACTAACCGGCAAAAGTCAGCGATGCAAAATGTGCGCAGCAAAAAGAAAACGGTCTGAGACTCGTTTTATGTGCCAAAAATGCAAAGTTTATCTGTGCATAGATCCATGTGCTGTTGAGTACCACAATTCTACAAAACAATCGGTATCGTAATCCCACATCACTATTTTTGCGTTTAGTCTATTATGTCTATGGTCAGCTAGACGTTGTCGATACTCGACAATATCCATTATTCCGTATTCGACAGTGACGACTGTTAGTGGCACGACGTTTGTAAAATCAAGTGAACATTTCACAATTTTTTAATATCAAGATGGGGTCCAAAAGTAAGTGGTCTTCGAAACGTATTGCATGTAAATGGTGATATCATTACAAAAACTCATGTTTGATTTGTTTTATAGGGAAATTTGAAGAGAGCCAGTCAATTTTGGCTCCCTTTGACTATAGCCAAGATGAAGTAGACATAGACTGTAGCCAAGATGTTAACTTTCCATCAACGCTGACCAACGACGAGTATATGGTTTATTTAAATGAGGGTCAGTCGCATTTAAGAAGTTCTGATAGTACGCCAGATTTATATAGATCTACGGCGACACAAACTTTAGTCAAAACAACAAATGCAAGTACACAATACGAGCAAATTGATAATCCAATCAAAGAAAGTGCCAAAATTTTAGCGGACAGTTATTTTGTTGGCGATGAAACTCGTAAAAATAAGTTTATCGAATGTTACACAAATGTGGTCTCGTCAATAATTCGCCTCGTCGATAGCGAGCATAAATAATTTTTCGACGGATCATACTATTAATGAAAAATATTACCTCTGATTGTTAGACTGATTTTAGTAATAAGAAATTATATCTGTGATTATTTGACTGATTTTATTGAAATTAGTGTTATACAAATTTTATTGTGATTGTGATATATCGTTACATCTAAGTCAATAGGTAAACTGATAATGACATTGTCAAGTAAAATTTTTATTTTTATGTTTGTTGTTAATTAGTGTGATACAAATTATTGTGATTGTGATAAATATCGTTACAGATAGTTCAATTCATCTGTGCACGAAGCGCCATGTGTGCGTGCGCTTATTTATACAGCTTTCATTTGTGTGGCAGCGTAAGCGGCAGTCGTCGTCCGAGCAAAACGTGTCCTTATCACTTTACCCACACATAGCGCCGCGCGCACAGATGAGTTGAACTATCTACAGGGTTATTGGTAAATCATTAACAACCTCTAAATAGTAAACTATGGGACCAAACCTAAAATCGTGAAAAAAAAAATCAGCTGTTCCCTACATTTATGTTCGTATAACTCGCCAAACTCTTCTCTGGACTGATTTTATTGTGAATAGTTTAAGTAATAATTAATAAATCGTTCAAATTTTTAAACACTTTTTGTTTTACTGGCTTGCGAAAAATGTCGTATAATTTCGTAAGGTACCTAAGTAGTATTCAAGTAGGTAGGTACCTATATCTCCACCAAGCTAAGTTTACACCTCGCTGGAATGCGGCGTGTACCCGTGTACCTACGTATAATATAATGTTAAAAACAACAAATACAAAGTAAAATCTAACAAACATTTGTTTACTTTTTTAAAGTCATAACGAATCCTTTTTTACAGCCCGTACCTAAGCCTCAGTGTGACGTAAACGACGCGAGGTGCAAACTTAGCTTGGTGAGATGTAGTTGTTAGTTAACCACGCTCGCAAATGCAAATGTCGTTATTAAAACGAAATATCGACATCGCAAAGTTAAGTATTGCACATCTCTCTATCTTTTAGGTATTTAATTTTCGATTCACTGTGCCGGGCGCTAGGGACACGCCAACTGTTCTGAAGTCGGGCGGTTAAAAGGTTAAGGGCCGGCGCTTATCTATGGTTTCCGAAGATTTTTTTTACCAATAAAGCTAAGAAAATACTAGTAATCGATTTGAATTCAAATCAGTGCCACACATTGGCAAAAATTATCTTTAAGTCGTGACAATAAGGTTAATTTTGCCTTGTAAGTAAAAAACCATTTCCATACCATGCCCCTGGTATAACGCCGGCCCTTAAACTTTGGCGTACCTTGCTCCCTTTTTTTCATATTACATCTAGCATGGGGGTCGCCTCAAAGACATGTGGTGTCAAACACACACATAGTATCAATTCTTATAGCATAGGCAAAGTCCGAGAAGGATCAAATATGGTATCAGTATTTATAGGCTATAATGCAGTTGGTTATTGCAGATTATTTAATATTATTTAATCTTGCAGATTATCGATAGGGGTTAAAAGTGAGGAGTCTGAATGAAAATCGTGAGTTGAAAGGTAGCATAGTTAGCTAGAGTAGAGGCCCTCAGATGAACACTGAAGACGAATGATTGTATAGTGGCTCAACTTGGGAGAGGCATATAAATCAAATTTATGTTCAGCTAGGTTCGGTGACACTGTCCAAAGAAGATTAACCGGATTAGTCTTGAGGAATATTGCTCAAACTAGTACAGCTTTTTTTATCAGAGCTGATCCTACCATACGCTGGGGACCTAACCTTAATCATACAGGAAGGGTTTTTAATCACCATCCAAATTTAACAATACATGTTTTTCTTTTGGTATCACTCAGTACTAAAATATTGAAATATGGCATCACAACATTGTCAAAAGTTTACGTTTGTGGATACACATTCCCGCTGCACCCGCACGTCTCGCCCCTTTCTCTCATTCAGCGTAGTACTCAATGTCTGAATTACTAACCAGCGTGGTTATAATCATCATTATCATTTCGATCGAAAGACGGGTCTACTGCTAGACATAAGCCACCGCCACTCCGACCGGTTCTGTGCTTCTCGTATCCAGCAGATTCCTGCGGCCTGATTGATAATATTTTCGAGAAAAATATTAAATTGTAAAATTTGAGCTGCAATTTTTTTTGTCAACTGTCTTTTATTACCTAATGCCTAGAAAAAATTTGGATGGTGATTAAAAATCATGTATAATACACCTCGTTGTCCGCGACCAATACTCTAGAATAAAAACTATAAGCTCACCCAGGTCAAAGTGCGAGCCAGGGATGATGCTGCAGCGACTCTTTGGAGCGATCGCCGTAGTCATAGGTGAGCTCGTCTCCAGGCGCGATATCGTGTGCGGCTAGCAACACAAGCCGTGGTCCGTCGACCCACACCGCTTTTGTTGACAGGTTACCGTTGCGAGAGTGGTTCACAAGACGACCTAGGCGGCCGGATTCTGATGTCGCGTCGATACTGAGGATAAAGAATATGGTGCTAAAGATATATTTTTTTTGTAAGTCATTTTAGGCATTTTTAATTTAATGGGCGTAACACATCTGAAAGCCAACTACAGTCACAATTTCATCTCAACTACAAAGTAAAAATGTAGTTAAATTAGACATAGTTTTGATAGATTGAGATTATAATGTAAAAGATCACTATAGAACCGAGGTATCGAAGAGGCGAAGTGAGTGCACCCGGTGCAGGCCTGCTACACCAATGCGTCACTTTGAGTAACATCCTATATGATAGGATGAGATCACGTGTATTTGTATCAATGATTGACGAAAACCGTAATAAGGGGAATATCTTTAATATTAATGTTAGAATAGGGGTTTTGTGGTTTGAATGTTATGGTGTGTTAAATACCTAGTGTAAGGGACCAGTGGTCGCAGCGACCAGTTAACTATAGAAACCGATACGAATCGCGCACTTGGTCGCAACGGCCAACTAGCCGCACACGGCGCACACCATACAATACCATTACACGGCCACGACTGGCCGGAGTCGTGGCCGTCTAGTCCGCGAGATCCCTAACTTATATTATTTGACGATAGTAGCAACTTATCTCAATTTTTTGATAGCAGTAGAGTTGCTGTTCGAGTTGTATGAACCCTGCACCATTGAGTGTATCCAACTCACCAATACTGCTGATCTCCGTGTCTGAAGTAGTACATATAGCAGCCGGCCTCCGGGTCCTGTGCGTACATGTGCTCCCTTTCTCTTGCCTCCGCCACGCCCACTAATTCCCCGGAGTACTCCACCACGAACTGTCCGCGACCGAACGGACGGGTCGCTATGACCCCTCGCCCCTTGCCGTCGAAATATGCCACCTGTAGCAATAAAAATAATGTTAAAATCTTGATAGGTTGACCACAATATTTAATGCGTGGGTTATGAAAAGCACTAGTGTTTTGTAGTAGTTTGATTAATTTTCGCTCTGACAAGTCTTATAGCATTAAAACAGCTCACAAAGCCAATGATAGACTAACACGCTTAGCATGACTACAATAGAAACGGATTTTGTCGACGGAAGAATAGACAAAATGACAGATGATAAACAATCACAATCTGTCATTTTGTCTAGTCTTCCGTCGACAAAATCCGTTTCTATGGTTGTCAAGCTTCGCGTGCAGTCCAGGTGGCTACACATTGGTCGGACAATAATTTTGAGTAAAGTCGATACGCGAAGAAGTGCGCATCAGTGTAGTGCAGTCCTAGTCTCATGAATTTGCGCTCTGATCGACTAAACAATTTCAATCAGCGTCAGTTGTTTTAGTGATCGTAAATTGGGATATCAATCACGAAAGTTTTAGCGCTAAATTCAATGTCAGTATTTCAATAATTTCAAGGGTGACAGTAGGACCTAATGTCTGTAAAGTAATTAATGATAATGAGAACTACATTGCCCTTTCGGGAATTACAGGCGTGACTGACGGTGACCGGTGACGTTTTTTGCAATGTTAACTCTAGTACAAGGGGTCGTCAGTCAACCAGAAACATGAACCTAGAAAAAGTTAGTTGAAAGCTATCAAAAACAATAGACGAGTTAGATTGCAAGATGCAACATTTCTGCAATGCAGAGTCATTTTTACGTAGCTTTATATAACACGATTACGAAATCTGTTATCTTGAGTAACTAATAGAATATTCTCGTCGTAACGTTAATCTGTAAACAATAACTGGTTAGTCAGTAGATAGTTTTAACGGGCGACCTTGGCGTTGCACTGATAAGTCAGCTTATCTTTTCTGTAACTTGCACTTGTCTGAGGAAGGAAGTTATCTGTCTGCTAAGTGCTAAGTAAGCGTTTAGTTTCCGCGTTTAGAAACTCGGACGGGCTAGTGAGTTATTTCACTGGAGTACTTTGAGGAGGTGAATACTGAATAGAGTAGTAGGTCAAGCCATTTTTATTTGATGTTTTTTGCGTTATCGTATTTTTAACACTGTTAGATCTGTATGAGATATGAATAGAGTGTAATTCATTACTTTACTCAAAAGTACTTACTAGCTGTAGTTCGGAAATAGAAAGACTACGATATTTATAAATTTAGCTTTACAGTTTTTTTCCAATGACGCATTAAATTGTCTGCTACAAGCAATTACAGATAATGGGCAATGTTATAGTAGGTACATTCGTTCAGATAATTGCAACCAAAATTAATTTGTTCATAATAATATTGTCTTTCTCGTGAACTCTTTAGCATTTGCAGGAAGTCATTACTAATAATTAATGTTCGAATGCTGATTCGGCAATGAAAGTCAAGCATTGGCGAACATTTCAACGCGATTCTACATAAGTATGTTGTTTACATAATTTATTTAAGTGGCATATTAAAGTAATTTTCTTCAGTTTATCTAGCGAGGGGACGCTACGTCACGTACTTCGCTAGTTACGTAGGTCAATCCGTAACCATTAAACAACTTGTAGAGTTAGTAAAGTAGGTACTCAAGGACTAAAGGTGTGATGGGTAGGCAATGGTGCCGATTCTTTTGTCACAAATGCCTCTAAACTAGACTAAAAATCACCAAAATTTAGTTTATTCCTGTCAAACGACGATTTCCCATTCTGAAATAAACTAAAGTGACAACTTAACTATATTTTACTTTGCCATGAGCACTAAGATGGCACTGAGTTATTAATTTCGTGAAAATGGCAATTTTGCTGTTCTGAATTTGACGTTTTGAACTACTACTATCTGACTATTTTTAAACGCGATTAAAAAGGTGAGGAATAAAATTTGTTGTCATGAACTAAAATTCACACCAACACCTCGACTTCAGGTGCAAAAACAGTACTTACTGTATCTTTTTTTTTTCTTTTGCATACATCTCGAAAATCTGATGAAAAACACATAGTTCTTCAATGGATTCCATCACATATTGGAATAAGAGGCAACAATATTGTTGATCTACTAGCCAAGCAAGCCATATGTGATGGAATTCCTGTAAATTTTTCTCCTTACTTTACTAACTTTCAAACAGGATTGTTATTTTGAAAGGAGTACTTCAATAAAAGATCCCAAGAAAAAGGAATCTGGTACAAAACGATCCAACCGCATCCCTTGAACTCACCGTGGACAGATAATCAGCTGTTGAACAGATGTGATACTGTTATCGCACTAAGACTTCGTTCCGGACACATCCCGTGTAATAAGTTCTTATACCTAATGGCAAAATCAACTACTATACATAGAAAAATGATCTACTTGTACATAGGTGAACCACTTTTTTCAACTTCTATACAAAATATAGCAGAAAAAATGTTTGAAATAACCATGTTTTTTTTAAACCCTGTCAGTAATGTATTTTTTCCTATTATTTAGCAACCATACCAAGAAATTTAAAAATCACACATTAATCTTCAGCTATCCTTGAAATAAAATCAAAATTTTATTTTATGATTATACTATATCTTCATTAAGTAAATCAAAGGCGAAATAAGCCATATTTTCGAGAGCGCAAAAGTGATGCATCTATTAACAGGTGCTGTGATTGAAATGAATGGTTTAGCATCACGAAAACTGTACTTTAAGGCGCGACGCCCACTATCTGAAGGGCATCGGACATCGGTACGGCTCGGTAGAGCTCGGGCGCTTTACGGCGGCTTCGGGCGCCTGAGGGCTGCTTGGGGCGGCTTCGGGCGCCTCAGAGCTGCCTCGGCAGTCGTAAGCATACCTAAGGACGCCGAGGCTGGTTTCGGCAAAATTAAGAATAGTTCGGGTGGCAGACACGTCGTAGAGCAGTCGTAACTTTACGTGAAAACAGTTGTACGTGTATATTTATAATAGTGGATTGGGACTTAGTTCTCATTGTTCATCTTGTTGAAGAAGAAGAGAAACTTGTTGCCTTAAGGTAAAAAAGAATATTTTGGGTGAATAAGCTTTGGAAACAAAGGTGTACTTTCGATGAATGTCATAACTTGTTTAATGATTTACGATAAATAAATGAAACGAACCTATACGTGTAATTAATGAGGCTGTTGCCTTTTATTTTCCTCTGGGTGTTGCCAAGCTAATGGAGGCGCGCGCGGTGAACGTTATGACTGTTCTGCGACTTGTCTGGCCACGAAAATGCCACCCGAGCTGCTCGAAACCAGCCTAGGCGTCCTTAGGTATGCTTACGGCTGCCGAGGCAACTCTGAGGCGCTCCAAGTCGCCCCAAGCAGCCCTCAGGCGCCCGAAGCCGCCGTACCGATGCCTACCGATAGTGGGCGCCGCATACTCACACAGACTTAATGTTTCAATTATTTCAACCTTTTTTACAATTAGATAAGTTATTGCTGAAAAAGGGTTTTTTTCGTGCACATAGCCTTAATTAATTAACATAAAAGTAGTGCCATTTCTATTTCCAGTTTTTTTCCAGTCAAGTAGCGTATTGTTTCTGGGTTCGGGGATCCCGCAAAAAAGTTACTTGGACTTGGTTGATATTGACGACTTTTTCGACTTATTATATTGTAAATAACTTACTTGTAGTCCATCTTCCCTCTGCTCTCTTATAGCCCGCTCCAAGTCCCGCATCTTCTCCGCCATCACACATTTGGAAGTCTTCCTGACACTCCGTCTTACAGGGAAGTATTCTGTAAGCTTGTGATTCGTATCACCATTGACTACTTTATCTATTTTATTAATAGTTTTTTCGATAGGTGGCGGTGAAGGTGGAGGCTCGACTTTGGGGCTTTTGAGTTCTTCCTTAAAATATTCGGTTAGCTTGTGACTCTCAGCTGCGCGAGCGGCGGCGCGCGCCCCTCTGGACCTCAACGTGTGTCCGTTCGTCATATTATTATTGGTTATACCGTTGCTAGTCTTCAGTGGCTTAGACCTCAGTTCAATCTTTTTCAATGGAGGTTCGGAAGTCAGTTCTGCATTTTCAGTCTTTGGCTGTACTGCTGCTATAATCCTATAAACAAATATCACTGTAGATAATGTGACCTGTTTAGTTTGGAAATGACCACAACCACAGATATGAAGGTTCCCATAAAAATAAAGCGTTTTACAGATAGCTTTACATACAAATATGAATAAAGAAAATGTATGAATTTCATAGAATCAAGTAGGTATTTTCATGAAAGCAATGTTTAGTATGATGCAATTCAACTTTTCAAAAACATCATCCCACTCCATCCCATATATTTTGTTGAAGGTTAGTTTTCGTGAGCAGATGCAACTGAATATCATTATAGACTTAATAATAATATTATGAATGGGGGAAAATTATACATATTAAATAAATAAGTGCCTCAGTTACCTGCGCTTTCTATAGTTGCGCGTAGGTCTGACAGGCTTCTCCTCGCATAGTTCAATGCGGTGGGGGGTCTTCACACCCTCCTGTGCTGCCATCAAGCTACTGGCTGGAAACCATACCATCAACTAATTATATTTTTATATTCAAAGTTTTTACTACAAAGACACCTAATTTGATTTTTTACATTGGATTCCATCAATAAAATTATTATAATTTAAATTAATCATTATTGTACATAAATAACAATAATTTTGTATTTACATTTTATTAGTTTTAATTACTTTGATAAAGAATTAATGTAAGATTTTTTAAGTATGTACGAAGTGTGAATAATATTTTTTGTTTTTTGACATATTCTTTAGTATTTAACTGAAATATGACTGAGATTACTAATACCTACAACAAACCAGGATTAATAATATTATCCAGAGCACAGATAATTTACCCATTTTATTACAAATGGAGAACATGCCTTGTGTTAGAATCAGAATTTTATCATTATTACCTATTTATAGCTTGATATTTTTTTTAAATGTTATTAAATTTTTCATGGTTTATTTATATCTATACTAATATTATAAAGAGAGAAAGCGAATTTGGTGAGTTTGTGTATATGTGGAGGGTAATCTCTTGAACCACAGCTTCTATTTATAAAATTCTTTCACCATTTGAAAGGTACATTATGCAGATGGTCATAGGCTATTTATTAAGTAAATATATTTAAAAAAAGTACATAATGATAATACTAAAATTTATTTTTCTTTTATTTTTTATCAAAATGTAAATGACATGTACATAAATGAAATAAAGGAGAATACTAATGAAATACTATCTTAAATTTGTACGAGCCTAGTACTTTTTGTTCAGTTACTGCTTAGAACTTGTGCACAATGTGTTGTGAACAGAATACCGTCTTCATGTGTAAATTGCACCTATGCGAACCTGGGGTAGGTACTAGTATTTAATATTTGAAATGCATTCGCTCTGTACCAGCAATTCTAGCAAGAACAAAATCTTATATTTTTTAATTAAATATTATTTTCTTGGGGAGCGATTGTAAATACATACTTAACAAATATTGGTTATAAAATAATTTGTTTAATAAATATACAACTCAAATAAATTAATGGATGCACCCAGCCTAACATGTAGCATCATGGTATTGAAAGTGTTCATGCTGTATTGTTTCTACTAAAAAAGTGCATGAAAAAAGAGTGATGTCACATAAACTGAGCGGAAGCAGAAGGTTCAAAGTCCAATGGGAATCATGAGTATGCTAATTAAATTATATAACTTATGGAAAAATATATAAAAATGCATAGAAGGGTACCAAAGACTTACAAACTAGAAATATGTATAGCAAGTGTTTGGGCATCATGCCGAGACCATGGGTGGCATGTGAAGCCTTATCTTTGCCAACTCATCAAAGAATTTAGGTTAGAAAATAAAGGAATTACAGTCCTCATACATTTTAATTCATAATTGTAGTACTTACATTAAGTTTTGTTTTACCAATATATATTTTTTTTTTTTTGTAAGAAGTAGTCCCTTGAAATTTGCCTGATCATATGGCCTATTTTACGAACATTTATTTTGAAGATTTAATAGAAATTATAAATAAAATAACTACTCAAAAAAAAGTTTTATATTGAAAACACAGATATTATTAACAATTAATATCAGAAAATATATACAGATGAATAAGATATGATTTACTGTCCCATCATGGAGGATAGGTTAGTTTACAGACATATTTTTCAGAAATATTTAGGTTAGCATCCAGAACTTACCATCAGTGAAGGAAATTACAAGACGCATAAATATTGAAACACGTCCAAAATTAATATTTAATGAGAACGTATATACACACTATCTCATGCATATTTTTAAAAATAAATGTGTTTGTAAACTCGTGCATTAGATGACGGAATTATAGAAGGGGGTACCGCGAACAAAGGATGCCTCAAACATAACATGGACATCATGACAATTTTATGTATAGATGTAAATATACCATACTAACCTCGAACCATTTCCACTTGAACTTGATAATCGCTGTTATAAAATCATAAAACACCATCGAAGAAGTGGTTAAACTAGACACAAACAAAACCAGACTGGCTCGAGTTACCAATATTTTGTAACAGACCTTGTCATACTAGGATCGCAAGAACTTATCATGTGATTTGTCTATCTGATGTCACGTATTTTTCATATTCTAACAGTTTTTCGAATTACCTAAACTATACAACGTAGAATAATAACGACTACAACATGTATTTCAGTAAAAAATATTAGTAATTCATTCAATTTCTTCGAAAATGTCAAGACTGATTACTAGGAGTTCTGTAGAAAATGGACGCTTGTTTTTCCTAAGCTGCTTCTTCTGATTGGTCATCAAAATAAATTTTAGCCAATGAATTTAAAAAATTTAACCATAGACTAGCAATATTTTTTTAGCATTTGAAAGGCATCATTTGTCTATAATAGAGTACGATGCGTTCCATTATATTTCAATTGTACTCGTAGAGTGGTATACTTCTGTGGTATGTTTTTGTCAGTAAAAAATATCCTAAACTGAAAGCTCATTATAGGTAGCAGCACAGTTGTACGTCTTCAAACCACCATTGATGTGTTTACTTTTGTGTAGATCACAAATTATACGAAAACTAGATAAATATGTATGCGAGTTGGAGTGTAGCACTTAAAAGACGTGCTAAGGATAGGGGAAGCGTCCACCACTGGTAAAAAAGTAGCTTTAGTGGAAAAGTCAATAAATTATGAACGTTTTATAATTTATAGGTTTTTTTTGTGTTTGTTGACTTTTCTATTTTTGTTAAAGACTGGAGGCGTACGAAAGAAATAATAACCTAATCAGAGTTGAAAACCAAATCAAGGCTGTTCTTTCTGTCTGAAAAACTTCAGAGATGTTAATTGTAGCACTGCTCTAATACGACAATACAAAACACCCACACCTTTACTATATTTTACAATATTATCACATCACAAATGCCTATAGATAAAGAAAACACACTTAGTTCTCTTGGGAGTATCACCTCTACACGAATTTCTCCCATAGAAGTCTTTAGGTTTCAAAAGAATAGCACATAGTCTCGCCGAAATATCGGGATTAATTTTTTTTTTCGTGGAGCTTTCTTCCTCAGTTTTCGTCTTCTAAAAGGGGTGATAGACGCACGAGCAAGTACTTTCTCGTTTTTTTTTTTAAGTGAAAACTTCTTTAGCATCGTTGTGATTTGAAAGTCGATGAAATGAAAAAGCGACACTAAAAAGAGACGGACACATAAATTTATAAGATTTAACGTGGGAGAAAATGAGATAGGAAGCATTATACAGTGTTTCTTATGTTCGTGGTTCTCTTTGTGCTCTGCTTCGTACCCCCTCCACTCGTGTTTACCAAGGCATAGTGGGAGTTTGCTTGGGCCTCAGCGTTGTTCGTGTTTAGGGGTGTACGTGTTGTGGGAGTACGTGATTGTGGGCGTACAAAAAAAAAGAAGGTTTTAGGTAGATGATCTCGTAGTTGACCTATGAGATCATGACTACCTAACCGGGCTTTCCTGTGAGTGCCTCTACTACACTTAAAACCTCCAGCCAGGGGTTATTCAACTATGCTAATTAAAACTAGGTGAACGCTCGCTAAGGGAACCCCCTGTGGGGTACGAACCTTGGCTTAGGGCGTCAACCGGAGGGAGGACATCAAGGATGGGACGGGCTGGATCAAAGTTTTGACCATGATTACTAGTCGGGGAATTTAAAGCTAGGTACGTGCTCAGCTGCAACAACTGCCAAGCCTTATCTACCAATTAATTCATACATTTTATCAAATAACCTAGAGAATGTGTAACGCAAATTCATAGTCAATACAAAATTTTGCATGTATGAAATGTTGCTGTATGTATGAAAGTATAATAAAAATGTTCTTACAAAAATTCTATGTTTTAGGATTATTATTGGTCTTGTCTTGAGCAGATATCCAAAACTTTTAGTTCAAGGATAACAACAATTTTTTTTTTTTTTAGTTAGGGATCTCGTAGTTGACCTCTGAGATCATGACTACTTAACCGGGCTTTCCTGTGGGTGCCTTAAGCTACTACATTTAAAACCTCCAGCCAGGGGTTAATCAACTATGCTAATTAAAACTAGGTGCACGCTTGCTATGGGTACCCCCTGTGGGGTACGAACCTCGGCTTAGGGCGTCAACCGGAGGAAGGACATCAAGGATGGGACGGGCTGGAACCTTTCTCGCCCGTGTGTCATGCTAAGTATGCGTACTTTAAATCGCTGAGTAAGTTCGTCGGCGATCCAACAGGATTTAAAATTTGCTCGTATCATTAGGCAGGCGCCTAGGTTCGTAATTTCATACGTCTGTCATCGCCGGGAGTCGCGAGCCACTATTTTGTTTCGACATTTGTGTAATGTTTTGTGTAATGAAAATTCGACCACATCGCGATACAGTGTGAGCAAGCTTCACGTGTGTCACCGACGGCGAGCCGAGTAAGTTTGCGAACTTATAAACCGCGTACTTCAATTTCGTACGTCTATCACCCACTTAACATCTTTGGAAAATACATGGGTGACCGTATTTTTGCAGTTACACAGCTGCGCAACGGGGCATATGAAAAAATATAATAGGCGTAAAAGAAGTCGCTTGTTTATAAAAAATGTACGGATAGTGACAGCTAGATGTCAAATTCTTAGACACTGGCTAGTAGCGACATCTGAAGTGAGCAAGGGGTAGTTTTTATCCCCATTAGTTCTTTTTGTTTTTATGTTTTTCCTTTGCGTCATGTTTTACCGCAAATAAACATATTTTCTTTCTTTCTTTCCCCTCAAATGACAACAACTTTGCCCCCGCAAAATGTTCCACTTCCATTATGGACCATTTAGATGGGGCCAATCCCCGAGACAATCCACTAAGCCTATTCATTAATTTGTTTCATCAATGGCTTGAGGACTATCCAATGCAGTGGACTGCCTCTATTTACACGATGTTAATGGCTTAGTGGATTTTCTCAGGAATTGGCCCTGTCTAATTGGTCCATTATGTACAGACGCCAGCACATCAGGCTACTACAATCTGTCAAATTTATTTAATAGATTTTCAACTTCATCGCTGAAGAATAAGGTTCAAAGTTGATTGGGAAAATTTGACAGTTTCGGGTAGCTTGATGTGCTGGCGTCTGTACGTTTAGGGACATGGGTGGAAGGTATTCCACCTGTCTCCTTTTACGCGAAATCAAAATCGAAGCGTAATCAAAGAGCGGAAGAGAAACTTCAACTTGCAGTAAATAATTATATAATTATCAAACGTATCAAAGTCTAATGTTAGGTACACTACTAGTACTTATAACTAACTAAATTAGTAGGGACAAAATAAACTAATGACATAATATCCAATCTGTCCCGCGACGGTTTACAAGCAAGAGAACGACTCTACTAAAAAGGGACGCTACTTCATTCATGCCCGACCGTCTCGTCCTCATCTTACGAGACTTTTTGTCAAATCGCACCTTCCGCTATCGAATCGAAGGTGCTCTATCTTCCCCCCGTCCCATATGCGCCGGAGTTCCTCAGGGATCCGTAGTGTCTCCTCTTATTTTTATGCTATTTACCAGCGATATTCCTATAAGTAAAAAGGTGCAGTTGGCTCTGTTCGCAGACGATACGGCCATTTACTACAGAGGCTTCGGCCCCGACTCGATAGCCGCCATTCTCCAAACCGCAGTCGATAAACTCGGCGCTTGGTTTAGGAAATGGAGGATTGAAGTCAATCCCGGCAAAAGCCAAGCGGTTCTCTTTTCGAAACCGTTTAAAAAGACCCAAGCCCGTCTCCCCCGACCCATCACCATGTTAGGCAAGCCTATCCCTTGGGAGAAGCGAGCCAAGTACCTAGGTGTAGTCCTCGACCACCATCTCTCCTTTAAAGAGCACATAACCCAAGCCCGCGCGCGAGCCGCATTGGTCCTTGGAAGGCTTCACTATGTCCTAAATTCAAATTTGTCACTACGGTGCAAATTGCGTATTTACACAACGTGCATTCGCCCAATCATGACCTATGCGGGTGCTGTTTTTGAACAAGCAAGACCGAGTCACATCCATAAGATGCAGACATTACAGAACCGTTGCCTTCGGAAGGCCTCGGGAGCCTCCTGGTTTGTTAGGAATGAGATCCTCCACCTCAACCTAAAAATCCCCACCATCCACCAATTTATCAAACGCTCTTCCAAGCGTTACTTCGATACTGCCGCCAAACATCGCAACCCTCTGGTTGTCGAGGCCGCTAGTTACACTCCCTCTAGTATCAATCGCCGCCCTAAGCGAATCCTTACCGACCCTGACGACCCCATTACCCTCCTCCAGGAGAGCAGTAGGGAAACCCTGCACAGTGTACAAAAACAGACGCCTCCCGTCATTTCGACCTCGCCGCCGAGGTCCTTTGCGATCGCGACCGCGTCCCCGAGTGAATGATACTCCCCCCCGACCCTTGCTTGCCCGAGCACGTAACTTTAAATTCCCCGAATAATAATCATGATCAAAACTTTGATCCAGCCCGTCCCATCTTTGATGTCCTCCCTCCGGTTGACGCCCTAAGCCTAATTAGCATAGTTGAATAACCCCTGGCTGGAGGTTTTAAATGTAGTAGCTTAAGGGGGAAGCGTCAAGGTAGCCCGCGAAATTCAAATAAAAAAAAAAGCCATATGTGTTACGACCGCAAATCATATTTTAATCAACATAAAACTGACCTACAAAATGAAAAAAAAAACGTAAGAAAATTTGAATTTCGCGGGCTACCCTGACGCTTCCCCCCTAAGACACCCACAGGAAAGCCTGGATAAGTAGTCATGATCTCAGAGGTCAACTAAGAGGTACCTAAAAAAAAAAAAAACTTAATTCGGTAACGCCCATAAAGGAAAGTAATATATATCGGGAAGTAACGCCCCGGATTGTGGCTTAGTGTTGCCACTTACAAGGGTGCGTTCCTGACTAACTTCTACTGGCGACGCCACGTATAACTAATGTGCGTTCACAAATTCACAATACGTGACGCCACATACGCTATTTCTAGTTACCAAGTCTTGGAGTAAATATGAGACAGCTGCCTAATAAAAAGGAAGTGCCTCAGCTGCCGGCGGCGTGTCCTGAATTGGCTGCCAGCGCCGGTTGCTGAATTTGCTGCCGGCACTGACTTTGGAAAAAAAAGCGGAAAATGGCGTTGGCAATTTAGCATATGGAGTAGATATGCGGGGTAGGTATAATTAAAAAAACATGTGTTGTAGCATTTTTTTTTCCATAATCTATTATTTCCATATTCCAGTAATCAAGTACTTCCCGGAACTGAACTAAATAGTTAGATTAGGTTATTTATTTTTACTCGCAAAAAAGGTTAGATTAGAACTGCGACCCCCTACTGCCAAAAACGACTACATTAGATACAAAAAAATACTTTAGTTAGGGTTAGTTAGTTGGGGTTATGAATGCTGGGAGGGTTTCCATAAACGATGTGCCGGTAGCCGATGTTTTTAATCTCGGCTGCCGGCAGTAATGTACTGCCGGTTCCCAACGGCGTTATTTTTGGGCACCGGCGCCGGCAGCGGAGGCACTCCCTAATTTTTATTGTGCTAAATACCTAGAGGGTCACGAAGTTTTAAGACGGCATTAGGTGAGCTAGCGTGCTAAAATTGAATGGTGTAAAAGCAGTTGGGCAATTAGTGATCCAATCTAGTGCGATCGTATGGGCTCTGCCACGCTTGCTCCTCTAGTGCACTAGCTATCGCACCAGTTTAGCGCTCTACAAATTGAATAATGTAATGTCCGCTTTACGGTTTTAGCAGAACTTCAGACCTCCAGACATTTCAGTGGTCAATGGAGGGTCAAAAAGTCAATGACATTTTGACAGTCACAGCCTTCAATTTCAACATCAGTGAGTCTGTGGTTAAAAATATCATTGTCAAAAGTTCGTGCATTTGGCGCCATTCGCGACCGCGTCGGCGATACAAAACATTTCAAAAACTATACATTTAGAAGTAGAAGTCAAGAGAAGTAAAGTAAAATGAGTAGTGATAGAAAACCATGCTACGTTTGGGATGAAAAATTAATTGAAGAATGCGATCGATTGCCAGCAGTTATTGGAAGGGTATCCATCACTAGTTTTTATTAGTAAACAAATAAATTCAAGAATGTTTGTTCACAAAATAATCTTAATTTTTTCTAGGCTAGCATGATACATGATTTGATAGAGGCTTACAATATCTTGAAGCTATTAACAATTGTGAGATCAGCTCCAGCAACTTACAAAGATATGAAAGAGTTTCATTCAGAGTTCTATCTTGATCATTTGAAGAAATTTACTGAAGTTGATGACGAATATATGACTAACGCTCAAGACGAGGAGTGTGGCATTGGTATGGTAAACAAAAATATACTATTTTTTTCTGTATACTTTTGCTAGAGTAAAATCAGATATGCTGGCAAAGAAATGTGGAGATTGGTACAATCAAAGAGAGACCTATGCCTATGTGAGTGAAGTCTGGCTGTGGATGATGATATTGTTGGAGGAGTAACCGTCATCACATTGCACAAACCATATTGAGATGACACTTGTATTTTGCTATGTGTTAATGATTTTAGTAGTAAATATTTTTTTCTTAAAAAAGATTTTTGACACCAATGAAGAAAGTAATGTCATGTTCATTGTCCTAATATTCTTGTAGGATATGACTGCCCTCCTGTATCTAATATTTTTGAGCTGGTGTCTACCTTAGCCGGTGGTTCTATAACTGCAGCTCGATGTCTGCTGCTCGGCTTAACTGACGTTGCCATCAATTGGTGTGGGGGCTGGCACCATGCACACAGGTACTATAATATTAAAAATACAAATAATGCTTACCTTCTTCTATATCAGAAGAGTTTTGTCTTTTTCCAGCCCGTCCCATCCTTAATGTCCTCCCTTCGGTTGACACACTAAGCCGAGGTTCGTACCTCACAGGGGGGGGTACCCATAGCAAGTGTTCACCTAGTTTTAATTAGCATAGTTGTATAACCCCTGGCTGGAGGTTTTAAGTGTAGTAGCTAAGGCACCCACAGGAAAGCCCGGTTAAGTAGACATGATCTCAGAGGTCATCTAAGAGATGCCCTAACAAAAAAAAAAAAAAATAAGTCTCAGTCCTGTTTGGTGACAGAGCAAAATTCTTTCCAACGGTGTTTTCTCACAAGCTAAAGGTCATGATTGTAGTATACATAGTCAAATAGTATTCCAATACTTTTTTCTTAAAAACATTGTTAAAAAGTATTCTAATCTGTTTTCAAAATTATATTTTTCAGGTTTGGAGCTGAAGGGTTCTGCTATGTTAATGACATAGTCATTGCTATTGAAAAGTTGAGGAAAAAGTTTCCAAAAGTATTGTACATTGATTTGGATGTACATCATGGTAGGAACCTAGGAAACTAATATGATTAATTATTTTTCCTGTTTAAAATAAATTACATAGGTACCATGTCAATAAGTCCTGGCCAAACTTTTCAGGGAATGGAGTACAAGATGCCTACAGCTTAAGTAAATCAGTGTTTACCCTATCTTTCCACAAGTTTGAGCCAGGTTTTTATCCTGGAACTGGAGGCATAGATGATATTGGGACCCAGGGTGGCACAGGATATGCTTGTAACTTTCCACTCCATGCAGCTTACTCTGACGACACTATGGAGTATGCTTTTGGAAAGTTAGTACCTATGTCATAATAATACAAACATAATTTAAATTCTTGATTCTTATTGCTCTCAATAACGTTAAAAGTATTAGTCATCTTACTTAAAAATAACTAAAATGAGTGTAAATAATAATAATGTTTCAGAGTGTTCAACTCAGTTTATAATCACTTCAAGCCCGATGCCATCGTGACGCAGTGCGGCGCAGACGCATGTGCGCGAGATCCCAATGGCGGCGCAAACCTGACAACGCGCAGCTACTGTCAATGTGTGCGGCGCGTGCTTGACAAGCGAAAACCAACCTTATTACTAGGTGGAGGTAGGTTTCAATTTGATCATTTTAAATCTGACTTCATGTCGAAAATTCCACCTTTTATTTGATTAAGACTAGACTGCAACAAATATTGGTGTTCTGCAGCTTTCGGAAATCTGATCAAATTGTCTGCTGACAAATTTTTGTTTGAAAGTTAGTCAAAAATACAAGGGTAAAGATAGAACCTGGGGTTATTCTAAAATAATTATTTCTTCCAGGTGGATATAAACATGCCAATGCAGCACGTTTGTGGGCGTCACTAACAGCTCTGGTAGCTGGAGTAGACCTGGATGAGCAAATTCCTGAACATGGATGCTGGCCAGACTATGGTCCTGACTTCACTGTAGCTGTGGAGCCTACACTAGCCAAAGACAACAACAGAAGTTCTTACATAGACGAATGTATCAATAAAATAGATGGTGAGGATTTATAAAGCAGTTGGTTTGATGAGTTAATCAGAACAATAGTAACACATTGAAAAGCTTTTATTGTCCTAAAATCATGTTTCGTAAAGTTTTATGGATTGTATAATACAATTTTAATAATAAGCTAATGGAATAGTAATTGTTCTTACAGGTAATTTAGTCAAGTACTTAGGACAATCTGAAACTGCAGAACCAGAAGCAAAAAGAATCAAGCCTGAATTGAAATGTGTACACCCAAAGAAAACACTAAATATTGATAACAGAAAGGTTCAAAGTGAACATCAAAACGAAATAAACAATGAAAAGAATGTTGTTGACGATGTGTATGCCTTTGTGGAATAAATTAATTAAATATTTTTTCCCCCAACAATAGTTTTATATTTTTACTTCCGGTTAGGTGACAAACATCAAAAGTAAAATAAAACAAGAAATTAATTCGAAAAAAATATATTTTTAAAGTTCGCACTGAACTGTTCAGCACGCAAGAAGTTACCAAGTAACATTGACATGAAGTGAAATTAGACATAAGCATAGTCTCGTGTCCAGATGATTAATCTTATGTTGATGCAACCCACAAGTTATGATCAATTACTTTGTCTAAATGGGCAATTGATAAGTAATTACAGACACATACCAAAACGTTAATATTGTTTAAATAAAACGCACACTATAATGTATTACAACTGAATGTATAGACAATTTGTTCTAATGGTTAACTCGTAGCTTGGGGTCTGTTAACACAGGTCTTCCATTTATTTACATAGCATTAGTTTACATACAACATTACATAGATAAAAGCTACCTGTCTTCAGGAACAACATAAGCAGATAATAAATTCCTTCGCAAGACTATATAATTTTTGGGGATTTCTGTGATTTCAACTGCTAATTGTTTAAAAATAAAAATATTACCCAACTTAATACCAAATCTAATGCACTTAAGCATTAACATATTCCGATTTCTATTTACCTAATTCTTTATAAAGTGCTTATGTATGTATTGCAAGCAAGGTGATTCAAAAGCTAGTACCAGTGTAAAATCAAATGCAAAATTAGATTGAATGTACAGCAATGGAATTGATCTGAATTTATGCCAGCAGTGCATTCCTACCGCTTCAGAAGATTTATAAATACTGCCTTGGAAAAATAAATGCATTCTTAATAACTTATTCACACATTGCTACAAAAACGGCAGTTTAGCTCCACTGCTGCACATCCAAGCTATACATACAACAATGATACAATTAGCTACTTTAGTCTGAGGGCCGCTTTTCACTGTGTTTTTTAGTGAATTCCTCTGCATTCTTTGAGAACTTCTTCCTGTCTTTAAGGAACTCTTCGGCGAGTTCCGCACGCAGGGGGTGCTCTGGCTCGGGGTCGTTGACCAGGGCCACTAGAGCTTGAATAACTGAAAATTGGAAAATTAATAACAAACAGGCACTCTCACTACACACATGCAGTTCAATATGTCCGTGACTACCGCAGGACCACCAACGCCAATCGCTTCCATATTTAATAAATAATTAGTACCCAATTGGTACCTTAGCAGTTTTCGAGAAACTCTACTTTGAAAGTGGTCCCGGCGGTAGTCACGCTCCCTTCAGCAGGACCACCATGAGCGCCGAAAAAAGGGGCATGCTGCAGCTATTCTAAGTATACAAATAATTAGTACCCATAAATGTGATTCATTGCGTAAAAAAAAACAGAACTGAAACATTTATATTTACCGAGAAATCAACGATGATAACTTTCGTGCGCTCGTTCAGCAGGACCACGACTTTGAATGTCGATTCCAAGTTTGAGGAGTTTGTCGCTTTCCTCAAACCTACATAGAAAATTAGTACCCTGCAAGATAAAATTAGTGCCCAAATTTCAAAATTAGTTCTTCAGTAGTTTACGAGATATACCATGCCATTGGTTGGGGTGGCGGTAGTCACGGTGTTTTAAGATTTCCCTATTATAAACTCTGTGATTTCTTCCCAAATTTTTACAAAAATTAGTGCTCCGAAATAAGTCATAGCGACTAAAAGAGTTGTATTTTAAGAGAAATTAGCTTTCATTACTTTTCCATACTAAATCTCCGCCTATAACCCGACCAAATTAAGTTGTCAATGGTATTGAGCAAAGTCCACCTTCAAAATCGAGTTTCTTGAAAACTACTAAGGTACCAATTTTGTCGTTCGAGCACTAATTAGTACCAATTGGGTACTAATTATTTACTAAATATGGAAGCGATTGGCGTTGGTGATCCAGCGGTAGTCACGGACATAGTTCAATAATCAACAAAATACCATCTTCCAAATGTAATTAGTTGTTTACCTTGGTCAGTCTTGGTAGCAGGCTTCCAGTTCTCAGCACTGATGATTGGTAGGCACACCTGGCCTTTCTCATCAATATTTGGATGATAAATCTTTGTTTTGAAACTAATCTTAGGAGGTTTGAATGGATATTCTGCTGGGAAGTTAATCTCAATTCGGAAAGCGCCCCTGTTGTAAGGAGGATTGTCCTGAAAATTCAAAAGTATTTGATTGATACTTTTAGTGCCAAATTGTTCCGAGTTTACCTAGTCTACACTTAGGCTTATATCTCACTAGGACAACATGGTGGCGCAACCGTGGTTGCACTATTATTAAAATATACACAGCTTTATGGTGGGGTAACTCACCATAGATCCATGCGCAACCAACCATATTTATTTTTGCATTGCCACGATGGTTACGCGACCACTGGCGTCCTAGTGAAATAGGGCCCTTCATTTCATGTTTAGGGCAAGGGTGTATCAAAGTTACTGCCATGCTAAACTAAGTTCCCAGTTCCACTAAAAATATTTTTTCTTACAGGATTTCATGTTGTTTGTCATTATTATTAATGCTTGCATTATCAAAAAGTGTATTAGATAAGTAGGGATTCACCAATTCATAGCACTCAGAATTTGATAACATAGCAACATGATTGTATAAAATATTTTAATCTAATACCTATGTTAATAACATACACAACCATTCTGATAGCTATATAGATTTGCATTTGTGTAATAACATGAGATATAATATTATGAGTCATAAGCCTGTTTTTTACCAATTTATAGCTACTTTTATCCTTGTGCTTATAAAATTATAGTATTAGAATTGAAAATCTGCTAGTATTGTTTCTCCAATGTTAATTCACCTACCTAGTACCTAATTATAGGTGACCTAGTATGTAATTGTAGGTACAGATTATAAACCTTAAACATTATATCATACTTACGGGAACAATTAATCCTTGCCATGTAAGAATATTGGACTCATCCACTTGTATGTCCCTAAAGGACTTTAGGCCTGATTGCCTGATATCATTCAGTTCCTGGAAGAGATAAAAAATGAAAATATTTTTTTCAACATTTCAGGTCTACATAAGAACGAAATCCATAGTTACGGGTGTTTCCTACCCCGTATCACCTACGGACATGAGATAAGTTTGGGCCCGACCTAGAATGACAACAAATTTGACAGGCCTTACTCCTGATGTGTTTTTGCCCATCCGAGAGTTTTTTAAACAGGTGTAGGAGTAGGGTTTACTCCGAAGTATCGAAATTCGAACTAGTTTCAGATGGGCCCATTTCTTCCTTGACATACTTGGAGAGTAGGTCCCCAGGCACTTAACCGGTTCACAGTCCAATGAACCATATGTGGTCTGTTCTATTGTTTTAACTATAACTATTGTGTCTGCATAATTATGGGATAGTGAACCAGTTAAGTTGATTTTTTTCCTTAAAATTTTGTATTTCAAATTAATATAAGTTATCCATCAACCAACCTAAATCGATAAATTAACTTTGACCTTGTGTAATAAGCTCTAAGAACATTAAATCCTGTTGTTCTTAGAAGAGACCATACCTAATACCTATTCTAATTCCTTGTGATTTATCCCTAAGATGACTGGTATTTCTAAACGTTAGAACTGTGAATCATGACGGATGTTTGTACATATTTATTATAATAGTAGGTCAACGATTTCACTAAGTATTTCTATACTAAAATAGGCCTTTGCGTAGTTTCTTAATTTTAACTCCACTCTTCATTTTACTTTCTACTCTTTATACAAATATTTTAGTACGCAATTAAGTATTTATAGGAATACTTATGGTGTTTACTGTGTAATAATCATTAACCTCTCAGGTAGTCAATGATGAAGAATTAGTAAGGTCACAAAAAATGATGTCTCACCTTCTGTAGTCTCCTCGTTGCAGCCATTGTATTAGAATCTGTCAAAGTCCCAACCTAAGATTTCTTACAGTGATTCTTGAAAAACTCAAGATTTGTTTTATTTACAGTTCCACACAAACACCATAATTATACGGCACAAACAAATAATAGTAGGATTTGTCCGCAAAATGCTGAAAAATTATCTGCAAAATGCGACGAACACCAACAAAATTTCGTTACGTTATGTTAGCGCATTGAAAACTATCAACTTGAAGTTGCAACGTAAAGTAAAAAAGAAAAATATATTATTTAAAAATTATTCGTGTTTCATAAGTCGTAAATTAATCAATAATGCATTTTAAAAACTTTACCAATATTTTATTATGTATGAAGAAAAATGTTTATCTTGCTTGGTGACAAAATGTAACAAAACGTAATAAAGCAAGTTAACGAAAGCGCCCTCTATTGTCGAATCAAAAAAGTTTTTGAGATGTGGAATTGTTTGCTTTTTGCTATCACCCAACTTGGTCTGTGCTTTCAGTATAGTATAAAGTACTCTGTGGTCTGTGCAAAAAACGAACCTAGATTAATTATGCGAAATAGATCTCTCATGCATGACCAAAAACAAAAGACCAAACTTATTACCTCAACCGGGATTCGAACTAGGTTCGGAACTAGACAGAGAAGAAATAAACGACCGTCTCGGAGTCTGTGATTTTGGTTTCAGAAATGAGTCTGTGCTGACGATTGGTGACTGTGCGTTTGTACTGGCGAAACATTCACAATGTTGTGAATGTTGGAATCTATTTTCTGTAAAATTTCCATACAATGTTTGACAGGAACTAGCGATTTCAAAATGTTTTGTTGTGATGTTTCGCCAGTGCAAACGTAGTGAGATTTCATAACGTGGCTTCAGGTGGCCATAGGTAATATGCCAAGTGCAGCAGAGTACCTACCTGTCAAATTGTGCTCGACTATCCTTTTTAAAGTGTAGTGAGTGTGGATCATAGACAATTGTAGTGTGCTTGCTACCTTACGACTCCGCTCAGGGCGCTAATAATCAGATGTAGCATTGGTCGTGCATCGATGTCTGCCAAATGAGCACTAGCGTCCGCGTAGGATGTGGGTGACATGAGGGATCTTAGCAGGCAAAGGTAGACTGTACTAGAAATAAAATGCTTGTTATTTGAGAGAACTCTCTTTATTAACGCGACTGGATTATGGGGAGACTATAACATTGTAACAGGTGCAACTGGAGATTATAATTTTCCGATTCTTTAGGGTTCCGTCAGCAATCAACGATTTGCTTTAAATATATTCTATACTCGCTGTTCTAATCAAAAATATTGATCACATTCTAATCAATTCATCTACATAAAAATGAAAGATAACGACCTCTTCTCTCCATTTAAATAGTTTTAGATACCTATAACCTCCTATAAAATATATTTGACAGAACAAAATGTTGTTCCAAATACTATAAACTTATAAAAACGGCATACGAATGAAGTTCCAATTGGATTTTTGTGACAGATTATAATGAGGACCAGTAGATTTTGCTTATTTTTCGTCTCTAACTCGGCAGAAATATCTTAGGAACATAACCAACAGTTAAAGATCTTCAGATGTTTCCGCCGAGCGCTAAAATTAATAGACGTTTTTTGCGATGGATACATGATGGCATGTACCACTGTTTATTTTATGTATAAACAATTCGACTGGTCTTCTTTACATCCGGTGGTAATGCTAGTCTTCCCCACGCTCGTCGTCGCGGCGTCGGTTGCGCGTGCGCCTGTTCCAACCCTCGCGCGGCCGCTCGCGCTGCCCGCGCCCCTCCCCGCCTCGTCCCGCGCCTCCGCGCTGGAAGAACGAGCCTTGCTTCTCGAAGATACGCTCGTTCGAGTCCACTACGTTGCCGACCTGTGAATAATACAAGATAGCATGTAATACTGAGGTATGCGATGAATAATTATGTTTCTCAAATAGAAGTTGAGAGTGCTGACGATTTTACCGAATCTATCGACAAGGAAGTTACCATCGAGCAGATGATGGAGAAAACTGTTATGCTAATATTCTAAAACTGAGGATCATCAGCTTTATCTATACGACCAATCAGGTTGTAAATCGCGGCATGTTTGACCTTATGTCTTGAATTGAACTGCCATAGTTCAAATGACACATTTAATTATATTTACCTTATCAGCAAGCTGCAAAGCCAAAGCCTGCATCCTGGTAGGCTCCGAACGATGTAGGATGGCGCACTCGCTGGGGTCATCAAGTGAAGCCAACAGTTCCTCATTGATGATCATCTTGGAGACAAGTGAGTGAACGCGTTGCCGGGGAAGCTCAAACATGTCCGCGAGAGAACGGAGAGAGAGAGATGCGTATACGTGAGCGTAGGTGAACAAGTAAGTGCGGAGCGATTCTTCGCGGATCAGACGGCCGAGCATCGCGCGGACGTTGTCGGCTCCCACCATCAGGTCCCATACCTGCAATAATAGAAATATAGATTAATATGTTTGCAACTGCAAATCCATTTATTTACTTATTTTTATTATACATATACTGCCTTGTTGGTCTAATGGTCGCAAGCGCTGCTGTTGATCATGAGATCTTGGTTTCGATTCCCAGGTCGAGCAGTGTTATTGGGTTTTTCTATCTAGAATTTCTCAGTAGTAGCCCGGAGTCTAGATTTGTGCCCGGTTGATGGCAAAAGGCTCGCCCCTTATTACATGGGACTTAACTGGCGAAATGCGAGTGTACTATAGGTACACCTCTGCCTAACCCTCCGAGGAATACAGGCGTGATGTTATGTTACTTATTATTACTAGCTGCCATGCACGGTTTTTACGACTTGACAAAACATCGAGATTTCTTTATTATGTGAAAGTTTTTACAATATTAATGTATCAGGTCCAGTTGAGAACCAGCGTCAGACACTAATTGTCTGGCATTTTTGCTGAACTGGGCCTATTTGGCGCAGCCGCGAGATATACATTCCTACTTTTCCTGCTAATATCTTACAACGCACTTTACACTTTTTATTTGTTTTCTTTCTTTATTTCTATTATTATAAACATAAACCTTCCGTAATAAATTCTCTAAATGATGGTGAAAACCACATCAGAATGCGTTGCGTAGTTTATAAAAAAACAACGCGGTCACACAGAGAGACACGAAAAGTGAATTTAATATATAATATGTATATTTAAATTATGTGGTTACATACCTTGGCATTCATCTTGTCATTAACAATGAAGTTGAGGCAAGCGCGCCAGTCCCCGCGGCGCATGGCCCGTGCGGCCGCCACCGCGTGCTCGCGCATAGACTCCGGCGGACCAACCAGCGACTGGCGCTCACTCGCGCGCAAGTTCTGGTAGAAAGTCTTACTGATCATGCGACGACGAGCATCGAACTCGTGAGCTGCCATGTACGGGATCTCAATCAACATCGCTGACACCAAATACACACACTCAAGCAACTCCAAGTTGATGTGCATGTGGAACGGCATCTGACGCTGCTTCTCGATCTTCTCCTGTTCCTTCGAACGCTCGTGCTGACGCTGAGGCAGCAGACCTTGAGCCAGCAACTCCTTAGGTTTGCCAGTCATCATCAACTCAGCTAGACAACCGTGAGCTTCCTTGACGTTCCCGCGGCGGAAAGCGCACAGACCCAAGTTAGCCATGGTACGATTGTACAGAATCTGAGTGCTCGGGTCAGAGTGTTGAACTGTTTCTTGCAAATGAGACATCAGCAGCAAGTCACGAGCCTGGAACCAGTTGTCGTGAAGAGCATGATGGTAGATGTGAGAGAGGATGGCACGAGTTCTAAGGCGGTCAGACTCATCGTGACCGTAAATGTATTTGCAGAATTTCTCCATCTTCTTGATGGTAGTTTCCTCACCAGGAGGAAGGTCCTTGCGCACTGCGCGAGGATCAAACTTGTAGTACAGATGATCAATTTTACGTAGGTAAGCACGACATATTTCTTGTGGAGTGCCGTCGCGTTCGACCACTTGGCACACGCGGTCAATCAGAGTAGAAACGCGAACTTCGTCCTTCAATCTCTCAACATATTCATTAGAATGAGGATCGCACTCCTTGAGCAGCTTAGTGAACTCATCGTCGAGTCGCTCCAGGGCGGTCAACAGGCAACCGCGAACGAGGAAAGGTGCTGTTACAAGCTGCTCATTTTCTTCAGTAATAGTTTCGCTCAGTTGCATGTCTTCATGTGCTAAGAGTAGGGTGACCATGTGGTCTACATTTTCGACGAGTTTGGACCAGTATTCGGGCTTCATAGCGTCGGATACTTTAGGGTTGTAGTCAAAGAGAGCAGCGACGGTGGCGGCGCGCAGTTTGAGTTGGAGAGCGTCGCCTAGATTGTGTGCGGCGGCGACAGTACGTAGCTCGTGCAAGAGCTCAAGTTGAGCACGACGGTCGGTACGTTTGCGACCACGAGCTGCGCTAATCTCACCCAATTTCTTGACTACCAGTGCCGCGTCAATGTCGCTGTCCTATAAAGAAGTAATAATAGTTATTAGACATTAATCAATGCGAAAATATTGGAGGTATTTTGATAGCAAACTGATTTTTTTCACCTTAGCGAACATCTTCGGCTTATCCGAAGTAGCGGCTCCCTTCCTGACGGTCTCCCACTCGCCGCCATCATCAGCCTGGTCCTTCTTGCCGACCTTCCCAATCCTGGCGTCACGCCTGTCCTCTCGCCGCTTGGCCTTGCGTCTGTCTCTGTCTTCATCCTCATCTCTTTCAGTGTTTCTCTTCAAGAACCTCTCTCGGATAGTGGTGGCTCCGCGGTTCTCATCATCAGAACTTGAGCTGGAGTCTGAGGAGCTGGATCCCCAGTCCATGGAGTCGGAGGACTCGTCGTCTTGAGGAGGTGGGCGGCGTGGTGGCTCCGGGGAGCGACGCACACGCGGCTTCTCTTTAGGTTTCTCTTCATCGTCCGACTCGTCCGAGGATGATGTATCTGAACAGAAACAAGTATAATAAGCTAATTAAAAAACAAAATACAGCAAATTGCAAAGCAGTTCACTGCTACCTGCTGCTGTGTTCTTGTCAATTTACACAATAGGTAGTAAAGTCCATAAAATAAATATTTTTATGAGTTTAATAAAATGGCTAAACTAATTACCTTTTCGTTCATCATCATCATCAGGAAGATCAGGATCCTCACGGAACTTGGACATCTCAGCATCAAAGTCTTTAGCATACTTCCTCAGTTTCTGCCTCAACGATGTCAGTGCCTTGCTGTTGCCTTTCGACAGTGCCTTCCTGCTGTCACGGTCATTCCACGCTCCGACGACCCAGTCATCCAACTCCGCCAAAGCCCTAATGAAGAATCTTGGAGCAACTCCATTTTCTTCTTTTAGTACAACCGGCGCAGCGCGAGTGTAGCCTCTTTGCAGCTCCTCAAACGAAGCGAGAGCTGAGGCAAAGTCTTTAATCTTCTTGTGGTTACGCAGAGAATGGATAATGGCTTCCAATTCTTCGTACCGCTTTTCCTTCATAGAGCGCACGACGCGCTTTGTTTCCTCCTCATCATCGCTGAACTGTGGGACCAAAGAATGGTTTTATTAGAGAATCAATAAATAAAATAAAATTTGTTTCATTCTGACTATTATTGTCATTCCAATTCAATAGAATATCTATGAATTAATCTTCACACGGCGATATCATCGCGGCGATAATTTTAAGGTATCTATCGCCGCAATCCTCTCTTCCGTGGAGATGGCTCCTATGCTCTCTGAATCATTACAACTAGCCTTATGGCAATAGACCAAATTAATAAATCTATTATTATTAATATACTCAAGGCAGATTCTGACTGATATAATTTTATTATAGTACATATACTTAGAATTCAAACTTCTTCAGTTTTATTGTTCTGCTTTTTTTTTTACATGAACTGTTAAGACATTTAATTCTTTAAACCACAATTGTAACATCTTTACAGAATTATCCAAGGCTCTGTTGTAAGTCACAATGTCTATTATCTACACTTTACAAAAAATTAAATGAGCTGTAAGCAAAATTACAAAGAATTATCTGCTGATGTTTATAATATCAGATCTTTTTCAAATATTATTTGTGCCATTTGAAAGATCTCGGCAGTAATAATAATAGTATGAAGTACATACTTATAAATAATTATAAGAAAGATAAAAGAGAATGATGAAAAATATAAACATTATCATGAAAGAGCTAGACACTAGCTTGACTCATCTTTGTAATGATATAAATAAGTAGAATGATGAAAAATATAAACATAAATATGAAAATGCTCCATTGTTGAAAAATACAATTCTGTTATTGGATGTTTAAGAGTTATTTGTCTTCCGTTCATGTTTTCGTCATGATTATGTTTTAATTTACAGTTTTAAAATATACTTGTTTTTCCAACTAGATTTTGCTTTGTAAATCTATTTTCCATTTTAATAAAAACAGAAATAATGTTGAACATACATATAATGAGACTGATGGCCAATAATCTATCAGCTTTTTAAATTCAGCTAAATAAGCTAAGAATGAAATAAGCTGCAGGTGTGTTAATATAAATGATATCAACATCCAAATTAAACATTGTTAAGTACTTGTAAGAATGTTTTGTATGGTAAACACATTGGCCCATTATTTATAAACTTGAATCATAGCTGCTTATCTTTGATGTATATTATGCATAAACTCACCGTGTAGACGGGTGCGGGGGCGCGTACTACTGGCTCGTCCTCGCTCGAGCTCTCCGACTCGGAGTCAGTTCCAGTCGCAAAGAAACGACTCATGATTGCGTGGTTCTATAAATTCACCTACAAAACATCAAGTATTTATTACTACAGATTCAACTCTCACGCATATTTACACCAAAAGAGAACTTTATAAATTAATAAACTCCATAAATTCATCAGAAATATGGAACAACGAAGGTGTTGTCCGGGCGGTTGAGGTTAGAACTTTCACATAACAAATTAAGCCCATTAACGGATTCCACTTACCTTCTACAAAATGTCCTATAGATTGTTCTGTTCTCAACAACGTATAATGGTGTCCAAATCATGAAAATATCTTATAATAATGATAAAACTGGAGAAACTCCAGTCTGCCCACGACGCACCACACACGTCAAAAAGACAGCAGAGATACAGATACAAAATGACATTTATAGACTAAAGAGGATAGGGGTGTCCGAAAACCAAAGTCTCCAGTCTCTACGAGGAAAGTGTTTCTATGGAAATATATGGGGAATAATTCGAAATTTTACTTCCGATTATGCATCACTGTCAAAATCACAGTAATATTATTTTCGCCTTTTAGGGTTCCGTTTGTCCGAATGAAAATACGAAACCCTATAAGGGTTTCGTATTTATCACTCGTGTCTGTCTGTCTGTCACAGCCAATTTGCTCCGAAAAAGTTGTTTGGTACACATATATGTATTTCTGATTTCTGTGACCCAAACATGGACATGTTACGTAAATAAACGAATTTTGAGTATGAGGGTCACTCGGAAAGTTTTGCACTCTGTACCATGTGACATATTTTTTATATTATAAAGTTATCTAAGAAAATAGATGAAAATTTACCATTACCCCCCCCGAGACTAAAATTTTGAAAAAAATACCGTGAATAGTTCTATAGAAGTTCTTTAGGTACAGACGCCAGCACATCAAGCTACTACAATCTGTCAAATTTATTTAATAGATTTTCAAATGTAAGGTTCAAATTTGATTGGGAAAATTTGACAGTTTCGGGTAGCTTGATGTGCTGGCGTCTGTACATTCAGTTTAAATCCAAAACTTATTTGCCTAATTATTACAGGAAGTTTCACATTCTTCCATTAATTGAGAGGAGAAAAATTGCCGATATGGTATTCTTGTTCAATTTGACAAATGGTTCATCCGACTGTTCTGAATTGGAGAGCAAAATTGGGCTTCATCAACCTCTGTATGTTCCCTCTATATGGTGAATATATCGACAAAACTCTTATATGATAAGAGCTAGCAGGGCATACAACTCGATGTGTTAAAGTGTTGATGATCTTGATTTATTCTCCACCAGTGTTCCTAAACTTAAAAAAATACTATGTAAAAATTTATTTGAAGATCACTAAACCCTTTTTAGTCTTTTCTTAATTCCGAGTCTACGAATAATACTTTTATTATTCGTAGTTCCGAGTGCTTACTTATTCTTACTTTCGCTTGCCTGCCTACTGTTTCTTGTGCTACCCTAATATTGTCAGTGAAAACTTATTGGCCTTTTTTCACTAACTATCAACTATCTGTATCCAAGCTGTAAGTTTTCTTAAGAAAAAGAAAAAATTATGGTCATAAAATATCATGGTAAACCTCCCGATATTGTGCGTACAACTTGCATTTGCAGTTGGAATGTATGGAAGAACATTTTTTTCAACTACAGTATTTAGTTTGTTCTTGGGGTAAATGAGGTTAAAAACTGAAAGCTCATAATAGGTGGCAGCACAGTAGTACGACTTTAAACCGCCATTGTTGTGTTTGTTTACTTTTGTGTCGATCACAAATTATACGAAAACTAGATAAATATGTATGAGACTTGGAGTGTAGCACTTTAAAAGACGAATTAAGGATAGGGGAAACGTCTACACTGGTAAAAAATCAGCTTTAGTGGAAAAGTCAATAAACTATGAACGTTTTATAATTTATAGGTTATTTTGTGTTTGTTGACTTCAAGTTCGTTTTTTGTTAAAGACTGGAGGCGTACGATATAAATAACCTGATCAGAGTTGAAAATTAATTCGGGCATGATCTTCCTGACTGAAAAACTTCAGAAAAAGCACTTCTAACACTGATCTAATATTATAATAGAAATACACACATACTTTACCATAATTTACCTAATATCACATCACAAGTGTCTGTATGTAATGAAAACAGATATAAGTCTCTTGGGAGCATCACCTTTATACCACTTTCTCCCATAAAAGTCTTCAGGTTTAAAAAGGGTAGCACATTATCTCGACGAAATATTAACCAATTTTTTTCGGAGAGCTTTCTCCCACTGTTTTCTTTTATAACATCTTTGGCAAATACATGGGTTCCCGTATTTTTGCAGCATCTGCGCAACTGGGCTCAATAATTAATTAAGGGTAAAGAAGTCGCTTGTTTACAAAAAATGTATGGCTTGCTGTCAAATTATTAGACGCTGGATATCAGCGCCATCTGAAGTGAGCAAGTGGCCGGTTTTATCCCCATTCATCTCTACTACGGAACCCTTCATTGTGCGTGGTCCGACACGCACTTGTTTATGGTTGCTGTTGTTCAATTGAAATTAGGTGATTCAAGAAGGTTGATGAAAGTGTAAACAAACCCTATTCAGATTTAAAATTTTAATTCCGGGTTTTAGTATTTAAATAAGCAGTCAATTTGTATGTGTCCCTACAACACATATTGGCATCCACAGATACGTTTTCTGATCCATTTGTTTACATTTTCATCAAATACTTTTGGAACAGACTCTACACTATACGTTCTGTGTTGCCAAAATTATATTTTTGGTTATCGCCTCGCCGCCAACCCTAGCCTGCCAACAAACAAAATGTCAAATACTGTCATTCTGTTCATTTTGTTGTCAAAAACTTGTGAACTTGTGGAAGTCGACGAGGTTCGAGGCGATACATGTGATGTCTTCTAAAAAAATTAAACATTCTGAAAACGAAAACATCGAAATAAGCAATGGAGTTTACAGGGCTTATTCTTCCCTTGACGAAAAACATATGCCGCACTTGTCTACTCGAAACAGATACCACGATGTTTATGAACATACAAGACTTGATAGAACACGAGATGATTAAGGTTAAATTAATTGATATTTTGGTCTTCCTTAATTGCTTAGAGAACAATGACGAAGAGAACTGGCCTCAAGGAATATGTTCTTCGTGTGTATCTACAGCTTTAGTCGCTTATAACTTTAAATTGAATTGTTTGAAGGCAAATTCTATGTTATCACAAATACTTATGATACAATCTCCTACAAATTTACAGAGGACTGATATAGATTCTATTGATATCAATGTTGTTTATCAAGACCATGAGTATGAGGTGCCACTGTTCAGTAATCATCCAACATTAGACTTTGAAAGTACCTTATCAGATAACAAATTGACACCACTGCCACCTGTTACTGAAATAACTTCTGGTGAGCAGCCACAGCGTATAGAGGGAGAGAAGCGATATGCTTGCACTGTGTGTACGAAGTCATTCACTAGGCTATATGGTCTGCGCTACCACATGGCGAAGCATACTGATACACGGAAGTACCTCTGTGCAAAATGTGGAAAAAGCTTCCACACTTCAAATGGATTGAAGCAGCATTCAATATCACACAGAGACATTGCACAGTTCAAATGTGGATTTTGTCATAAGACTTACAAATCAAGGCAGTCACTCAAGGAGCACTTTCGAGTGGCACATTCCAGCAATCGCATGCTGTTTGTGTGTGTGACTTGTGGGAAAAGATTCACAGCAAGATCAACCTTAAACATGCATGTTAAGACTCACAATGGAGACAAATTCATATGTTCTAATTGTCCAAAGACATACACGAGGGCGTCATATTTGAGAGCTCACATGCTGGTCCACACGGGCCAGCAGAAGCCCAGACCCTTCTCATGTTCACACCAAGGCTGTGCTAGAAGTTTTCCAACCAAACATTCCTTAGTGGTGCACATTGCACATGCACACACAACAGAGAGACCTCACAAGTGTGATATCTGTTCTAAGGGCTTTGCCACTGCAACTGGTTTGAAGATACACATAGAATCTCACGGCAACAACAAGGTGTCATGTAATTATTGTTGTAAAAAACTAAGAACCAAGAGGGTATTACAAAAACATATGAAAACTCATGATGTTGATGCCAATGATATGATTTTAGAAACTGTAGACCAAGCTTATTAGGTTTATTATTATATTAATATGATTGTATTCCTTGTGATAAATATGCAGCATTATGGTTTCCTATGTATAGTTGCTGTCCCACCATTATTTGTTTGAATAAAAACAATGTAAGAATACAATGTTGTTTTTATTGAAATAACAAACTAAACGTCTTTTATAAACATCATTATCTAAGACAATTAAATTATCTTATTGTCAAGATAATCTAGTTTTAATAACTTATATAGATAGGTAGGTATGTAAGTACTTCTCCATACATATGTCGTGGCCAGATCTTAGAATTGATCATTTCATGAAATGATCTACCATTTCATGAAATGGTTGCATTTCATGAAATAGAACATCGACCGCTGGCCACATCATGATATTGTCTGGCCAGATCATTGAATACTCACCCGCCGAAGGTTGTGAAGAAAACTGAAAGGGAGATCGTGGCCCCCGGCAACAGGGCAACCGAAGGAACACGGGTGGATTTTAGTCAATAAGAGTCTGACACGCCTTCTTATTTGATAATTTTCCACCAGAAAAAAGAAAAGATCATTGAATATTCAACGTTTGACGATATGTACAGTTAAACACACGACTACTTCATGATGTGGCCAAACCAAAGAACATACTTACTCTAGGAAGGGTATAAAAATGTACTCTGTGGGGCCAAACATTAGTGATCAACATCTTATCGTAAAATAGTTAGATTATCCACCGGTAGAGGCGTTGATGTCGCTTTGTTTTTGTTGTGCATCATGGCGGCGGACGATAATTCGATTGGAAAAGCAATTATAAATATGCAAATGGAAGATAAAAGTGCAGTGAAGTATCTTTATTAAACCTAGCTACATGACTTTTATGAAAGTTACTCGAAAAACGAGAGCGACGTTAAAACCATGAAGTTTGGAACGTATTTCACAGGTTAGTATTCAACTATTAAAATCTTATGAAGTACTTAATTATTATTTTCCTTCTGGAATGAAAGCTAATTAATTTAAATGTTTTATTTATCCATTGACCCAGATTACTAAAAGTTAAGGGGGAAGCGTCAGGGTAGCCCGCGAAATTCAAATTTTCTTACGTTTTTTGCATTTTGCAGGTCAGTGTCAGGTTTTATGTTGATTAAAATGATTCGCAGTCGTAAAAAATATGGCTTTACTCAATTATAATCATTTAAAATCAGCAATAGTGATTAAGAAGAAGATAAAGGTGTCAAATGTCATGATTTCAAGAAATCATGACATTTGCCACCTTTGCTAACTTAAGGAGTTATATTGCTGATGGTAATGATTACAATTGAGTACGTTGACCTTGACGTTTAAACGATATGGTCAATTTTAGCTGGCCATTTCATGAAATGGTCGATCATTTCATGAAATGATCAATGTTAAGATCTGGTCACGACGACACATACATTAGCTAAGAAAATCATGTTTTTATAAACAAACTAAGGACAAGAGTTAGTTTTAGCCTATTTACAATTCATTGTTAAGTACCTAGCAGTGTTGCCAACTCCAAAAGTTCCCACGTCGAAATTATTGTTTTTTGGCCAAAATTATAGTAAAAACGAAAAAAAAAACCTATAACGTTATTTCAAATTGCTATCACTATCATAAGACTGTGAATAATTTTATAATACAGTCAAAAGGGAAGTAGGTATATGCCAAGTTTCACCACCAATGGCGCTAGCAGCACAAACCGTAAACATGTTTTGTCATAGTTTTTAGTATATATTTTTGTGTTTTCACTGTAAAATTTAATTAAAAACTTGGGAAGAAAGAGAGTGAGATACTTACTTGTTGATTTTGACTTATTTGAGAATTGACTTTGACATTAATTTGTTATAATCTGCGTTTAATTTTGTCTGAAAAATACGTTTTGTTAATGGAACTTGTTTTATTAGCAAATCTCAAAATTATCGTACAGACTACCACTTCAAGCTACTACAATCTGTCAAATTTATTTAATAGATTTTCAACTTTATCACTGACAAATAAGGTTCAAAGTTGATTGGGAAAATTTAACAGTTTCGGGTAGCTTGATGTGCTGGCGTCTGTACATTAGACATTCATTATGGTACATAGTACCACTGGCCAAATTATCGTATGCGCCCATAATTATCGTACGGGTTGGCAACACGGGTACCTGTAGTCAGTAAAAATAGAAGGTACAAATTATGGGTGGAACTGTTGTTATCCTTGACCTAAATGTTATGGATATCTATACCAATAAAAATCCAATTTAAATGATAAAACATAGAATTTTTGTAAGTACATTTTTATTATCCTTTCATACATGCATAGCAACATTTCATACATGCAATATTTTTTGTTGATTTTGAATTTTGTGTTAGGTGGGTATTACACTATAACATATCTAGGAGCTTAGATTTCTGAGTCATACCTATTTATATGATTATGGTGGGTATTACACTATCACATATCTAGGATCATAGATCTCCGAGTCATATTTATATGATAATGTAATACAAACTTATGACTCTCGTCTTTGATTACAGATTTTTGACATTTGTTGTTAGATAGGATCATAGAAACAGGTCTTGCCATATTGAATATTATATATGGAATTCACATTTATTTTCATAATTTCCTGATACAAAATGCGTCCATAAAATTATGTGATTTTGCCTTTTCACTTTTGCTACTGTCATATTCTAAATTGACGGTTTTATTGACGGATAAAAGTAAGTACAACGAAATTTTGGCGTAAGTTCACAATATGCTTAGTAGAATTTTAAAATTATTGTTGGCAGCACTGCTAAAATACAATAGACGTGGATATATTTAGTAACTTGTTCCGCTTTGCTATTTCTAAAGAGCCATAAAAAACTCCTGAAAGAAATCGACACGTGTTTCACCTCTCAACGAGGCATCCTCAGGATGACGATGGACTTCTGAGGATGCCTCGTTGAGAGGTGAAACACGTGTCGATTTCTTTCAGGAGTTTTTTATGGCTCTTTAGAAATAGCAAAGCGGAACAAGTTACTAAATATATCCACGTCTATTGTATTTTATAATGGATTTCCGCAAGGTCACGCCTGAATCAATTAATTATCTGGCAGCACTGCTGTACTAAAAAAAAGCAAACTGCTGCTGGGCGGCTGGAACCTTGCCGGGTCACATTATTTTGGCTTCATTGGTGTTCTCTAGAGCAGCGATTCCTAAAGTGGGTTCCGTATACAAGTCACCAGGGTTCCGCGAAATAATTCAAATAAAAATGTTAAATAATACTATAGTTAAGTACAAATATTATTTTGATGCGATGCTGACCGTCCTGGATTATGAAGCATTCATAGATCTTGATAGTTCATCCACATTAAAAACACACGTTTGAGTCTATCTCCTTGAATGAGTTTTGGGTTGGTGTTAGGAGTGAAAACATTTTTTTTTTTTTAGGTAGGTCATCTCATAGTTGACCTCTGAGATCATGACTACTTAACCGGGCTTTCCTGTGGGTGCCTTAAGCTACTACACTTAAAACCTTCAGCCAGGGGTTATTCAACTATGCTAATTAAAACTAGGTGAACGCTCGCTAAGGGCGGGTCCCCTGTGGGGTACGAACCTTGGCTTAGGGCGTCAACCGGAGGGAGGACATTAAGGATGGGACGGGCTGGATCAAAGTGTTGATCATGATTATTAGTCGGGGAATTTAAAGCTACGTGCTCAGCTGCAACTACTGCTGGCACCTCGTTATCGAACAAGGGTCGGGGGGGAGTATCATTTATTCGGGGACGCGGTCGCGATCGCAAAGGGCCTCGGCAGCGAGGTCGGAATGACTGGAGGCGTCTGTTTTTGTACACTGTGCTGGTTTCCCTACTGCTCTCCTGGAGGAGGGTAATGGGGTCGTCAGGGTCGGTAAGGATTCGCTTAGGGCGGCGATTGATACTAGAGGGAGTGTAACTAGCGGCCTCGACAACCAGAGGGTTACGATGTTTGGCGGTAGTATCGAAGTAACGTTTGGAAGAGCGTTTGAGAAATTGTTGGATGGTGGGGATTTTAAGGTCGAGATGGAGGATCTCATTCCTGACAAACCAGGGGGCTCCCAAGGCCTTCCGAAGGCAACGGTTCTGTAAAGTCTGCATCTTATGGATGTGACTGAGTCTTGCTTGTGCAAAAACTGCACCCGCATAGGTCATGATTGGGCGAATGCACGTTGTGTAAATACGTAATTTGCACCGTAGTGACAATTTGCTACGTGCGTTTAGGATAGAGTGAAGCCTTTCAAGGACACATGCGGCTCGCGCGCGGGCTTGGGTTATGTGCTCTTTAAAGGAGAGATGGTGGTCAAGGACTACACCTAGGTACTTGGCTCGCTTCTCCCAAGAGATAGGCTTGCCTAGCATGGTGATGGATCGGGGGAGACGGGGTTGGGTCTTTTTAAACGATTTCGAAAAGAGAACCGCTTGGCTTTTGGCGGGATTGACTTCAATCCTCCAATTTTCAAACCAGGCGCCTAGTTTATCGACTGCGGTTTGGAGAATGGCGGCTATCGAGTCAGGGCCGAAGCCTCTGTGGTAAATGGCCGTATCGTCTGCGAACAGAGCCAACTGCGCCTTTTTACTTATAGTGATATCGCTGGTGAATAGCGTAAAAATAAGAGGGGACACTACGGATCCCTGAGAAACTCCGGCGCAAATGGGACGGGGGGAGGATAGAGCACCTTCGATTCGATAGCGGAAGGTGCGATTTGACAAAAAAGTCTCGTAAGATGAGGACGAGACGGTCGGGCACCCCGAGTTTGTAAAGCTTATATATTAAGCCGTTGTGCCAGACTTTGTCGAAAGCTTTTGCTATGTTGAAGAATACTGCACCGGTCAACAAACCACGCTGGAACCCAGCGCTTATGTGTTCGGTGATCCGGTGGGCCTGGTGCACGCTAGAGTGCTGGGAACGAAACCCAAACTGTTCGTTGGGAATGAGGCCCTTGGTCTCGGCGTAGTCTCTGAGACGCTTATAAATAAGCCTCTCATAGACTTTGCCTAGGACTTTGAGCAGACTAATGGGAAGGAGTGATACCCTGAAGTAGCCAAAAAGGCTATCTTTACTGACTGTGCTCCCATTTGTAACAACGTATCGTTGTGAAACAGGTTTTTCAGCTTACATTTATACCAAAAACAAATTCAGGTCGAGATTGGATGCTATCCCAGATATGCGCAAACAACTGTCGGACATAATACCGAACTATAAAGCAATATAGATAAAACAGTGAAATAATTTCATTCTTCACATTAAAAGTTAAAGTAAAGAAGGAAAGTGTTTCACTTTTAAAATATTTTTAATGAAAGTTTTTGTTCTTATTTAAATTAAATCTTTGATTTGTTATCATTTGATATAGGGTTCCATAAAACAAAAGGTATTTGGTGAGTGTTCCGTTATCTTAAAAGTTTAGGAACAGGGGTTCCTAAACTTTAACTTATAACTAAATAGAACTCTAGAGCAGGGGCTCTAGAGTTCTATTTTATTATATTGTGTGCCGAAAGGCTTCAGAATTTGGTTTTAATAGACGATTGCAACCACATGTCAAAAAATACTATCCTAGATATATGATAATGTAATACACAGATATGATCCTAGGGGTCATATAAGTAGGAAAAGAGATAGGATCCTATTTAAATTTGATAGTGTAATACCCCCCATTCACACACATTACCTAAGTTGTAAATACACATTCTCTAAGTTACCTGATAAAATGTATGAATTAAGGTAGATAAGGCTTCAATGTGAGTCAGACTGATAACAGTAATTGTTTATTTACTTAAACGAGTAGGTAGAATCGTTTTTGGAACGAAGTTCCATAACGCGCGTTGCGAAAGGGGCTAGACGGAAAAAAGTAAGACCAAAAGTTGTAACAACAGATTTTTTTTTAATTTTAAATGTCTCGGAAACGACTGGGGATATCAAAGTTTTGATAACCCCCCCCCCCTGTACCTCCCCTCTCAGCTAGAACCTACATTCAGTTAGACCCCTTAGACCCCGTTTTTGACCCCCTTTTCTTTGACCCCCAATATCTGTAATTAAGTATATCTTACAACTCTCTTATATATATATAACCTCCCAAACCCCCCCTCGATATCCTCCCGCGATTCCGATACACCCCCTGCACACCTCCCCCCTTTTAAATATCTCGGAAACGGCTGGGAATATCAGTTTTGATAAAATTTAACCCCCACCCCCCCTAGTATCCCCCTCTCAGCTAGAACCTACATTCAGTTAGACCCCATTTTTGACCCCCAATATCTGTAATTTCTCAGCTGCACCAAACATGAGTATGTCAGACTTACTCATGTTTGGTGCAGTGCGAACGCAAGTTTAACAAAACAAGTAATGAGATTTGTTTCATGTGACAAGTTTCGAAACATCTACATGTTGAATGTTTTCTGGTGCAAACGCATAGTAATGATGAGTAAAGTCACGTGTTTAAGTTTGCGCACTGTTACATAAATTTCCTGTTTTTAATATGTACGAGTACAATGATATTGCTCCATAAAACAAATTATTACACAATTGCAACTTCATTTGGCGATGTATCAGGAAATATTAAATCCTAATTTACTTAATTTATAATAATTTTGTTGTACAGACGCCAGCACATCAAGCTACCCGAAACTGTCAAATTTTCCCAATCAACTTTAAACCTTGTGCATTAGCGATAAAATTGAAAATCTATTAAAGAAATTTGACAAATTGTAGTAGCTTGTGGTGCTGGCGCCTGTACATTATAATTTACTTTAGATTATGCTACAAATGAGGCGAAAAATATAGTCGCCTTTCGCGTTTGGCTGTATGTCCGCGTTGTTCTTCTAAAATACGAAACGGATTTTGATGAGGTTTTCAACATCATTTAGAGAATTTATTCCGGAAAGTTTCTGTGTTTAATACATTAACATGTAATTTAGATATAGCACAGAAATCTCGGATGTTTTGACATGTCTCCACATCAGTACATTGCACCCGTGCGAAGCAGGGGCGGGTCGCTAGTTTGATTATAAATAAAAGTTACATATCATTTCCCTGATAATAATACCTACTTATAACACAGTGCAAAAATATTTATAGTGCTCACGTATTTTCCTACTCAAATATTCAGTGCATATTATAATCTAAATAAATAACAGGAAATAATTCAGATGATTTGGTCTGCTCGGAGGCTGTTTATCATTATTAATAACTAATCACCACCAAATTTTGAGGCATTTTGCATTCTTTTATACTTTTTAATAGCACTATGCTTGTGAACAAACACACCCATATTCAGAATTCCATATGATTATGTAGGACCTAGTACTGATAACTGGGTTTTTTATATAAAGCCCATTGCATGGTGAACACACGGTTACACATCAAGCTATACATTTCCAGTATAAGCTGACCTCGCATTTTACGGAAATCCGAGATTAGCATATACTGGAAATGTATAGCTTGATGTGTAGCCATGTGTACAACACATTACAAAGATTCAGTTTAGAGTATTAAATTTGGGGCTATGCTAATATTAATAATATTGCTTAAACACCCCTTCACATAGCAAGTACATATCGTCACTGGAAAGTCAAAAATGCTAAAGCGCCATTTACCCAAATGGCGCTTTAGCATTTTTAACCGACTTCAAAAAAAGGAGGAGGTTCTCAATTCGACTGTTATTTTTTTTTTTGTGTTTGTTACCTCAGAACTTTCGACTGGGTGAACCGATTTTGATGATTCTTTTTTATTGAAAGCTGGTGCTTCCCGTGTGGTCCCATATAAATTTTACTAACTTAACGTATTTTTTTCCCACTTAGTATATGGATGATATCTTAAGTTCCTGTCACTGTTATTTACATAGCAGGTAGTGGTATTCGAATTTGTGTGGGGTACGTACCACAACTAAAAACTGAAAAATAAAAACTTTTTACAAAACAAATCAACCGACTTCCAAAAAAAAAAACACTACAAAGCGAAAAATAGGTAACTGATGATTTTTTTTGTAAAAAGTTTTCTCCTTTCCAGTGACGATATAGTTTTCTTTGACTTACAGTTTGTGTGGTGCATTCAGTTCAACTTTACAACTCTTGATTGTTATAGGAATGGAGACTATTTACCATGTATTTTATTCATCATTTTGTTCTGCTTGCCCATCTTAATATCAGCAACCTCGACCTTTTCGTGTATGTCCTCAATGAGGTCAGTCTGCTGTTCTATCTCTTCACCAAGAGCAATTCCAAGGCCTTTCAGTCTTGAAATGGAATGCAGCATTTCATTTAAGTTAGCATCCAGCACCTGGTTGACACGCTGGCTATCAGAAATAGGTGGAGCCTGTACCTGTGCATCTAATTCACGCAGATGAGTGGCGGGATGCGATCTGAAGCGGTCATCACTGTTGACTTGAGATAGAGTGTCTATCATATCATCCAGCTTGCTGCTTGGGCCTGCACTCTGCAAGTTTGGGGACGGCTGGGTTCTAGGAGTCTGGTAGGATTTACCAGAGATATAGTTCTTGAGGCCATAGAATACAGATTTGATCCCATTCAAATGCTTTTGACTGTAGTTCAAGTTGGTATTTATATCGTCGAGGCGTTTGTTCGTATTTTGGAGTTGCTCTCGCTGTCGACTGAGTACTTCCGCGGAGGCGATGCCGAACTGCTCGGACTCATGCAACAGGTCTAAGCTACGTGAAGATGAATCCAAGGTTCGCTGTTCGATTTCTTTTTTTCTTTCATACATAGCTTGTTTTTGTTGTTCAAACTCTGCTATGTGACTTCCATACGCGGATGGTGCTGGCTTACTTGGCTGTGGTGGTGGGATTCTTGTCCTGAACCTGTCGACGAAGGTGTCACTAACTATATCATCGTCATCCTCGAACGGATTATTGGGATTAAAGTAAGTAGCTTCTGGACGAGGCATTTTCGTAGTTGTTTCCCTGTTCGTTGTTTTATGAGAACATTTTTCTGACAAAAGCACTTCTTTACTCAAATATGTTCGCCAAACAAATGAAAATGGATTATTCTTTGAGGATTGGAATCTGAATATTAGGAATACCCTTTTATGTGGGTATTTACGCGAAACGACAACATCAGTACTGATAATATAGAGGAAAGTAATATACTGATAACATCACATGCCACAAACAATATCATGGTAGAATGACACCGAGCAGTGTTGCCAACTGCTTGAAGTGCTACCTTTTGTCAGATTTTTTTACCCAAGCAAGTTGCTACAAGTAGCTAAATGCCACATAATTTGTAGGTTACAATAAAAATTGCCAAATTATGATACCTAAATAATGTTTTAAATCAAACTCGAACTCCATTACAATCAACAAAACGTTACCATCTTTTATACCATGTTTTTAGGAAATAAATGATATTTCTATTCCAAATCAAACTCCATAATAACTTGACCGTAAATTTGAAGCCTAATAATACATGAGAGAGAGGCCATCGTTCTGTCCCTTTCTCGTTTCCGTTCTCCCTCCTTGTCGCGTACTATCGCCTTCTCTATCTCTCCTCCCACCACCACTAGCAGTTGCAAACGTCGTCGGTTTGCTTTTAGATTTGCCTCATTGACGTCGTTGTTCCTGTCCTGACAACACCGGATAAAGCAAGGTATCAAACATTTACCTATCTTATAGTGCTAAAGTGAAATTTACAAGAGTATAACACTGTTGTACAGTTTATAGTTTCAACACTAAGGTAAAGAAATATTTTTAAATCTTTGAAATCATCAAGATCATTTTAAAAACCGAATACTTTGTACAACATCTGTACTTCTATTCTATTTTTTGTGTTTAAACTCTTAACGGTGTTACCGTTCGTTTTGTATAATATCGAATATTATATAATGTACCCTCCTTTTTATTACTATTCTTGATTTTTGCATAAAGTTATTGTAATTGTATTTCAGTGTATGAATTATAATAATGAGTGATCAAAATATCTTACCAAACCAAAAAATGAGCACTCAAGATATAAAAAAAGAAAGTAACGTGCAATCTCGAAAAAGAAAACGCCGTGTTCGTGAATGTAGCTCAACAACGACATCAAGTTCTAGTAGCTCTGATAGTTCACCAAACGTTCTCGTCGGTCGCGTAAAAGAAATAAACGTAGTCAAAGAGACCGTAAATTAGAAAAGTTATTAGAAGAGGTAGACGATCTTAAGATTTTATTTTATCTCGATGGTCCTAGTTTATCATTTATAACTGCCAATTACAGCTTTATGTAAGCGGGCACGCCCTTTATGACTGCTTTTATTAAGATATTTAGTTCTGTTTACGTTTAGTTTTATTTTCTTTTTATTTTTTAAATAATGCTTGAGTATAGTTCTCGATGTTTTTGGTTGGTATATTGGCGTGTGCTAGCTGACATATGGCCTATAACTTATCATTTGAATTATGTTTTGTGTTGCATAATGTAAGTTATTTTGTATACTATTGTATAGAATCATTCTCTAACTTGAACAGACAGCTGTGCTGCTGGGGAGTTTGTTGCGCCACTTCTTCTTCCCAGCTAAAGGCACTAGGAAGTGGTGAAGGGTGGGCGTTTTTGGGGGACTGTCTTATGTAATTTTGACGTTCAAAAAGTGCTGATTCTCAGCCTAGTTTGAATAAATGACTTTTGAATTTTGAATTTAAGAAAAATTTTGTGTCGCGTGCAAGTGAACTTGATCGCGGATCATTATATAAAAATGATCGTGAAGATTGTTTAGATCAGGGAACCCCAAACTATTTTGGACAAGTGACCCCTTTTCCAAAATGAACTGTTACCTCAGACCTCCATGGCCAAATTACCTACTTTTAAGATCAACCCACTTATTCATAATGGTCCGCTAACTTAAAACAGCTGCTACAGAGTGTTATTTTTCATTCTGACTTCGTTTATGTCGACCCCTAGGAACCCGATATCGACCCCAAGGGGTCGATATCGACCACTTTGGGAATCCCTGGTTTAGATGATAATGTGAGCCGCGATGATGTCTCAATAGATGAACTGGATAATTCTGAATTAGGGTCGGAAATTTCATTGTCAATAGGAACGAAAATAAAAGATCCTGATATCTTAAAGACACCCAGTGCGTATTTAGAAATAAGTATTAAAAAATATTCAACGTTTAGACGATCCCGATTGGACAAATGTGAGGTATTCCGAAGTACAAAAAAATTATAGACATACTCCCGGTTTGACGGAACTCGATGCGAATGATGAGTTGAAACGTTATGACGCCTCGCGCTCTTTAATTAATATGGAAAAAGCTTTTGGGTCGTTATCTTTCGCACTTATTAAACAAAAAGAACAGCTGCAAACGGAGCTTCGCTCATTTTTAAGCTGGACTAGGCAAACAGATAATCTGAACCCTGATACGATTAGTGAAAAAATTACGGATATTTTAGTAAATGGTGAGTACACTAGAATTTCTAGCGATACTTTACAAATGATTTGTGGACACCGTGCTGAATGTATTCAGCAGCGAAGGGAAACTATTTTGGCTGGTGTAAAGGATCCTCTGCACAAGAGCATAATGAGAAAAATTCCACCGTCGTGTCACAATCTTTTCAGAGCTGAGCAACTTACTTCTACGTTAGAAAAAGCGGGAGGCGTGAATAAAGTATTCTGGTCTCGTGACAAGGATCGCGCTTCTGCACCGCAGATCGATCCAAGCACATCCACGACTCAGCGAAAGATATCACTTCCGAGTCAGAGAAAGGTGACCTATAAACATATGGGGCATGCCTCTTCAAGAGCAAATAATACACTTTTCTATAACAGCACAAAGCCCTTTCGGGGCCGAGGCGGTATGCAATCAAATTACCGCAGATCCAATGAGAACTCAAATACCAGACGCAAAGCCTCTCCCTCATCCCACCGGGATAGGAGAGGATATTCACGCAGATTCTGACTCAACGACTTCTTTTCGCGCCGGTCAACTGCGGTTTTATCACGACCGGTGGAAGAAAATGGGAGCACCAGATTACATATTAAAAATAATATCCGGCTACCGAATTCCGTTTGTACGAAAGCCTCTTCATATGCCCAACCTACAAAATTCAGTACAGTCGACGCCTCATTCCCCAGAAATGGAACAGATTATTCACAAAATGATATCAGAAGAGGTGCTTACAGTCATGCCACTGACTCGAAAGTTTCATTTCGCCAATGTTTCTGGTGCCCAAAGGAGACGGAAATTTCAGACCTATTTTCAACCTCAAAGCCCTGAACCGATACGTCGACGCCTCCACCTTCCGGCTGATCAATATTTTCAGAATCCCAGACTTCCTCCAACCAAACGATTGGATGGTGATAATAGACCTATCCCAAGCATATTTCCATTTACCAGTTACAGAGGCTCAGGAGATTCTTACGGCTAGTTTACCAAGGCCAATTACTTCAAATGAACTGCCTTCCCTTCGGGCTCAGTTCAGCACCGAAAACATTTGCCTCCTTGAGCAATTGGATTGCCCAGACTCTTCGAGACCGCGGCATACGTGTCGTAATTTATTTAGACGACTACCTGCTGGTCGATCAAAATTACGATACGCTGGTGAGTCATGTCAAAACCACAGTGGACATTTTAAACTATTTAGGATGGATGATAAATTGCGAAAAGTCCATCCTACAGCCAAGGCAAGCAATAGAGTATCTGGGCATATTATGGGATCCGTGGAACAACATAAAATCACTTCCAACAAAAAAGTGCCTGAAAATGAAAACCATGATCACTCACTTGATCAACAAGCAAAAAGCATGCCTGAAGGAATTACAAAGCATCATAGGAATGATGAACTTTTCAAGCTTTGTTGTACCTCGAGGAAGGATAAATTTTCGACAACTTCAAAGGCTATGCATCAGCATGTTACACTTGAAACCTACTACAAAAAATTCACTGTCCGAGGCTGCCCAAACGGACGTTTACAATGGTGGCTAAATTATCTCGAGACTTCGTCTCCTATGCATGTCTCACATCCAACACACTACATTCTCACCGATGCATCAGACAACGCCTGGGGTGCTTACATAAACAACACCTATGTGTCCGGCACTTGGAAAGCAGAAGAAAAACTTCTTCACTGCAACCAAAAGGAGATGCTTGCGATCCTAAAAACGATACAACATTGTGGTCAGAGCCTGTACAAAGCCATTCTACACGTTCAGTGCGACAACAGGACCGCGGTATCGTATCTGAGGAACGAAGGCGGTACAAAATCTCTAGCGCTTGTAGACCTGACCTACCAGATTTTGCAGCTCGTAGATTCTTACCAGATGCATTTCACCACATTCCGGGCGTATACAACGTAGAAGCGGACAGATTATCTCGACTGCAGAGACTACCAGAGTGGCACTTACTCCCCTAAGTAACGCGCCTAATATTTACCCAATGGGGAGCCCCGGTGATAGACTTGTTCGCGTCTCAGCGAGCCCATGTAGTCCCCAGGTATTGCACTTTGGATCATCGGGATCAGCAAGCCGAGTTTCAAGATGCTTTCAGCCAGATCTGGGACTACCCAATGGCATGGATTTTTCCGCCACCATTCTTGATACCCAAAGTGCTAACCCATCTGAACAAATGTCGAGGAATATTTCTGATAGTGGCCCCGAAATGGGACCAAGTATTTTGGAGACCGGACCTGAAGAATCGGGCAACATGACGTTGCAACGGGCGAAATGACGTTGGAGGTTTGGAGATGTGGGGGTGGAACGAAAAACTGAGTGACTGGACAACCCAACAAAAGCATCTTCTCATGAAAAGCTGGCGATCGTCTACTACAAGAACATATAATCCAGCCTGGGCTCGTTGGATAAAATGGGCTAAGCTTAATCATATTTCTGTAAGCGAGCCAACCGATTCGGCGCTTACTAGATTTTTAGCTGATCTTTATCAAAATGATGGGCTCTCTTACAACACTATACTTGTCCATAGAGCCGTAGTTTCAACTTTGTGTTGTCCAGAGTCATCAGAACGACTGGCATCCTTTGGTCAAGCGAATATTAAAGTCTATAGCACTAGCTATTCTAAAACCCTCAAAGACCCCAGTTTGGGATGTTAATCAAGTTGTATCTTGTGTCAACAAAATCCTGATATAGATAAAGTTTATGAGGTATCGAAAACACAGTATGCCTCTTATTACTGTGTTCTGGTCGTAGGGTCCATGACCTGACCCTTTTGAGCATAAATTCTAATAATTGTGAAAATACTAATGATTATGTTATCCTTTGGCCAATATTCGGCTCAAAAACTGAAGCTCAAAACTCTGTTTCTAATTTGTTTAATGCAGTATGATTAAATAATAATTACTGAATAAGTTTTTGCTTGTGTATACACGTATTAAATTAATTGAGCGAATCGCTTGATTTCCAGCTATTTGTTACTTAAGTTATAAAGGATACTTACTTTTTGTTATTATTCTGAAAATAATACTACTTCATTTTGTAAACCCCTTAAATTTTTATTTTTAGCACCTCTGTAACAACTTAGGTACCTTTAGTTACAAGCATGCTATACTATATATTTATATTTCCTTCACCCGCCTGTGCTGTAAATCTTTTGACTATGGGACCATTCCTTTTCATTGTTGTGTGATCTAAATCTTCAACCTAAAACTTACATTGACGTCTCCACCACCACCAGGCGTTAACAAACACGTCTCTCATGTATTATTAGGCTTCAAATTTACGGTCAAGTTATTTAATATAAACGTTTTACCTGAAATAAAACGTAAATTACTTACCTAAATTTGAAGCCTAATAACTTAAATTCTGCCTGGTTCTACAACGACTTCAATGAGGCAAATCTAAAAGCAAACCGCCGCGCCGTTTGCAACTGCTAGTCGTGGTGGGAGGAGAGATAGAGAAGGCGATAGTACGCGACAAGGAGGGAGAACGGAAACGAGAAAGGGACAGAACGATGGCCTCTCTCTCATGTATTATTAGGCTTCAAATTTAGGTAAGTAATTTAATTTACGTTTTATTTCAGGTAAACGTTTGTATTTTCTCATTCCGGCCTGTAGTTCTGTCTGTGCAGTCATTTTTTCATAGGTAATTCCATTTTCCGCAAGCATGACAATGCAAAACACAGAGAGCACTGTCAAATCGGAATATACGGTTTGAATGTGAACAAACCAGTCACCGATTCAATGCGTTTCATCAAATAGTTCTTATCGTAATGTTGGCTCCACTGTTGTAAGACGAACACGGTTAATCGACGTTCGTTCAGACGTAATAAAATCGCGGCGGGATTTTATCGCGCGCTGGATTTTCAACACTCGATGTTAAGCCGAGCGTTGAGAATCCAACGCGCGGGGACGTACTCTCGTCTCAGCGCGTTGAAAAAACACACTGTTGGATTTTCAACTCTCGGCGCTAAGCAGAGCGTTTAAAATCCAGTGCACGAAAAAAATCGCTGCGATTTTATTACGTCCGTGTCAACGTCACCGTCGGCTTAAAGTTTAACGTATGCGTAACCCCAGCAAAATGTTGCGCCTTAGAGAAATGAGAGTATTACAGATAATTAGTTCATAGTTAGTTGCAATTTGTTCAAGTATAGCAAAATTTGTTCAAGTTGTATTTTCGAAGATATTCGAGAAAAACTGATTTTGCTGGAGTAACGTTACCCCAGCAAAATGTTTGAACAAATGAAGGCCTATAACTTGTATTTTTTTCAAACTTCTGCAACGAACAGTTTTCGTTATTTTGAAAATCCCAAAACGTTACCCCAGCAAAATCTTGAATATCTCAAAAACTATAAGATGAACAAATTTTGCTATAGGTATACATTTACAACTCATCAAAAGCTATCTTTTCATGTACTTGGTTCCAGGCTAAATGCCTTTTTTGAAAAACATCTTGCTGGGGTAACGTTACTCCAGCAAAATCAAGTTTTTCTCGAATAACTTCGAAAATACAACTTGAACAAATTTTGCTATACTTGAACAAATTACAACTAACTATGAACTAATTATCTGTAATACTCTCATTTCTCTAAAGTACAAAATTTTGCTGGGGTTACGCACACAAGTTTAACAGCGAGCCAACATTACGGCAAAGGAACTATTTGATGAAACCATGGATTTATCATTCCATACGCACTGTACAATTGACCACGTTCTGTATTATCTTCCAAGAATCGAAAAATAAAGAATTTCGAAAGTATTTACGTCATGTTAAAAGTTGCTAGAACAAGTAGCTAAGAAAATTTTGCTACAAGTTTTATTAAATTGTAGTTGCCTGACACCGAAAAAAGCTAGATCTAGCTATAAAGTTGCTAAGTTGGCAACATTGTAAACGTGGTGTCGAGGTCAAACGTCAAAATGCGAAATCGGTAGAGTTGCCAATCAACTAAAATCGCTCTTCGGTGTATATTTGGACCAAAAATTGGTATAGGAACTCGGATTTATGTATGAATAAAAATTATTGAAAATTGGACAGGGCAACAGCTGTCGGGTCAACTAAAAGTCAATAAAATAAGGGGCGCATAATACTGGGTGGAACTGTTGTTATCCTTGAACTTAAAGTTTTGGATACCTACTCAAGACCAATAATCCTATTTAAATGATAAAAATAGAATTTTTGTAAGAACATTTTTATTATACTTTCATACATACAGCAACATTTCATACATGCAATATTTTTTGTTGATTATGAATTTGCATTACACATTCTCTAGGTTATTTGATAAAATGTATGAATTAATTGGTAGATAAGGCTTCAATGTGAGTCAGACTGATAACAGTAAATTGTTTATTTAAATGAAGTAGAATGAAACTCATATGTATTTGAAGTTCACATCACAAAAAAATAATCCCAACCCTACAAAAGTAATAGAACTCTATAAAATAATATGTACATAATGATATTGCTTCTTATAACAAACTAGCTGCACCCCGACCCGAAGTCTCGATTCCGTGGGAATATTGGGATAAAAACTATCCCATATCTTAACCCATCATGGTCCACCCATGTGTCAAATTTAATCCAAATCGGTTCAGCCATTTTAGCGTGAAAGTGTAACAAACATACAAAAATCAAATCTTTTCTCTTTATAATATTAGTTAAGATTATCACATTACTGCAACTTCATTTGGCAATGTATCAGGAAATATTAAATTATAATTTGATTTATAATAATTAAGTTGTTAAATTAGATGCTACAAATGAAGCAACAGCATTGGTATTTGACTATAAACAAAAGTACATATAATTTCACTGCATAATATATCTACTTAGAACATAGTACAAAAATATTAATAGTGCTCACATATTTTCCTAATCTATAACAGTGCGTAATTTAAACAAATAACAGGAAATAATTCAGATGTTTTGCTCTGCTCGGAGGCTGTATAACATTATTAATAACTAATCAACTGCAAATTTTGAGGCAAGTTGCATTCTCTTATATTTTGGAATAGCACTATGGTTGAGAACATACATACCCACATTCAGAAATCTGTATGATTATATATAGAACCTATTACTGATAACAGGGTTTGTTATACAAAGCCCATTGCATGGTGTACAACACTTTACAAAGATTCAGTTTAGAGTATAAAATTTGGGACAATGCTAATACTAATAATATTGCATTAAACACCCCTTCACATAGCAAGTACACATAATTTTCTTTGACTAACAGCATGTAGTGCATTCAGTTCAACTTTACAACTCTTGATTGTTATAGGAATGGAGACTATTTACCAAGTATTTTATTCATCATTTTGTTCTGCTTGCCCATCTTGATATCAGCAACCTCTACCTTCTCATGTATGTCCTCAATGAGGTCAGTCTGCTGTTCTATTTCTTCACCAAGAGCAATTCCAAGGCCTTTTAGTCTTGAAATGGAATGCAGCATTTCATCTAAGTTAGCATCCAGCACCTGGTTGACACGCTGACTATCAGAAATAGGTGGAGCCTGTACCTGTGCATCTAATTCACGCAGACGAGTGGCGGGATGCGATCTGAAGCGGTCATCACTGTTGACTTGAGATAGACTGTCTATTGTGTCATCCAGCTTGCTGCTTGGGCCTGCACTCTGCAAGCTCGGGGAGGGCTGGCTTCTAGGAGTCTGGTCGGATTTACCAGAGATATAGTTCTTGAGGCCATAGAATACAGATTTGATTCCATTCAAATGCTTTTGACTGTAGTTCAAGTTGGTATTTATTTCGTCGAGACGTTTGTTCGTATTTTGGAGTTGCTCTCGCTGTCGGCTGAGTTCTTCCGCGGTGGCGATGCCGATCTGCTCGGACTCGCGCAACAGGCCTATGCTGCGTGAGGATGAATCCAAGGTTCGCTGTTCGATTTCTCTTTGTCTTTCTAACATAGCTTGTCTTTGTTGTTCCAACGCTGCTATGTGACTTCCATACGCGGATGGTGCTGGCTTACTTGGCTGTGGTGGTGGGATTCTTGTCCTGAAACTGTTGACGAAGGTGTCATCATCTACATCATCGTCATCCTCGAACAGTTTATTGGGATTAACGTAAGTAGCTCCTGGACGAGACATTTTCGTAGTTGTTTCCTGTTCGTTGTTTTATGAGAATATTGCTGACAAAAGCTCTTCTTTACTCAAACATGTACGCCAAATGAATGAAAATTTGGAATCTGACTAATAGAAACACCCTTTCACGTGGGTATTTACGCGAAACGATCACAGACACAGACTACTTTTATTGGAAACGATAACGAAGAACGAACGTCATGATAGATGAATGACACAGACGGACGAGGTGACGTAGAGAAAGGGGGCGAGACGGGGGGCTGTGGGGTTCGGGGGAGGCAAAAAAAATGGCAATGACGGAAAGTTCTTAACTTGACAACTAGGCATTTAGGACATTTACGATATTTTCACTTTCGCAAAAAAGACGAATATTTGCTCAAAAATGTTGATAGAGATCGAATGTTCCGTTCCGTTACTGCCTATGTCATGGCAAACAATGTAGTGGACCCACGACTCACAGACTAAGAGTGCACCTAATTCTACATCCACACACGCAGGGTCTTTGGTTCGTCCGAAAGTCCGAATCCGAAATCCGACAATGAGGCAACCCTAAACAATTAAAAAATAGAATTTATTTATTTTAGGAAAACTTACTTATAAATTATTTTACAGTTTTTAAAACAGCTAACTATTTACATTAGGTACTAAATTGTGGCTTCAGGCGCTCCCGTCATCCACCATAGGCACCATGATGGATGACTCATCGTTTCGGCTCGCTACGTGTCTCCGCTTGGGTGCACCTTGTGTTGCTCCGCATCGGTGTCATTGCGGTGAAGCTGTCGACAGTCTCGGGCACCATGGCCTGTCCTGCTGCAGGAGCGCAGGTCGCATAGCACGGCACGCCAGCATCAACGACATTATTCGTCGAGCCCTTGTCACCGCCGGCGTACCAGCGGTATTAGAACCAAACGGCTTGGTACGTGACGATGGAAAGAGATCAGATGGGATGACGTTGTTGCCTTGGAAGGTGGGTAGGCCTCTGGTGTGGGATGCAACCTGTGTCGACACCCTTGCGCCATCCCATGTTCCTAGCACGGTGGCCTGTGCTGGCGCTGCTGCTGCGGCTGCTGAGACCCTCAAGCGGCGCAAATACTGTAACCTTATAGGTAATTACAGTTTTGAGCCGTTTGGGGTCGAAACGCTCGGACCATGGGGCCCGAGTGCGCGTCTCCTTTTTAAGGAAATTTCTCGTCGACTGGTCGACACTTCACGTGACCAGAGGGCTGGCTCGTTCTTTGGCCAAAGAATTAGCATTGCCATTCAACGTGGCAATGCTGCCAGTCTTCTGGGCACGTTTCCGGATGACAGCGATGCGGACGAATACTTCGACGCCTAAGTGTCATTTTGTTTTATTATTTTTATTTATACAGATAGTTAGTTAGTCTATTAAAAAATCAGTTTTCTTTTTTGTCAAGAATGACATTGACAACTACAACCCAAATTTTAGTCTGTGAATGGTGAACCCAAACAACCTGTCCTGTCAACGTAGAGGAAAGTAATGCCTGTCAAGTTTCATGAAAGCAAATTGAGAAGAGTGTGAACTATAAAAAATAATGCAAATAAAATAATATAAAAAGTGATAACATACAGTTATCGTCGATAAGTTGAATTTCTATGGGTCAAAATTCAATAATAACCTGTGAAAACTTCCAAGATGATGGCTGGAAAAGGTTAATTTTGAATTGTTATTACTATTTCTGCACTTATTTAACTTTATATTTTAGGGCTCACGAACCCTACATCGTTATAACAACGTCAGTGATATATAATTCCATACTAACACGATTATTGTTAACATTTCAGTAATGCCAGAAACAGAGGAACAAAACAGAATAAGGTTTCAAGTTGAACTAGAATTCGTACAGTGTTTGGCAAATCCTAACTATATACATTGTGAGTATGCACAAATAATACAAAGCAAGCATTATTTACTAACTAACTGCTGCCCGCGGCTTCGCCCGCGTGGATCCTAATTCTTTTTAATAAAAACATTGCAAAATTAAAGTAGCTATCAGCTATCTGCCAGTAAAAGTCCCGTCAATATCGGTCCAACCGTTTCGGAGAATAGCCGGAACAGATAGACAGACAAACAAAAAATAAATAAAATGGTTTTTTGTTATACTTAAGTTACCATGTACATACTTTTATATGCATTTAGTAAAAAGCTGTTATTTTGACAGTACAAACAGACACTTCAATTATACTTATTTTAATAAATATTATTAAAATTGTTATTTGAAAACAATGATTTCAGTCTTAGCACAGCGTGGCTATTTGAAAGAAGCCACGTTCATCAACTATATTCGCTACCTACAATATTGGCGGGAACCAGAGTATGCTCGCTACCTCAAGTACCCAATGTGCCTTCACTTCTTAGAACTGCTTCAGCACGAGGCGTTCAGAAGAGAATGTGTGTCAGCACAGGTATGACGATGCTTCAGATACATTTTGGGTAGACATTATAATTAATAATCCAATACAGAATTTGACCTACTTTGTAACATAACCTGAAGTCAATGAGTAATCTGAGCTGATAAGATAAGATTCACGGGTTTTCTTGACAATTGATTTAAATTATTGTCCAAAACTTGCTGCCATGCTGGATTAAAACCTACCCTTACTCCTTCTAACCTTCTCTGTTGTATGTTTTTTGATTAAGCTGCTTTTGTGCCCTCAAAAACCCCCAAAATCCATATTTCCTGATCAAATAGTATACCAGAAATTATAAACCAAATAACAATCTATGAATATTGTTTTTCAGGTTTGCAAGTTCATGGATGATCAAGCTATTTTACTGTGGCAACATTACACGCGGCGGCGCACACGCACGCTGCAGCCGCCAGACGCGCCCGCCCCCCCCGCACCCCCCGCGCCGCCGCAGCAAGGTGCGCCACGACAACAGTCGTAGACATATCATGAAAACTTTCACATTATATTCAGTATCACCATGATAATCTGGCTAGCCTTTTCCCAACTACGTTGGGGTCGGCTTCCAGTATAACCGGATGCAGCTGAATACCAGTACTTTACATGGAGCGACTGACATAGTGTATATGGGTGTTGATATGACAATAGAGTTTTATGAGAAGTTGGATTTTGTAGAGTGTTGTCTCTGTCTCTCATAACTGTGAGACAGTCTCTTTCTAAAACTCAATGTGTCATATTTAGGCCCCCACTGGCAGACAACTGAATTTATTGAACTCATGAATTGCCTCTTTTGAACTTAAAGTGAATGTAATACACTGTGACTTTTAATTGATATAGTTTGACCGAAACCTTTGTGCCGCGCTTTAGGTATGTACGCGGCGAGATGGGGGGCAGGCCGCTTATTTGCCAACGCTCACGGAGTCCCGCCCCCCCGTCTGTCTTGTACAGCGGTTTCGGTCAAACTATAGTTCTATTTTAATTGGTCATATTGCTCGACTGCGGCGCAGCCCAAAAGGCCCTCCTTTTGCTATCAAAATAATGTATGATGGGATAAGTTAAGTCTCATTGTAAATAAAAGTAATGAGTTTAAATGTCTTGCTATAGACTGAGTTAAGTACCTACTGTAATTTCTAGCTGTAAGATTATTATTAAAAACTTTTTTATTTAAATGTTTGTTTCTTAGCAGTTTGGTCCTTTCCTTTTGTTTTAGCATTGTGTCGAATGCTGTTACGAATAATTGACAATTGTTCGTCATTGCTAGTAGGACTTGTTTATTATTCAACAATAGACAATAGATAATCATCAGAATTCAGTGTCGCCCATAGATAATATTAAAAACGGGGGAATCCAAAGTTACAGCATGTCAAAGTTGGAAAAAAACTTAAAAATAAGTAAGTAATTTCATATATTTCATGTTTTGCGATGATACATCAGCGCTAAATTAGACACTATGCTGTACCGACTCATAGTGTCTAATTTAGCGCTGATGTATTAGGGCAACGTGCGCAAAGGAACGATGGCCACAATTTTGAAGAAAAATAAAACTGCATAAGTATTTTGTTTGTTGGCCTAAATCTTTGTTCAAAATCCTTGAATATTTTGGTGCACCAGGCTGAAAACCTTATTTTTTAATAAAATTGATTTATTACTTGCTTTCCCTACATTGCCAATTCAGCGGTATCCAGATAGATTGGACGCCGACCCCAACAGTTATGCAGTTGGGAAAAGGCTAGGCAGATTGATTGATTTGCCTTTATTACATTTTTGCAAGAGGATGCCTCTATTGTCCAAATTTTTCACTGTCATTAATTGTGAACAAATTATTGCCAGTAATCAATGGCCTGCAGATAGGGAAGGATAAAAACAAGGTATTGTTTGAACATTGCGTTTATTTGACAAATGGTTGGTTGTGTGGCCGCCTGCGCGCCATGCACAACGCGCGTAGCGTCAGGTAGTACAGGAGCTCCACTGCACTCATCATGCTGAAGCCCATGCATAGACCCAGTAGCCCGCCTGTGTTTGCTGGAATAACAACACACGTTATAGCATAGAAAATGTCTGTGGAAATCAACACCCTAATTGCGTAATACAACACAATCACAATTTGTTTCGATTTGAAACAGATTTCTAATCCATTGCTTTATAAGTTGGAAAAAAAAACTGTTCAACAACGTAAATAACGCAATGAATGTTGTTGAAATGTCAAAATGAAACCAATTTCGCGAAATTGTTTACGAAAATGAGTTACGCAATTAGGGTACGGGTGTCACATTATGGGCATGTGATGCGAAGTACCCCATTCCTTCGCTGTGAGGAATATAGTGGTATTAGGAAAGTTTATGGTAAATTACTGCTGTAAAATGTTAGGTACTGTTTTAGACAGGTACCTAACATGTTAATAGATCCCGAGCAATTATGCTAGAAAGCTTAAAACTAAATGTTTAATTTCTACCACGATTGATGACAGTATAGCTATCAGTTACCCGGTGCCACAGTTCAACTGAGTTCTTTCCCCGTTCGGCTTCCCTTGTTTCTCTTCTCATCCTAAAACAATTTGTCATCTCTTTTATTACATTTTCATACATATAAATTACATTTTTAAATATTTTGATGAAAAAGAAATAAAAAAAATAAAAAAAAAAAAATTGTGGCCCATCGGCATCGGGAACAGGGTCCAAGCTGCCGGTGGTCAGGGCTCTAGAGAGAGGAACCTCCTCACGATGCGTGCCGCACGAGTACCTACTGCTGAATCAAGCCCTTGAAGGCTCTTTCAAAGAGGTCTGCGCGAGAATTGACCCAGCCTCGCAATGAGAGCCTCCTGAGATGTTGGTTGAGGCTCTCCGCTATTAGGCCATTAACCGTTACGATTATCGGTAGAATTATTGCAGAGTCCACGTCCCACATGTCGATAACCTCATGTGCTAAGTCAAGATACCTACTTAATTTTTTTATCTTTCTCAGCTTTCACGAGATTCTCTCATGAGGGGACAACGATATCAACAATCATTGCACGGCGCTCTCGTCGATCTATCACCACAATATCAGGCTTATTGGCTACAATAGTCCTCTCAGTGACAGGGATGTAACGGATATCCGTATCCGCATCCGCAACTGCGGAGGCTCCGCAGCGGAGCATCCGCATAAGTCTTGATATCCGCAAAACGTCCGCTTCCACAACTTTTGATTTTAAAAGCTCCGCATCCTCATAATTTCTATGGGGATGTGACCCCACGTTGTTCGCTCAAATAGTGAATTTTGTTAAACTCTCTCCGAGCCAAATTTGAGAGCCGGAGTGTGAGTGACGCGTTCCTTTTGCCTGAATTCGCAGTGTCTCTGTCCTATGACAGACGTTCAGCCGCACGTGGCAGTGGTGGCATGATTGTGGTGTCAGGTGTCAAAAATAAGGGCTATTTTTCATGCGACATCTGCATCCGCACCCTCAACCGCATCCTCAATAAGGAATTTTCCAATGGTGCCGATTCTCTTGTACACCGAACTAAACTAACTAAACTATCACTAAAATTTCCTACTTTTGACTATGAGAATCTCAAAGCTATTCTGCAAAATAAATTCTCTAAATTTAAAAATAATTTTGACACATCTAAATCGAATTTGACAATCGCAACTCCACACGTGATACCTAACCACGTGAATCTTTTTAGAGCCGGAGGCGCGCTGGGGGGGCAGCCTCGACGTGTTTTATATAGATTTTTTCACTTTTTGTATGGAAAATAAGAAAAATTATTACCTACATGTAGAGTGTCAGGGGTTTAAGGATTTTATAAAGGGGGTCGAAATTTTCATTATTTTTGCGATTGGACACACCGTTTTCGAGATATAAGCAAAAGAAAAAAAAAATATTCAGTACTGTTTTTGCATCTGAAGTCGAGGTGTTGGTGTGAATTAAAAGTTCATGACAACCAATTTTACTCCACACGTTTTTAGTCGCGATTAAAAATAGTCAGATTTAGTTAGAAAATGTAAATTTTAGGTGAAAAACGTCAAATTCAGAATAGCAAAATTGCCATTTTCACTAAACTAATATCTCAGATTCTCAGTACCATCTTAGTGCTGCCAAACTAAAATATAGTTAAGTTGTGTCATTTTAGTCTAATTTCAGAATGGGAAATCGTCGTTTGACAGGATTAAACTAAATTTTAGTGATTTTTAGTCTAGTTTAGAGGCATTTGTGACAAGAGAATCGACACCAATATCCGTATTTTTAGCCGCATCCTCAAACCCGATAATCTCGATAACCTCATCCGCATCCTCATCCGTTACAACCCTGGTCAGTGATAATAATAGATCGATCCCAGTACAATGTAGCGTGACCATTCTCGAGAACTGGGTCGGGCATATACCTGTAGTATGATACTTCGGACTCCACAAAGTTGTACCTACTGCAAGGCAAGTTGCTGGTGGATAATCCTAGCCACTAGATTGTGTCTGTGTAAGTACTCGCCGTTAGTAAGACGAGAACAACCATGTCATTTTATTATTACTTGCTTCATTTTGTGTAAAGTACGATAGCACCAAAATCAGCGGAACTTTTAGCCCAAAATTCAATTTTTCAAAGTTATTTCTAACACAAAACACACGAGTAACAAATTACCAATAATGCGATTAAAAACATAGGGAGGTACCTACTCTATAGTAGAGTATTTCTATTTTCTTAATGTCCCTCGGGAATCATCGCATTTCCGAATACAAACGAATGCTAATTTCCATGCCCATCAATTATTAGATTTATCTTGTACAATAATTTGAATTCCGAACTAAGTACTTTATTGTTGTTTTGATAAGTACTTAGTTGTCGTCGTGTCTGCGACTTTAGCAGCTTTCCTGCTATTTTTTAAATGAATTACATAAAGTTAAAAGAGTATTAACTACTCTTACTTCCAAGTCGATTGAGAGCGTCCGGTATGCACCAAGTGCAAAGCATAGATAATACGAAGTGCAAAGGGCAACTGATAGAAATCCGACGACTGACGAAAGACGAGGTTTGCCAAGGGACATTAAGAACATATTTGTACTCTACACGCGCGTTGCATAGGATTTCTGTACAACGAGAGGTCAGATTATACTGGAAATGTATAACTTGATATGTAGGTAGCCGTGTGTACCTACCTAAGTATTTCCAATTGCTATGTGCAAGTTGCACTAAAGCTGTAGGGAAAATTGATTAAATAGACCGACACATTTAAGAAGGATAAATAATACTTACGAATGAGTACCTAGGTACCACCAAGCGAAAAACAAACTAACGTCTTCACAGCGTCACTAATGACTGCCGAAACAGCACAATGGTCGCCTACAACTTTTGACGACGAATTTCACATTTACATACTGCTATCTCTTTTCTTAACGAAGCTATTGCCGGAAAAACTTACCCCCGGCACTTTGAACCCCGGCCTCCCCTTCGGAATAAAGGTAAGTATTTAGGTAGGCACAATTCTTTTACTACTTATACTTACATAGGAATTCAGTCAGGCCAAATATTTCTCCTTTCGTAAATCTCATAAATGTGTTCTCTTCAAAGTAAAAATGTACGACAAGCATGTTTTCCCTGTTGAGAATAAAATAGATAGATAAATGATTTGATTTGTTTTAGGAAGATCGAGAAATAACTAGATTTAGGTAGGTAACTAAATAGATAAAGTCTATATGTATCTACCTACATACCGTCACCGAAAACTAATCAGTACCCTAATTGCGTAACTTATTTTCGTAAATAATTTTGCCAAGTTTGTTTCATTTTGACATTTCAACAACATTCATTGCGTTATTTACGTTGTTGAGCAGATTTTTTTTCCAACTTATGAAGCAATGGATTAGCAATCTATTTCAAATCGAAACAAATTGTGATTGTGTTGTATTACGCAATTAGGGTACTGGTTAAGCCATATCTTTGATTTAATTGACAGTTAATTAGATGCCTAAGTTTATTTAATTTCCTGTTCAAAGATTCTAATACTTGTTGCTTCCGTCGACCTCAATCTGTGCTATGAAATAGCAACAAATCAATGGTGCCGATTCCCTTGTTCACAAACTAAACTAAATTTAAGTTCAGTGCATCTTTTTATTTCTATTTAGAATATTAATTTGAATTGTTATCTTACTTTTGACATCTTTTATTTTATTTTATTAATTACTGTATTAATTTGAAATGTTCTATTAATTTAATGTAACTGCATGATTTCATTGTTTCAAGCTATTATTATTGTATTTGTACGCCTTTCCAGGCAAAACATGTTGAAACTTTTTTTTTTTTTTGAACATACCAACTGTAAACCTACACATGTTTTTGACAAATAAAAAATTATCTTATCTTATCTTATTAAGAAAAGGACAGAAGAAAATTTTTAGTTTAGTCCTGTCAAATTAATCAGCGCCTGTCATACTCCATACAAGTTTAGACATGATTAAAAACTTGCCAACTAAAATTACGTCAATTTACATCAAGCGCTGATTAATTTGACAGGACTAAACTAAAATTTTTCTTCTGTCCTTTTCTTAATGAAATAGAAAGAAAAAGATGCACTGAACTTAAATTTAGTTTAGTTTGTGAACAAGAGAATCGGCACCATTGTATGACAGCCATTTTGTTTAATTCGGTTTGTAGGGTAATTTAGGTCAAAAAGGTTGAAATTACGTGAAGTATGCAGGAGTCCTGTTGCCGAGGGTCTTGGCGAGATAGTGGACAAGCATTTCTTTGAGCGGCGCGTCACTCATCCGCTCCTGGTAGGCGATCTCCGTGCATGCAGGCAGACATTCCTCACAGGTAACGTCGCGACCTGCAACACATTAGAAATAATGTGTGTATATAAATATCTAATAGTCATGATCATCAGCCTAATGGAATCTACTGCGGACATAATTACCTATGTGTTTCCGAAATTCATTCACGGACAGATAACGCACAGGCGAAACCACTGGGTCTAGAGGCATGAAAAGCACAAGAGTTCGTTTTATCGTTAATACTATACCTAGAAGGGTTTTTAAAACTCATCTTCGAATGGGGTTAATAGAGGCATGAGGAACAGTGTGTAAAGTTCACTCATCCTCTATAGAAAAGGGAGGATCCTCCGACCAGACAGGTGTCGTGTCTGGTGGGCAACTGCCCGATAATTGCATTTTTTTTTTAACAATTGCCACTCGCGGTTTTGACCACTACGGTTGGCTGCTTAACCGAACTTTCCTGTGGGTGCCTTAACCTACTACACTTAGAGCCTCCAGCCAGGAGCAAAAACTATTCTAAATTAAAATTAAGCGAACGCTCGCTAAGGGCACCCCCTGTGGGGTATGAACCTCGGCTTAGGGCATCGCTGGGGGGAGGACAGCAAGAAGGGACAGGCTGGATCAAAGTTAGGTTTTCATCATGATTATTAGGCGGGGTATTTAAAGCTACGTGCTGAGTTGCAACAACTGCTGGCACCTCGTTTTCGAGCAAGGATCGGGGGGACCGATGATTGATGTCGGGATGTTGTATATATATCAATCGCGCGTTAAACTCTGCTTGCGCGATGCAGGATTTGTATGACGTCAGGACTTTGATACGTTGTTTACATGGGGCGTTGTAGATGACGCCACAATGGGATCTTATTTTGTATGGAAGTTCGTCATTTTTGCTGTTAGGAAATAGGCATGTGGCTTATCTGGGTTCCATCTATCTGGCAGAATCTTAATGCTCCGAAATTCATTTGGCATAACACACTTGGCATAATCTTCTTTAAACGAATATTTTAAAGGCATAAATATTATTTAATGTAATTATTGTTTGACCAAATTTTTATATGTCCGAATTTACAATGGCATACTTTTAAGATGGCAGAATTTTATTTGGCATAATTACCTTTGGCAAAGTTAAAATTCCGCATAATTTCGTTTAGCGTTTATTTAGAGCGACAATTATTTGGTACAATTTCGCTTAGCATACTATGAAGATGGCAGAATTTCATTTGGAATAATTTTATTAGGCATATTGCCATTTCTATAAAATAGCATTTTTAACCTTAAATAAAAAATTTAAATATTGTCTTAAAAAGTCAATATGTTGTGCTACAAAATTTAGTGACAGAAACCATGCCTGCTGCATGCTTCGAGTGACAGCTTCTTCTGCCACTTGTATAGATAATATTTTTTGTAATTGTGATTACTTACACAAACAAATTGTAAATAAGTTGCCATCAGATCACAGTGGACAAACCATAACATTTTGCTCCTACATACCTTTACAAAAAATTCTATTTGAATTTTTAGGTTTAGGCCAATTACATGTAAAAGTTTAGAGAAATTAAATCATTCTTTGGCCAATAAATTATGTGTTCAGAGTTTTAATAATATAGGTGACCCAAATGAGTTCTACGCCGAGTTCTTTTCACTATTAAACACGCAATTTAATTACACTTTTCCACTAAAGACTAAAAGTATTTACACAAAGTTCTTATTTAGTGATTGGGCGACTCCAGGTATTCGTAAAAGCAGGGAAAAACTATTTGAACTATATGGCTTAAAGCAACATATTAATAATACAAGCTTTCATAAGTATGTTGCAAAATATTCAAAAATTTTTAAAAGTATTTGCAAAATAGCTAAAGCTCTTTATATTAGCAATAAAATAAAATCAGCTGATGATAAAATAAAAACTACCTGGCAAGTAATAAATAATGAAACAGGTAGGAAAAAACAGCGAAATACTGAATTTAGCTCAAGAATTTGAAAACTTTTTTGTTAATATTCCCCTTAAAACTACTGAAGCTTTAAATTCCTCACCCGCGCTTTCTGCTGCCTTACTTAGACAAAATGTGAAGGCATGCCCTTTAGAGTTTAGGTTTCAGCATACAAACCCCCAGGCTGTTATAAAAGCTTTTAAAGATCTTAAAATTAAATCAACAGAAGATCTCTAGGGAATGTCTGTAAAAGTCTGTAGATCTATTATCGAAACCATTGCGCCCTATTTAGCTTACATATTTAACACCAGTGTAGACCAAGGAGTCTTTCCGGATCTCATGAAACACAGTAAAGTAGTTCCATTGTTCAAATCCGGTGATAGTAAAGAACCCAACAATTATAGGCCTGTGTCAATTCTGCCAGTTCTCAGTAAGGTGTTTGAAAAGTTGATGCTCAATCAAATGTTACGTCACTTTAATAAAAAATCCAACTTTCATGAACAACAGTACGGTTTCACCAAAGGGCGTTGTACCACTGACGCCGGTGTTACCCTAATAAAGAACATTTTTAATGCCTGAGAAGAAGCACAAGATGCCATTGGAATCTTTTGCGACCTCTCGAAGGCGTTCGATTGTGTAGACCATGAGACACTTCTGCTGAAACTAGAGCACTATGGGATTAGGAATACAGCTCTTGATTTACTTAGATCATACCTGAAAGATAGAAATGTTAAAGTTCAGGTAAACGGCGTAAACTCATTAGGGTCTGAAATGGCAATGGGCGTTTCTCAAGGTTCGATATTGGGTCCATTCCTCTTTTTAGTTTACATTAATGATTTACCCCAATTACTTCAAAATCAACCGAAGATGGTGTTATTTGCAGATGACACATCATTAATCTTTAAAATAAACCGACGTTCACAAAATCTTGACGACGTGAATAGCTCTATTCTGCAAGTCCAAGATTGGTTTACGGTAAATAATCTGGTACTTAATAAAAAAAAAACCAAATGCATTAGATTTAAATTACCTAATGTTAAAAGTAGCGAATGTGACATCATATTGAATGGAGAAAAACTGGAATTTATTAATCAAACAGTTTTCCTAGGAATCACGCTAGACGAGAAATTACAATGGGGACCTCATATAACATCTCTTGCGGGGCGGTTAAGCTCGGCCGCTTATGCTGTTAGAAAGATAAGACAGTTAACAGATGTGGAAACCGCGCGTTTGGTCTATTTTAGCTACTTCCACAGCATTATGTCGTATGGCATTTTACTGTGGGGTCGGGCTGCTGACTTTGAATCCATCTTTATTTTGCAAAAGAGAGCTGTCAGAGCCATTTATAATCTACGTCGCCGCGAATCTCTCAGGGGACTTTTTAAAAGGATTAATATTATGACGGTACCTTGCCAATTCATTTATGAAAATATTATGTATGTAAGGAAAAATCCACATCTCTTTAAAAAAAATAGTGATAGACATAATTTTAATACTAGAAATAAAGATAAACTAGATCAACCATTTTTCAGATTATCTAAAGTACATACATCTTTTATGGGGTACTGTGTTAAATGTTACAACAAAATACCTTGTGACATATTGCAATTAAATGAAAGAAAATTTAAAACTCATATCAAAAGTACACTTTGTAAACAAGCATACAAATTAGAGGATTATATCCAAGATAAGAGTGCTTAGAAACATGCTGGTCCTGCTCCATAGGACAATTTAGAATCAAGACAAAATCAAACTGGTTGCTAATTTAATTGTAAAATTGATTATTTTGTATTTTATGACATTGATTTTACATTCTGTGATTACTTTCTCACACACTTATTAATTACAATTTTTTTGGAAAATCGTCTATTTTTACAATGTTTGTAAATATGTGAGCACCATGTATCTATCACATATTAAATTATCTGTCGTTGCTTCATTTTAATTCTTTTTACCTATTGTGGTATAGTAATTTTATTCTAGGTGCATCGTCTTCACATATTGGTAATATTATTTAACTAATGTACGTGCATATACAAACAATTGTAAAACATTTTAAAAGAGTAACGGTGGAGTTTCTTGCCCATTCTTCTCCATACGAAAACTACCTTTTGGAAGGGGCGACTAGAATCAATTTTAACATTTTGTAAATTTTGACGTTCAAAAGTGCCATGGGCCTATTTGAAATAAATGATTTGACTTTGACTTTGACTTTGCTTGCTTGCGTGCTGCATGCTTGCTTCCCGCATGGTGTATGCTTGTTTGCATGCTGCATGCTTGCTGCATGCATGGTGTATGCTTGTTTGCATGCTGCATGCATGGTGTATGCTTGTTTGCATGCTGCATGCATGGTGTATGCTTGTTTGCATGCTTCTTACTTATAAAAAAAAAAAATGTAAATGGAATGTATGCCAAAAGATGATTCTATCTGTAAACTTTCTGAGATATGATAGTTTTGCCTTTTAATGATTTTATCGATATGAAATGTATGCCAAACGACGATTCTGACTGTGAACTTTCTGCGATACGATGGTTCTACTTTTTAATTATTATGGATATGAAATTTATGCCTAAAGATGATTCTGACTTACAAAATTATGAGTTTTGAATGTATGATAAATGAGTGTCTGCCAAAAGATTTTCTGCGAAATGAAGTTTATGCTATCCGCTGTTATGCAAAATAATATTATGACATAAAAAGTTCTGCTATAAAGGGTGGACCCGGCTTATCTAGTAGTAAAAAGGTTACTTGGCAAGTAATTTTTGCTTTATTTTGGACCTATAGAGATCCGTGGAGTTAATTTAACCCATTTAGGTACCTACTTACCTACCTTGTTGATGGCCAATATGTCCATTGTATCTTTGGTTAGGTATTTGTCTTAGCTCGTCTGATTCTAGAAACTTTGTATATTTTTAGGGAATTTACAGGCAGAGAGATAGAGATCAGGGTGTCTACCACAAGCTCATAAAGCAGTATTATTTTAATATTACTTCAGTGGGAGAAAGAGATGGAGCTACACGTCCTGTAGAGCTTCATCTCTTTCCCAGAAAGGTGGTTAGGCACTAAAGTAGTAGAGAACGAAAAAACACCAACCTTCTGGCATGATTCTGCTCATGTTCGAATAACATTTTGCGTCTGCTTTCCCACAAATGCGAGTCGATTTGTTTTCTGTAAAACATTTCAAGGTTACTTTTAGCTTAGCAGATACTTAAATCACCATGTCAGTTCAAAAACATCCACTACCAATTAAAGCTCGATTATTCCCCCACGAATCACCTTAGCGATCATTCCTGCGCAGCCCGCGCTTAATTACGAATTCCCGCCACTACCTCTACCTACTGTCATAGTCATAATACATCTTTATTCGATCGCTTTTGTCCGCGGAAAATATCCCACGGGAACGTACTACCGGCATTCAAAGTAAGTCTGTTAATCCAGGTTATAAACTATTTGTGTATCCATCCAAATCCGTTCAACCGTTTTTGCGGCAATCCGGAACATACATCCAGACAAAAACAGACAAAAAATTTTCGTTACATTTTTATTATTATGTAAAGATTATGTGTAGGTACTTACTAGGCATATAATAATAGACACATTTGCATACGTCCAACATCGCTTGCGCTTCACACTCCATTTCGCAGTTCTTCAACGTGTAAGTTCTGAGGAAACATTAAAACAAGAACCGTAATCGATCACAAACTCGATTATTTAATTACCCTTGTTGCATAAGAAGAGGTGATGGCATTAAACCATAACGTAGTTATTGCTTGAAGCCTCATTGCAGGCGCGACCTAACAGCAAGCCGCGTCTCTAACAAAACAATTTCTAAGAAAACTTAACGGTAGAACAATTACCGGTGTCGCGTTGCGTCGGTCTGCACGAGGCTTTATTGGCCATGCCATTGCCATGATCAAAGTAAGGTAGGATCAAAATAAGGAAGGTACCATGGAAAGGTATTAAAACATTCTCAATGCTGTTATCTCTGCAAAATTTTGGCAAGAGGAAAGGTTTCCTTTTAATATTTCAAAGATTTTAAGTCCATATCTTGCTGCAGTTTACTAGTTTAAAAAATGACTGAAAATGGAAGAAGTTTTCAGACATTTGAAATTCAGTGGGTCATTAATTCAAAGGTATACCTACGTATCCGATACGTACCTGTAAAAAACTAATTCCTTTTCACTGGAGAACAAGCAGAGCCTCTTCTTTATATCAATAGATCGCAATGAGGGTTGCGCATCTAGTATTCTGGGCCAAATTGCGATCCGCGCTTCTATCCCTGGTCCATATATTGCACCCAGATTCCTGATCTTCGGTGTCTCCACCGGATTGTGGAGAAGGATCTGAAAGATAAAATGACTGATGAAAATAGTTTCTTTAATAAAGGTCCCGGCCGTTAATATGGCACATAGAAAAATGTCTGTTATGTAAATAAAGAAAAGAAAGAAAAGAAAGAAAAAAAAGAAAAGAAAGGAAAGAAAGAAAAGAAAAGAAAGAAAGAAAAAATGTTCGTCGTCTCGTTCTACACGACGGGCAGTGTCTTTGGGTAGTTGCACATCCGAAGCAAGATGCGTCGCGTATTGTCTGTCGCGTAACGCCAGAACGGACAAGTAGTTAATAAAACATTCAACCTTACACACTCAATCGATGATCACGTTAGTGCGTCGAGCGAATAAATAGACGCGACCAAAGTTATGCCCGACGCATGTTCCGTCAGATGTGCGACCATCCTAACTCGTTGTGTCTTAACGGTACTCTAATCTATTTTAAAGCAAGTAATACTAAACCTTGAAGCCAGCACTTTTGGTGGAAGCGCAATAATATTCCGCCATATTAGTATCCAGAACCAGGGAGAGACCATGCTGTGTGCCAATTCCTTCGAGCGAGAAAGCATGAATAAGTCCTTAATTAACTAATAGGAACGTTTATTGAAAATGTTATCTAAGACATTCTTCTTACCTTTAGGTCTCCAAGGGAACCCGTCAGACGGAGCGTCTGATGGATAGCCATCCTCAGGTGTCCAATCCACTGATGGTGATGGAAACGTCAGGTTCAGGTCATTCAATGATCGTCTGCAACCAGGAAAATTAAACTGTTAAGCTTTGAATTTTTGCTTTTTATTGGTGCCGATTCCCTTGTTCACAAACTATACTAAATTTAAGTTCAGTGCATCTTTTTCTTTCTAATTCATTAAGAAAAGGACAGAAGAAAAATTTTAGTTTAGTCCTGTCAAATTAATCAGCGCTTGACGTAAATTGACGTAATTTTAGTAGGCAAGTTTTTAATCACGTCTAAACTTGTATGGAGTAGTGACAGGCGCTGATTAATTTGACAGGACTAAACTAAAATGTATATTATGTCCTTTTCTTAATGAAATAGAAAGAAAAAGATGCACTGAGCTTAAATTTAGTTTAGTTTGTGAACAAGGGAATCGGCACCACTGTCCAAGTAAATACAACTAACTATATACAGAGGAAAAAAAATCAAATATCAAGGAACAAATCATTGGGCATCAAAAAATTCATCGGCATTGGTGTGGGAAAGGTGCCCAAAAGGCTGGTAGCATTGCCACGTTGTATGGCAATGCTCATTCTTTGACCTAAAAATTGGCCAACCCTCTGGTCACGTGAAGAGTCGACCAACCGCTTGGCGATGTCCCGGAATACTTTTTTTTCTCTGTATATACCTAGTTAGTTGTATTTACTTGGACTATAAAAAAGCAAATTGATCACCTACTGTTAATTATTGTGAAAGTGAAAAGCTTTGACTTTGTTTAAAAATATGTAAAAGTAAGTATGTGGACCTATATTTAAAAGTACCTAAGCTGATAAAGAGCGAATAACTGGCGAAATGTGGTACCGAAGCTCTAACGGTACCAGGATAAATGAAACACTTGTTTGGGATATAACTCAATACTTATTTAGAATCTTTTAGTTTTTATTTAACATTATTATATTTTTTGCGCTTGTCAGTCGGGGATATATACTCACCTGACGATATAGTACTGCTCTTTTATGGGTGGCCGACTGGTGGTCGAAACATTTCTTCTACTCTAATTGTATCAACGTTATTATTATAATAACTAGTAAAGGTTGTATTTTAACTATAGTACATTACTGTCGCGTGCTGCAACTGGGGCATTGATGAACAATCGTGAAATACGTGAGTCCATCAATGGTTTGTATACTTAGTACTTTTCTCAAATAATGCGCGGAAATTCAAACTAAGTTACCTAATTATAAATTTCAGAATCAATGACGAGCAACGACAATTAAACAGCTCTATTTGCAAGCCAAATCGAAATTTAAATAAAATCTTTGATAACTTCCTTGGTTGCCATGTGTCCAAGTAAAAAGTTCGTTCCATTTTTAAGTAACATGACAGTTATGAGTTTTCATAGTAATTTAATTGGCCGCTAAACACGACAGATAATGATTTTCATACAAACATTGCCGTTCGGGCGCTCGCATGTACTCGACCAGTACCGCAATTTCTATTTATTTCGAAGAAGGTTGTCAAAATAATGTTCAAATTTCCAAGTATGTTTGAGATAAATAAGTTAAGATCTCTACGCAGTACCTACACCTCTTCCTTTGGGGAAAAGGTGTTATGTTATGATAAATGTTTGAACGCTCATCATAACGAGTGCATTTTCAATTAATACCATCAAACTGCCGTCAAATCCTCACAAAAATATACCCATATCGATGACTGATTGATCAATTTTAATTTAGCTTACGGGTTCCTGAACATATTGTTTCGGTGCACCACGTTGAAGGTGCAGCACAGCCCCTCGTCAGTCAGTTGTGCGTTGAACAGATCTTCGCAGTTCACATCGGAGGAGTCCCAGATGCACTTCGCGAGCATTTCGCTGCATGGTTGCGTCACCTGAGAGAAGAAGTATACTGAATTCAGCTCATGAACCTTTTCGAAAGATTGTGTTAATAAATGTGCACTCAATTAGTTGAAAGGAGGTTTCAGAAAAGTGAGCAGGGTTATGCTTGACTAATAATAGACACCTATTTCTTTATGGGTGATCTAGAACATTGAAAGGGCTAGATTTGTTCTTATTGTATGCCAATCTCAACGAGGTTGGGAACAGGCCGTTTCATGATGATTAATGTAATGTAGGTCTGTGAAGGGATGAAATTCTGTTTTCAATTTCGTTGCAAATTCAAAGGTTGCATCTTATGTATAATTTAGTCTACAATTTAGTCTTTACCTCATATACAAACTATTTTAAACTGGTCAGCCATTTACAAGTCATTAGATACAATTTACCAGTTCTAATCGCACTTGATACTTATCGTTACGTGTCATAATCGTGCCCAAATTATACATTTTCTTACGCACAAATGTCTTATATCTACTGAAATATTCATAAGTAGAATAATTGCAAATAAATTTATTTCTTGAATTTTCGGTTTTTCGAAAGCGGGATGGGGCCGGTCGTCGTGGTGCTGTTTGACGGAGGCTTATGTCCAGCAGTGCATTTCTTTACCTGATACGTAGGTATGATGATCAGACTTAAGTTGTTCCAAATAGTAATGGCCAAATGGTGAAGATGGCCAAGATACTCTGTACAAATGACTAGCTTCTGCCTGCAACTTCATTCTCGTGATATTTCTCGTTTTCACAAAAAAACTACGGCACTTGGGAATAATGTAGCTTCAAATTTGTGAAAGAAATTTCGGAATCGGATCAGTAGTTTCGAAGATTACTCCTTACATACAAACAGACATTTTTCCTCTTTATAATATTAATATTATTATGAAGGAGCTAAGGAGCGAGGGATAAAAACCAACTAACATTAATCAAGAATGATCTGGTGTGATCCCAGTCAGCACTCTCTGCGATGCCATCCTCAAATATCTCGGAGTCGTCCCTTGAGCTGCACAAACTCTGCAGCAGCTTTTTGTCAACTGGATCCCTGTTACATAAAATAGCTTTGTTACAAATGGCGCATCTCATTAAATAATAATCAATGGTAGGTAACCAAGTTTTTGTAGGTTTAGATGTAACAATAGGCACGATATTTTTAACCGAAAGGGGAATTTGCTTGCGTATTAATAAGTAGAAATTATATATGTTTTGACGTCAGTTCATACTTTTAAAAGGTACCTACTTTGGACGTTTTTCCTATTACCAGTTTGATTATGTGTAACGTTTATTTATTATTAAATTATGTACAATAATTGCTTTTTCCTTTAAGCTGTTTAAAATTGTAAGTACCTAGGTACTTACTACTGGAATCAAGTGGTTTTGATATACGTTCAACGCGCATGATTTCGCACTGAGGCAATGTATTTAAAGTTTGTAATATTATATCAGCTAAGCCAACAGTGTTATAGATGGGTGAACTAGATAGTACTTATTTAAATTCCAAGTTTCAATATATAACATTGGTGTGACCACTGACTACCAATTTCCAAATATATTTCATTTACAGTTTACTGTGACTAAGCACGAATTATATTCTATCAAGAGAACATTGGTTTAACATTAGTCAAGGGGCTCATGGCTAAATAATAACAGCCGTACGGGTCGATCTTCGAGGTTAAGCAACGCTTGCCGAGGTCGGTCCGCGGATGGGTGATCATCCATTTCATACCGAGACCCCTCCGTGTCTCAGTCCCGGCTGTCATTCGGGGATCTTTGGCAGTGGTTACGGGTAGTCAGAAGCCCAGGAAGTACGGACAGATGATGAAGAGAACATTAGTCATTGTAGCATTGCACGGGAATAAGACAAGATGAATGCAGTCTACTTAATGCCGTGGTGCATTCTTTACATGCTGTATATCTTTACAAGCTGTATATCTGTACATGCCGTATATCTTTACATGCTGTATATCTTTACAAGCTGTATGTCTTTACAAGCTGTATATCTGTAAATGCTGTATATCTGTACATGCTGTATATCTTTACATGCTGTATATCTTTTCATGCTGTATATCTTTACAAGCTGTATGTCTTTACAAGCTGTATATCTTTGTATGCTGTATATCTTTACATGCATTATATCTTTACATGCTGTATATCTTTACAAGATGTATGTCTTTACAAGCTGTATATCTTTGTATGCTGTATATCTTTACATGCAGTATATCTTTACATGCTGTATATCTTTACAAGATGTATGTCATTACAAGCTGTAAATCTATATATGCTGTATATCTTTACATGCTGTATATCTGTACATGCTGTATATCTTTACATGCTGTATATCTTTATATGCTGTATATCTTTATATGCTGTATATCTTTACAAGCTGTATGTCTTTACAAGCTGTATATCTTTGTATGCTGTATATCTTTACATGCCGTATATCTTTACATGCTGTATATCTTTACAAGATGTATGTCATTACAAGCTGTAAATCTATATATGCTGTATATCTTTACATGCTGTATATCTGTACATGCTGTATATCTTTACATGCTGTATATCTTTATATGCTGTATATCTTTATATGCTGTATATCTTTATATGCTGTATATCTTTACAAGCTGTATGTCTTTACAAGCTGTATATCTTTGTATGCTGTATATCTTTGTATGCTCTATATCTTTACATGCATTATATTTTTACAAGCTGTATGCCATTACAAGCTGTAAATCTGTACATGCTGTATATCTTTACATGCTGTATATCTGTACATGCTGTATATCTTTACATGCTGTATATCATTATATGCTGTATATCTTTACAAGCTGTATATCTTTACATGCTGTATATCTTTACATGCTGTATATCTTTACATGCCGTATATTTTTACATGCTGTATATCTGTACATGCTGTATATCTTTACATGCTGTATATCTTTACAAGCTGTATATCTTTACATGCTGTATATCTTTACATGCTGTATATCTGTACATGCTGTATATCTGTACAAGCTGTATATCTGTACATCTTTACATGCTGTATATCTGTACAAGCTGTATATCTGTACATGCTGTATATCTTTACATGCTGTATATCTGTACAAGCTGTATATCTGTACATGCTGTATATCTTTACATGCTGTATATCTGTGCATGCTGTATATCTTTACATGCTGTATATCTTTATATGCTGTATATCTTTACATGCTTTATATCTTTACATGCTGTATATCTTTACAAGCTGTATATCTTTACATGCTGTATATCTTTACATGCTGTATATCTTTCTGTAGACACCATTGATTTCAAAGTGGTACTGCTTACAAGGGCTAATGGTAGTTTTTATAAGTAGGTATCAAAAGGGAAATAAAGAAAATATATAGGTAGAAAGAATAAGAAAAGGTAGAAAGGAGATAAAAATAAGATGTTAAAGAATTCAAATAAAGTATCTGAAGCTTTATTTACACAGTGCGATTTAATTGCCTGTAGACATACCATAAATTGAAGCAGCCTTAAAAGTTGCATCATCATCTCAACAGTGTTCAGACTATGCAAGTCATTTTATTCAACTAACGCCAGCAACTTCGTTCCCATGAAATTTCTTGTTCCCTCGAACCACCGCATCGCCCGCCCGCTCTTTTACCTACATCTTTTTCTTTTTCGCTAAGCGTTATATCAGACTTTTTATTTATTTTGCTCGTGTTCTAAGGGTCGTGCGTGATGTTAAAAAGCCTATATATAAGCTTCCTCAAAAATACGACTATCAAATGCTTTAGTTCCCAAAAAACAAACAAACTCTTCCGCTTTATTATATTAGTATAGAGTACCTGGGCGACCGAGCTCTGCTCTGGTGAAAATAGAGAATGCTCTTTTAATAGTATAGGATAGTACCTACTAATTCCATACTGCCATGATAGTAGGTACTTACTAATTACATGCTGACATGTCATTATTCTATGTCAATAATTTTGTTCTAAACTTTGGGCGACCAAGTTCTACTCGGGTGAAAATACGGAGTAAACGAAAATTTCCCAGATATGAAACCTATATAGATCGATATTTCGCCCTGTAAACCCATCGAAATCGTTAAAGCCGTTTTCCAGAACGTGAGTACAAATATATATGTATACACAAATATTGCTCGTTTAATAGTATAGGATAGATATTTTTATCGATTTAATTTTATCGTAGCTGATTTTTCATAGTAACACATGCAGACTTTTAAAAGTGTACTTAAAAATCTACAGAATCAGTTACCCATACTCCGAATATCTTTCGGCGACGGACTTCTTGGCCTGGTTGACGTTACAGATGGTGAGGGCAGGGAAGGGCAGGTTGCTGAGCGGCATGTTCTCTGGGTTGATGCTGACTATCATCGGAGACGAGCGCCATTTCGCGTAGATGTTTAGTATGAAGAACCCTGCGCTGACTAATGAACAGCCGAATGCTGTTAGCCAGAAGAATCTGAAATTGTAAATGTTTGTTTAAAAAAGGCCTCTCGGCGACCAATACATGGCAGAGCATAATTTATTTATTTTTAGGAAAGCTTACAGCTAAACAGACACAATAAGTAATAAAATATGTCCAATTACGAGTTTCCACATGTAGTTTAAACTTAAATCATATGAACACAACAAAAAAATTGACAATAAGACAAAAACAAAAAAGACTAAAAACTACAAAAAAAAAAACAGGATGTATCACGAGAGATGGAAGCGAACTCAATTGTCGAGCTGTAGTAACGAAGATTGTATAAGATAAGATAAGATAAGATAATATTTATTTGCTTAAACATGTGTCATACATACAAGAAAATACATGCATGCAAGATGGTAGGAACATTATTAGGTACAGGCATGTTTGCCACATGATGTGACGTGCAAATATTCAGGAATATTATTAATTAATTAAAACATTCTCTAACAGAACTCTAAAACAAAAATCAAACAGAACTCTAAAACAAAAATAAGTTAATAATACACAATAATCATGTCAACAATATAAAGATCCAAAAGTTAACAAACACAAAAAATAAAATAAAATATAATAAACATCGAATTTGTACCACACAATCGAATTTGACTTTAGAATAAAAATATTTTTAGAAACTTCTTTAGTTGCTTGCTGCACTCTTCGGGATATAAGTACTGTATATCCTATTGTACAAATGTACACATATATTTGTCTATATCATCATCATCATCATCATCTGCCTAGCCTTTTTCCAACTACATTGGGGTCGGCTTCCAGTCTAACCGGATGCAGCTGAATACCAGTATTTTACATGGAGCGACTGCCTATCTGACTTCCACAACCCAGTTAGGTACTGGGTAACACCATACCCCTTGGTAAGACTGGTTGTCAGACTTTCCGGCTTCTGACGACCCGTAATAACTGTCAAAGATCTACAAATGAGCCGGGACCAACGGTTTAACGTGCTTTCCGCTTCCAATATGTTTGACCATAGAAAATTTAGATAAAGGCAAGATGATAATGAGCGACCTGTTCAGGTGAACATTTACGGCTAATACGTAATGAAAATGCCGCACCTTTCAAACCAAGTCAACTTCCGTTCTCCGATGTATCGAAGCCCGTGTAGTGTGGACGTCAGCAGATAAGTTCTCACATCATTGCCAAAACTATTGACCTCTTCTTCCGTTTGATGGGGAGCTTTTGAGACTGGTGGTCTTTCCTGCATATTAATAGACTAATTCATTTGAAAAAATAGATTGAAATGCACGGAACTACAATCACAGATTATTTTATGAAAAATCTTTGATTTTTTTTTATAACAACTATTTTATTGTACCAAATTTGTTGTTAACAAATGATTAAATGATTATGATTATGGCATTTAGACTGGTTTCACAGTTTGTCCGGGAGACCCACACGGGCCACCCGCACACGAGAGACCCGTACGGGTAGCGCCCGCAGTGCTCTGAAACCAGGGAGTTAGTACGATACGGTTGCTAGCGATGTACGAGCTTTACCCGGAGCGGGTTGCATTATGGATCAATCCGCAACGCTGTGAAACAATGTTCTAGCACCTTACGTGTGTCTCCGTTTTGGGAGCCCGTATGGGCAGCCTGCACTCGTCTCCCGGACAGCTGTGGGACCAGTCTTAATATAGCATTAAAATAACTATTAAAAGTTGACTCACTTCGCTTCGACTCCTGTTGATCGGTACTTTCGTGTCCCACACATACCAAGGCGGTGGTTCTTTACCTTGAGCCCAATAATTTTGCTGTCAGATGAATTGTATTATTACGATATGCTATTATGTAACTTCCTCTTTCAGCGATTTTATCACGTTAACAATTGGAAATAACAAATGGAATGCAATGTTTATTAAATTGCTTACCTTTCTAAACATGTCCTTATGTTCATTTCGAGGACGCATTCCGAATTCTCTGTTAGGGTTGACCATCTTGATACATAAAGTCGGTGCTTCTGAAATGTCTGCTGCGTCCTCCAACAGTGTGTTGAAGTCAATGCGAAACTGTCCTCGTGTAAAGGTAATAAAAGCTCTTCAGCGGGCATCCAATTGGTGCTGGTAACCTAATTTTCCAAAGCAAATGTTTGCGGTCTAATCGTTTGATTGCGTCTATCATTTGATAGATCGACCTTGCACCGCCTCCATCGCTAGTTTTCGATGGCAAAATTATACATTTTCCAGTTATTTGTCGTCCTGTCTTGTGTCCGTAATTATGAGTCTTAGCTGTATCGTAAGTTACTCACAGAACCTTTATATTGTACCGTGTAATTTACTTTAAATTAGATTTATATCGAGAACCAACTTTGATAGCGTTACAATTAGTTTAGTAGGTTTTTATTTGATTAAATTCAAAATGGATACTTTACCTCTTTAATGTTTCGTAGAATCAACAAGAGCTTTTTGTTTTACTTTATTATGTTCACTAGTTATCGTTAGTTTGACATTATTAGCTGTTTGTTTTGCTTCGTTAATTACTATTGCGTTTTTATAATTTAAACATAGAGAATTACTTCAACCGTTGCATTATCTATTTAGAGATCTATGCGGTTTCGTCATACCGTGTCACGTTATGGCTACGAGACTGCTAACCTTAGTTTGAAACTTTTATTTCTGTTTAATTTCCATTTAATAGCTGAACTACGTGCATGTGATGACATGTTTGTCTAATTTTGTTGTGGGTGGTCGTGTAAATGTTGACCCCTATTTTACTTTATGAGGGATTCTAGAAAAATTACCCTGTATGTCTCTATTAGTACAGACCATGTACATTTTTATTACCTATTTTTTCGGATGATCTACCCGAATACAGCAAGGAGGTACCTAATTCCAGAAATCAGAAGATAGATGGATTTTTCTAGAAGGAGCTTTTCTATCGTTTTCAACCGTAGGTATAATGTGGTTGTTTGGTATTGGAATTCGTAATGCCTTATTAATATTCACAGATATTGCTTGCAGTGTCTATGCGACAAGTCGACCCTGCACTTATAGGTGTCACAGACGGCGATTTTCCTCGGCATATAGTGAGAATTATTAGATAAGCGGCTGATTCATATTAAACTATGTTCAATTTTTATCTTCCATTGTCAATGTCTTTTCAATGGTGAAGGTACTTAGTGGAAATGGAAGTTTAGGCACTAATCTTCATGCCTGCCGGGGGTTCGAAGAAAACCGATGGGGAAATCGTGGCTCCCGGCAACACGGCATAGGAAGGAACACGGGTGGGTGGTAGTCAGTAAGAGTCTGACACGCCCTCCCGCTCCACCCAGAGCGGGAGAAGTTATTTGATAATTTCCCACCCAAAAAAAAAAAAAAAAAAAGGCACTAATCTTCATGAATGAACATTGTGACTTGTGAGGTTTTGTTCGAGATTTGTAGCTCAATGTTAATGATATCTTCTTACGATTATGGTGTAACTATGTCAATGGATGCTTCATTATTCATATTATGTGTCACCTCGTTCTAATCGATCTTGACTTTGTTCAAGTGACGAAGCTTTTTCAGTCGACAGGGTAAGCAGCTTTTGTTGATGAATATGTAACCACCACTTACTTAGTTGATGCAAACATCAGTTGACGTTATTTGCAATTCTTCATTGTGGGTTATGAGCGTCATTTATTAGATCGGTATGCCACCCGCTAGCCTTGCCAGCGAATGTTATGTACAACAGGTAGGTATCGATTATTATCATTTAAACTACACAATATTTTCCGTTCTATATAATTCGTTTTTATAACGCATACATACAAATTATTTATTATGTACAAAAAGTTCGTTCAATAGAAATTTCTTATAAAAGTAACAAAAAAGCCACAAGGAAAGAAAGGCTGACGCACTTGCACTTTGTATAATTCCTAAAGGAAGAAGAGATCGGAGGAGAAACAAGAGAGACACCTCAACGGAAAACTAGCGCACGACGCATGATCACTCCCGCACGTCACTCGCTAGCTCATAGTCCAGGGATCCAGAGGGGAGGGAGTCATTCAGTTCACCAGTGCTGCTGAGGGTGCGCGGGCGCGGCGTGCGCTACCTGCGCGTGCGCCGCGAGGTGGGCGGCGCGGGCGGCGGCTACCTCGGGGGTGTCCAGGATTCCGGAGCCGTCATTGGCTAGCCTGATGTTAGCGGGCTGGTGCTGGGCATTGCCGGACTGCCATGAGGGAGCGCCGTTCCACTGGGAGGAAGAGTCCCACTGGTTGTGCGCGGGAGCATTCCACTGCTGGTGAGCGGGGGCAGAGTTCCATTGCTGTTGAGCGGGGGCATTCCATTGCTGTTGAGCGGGCTTAGCGGCGCTGAGGGCAGCGAGGTGGGCAGCACGAGCCTGGGCTACTTCAGGGGTCTCAGCAACGGGGGCGGGGGCGTGGCCAGCGGCGTTCCAGGCGGGTGCAGCGGGAGCAGCGTTCCACTGGTTGTGAGCGGGAGCACCGTTCCACTGTCCAGCCTGAGCACCGTTCCATTGTCCGGAGGGGGCAGCGTTCCACTTGTTCTGTTCAGCGCCCTGCCAGTACTCTTCGTTGTCCCATCTGGGGTCGTATGAGCCATCGTCCTGGGGGTTGGGGTTGTTCTGGTTAGCCTGCGACAGCGCAGCGAGGTGGGCGGCGCGCGCTTGCGCTACTTCGGGGGTGTCGAGGATGTTGCGTCCGTCCTGTGACAGCGCGATGTTGGCGGGCGGGCCAGCCCAGCCGGACGCGTGAGCGCCGCACGCCAACGCCAAGCAAGCAACAACGATCTGTGGACGAAGAGTTATATGATAAGTTGTAAGTTATAGCATAGTTTGACGTGGACACAATTAGTTTAGTGGCGGACAAGCGGTTTCGTTTACAACGGATCGTTATCAGGCATTATGCGCGAGTCTATCTGATCTGAAGTTATTGCGGCGTGTGCCGAGCCTATTGGCTACTATATCCTTTATTAACGAGATAATATTCAGAGTTATGGCTTACGAGCACCGAATCTAATTGCAAGCCGCGCTGCTTGTTCCCTGCCCTCTCATTATACCTCGGACAAGTTGATATAATATTTATATAATTCGAGTTGTCGATGATAAGTCGCCCCCGTTCTGGTCAGGTGTCGGCTGGCTACGCAACGTTTACTTGACTTTATGACCGGTACAATCACAAGTACAGCATGCAAAGCATTGACCGACATTTAGAACAGAGATTGTCTCAGATTTACTGCCATTCGTCTTTGGTCATAATGTTCTTATGTTTTGATATGCGTCAAAGATTAGAAATGCGATACGGATCTGGCGCCTATTTTGGAGGCGTCATTTGTTTTAGTCATATAGGTATGACTACATGGACTTTTATTATTCGTTGACTACATGTATTGCGTAGAACTACTTATAATATCAGCTTGAAAGTCAGTAATTTGGTCCGACTTAACAGCTCATACTTCTACTAGTCATTGGCATACTAAATATTCTGCTAACAAAATACAAAATCATTATCAACAGGAATACATGAATGATAAAGCTATCACATAAACAAACAATGCTACAATTTGAATGCGACATGGGCAGAGTCGTGCGAAGGCTTGGCTCGGTAGGCGGGTACTGCCTAGCTCTCAACTGTCGTAGTGATAACTGCCGGTGTTGATTCCAGACTATAGGCTTTCTAGACTGGTGAAACAATCGCTACAGGACACATTACAAAATAAGGCAAGTGTATTTCTGAAGTAGGGCACTTTGTAGATCAAATGATTCGAAGGATAGGCGGTAGTGAAAATTCAAAGAAAGTAATTTGTCTAGTGCTTGAAGGAGATACTAATTCAGACGTGGCCCGTGAATAGTCAAATTCATATTTTGAAGTCTCTCCATAATTGAATCCTTGTCTTCTTTTGTTTCAGTATCAATGTTTTCTTTTGTACAAAAGTCATAATATAATATATTCACATTGAATCCACAATAATGTCTCTTAAAGCCCACACATTACATGCAATTTAACTTCTCACTTTATTACCGCGGTCGGCGTGAATAAAGGTCATTTATAAATTATGGCAATGCTCCGGAGCAAGTTTAACGAGAAGTGACAACATGGACGAGGAATGTCATTATGTGCGATCGAGTTCCAATTCATTGCCATCGATTACCGAGACCTTAATGCAGAAAGTGACTGAATAGGGAAAGAAAATCTGAAATAGGCGCGTCGTCTTGTGGAAATGCATTCATTGTTGATCAGTTACACCGTCATAATTTTGATGCAGATTTGTTTCTAAACTACCTTTTGTTTTAATAGTTTTATTTTCATATATTTGCCGAATAGTTTAGCTTTTATTCTCACATTATGATCAATTAAATGCAACTAAATCTTTTATGTTAATACATTCAAATACCAGTGTTTTATGTGCCGTTTATGTTTCTACTTTACAGTTCTATTTGTAACGTTTCGTGTTCATTTTACAATAACTGCGTGTCTCTATATTATAAACATGTTCTTTGTTCGTAATATTATTAACTGCATATTTGGACATTCTTTTATTTCCTGGGTCTAAGTTAAGCTTTATGTTAATGTAGGCAATAAACGTTCCAAGTTACAGTCTAACTCAAGTACTGGCCGTTTAGGTCTGTTGAACACTGGCACTAATTCAATTTGTTAAACGTTTGTTAAACCTGTCCGCCAGTACACGGAGCGTATTATTATATTCTGAAAATAATACTGTTCTGTCCAAGTTTCTAGGTATTAGTTGTCAGATCGTAGGTCGAACTTAAATAGGTTGTAGGTAGGTTTAGTTGCATAATGACTTTATAAATCTGGTATTCAAGTAGCTTAAAATTGAACAATCGTGACCGTGACGCGTTAATTGTACAGATATCGAATAACAATATTAATTCTCATATAAAGGCTGAAGTAGACACAAAAAAAGCGTTGTCAGTAAATCAGAATCACGTTGACTCAGCGTGACATTAGCGTGTCGCTATGCAAATTTAATTAATTACTTTAGCCTAATTGTGATTTGAAGCGTATTAAAATTGATGTAGATTGAACGAGATGAGTGCGTGAGTGAGGAATTTGCGGCGGCGCAGGCGCTGGGATAAGTTCACGTAACGATGTCAGGGCTTGCGGTCGGTCGTGGGCCGAACAGTCTGTGACCGGCTGACCGCCGACCAGACGGGTCACAACGATGCAATTCAATGCAGATCATGATACTTACGTTTACAATTGAGATCACGTTGGAAACCAATAAAGGTTTTGACAAGAACACGAATTTATAGCAAAGAGCTTTTACGTAACAACTTCAAGTAAATTGAAACAATGAGAGATATGTGTCAGGTGTGTTATCGGTCTAAAAATTTGTAAAAGCACGACAAAGCTTAAGTTTCAAAACATGTCTGTGATGTTACGATGTGCTTTAAGGTAAATCCTAATCATATAAAAATCTCTTTGGATTGCAACGTCTAGAGAAAATGTACCGCCCTTGAAAACACACGGATTGTGACGCAATTCATATTTATCTGATCAATTCCGTAACGACATACTTTTGTACCTTTGTGGCTTTAGGAAGTTTAGAGTCAAACAAAAAAATGTTTATTGTTCCGTGTCAACGACTCGTTATTGCAGCAATTTACGAAGGTTTATAAATAAACCACCCGCAAGTACTGCAAGTAGATTTTGTTAATTAACTGACAAGTTGTTGGCATTTCTCGCGATATATTTTTTGCTTCATTGATTTGGGATTACTCGTAAGTAGCAAAAAAATTTAATGAATGGAATTTTAGTTGAATTACTGAGTTTCGATTTCAATGTCAATCAAGCACGTGGATCGAATACATCGAAATTCCAAAAGAAAATGCGGAAAGCGACGGAAGCTTCCGTCCGCGTGTATCGGCGCTCGCGCTCATATGTCAACATTGTCGCCTACGCTTTCGCTCTTGATCCATTCCAAATAAAAGTGAGCACATTGAGTGAACGGCGTCAAGGTCTGAAGGCCAGCCGAAGGTCGAGGAGCAGGAAGCAAGCCTTCCGGACCTGCCCAGAGCCGTCACATTCAGCAACTGGTTACCCTCGCTTGTCACACAGGCTGTTGCATTTTTTACCATTACATGTATATTATTTGCCCTTTTAAATGTTATGTGACGATTTGATTTATACCGAACTTGTTCTAAATATATGTTTTAGTATGGTGTAACTAGTTTACTGGAGCGGAATTTTCTGAAGGACTGAGAGCAAGCACAAGATGCGAGACTCATGTTAGTGACGTTGAAATGTTCGGCCACTTTACAGACGCATCTTCAGCTAGTATTTCACGAGCTTTTTTGACTCTCGATTTTCAGGATCTAGCAATTTATTATTGTTTCATTTATATTGCTGATTTCACATTTCAGTAGTTCCTTTAGTGGAAAGGTCTGAACTGTTTCTATATTCCTAATTTAGATTGATTATATTATATTTATACAAGTATATTAGCTATGATTTATACTGAACGGTCTGTGTTGAGTCGTTAATTGGGCACTAAATCATATATTAAATAGATATGTGACACCTCCTTGGTAGTTTGGTAAGTGTTAATTAATATTTGAGTCGACGCGTGAACGTGTAGATTGTAAATGGATTAATATAGATGTTTCAATTTGGATATGATTTATAAAAATTTGGGTTAATGAATAATTACTCTTTTGGAGGAGAAAACTTCACATGTTTTGATAGTTTTAGCTGGGATGAAGAAAAACTTGAAAATAATGCCATAGAAAATTCTTTAGTTGTTCTATCTTTTTTATACACAACTATTCTGAGAGTGACAAAAACAATTTGATAAAAAATGTAACCTGATCAAACGCTACGTTTTAATTATGTGTTAAAAAACTATCGATAAAATTATTAAAGAAATAAGATAGTGACACGTGATTGGCTGTTAAAGATACGTTCGGAAAAATTGTTTCCTTTTATGAATATGGCTGATTGGCTGATGCAAGATTCCTTCGTGATTTGTATAGGGTGAACAATTTGGTAGTCGACAAGAAAAAGTGATCATTTGAAAAAAATCCAAAAGCCTGAAGCGTGAATATTCAAGGGGAAGACGAAACCACTTAGTTTTTTGACGCCTATCGAAATTGCCTGTCCAATTACTGTCCAAGGGTACGTTCATGGGAATGCCCCTGGACAGTTAGCCAGGCATTTTCATGTGCCCAGATACCGGTGGGCATTTTATACCATAATTAGGATATCGATAGGTAATATAGCCGTGGGGCGTTGCGTGGGCTTGCCCTTCTAAATTGGTGCGCGAAGGAATGCCGACAAAAAGCAGCGGTGAGCGGCGAGGCTAGCGACACTGTGTTCACAGGCGCACCTACCGACAATTAAACGAACCACTATGGACATGCTAAATGGCCGTCATGCTTTGGCACCCTTAAAGCCTTCTCTAAGAAGCAGAAGTGTACGAGTATGTACCAAAGAACATATACTGCTCCATTGTCAAAGGAAGAGAATTCATTGAGAATAAATAAATTTCAGTTGGTTTCAAAGTTCGATTACAAATTCATATCCAATGCGCCTTTGTTGCAAAGGTAAATTCACAAACTAGCTATAAGGACTAAGTAAAAGCTTCCGAGTTTACAAGGGACCGTAACTCTACAAAGACTACAAACACAACAACATTCCCATCAACAGGTCATATTTAAGATGCAATTCCAGATATACTAATAGATGACGTCAAGATGAAATCAGAATTGATCGACGGACATAATGAAATGTTACGTAAAGTCGGTGGGTGGTCCTAGGGCGAGTCGTGGGATTATAGACCTGACTGCATTAGCTCTGTTGTGGGAGAGACCGTATCGAAAAGCTGAGATTATTAAGCACTAGCTTAGTTTCTGAGATGGAAAGGGCAATTTATCAAAAGTAGATTGAAATAAATGGACAGAGATATGGAATTCGAGTTTAGGATTTGTTAGATTTGAATAAGTTCAAAGTAGATGGACAGATAAACTATGGAAGTAGATGTGAGATTTCCATAGATAGATATAACAATAGAATCTGCATCTATTTAATAAATATATATTATGAAACGACCTCTCTGACATGATTGAAGTTATGTCTGTAAATGGATAATGTCTGAAGTCCACAAAACATCCTCGGAAAGAAATACAATTTCCAAACTTTAGACATAAGTGCTAGCTCAGAGAACCGAGGGCGGAAACATAAACTATCACTAGATCAAAGAAAAAGTGCGAGTATCGCTAAACAAGGTGAATGAGGAGGTGGAGAGCTGAACTAGTTGACATTGTGGGCATAAATGGAGCATAACAGATGAAACTTGGCTCTCAGTTAACTCTCGCCTTGCTTTGTCTAGAAGCGAGATAAAAGCCTCCCTTTTTTAGCAATGCTTTTTAAGAACAAGAAATTTTGCATATTTGTGGCTTAATCGGGGAAACGGCTGAATAGAATTGGATGATTTTTGGTTTAGGCGTGAAGAATTTACTCCTGAATTTACAAGGCACCCTGCAAGATCATATAACAACAGAGTTATGCCTAAGTAATAATAAAGTCTAGATTATTTATCTCTGATTATTTTTCGGGTATTTAAATGGACTATATGACTTGCAATATTTAAAATGCTTATGCGTAATTGATTTTACAGCATTGAACGGTTTGAATAGCGACTGAATTTTCGACTTGTATGTTTTTTGTTAGGTGACAATTTATTAAGTTCGTGGGTATTCGATTGCCATTTGGTAAATCAGTAGGTTTAAATTAAGTTTACGTTTCGAATCAAAGGCGTGAAAGTGGGTCATCACTGCTAACTAGCATTGCTGGGTCTATGAATTTCATTACCGTCACTTTTAATTAGTTCAAGTGCCTTTACACTTAGGATTATCTAGGCTAAGGACTGCCAGCCATGTATACGAATAAAAAATCTGTATGTACAATTGGTCAAGTGAGTGACATTGACACGGGCAGGAGCCGCGCGGTGTGATTTGTGCTCTGATTCACTTAGCGAGCCACGGGCGACGGTACGGAACCTTAACCGCATTGCGTTGCTAAAATATACACTTACCGATACTACGCAAGTTCTCAAAATTTACTATGACACGTGATCTCATACGTTTACGTAAACGCAATAAGCGGTTTAGGCAACGCACTCTACCGTAGACAACCATTAGGGAAATTGGACCATTTCGAAAAACTTGCAACAATATTTGAATTTTAATAAAATGCTAATGAACATTAAACGAACTATTGTAGTTAACCCAAGATCGCGTGGAGGAAATGCTTTTACGTGTCCAATTAAAATTAAACAATTACTTATTTTTATATACAGTTACCACGATGAGGAAACGAATAAAATGTTTCAACTAGTGTGGCACTGAAATTAATTGAGATTTTAAAATAAACGTAATTCACAAAAACCCAACAGGGTTTCGTGCCAATGAAATTAGGAGAGAAGACAAAGAAAGTATGAGTGTAAACAATTGTTGGTTGGCCAATAAAGGAAAATAAAAAAGAAAAATAAAAGTAGGAAAAAAAAAAAAAGAAAAGAAGATAGACAAGTATATAAAGAAATACAGAAAGACATAATTATTACAGATGTTAATAAGAAAATGCAAAAGATTTCAAAGCCTTTATTCTTCAAGCAAGTTTTCTAGAAAAAAGTGGTTAAAAAATCTGCATGTTATTAACGTTGATATAAAAATTTAAAGACATTGTTAGTAAAATCAGGTATATAAGAAATAGACCGTGAAATAAAATCCGTATGCGATCTGACAATGACCTGCAGTTAGTGCATTGCATTATTTTCGACACAAGCACAGTTGCTCACTTGGTTTATCATGTACTGACTACAATTTACTAGAATGAATTTGGAAATTAACAAGTTAATGGTTCGTTGGCTTTGTAAACATTACTTTTCTAGACTTCTATTTTTCAACACTTTTTTTTTAATGCTTGATATTTTTTATTGCTTGTTACCTATAATGTTTTAGTGCTATTGTTGACTTAAGCTTATTTGTTGATAACACGATCTTAGTTACATCATCTTTGTTGTTAGGACTAGTTGTTCGGTATAGAGGTCAGGTTTTCTGACAGCTAGGATGTTGGGCAAGGCGCTCGCGAAAATAACAAAGCGCTGCGACTGGTCCTGATATCAGATGCAACAACAATAAATTAAGCTATCGTAAGCCCTACTGGCACACACTTAATCAATCGAACGGAACCGTATCATTTGCATAAGTGATCTATGGAACATAATTGAATCGATACTGATAACTCATTTGATGATGTTATCAAGCCGAACAATGGGTTTGTATGAAGTTGTCGCTGTCACACCACGTGACTATGGTGATTGATTGTCAGTTAATGGAAATGATGCCGACAGAAAAAAGTACTCACCATGGATTTCATTTTGTTTTGTAGTTAACACAGAAGTGAAAGAGAAAGAGTTAGAAATAGATTTTTTGTAATCTATATTAATTTATAGCGCTGATGGAAGACTAGAATCTTCCAGGATTCGCTATGTTGGAGTGCAACTTGCGTCTGTATGAAATGAGGGCGGGAGCGTGCTTTTATATCTCGGCGCGTGCGCAGAGGGGGTGCGCGCGCACCGCGGGCCGAACCGCGCCGCGCGTGAAAGTATTGGGACATGCCATTGATAATAGGCGAATATCATACACATTTCAATGGCAATCGCCGGTGGATTCGGCTGCTTATGATTTAGTGTGTGATCTTGGACCATCATGTCTCACTTTTTGACTTTAGTTAGTGTTTCGTCCAGCAGTGTTCCTTTGGAAGGCTTCGCTCTTTTCACTTTGTAAATGTTCAAGTGTTTTGGTGTCAATTTCTTCTTTCTTTGATATTTTTCGTTACAAATCTTTGGTGTATATGAAAAAGCTCTATCTAGGTTTATATAATTACATTTTTGCTATGTTTAACGCGTTTTTTATAATAACGGTGTGATTAAGACTTGTAAACTCCGTCTGTTCAGCTATTTGTCGTGATTAGCAACATGTGTTTTTGCATTTGATCAGATTCGTTTGTCAGTCTGTATATGTCCTGTGTTATTAATGTAGTGATGATAATGTTAACGTTTCTTATGCGTCGTTATGATAAACTAATCGTGCTGTTATCGACCCGTTGACAGTTTCGCTAGACAATTATAAAATTATAGATTTATGCAAATGAGATTAGTTTATGTCTAGGATCTATAAAACAGTGATCTTTATGATGATGTTATGATATCATTTGTGATATGTAGAATAAAATGTGATAGTTTTCTTGAATCAATGACTTCCGGCATATAATAGGTCACTCCTATTTTCCGAAGTTAGTTTAGTTTATGTCGACGAATTTTCTTGTCATATTCGTAGCTTTTTGAGCTCCAAAAAGTATTCATTTAGGCCCACTTGCGCGTTCATGAGTTAGCTAAATAATTAGGAGTTAACAGCTAACTCAGGGTTAATCCAAAGAGAATTATTTGATTAACCCTGAGTTAGCTGTAAACGCGCAAGTGGGGCTTAGAGTATTTAGAACAGGATAGCTGGTCCCTGTTTTTGTAAGAATATTTTTGATAGAGTTTTGCATCTTTTGGCTTTTTTTTTCTACTGGTTCAAAACTCCAGCAGGACCAGGTATGCAGCAGGTCATCAGCTGATTGTCAGTATGCAGTAGTTATTAAGACTGCATTCGTAGGGAACTTAAACATTAATTCTATGATGTTTGCAATTTTCCTTTGAACTGGCGGGTGGTGGTGCATATTCACGAAAAATCTAGCAGTCTCCTTTGCCTTCCATGTAGCCATGTAGGTGAGCAACTTGTAACAGGGAGATAGGTCCGTGTCTATCGTTTTATTTGGTCACCAATGTTAGACAATGTGTTCACGATTCTTTCTACATGGAAGTGCTCAAACCTGTTTTCCCTAAGGTGTAGACAGAGTTCAGTTCACCCTAATTTCATAGTTATAAACATAACTACGAAATAAGGTCTCATGTATTAAGGGCCGAGTCTATAATAATCATATGTCCTTTTTTTCGTCCCTTAAAACTGGTCCCGTTATCAAAATCTTCAGCGCCGGCGCAGAAAGCGAATCGACCTGTGTTGCCTGTGTAACAACTGCACTAATTATGCAACAAATGCCTCGGTGTTGCCAGCCTACACGCCTAGATTGTCCGCTGATTAGAAACACTAGTTTTTTGTGCTAATGATTTTTAATCTATACATTATGTAGTTTTTAGTTTTTGTTGTGTATCTTTGAATTGCAAATGGAATTGATTTGTCTTTGTGTATCCCTATCTTGTTACTGATTGTTGTTTTTTGTCTCTTAGCTGGTAGCCTTTTTTTTGTCTAAAAGGATATGAGGCCTATTAAATTTTACGGCATGCAAGTAAAGTAATTTTTTGTAAAGGACAAATAGTTTCCTTGGTGAATTGATTTCCGATTCATCGAAAACTTGACAGAATGTATACCTGAGCTTACTTGTGCTAACCATACTAAATCGATGGGGAATCCTAAGGGAACCCATACTATATAATCATCTATCTATCTAGGTACCTGTACCTATAGCCATTTCATGATAAGTGGTGCGTTATGGAAATACACTGCTCGCGTAATCCAAAACTGTTTCTAAACTTTCTAACAATTGGAACAAAATTGGCTTGAAATATCTACCTTTTGTTTATGCTTTTTCCTCACGGAACCCATTGGAAGCTTCAATCAGCCTTTTCCCAATCATGTTGGGGTCGGCTTCCAGTCTAACCGGATGCAGCTGAATACCAGTATTTTACATGCAGCGACTGCCTATCTGACCTATACAACCCAGTAACTAGGTAATACGATACCCCTTGGTAAGACTGGTTGTCAGACTTTCGGGCTGCTGACGACCCGTAACGTCTGTTAAAAATCCACGAATGACAGCCGGGACCAACGGCTTAACGTGATTTCTGAGGCACGGAGGAGTCTCGGTATGTAGAAATGGTCACCCATCCACGGACCCCGGCAAGCGTAGCTTAACCTGATGGATCGACCCGTGCGGCTGTTAGTACTAAGTCACAAGCTCCTCACCCATTGGAAGCTTATAACATTGTTTATGGTAGATGATATTGTTTCCCAGTTATTATTTTCACCGGTATTTTTAATAAAGCCATAAAAAACCTCGGTTATTAAGACGTATTAAGTAAATGAAATAATGCGTGGGTTTGTGAAATTAAATGCTTGTATTGGCCATAACAGTAATCACATCGAAACCACAGTGGTCCATAATAGCTTATTCACAAACAGAATGAAAATAAAAGTAATGTACGGTACGAGGAGTTTTATTAGCATAATAACTTTCAAGAGTGTAAACAAAATATGTATGCCATTAACTTTATATCTTTTACCAATTGTTCTGTAGTCAGACGCCCGAAAGTCTGACAACCAGTCTTATAAACCAGGATTATGTAGTGGCTGCGTAGGGTAGATTGGCACCCGGGGCGGTTTTGTATTGAGCACCCCTACTTAAATAAAACACCAAATACCTACCTAAACATGTTTATCATCAGACTTAGTGGTCGCAAGCGCTACTGCTGAGCATGAGGTCCTGGGTTCGATTCCCGGGTCGGGCAAAGTGTTATTGGGTTTTTCTATCTGAAATTTCTCAGTAGCAGCTCGGAGTCTGGATTTGTGCCCGGTTGATGGCAATAGGCTCGCCCCCTATTACATGGGACTTAAACATAACTGGCGAAATGTGGGTGTACCTGCTACAGGGACACCTCTGCCCAACCCTTCGGGGAAACAAGGCGTGATGTTGTGTTATGTTATGTGTTTATTTTATCAAAATGTTTGATCACATCAAAATTGACGTCCCTGCTTACTCTTTCAATTGATAAAATCGAAAGATTGGTTAGTCGCGCTTAGCTCATTGTGGACCTTGTAAGATTTTATTAATTTTAACTTTGTAAAGCTTCTTTCATAAGAAGCATTTCACCGAAACATGAACATGAATTCAATCTTTTAGGGAATTATAAATTATATTCGAAAAAAAAAACAAATATAGTTGCGATGAGTTTCAAAATATAATATTAGTATATTTAAGTAGTTAGGTACAAGAGTTGGTAGTTATTTATTGATATGTCTTTATAGAGGGAGATTTAGTGCGCATTCTTTGACTGTACGAGTGAGTTATCGTTGTCACTCCTAGGTGCTTGGCATCCGGGGCGGACCGCCCCCTCCGCCCCCCTTTACGCCGCTTCTTTAAGTTATCAAGAGGTTTCGTGTTACCCAGTAACTGGGTAATGAAGGTGAGATAACCAGTCGCTCCATGTAAAATACTGGTAGGTAAGTTGCACCCGGTTAGACTGGTAGCTGATGACGATGATGACATAGGTATAAACTGAACATTAGAGATGCCTCGTCGGTCTAGTGGTCTCAAGCGCTACTGCCGAGCATGAGGTCCTGTGTTCGATTCCAAGTGTTTTTGTGTTTTGCGATCAGGAGTTTCTCAGTAGCACCCGGAGTTTGGGTTTGTGTCCGGTTGATGGCGATAGGCTCACCCCTTATTACATGGGACGTAAACATAATTGGCAAAATGTGGGAGTCCCTTCGGGGAAACAGGTCGTGATGTTATCTAGAACATGATGCTGCAATAAGGGAAGCTATCTTAACAATATCTAAAAATTAACACGTTCAGTGCCGGGAGCCCTCTTGGAGGGTTCACCTAGCCGCATTATATTTTAACAAGATTTATTAGTGTATTCATTGGTTATAAAATCCAAGCACTTTTTTTTTGTTCACTTTTACAAAAATTCACAAAAAAATTAAAAGGTTGGAAACTACGTATAGCGATAAGACCCCCTGAAAACACAATTTTACTTTATTTTACAGTGTTTTATAACACGGTTTTAAACCTAAAGCCGTTGACCGTTCGCGATGGTAAACTTTAGCGCAAAACGTAATGCTGGTAACCCTCCAGGAGGTTTTACTTCCACTTTTCATAGAATTCATACGCCATAATTTCTTTATTAACACTTTCGACTCCGCAGTCCAAAGTTTTAATAAAAGAAACAACTCCATCTCTTGTGTTTCTATATCTAATCCAAGATCAACATATTTCATTGTGCCTACTTTGTCTTGCATGTGCGTATTCGTTTATGCACTTAGTGTAGCATTTACGTAAGATAATAGTTTTCAGAATATGGAGCACTGCGGTGCCGTGGAGGTCAGCTGACGAACACGGGGGATACAATTTCGTTTGTAGCTAACACAAAATATGTATATCTTGATGTAACAGTAGTTACAAGGAGATTTGTGAATATATAAATATATGTATATGCCAAATACGTAATACTACTGTAATACTGTATAAGCCATTATAATAAAATATGATTTTTATTTGAATATGAATTGAAGAGTAAAAAAAAAAAAAACTATCTATTTCTATCTATAAAGGCTAGATGCAGCTAGCTGGACCGATGACTTTAAGAAAATTGACTGGGACGGATTGGATGCGGAGGGTGGAGGACATGGTGTTGTGGCGCAGCCTGGGAGAGGCCTATGTCAATAAAATGCAATTCTACAAATTATACACATCTTAAGACGAGCAACGATCAATTGCAAAATTAGGTCACGTGAACAGATTAACTAAAAATTTCGCCGAATAAAAGGTAAGCATGAGTTTCCCTTGTAGGAAATGTGTTAATAAGAGGGGTTATTAACTAGCTAGTGAATAGGATCAATGCAAGAAAAAAACATAATAGGAAAAAGGTTTGTAGGAAATCAAAATATTAATTCGCATCGCTATCAACGGGTAACCTGAAAGTTAAACAGCGAGTATAACAACAACAACAACATCAAAGCAAACAACAACAACAACCCACACAGTCAGCAGTATTCAATATCTCACTTTCAATTTTATCTGGGAAACAAATGTATAATACGCGAGCGAAACCGCACACAAACATGTGAGTTAAAAACAATCGAAAAATTAATAACAACTCTTCAATGAAAACATCGATATAAAAATTAATAATGTTGAAGCCATTAAACTCATCTCTATTTGTCGTTTGGGCAGCTCAAGGCTTGTCGCCAGGGTAATCGTTTTATGTGACAGTAATACGCTCAGCGAGCGACGCACGCGCATCTCCCCCGCTGTGCTACGGCGATGCTACACCGTTTTCGTAGCAGAGAACCCGCGAATCACGACCCTTTTTGTTTTACTTTATTACCTATATTTAATTAACTTTCAATTTCGTCTGGCAAAAAAAAAACAATTGGTCAACTTATATTATTTTTTATTTAAGGCAATTTGTGTTTTTTAATGAAAAAATAACCTACGTAATGACTTGTTTGAATTTTAACTTCTAAAAAGACGATGGAGTAGATTTCTTAGTCTGCATGAATACATAGTATGGTGTATGCCATACACCTAGCCATGTAGGTGTTGAGTTAGTCAATTATTTCAGTCATCTGATTTGTTTCTTGAGTTCTTTCAGCTTTTCTTTGTTCTTTCAGCATACGTTAGTACATACTTCTGAGTTCTGAAACCGTTTTGTAAAGACCCTTATTTACAATGTATTAAGAATTTAGTTTTTTTCTACCTAATCAGAGGGAAGTAGCTGTCATAATGTTACCATATTGCAGTGTTAGCTAGTGTAGCGAAAAGCACAATTAGTCGGGAATGATTCATTGTTGCACCACGACATAACAGCTGTTTATGTAGCATGTAACTGATGTATCGACACCCAGTATTGAGTGATGCTTTGTTAATTAATAAGCAGCGAGGTCGACGCCTCCGAGGTGATATTTGGTGGTGTTTTTACTTATCGATAATTTAAATCATGAATTTAATGGTACCTCTAATCATTCCCATTTTACGCTTCTAAAAATATTGTTGAGCACTAATATAATGTTTTGCGCCTCTTTTTGTGAACCTCAAATAATTACTATTTATACTATAATTACTAACTGCGACCAACGTGGATGTAGCGCTCACCGGCTGCTGCAGCACCGCTCGCTTCGCTCGGTCGGCTCTCGCGCGTTTGGTCACTGTTCTAACCTAACCTAACCCATTTGGTCGGGGTGCCCTAGCTTAGTTTATGCGAATATCTGTGAGAAACGGGCAGAGTGTTAATAAGATGCTCATTTATTTAAAAAAAGTTTGCATCATCAGAAGCACAAAAAGTTTTTAAAGGATCAGCTAAATATTTTCCACATTTCAATAGGAGTCTATTGAGTCAACTTTTAGACTTATTAAACATGTTACACTTTTTCTTTTTTTGATCCTCAACTGGGTAGCTCTTGGTCTGCATCTCGACGATAAGTCCTGACGATAAGTAATGATCAGGTCGAAGGTGGAAGTGTGTTTCACCCGGAAGATCCTCAACCACGGATACTGACTATCTTGCCTCTAACTACCGAAACAAAATAATGCTGTTAACATTGATGTTATGGGGACAGACTTAGATAAGATGGTGGTAATATATTTTAGCTAGCCAGGCGGACTTAGAACAAGCCCTGCCACCAACCAAACCGAGCAGAAAATTTTGACCCCACTGGGAATTGAACTACTGGACCATAGAGGCAGTTAGCTTTCATTAAAGTTAAACCAATCGAAAAAAATGTTATCTAAATAGGGAAGTTCTTACCAAATTTTATAAAATGTATGTAAAAGTAGCGGATCATAAAATAACAATAAATACAATGAGGAGGAGGAGGAGGAGGTTCCTGTCCCTGGAGATCTAACCAACTTTTTATTTATTTTTTTTGGGTAGGAAATAATTATCAAATAACTTCTCCCGCTCTGGGCGGAGTGGGAGGGCGTATCAGACTCTTAACTGACTAAAACCCACCCGTATTCATTCAGTTGCCATGTTGCCGGGGGCCACGATCTCCCTTTTGGTTTTATTCGCAACCCACCGAGTTCTAACCACCTTAGTTTGGACCCTGCTCCCGACACCAGAGGACCACAATTTTTTATACCTTTATTTAAATGTTTCTTATATCTTTTATTTGAAGAAATATTTAAAAATGTATCAAATAAGGAAGAAAATTAATAAACGGAATACAATAATAACAAAAGTTTTGATTGCAGAATGACGAGGGACTTATTAAATATCTACTTATTAGCTCTTGCATTCGAAGTACTGTTCGGCGCAATAAAGAATTATAGACGATATATGCATGTGACCTTGAATAGTTAGTTTGCGTGTTCTGTGCTGAGCTCACGCAACGCGTCGTACGTCCAGCCAGTAATAGGAGTCGCCCATCAAAGAGCGCTGTCCCAAGAGATTATATTCATTATTAATTTATTATACGTAAAACACAAGGTATTCTAATAAACCACGTATACTAAAAGATACATAATTAAATTATCTTTGAAATGGTGAAGGTTTCAGAAAAATACGCTTGATAGTTTTTGAGTGATTCTCAGGTTTTATCCGCGTTAGACATAACTTTACAAACATAATCTAAAATATACACAGATTAAGTTATTAAGAAAATGCTCATATTTAACATTTATTTTTCCAAATCGTTAACACTACTCGTTTAAACGTGATCTTCAGTATAAAATCATTAAAAGTCGCTTAGTGTCGCCTTAAAAATAAGACTATGACGTCGTTTGACATATTTCACGGCAGCTAGCGGCTCGATTATAGGTACAGACAGAGTACATGCAATCAGTCATGTAATTAGTTTTCAGACATGACGCTAAACAATATGTACAGCCTTTCTCTCTACGCGGATATTCTGATTTTAATCTCATGAGATCGTATCTAGTATCAATAAAGTATTTTTCAATCTTATTATGTGTGTTGATTTAGTTTTACTTAAAAATTGGCAACTCATCTAATAGTCATATTCTCAGACCAAATAAAAAACTAAGACAGCGCTGCGAACAATACAGTGAAGCATGCCAAAACTACACCTCTGCTCTGTGCATACACGCTCACACGCACACATTTACAACCATTTACAATGAAATTACACCTCACTAAGTGCACACATGTTTACGAAACCGGCCTCACGTCACTGTTGACAGCGCTATCATGCTTTTTTATATGGTCTGAGGTCATATTGGGATGATTATTATGATTAAGCCGACGTGCGCACGGACGTTATAAAATCGCGGTGAGATTTTATCGCGCACTGGATTTTCAACTCTCAGTGTTAAGCCGAGCGTTGAAAATCCAACGCGCTGGGACGCACTCTCGTCCCAGTGCGTTGAAAAACACACTGTTAGATTTTGAACTCTCGGCGCTGAGCAGAACGTTAAAAATCCAGCGCACGAAAAAAAAATTGCCGTGATTTTATTACGCCCGGGTATACGCGGGCTTAGAGTCGACGCGGACGCATATTTTTTCATGGATGTCTTATCTATACTAATAATATAATAATGAAGTAAATTTTGTGGGTTTGTAATTTGTGCCTATGTAGGGTGCAATCTTCGGAACTGCTGATCCGATTCCGAAAATTCTTTCATAAGGGAAGCAACCGGGAAGCAACCGGTGTTACGTTCTTTTGTGATGCATCAATCTTCAAAATACTTTCCAAGAGTTTCATTACAATTTTTTACAAAAATTTTGACAGTGGGCACATTGAATTTGTAATTTTTGAAGTGAAAACTTCTTTAGGCGCGTTGGGCATTTTTGAGATGGGAAAAAACTATTGAACTCGTGACACTGTTACCAACACCTCATTAATTTTAACTTTTGACCATTAAAAAGACATCAACGCGCGATACATTTTCGTTGGGATTAATGATCCAAACATTGAGACATGACAACGACATGATTGAAATTTCCCTTTTTTTACCGACTTCAAAAAAGAAAAGTATTTCCTGCACAATAAAATTGTTCAAGTTTTCACTTCTGTCGGCACTCCCGGAGTGCCACTGTTTTTTTAATATCTGTGAATCGAATAGATAGGTACCGATTCATTGTAGGTATACGCGAATCAATCAAGCATTTACTACTGAATATCTATTTTAGTTCTCAATTTTATGATTAAAATCACCTAGTAAAGTGTGTTCTAAGAATCGAACTTGAAATGACAGATATCGTGATAATATAATTAATGTAATTACCTGTAGCTACTATTTCCTCATTCTTTGCAAAAAAAAGTACAAAATCCGCTCCGGTTACTAACCCATAACTTTTACTATCAAACTTCCATACCGTGATGATGACGTGGTTACTTTAAATTCAACTCTATTTGAAACATACATGTCTGGTTTACTTCATTGGTGATTTTTTTACTGTGAGTTTTGGAGAGTAATGTATTTGGTACAAGTATGTTCGTGTCGATAAAACTTGTAGTCGTGACCAACCTTGTCTGCATTTTCCTATGCAAGTGGTTCATGCTTCCGCTCAAAAGTGACATATTTCTACTCTTTTTGCTTACATTTGTCTTTTAAATTATATGGAATCTGGTTTGTTTTATTACTGGCCATTTACCTACACATTATTTTTATTCGATTCTGCGTTTAAATTGATTGTTCATCCAAATATGGAATACTTCCTTCATGATGTGGAAAGTTTTAAATGAGAATTGAATAAACAAATTACTTTTCAAATGTAAGATATTAAGGCTTTAGCATTAATATAATTAATTAAATAAGAACTTCCTCACCCCACAAGTCGTTGCAACCAACGAAGAAAAATGGTTAACGTCAAAAACCCAATTTCATCAGACTTTATTAATGTTTGTTTAACGCGCCTTCGACCTCGTCATCCGATGATATGATGAATAAGGGCTTCATTTGAGTTCGATAAACCGAAACATGCATTTAAACAAAACAGTTAAATATTAAAACATTCAATATTGACTAGACTTTCATACAACCTTCTAGTTGAGACAGGAAGTACTTTAACACACACAAGTCACATAGTTCTGTGAAATATGACAGTTGATACGGACCATAGAGGAATATAGGTAAATGTCAGGGATATGTCAAGAACGTAATGTGTATCAACTCTCGCGCAGGTTCGTGATCCGTATCTAATTGTTGTTAACCTTAAGCGTGGTCCACACGATGTTAAATCGTAGGAGTTACGCGTTTTTTACGTAACTGCGTAAAGTGCGTGCGTCGGCGTTGTTTGAGGAAAACCAGACCTAAGGTTTAGATGCAATTACAGTAAAAGAAAGATTTTAATTGATATTTCTTATTGCTTCCTATATTAAGTACGAGTTGTTTTTTACTATGGCATTTTTGAATAGTAGGGCAAAAATCTATAGTATGAGATAAAATTTGTGAGATTGTGTGTCCCTGGGGAAATCGTCGGAGCTACCGATTCCGAAAATTCTTTAACTAATGGGAAGCTACAGTATTGCCGAGTGTCATAGGATATCCTATGCTATTAAACGAGCATTATTAGTATATTTATTTGTTTGTATATAGATTTCTACTCCAGGGGTTTACGGGAGCAAAAAATCAATCTAGCTAGGTCTCATATCTGGGTAAATTAATTTTGTCCGTATTTTCACCCGAGCAGAGCTCGGTCGCCCAAAATTTAGTTTTGAACAAGATAATGAATAATGACATGACATTATTGACATTAGAATAATGATCATGACAGCATGGTTTATTAGTACGTGCTTACTATCATGGCAGTATGGAATTAGTAGGTACTATCCTATTATTATTACATAAATTTATTTTAATTACTTAAGTATAGATACATACACACATTGCAGTATAAAACGAATTATTTGTTATTATTATTATTATCTTACATGAATTAATTTTATTTAAGTATACATACACGTATTGCAGTAGGTTTATAGCTGATTTACATCCGTCACCTCACACTTCAGGTTCAGTTGAAAACCAGCGTCAGGCACTAGCTGTCTGGCATTTTTGCTGAACTGGGCCTATTTGGCGCAGCCGCGAGGCACACTTGCCTGTTAAATGATTATTTTACACTTTGTTTTTGTTCCCTGTTTTATTTTTATTTTTTACTTGTGTTACAATTGTTGTGTTGTGTGCCTTTTTGTCTGTGCTAAATAAATGTATTTTCTTTCTTTCTTTTTTCTTTCTATACTATTAAATGAGCATTCTCTATTTTCACCAGAGCAGAGCTCGGTCGCCCGGGTACTATTTTATGTTACACAAAATATGATGTAAAAGAAATATAACGCAGATGAAGTCGCGGGCAGAAGCTTGTTATTTATATAGCTAGTGATAGTTAGGCAAAAATATTATAGGACAAGAGAAAACTTTTGGGTAAGTGCACGGCAATTATTAAGTGTTGTAATTATTTCCTTTGTTTGGTTCAACGAAATATTTGTGGTATTTTTTATGGGAAACCAATCTTTTTCGGATTAACATGCGACCTGGCCTTTAAATTCCTTAATTATAATGAAGTATGGAGAATCTTACCTGTCCTACCATTTATCAATTGGGATGGTTTTCAATGTAATTGTAGTTGATTTTTGCACGGATGTTATGAACCACTCTTTTTTAAGTTTCTTGCAAAATATCATTCTGTGTGACCAGGCAATGATTTAACTTAGGCTCGATGGACCCTAGGCAGTCGCGTGGGCAGCATCTAAGTAGTTTATTAATTGTGTTTAATTAGTCAAGATCTAAAGGGTTAAGATTTTTTTTTCTCAAAAAAAAAACAATCGACTTCGACTTCGTTTTTTTTTTGTAAAAAGATTTTATTTTTCACTTTTTAGTTGTGGTACCTACCCCACACAAATTCGAATACCACTACCTGCTATGTAAATAACAGTGACAGGAAGTTATCATATCATCCACATACAAGTGGGAAAAAATACGTATTATTGAAGCTAACTCAAAAACTGCCCAAGCAAAGTTAATAAAATTTACATGGGACCACCTCTGAAGTATGATCTACCAAACAAAAAAAGAATCATCAATATTAATTCATAATTGGCGGAGTAATCGCGCAACAAACATATAAAAAAAAACAAACAGTTGAATTGAGAACCTCCTCCTTTTGGAAGTCGGTAAAAGAATTGATATTGGCCTTTTATGAAGCTGTTTAAATAAAAGTTCCTGGGCGACCGAGCTCTGCTCTGGTGAAAATAGAGAATGCTCATTTAATAGTATAGGAAAGTACATACTAATCCATGTATAGTAACTTAACCTACGTATTCCATGCTGCCATGATAGTATGTACTTATTAATTCCATGCTGCCATGTTATTATTCTAATGTCATTATTCTCATTAATTATCTTGTTCTAAACTTTGGGCAACCGAGCTCTGCTCGGGTGAAAATACGGAGAAAACCAATTTTCCCAGATATGAGACTTAGCTAGATTGATTTTCACCCCTATATTGCAACTTTCATCGAAATCGTTAGAGCCGATTTCGAGAACGTGAGTACAAATATATATACAATATATTTATTTTCTTTTTTCTTCTTATAAAATTACTAAGTCTAGTGGTTTCTTATCCGTGAGTACACAGCTTTACACCGTCGAGCAGTCGGCTAATGCGTCACCATCACAGACCGTGACAGCTCGCATTATTACTGAAACTTATGCTGAATCTGGAATGTCGCGCGCGCCGAATTTATGATTATTACGTTTTAGCTAAACACCGCATATTACTCTTGTCAGGGCGTTATTGAAATGTTACCAAAACGTTCGTTAATCAATATTTATAAGAGAGTGTCGGGTCGCCGGTTCACGGTACAGTTTTGACAGTAACTTGACATGACTTGAAGGTTCTGCTCCATGTTTTTGAATGGAGGTGCGAGTATTTTTAGTATAGTTGCTTTGGATTCGAGTCAAGGTACGATGACACTTTTTGAAGTAAAAACTTCTTTAGGCGCACTTTCGACCGTCACTCTCGGGTCAGTGACGCTGAATCGGGTACTCGGCTCCAGTCGGTCGGTGACACTGAATCGCGTATACTCGTCTCCAGTTAAGTTTTTACTTCTATCGTGTAGTCATAAACACACACCCTCTTTTTTACCCAACTACGGCGAAGCTAAAAAAGGAGGGTTATTGTTTCATCTTTCAAACAGATCCAAGATCGTTCCGTTTCAATCTTGTAGAAACGCTCCTGAAAGGGATAGTCGTGAACAAAAGCACTAATTTCCAACATGGACAACCAGATCAAACCGGAACAACGAATCTGTCAAGCATCATGTTAATCACATTCATTCCTCGCATCGTCTCATCAGGAAGTACTACACCATCAGTGTGGGTTTTATAAAGAAAAAAATGACGAACAATTTCCGGCTATGTAATTTACGCTCAACAGCCTATAAATATACCCGTCAATTGAGATGTTGATGACATGTAACAAGAGTGTTTCACAAATTGACAGGATGCTCATTACGTACTTACACCGCGATAAAGACAGCTGTGAAATGTTGCTAGCCCTGTACCGATATTATTGATATTATTCACGACGCGATCGTGACCTGACGTGAAGACCTCAGTCATCAGCGGGATTGTTCCATGTTTCTGCTCATTAAACAATAAGGTGAGGAATGTGGGGCTTTGAAAGAGTATTAATTCGACAAGCTGAAGAGAATGGTTTAGTCTATCAATCGACTTAGGGTGCTAACACACTGGGACGCCATGGCGACGTCGTCGCTGGCTATGTAGCCATGGCTACCACTGGCTAATTTCCGTAGCCAAATAGGTAGCCAATAACACACGGGCATCCGTCCCGACGACGATCAGTTGGCCACTGAGTGAGGGAGTTGTAACTTACATGTATACAAAATATTGGCGACTTTGCTACGCATCGCCAGGTCACCAGAATAGAATAGAATATAGTTATTGTAAAACATGAGTATACATCAAATAATATGTGCGAGGTCATAAAACAAAAAAAAAAAACTTGTCTGCACAACAAACTATGAGATTAATAACTTAATCCTAATTAGAAAAGGGAAAAAAAGTTTTTACAGATTTGAGGGTCAAATTGTGGAAATGTCGTAATTAGGAGAATCTATTTGATCCAGAGTAAACCTCAAACGGCGCAAATATAACAACCTTAGCGGTAGCTACATTTTTGATCCGTTTGGAGTTGAAACACTAGGGCCATGGGGTCCTAGTGCTCATCTATTATTCCGGGACATCGCCAAGCGGTTGGTCGACTCTTCACGTGACCAAAGGGTTGGCCAATTTTTAGGCCAAAGAATTAGCATTGCCATACAACGTGGCAATGCTGCCAGCCTTTTGGGCACCTTTCCCACGGACAGCGATGCGGATGAATTTTTTGATGCCAAATGATTTGTTCCTATATTTTATTTTATTTTTTCCTCTGTATATGTATAATTAGTTCTATTTACTTGGACACTAATATTAAGGTATTCATGTTTAAACAATAATAAATTATAGTTAAAAACAAAAAAACTGATTATCCAGTTTCCACGTAGGGGTCGGTCAGTCGTGGCTACGCTTCCAAATTAGCGACGGCGACGTAGCCAGACCTTAGCCAAGTGATCGAGTTAACTTTCATACATTTCAATGCGAATTGTTTGCATACGTAGCCGGCGACGTCGTCATGGCGTTCTAGTGTGCTAGCGCTCTTATTCTTTCAGCTGCCGGAGAGCTCGAGATCTGTCTAAGAAAGTTATAGCAAGTCTGCGATAAACTTTGAAATGTGTAAAACAATTTCACTTACTCTCAGGAAGAGGTCAAAAAGTTATAAAACTAAAGACCAACTACGACAAAAAGTTAACTAAAAGGGTATAAACAAGACATCACAAATTAAAAATCCGGAGTCACGCGTGTCTTCAGATTTTTTATTACATAAATCATAACCCTCCTTTTTGCTTCGCCGTAGTCAGGTAAAAACAAAGTAAAATAAAAGAAGTTACGGTTGCTACCTAGTTAATTGTTCAACAGCATAGGATCATACAGAACCAAATACCCTTTGTTGCCTTTAACAGCATCTTTCCCAGAAAGACCGATGATATCAACTTACTGAAAAATATAATTACGTCCACGGTCACGACTACATTACCACTTGTCTTTATTTATACTCTAAGCTAACAAATAAAATACCTATCTTATGCCTTATCGGGTAAAAGCCAATCTAATAATCTTTCGCCAAGCGCGAGTGCACGTGACCGGTACCAAGGGCGCCAGGTCAACTCGCTCTAGGGTTGCCCAATGGCCTGAATTGAAAGTTCTAAGTTTGACAGCCTTAACTGTATACAGCTGTAGTTTTCGTTCATATTTCATGAATATACCAACGGCGATTTTAAGGTCAGAAATAAAGTCAAAAGATACATCGTTTGTGTAATGTTATCGTTCAATATTTTTTATTGTTTTTTAGGGCACTTTGATAAATAATTTAATCAGTTACTGTGAGAAAATGCAAAAATATTTGTAGCCAGAAAAATCGACACTTCTATTAATCATATGTTCTTTCTGAGTTTATCTTGGGCATTACAATTGTACAAGTTAGTGATAAGGTAGACCGTCATTATAGTTTGACCAATACCGTTGTACCGCGCCTGAGGAATACGCGGTGAGGCGGGGGGGCAGTGTTGACCAATGAGCGGCGGGCGGGACGCCGTGCGCCGAGAGCTTTGACGAATTAGCGGCCTGCACTGCTCCCCCGTCTCGCCGCGCGCCTTCCTAAGGCGCAGTATTGGTCAAACTATAACAATTTTGTGTTTTTCTGCACTGGGCGATGTGGTCGCTAAGCGACAAAGCACTTTATTTTTATTTTTTTAACTTGTGCATTACTGACATCGCTGAAGGAAACCTGGACGTCTGAAATAGCCAACCCGTCAACCCGTCTTGAGCAAGCGTGGTGATGAACACCTTCTCTGTATTAGAAAAGGCCTTTGCCCAGCAGTGGGACAAAAATAGGGTAAATGATTATTATCCATCAACCCTGTTACTACAGAATCCGGTATCCGATAGACACATGGAAAGTTTTCCTTGCAAGTTAATTGTATTGGTGCCATACGCGCCTAGAGACAAGCAAGCAGTCTGATTGTCTCTGGCTCCCCCCCGGCACCCTGCAGCCAACGGGCGGGTGCGCCGGCGCAGCGTCATGTACCGACAAGGACGACAGCCACCGTCACTGTACACGCGGGGACTCGGTGCTCTCCACGGAATATTTAGTGCATAAAGCATGCACACATATCTACATCTGGTTTTCGCCAGTCATAATGTGCGATGCGATGCAGGAAAGAAGCAACTGTTATTGGACGACAAGAGCGCATGTCTTTGTTGCATTTCTTATTGGCAGAAGTAGAAGTAAATTACTGTTTCTTATCTTTGTTTCGACGGAATCTATATAAGTCACGCCGACAGCGTTAGCATTCTGGATGTGGTCAACTATGCGTGTTATGGTAAAATTAAGTGGGTCTATTTCGATAAGAGCATTGCTATTTTCGAGAACAAGAATACAGTGCAGTGATATCGGTGAGCAGTGGTGGCCCAGTCGTAACGGCCGCGACTTACAAGTATTAGGTCGTAGGTTCGAACCCAGACAGGCACTTTACTTTGTGTAAATTATTTCATAACCACTGCTCTCAAAACGGTGAAGGAAAACATCGTGAGGAAACCGGCATGTCCTAGAACCGAAAATTCGAAGACATGTGACATCTACCAACCCGCACTGGGCCCGCGTGGTGGATTACGGCCCACTCCCTCTCATAGAGAGGAGGCCTGTGTCCCAGCAGTGGGAACATTATAGGCTGATGATGATATCGGTGTCGATATTTATCTTTCTTTTTGTGACGTCCGTCCAGCTCCTGCATTATCCCTCCATGGTCTCACTCACTACTCTATGTTTTTCTTCAACAAAACCTATTTGATCGAGAATGAGTGCCTTCTGACATAAATATCATAATTAACTAGTATATTTTATTTTGCTATCTGTCTATCTCTGACCTCGGCCGCACCAAATTCTTGGGTATAATGTATTACTTTATAAATTTTCTGCGACGTTAGAATATTTGTTGCAGCATTATGTCAAATGATGTTGATTTAGTTTAGAGCTCGGTACAAGGCTGGGACATGAGTAAAGTACGATATGTTAATTTGGAACTTGGAGGCTAGGTTTGGATTTTGTAGATCGCTGAGATCACTGACGCAGAGTTACCTAATACTGAAACAGAAGTTTATGCTGGTATGCTGATAATCACACTAATTATATATATTTTATTATAAAGGCGAAAGTTTGTGAATGTGTGTGTATGTTTGTCTCTTCTTCACGCTCAAACGGCTAGATATATTTGGATGAAATTTGGCACATATATATTTTATAACCTGGATTAACACATAGGATGCTTTCCGTCTTGATATTCCCACGGGATCGAGACTTATGCGGGTGAAACCACGGGGCGCAGCTAGTAATATTACGAGTATATGTTTAAAATTTAATGAGAGATGCTTTTTACAAATATATTAATAGCACAATATCACTTGATTCTAAGTCAAGATTGTTTAAAAAATGTTTAAAAACTGTACTTGAAAGATGTTTCGCAAAAAAATCGTAAAAGTGATCTAATTTTGAAACGAAATTCGCAACATTTGAGCTGGAATGTATATTTTTATATCTATTGATCGTGTTAATTAATACTTAGCGAAAACTATAAGCGTTGCATTTAATTGCAATCGTATTATCTTGTGTAATACCTAGCATGATGCTTTAAGTGAATTTTTGAAGCCTGCAGAATGCAAGTTTGTTTCGATAGACATTTTTAATAACATAAGTAGGAACTTGGTATTTTAATTAATTCAAAAAAATGAATTAGATATATATTTTTCCGAAACAATAATATGCATAATTACAACTTAATCGTCCCTATTTCTTATGTATTATTTTGTTAGAAATATTCACGTTTTTGGTATTTAAGTTTTGAACTTGCAAGCTAAACAAACCTTCGTTCACGAGAACAAACTGCATTCCAAACTATCAGCGGTCGCTTTTCAAAAGAAGTGCATAAATGTATTCTATTTATGTAAATGTCTCGAAGATGGAGTGATCTGTTATTGCTATGTCGTGAACTCGTGCCGGGTGCCGGGGAATAGGCTCGTATGTATGTATGTAGGTCAAAGAGTCTATGGTCTACAAAGTAAGTAAAATGTCTACCATTCTGTTACGCATTTAATACTGTGTACTTTGTTAATTTATTAAACACTTTATTGTACACAACATAAAACAAAAACATATATTATTTAAAACTAGTGTAGGTCAAGCAGCATCCTAATTGTGCAACACACTTTTAGTCACAATTCGAGGGTTTTAAAGGAAATTCCTAACCCATAGGATTGGCTCCAGACGAAGGAACTCCATAACAGTCAACGGTACAGACATGGAATTTAATAAACGCATTCAATTATGATAGTCCGTTCTAAAGTCTACCATGACCTGGCTACAGCATCCAGGATTAGCTCCACACGAGGAAACTCCTCAGTGGTCAACAACTGAGGTGCTCAATTTTATATACGCATTCAATTACGATAGCCCGTTCTAAAGTTCATCATGACCTGGTTGCTGCACCCAGGGTTGGCTCCAGAAGAGGGAACTCCTCAATAGTAAACAGTACATACAAGAAATATAATATACGAATTGAATTATGATAGTTCGTTCTAAACTCCACCATGACCAGGCTGCTGCACCCAGGATTGGTTCCAGAAGAGGGAACTTCTCAGCGGTCAACAGCACAGACACAAAATTGAATATACGCATTTAATTAATACAGTCCGTTCTAAAATCTACCATGACCTGGCTACAGCATCCAGGATTGGCTCCACACGGGGAAACTTCTCAGCGATCAACAGCACAGACACAAAATTTTATATACGCATTCAATGATGATATCCCGTTCTAAAGTTCATCATGACCTGGCTGCTGCACCCAGGGTTGGCTTCAGAAGAGGGAACTCCTCAATAGTCAACAGTTCATACAAGAAATTTTATATACGCATTTAATTATGATAGCCCGTTCTAAAGTTCATCATGACCTGGCTGCTACAGCCAGGGTTGGTTCTAGAAGAAATAAGTTTTCAGCGGTCAACAGCATAGACACAACATTTTATGTACGCTTTAAATTATGATAGCCCGTGCTAAAGTTCACCATGATTTAGGTGCTACACCCAGGCATGGGTCCAGATGAGGGCACTCCTGAACGGTTAAGAGCATAGAGACAAAACTTAATATATGCATTTAATTATTATAGTCTGTTCTAAAGTCCACCATGACCTGGCTGCTGCACCCAAGTTTGGCTCCAGACGAGGAAACTGCTAAGCGATTAAGAGTACAGACACGAAATTTTATATATGCATTTAATTAAAAAAGTCCGTTTTTAATTCTAGCACGATCTGGTTGCTGCAGCCAGGATTAGCTTCAAACGAGAGAACTCTTCAATGGTCAACAGTACAGATACGAAATTTTATATAAGCATTCAATGATGATAGTCCGTTATAAGTTCACCATGATCTGGTTGCTGCACCCAGGGTTGGCTTCTTCAGACGAGGGAACTCCTCAACGGTCAACAGTATAGATACGAAATTTTATGTACGCATTCAATGATGATAGTCCGTTATAAGTTCACCATGATCTGGTTGCTGCACCCAGGGTTGGCTCCAGAAGAGGGAACTCCTTAACATTCAGCAGTACAGACAAGAAATTTAATATACGCATTTAGTTAATACAGTCAATTCTACAGTCTACCATGACCTGACTGCTGCAGCCAGGATTGGCTTCAGATTAGGAAACTCCTCAACGGTCAACAGTACAGACACGAAATTTTATACACGTATTCAATTATGATTGAATGTTCTAAAGTACATCATGACCTTGGTGTTGCACCCAGGGATGGCTCCAGACGAGGGAACTCCTAAACGGTTAACAGCACAGACAGTTAATTTTATATAGGTACGCATTCAATTATGATAGCCCGTTCTAAATTATAGCATGACTTGGATAGTGCAACTTGGTTGGTTTCACACCATGACTTATGTAAAGACGTGTTTGGGTTCGTTGGATTTGTCTTTACAAATACCTTTCAAGTGAAGGTGATAGAACAGATATTTAAACAAATTCTAATGCTAAAAGTACAAAATAAAATTTTAGTAAAAACCTTTTTAAAAACAAGCTTTTAATGAACTAAAAAGTACTTATTTTGTACTTTTTAGTGCCCCTGAAAGAGTTAAAAAAATTAATTGATTAAATGTAACCTACCTATTTATATTTGTACGCCGTTGAGGCAAAACATGACTGATATAATTTAATTGTAACATCTTGCATGCCATGTGTGTGTATACTCATGTTTTGGACAAATAAATGATCTTTATCTTTACGGCTAAGTATAAAATAGTGTTGTTATCGAGGTAAATCGAGAAAAACGTTTTTGTAAGAAGTATTTTACGTCCAGTCTGGCTTTGACATGCCAATCGATTTCCAATGAAGATATTCTCCAGTTGATAGATCATAAATTTCGTTTTATTACTTATCAGAAACACGTGCATACATAAAAGGCAAGAGTAATCAGAGAACAAAAAAAAGTACATAAAAAATCACGAACATTAAACAGAAATTAGTCGGCAGCTGCACGACATGACTGTGACAAGAAGGCTTCCATTCAGCATGACGCTGTGCTATGGGGGACCCACAGCACAGCGCTGATTTTCAGTGGCCACCCGAAAAAAGATGTACGGAAATCGAGTCAGGTTCAGTGATTAGTCTATTAAATGTCTATTATCAATCTTTTTCTAAATAGAGCGTTAACTATCAGCATGAAACAACTCCCACCTAATCATAATAAATGCTGCTCCGTAATTTATAACCAGATAACTACACCTTCATTAAAATTCCTCGTCTCATACCACAGAATCCACGAACAAAGCAGCGAGCAACGGCTAGCTAGGAAACCGAACAAAATCAATTTATTAAACATGTCCTAATAAATGATAACAGTACAGTAAATTATTTTGTAACGAACTGACATTGAATATAGGTATAAATGCATTTAATATTAAAATGCCTGCACTGATTACTTGAATATTTCAGTGTGTAGGAAAAGCAATTTAGTTTCATTTCCAGATGAATGAAGCACGTCTGTTGGCCACTTTCTAAATAAATTCTCCTTTAAAAACTGGCAGAGGAGAAATGTTTAATATACTCAATAAATTAGGAATTGATTTGTAATACTAACTGTGTTATTGTTATACCAAAAGTTTTTACGGAATACTTACCTACAGGTCGGAGGAATGAGAAAAAGGTTGTCCTAAAAGTTTTGAGTATGAATGTGTATGGCTATATAAAGTAGGGGAAGACCAAAGAAACGATGGATGGACTGTGTGGAAGATGGTATGGCTAGAAAGTGGTTACCAAGATGACGACTAATAGAGAAGTATGGAAGAAAAAACGTGTGCGGTCGGGGGACCCCCGTTAGGAACGAAGTTCTTTCTCACGTATGATTTAAAACAAAAACAATATTTTTGCAGCCGCCATCTTGGATTTACATTTTGACCTCATATCGACTTTAGCACAATCGAAAACCATGAAAACGATACCCATGATGAAAAGTTAGAAAATTTTCGGAGCCATTTTGATCAAATTCACACTTTCTCTCTTTCTGTCTCCGGTATGCAGTATACTCGGGCCGATGTGTACAATATTATCCCGCCGACACTTTACTCTTTTCTTTTGTTTTTTTCTGCTGGCGTTCTCTCTCTCTATTTCTTTCTCTTTGAATTAGAAGAAGACAGAAGCAAGTATTAACACTCTTAGCGTGACGATTTCTGAAAGTTGCGCCAACCACAAATATATTGGGATATGGGCCGGAGAATGATGATGATAACCTACATGTCGTTACACAAAACTTCTTGTTTGTCGCGCATGATGTATAGGAACAAACCGACGTTATACCACTTTTCGTATATTAAAGAAAGCAAGAAAGAAAGAGAGAAAAAGTATTTATTGTGACTCACACAGGAAATCATAAACTAAAATAAAACACACTCATAAAAACATTAATAAAAAAATAACATTGGTACAGTAGGACACAACTTAGATGTGGCATCGGCAATATTCGTAAATCGATCACCATCCGCACTGAGTGCGCCTTCAAAATCACCAATCTTTATTACTGCTTTAGGTAAAATGATCCTTACGCAAACGCGATAACTTGTAAAGTCATTAACCAAATATATTTGAAAAATTTAAATGAATGATTGCAAATTTTCAAATTTATGCTACATCTAAGTTGTGTTCAAACTCAAACTCAAAGCATTTATTTCAAATAAACCAATTACAGGTACTTTTGAATTGTCAAGGGGACGGTCAGTCAGAAAAATGAAGCTAGTTGCTTGCTAGTTGTTATATCGTACTGTACTGTGTTGCGTTTCAGGAAAACATTTTCATTATTTACTAGCTGACCCGACAGACTTTGTACTGTCCAAACAGTAATTCATACAAAAATCCCAAAGAAAAAAGCAATTTCAGTTTTTCTCGAATTTTCCAACTTTCCGGACCACGAATGCAATTTTCCTCTCAATAAAAACCTAATTCGGCCTATTACAAACATTTTAAAACAAAAAATTGCCAAATGATTCGTTCGCAAATGATGCGCATAATAATAATGAACAGCATTTCATTGTTTAACCGACTTCCAAAAAGGAGAAGCTGTTCGACATTGGAAATAATGTTTTTTTTAATGTATTTTCATCGATATTTTCATCTATTGTGTGTTTGAAAAAAAAACAACCAACTTCCAAAAAAAAACACAACAATGTAAAAAATTACTTTAATTTCGGTTGTTAGTGGCAAAAAACGAATATTCAAAACCAAAGACACCGACTTCCAAAATTAAAAAAGTAATTTTTCACATTGTAGTGTTTTTTTGGAAGTCGGTTATTTTTTTTTTTTGTAAAATGTTTTATTCATATAGTTAGATAGATATTAGCTAGTTAATTTTCAATATACGATTATTAAACAAATGAACATCAACCCAGTCGTTTTTGCGATACCTTTCGTTATCGGTAATCTGTGTCGGTAATTGTTTGACTTTTGTTTTTTCAACTGTTCGTAAATAGTTACGCTACGGTGTGACAGGCTGCCGCGTCACCACTTGAACTTGGTAGCCAGCAAAGAGTTATGGAATGTCAATCGCCTTCTAAAAGAGTCAAGTGTGAAAGGCACTCCATTTGCCCGCAGATTGCTTTTTATTCCGATAGACATAAACATAGGTCACAGGAAACTGATTAAATCGGTTGCTTTTTTTTTCCTTTTATACTTAGATATGTCTTTTAAAAGTGTGGCTTAATTACATACCTACGTACTTAAAATATTTGTATGGTGATAATCTCATGTATAAAATGAAGGTGACCATCATGTTTAAGACCTCGTTTTGGTCCTTTTATGGCAGAATATTATGTAATGTAACTATATACTGAAATGTAACTACATAGAAATTCAAATTGATATTCAAAAGTTTATTTTATTAAGTATTCTATCGTCCAAGCGAAGTCCACCGGAAGCTTTTATTTCTTAAAAATACATTAACCTAATTAAATTGATACTTTAGCATTAGACACGCCTAAGTAAATAGCTACAAATACATACATATAGTGGGTACAGATGCAAATTTATTTTAAAGGTCAGTCATGATTGGTCACAATGGACATTTCTAAACTACTCGGACATAAGTACTGGTTCTCAAATTCAAGGAGTTCCGTTAAATTATAGGGGACTGATCACTTTTATAAACATTCTATGATTTATGGTCTTGTGCAAGTGTCGAGAGGAAGATTTATGCGTAACAGCGGTAGTAGGTAGAATGTTTGACTAATGTAAGGTAATTAATTTATTAAATTGAACAGAATTTGTGTATTGAGAAGATTATTCTTTGTTACATCAGCTAGTTTGATAGGTTTATATATAAATGGTTAGGTAGAAGACAAAATTTCTTGAAAAATAATTAAGATTATAAATGAAAACTGTAACTTGTAACTTTATCTGATAATTAAAAAGCGTTTAATCTGGTAATGACAATAATTAAAACGTGATTACGTGCCGAACGTAAAATATCTTTAAGTTTGTGGTTTTTGAGCATAAATGTAACGATCCATATTTGGCGATCAATAAAAATAAATTCAAGTTCGTAAAATAGACGTAAAAATGTGAAGCAAGTTCAATATTATCGTATTCTAAGGGTACTTGTCCACCTTGTCTGAATAAGACGAGCTGAAAGGAGTTACAATTATGCACCGAGCTTTAATTTAAAAATGAACCAGTGGGTCAGACAGGCATTGAATCGGATGACGAAACAGTAATAACCAGTACAGTAGGCCGCACGGCAATGGTAACACTCACCTTGAGCTGGCCTAGCGTAGTACCTACGGACTTATAATAGAATAAGTGACCAGCTAGCAGCAGTTAGTGGTGGTCTAGTTGTAGGTCGGTTCGAACCCTGACAGGGGCTTTACTTTGTGTAAATTAGTTCATCACCACTGCTCTCGAAACGGTGAAGGAAAACATCGTGAGGAAACCGGCATGTCTTAGAACCGAAAATTCGAAGACATGTGACATCTACCAACCCGTGGGCCCGCGTGGTGGATTACGGTCCACTCCCTCTCACAGTGAGGTGGCCTGTGTCCCAGCAGTGGGAACAATTCAGGCTGATTATGTTATGAAAGTGACCAGCTTATTACCACTGAAGTGCGAACTACCGTAAGTATGACAGACTTATTGTGGTTCATAATCAATTTTATTCCGCTATAGAGACCCATTTCGCCTGATGGAAAGCGATATACTAAGTTTGCAATCAAATGAGCACGTATCCAGAAGATTCACTTTTACTTAGAAGGTTAACATTCTGTGGGCAAGTTAACCTTCTAAGTAAAAGTGAAGCTGTTTCCACGTGTCCGTATGAATTGAGGAGCCATGTCTCATATTTAAACGCGGGTACTACCAATATTTAGTAGTAAATTAGGCGATTTTGTAGGCCCGATCCTGGAATTTGTAGTAAAACACTTTAAAAGATACACGACTTTTAAGGTGGCTCCTCAATTCAGACGTCTGAATTGAGGTGCCACCTTACAACTCTAAAACTAGCCGACGGATATTTTTGAAAATTTGGTAGGATTTAGTAGTACTTATGTGTAATCTCTACAAAAAAAATGGGTTTTGTACGGCTGAATTTGAGATAGCTACAATGTTTTGATTTTTCATAAAAATCCATAAATTTCACCGCGCTGTTTCTCGAAAAGTAATCAACCAATTATAACATATTTTTAGTATAATTTAGTAGTAAATACGTTCTAATTTGTAGTATAAAAATAAAATGGAAAAACTACATAATTTCGCTAATACAACACATTTTATGTGGCTCCTCAATCCTGACGGTCTGTAGAAAATATATGTGCGTAGCTACTAAAGTAGTTGATCAAATCGGATAACAATAGCACCAATATTTAGTAGAAATTTCTACTAAATATTGGCGTAATCCAACATTTTGTACATTCAGTATTTCAAAAGATATTAAAAAAATAAACATTCCTTAACAATTTAGTGTGGTACAAGAGCCCACGACCAAAACCATGTCACATCGTTTTACGGCCAAAACCGTATAAAATCGTTAGTTTAGATGATTCTGAACCGATTCGATGGGAAGTACCGGTCAGAAACATTCCAGTTTTACGGGAGCCCATTTCTGCTTTAAAAAAATAAACAGGCAGTCGGTTTCATCACAATATGTCAGATATTTAAAATGTATAATAGGTTTCGTAATTTTATTACGAAAAAGTTTGTTTTCAGACATTTTTGCGTGTCAAATGTGGACTGAGCGCATTTTCAAAAATGTCAAAAAATTTAACCTATATGTCTCATAGGAACCTGGTTCAATTGAAAATTTGTCTGATTAGTAACGTATTTTTTTCTTCTTTTACGTACCTAATCAAAAGATTACGGCAGGTCAGTGTCAGGTTGTATCTTGATCAAAAATAACTTTTCCATAAGAGATATGTTCTAATGGAACAAATCTATCTTACGGAGATGTATTAATGATTCAACCTATAAACTGCAAAAAATATAAGAAAATTTTAATGCCGGTGGACACAACTGCAGAAGATTCTGAATCCAAAAATTTTTGACATTTTCCGCGTCACGTCTGACCTAAGTGCATTTGAAATACCTATGTAAAAAATAATACTGAACTGTTTCATAGCAATCTGTCTGATTTTCAGAATGTAGTTGATTTTAGATACCGAAAACACCATTTTCTGAAACCAGTATATGCAGTAGCGTCACACCCAGAAGACCGTTTGAGAAAATCTAAAATGAGACAAAAAATAAAACCTATAGCAACCCATCTGAAAATCTTGTATTCAGGTGAACATTGGCCAGTTGATGCGAATAAATCATTTTTCAAAATAAATCGTTTTTACGTACGATTAATAAAGAGCTTACCCGAAACCATCAAACTGAAATTTAAATGTTTTTTTTAAATAAATTGGACAAAAGGAATCTGGGATAACGTCTGAAAATAACTATTTATTGAAATAAAATTCGTCATTCTTTTTTTCACTGTCGGCCTCTTCATCGGTGTCGTAAGCGTAACAAGCACCGCGCGTTATCCGGGTGACTCCGAAACGTTCTTTCTGTTTTTGAAGTTATATAATACGATATTTAAAATTTCTGAAAACAGATTTTCAGTAACTATAGAAAAGATTTTAAAAATTGAACCAGGTTGCTATGAGAAAGATAGGTTACATTTTTTGACATTTTTTGAAAATGCGCTCAGGCCACATGTGACACGCAAAATGTCTGAAAAAAAAACTTTTTTGTAGTAAAATTACTTTATTTAGGCAACCAACAGCGATACATAATAGTATGTTACAGAATATGTGTTACTTATTAGTAACACATGTTCTGTAACATACTATTATGTAAACCTAAAGAAACCTATTATTATAGGTTTGTAATTGTATGGCTAATAATAGGTTTCCCTGTATAACTAGGATAAGTATAAAACATGCGAACGGACCGCTTAGAAATATTTAAATTCAAAAAGTGCAATTTTAGTAAATAAATAAAGTATATCATAAATCAAACACATGTCCATAACTTTGCGCCTTTCATTCAGTGTTAGCAGACCATGTGTTCGACAGCTATTTTCATAAGCCATCGGAGGTTTACGGAGGCAATAGTTAAGATGGTTAATACATTTTCTTTGAACCCGTTCTAGTTGTAAATTACGAAAACTATGTACATTTTTAATATCAGGGGGCTTACAGGGGCTCATAAACAGTATTATTTTAATATTACTTCAGTGGGAGAAAGAGATAGCTATATAGCTCATCATCTGTTACGACGCCATATTAAGGCGGATAACAATTAAAATTCTATTGTGTCTCGTTAATGACAGTTGAAAGGACTAAAGAGAAGCTATACGACCTGTAGACCTGTAGAGCATCTCTTTCCCACACAGAAGTAATATTAAAATAATACTGCTTTATGAGCAGGTGGTAGACCCCCAGGCATATTGTGATGAAACCGTCTGCTTATTTTTTTTTGACATAGCAGAAATACGCTTCCGTAAAACTGGGACGTTTCTGACCGGTACTTCTAACCGAGTTGGGTTCAGGAATCATCTAAACTAATGATTTTATATGGTTTTGGCCGTGAAACGATGTGATATGGTTTTGGTCGTGGGCTCTCGTACCACACTAGATTTTTAAGGAATGTTTATTTTGTTAATAACTTTTGAAATACTGAATGTACAAAATGTTGGATTACGCCAATATTTAGTAGAAATTTCTACTAAATATTGGTGCTATTGTTATCCGATTTGATCAACTACTTTAGTAGCTCTACGTACATATATTTTCTACAGACCGTCAGGATTGAGGAGCCACATAAAATGTGCTGTATTAGCGAAATTATGTAGTTTGTTCATTTTATTTTTATACTACAAATTAGAACGTATTTACTACTAAATTATACTAAAAATATGTTATAATTGGTTGATTACTTTTCGAGAAACAGCGCGGTGAAATTTATGGATTTTTATGAAAAATCAAAACATTGTAGCTATCTCAAATTCAGCCGTACAAAACCCATTTTTTTTGTAAAGATTACACATAAGTACTACTAAATCCTACCAAATTTTCAAAAATATCCGTCGGCTAGTTTTAGAGTTGTAAGGTGGCACCTCAATTCAGACGTCTGAATTGAGGAGCCACCTTAAAAGTCGTGTATCTTTTAAAGTGTTTTACTACAAATTCCAGGATCGGGCCTACAAAATCGCCTAATTTACTACTAAATATTGGTAGTACCCGCGTTTAAATATGAGACATGGCTCCTCAATTCATACGGACACGTTTCCACATGTAAAAGGTCTGTGTCAGGTTCAAAGAGCAGATAGCAATCTGAGGGTAACCGACTTAAGTATTAATTTCGACAGTAAACTGCACACTTGGCAATGGTTTTTGATAAAGCTGTAATTTTATTTGAAATCTGAGGGTAACTGACTTGCGGACGGTGAGCAATGGGTAGCTCGCCGCCCGATAAGGACCAGGGGGCCTACCATGCACTCTTATAGCAGGTCAATTTCCGACGGAAAGTGAACTGTCGGGCTATTTTCGACCATGAACACGTCAAATAACAGGCGAGCCAGCGATCACGTGACTAAAGCCGGTCAGTGGTCACGTGACAGCATTTCACTAGTCTGACCTGCGATAAGCTGTACCATCACGTCCTTTTTGACGTATATAACCTTGAAAACTGAACTGCCCTGCAGTCATAATAAGCAGGTGTGAAAAAGTAACTTTTATTGAACTGTTTTCTTTCATTTGAAACAAAAAACATAAGTACATGTTAATTTGTTTAAATAAAACTATTTAGGCGGTCTTTAAAATTGTAGATAACAAAAATAAACAATCTCTTAGTCGTTTATTTTGGATGTGTGACGAAGATGAAAATAATTGAGTTTCTTGAGGAAGATGGTGATAAAAACAGTGTGAAACAAATCGCTTAAATCCAAAGGAAAGTTTTATGTTCAATAAACTGGTATATATATTATAGAAATGGTACTAGTAATTCGATGTAAAAGAAATACAAATCAAGAACACAATACGAGAATAGAAGAAAATAAAAACTAAAATTTTTAATAGATGTTTTAGGCAAATATAATATTCGTAGTAACATAAACATCACGCCTTGTTTCCCCGAAGGGAAATTCGAATATTCGTAGTCTTAATATAAAACCAACTTACAGTTGCCCACTGTTTAAAATCTTTGATAGCACCACCAACAATGGAATTCAAATGTTCCGTCACTTCCGTCCACAATCTGCGGGACATTTCTCGAGTTTGAGGACTTTTGTTGTAGCCCATTGCAATGTCCTTGTGATTATTTATAAAATTCCACACTGTTTTCAATCGTTCATAGGAAACTTAAGTCATTATCACCAAATAACTGCACTTTCTTACCACTCTCAACAACGGACATGATACAAATGTGTGCTTTGTTTTTCTGATTTATTTACAGAAACAGTTTCTTCTATTAAAACAAACTTACAAAAAAGGGAACCCACTTGAATCTCCAATATTCAAAATGATCTCGTAAACATTTGTGGTGTTTACAGTATATTTGATACTTAACACTTAGATATCGTCGTTCGAAAATAGCAATAACTTTGGTAAGTTTTTCAAATAGGTACTTATACCTTTCTTAAGCATCTAAAAGGGTCTCCAACGTCATAATCGTGTTAAATAAGATTTTTTGCTACAAAACAAAGCTTTTTTAGAATTCTATTGATCACTATAAACTGTTATTAAATTAATTTTATCTAGTTCTTTAAAACCGTAAAACCGGTAATGTTGCGAAAAAGTATTTCCGAACGTTTGTTTATAATATGGCGTACCGGTCAACGATAACGTAGCAGGTCTGAAGTTGATACTTTGCAGGTCAGACGGAAATGCTCAAGGTACAAATAGAAAACCTGTCAGGTTAACTTGCCAAGTTGACCTGTCCTGCATTTGGCAAGTATTTTAAATGTTCATGGTAGGGCCCCTGGCCCGGGTCGACGGCGCGTTGTGTTCCACGCGCGCCTCAAAGAGCTGTCAGCAGAATTGACGGGGCCCGCTAGGGCCGATGCCTGCCGGGGTTGTGAAGAAAACCAAAAGGGAGATCGTGACCCCCGGCAATATGGCAACTGAAGGAACACGGGTGGGTTTTAGTCAGTAAGAGTCTGACACGAGAGCGGGAGACATTTTCCCAACCAAAAAATAAAAAAAGGCTGTGGGCAAGTAGGAGGGTCGAGTTTCACACATAACTTAAAGGACTTACTTTGGTCTAGGGCCATTTCTTCAAATTATTTATAACTGAGGAATAAAAATTGCGGCTTTACAGGTTTTGTATAGAAAATATGTCGACTCACTACATTTAATCTTCAGATAAAAGTTATCTGAAGATTGACAAATCGACCTTTTATAGAGCATTTAGGTAGATACTTACAGTTTGATTCCAACCGAAGCAGCCAGTGCAGCCCTTTGTAACAGGGGCTCAAATATATTTGCATATCATCAATGCTACGCCGCTACGCACACGCTACGAAGATTCGTAGCGATGATATCATCACGCTACGCAGGAGAATTGATGAGCCAGTATGATCTCACATCTCCACTAGTAATTTTTACATTAGATAGGCAACTTTATTCAATGTTCGATCTATTTCTGTTATCTGGCTGCAGATAAACATGTCTTAAGCTATTTGCTGGCTGAAGTTAGTGAAGAAAGTATCTTCTCGAACTTCGCAAGTTTTAATTTTAATTGAGAACTGTTTTTATATTGGAAAAAGTTTTGGCTTTTACTGCCTACATGAATGGGTATAAATCTGTTTGAGTAATATAATTTTATTATTGCAATGTAACGTTATTAAAAAAATAGATTACTTAATTACTACTTTATTGTATTCGTTACTTAACACTGTTGCATTAATCTAGTTATTAATAAATCACAACAATGAACATGATAATGCCTATATCCTGCTCAAAGTTTAGGTACTAAGTACAACTGTATAGTCTGTGTCTCATACTCAATACTTCGCAATGATGTCGCTCTGAATAAAAGCGTAATTTTAACTCCAAAGATGGCAGTTTCATTAGGGTACCAATTTGCAAATTAAAATGATTATCGGTCTAGTTTTCTAAGTTAAATTCCCAGATCAATAATAGGCAGCAGTATCGTTGTTGCGAAAGGTCTGTTAAAAGATCTTCCACGATGTTTGACGTATTTTTTGCAGTTTACTGCGCTACCCAAGTTACTTAGTATTTTTTTTTTGAAGTTTAAACTTCTATAGGCGCGTTGGGCATTTTTGAGATGGGAATAAACAATTGAACTCGCGACACTGTTACCGACACCAGCTTCAGACCATTAAAAGACATTAACGTGCAACACATTTACTTTGAGATTAATGACATTCCAAACATTGAGACATGACAACGACATGATTGACATTTCCCTTTTTTACCGACTCCAAAAAATAAAAGTATTTCCTGCACAATAAAATTGTTCAAGTTTTTACTTCTGTCGGCACTCCCGGAGTGCCACTGTTTTTTTCTTTCAACATAACATTAGTATTAGCATTTTTGTTGTTGTAGATGCATTTCTGGTACAGCTCGTGCCAAACTTACTGAGAAGATAAGAGATTCATAATTCAATCAACTCAGACTATTGCAGTCCACTGCTGGACATAGGCCTCTCCTAGGCTGCGCCACAACACCCTGTCCTCTACCTTCCACATCCAGTCTGTCCCAGCCACGCGGTCTCCACTCCAGGACTTGGCTGCTTCACCGGCTATCGGTCCTTCGACAAACATGGCCAACCCTCTGTCACTTTTGCGCTTTGGAGCGGGCTTTGCTCGGAGTTTCTTTGAAGGATAAAATCATCCGGAAAAGAACCGGAGTTATAGCTTGCAGAGTAAACAAGCTGAAGATTCGCAACTGATTTAGTAATTTTTTTACAAAAAATACAACCGACTTCCAAACTACAAAGTGAAAAATAACTTTAATTTCGGAAGTCGGTGTCTTTGGATCAGTATTTTAGTTTTTCACACCGACTTTTCACTTTTTAGTTTGGAAGTCGGTTGTATTTTTTGTAAAAAAGTTTTTTTTTTGACTTTTTAGTGGGTTGGTTTGTAATTTATCTAAGTTACAAGTAGCCTAATGTCAACTGCTCATCAAAAATACCCAAATCTCTATAGATGTGCCTATAATATAAGGAAAATAGAGTTCCCTCGATTTCTCCAAGATCCCATCATCAGATTGTGACCAAATGACAATGGGACCAACTTGAAAGTATACCCTTTCAAAGAAAAAAATACTTTTTCAAATCGGTCCAGCCATCTTCGAGTAATCGGGGAACATAAATTTAAAAAAAAAACCGACAAACTGAGAACCTCCTCTTTTTTTTCAGTCGGTTAAAAATTATGAACACTTGTCTACCACAAGGAGTAGGTAATAGATCGACAGAACTACTATCAATTCTGGGTGGGTTTGTAGAACAAAATCTGAAATTACAAACCCAGTATGGTGATTTAGTGTTATGGAAGTTGTAATGTTTATTTTCATTTCAAAATTACTTTTACACTTAAAAGGAATGCTGTAAATGTATTTCGAGTAGCATTCTTATCAGAGTCGTGCGTTTTTTGTTCGTTCTTTATTAGTGATCGATGCCTTTGTACCTATTAGTCGAGTTATGCATGCCGGTGTGACACGACTCATGATTTATAGCTTAAACTTAAATATTTATTGAAAACTTAATCTGTTGCGGAAAAACTAATGTCATATTTCGTCATTAATTATAATTATTTTTCTATTTCCTGCAATTACGACGTTGCTTTAGTTCCTATTTGTAAATCATGATTAGTTCGATTAAAATGTTATCATTATTCTGGACGTTTTATATCTAAGGTTCCTTGCTACTTACTAGGCGTGGCAGAAAGTCACTAAAATATATTTCAATTTATAAATTGGACAATCAACTTGCAATCAGAGTGGTCATAAATAAAATATGGTCAGTGTACCTACAGCAGGTGCGAACGAAATACTTAATTATTCTTTCAATTAATAAGACCTATTATTAAGTCGCTGTTAAACAATCAAAATCTACGTTATGGTTTACCAAAACTAATTTATTTTGTTAAGTAACCTTCTGTGAACTTATATTATCAATCAATACACATAATGAATATTGTTTATTAATTATACAGACCAGACATAATGAGTTATTAAAATAATACGATTACGTCTTGTTGGTTTTCTAATTGACAGGGTTTAGTGATTTATGAAGATGAAATGTACTGCTACCATATTTTGGAACATTTTTGGGACATTAAATACATTGTAATGCATGCATGCATGCATGCCAAATGTTGTATGTATTAGGAACTTATCACTGTACCAATACTTATTGCAAATAAATTATAATGATTAAAGTAGACAAACCTTTGTTAACGGAATATGGAATATTTCAGTCTCATATAAATCAATTATGTGATACAACACTTACAACTTCAATAGGTACCTATATTCATAATTTTACACAACACATAACATCACGCCTTGTTTCCCCGAAGGGTTGGGCAGAGGTGTCCCTGTAGCAGGTACACCCACATTTTGCCAGTTATAGGGGGCGAGCCTATTGCCATCAACAAATCCAGACTCCGAGCAGCTACTGAGAAATTTCAGACAGAAAAACCCAATAACACTTTGCCCGACCCGGGAATCGAACCCAGGACCTCATGTTCAGCAGTAGCGTTTGCGACCACTAGACCAACGACGAAATTTAATTTAATTTTCCTCTTATTTGGAAGAAGTAGCTGGCCTTATAAAGTTAATTTTATTATTCAAACTTACAAGAATGCAGTAAAACAATACGAGAACATTTAAATTGGTATCGCACACCATTCGCATTTTACGAGTAGGTACACACGGCTACACATCAAGGTATACAAATCTAGTTTAAGCTGACCGCGCATTGGACGGAAATCCTATACAATGCGAGATCAGCACAAATTGTGTACCTACATACTTCCATGTCGGGACTATCCGGCAGACCTCCAAATTTATGGCAGCAATAGCGTGGACATGGATATAGTTTCTATATTATTTCGATACGTGTGTGGTTTCAACCTACCGAAGGTTACTGATACATTTTATTGACCACTTACTAAAGTGGTGTAACGGAAGATATATGACCGGCGGTAAATACCTACCTACGAATAATGGAGACTTAGATTGGGCGAGGTCGCATTTTTAATTAAACCATTATGTACAATTATTTTGTGCTACTTGCGCCCCACGGCGTTTCGTTTACTGACAACACCACTGTAATGGCAGATCGACTGGTTTAAATGAATAAGTGCCCACACTGGCGCCCGAAATTATAGGGTCTATGTTCTATGTTATGGGGTTTTGGTTTCCGCACTTAGTCCATAAGGTGGACCATTGTACGTGGGCCATGGCGGCCGTTTGGTTGTTATTCCAACCAGCCCACCTCCCTCCAGAAGTTAATTAAAACTCCTGGCCTGTTCAGAACATCTGCAAAAGATCTGGGTGACCCGAGGGTTTTTGTTCTAATCTGGGTGACGCCTGTGCATTCAAAGAGCACATGCGCGACGGTTTCCTCAGCCTCCATGCACGCCCTGCACAGAGGACTGTCCGTTATGCCTATTGTGTGGAAGTGTTTGTTTAGCGAGCAGTGTCCCGTGATGGTCCCCGTCACCAGACGCAGGCCGTTCCTGTCCAGGCGTAAAATACGCCTGGTTAGCTTGTTATCCAAGGATGGCATGGCTTCCTTGGACTGCCTGCATCCCGGTGTTGAGGTCCACCAGTACTCCGCTTGTGTGTGGGTGTACTCCTGTAGCCACCTGCGTATTTGGTTGTAGGGGATTGGTACGATAGGCTCGGGTCCACAGACTGCCATGCTAGATCCTGTTCTAGCGAGTTCATCAGCTGCATCGTTACCTAGCGACCCGCTGTGTCCTTTTATCCATTGCAGTGTCACAGTGTTGCGGCTAGAAACAGTTACCTGCTCCAGTGCATTATGACATTCTAGTATTAAGCTCGAGGTAATATATTTTTTCCGTAAGGATTGAAATAGGTATAGGGTCATAATTATTTTAGATTTTTAATTACAAGACTTCTTATTGCCGGAAATTAAGGCGGCAGTCAAAATATCCCTGAAGCGATAAAATTCGGTGGGATTAAAAAAAATACATAAGTAAGTATTTAGTGGGCTTATTGGTGATTCGCCTGAATTTACTCTTGGATTTTCTACTACAAATATTTATAAACAGGTTTCTTGTTTTTGAATATCGTTAAGTCTGGTTGTATTGAGAATTTAATACCTTATATGGGCTCACCCACTGCTCGCCATTTCGAGGGTTATTGTTAAAAATATATTATTTACGTTTTATTAATTACGTATGGATCCGGCCTTTTACAAGGTTCCGTCGATTATTTAAAGAGGTCCATCGAGGATCATTAATAATTTTCTTAATACAATGTAATTTAAAACAATGTAATATGGTATTACCGTCGCTTGCGCCGCATAAGTGATATTTCATCGTTATATAAATAATGAGGATGCTTCGCACGTACGCATGATTCGATAAATTTTATTATTATCCGTAAAAAGGTTTGGCAGCTTGAAGTGCAACGTCCGACATTCTCTCAATGCGGTAATACCTCGATAACTGAACTTGTGAAGTGTTTACCATATTAACAATATCGACTTATTTATCTTTTGTATAGATTCTTTTCTATTTTGTGAATGTGAGAACGCTGTAGGATTAGTGGATTGTAGACCTGTAGACCATTTTCTATTTTGTTAAGACAGTGAAGGTCTTTCAATAAGTACTATATACTTATTGAAAGACCTTCACTGTCCTCCCATACCTAGTAACATTGTTATTTGAAAGTATTGTAAAAGAAAATTATTTTTAAAAGAGTAACCGTGGAGTTTCTTGCCGGCTCTTCTCCATAGGAAACGACCAATTGGAACCGTGCACCTAGCTTCTGACGTTTCATAAGTGCCCATGTAGGTTAATGTGAAATGAAATATTTTGAATTTGACTCATTTTATAAGCAGTAAAGAAAGAAAGAAAGAAAATACATTTATTTAGCACAGACCAAAAAAGCACACAATATAATTAACAGTAGATAAAAAATACGAAAAAATAAAATCAAACAAAAAGTGTAAAGAGCGATGTCGGAAATTAGCAGGGGAGTGTGCCTCACGGCTGCGCCAAAAAGGCCCAGTTCAGCAAAAATGCCAGACAACAATAAGTGCCTGACGCTGGTTATCAACTGGACCTGAAAGTGTGAAGTCACGGATGTAAATCAGTTTTATAATGTAACGTGTAAATGTATACTTAAATAAAATAAATTTGTGTCAGATAAAAAAATAAATAAAATAACGAATATGTAGGTACAAAAATAGTGTGATTGTGCATAAAATTGAAGATTCGAAAGACTGACAAATAAATGAGTAAGTGAGACGGATGCATGATAGACCATTGTATACTTAAATAAAGATAAAGGTATCCTTCGAAAATGAGTGAACAAAAAACCTTTTTGGAACGATGCCACACTTCCATGTTCCAACACATTGTCATAATTTAATAATGCAACAAGAACCTCCGGCTCGAGGACATACGGGATGTGAGCCAGTGAGCCGAGCCGAACGTCAGCATGAGCCAGAGCAATTCCCAGCAATGAAACTGTATACAGCACACAGACACAGATACTGACACAGCCACTGACACAGACGCTGACACATACTCAATACTCAAGTGGGCAGGTACATATATCATATAATTGAGACATTCAGGGTGACTTCCCAGGTGTATTCCCTGAACAGCTTAAAATGTCTACTGTAAAACCACTTTTCAAAAAGGGAAATAAGTCAGACCCTAACAACTATCGACCCATCACTATTGTTCCTATTTTATCGAAAGTTTTTGAAAAGGCGGTTCTTGTTAGGTTAAGCAACTTTCTCTCTACACATGACATATTATGTAAACAGCAATTTGGTTTCCGCACGGGAAGTTCAACTACTCTTGCAATCTTTAACTTGATAAAAATTGTAACAGAAAGCATAAATAATGGCAATCCAGTGATGTCCCTATTTCTAGATATGAGTAAGGCTTTTGACTTTGTAAATCACTCTAAACTTTTACATAAGTTGGACTTTTATGGCATAAGGGGAAAAGCATATGAATTGATTTCTAGCTATCTACATAACAGGAAACAGTGTACAGAGATATCCAAAGTTGTAAAAAAAGGCAGCAGAATATATTTCAAAGAAAACTTTAAATCAAAGGCAATAATAAATAAACATGGTGTGCCTCAGGGTACCATTGTTGGCCCTTTACTTTTCTTGCTTTATGTAAACGATCTTCCGAAAGCCACTTTACAGGATTGTATTCTTTTTGCATATGATACTACTATTATTATACAATGTCAGGATAAAAACGCTTATAAATCAGTTACCGAAAAGGCCCTATTAGATATAGTAAGCTGGATGGAAAATAATAATTTGAACATAAACATTAGTAAAACAAAATTAATCCAATTTAACTCCTACAATACAAAACAATTAACTTTAGATATTATTTTTAAAAATAAAAAAGTGGAACAAGTAGACGACTTAAAATTTCTAGGGCTTAATGTAGATAAACATCTAAATTGGAAAAGTCATATAGAGTCAATTTGTCAGAAACTTGATAGATTTGTATTTGCGTTAAAAACATTATGACAAAATGTTTCTGTAGAAGCCGCCCTATCGGCTTACCATGGTTATGTGTCATCTGTACTGAGCTATGGATTAATCATGTGGGGTAACTCAACCGATACTGACAGAGTTTTTAAAATTCAAAAACGATGCATCCGGGTTATCAACAAGGCTTGGTTCCCAGACAGTTGTAAACCTTTATTTCAAAAATGTAAAATTCTTCCATTACCTTGCATGTATATAAAAGATATCTGCATCTTCACAAAAAAACACATGCACTACTTTAAACAACGTAGTGAGGTCCTAACTAGACAAAAAAGGGCTAAGTTTCACAACCTACTGTACCATCCACCCTGTCATAAGGATATCTATAAGAAAAATGTATTTAATATGTGTGTTTTAATTTACAATAACTTACCAAACGATTTAAAATTATTACAGGGTAATGTGTTCAAGACAAAATTGACAGAATGGCTTCTAAAGTGTTGTTTTTATAGTTTTAAGGAATATATGGAACATAAAATTGAAAATTAGTACCTACCTATAATTAGAAGAATATAAATATAGTGAATAAATGCATGATAATAGTATATAATAATAATAGTAATAAAATAGGAATGAATGTAAACTTAGTAAAAAATTTGCACGCTTGCTTGCAGGCAGAATACAATGACACTTAGGTTATAAGATCTCACCTGTACCAAAACAATGTATTTCTGGCAAATAAACATTTGATTTGATTTGATTTGATTTGACCATATCCAGCTTTCGTTGCGCTTCTATGAGGTACTGCCGTAAGCGTCGTCTAAAAGTATCAATCGTATTAATTATCTTAATCGGTGGTGGCAGGTTATTCCATACTTTGGAAGCCGCATAACGAAAGCTGCCTCTGAAAGCGGCTGTACCCTGAGACTGAGTCGAGAGTTGTTGTGAGCATTGCCTTCTCTCGCATTCCCGTCTACTAGTAACCCAGCTCAGCTTGTTGAATAGGTAGTCCTGTTTCTGATACTTAACTACACCGAACAGAAGGCAAGCCAAGTGTAGTTTGCGTCTGGACTTCATTTTCAGAGAAAAGTGCTTGTTAAGGAAAGGTGTGTAGATTGGTGTGGGTGGATTGTAGCAGAACCGAGCACAAGCATTTTGTACCCTTTGGATGAGGCGATCTGTACGAGCTAATAGTCGTGGGCCGTAAACCGTGTCAGCGTAGTTCAACCTAGACAGAACCAGGGTTTCCACTAGCTGTTCTCGCAGTCTTTCAGTTAAATAAAAAGCATCGTTGGGTACAGAGAACAATGTACCTTCTTTAAAAATTATTGTATGCGGTTCAGGACATTGGATAAAGGAACTATAGAGTTTGCTTTATCCCACGCAAGTGTGTAGAATCAACAAGTAAGGTGTGTTACTGCACTGCTTACATGTACAACGTAGGTACACAAGGCTACATATAAAAAATAAAACTGAACCAAATCACGACAACAGGTTGGTGATTGGAGTCTCCTTTTAAGCAAAAAATACCTGTATTAGGAGACTCCACAGACACTTGTACGGAAATCCTATAATACAATGCGAGATCAACTTGTACTGGAAATGTATAGCTGGATATGTAGCCGTGTGTACATCTACGTCATCATCATTATGATACTCGTGCTTTTCTTAACCCAATTTATTTGGGTTTCCTTCTCCACGAGCAGTCATATCAGAATTCACTTCCTTCCTAGCCATAATATCATCTTTCACACACTCCTTCCATGATCCGTCTTTTTTAGGTTTCCGTACCCGAAGGGTGCCAAACGGTACAGCCTCCGCTGTCCGTCTGTCTGTCAGCGGGCTGTATCTCATGAACCGTAATAGGTTATTACGATTTTAGGATTTTAGATCTAAAATCTAAACTTTCACAGATTGTGTATTTCTATTGCCGCTATAACAATAAATAATTAAACATACAAGAAACGTGTTTTTTACGGGATTTTTTGCTAGATCTTAATACGGTGCGGAATCCTTCGTGTGCGAGTTCGATTCGCATTTGGCCGGTTTTCTTGGCTCTCTTCCTATAGACAGCATACTTAACATTTATAGTATTACATGTCAAATATATACAGGGTGGCAGACTGTAACCATAATTCAGTACATGATTCTGAAACACCCTGCGTTGAAATTTTTCGTTGGTTATTAAAAAAAATCTGCTGTTTTATAGAAAAGTGCAATACCTACGCGGTCATAATGTACGGAACAGCAATTTTTTTGAAGCGAAATCTTCTTTATGCGCGTTGGGCATTTTTGAGATGGGACTAAATCATTGATTTCGCGACCTGTTACCGACACCGTGGAGTAAAATACATCAACGCGTTGATTACCGCGATGCATGGAGTAATTGACATCAACGAGTTGATTTCGCGATACTTACGACACCAGCTTTTGACCATTAAAAAGACATCAACGCGTTGATTACCGAGGTACCGATTTTTTCACTTTTGTCGGCACTCCCGAAATGCAACTGTTTTTTTTATTTTTATCTTTCAAGTTTTCACTTCTGTCGGCATTCCCGGAGTGCCAATGTTTTTTTTTCGCAGAAGTATTTAGAATCATGTACTGAATTTATGGTAACAGGTTGTGCATTAATGTCCCTGTATGCTATATACCAAAACCTAGCTAGACATTCTAAATATCCATATTTGAAGTCAGTCTACAATGTCAGCTGTTTCCACATATAAAAGGTCTGTGTCAGGTTCAAAAAGTAGATAGCAATCTGAGGGTAACCGACTTAAGTATTAATTTCGACAGTAAACTGCACACTTGGCAATGGTTTTTGATAAAGTCGTAATTTTATTTGAAAATATAGCCGGCTCATTTCGACGTCGACGTCGGTCGCATATTTTCGCAAAGATACAATCGATTCTTGTAAATGATCGCGTTAATATCTTTAAATACGCATTTAATCTAACTTTATGATCTCGCGAATATAAAGGTGAGGTATGAAGCTGAGTAATGTGAAGATTTACGTCATTCTCGAGACATTTTGAGCGGGTTTCTTAGTACTTGTAATTTTTCGATATCTTATACCATTTAAATAAAAGGTTAATATGTCAGGTATCGCTTTTTTCTTTGAGGGGTATTAATATATGTAATGGTGGATATATTCCACCCATGCAAAGCGTTTTGGCAACCCATTTGTTTTGCGTGCTAAGGAGTGAAACATCTCTATAACTTGGGAGTCTTCCAGGAAATAGTTTTCTTCCTAGGGTTTACTAAGACTGCGGTGGCTGCCACATAGAGTCCGCAATTTACCGGTGAATGACGTCACTGGGATCTGTGGGTGTACCTACTACGCCAAACCTTTCTGTCTAACCCTTCGAGAAAACAAGGCGTGATGTTATGTTATATTATTATGACATCACTTAAACGTTATTATGAAAGTAAGTTGGTGTGTTTTCCTAGAATGCGTTTTTTGACACTGAAAAGTCAAACCCCGGTGCCATTATTTTTATGACAGTTGTCACTGCGACCGTTATGTAGCGGCCACCGCTCTTATAAGAACCCATAGCTTTTGTATGCAATTGTTCGAATACATCATCGTTTACTATTACTTAGGTGAGAAAAGAGATGGAAATCCCTAGAAAGTACTCGTCTATAGTTACAGTAAACTCATGAATAGTAAGCGAGGTCCTTGCGACTATTGGAGGCGGCATCACATAAAAATAATAACCAGTATCTTACGCTTCCGAACTAGGAAATACATGAGACAATTTGAATACAATGGTTATAAAGACAATAATCGTGTCGAATGTAACTATTTGGAAGTTAGCCGCGTTGCACACTAGCGGAAAGTGGGCCGCCTTACTTCATATTATATGCTAATTATTTTGTTTCAAACTACGAATAGATTTATTTTTATTTATATTTGTAATAATTGACGCGTGTGCCTACATTTCCGGTAAAATTACACTTTTGTAATTTTTATACACGTTAGTATTCATTTTGAAGGTTGTTTCACGTTTGAGTCTAGTAGGTTTGCAAAAGAGTATAGTTTCTACAGTTCTTTCAGGAAAGTCTACTAGGTTGCTGTCAAAATCGTTCAAGTCCTTTTTGTTTTTAATTTTTTCTCAGTTAGTTCCAATCATGGTCTGACAGTTTGAGTAATTTATGTGGCCTATTCAAATGTCCTTTTTTTGGTATTGTTCGTCGAATCGTGGAGCTCCTTAAATTCTGAGTTGAGCTGCGAGATAACTGACAAATGCGTGCACTGACTGGACAGGCCCTCTCCATCTGTGCGGTGCTTTCCTCAAAAGACCACTTCTGACACCAATCTAGATGGTCTTCACATGATCTGACCAATATTATGTCTGGACTTAAAAAGATACTTCTAAGTTTGTTTCGGCCTTTCTTCTCAGAGTAGTCAGATGGGAAACGTCGGCCTCATCTAGCTTTTAAAATATGATTGACGTGTAAAATTGCCTGTACAAATCTACTTACTTACAGAAATAAAATTATTTATCATGTGGGTTGACTTACGTCCAGAAAGGAAAAAAGAAAGGAGTAGAAAGTATTTATTTGCAATAAAATTAATTAATTAACTGGTTAATGGCTACAGACTGCAGAATGAGTCATCATCAAAGTGTAACCACTATTTATTTCAGGGTCAAAGACGCCAGCTGTTAGTCTCGTAATCCCTGATCAATATCAGCTCGATGAAAATGCAAGAGTCACTGATAACACACAAGGAACATTTTATTTATCATAATGCTCTACATATTCTATTGTGGACCACTTAGCAGTGGCTTATAGCTTACCTACCATTCACAACACACAATAATATGATAATAACATAGATTTACTGCGCCTAATCCTATTTGGGACTGTATTGGTTCGGTTTGATCACGACTAGCGGCTTGGCAATGACAAAAGAATTATTCTGGTGTATTTGATAATCGAGTGAGCATTGATTCGGTCAATGAAACAGTCGATATCATTGTGCATTGTGGCCGAGTGGGCGTTTGCACTCTTAATTGGACACCTGTTAAGGACATTTGGATAAAAATCTTAAATTGTTGCATGCCTGTCTAAATGTTTATAGGTATTGTTTTGTTTAGTGAAAGATGGCAAGGAAAACAATACTGAGATGGTGGCTAATGGAGATCTAACTAAAAATGCGCCAACTGAAGAAAAGGGTTAAGGCAGGGGAGAAGGATGATGTTAAAGGAAGCGATCCTAAGGTTAACCAACCGTAGTAGGTTAATGTTATTTGGTTGACATGAATGTTGATCCTGTCAGACTTTCTTTAAAATTCCAAATTGCGACTCCAGAAAACGATTAGAGGTCGTGCAGAGACAAAGCTTGCGGAACCAATAATTTGAAGCAGGACCAACCAAGTGAATCAAAGGTTCTTGGTCAATAGAGCTGATCAATTTACCTAAGTGGGGTCAAATGCAGGCCGATGACCTGAAAACAGGTATATCTGGTGAACACGAAGCAGTTCAATCATCAGAAGATAAGTTTTTCCTCGTAAATCAAAAAGTTACTACGACCGTTACAAATTAAATTTGTCTTGAATAAATTACGGTCAGAATAATTAAAAGTAAATCAACATCGCCTTAATTGCTCATAGGTAGTTGCAGGTCTACGGTACCCGGACACTAACCAGCTGCGATAGCAACGAATGTAGGTACCAAATATACGACTGGCACAAAATAAAAGAACCCCATACGTAATCACAATAAAATGCGCTTGCGCCACTCAGGGCCGTGTCAAGGTCGAAAGCGTAACTTTTTTCGAGTTCGTTTCTCCATTTGCGTGCGGTTGGCAGTTTTGCTTTATTTTCTAGTTCCGGTTGTTACACTCTCAAACAACGGGTTCCTAAGGATATCTAAATGTTAATTGGTAACGCAATGTAGTTGAACGGAATTCTGTAGTGATCTTTATGATGGTCGTTTGGGTTTGCTCAGGAGCTTAGCTCTAATTTCATACTGATTATGTCTTTGATAAGTAGCAGCCACTTGGAGGAAATTTGTAACGGCAAATTATTTTGATTTTACTTCCTCACACACTGACTTATTTATGAATTGTAAATTTTTTAGGAAAATCGACTTCTTTTATAATGTTTGCACCAATGTATCTGTCACATAATTAATTTATCTGTCGTTGCTTTATTTTTGAATTCTTTTTACTTATTGTGGTATAGTAATTTTATTTTAGGTGCATCGTCTTTGCATATAATTAATGTACCCGTACAAAATATTGTAAAACATTTTAAAAGAGTAACGGTGGAGTTTCTTGCCCATTCTTCTCCATACGAAAACTACCTTTTGGAAGGGACGACTAGAATCAATTCTATTTTTTTGTAAATTTGTGGAGTTCAAAAGTGCCTTATAAGGGCTTATTTGAAATAAATGATTTGACTTGGACTTTGACTTAGTAGACCAAAAGACAACCATTTGTAACAAAGTCGCCGCCCGTAGAAAAAATAATTGTTCATTTGCTTGTAATTTATATGATGAAATGCAAAGTAGAAGTTACACTAACCAGCACCACACCTTTTTCGCGTAGAACGCGAGAATAACATACCTATTGACACAACACACAACATCACGCTTATTATCCACCGAAGGGGTGGGCAGAGGACTACCTTTTAGTACACCCATATTTCCCCCACATTTCTCCTTTAGAGGGATTATGCGTGGGTCAAAAAAAAGAAATTCTATTTAATCCGTCAGTCAGATAATAAAATAGTAGATTGTTATACGAGGGGCTAAAATAACCCATTGTAACGAGGTAGTTTTACTCCCCAGCTTTAGCGAGGGAGTAAATAGAAACCGAGTTATAATGGGTTTTAGCGCCGTGTGTTACACTCTACTTTTCACTACGATTGCGAGAAAATAAAATAATCCAATTCAATATTAAATAGGTAGTTTATTTTATTTATTTATTGATTTAACCATTTATGCACACACATATAAACAGACAAGAAGAAAGGAACAGAAAAATACGTACAAAGGCAATGCTTATTTCTAAAGAAATCTCTTCCAGCATACCTGCGATAGGAAAATATACAAAAAGAGATGTAGACAACGTGTGTAACCGTATAAGAGAAAATAAAAAACATAAATCATAGAAGAAAACAAAAAAAAAAAAAAAACAATTCACTAATTTCAATTTAAACAACATACAATATGAGAATATACTTACATACATACTTCTAAAATAAATATAAATATCACTACAATATATATAATTACAATGTACAATTTGTACCATTCTGGAAATAGTAGATTGTTATACGAGGGGCTAAAGTAACCCATTGTAACGAGGTAGTTTTACTCCCGAGCTTTAGCGAGGGAGTAAATAGAAACCGAGTTATAATGGGTTTTAGCGCCGTGTGTTACACTCTACTTTTCACTACGATTGCGAGAAAATAAAATAATCCAATACATTAATTTACCTTTATAAAATTCAAATCTGTAAATGCGATTATCGCCATTTTGATGAGGTCGAGGCTAAAAACATAAAAATTGGGATTTCGAACATCCAAACTCCACCACAGGGGCAGTGAATACTACATCATTTAATTATTTGACGAGTTCATCCATTGTTCAAGTTAAATAAGTAGTGGTAATTAAGTTTTTGATATCCAAAGTCGAAGTTTCGCGCCAATCGTGCGAGTTTACATTTTAACTTTTAATAAATATCACACATACACATGTAGATACGATTTCAAATGTGACAAATATTATTAAAAACATTATACACAACTAGAAAATGTCCAGATCTTAACGTAACATACGAACACAGGTCCAATAACTCGTATTATTCATTACCACTACTCAATTTGTGTTAAAAATCGCCGACCATTTTTTTTTTTTTTTATTGTAACTATGTGCGAAAACGATTATGCCAAACGATTTTTTTTTTCAATTTTGATCTACTCGATTAATTAATATGTCGAATGTCAGAAATCGAAAATTTTAATAAAATTGTTTTAAGCATTAAATTAGAGAAAAATTCTAAAGATTTCAATTCAATTCAAAATATTTTATTTCACATAAACCTACATGGGCACTTATGAAACGTCAGAAGCTAGGTAGGATTTCGCGCCAATGCCTTTTTTATTTCTTCTGTAGCCACAACGCAATGCTCGCATTCTACCAAAGAGATAGCCGCATTTAGTTCCATTTTCAATAATAAAATGTTCTTCTTTTTTTTGTGAACAAGTAATAAGTCGAGTCCATACTCAAGATTATTCTACAAAAGAATAAAGACTTTTTCGTTTTTCAAGGCTCGTTGGAAAAGACAAAAATTAAAAAAAAAATACTTTTTCCCCTAGAGCAAGAAATTCAATTTTTTCCCCGCTCTGGTACTCTACAATGACGGCCTTTTTGAGCAAGAGGAGTGAAAAGTATATTTAACGTGATGTTTTTTTCCGGCAACTTAATTTCAGTCCTCTGTGAAGATGTTCTCACTAAATGATGACATTTTCACTGTTGTAAATTATATTACGGTCACCAATTCAATTCGTAATTAGAGAAAAATTCTAAAGAATTCGCGCCAATGCCTTTTTTATTTCTTCTGTAGCCGCAACGCAATGCATGCATTCTACCGCAGAGATAGCCGCATTTAGTTCCATTTTCAAAAATAAATGTTCTTCTTTTTTTTTGTGAACCAGTAATAAGTCGAGTCCATAATCATGATTATTCTACATAAGAATAAAGACTTTTTCGTTTTTCATGTCTCGTTGGAACAGACAAAATTAAAAGAAATTACTTTTTTCCCCTAGAGCAAGAAATGCTATTTTTTCCCCGCTCTGGTACTCTATAATGACGGCCTTTTTGAGCAAGAGGAGTGAAAAAAATATTAGACTCGTATTTTTTGCTTCATCTTAATAATAAAAAATGACTTGGATAAAACGCATTAAAGTCGGGGAGTGAGGGTCGCTACGTCACAAGTAAGTATAAAAAATCGACATACTCGTGACGTCATGGCACATTTTAACGCAATGTATCGCCGTAATCTTTTGAAAACGTAAAAAAAGAAAAAATACATGTCCAATATTTTTTAATAATCTACAAGATTGACTATTTATTTTTTTTGTCTTCGTCCCTGTTTAAAAATAAAACAATTTTTGACCTATTTATGTAGGTATCTTTATAGAGGCATGAGGAACAGGGTGTAAAGTTCACTCATCCTCTATAGAAAAGGGAGAATCCTTAGACCAGACGGGTGTTGGTGGGGTACTGCCCGATAATTGATGTCGGGACGTTGTATGTAGGGTAAGTTATTATCCAGTGCGCAAACTTTAACACGTGACTTTACTCATCATTATGAACAACTTTTACTATGGGACCAAACCTAAAATCGCGAAAAAAAAATCAGCTGTTCCCTATGTTAATGTTCGCATAAAGCCGTGTACGCACGTGCGAACCAAGTTGTTGCGTATCATGCAACACAACAACTTGGTTCGCACGTGCGTACCACTAACGAACATCGAATACTCTGTTCGTCAAACATGTTTGCGGCGATCCTTTTAGTATGTTCTGTATGGACGGTGTTCGAAGAGCTTTACGACCACTTCCAACGGTGCCGTCATGGCTATTAAGATTAAGAGTTCACCGACTGTTGTGCGCGAACTCGACTCGAACTATGTTCGCATTCGTGTTCGTATATGCCGTCCATACGTACGAACCAAATGTTCAGATTTGATGTTTGTGTTCGCTATGTTCGTGTTCATACGTGCGTACACGGCTTTACCCGTCAAAATGTAGGGAACAGCAGATTTTTTTTAAAAACTTATCCTGTATATACTCGTCGCGCGGTAAACTTTGCTTGCGCGATGCAGGATTTTGTATGACGTCAGTGTGTTGCGTAGTTCGCATGTGGCGTTGTAGATGCCACCACATCTTTATATACCTTTAGGTACCTATATGCAGGTTATACAGTGTAAAGTGTATACAGTTCCTACTAATTACGAATTGTGTAGGCTTATTGACCGTAATGGACAGAATCTGGTAGGTTTATTAACTTTGATTGATATTAAGTTGCAAACAAGTCTTAATAGTTGTTCAGTAATAGCCTTAGCACGACTATTTACTATTCTCGGCAGTAAAAATAGAGCACGATTAGTTTAACTTTAGAAAGCGCTACCGCCTTCTTAGTACGTTAGGAATAGGGTCGATTGCTGGGGAGACCAGCAAAATCTTCACACGTTCAGTGCCGGGAGCTCTCCTGGAGGGTTCACCTATTCAAAACAATCCATTGTTAAACCCTTATTTAAAAAAGGTGACATAAAAGACTTATCTAATTACCACCCTATAACACTTATATCTAACTTATCAAAAATCTTTGAGAAAGTCATGCATCGTAGACTCACAAATTATTTAGAAAAATTTCAGATTATAAAAGAGGAACAAAACGGGTTTCAAAGGGGAAAATCGACTACTTTAGCAGCATTTAAACTGATAAAAAATGTAATTCAAAATTTAGATAAACGCGTTCCAGTATCTGTCATCTTCTTTGACATGAGCAAAGCTTTCGACTTTGTTAACCACGATTTACTCATACAAAAATGCAATAACTACGGAATTAGAGGAATAGTTATTGATTGGATTACTAGCTATTTATTTAACCGTCAACAAAAAGTAGAAATAAGTACAATAAACGAAAATAACGAGGCCACATCATATAGTTCTGAATATAGTCAAACCGTATCAGGAGTACCCCAAGGAAGCATACTTGGCCCTTTGCTTTTCCTCATTTACATCAACGATCTACCTACAGCTTTACAACAACAATGCATACTTTTTGCTGACGACATATCGGTAATTGTGACGAATGATAGTAAATCAGAAACAAATCATGAAAAAAACCTTAATGAAACAGTAAACCAAGTTTTAAAATGGCTCGAAAATAATTATCTTTGTGCAAATCTAAATAAAACCAAATATATAAATTTTCAAAACTACAATTCTAAACAAAGAGCATTTAAAGTTAATTGTCAAGGACAACAAATTAACGAAGTTACTGAATTCAAATTTCTTGGACTTATTCTAGACAAGCATTGCAACTGGAAATTACACATAGAGCACGTCTGCAAGAAACTAAACCAATTTGTTTTTGCTCTTAAACGTTTAAGACGTACCGCGAGTGAAGCTGTTACACTTACAGCTTACCACGGGTATGTTTCCTCTTTACTCAGGTATGGGTTCCTACTCTGGGGGAACTCGACGAATATAAATGATGCCTTCCTAGTGCAGAAAAAATGCCTAAGAGCAATATGCGGTATCAGTCCTTTAACATCCTGCAGACCTCTCTATAAAAAATTAAAACTTTTAACCTTAACAGGTCTTCTCATAATGCAAGCTGGTGTATTTGTGAAAGAACACCCAAATTTTTTTATAACATGCGACTTGCATTCAAAATATACCCGTCGAGACCCAACACGCCTAAGAATTCCTTCACATCAAAGCACATTATGTCATAAAAATAGCTTTATCACAACAATTAAAATTTTCAACAATATTCCAAAAGAAATAAGGGAACTCCCTCTAAAACACTTTAAATCCAAACTACACAAATGGCTTATTGGTAATTGTTTTTATAGTGTAAAAGAATTTTTTGATAAAAAAGTAACAGATAAATTTAAGATAAAACAATTTAAATTATAAAACAACGAGTTGTATTTATATTACTTTAAATATATATTATTGTTAAGTGTTTAAATAGATACGAAACCGTAATAACCAATGTTATTAGACATATTATGACAATAACTAACAAAAAAAATGTGCTGTATAAAATTTATCATATAACATGTTTAAATATTTGTATGCCAGTCCATGGCGAAACATGTAAGATCGTAACTATATTATAAGACCTTAATGTACCATGTTTTAAAGCAAATAAATATATTCTATTCTATTCTATTCTATAGTCGCTTATGGGATGCCGGAAGCCCTCGCGAAGAGCTCATTTTAAATGTAGGTTTTTCTTAGCGAATACAGCATTATAAACCGTGAAAATAAAATCTGAAGTACAGACGCCAGCACTTCAAGCTACTACAATCTGTCACATTTATTTAATAAATTCTCAACTTTATCGCTGAAGCATAAGGTTCAAAGTTGATTGAGAAAATTTGACAGTTTCGGGTAGCTTGATGTGCTGGCGTCTGTACATTTTAACAATATTTTCGTTTTATATGCGTTGGTTTTAAAATCCAAGATTTTTTTTTTTTTGTTCACGGTTAGTAATATTCACAAAAAAATTAAAAGGTTGGAAACTACTTATAACGACAACACCCCCTGAAAACAATATTTTACTTCGTTTTACAGTGTCAACGGCATTAGGTTTAAAACCGTGTTATAAATAACACGGTTTTAAACCTAATGCCGTTGACCGTCCGCGATGGTTAACTTTAGCGCAAACGTAATGCCGGTAACCCTCCCGGAGGGTTCACTTCAAATATGTATGGCGGCTTGACGTATGAGTTCTATGAAAAGTGGGTGGAGTCGAAAGTGTTAATTGTAGACCGTAGAGTTTATGAAAAAGATCAATCGCGCACCTCTTTTTTTGTTTCATTGTCATTGTTTAGTGTCTTTGTTCCCTACCCGTCGTCCTTCTAAGCAAGAGTGAACACGCATTTTCTGGGTACGAGCGTACCCAGAAAATGCGTGTTCACTCCACCATAGATCATCCATCGGTTTCCACCAGGCGATGTCAAGGTCAAGAGCAGGACCACTTATATTTTTTTTTCAAACATGCTTGGAAATTCGAACATTATTTTGACACCCTTCTTCGAATTTTTTTACTTCAACACATGGGAACCAAGGAGGTGACTTATCAAAGATTTTATTTTTTCGATTTAGTTTGCAAATAGAGCAGTTTAAAGTAAAGAAAAAACAAATGAACATACATATTGGCGCGAGAAAAATTATAGTTGTTCGTCATTGATTCTGGAATTTATAATTAATTTACTCATTTGAATTTCCGCGCATTATTTGAGAAACGTACTATACAAGCCTTGGCTGCAACCAGGCATTGATGGACACACTTATGTGTGTCTCGGCTTCGCCTCGGTCCATATTTTCTCGATCGTCCATCAATCATTTCAACTCAACTTCAAATAGACTATTTTTAATGTTCCTAAAGATTAGGTATATTATCTATTCTCTACAAAAAAGCCAACGTCTCGTGGAAAAACATTAGCTCCTCAGCAAAGTAAGTAGAGAGGGCTGACTACCCAGGGTATACCGGAGGCACTTTAGCATTCTTCCTCCTCCCCAAAATAGTAACTTGAGGATCGTGAGTCGTCACTTCTATATGAGTGAATCTACATACATTAAGAGCGTTTATTGTGAAAGTGGGTAACGTCGCAATTAGATGTCAAATATTTCGCTGTTTTGATTTATTTGGCAACATTACTGTATGGAAATATGAAATGTGGCTAACTAGCAAACTAGAAATTAATATAATGAATTGCAATTATGACACTGAATTTGATGTTGTAACCGTTTCAGGTGTAAAAAAGGTATTTGGAAAGTAATACTTTTTTACATCTCAAACTAAATATTCGGTGTTACGATATTAAAGATTGCATTTCGTAATCAATATTTTAGTTCACTAGTTAGCCACATTTCTTATTTCCATACAGTAATATTGCCAAATTAATCAAAACAGTTAAATATTTGACAGCTATTTGCGACGTTGCCAACTTTTAGGATAAACGCTCTTAGTTGCTGCGGTAGGTATATGATTGATGGGATGCCACGTGCACTGGTACTTCCAGTAACTCCTGCCTGGTTCGACGATTTCTTTTGGCTACGGACCTCTGGATCTTTTACCTTTTAAAAGCAAAGCATTCTTCGTATGTTTATGCAATTAACATCTACTTTTAATAGCATAGCAACCTTTTGCCTTAGAATAAAAACCCATTTTACATAAATTAAAAGGTAAATTAATGTCCGTAAGAATTAACTGACCAGTTAATGAATGTAGTGTTGGGCCACACCGACATTCCGTCATTAAGACATTGTGTTTATGTATGTATTGCCATTTGCATAGTGAGACAATTTCAGCGAACCTGCGTACCGGCTGCGTTAATTATATCACTTCGACTATCGAACTAATATCTAAACAGTAACTGTTTACAAGTACTGTGTTTATACGGCACATAAATTTGTTGGTCTACTTTACCCTGTTGGTACTTCGTGGGTGTGGGCTCATTGTTAGGTCTGTTTATAGACTTAATTAGCTAATAGCCTTCTGGTGTAATTTCCAAAACGAAAGTTATAATAACGTCCTTCCGACCGATTTCGGTCACGACTGCCAATCTCAAAGGACTTTTTTTTTTTTTTTTGTTTGGGAAATTATCAAATAACTTCTCCCGCTCTGGGTGGAGCGGGAGGGCGTGTCAGACTATTACTGAAGTAAGAGTCTGACACGCCTTCAGTTACCAAATCTCAACGACCTGGAGACCACACAAGTACATAGGCGACCAAGAAATGTCCAAAATTAACTCGGAAAGTATAGTGCAGATAATTATTATTATGTGTGTAAACAGGTACGTTCTCTCGTTATAATCAAGTAATCACAGCATCGGTCGTCATCGGACAAGAACGCTTCCCAATGCAAAACTTGACTGCAGAATACATAATTTAAATTGCGGGAATACTCAAATAATTTCACTCCGCACATAATGCTGCGGCTACATTGTCGCGATACAGCGAACTTTACTTCGCGCGCTCTCTGTTTTTAGCGAGACAGCGAGACGTGGGGCGGTGTGCAAGAGAGAGCGCGCAACGCTTAGCCGACGTTCGAAAGGACGTAATAAAAAAAAAATGGTGTTTTAATTTAGGCAAAATACCCATATACAAAAAAGAATAAATAAGTAGTAAAACAGTAAAAACATTAAAAATATTCAAAAATTACCATTTAAAAAATAAAATCGCGGCAGGATTTTATCACGCACTGGTTTTTCAGCTCTCGGTGTTAAGCAGAGCGTTGAGAATCCAAAAAACACACTGTTGGATTTTCAACTCTCGGCGCCAAGCAGAGCGGTGAAAAGCAAGTGCACGAAAAAAATTGCGCGATTTTATTACGTCCATGCGAACGTCGGCTAATAATTCGCGTAATTATATCGTCTGCTCGATGTTCGTATGTCACTGCAGGGATCCAGCAGCATATCAGGGTCAGGTACTCGTATATGTGCCTGACACAAGCTGAGCTGTATCCTAATTGCGTAACTTATTTTCGTTAACAATTATGCCTAATTTGTTTCATTTTGACAGTTAAACAACATTCATTGCGTTGTTTACGTTGTTGAGCAGATTTTTTTTCCAACTTATGAAGCAATGGATTAGCAATCTATTTCAAATTGAAACAAATTGTGATTGTGTTATATTACGCAATTAGGGTACTGGACTCTTATTTGGTTCAATCTGAACACGCACACCGCTGTTTGTATGATCGTTCTGTAAGTCGTAGTAAGATGGTAATAGCCGTGATATAGTTATATCCCTAGGGATATAACCATATCATGGCTATAGGGGTATAGCCATATACCGTAATATAGTAATATGAAACCGGTTCATAACTATCTTACTAGGAATATAACTATGATACGAGCACGATCTAGTAATATAACTATAAGGGTACTCTGACCAAATAGGTTACTTTAGGTTAGAACTGTGACCAACTACGCGCGAGCAGAGGGAACGCTACGTCAAAATTGGTCGCAGTTACAAAATTAGGACAGTTATGAACCGCTTTCATATAACTATATTACGGTATATAGCTATATCCCTAGGGATATAACTATATCACAGCTGTAACCATCTTACTGCGACATATCGATATATATCGCCAAAACTATACATTGAATAATTTATTTAAACCACACCTCGTAGAAATTACTTTTCTTGAGTCTGATGCCGGAAATGTAGTGTTTAGATTTTTTGTTCGTTCGTCTATTTGTCTGTTCCGGATTGACGCAAAAACAGCTGAAGGATTTGGATGTTTGGCACATAGATACTAAGTTTATAACCTGGATTAACACATAGGGTACTTTTAACCCCGGTGGAAGTACGTTCCCGTGGGGTATTTACCGACATCCACGCGGGCGAAGGTCCATGCAAAAGCTAGTTTGAAAATCCAACAGTGCGTCATAGTCATAGTGTCACTTTATTTCTTTAAAATATGTTTTTGATGTGTAACATCTTTCCTCTCGCTCTCCTACAATCAAAATCAAAATGAAAATCTAAAAAAAAGGTGATTTCGTAAAAAGGGACGGAAGAGTGTCACAGGAAGCCGGGGAACCGCGCGCTATTTGATTTGACCATTGAGCTCGCGCGGTGCTAGGTCAGAAACGACCTTGACGAGGCACCGCTCCTTTAATGTATCTTATTATCAAGGTGAGATGTCAGATTTTACACATCATATGCGATTACTGTAAGGCTCATTCGTTTTTTTTTTGTATTGTACTTTGTTTTTTAGGGTTACGTACCACAAAAGGAAAAAACGAAACCCTTATAGGATCACTTCGTTGTCCATCCGTCATTCTGTCAAGTCAAGACCCTTTTTCTCAGGAACGCGTAGAGGAATCAAATTGTAATTAAAAAAAAAGTAAATCACAACACCGTAGTCGCGGTGTACGTCGATCTATCGGGGCCACCGCGATGACCCAGTTACAAAGTGCGGAAATCGTCATGAAGTGAATATTATAATTGTTTAAGTGTCACGCTCGCCTTAAAACTAAATAATGGCTGCAAAACAGTCTATTAAAATCAAAACAGATCTGGAAAAGCAGTTGTATGATTATTACATCCAGGAGAAAACGGACAGAGAAAACCTGCAGCAAATGGTACGTCAATTGAACGGCCACATACAAAGCTTGCAGGAACAGGTACAAGATCTTCAAGGACAGTTAGAATGCCTAAAGGCACAAGAAGAGCCCTCAGATAAGCAGGTCAGTGAGACCATAACACCTGCTCAGCCTCCTAAAAGTGACGTTGAGTACTGCACGGATGAGGATGAACTCGCCAAAGAGACCGAGTGGATTAGGGTGAAAAACAGGAAGAAAAGGAAGTTGAACACCTCCCTTACTCCACCACCACTACAACAAGCTGCAACTAGCGCTCAGCAGCAGCAACTTAACAACAAAGAGAAGGCAGCCACTAAAAAAATTCTAGCACCACCTCCAATCGTAGTGGACGGTGTTAAGAATTATCAAACATTCTACGATTTTTTGACGAAATCCCAGTCAGTAGAAACATTTACCGCCAAAATGTTAAGTGGTAATAGTGTCAAAATAAATGCTAAAACTGAAGAGTCCTACAGAGAGATTGCTCGACGCTTAACAGAAAATAATTGTTTATGGCACTCTTACGAGGATAAGCAGACCAGGCCAATAAGAGTAGTGGCGAAAAAATTACATTCCTCCTGCCTACCGGATCGGATTAAAGATGATCTAACGTCGCAAGGATTCCAGATAGAAAATGCAATTAATAAGTTAAGCTGGAGAACAAAAGAACCGCTGAACATTTTTATTCTATCGTTCAAAAATGGCGAAGATGTCAGTAAAATATACGGCATTAAACATATCTTAGGGTGTAAAGTTGAAATAAACCCGCTTAAAACATCAAAAATAATACCGCAGTGTAAGAGATGCCAGGCTTATGGTCATACCCAAAAGTATTGCTCAAAAGAGCCTAGGTGTGTTAAATGTACAGGTAAACACCTCACAGTTGATTGCAACAAACCTGCACAAGAAAAACCTAAGTGTGTCCACTGTGGCTTACCTCACCCAGCCAACTACAGAGGGTGTTTAGTTGCCAAGGAGATGCAAATGATTAAGAACAAAAACTCAAAAAATTATCCATCTGCCGCTAAGGAAATTGTTAGAAACACCGACAAACAGTCAGCAAAACAAAGTGCACAGTCTGCACAGACAGCCGCGATAACTGCACATGCATCTAAAAATGTCTCATACGCAAAAGCGGTAAAACCAAGCACACAACCATCAAGTCTTGAGGACAAGCTCAACCAGATCTTGAAGTGCATATCCTCATTTGACAAGAGACTAGAGAAGTTAGAATCAAGCACTATAAAAATCAATCATGAATAACACACTAAAAATAATGGCGTGGAATTCCAATGGACTGCTGCAACACCAACATGAGTTGCAAGTAGTCCTAGATACAGAAAATATTGATGTGTGTTTGATCTCTGAAACGCACTTCACTAAACAGTCTTTTGTAAAGTTTAGAGGCTATAAGGTTTATCACTCGCTGCACCCTAACAACGCGGCCCGAGGAGGTAGCGCGGTTATTATTAAAGAAAATATCTGCCATTACGAACAGTGTAAATACGAAGAGCCAGACACGCAAGCAGTAGCGATATCAGTCAAAACAAATAAATTTAACGTGACAGTAGCGGCCGTATACTGTCCCCCAAGACACACCATAAGCAAAGAACAATATGTACAATTCTTCAGACTCCTCGGACAGAAATTTATATTAGGCGGTGACTTTAACGCTAAGAACATTCATTGGGGATCGAGATTGACTTCAACTAAGGGAAGACAGCTTCTAAGTGCAGTAAAAGACATGCACTGTGACGTCATAAGTACTGGGAAACCTACGTACTGGCCTACTGACCTCCAGAAATTACCAGACCTTATTGACTTTTTCGTAATCAAAAATATATCAACCAATTATCTGAGTGTAGAAGAGGGGTACCACATGAACTCCGATCACTCTCCGATATTATTAAAATTAAGTCACAAAATATTATTAAGAGAAAACCACTTGACATTAGTTAACAAGTTTACAGATTGGGAAAGTTTTAGCTTAGACCTACAAAATATAATTGACCTAAAAACTTCAATAAAAAGCAAAGATCGGCTCGATTCTGAAGTAAACAACTTTAGCAACAATATCCAACAATGTGCATGGAACAACACACCACAGCTTATAAAAAAATTTAAAGGCAATACCTACCCAAGAGAAATAATAGACTTATTATATGAAAAAAGGACTCAAAGAAAAAGATGGCAGCAAACTAGATTCCCGCAAGATAAAACTCTATTGAATAACCTTACAAAAAGGTTGAAGAGAAAAATACAGACGTTTCAAGATGAGGCTTTTAATACTAACCTACGTCAGTTAACCAGCGACCATACAACGCAATACTCTCTATGGAAAGCGACAAAGTCACTCAAAAGGCCAATTACACCAATACCTCCTATCAGAGATGATAACGGAAAGTGGGCCATAAGCAATGAGCAAAAAGCTCTAAGATTTGCACAACACTTAGAAGAAACCTTTCAGCCAAATGACGTGTCTGTAGACAACCTACAGTTTGCCAACATTCTGCAAGACCAAAGAATTAAGCTTGTGACTCCGAAAGAAGTTGCAAAGGAAATTCAAATCATGAGCCTAAAAAAATCCCCAGGGTATGACCTTATTACGGGAGAAATCCTAAAACATCTCCCGCGAAAAGCCATTGTTAAGCTTACTAGGCTCATTAATGCTGCATTCCTGCTAAAACATGTTCCTGAGCCATGGAAAGTTGCTGAAGTGATTATGATTGCAAAGCCCGGTAAACCACCTCACGAAGCATCATCATACAGGCCCATTTCCCTGTTGCCTATACTATCAAAGCTGTTTGAAAAATTGTTTTTAAAACGCCTTAAACCTATCATAAACGAGAAAAACCTGATCCCTGACCATCAGTTTGGTTTCAGAGAAAAACATTCAACAATAGACCAAGTACATAGAATTACCAACATCATTGAAAGAACGCTTGAAGATAAAAAAGTCTGCTCCACCGTATTTTTAGATGTGGCACAAGCTTTTGATAGAGTTTGGCATAAGGGTTTGATATACAAGCTAAGAATATTGCTACCCAATGATTTTGCCGATATCTTGCAATCATACATTACAGATAGAATGTTTCGAGTAAGGCACGAGGATGCCTTTTCCGGATTAAGAATTATTAAAGCTGGCGTGCCTCAAGGTAGTGTGCTGGGTCCAGTCCTCTACCTGTTGTACACGTATGATATACCAGAGTTGGAAAATAATACTATTGCAACCTTTGCGGACGACACTGCCATTATGGCTACAGGATCATGCCATACGGAAGCAATCAAAAAGGTACAAATCGCTGTAAATGAAGTTCATGACTGGGCTCAAAAATGGAGAATCAAACTGAATGAATCGAAGTCACTTCACATTGATTTCACTAACAACAATTGTGATTACCACCCAATCTTCATAAATGGCCAACAAGTACCATATGCAAATACAGCCAAATACCTTGGCATAACGCTTGACGCAAAACTGCGCTGGAAAGCGCACGTCAAAAAGAAAAGACAGGAGCTAGACATGCGTTTTAAAAACATGTATTGGTTGATTGGACGGGGTTCTTGCCTATCGATACACAACAAAATTTTAATATATAAGCATATTCTCATGCCGATATGGACGTATGGCATCCAACTGTGGGGCTGTACTAAACCGACCAACATCAAAATTATACAAACATTCCAGAATAAGGTACTCAGGAGTATTGTTAATGCGCCCTGGTATATAAGAAATGACGACCTCCATCGTGACTTAAAAATGGAACCCGTCACCATAATAATCCAAAAATTTGCTGAGGCCCATGAACACCGACTCCACCGACATGTGAACATCGAGGCAATTCAGCTGCTAGACCAAACAAATATAGTGCGAAGACTAAAACGAACAAAACCTTTTGAGTTAGTGTAGTGTAAAAAGTGTAGAAATAATAGTGCCAATGACACACATACAACACATGAACAAAGTGTTTATATTAAAATATCAGACTCTAAGAAAGTGGAACGAACTTGTGTAAAGTACAATCAACACTATTCTAATTTATTTTTAAATAATCATTACGTAAAAATTAAGTTAGATTAAAATTGCTTATTAGTCTTATAGGCTAGATTGTAATTAATTATTAAGAACCAGGTTCTTTTTAATAAAGGATAAAAAAAAAAAAAAAAATTGTAATTAATATTAAATGCGTAGTTCCATGGTTCCTGGGAGCTCTAAAAAAAATCAAGCTTCTATCTAAGTCAACGTAATAAAAAATTACGGCCATTTATGCTACTTATTTTGATACTCGCAAATAAATCAATATCTACACGGTACTTTCTGTTGACCTAGAATCATGAAATTTGGCAGGAAGCAAGGTCTCACAGCTCAAAAAGTCCGAAAATAGTTAATTTGCAGTTTTATCACATATATATACCGGGACGTATATCAATGTATGGGAGAACATGTTTTTCAACTATAATGTTGTTTGTATGCCTCGTTGGTCTAGTGGTAGCATGCGCTACTGCCGAGTATGAGGTCCTGGGTTCGATTCCCGGGTCGGGCAAAGTAATAATGGGTTTTTCCATCTGGAATTTCTCAGTAGTAGCCCGGAGTCTGGATTTGTGCCCGGTTGATGGCAATAGGCTCGCCCCCTATTACATGGCACTTAAACATAACTGGCGAAATGTGGGTGTACTATGGGCTCACCTCTGCCTAACCCTTCGGGGATTACAGGCGTGATGTTATGTATGTATGTTGTTTGTTTTTGGGATAGATTCATCCCAACTATGGACCCTTCATTGTGCGTAGTCTTGGCCGATTTTTTTGGCCGGTCTTTTTTATGCATGTAATTTGTTATCATTTAATTGTGCTTTTGTGTGTTCTGCTATTTCTTTAGTGTGCACTAAATAAATCATTCTCTCTTTCCTTATAGTCCCAACTCCGATGGGACACGACAAGAGAGATATCAATTAGTTAAAATGATCATGATCGTTTTATCGATACTATTTCTTTTCAAGCAAAAGAAAACAAGTTTGAATGAAAAAATATATTATAATCACCGACACAAACATTTCCTCCTTTCTCTTTCCTACTCCATCACCAGACCCTGTTCATCATCTATCTATAACCTATTCATTGAGACCATTCCAATGAACCCAAACACGATACTTGTGCTGTAAGTTGGTAAGGGAGTTGGTTATCCTGCAAATTCCAGCTGATGCAGCATCAGTTCAAGGTTACTATGTTCTTCTAATATCATTGAAGTAACAGAATACCAAATTTCAGACCTGTGAAATACGCTCACATCCATTCATCAACCAGAAAACAGCAGATAATCTTCAAAGGGCTGAACCGATTTTGATAAAACATGTTTAAGAACCATCGCTAGAAAACCTGCTTTCAAATAAAAAACGACCGCATTCAAATCGGTTCACCCGTTTAAAAACTACGGTGCCACAGACAGACACGCACACAAAGCGGACAAACTTATAACACCCCTATTTTTGCGTCGGGTGTTGTCTTTCTTAATCTGGTAAAGAAAACAAATATTAATATTATTATGACTGTATTTATTTATGTTCACTTTTTACAAAATACTTAACATCTAAAATCTTTAAGCAATGGCAAGTAATTGTCGAGTCATAGAACTTAATAGAGTTATTCATAAACTAAGGTAAGATTTACAATTTTAATAGTTAACTTGAAATATTACAATTAAAAGAAATAAATAACTAAATATTTATAAATAACGATAACTATATGTGTAAGAGAGAATACGCTGAAATATTGACAGTTCACATAATATTTTAAAGCACTATTAATATTTAGTCATATCATAGCCAAGCTCACAGTAGAAATAAATTAACACATTCAGAAATATCCTAAGTTGTATAAATGTACAAGTCTTAATCATTTATTCGGTGGAAAGTCTAGCGTTGTGTATGTAGGTCTAGTGCGGGGGACTAGAGGGCGACGGGGGCGGGGATGTGTTTTCCCCCCCTCTACCGTCGAGCTGATAGAAGCCTCCCCCTCTTCAGGCAAGTATGGGGCTCTAGGGCTTAGTACTAAAGCTTTGTATGATGAGTGAGAGTCGGCTATGCTTCGTCCATCACCTTCATCTCGTCGTGACATCTCAGAGAACGGCGACACTGATCGTTTCTCGATACCACTCGGTCCTGGAGTTTCTTCTTTCGGTTTTAACTCATAAGCATTCTCTTCCTTTCTCTTTGGTTCTGTATCTTTCTTGAATTTCGTCTGTCTTTCAATTATTTCTGCTGTGGTTAGGTCAGAACCTTGCACGTCTGTTTCTAGAGGCGGTGCTGATAGCCAAGGTCGAGAGGAATTGCTACCACACCAACGTTCTTCGTTTTCACTTGCATCGCCCAAAAGGCCAAGTTTCTCCAAGTTTTGGAGTAGCAAATTCTCGCTAGAGCTAGCGGCTCTCATTTCAGTCTTAGATTCTTCAGCTAGCAGCAACTCTGCTAGCGGTGGTGCAAGACCAAGTCCTATATTCCTTTCGTGGTAGACTTCGGAAATAGTCGGAGTTAATTCTCCACTCATATGTCTGACTTGAGCCATGGAATCACGGCTGCTTGTTCCCATTTTTGGTCTCGGCGTCCGTTTGGACGTTGAAGGCTGAGCCATTGTCTGTTCAGTCTTCTCTTCTTCGGATCTCCTCGGTTGTGCTGAAGCAAGGTCATAGAAAGCGTCGAGGTATCTCGCGTGGGCATGATCTGGTCTTCTTCGTAAGACTGTATCATGTCCTGAGCTTTCCCAGTCTGAGTCATCAGATGGTGGTCTTCTTGTGTATAGAGTTCTTATTTTCGTTTGGTGTGCGAGTGCTAAGGACACGTCTCGGGGAGGTGCGGAGGTAGGTGCGGGCGGGGCTGCGGGAGGGGAGGGGGTGAAGGCAGCGTCACTCTCCCCTCTGTACCGCGGCGGAGGCGGTGCGGGGGGCGGGGCGGTGCGGCCGTCTGGCTCGCCGCGCCCTACTTCTGTAGAGGAGGTGGATCCTCGGACGTACATAGTGAAGGCGCCGCCGCATGATCCTAGGGGTAGAGGTGGTGGAGGCACCGATGATACACTTTCCTCTGTGGAAGAAAACGGGGGATTAAATACTTCACGCGTTGCATAACGGTGATAGAGATGTTAATTTTGGTATTTTATAACAGTGGATGCTGACATCCACTGTTATGTAACATATAACAACCATATCATGAGTTTGGTAAACTATAGTATTAATTAAACTATGTATGGAGTACTTACGTCGATGTTGTCTCGGAGGTGGTTCTCCATCAGAGTGAGGTTCTAAGTCACCATCATCAATAGAGGCAAGTGACTCAACGCTCGAGCTCGACTCCAAACTGAGACTACGTGGGGCTTCCTGCGTGTCTGTGGAAGAATTTTGTGTTCAGTATGTCTGTAGATAACTAAATCAGCACTTGAGAATTGCTCTGTTGGTTTAAATTTTTATCTGCACTCCAAAACAATACTATCTTCGCATTCATATTAACCACCTAACGACACGTTCCACGTTTCCATGTTTTTATTATTTCTAAACACCTTCATTCACCATTGAACACTTGAGGGGCTTGTGGATAATTAATAACAGCCGTACGGGTCGATCAATCAGTTTAAGCTACGTTTGCCGCGGTGGATCCGTGGATGGATGACCATCTTACATACCAAGACCATTCTGTGCCTCGGAAAGCACGTAAAGCCGGTCCCGGCTGTGATTTGTAGATCTTTGACAGTTCTTACGGGTCGGCAGAAGCCCGAAAGTCTGACAACCAGTCTTACCAAGGAATATCTAGTTACCCAGTAACTGGGTTGTGGAGAACATATCTGATCTATCGGCAGTCACTTCATGTAAAATACGGGTATTCAGCTACATCCGATTAGACTGGATGCTGACCCCAAAATAGTTGGAAAAAGGTTAGGCAGATTGATTGATGAAAGCAAAATGAAAATGTTTCCAAGAATTCTGTTAATATCTTACCAAATAACGCGAGTAGTGCCTGTAGCACAAACTGTATGTGTCTCCTGTTGGCAGCCTTGCCAGTGCGAAGTGTTACTTCATCCTGACCCACCTCAGCCAGGTCAAAGCTGAGGGATGCTAGAAGTTCGTGGCAACCGTTCACTCGCCATAATCTGATGAATATTAAAAGTCAGTTAGTGAAAGTTGACTCATATTATATACATTTTTAGTTTTTGGTAAGATGAAAAACGAAGAAGAAGAAAAAGAAGAAGATTAACAAGAAAAGAAGAAAAAAAGAAAAGAAGAAAATGAGACAAGAGATGCAGGGGGGAGATTAAGTTAGATTATCTTACTAGTATTGTAAATAATTACTGCAGAGAGTCAGAAATCAAGGCTACTTAATATTGAAGCCTGGCATTCGGAGGTAATTTTGTAAAAAGAAAAAAAAAACATAGATACAACTGAAAGCCAAGCCGTTGATCTCTTTTCTTTTCGTGTGGTTGGTGACTAACCTGGTGTCAGAGTTTTAAAGCCGCCCATGGGCCTCTGACTTGGCCTCATATACCGTCGAGAAATATCTCTCAGGTTTCCTCACGATGTTTTCGTTCACCGTTTTTGAAGCAAATATTATACAATACGCACATGAATCCAAAAAGTCAGAGGTGCGTGCCTTAGGTTCGATTTCGAGACCTATGACTTGGCAATCTGACGGACACGTTGATAAGATTGCACGATTGAAGAAGATCCAAAATCAATACCATCTACATAAATGTCTGCATAAGTCAGTTTCATAACGGTAAAGACACCAAATATGAAGAAGAATAAGGAAGAAAAATTGAAATGGAATGCAATTGAAATGAAGATAAAGTCTATAGATACTTTCGTAACCTACATAGTCGAAATCAAGGATCCTGGAATAAGTAAAAGATACGAACCTGACGTTAACAGCGACTTCAATGGTGTCTGTGTCGGAGTTCTTGACGGAGAACTGTGAGATGACGGAGCGGATCACGCCGATGATATCGTCCGCGACGTCACCGTTCGATATCAGCTTCGATAACGCTTGTAGGGTTGTTGATGTTAGACCTGAGATAAGAAATAGTCGTTAGAAGAGGTAAATAACTTAGTCTATGAGGAAAACGGCTAGAACTACTAATGATGAGTGTGAGTTTTTAAGTTCAATGTTAAGTACCTATGCGAACTGTTCAGGTTGAAATTATTGGAATTTGGACTTTGTGCTGCAAAAGTTAAAATTGCAGATAAAATGTGACGTTTGTGTAAGATATGACGTATAGAACTTACCTAAAAGAGCTTGCAAACTAGCAGAGCATTGGGTTAGTCTTTCTTCGGGATCACTTTGAGGGAAGAACACACTCGACGGAATACCATTCGCTGCTGGCTCGAACCTGAGAACAAAGACAACATTGACATTTCTATCAAGAGAGGTCTTTTTAGGGTCCGAAGGGTGCCAAACGGAACCCTAATACTAAGCCTACTCTGTCCGTCTGTCAGTCAGCGGGCTGTATCTTATGAAACTTAATAGGGAGACAGTAGTAACAGTGTAAACAACAAAAAAAAAAAAAAAAACTGTGGCACTCCGGGAGTGCCGACAGAAGTGAAAACTTGAACAAGATCGCCTTGGTGCAAGAAAAATACTTGTATAGAACATTAGTCCGTAAGCTTATCTAAAAAAGAGCACAATCGCGTTTGCAAAAATGAGGTGTCGGTAACGGTGTCGCGAGTTCAACTGTTTTTTCCCATCTCAAAAATGCCCAACGCGCATAAAGAAGATTTCACTTTTAAAAAAAAGTGGCACTCCGGGAGTGCCGACAGAAGTGAAAACTTGAACAATTTTACTGTGCAGGAAATATTTTTAATGAGGTGTCGGTAACGGTGTCGCGAGTTCAATTGTTTTTCCCATCTCAAAAATGCCCAACGCGCCTAAAGAAGTTTTCACTTCAATAATAAAATAAAAAAATTCAAGAAACGTGTTTTTGGGCGTTTTTTGGTAAATATTGTAAGGTGGTACGGAACCCTTCATGTATGACTGATGTATGAACTTGGACAAAGCGAATCCTAGCACGTGGTCTGTTCTCTTCTTTTTAGTCGTCTACCGCATAGGAAAAAGAGATAATTTATGAATGTAGAACGATTCCAAGATACAATATTAGGAGGGTCTTACCTAAATCCAACGCTCATGAGCAGTTCCCGCCAGCCGTTGATGCTGCCTGCCTTGTTCTCAATACTCTTCTGTGTGGTGTACATGGCATTCTTCTGTCCTCTCACTATCCTCTGTAGCGACTTCTCGACGAGGTGTAAGCATACTCGTAGTGCATCCCTAAAAATAAATCAGTTATTATTTGAGGTCCATTTCAACTTTTGATTTATCCCCGGTCTCTAAAAGCGTAATCTTAACGCCTCTGATCAGCACATTTGCTGTAAAAATTATCTTAAAAAACGGGGTTGGTTTGTGGATGCGATGAATTAGTGAATTGGTGTCAGCTATTCAATTCCATAGAATCTGATAGAATTTTTACTTCAGAACGATTGTCTAGACGAGCGTCAGAGCGGAGAGAGAGATACTATGCGATCGGGTAGATAGGTTTCTAATGTTTGCAAAGACATTTTACAAAGCCTGAGGCTTATCTATATGCCTTTATTTTCATCTATTCTTCTCACCTGCACTTATCAGGGGCCGCCAACAGTTCACACAAAGCCTGGCCCATGAGCGCGACCTTATTGCTGAGGCGCACGTTAGCTCCCACTAACACCAGGCCAGCCCAATGGGCTGGGTGCGCGAAGTGCTTCGTGTGACGGACTGTCTGCATTGCGTCACCAAGAGCCCTATAGAACAGAGATATTGCTATACAATTTGTAATTAAAACTCCAAACAGGGCAAAAAAAACAACGTAACATTGAATTCTTTATGAAAAATCGTCAATTCTTGACGCCACTTCTTCCAAGCAAAAGCAAGTGGTGAATAGTCGGTGTTTTGTGCTCTAATATACATGCTAAAAATACAGCTTTTAACCTTCAAAAAGTGGTGATTTAAATTTTTGGCGACTTAATTTACTTACTTGGCAGTAGTGCAGAGTAAAGCGCTCAATACAGTACCTTGGTGGCAGTAAATATATTGAGAGGCTGGCCATAAGGTCACTAGTATAGCGTGCCCCTCTACCCGCGAGTAATGCTCGGCATAGACGTGATTTTCCTTCTCCTGCGAGAGTCACGTCTTCACTCTCCTCGACCTACATACCCTTGAAAAGTTCTCTTTCTTTATGTAGTTTACTTAGTAATGCGGTTTCCCTGCAGCAGTGCACAGAAAAGCGCTCTATACAGTATCTGGGTGGTAGTATCATGAGGCCATAAGGTTAGTAGTATGGCGGGAGCTCCGGCGGCTAATAGTGCTCGGTATAGACGTGAAACTCCTCCTGCGAGGCTCACGTCTTCAATCTCTTTCTACTATATGACCTTGAAAAGTCTCCTAAATATAAGTACTTACTTAGCAACGCGGCTTCCCTGCAGCAGTGCGGAGTGAAGCGATCGATATAGTATCTTGGTGGCAGTACCTTGCGGAGCTGGCCATAAGGTCAATAGTATGGCGTGGACTCTGGCTCGGTATTGACGTGATACTCTTTCTCCTGCGAGGCTCATGTCTTCGCTCTCTTCAGCTGAAGACCCTATATAACCTTGAGAAGCCTTCTCAATGTATGTACTTACTTGGCAACACGGCTTCCCTGCAGCAGTGCGGAGTAAAGCGATCGATACAGTATCTTGGTGGCAGTATCTTGCGGGGCTGGCCATAAGGTCAGTAATATGGCGTGGGCTCCGGCCGCGAGTAACGCTCGGCATAGACGTGATACTCCTTCTCCTGCGAGGCTCACGTCTTCACTCTCTTCGGCTGAAGAGCCTTGGAGAGCAGCGCTTGATGGTGCGCAAGATATTACCACCTGGTAAGCATTCATATTATTAATAAACTACTGACAAGTGCACGATGGAACAGAAAAGGGTTTTTATCCGTTTGAATATGATGGAATTTATTGATAAAAATGTAACAGATAAATATGTTTACTGAGTATAGATTATATTACTTTAAAAACCTCCCTATTACTGTAAGGATTTCAGAACCAGTGTTATTTAGACATGTTAGAATTATAATTTTAACAAATTAATCATTTTTAAATATGTAAGATCGTAATTCTATTACCATGTTGTAAAGCAAATAAATATATTCTATTCTATTCTAACAGTTCCAAAAAGAAATACAGAAGAATTGCATGATCTGATAAGTTTCGCACAACATGACGACCAAAGACAGGTAAATTGTAATCATAAGAAAAGTATATCCTAAAACTTACTAATCTGGCGGTGATCTTGAGATTCATAATTTCTGATGCAGTTAGCATGAACTCTGAAGCTGGCGGCAACTCTTCATTACTTGGAGGCATTTCGGAATCTGTGACAAAACGACCACCTTACAGTTAGTAGATAAGTAAACAACACAATATCAAACAAATATATAATATAAGGTTTGAATTTGTCAAGATTAGGACGCAGGTGTACTATACTGACAGATACACAGATTTACGTACTTTCATCTTCATTTTCCGTAGAGGTATCGGCAGCACCGCTGCTAGTATTCAGCAATCGCTTTGCTTGTGAGTCCACCTGCAAAGAATTCATCAAATTACTACAATAGAAACAAAAAAACGTCATCAGCAGTATACTTAGCTAGCAAGAGGTGTCCCTCAAGGCACAATATACTAGGCCCAATGTTCAACAACAAATAATAATAAATGCAAGCGTATCTTTTAAGTAGTGATCCCCAAGGTACCTACTCTAATAGTCTAATAGTTAGCGTTTCCATCTGCCTAGCCTTGTCCCAACTGTATTGGGGTTGGCTTCCAGTCTAACCGGATGCAGCTGAATACCAGTATTTTACATGGAGCGACTGCCTATCTGACCTCCACAACCCACTAACTGGGTAATACGATACCCCTTGGTAAGACTGGTTGTCAGACTTTCGGGCTGCTGACGACCCGTAACGACTGTCAAAGATCCACGAATGACAGCCGGGACCAACGGCTTAACGTGATTTCCGAGACACGGAGGAGTCTCGGTATGTAGAAATGGTCACTCATCCACGGACCAACCCCGGCAAGCGTAGCTTAACCTGACAGATCGACCCGAGCGGCTGTTAGTACTTAGCCACGAGCTCCTCCTAATTAGCGTTTATTTGGGTATTAAGTTTTGTTTCCGTTTTTATTTTCTATTTCTGCTTGAGTATCGTCTTCGATTTTTTTTATTGGCATGTTGGCGTGTACTAGTTGACATATGGCAAATAAGTTAATTTAATGTTTTATGTTGAGGATTGTAAATTATTTTGCATACTATTGTATAGAATCAAGTTTTTCTAACTGAACAGACAACTGTGCTGCTGGGGAGTTTGTTGCGCCACTTCTTCTTCCCAGCTAAAGCACTAGGAAGTGGTGAAGGGCAAGTGTGTTTGGGGGACTGTCTTATGTAATTTTGACGATTGAAAAGAGCTGATTCTCAGCCTAGTTTGAATAAATGGTAAAAGTCATTTTTGTCAAAAGTCATTCACTCAAAATAACGATTAAATCTGTATAGAACTGTCCTAAATATTGGCTTGGAAGGTCTTTGCCCGGCAGTGGGACTTTATTAATGCTGGCAACAAGAGTGTACTGACCACTTCTCCGGGACTGAGGACGATGGCGGGAGTCTTCCAACAAATATGAGTGGCGAAGTGTATGCATTCAGCTTGCGTCAGTTGTGACAGTACTGCTTCTTTAGATGCCTGGGGACAGAAACACATTATTTAATTAAAATAAGGAGAAAATGTGTAAAAAAAGAAATTGAACTTTCTTGTAAAAGAAATGCTTGCAAACAATGACGTCTAATAATGTTGCCCTTTGTATAAAGGACATTGACATGTTCTCATTTTATTTGCCACAAAATTCGAGCGCCCTAAAATTACTCACTTTCATTGTTTTGAAGGGTCGTGTCACTGCGGCTTTAGTTATTGACCGTATTTTTTTTTTTTATTCTAGGTCCTTACCTTTTTTTTTTTTGGGTGGGCAATTCTCAAATAACTTCTCCCGCTGTGGGTGGAGCGGGAGGGCGTGTCAGACTCTTACTGACTAAAACCCACCCGTGTTCCTTCGGTTGCCCTGTTGCCGGGGGCCACGATGTCCCTATCGGTTTTCTTCAAACCCCCGGCAGGCATTGGCCCTAGCGGACCCCGTCAATTCTGCTGACATCTCTTTGAGGCGCGCGTGGAACACAACGCGCCGTCGACCCGGGCTTGGTCCTTATCGGACGGCGAGCTACTCATTGCTCACCGTCCGCAAGCCCGCGCCTACGGTGGCCGAAAATCGGCTCGCGATTCCCTTACCTGATAGTCAGTAAGTGGCGTGACGCGTAGCATATCGGCTACAAGTTCAGCTTCCTTCAGTTGCGCGTGCGCAGCTGCCCATCGTGCGCCTCCCACTCTTGGAGCTCCTACCACCAAACAACGCATGCCTGCTTCTGCATTGTTAGCGTTCGCATTCGATGCTCCTGGGAAGCAAAAAAAGAGGGACAGTTTAAGAGCAGTTTTGCAGTTTTTCACTTAGCTGACGGCATCGCATTGACAAAGCATAGACGCTGCGTAAATATATCCCGTCAATGGCGTAGACATTGCATCGAAGACCATACGTTGACGGGGCGTTAGCGTCGTGTTTGCATAGCATCTACGCTGCTCATGCGTTCATTGAACACTGGGCAAAGGTCAGATACACAGACGATTACGAGCTGTCACATTTTTATTTATTTTACCATATAAACATATCCAATATACACAATATAAAAAAGCCACTTGCAAAGTGCCAAAAAAATTGAAATATCTCCTAAACCACATAAGTAAAAAAGTCTTGAAAACATTTTTTTAAGGATTATTAAAATAAATAAATCTAGTTTAAAAAATACAATAGACGTGGATATATTTAGTAACCTGTTCCGCTTAGCTATTTCTAAAGAGCCATAAAAAAGCCCTGAAAGAAATCGACACTTGTTTCCAGAGGGGAAACAAGTGTCGATTTCTTTCAGGGCTTTTTTACGAGGCATCCTTAGGATGACGATTGACTTGTCGCGCAAACACGGCGAGTTGCCACACCGAGCGCTGAACGCAGAGTCTCAGCGTTCAGCGCTCGGTGTGGCAACGCTAAGCGGAACAGGTTACTAAATATATCCACGTCTATTGTATTTTATAATGGATTTCCGCAAGGTCACGCCTGAATCAATTAACTATATAAAACTAGTTTATTTCAAGTAACTAAACTCATATACAAAAAAAAGACAGGATAACAAGCATTATTAAGCGCTATTAAATACACTTGAATGTTGCTTATTAGTTCAAGAAGCTATCTTGCGGGTTTCGGAAATATTTGATGATAAGTTAGTGGCTTTTTTATATTGTTATATTGCTCGTCAGTGTACTTGTAATTATAGCACTTACCGTGATCATGATGCGGCCTCGCTCTCATATGCCGGTGGTGCCTCAGTGGTCTCAACGCCGGCGCGGCCAGCATCGCGTACCGTTCACACAGTGGCTCGCCATCGCCGGCTACTGTCATGGCGGGCGTGCCAGGGGTGGTTGCACTGCGGAGAGCTCCCCAAGGACAGGCGTACAGTGCTCCTTCTACTACTACGATGAGTTCTCGGCGACCACCGCAGCCGCGACGACCGTGTGAGGCTGTGGAAGAAGGTATGAATAAGTTTATAGAGGTATGGTTTGAGGAACAGGCTTTAAAGTTCACTCATCTTTAATAGAAAAGGGAGGATTCTCCGACCAGACGGGTGTTGTGTTGATGTCGGGACGTTGTATACAGGGCGTCCCAAAGTTATGGGACATGAAGGGAAAGTACCTTAAATATCGTAGATAGGGTATTTTGCTAAAAGAAGTCTTTATGTTATTTTTAAAAGTTAGTAATTCTGCATTCAAAGATTTTCTAAAAATTACTTGCCTCGTCTGGGAATCGGACCGACTTAAATGTAAAAAAGAAAACACCCCTTCTTTTATGATGCCAATCGAAAGAATGACCAAAAACTAATAACTCTTCTTAAGTAACATAGTATTTTAAAAGAAACGAACAACGTAAAATGTTTGAGTGAAATTTCAAGAAAGTTATTGATTGCCGACGACGACGTTCGAAAAGTAGTGAATGTTTTCCTACTTGGATTGGTACGAATGGACCGATTAGATGGCCGGCCAGATCCCCGGAACTTACACCATTAGTTTTCTTATTTTGGGGATACGTGAAAAATATGCTATACAAAAAACGATACGAGAACGGGCGAGTTACAAACAGAATTGTGCCATATCATATCGAGTATTCACCATAAAATGATAAGAAAATCAACAGGCAGCGGACTCATTAAAAGATTGGCGATTTGCGTAAGACAAGAGGGATCACATTTTGAGCATTGAATTAATTAATTTACAAAAAAAATACCCACTTAATTGACTACGGCAGTTTCATGTATGTTTTTAATTTGATTAAAATGATTAATTTCACGCTGTTCCTTTCTTTTAAAATACTATGTTACTTAAGGAGAGTTATTATTTTTTGGCCATTCTTTCGATTGGCATCATAAAAGTAGGGGTGTTTTTTTTTTACATTTAAGTCGGTTCGATTCCCAGACGAGGCAAGTAATTTTTAGAAAATCTTTGAATGCAGAATTACTAACTTTAAAAAATAACATAAAGTCTTCTTTCAGCAAAATACCCTATCTACGATATTTAAGGTACTTTCCCTTCATGTCCCATAACTTTGGGACGCCCTGTATATACTCGTCGCGCGGTAAACTTTGCTTGCGCGATGCAGGATTTTGCGTGACGTCAGTGTGATGCGTAGTTTACATGTGGCCTTGTAGATGGAGGACTGAGGGGAGTGATGTGGCGATCGATGTTTGAATTGATGATTCGATGTTGAAGAAGTCAACGTGAAGCCTTGATTTACAAAGAATAAGTAGGCTATCGACGTGATAGTTAGTGTAGAACACCTCGTAAAAAGTTTGCCCAAGGAAGTACTGCCACCACGGTATTGCTATAATGTAAAATGAAAAGCAAGCATTTTTAACTTGGTGTCTAAAATGGCACATACCCATCAAGCTAGGTATTTGCAATTTCATTACAAGGGCATACAATTATATCAAAAGGGAATATCATACAGAAAGGACATAAATGTATATCTGTGTAAAATATCCTCACCATGATTATTGTTGCAGGAAGCTGGCAGCAAATCCTCGAAAGGTGCCAACAGCATCTGATACAGAGCGCTGAGGCACGGTGGACCCTGCCATGATGGCTGCTTCTTACGTGGGATGTGGACGCTGGACCTAAGAACAAAAAACAATGTTATGTATGAAAAGAAGTAAGATCAAGAGTCATCATTAGTGGAACATTTTGCCCGCAATTTTAACCGCCTCTGTGGTCTAGTGGTTAGACCACCTGTCTCAGACCCAGAGATCCCGGGTCCTATTCCCAGTGGAGACAATATTTTCTGCTCGGTATGGTTGGTGGTAGGGCTTGTTCTAAATCCACCTGGCTAGCTACCACTATCTTATCTAAGTCTGTCGCCTTATCTACAATGTTAACAGCATTTTTATGTATCGGCAGAGGTAAGATAGCCAGTTCCTCTGTGGTTGAGGATTCCGGGTAAAGCTCGCTTCCACCTTCGGCCTGATCATCACTTACCATCAGGTGGGATGCAGGCCAAGATCATCCCCTTAGTGGTAAAAAAAAACAGTGTGTGTTGGAGTCGGATAGCACTCTTTAAAGTGTACCAAAACTTACGGCACTTATCAAAATAATAAAACAATCCAATCAACACGGAGAATCTGGAATCCGGAAAACATACCTAAGTTTCTATGAAATTTTGATTGTAGAAGGAAAAACTTTGGCAAGCTAATATTTGATTATGTGTGTGACCGGTGACGATGTGTATGTGAATTTGACGTACCTGGTAGACCCTTGTAGACTAGCCACGGATCCAGCGACGGAACCTCCGACTGAGCCCACACTGAACAGAGAGCTCAGCGAGTAGTTCGACGAGTTCAGCAAATGGTTGCGGGTTACCTGTGAGAAAAATAAGATCAAATAATGATAATCATCGCTAACTGACAAACGCTAACAAAGAGTTGCAGAAATAGTGACCAATAAAATAAAATATTCGTAACATATGACAGTGGGCAAAGATGGCAAGAATTTGAGATAGTCTAAACATTTGGTTCATATGGAATGAAGAAAATGGCCAGGATAATGGAATGAGAAGTAAATTAAGGACAGTTCAGTATAAGTTTTTCACCATTCGCGCAAGTCCCGTGTTAGGTCTATCGTCAGGATCCCATTGGTCTTCGGCCTCGCCTCGACGCTCAGCGTTCGCTTTCAGCCAAGTAGACCACTCTCCGATGCAATGCTCCAACTTGCCAAGACCACTAACTAGAGAGAAACAGGGGAATTATAAAGAGAGTTATTTTTAAGGAAACCTTAAAAAAAATATCTTTGGGCTGTTTGACTTGTTCAATCAACAACGAAATACGATTACTACTTCAGGTTTAGAAATAATACTTTAATTTAAGACAATAAAATAAAAAATTCGGAGCAGTTGTAAAATTTATACAAGTTAAGAGCATTTTTTATTGTGATATGGTTTAGCTCCAGACCTCGATCTCGCTTGATGGAAAGCGGTAGATGAGGTCTATGATGATAATTTTACGATGGTCGATTCGTTACGTAAATTTTCAAGATACTACCAGAATTATTTGTGTGAATCGACTTTCGTTGCTGACCGTATAAATATTACGAGAATTTTTCTTACCATTGCTTGGCTGAAGGTCATCTGGACTAATATCAGGCAGGCTGTTATCACTGTCTTCAGCTTCTTCCAGTAGAGACACTTGGTGGAATCTCAGTATACCTTTGAAAAGAAAAACTTATAAGTGAACACATTTTGGATGATAGATCAACGAGATTAAAGTTCTACATTCTTCATTTAAGTCCATAGTTTTTATGCTTATATTTTTCAGGTATTGCTTCTTTTCGGGCACTGTAAAATAAGCTCTAAAGCCAGCCGATAAGATTCGTCTGTTGATGGTGGTTATAATTTGGTCGTTACCTTTATGTGGCTGTAGCAGCCATGCATACAGCCTACCAGCTGCAAGACTATAGTACAATACGGGAGCTTTCTGCTTGTTCACAACTTCTAGTATTTGTTCCACGCTAGATGGACTCCAAGGTTCTGAGCGCTCTTTGCCAGCTTCTTCCGCACTCCTGAGAGAAAATGTTGCAACGTTAGTGACATTTTTCCTGATTTTCAAAAACTGAAATTGTTCTGTATCAAGAGTTCTGTAGAATATATTAAGAGGAAAAAGAGAAAGAAAAGAAAAAGAAGGGGAACAAAAAAACAGTGGCACTCCGGAATTGCCGACAGAAGTGAAAACTTGAAAAAAAAATCGGCACAGCGGTAATCAACGCGTTGATGTCTTTTTAATGGTCAAAAGCTGGTGTCGTCACAACGACAAACGACGATGACAACGAAATCAATGGTTTAGTCCCATCTCAAAAATGCCCAACGCGCCTATAGAAGTTTTCACTATTAAAAAAATGTTTGGATTCTGCCAATGCTAAGCTAGGTCTAGTTTAGGCTAGGATATGGCTAGGAAAGAAGCGAACATTGAGATGACAGCTATAGATGTATGGAGGAAAAAGGCAACGTCTTATAGGACTAACCTCTGTTGTGCATGAAGTTCTAGATTGGCTTGGTTCAATGTTCCGGATGGTTTCTCAGTGACAGCGTCCAGGGATCGGCATCGTCCTCTCTCGGCCACTACCAAAGCTTCGGGGTGACGGCCCAGTTCTGGAAGTATTTGAACACTTTAGTGGCTATTTGAACTAGAGGTAGTTAATACTATTATACCAAGATTGACATATAGATTCGTACTACGTATATATAGGGTGGCAGGGACATCGACGCGAAAACTTTTACCATGGATTCAGTACATGATTTTGATTTTATGTCGGTTATAAAAAAAAATGCGTTTCCATAGATTTTGACCGCGTAGGTATTGCACTTTTCAATGAAACGGCAGATTTTTTTTTTTAAATAATCGACGAAAAATTTCGACGCAGGCGTGTTCAGAATCATGTACTGAATGCTACCCTGTATGTATTAAGATGGTACTGCAATTTTCGCATTGCGATGGTGGACTAAAGCATGAGACTACAAGATTTTGTCGTCGTTTTATCTCGTGCCGAAACGGGACATGACTACGCGTACATATAGCAGGAGCAGTTCATCTTAATATGTCATCTCTTTCACTTACCAACTAATACTCTCTGCAGCGCATGTTGCGTTGATGTGTATAGTGCAGCGATCTTCCTGTCCCTATGCTTGTCGTTGCTAGACTCTAGTAGAGTTAGCGCAGCTTGTAGTTGTTCCTTTGCCTCTTCTAGTTCTCCTGATGCCCACAGGGCGAAGCCGAGGCGGTGGCGTACGCGAGCCTAAGCAATAGAGTTGATGATAGTCGTAAGATTAATGAAGTTTGATACGAAACTGCCTATATCTTTAATGGATTCAACTTCTTAAAGAATTACTTTGTTGTTGAGACAGCCTTTTGAGTTTTTTGAGATAGTCTTTTACCAAAAATATCGATCCCATAAAAAAACATAACATGTAAAAAAAACGATCTAGCTAGGTCTCATATTTGGAAAACAATTGTTTTCTCCGTATTTTCACCCGAGCAGAGCTCGGTCGCCCAAAGTTTAGAATAAGATGACTACCTTAGAATAATGACATGGTAGCATGGAATTAGTAAGTACCAACTATCATGGCAGCATTGAATTAGTAAGTACACACGGCTATACATCAAGCTATACATTTCCAGTATAAGCTGACCTCTCATTGTACGGAAATCCTACACAATGGGAGATCAGCATCAACTGAAAATGTATAGTTTGATGTGTAGCCGTATGTACCTACTATCATGACAGCATTGAATTAGTAGGTACCTTAACATGGCAGCATGGAATTAGTAAGCACCTACTATCATGGCAGCATGGAATTAGTAAGTACCTACTATCATGGCAGCATGGAATCAGTAAGTACCTACTATCATGGCAGCATGGAATTAGAATGAACTTTTCTATACTATTAAATGAGCATTCGCTATTTTCACCAGAGCAGAGCTCGGTCGCCCAGGTACTAATAATAAAACTGCAACATGTTAACTGCATCGGTTTTGCCTAAATTTGAAATATAATCTGTGTTTTTGAACCCTAAGATTTAAGCCAAAATCCCAAGGATTCAAAGATTTCTTACCTCTTCATCAGCGTCAGCCAGTCCTTCAGTGGCGGCGAGAGCTTGTCTTAGATACGACACAGCACTGCCACAGGCACCCATAGCTAGATGTGCCCTTCCTAAATCTGCCAGTGCCTGAGCACGTCCTCGCGTATCACCTGTTAACAAAAATCATAAAAATTCGGAATTTTCTAGATCAGGTGAAATTACATTATTCCATTCTACTGAAGATTGTGGAGTTTGTTCTTATCCCGTCTTTGATATGCTAAGACATCAGACGGAACCACGGAATCCATTTTAGATCCATGTTGTAAGCCAACAAAAATGGTTAGGATCCATCAATGATTAGGACTACATGAATTTCAATTTTAAGACTTTTATTTCTCGAAAGATTATACATACCTAACATAGTTCACTTATATATGAAAATCCTAACAAAACATAAAAATATTCTTAAGTAATAAACAACATTGAATAACATTTTAATGAAAAAAGTTAGAAAGTATTGTTGCAATTTACCTGCAGCAGTAGCATGTCGCAATCGTGACTCATGCCATCTCGCTGCTTCAGCGTGTGCGCCCATCGACGCATGCGCAGCACCCAAACCGCCGCACGCACGGGCCTATAGTAAATTAATAAATCGTCAATAATATACTATGGAGAATTGTAAAGTAACTATTTACACTAGTTACAGAATTAAATAACTAACTAACTATACAAGGTGTCCCTGGAAGTATGGATAAAATCGAATAGGGGTGTGGAGAAGGTCATTTTAAAACCTTTGAACCGTAAAAAAATCACTGCAGGCCCACCGTATCCCTGGCCGTACCTCTGGTGGTACGGTGGGTATTTTAAAATTGCAACGACATTTTCAGGGTTAAAAGTTTGGAAATGACCTTGCCCATACCCCTATTCGATTTGATCCATACTTCCAGGGAAACTACTACTATATAAATATATCAGAGAAGTTTTCATCATCATCATTTCAACCGAAAAACGTCCACTGCTGGACATAGGCCTCCCCCAAGCACCGCCACTTTGACCGGTTTCGTGCCACCCAGAGAAGTTTTATGGATGGAAAATAGGTAATATTGATCAAGAATCGAGCCTAGTGGCGTGCAATTAGAGTGGCCCATTTCCATCAATTCATAGACGAAAGATGGCATTGATGAAAGAAAATTGTCGAAAATGGAACTCAGTGTTGGAGAGTCACATTTCCATCAAAAAAATCAATCTGCCTAGCCTTTTCCCAACTATGTTGAGGTCGGCTTCCAGTCTAACCGGATGCAGTTGTATACCAGTATTTTACTTAGAGCGACTGCCTATCTGACCTCCACAACTCAGTAACTAGGTAATACGATACTCCTTGGTAAGACTGGTCGTCAGACTTTTGCGACGACTGTCGCATTTCCATCAATGTAGGTACTGAAATAGCCTGATTAAGATTTCTCAGTCAACACTTGATAAAAAATGAAATATCTTCTGGTATACTTTTGGACATATTACCTGTAAGTGTGTGAGGCCCAATCGGTGTGCTAACTCCAGCTCAGCGCGGTGATGTCTTACGGCAGCGGCGTGGTCGCCTAGTGCGTGCTGCGCCACGCCCAGTGAATGACAGGCTTCAGCTTCCATTATCTGATTGTTTAGCTCCCTGTGGACAGAGAGAAAAGTTAATGACTGTATATCGAAAACGCGATAACAGTAATTTCTCAATACTAAATAATGACTCTGACTCACTGTTCCTTCTCAAAAACCTGCGATGCTTGAAAAAACACTTTACTTAAGTTTTTGGTGCATGATGCCAAGTTAAAACAAAAAATCATAAGAGCCATCGAGCTGCTGTGAGAAATTTTAAATTTATATGGGTACTAGCTTCTGCCCGCGACTTCGTCCGCGAGCCTATAACCTTCCTCAAGAATTGGGATATACAATGCAAAAAATATTTTTCAAATCCGACTGTTGGATCCAGAGATTACCCCCTACATACAAACAAACGCTTGCCCCGCTAAAATACGGCAAATGTTTCAAATATTATTGGACCCCAAATACTTACTTAGCAATATTCTTCTGATGATCCAGACATAGCACAGCCTGTTCCAAGTTGTTTAGGGCTATATGCAATGCTCCTAGTTCCCCATATGCTTGTGCCTTCGCTTCTGGAGCGCCCAGTTCATGTGATACTACTAGACGCTTTTCTAGACATACTAGAGCTTGCTGCAAGTTACCAACTGACCTGGAAAAAGGAATTAGGATTAAATCTCCAGCACGCGTAGCATGACAACCATAGAAACGGGTTTTCTACGGATTTTGTCGACGGAAGAATAGACAAAATGACAGATTGTGATTGTTTATCTGTCATTTTGTCTATTCTTCCGTCGACAAAACCCGTTTCTATTGTGGTTATGCTAAGCGTGCAGGAAGACAACTTGAGAATGACAAAGTAAGCAGGAAAATTATTTAGGAACTGCATTATTTAAAACTTTAATAGCCCATTGGGCTGGTCAGTTCTTCATAGTGCATTAAAATAAGGTATTATACTAATTTTGTTGAAGAAAAAAATTTGCATCAAAATATCATCTTCAGAGTAATATTGGTAGAGTCTGTGTCCATATAAGTGTTGGATGGACAGGATAGACAGCTATTAATTCCGTCGGTATACGTACTTGTGACTAAGTCCCAACCCTCGATACGCTCTCTCCTGCTCTCGTTTATTATCCAGCTTCAGCGCAGCTGCCAGATGTTGTTCATGATACTTGGCAGCTTCGTCAGGGTCACCCAGTGCGTCGTAACAGTCACCCAGTGAACCCAATGCTCTTGCTTTGTCTAGTTGGCATGTTGGTGTGTTCACGCGTTCTAGGATTGCTAGTTGCTGTGAAGAAAAAAGTAGTTAAGACATCAAGAAACTGCGCAGAAAATGGATCATGACATGTTAACAGCGTCAAATGGTTACGAGAGATCGATCAGGAACAAAGCGCAAAAAGACGCAAAATATTTTTGGAACGAAGTTCTTTAACGCAGCTTGCGGTAGGAGTAAACTAGCAGAAATTCTCACGTAATAAAAAGCGTTATCCCCTGTTGAACATAATTTGAAACTTGAGACTATATTAGATAGCTCTGTGTTTATATATTATACAAGGTGTTTGGTAGAAGGACCGCAACAATTTTCTTAGGGATAGGGAGCATCATATCCTAGTTTTCAACTATAAAACCTGTGTCTTAGGTGTCACGGTAGATAATTGAGAAAAGATTTTTCTTTAATTACCTGAAATGTCTTCACAACTTTCTTGTTTGTGGTTGTAATAGAACGCAATAATTTTTGATGTTATTGGCAATGACATTTAAATACGGTTGGTTTTATAAAATGACTTTTGTATTTCTTAAGTCTAAAAAATCGTGATAAGAGAAGCATTTTGTTAGTACAAAAATAAATAAACAAAATGTTTGCTTATAATTAATTAAAATTACGTTGTAAAACTTTTACAGACCTGCTCCAAATATCCTATGGCGTCTTCATAATGTCCCATGTTAAGTTTGGCGATGCCTAAATTGCCATAGGCTTGAGCTTCTAACGCACAGTCTTGAAGTTCCTGCGCTCTTTCCAATTGTTCCTAAAAATATTTGAAAAGTTTCGTGAACAGTTCTGCAGGAGAATTCAGAACCAAATAACTAGTAGATGCTTATGTAATAAAGTTTAAAAAAAAAACTGATATTGTTATCAGGCTGTCGATCAACAACACCCGTCGTATTAGAGATTATTTATGCCACACAATCCTGGTCCCCTTAAGAATGTGTTGGTTATTATATATATTCATCGCTTCCGATCAGAGTGAAGGCTCACGATAGTTGATAATACCGTGTGCTTTGTCATAAATAATAAGGGTCTTTAAATAAATCGGATCCAGTCAAACACAAATACATTTTAGGTTTGGGGTAGAAACATGATTTAAATTTTTCTTACTCTGTAGCACCTGGCTGCGTGCGAATAATGCCCTAAAGCCATATGAACTGCTCCGAGGTGTGAATGAGCTCGCGCTTCTCCAGCCGCGTCACCTGCCTCTTGACGTAGTGTAAGTTCCTGAAAGAAATACATTGAAAACTATTAATGACTCTTGCCAAAGAACAGATAGAAATAAAAGGCCTGATTTAGGTCGTTAGAGAATTCGGGGGTTAGAGTTACGGAATGAAGATTTTATTAGGAGGTAAGTTGTAACGAAGTTCTTACTTGAGTATGATGTCCTAACGCAGCATCTAATCTTCTTTGAAGTCTTCTGGCAAGACCTAGCGCACCACATGCAGCTGCTTCTAATGATCGATCACGGGCCTGAAGAGACAAAAGACAAAGTATGGTCAGCTACTATACAAATTTTTTGATGAGCTTGTCTTTGAAAAGTAAAGGAAATAGTTTCATACCTGTCTCGCAAATCCAAGCTGCCTTTGATACATCTTAACAGCCTCCTCAACATCTCCCATCTTAATCAGTACATCTCCAATATTGCCCAGCGCTCTAAACTTGCCCTGCAAGTGCTGGGTCATGTGGGCAATCGCCAAGAAATACTTCTGGCATTCCAGAGCGGTCTCCAGATTGCCCAGGGCTAAGTGCGCTAGTCCTAAGTTGCAGTACGCTCGCCCCATGTTCATTTTGTCTTGTAAGTCTTTGGCTAGGGATAAGTCTTGGTCGTAGTATCTGGAAAAACATGCCATCATTTTAAAATAATTGAAAAGGGAATCAACTCGATAGATGATACGGATATATTTAAACAATCGATGCATAAATCCAGAAACTATTGTAGTCAAGTGCTACAGGTATAACTTTACAAAGGAACACAAAGAGAAATAGTGATCAGCTATATAGCAGCAGCTAGGATAATTATTTCACCATCTGCAAGGAGTCACAACTTTGGTGGCAGAAAGCAAGATTTATTTAATGAATATCGATAAATCAATGATATATTATACGTATCACTTCAAAGAAAATTTTACTAACCTGACAGCCTCCCGATAATTCCCAAGACAGTAATGCGCATATCCCAGAAAATGGCAAGCCTTTGCCTCTGCAGTGACATCTCCCAATTCCTGTGACAGCATCAAATGTTGCTCATAGTACGGCACTGCCTGAGCGAATTCTCCTCGAGAAGAGAGGCAGTTGCCTAGGTTGAGGAGTGCGCAGGCCTCGCCGGCTGCGTCTTTTAGCTCGCGGGCTATACCTGAAATAAAATGGATAGAATAGTTAAGATTAGTTACAAGAATTACTTAGGAACTCATCATGCTATTAGATCGAAAATTTGGACATGTATGTTACATAACCACCCATTTTTTAAGTAAAGATGTTCGATTTAACCATTTTCCCAACACGGCACCGATGCTTTTTTATCTTTGGCGATCGATGAAAAAGATTTCACAAAATTTAAAGCTATTATTTTCATATTTTTAGGTTCTAAACCGCAAATCCAAAAATCCTCAAAACCTTATCTTCTAGTACTGAATAAACCTTACCTAAATGAGCTCTATAATGAAAGAGGGCCATATCATGTGCTCCTAAGGCCTGGTACGCTACCGCCAGGTTCCCATGCGTGGAGGCTTCAGAACTCCTGTCATGAACCTCCTTGGAGATCGTCAGCTCTTGTTTGTGGTACTTGATGGCTTGCTCGTAAAACCCCGCTGCAGAGTATGCGTTGCCTATGTTGCCGTAGGCTCTTCCCATTCCTGCTTTATCCTGAAAGATGGTATGGATTTAAGTCGTTTCTTTGGATTTGTTCATCTGTTTCTCTGTATTAAGTAATATAGATGTCTTTTTTCCATCGGGCATTCGAGTCAGTACTAATATTAAAAAAGAGATAAAATTGTGTGTTTGTCTGGAAGTGCAGATTCGATTTTTTTTTAATTTTGTCACAACTTGGAAGCTACATTATTGCTGAGTGTTATAGGATATTATGTTTTATTGCATAGTAACACACATAAATACGAAGTCTCGGGCGGAAGCTAGTTATTATTATAATGAGATCAGTAGAGATCGTCAAGTTAATGGTATGAAACCTGTTATTAACAGTCATTATCACATTTATGGGTACACATTCAATAGCGTGATGTTATGCTCGGTCTGGCAGCAGTCTTTCAGCGAAACTCGGATGACATGCCACCGATAAATTCTTATCTTCACGTTAAGTTACATTGTTTCCATGAAAATTACTTAGGTAGATGTTAATGGACTGCATGAGGATGTGAATAATTTTAATCGAAATAAAACTGATTTGATTATAACAAAGACCGAAGAGCGACAAAAATCGATAAATACTCTCAGATGCTTAGGTGCAATGTGAAAGTGACCTTTTTCCATTGTGCAGACGATTGCAAATGCTTTGGCACCTAAATTGTATTTTAAATAGTAAAAGTGCTGGAAATTACCTGTAACTGTCTTGCAATAGACAGATGTGCTTGATGCAATTTGAGTGCTGCGTCGTGTTCCCCCAACAGTTGGTACACGATGCCAAGGTTTGAGCATGCTCGACCTTCCCCGACCTACACATAAGGAAAAGATTTCTAAAACTACGAAGAAGTAATATAACAATAGATGAAAAACAATAGAAGACCAGCTAACCAAGAGCATTGGCCAATTTGATGTCCCTAAGATATCCCATGGAACATAAAATTGTCAACCGCATACTAGATGCCTAGGGCCCTGCCTTTATAATTTATTTACATAAACAAAAGAATGCTATCGTGAATAGGATCGTGTGTATGCATACAAATAGTTTCATCAATAAAAAAGAATGGATACCTTGTCCCTTGCCGCCAGAGCGACGTCCAATTGTCTCTCGTGCCATTTCTTAGCTTGCGCGTAATCGCCGGCGCACCTGTTAAATTTCAGTGTAAATTTTTGTTACTATCACATAAGACAAATCTTCCGTTTTCACGTAAAACGGTTGTGAGACACAACAATCAGCATAACTCAACAACATTACAGTATTTAGAAGGACGTTAAAATTGCATAAGTAATTGTCGGTACTATTACTTATGCAATTTTAACGTCCTTCAATTATAACACAAGAGAATTATAACACAGACTTGTCGGAAGAGACAAGGTGTATTCAAATGCAAGTTTATTCTAGTTTCTCTCCCTCATTATCATTGTCTATCTTGAAATCATCTTTCTCCTAAAAAGGGCGTTAAAATTGCATAAGTAATTGTACCGTATAGAGAAATATAATACAGACTTGTCGGAAGAGACAAGGTGTATTCAAATGCAAGTTTATGAATACTATCATAGGTATTGTTTTTCTCTAGCTCTCGTCTAGTTTCTCTCTCTCATTATTGTTGTCTACCTTGAAATCATTTTTCTCCTAAACAAGTAGGTTACTTCAGGTAATTTATAACGGTTGGTGGTTATAAAGAGACTTACCTAGCTGCATGTCCCAAACCAGCATACGCTCTGGCTTCAATAGCTCTGTCACCAAGATTCTGTGCTATCCTCAATACGTTCTCATGATAAGCGATAGCTTGTGAAAAGTTTCGTCTGTAGTGGTAGGATGATCCCAAGTTAGAGTAAGCTCTTGCTTCTTCAACCTTGAAAAATAACATATTGCTCATGTTTTAATGTTCAGTTAAAATTAATGAGTCGTCTAGGTACACTAATGTACTTTCGGAACTTCAAATTTTATCATGCAATTACATATTGCAGTATTATAACTCATTTCTAACTCGTGAGCTAAGTTATAAATCTTAGGCACGTACAAATAATTCTGTAAATGCGGATAATTTTTTATTGCAATGTGCCAAAAACCGGGCTCCAGGTCAACAGATTGTGAAATAAGCTCTCACCTGATCTCCTAGTCTTCTAGCAAGCCTCAAATGCTGCGTATGACAGTCCACAGCAGAGTCGAACTCCCCCATAGCCAGGTACACTGCCCCAACGTTTCCAATCTCCCTTGCTTCCTGCAACCGATCCCCCATTTGTTTCACCAGCTGCACGCATTGCTTGTGACTGGCTAGCGCGTTGGGATAATCCCCAATGGCTGTGTAGACGTGGCCTAAAGAGGTAAGAGCAGCTGCTGCTGCTTGCGTGTCCTGGGGAGAGAGAAAATGTTTTGTGAGTTAAAGTTCTTGAAACTGGGATGCTTTTCATAAAGCTTTTTGGCATTAAACCGTTGCATCAAGTTCAGCTCCTAGATTTAATTATCATAATAAAGAGTCCTTAAACTCACAAATATCTTTTTACTGTAGTAAACATAAGATTCAAAAGCACTCCATATCCTTTAATTATCCTTTGATCACAATTGAATCCAGAGACATAAAATTACATAAAGCCATTACTTAAGGCCCATTACTGACACTTACCGACGATTCATTAGTCTCATACCGACGTAACGTCTTTATCGTCATTTCAATACGCTTCCCTAGTCTTTTAATATAAGCACTAGCATACAATAACTTTTTTATGGTCCCATACAGCGAATGTTCGCCGTACAATATCGTAAATTTTGCGGGGACATTGAATGCGTCCGCGTTCGTCCGACTGTCCGCTTTATTAGTTTAAGAGGATATAACATATATTTGTGATAGTTCCAATTCAATGGGTACAAATTTTATGGGTTTGGGTTTTATGTATCATTTTTCACATGTAATGTAGGTAGGAACACGCGAATGCAAGTGCTCGACATTCCACATTATATGAACGACTTATTTATATATAGTTTAGCAGTAATTATGTAACGAGCGTAATATAGCGTCGCGTGAAGCTTGATGCAGCTTGATGTTATCAATGCGGTGCAAACACTATATTACAGAGCCGTATCTACATCTCTTTGGACATGGTTTCTTCTTAATTTACACGCAATGATTCGGAAATTATATTCAAGTCAAGTTTGGGGTCATGAAATATTAAAAGAGCTTCAAATATGTAAGTTATACAGGTTGATTTTAAAATAAATTATAGCTATGCCCATGAGCTGCAGTACTTGCAGATTTGAAATTACTTTAATGACATAACATAACATCACGCCAGTATTCAACGAAGGGTTAGGCAGGTACATATACTCGTATATAGTACACCCACATTTCGTCAGTAAGTATGTATAATGCAGTAAAGTAATCTCAAATCTGCAAGTAAACTCAAAATTTAGAAAAGTCTTCTATTGCAGTATGCTTTAGTTACATCTGAGACGTTCTAAATAAACAAAATCAACATCAGAGTCAGTTTTTTTTAAAACAAGTGGACCATTAATTATGTGCATTATAAACCTTAGCGCTTTTGCCAAAGGCGTATCTAATCGATATTTTTGACGCGCATCACTGCCAAGAGTATTTAGTATACTTAATTTATAATAAAGCGAGGCATGCGCGTACAAAACCAATAAGAATAAAAAGATTAAGAGCAAATAAAGGACCCGTAGAATGCATCGCATCCTTTTCACTCAGGAAGTGAAGAAAAAAAATAAAACCCGGCGACAGACGGAGACCGCCAATAGGGGCTTTGTTTTTGAATAGTGATGTACTACGTCCGTTATCGATATAAATTATAACCTATTGGAAATAATGGAAATTATGTTCGTTCACACTTTGATGGAGAAAATGTTCCTACATTGAATGCAGAATTGCATTTCTATGTTACCAAAATCATAACACAAACAGGAATTACCGTAATAGGAAAAACGGAGAAACTGTTGACTTTATAGAGCAAACGGACAAAGCAAAACTTACTTAGCTCCAGGAATACCGCTTTGATATCTCGCAATAAACTTCTACACGATGTTAAATTATTGCTAGATATAGTATTATCGTTGGCGTGCATCGACGGCGACCAACACTAGCGAATAAAGAGGGACGCTCCGCAACAATCTAGCTAATTAAGTATGTGCAACATGATACGATAAAGCGGTGATTTACATACTGACTCCATCTCGTTTGGACGTTTTCCTACAAGGCGAGTAACGAGACGCCGTGTTCCTTGTTACTACGCACACTATTCATGTGTGCAGACACTGTGTCACTCTGGCTGTCTGTGTCACTGTTGAGTCTAAAGGCTTTTATAAATAATACTCGAATGAGACGTACGTTTATCAAGCTTTATTATGTTCTTTTGTGTGCTTTGTTTCTTTGGATTATTCGTACGTACAATAAACATTCCTGTGTGAACTATGATGTGTATAAATCGGCAGAGGTATCGCACTTTATATCTCTGTGATTCATGGTTCTATTATTTTGCTTATAATATGTTTGATCAGAATATCAGAACATACAGGTGCATATTTTTGTATTTACGTCTACAATCTGTAATTTATTTTCTTGGTCTTTTGGTCCCTATTAGTGAAGACTTGCGGGACCTCAAGAGCCTTTGCTGAGTCTCTACATTAAGGTCCTTTTTACTAAACCTGATTTAGAAAAAATAACTGTGTTTTTTATCATTAATTATAATTAGAATAATTTAAAAAAAAATAATTTGTAAATTTAAATTATTAACATTAGTCTTGTTTTCACATCTATTTGGCAATCCGAGCAAAAATTATAAATATTTTCATATAGTTTATTTATTAATCAAAACATGATGGGCTGTGTACTTGACTGTATAAATGAATTTTTATCCACTTACTGTCGATAACATACAAACACACTTAGTTTTCAATAGAATTCTCAGGAGCATGCACTCGCGACCTTCAAACTTACTGCTATAGTTTGACCGAGATCGCTGTACTGTGCCTTAGGTATCGCGGCGAGATGGGTGGCACTGCAGTCCGCTGATTGCTTAATGCTCTCGGCGTCCCACCGTTCATTCGTTATTACTGCCTAGATGCGCTTCTATAGGCGGGGGCCTATATAGCACGACGGACTATATTTCGGTGACGTGAATCCATTAAGACTATCCCCTACCAAAAATTCCTCAACGCGCCTAAAGAAGTTTTTACTTCAAAAATACCTTATCATGGATTTTATCAATTATTTATCCCAAGACGCAGACAAACCCCTAGACTATGGCACATCATAATTTATATTAATATTCATTATGTAAATTTTCTGCCTCATTACAGGAGTTACAATTATAATTTTCATTAGGACGAGAGAATTATGAGATTCTTGGGGCTGAAGATAAATTACGGGACGCCTATTTTAATGAAGACCTTAGTTATTAACGTAGTATTAAATAATTGAGTATATGACGCTTATGATATGAGAATTGAGTATATGACGCTTAATTTGCTTATGTTATATGGTGTGATATTTGCATAAAACGACTATGAATAAAACTAACGCCACGAAGCTATCCATGTATTTCTAAGTTTGCAATAACTTATTTCTACGAAGCAGGCATGAACATTGAAGATAATATGTAAAACAATCCGTGATGATATGGTAAAGGAAATGTGTTTGCTGTTGAAAGGACGGCCATATTTTCTGATCAGATTCTATAACCGATAATAATTTTGTACTACCTAATAAGATGGAAAGAGTGGAGAGAGGCTTTTGTTCAAGAGTGGGACAGCATTAAAAAAAACCTACTAAACAATAATACAGTTTACGAAACAGCAATTAAAAGAGCGGAGAAAACTTTGCCAAAAATGAATAAAAGTATTTTTGTTTTTCAAATTTATTTATTCTGCTGTTTTTTTTATTTAAAATTCATTTAAATAAAAAAATGGCAATTTTTAGATTAAGCATTTCTTGTACAAATCTGCATTTGTGATGAGAAAATAAATAAATATTTAATTTAATTTAATTTTAATTTACTCATCATTATGAACATTTTTTACTAAGGGACCAAACCTTTTCCCTACATTTAAGTATGTTCGCATAACTCGTCAAAATGTAGGGAACAGCTGATTTTTTTTCGCGATTTCGGGTTTGGGCCGATAGTAAAAGTTGTTCATAATGATGAGTAAAGTCACGTGCATAAATTTGCGCACCGGTTAAAAAAACCTGTATAATTAGCAACTATCTAAACCAACACTGCTCCTATTTATTTTATTACCTTGAATGGCAAAGTTCATCTCCATACAAGGATATACAGCCGGCACTCCGCCATTCAACATGAAAACTAGCGCATTATGTAAAATTATCATTTAAACATCGATAAATACAATTTAAATTTCGTAATGACCATCTCGCAAGAATTTTGCTCTTCATGAATATTCATACTGCCATGTATTTTAATCAATACCCGCTCTTCAATATACGATGATTATTGCAAATGAAGTTTTGCTCATTACGTTCAGCTCGATACGTATTTAAGTATTTGTTGGCTTTTAGCTTTTTTATGCGAATTCGCAGACGGTACAGTCGAATACACAGGAATCGCGTCCACCGACAAGTGCACGCAATCACGAGTGTCTAATATATCAATAAAGAACGACGTTTTTTTCACATTTCGTTTTAAATACGGCATTGATTACGCGCCAAAACGAAAGCATAATTATAAAAGACAGATTATTAATCATCGTTTATTTCTTATGGACCGTATTAAAACTTTTAATACGATTTTGTTCTAATAAATTCTTTTGAAAACATGCAAAGAATCTGCATTTATTTATATCAGTTACAAGCTACACGTTAGTTTCGTTCGAAGCAATAATGGTTGTAAATATTGCAGCAGTGAAACATTGCTAAGTCATCGCATATAAATTCTGTGTCCAGTTCCCTTCAGCGAGTTTTACAAGATGCATTAGAATTGTGCGCTTGTTTTACTTGCGTCCCTGATTCTGTATGCAAACAAATAAAGAAAAAACATTAAAAATGTGTTAAGTTTATTATCTTTTAGTGTTCATTCACAGTACTTGTTAATACTTGTAATAGAGCTTTTGTAACATGTCTATGTTTTTTGGAGATGTGAACTGAATAGTTTTTGGTTTATAGAATAATTTGTCAGGTTTGTCTTGGCACTTACAAAGCGCGTACATATGGTGGAATTATTTGTTTCAAATAAATGCTTAAGATTGATCAATGTTTTAAGATTACGAAACTTGATGGCATTTTCTACATGCTCAGACTCATTATCTCCCGCCGCATTTTCGGAATACCCAACTCTCTGCTCATCGCAGCTACAATCAGCCTTTAATAACAATTAATTAAAAACGTTAAACGTTTGACCGAGCAATTGGAACGCGTAGCCGCGAGATAGCACCTGCCTGCGACGGGTTATCCACGGCATCCGCTAATGAAGCCGGCTAGTCCACCTCACATGTTACTGTCAAATTATTCGCGGTATACGTATGGCACTGCGAAACATCTTGTGTCAGCCGCCTGCAATCTATGTGAAATAGAACCTGAGCAGGTCTATTTTAAACGCACCTAATAGTTTTTAAAAGACAAGTCTTAATGTGTTTTTCTTATTTTTTTCTTGGGATTCTGTCTCGAGAAATGTAAACCCTTATACGAAGATTTCTTGCAGTGTTGCGAGGAACGGAACATGTAGCGTATAATAAAAGTCGTACTGATGTAAGTACTCTGCAAGTTATAGCTGTTGTCGATTGTACTTCTGAATAATTGACGCGGTATAGATATGTACGAACTAGTTCGAAAATGCTGGTCAAGCCGGACTGGTTAGTGATATCCGTCTTTTGTAGGTAATCGGCTCTTTCTAAGGAATTCATGATTAAGATGGGCAATTAGTCCATAATAAAATAAGAATTTACATAAAGTGTTGACTAAACTTAGTTAAAGGTAGCTTACGAATCAAGGTGTAATTTATATTGAATGCTGGACTCAGCACTGTCGATGAACAGTAGGTACAAGCTTTACCAATCTCATAGTCATAAATTAAGTAAAATTGACTGTTGCGCATTACAGGCCGCTGTCGGTGGATACACTCCCCGTAATCATTTAAAGCATGCTCGCACGATAATTCTTTTGATTGTGATCGCGGCGAAGCTGCGTCCACTTCACTTTGTCATGTAATTATTATTCGCCCATTCTCGGATTACTCGCGAGTGAATTCCTGTGTTGCCAGCATTTCGCGGTTATTTTAAATCGACTTGCGAGTTTTTGTTGTGTACCATTCGAGCAGAACGCGCAAAGTAAATAATTTTTTACGACTATTTGTTCGTCAGATTGTTTCACAAGTGGACGCAATGATTGCTCGCCTTTTAAATGAGAATAAGAGACCTAACACACCTTTATGGAAGGATATTTTACGTAATGTATGGAACCCTGGGTAATTATAGTAGGAGTTTTTGCGTAAAATCTATGTGTGAAACTGAGAACAATAACGTTATGTCGCCGCGGCTTAGAGGTGAAAATCCACTTTTTAGTTTTGCTTTACGATCATGTTGAAAGTATATTTTTGCAGTAAAATAATAAGTTGCTTGAACTTGCTCAGCGAAGTCAAATGGTAGTAAAACTAACGTCAGTGTTTGAGAAGGAAAATACAGGATGTATATTATTATGAATAAAAACAAACTTGCTTAGTTAAATCTCACTTTCCTCTAGTAACTAGGTACTTAGGTACCTACGATATTAAGCTTATAATAAAAATAGCTGATGCTTATCTAAAGAAGCAAGGATTTTTAAGCTTGAACTGCTGACAGTATTTATATGAATTCATGATCGCCATTTAAAGAGCTGTATTATGCGATTTCTTCATTTGAAAAGGGAATCAAATCCATTGCATGATTTTGATCTACCGAAAAGTTAGGTTTTCCGTGTCCATCAACCATACAATTTCATTATTCAATAACAACAGTCCAATATACAAAGTCCAGAAACATACCTAAAAGTAGAACAACACTAGAAAGTGAACACAATCTCTTTACACGGTCGAATTAATTTGAGCATCAAGTATCCAGACTCCAGACCCAACTGCAATTTAAAGGGACAATAAAGTTCCGAGAACATTGAATTAATCGTAGTGGAAGATAAGTGTCATTCTGCACATCGAGCCGCGGCCTTGTCGCCGGCGCACGTCAGGGTATTTACTGCAAATTAGCATCACGTCGTGTGCGGCTCGCGGCGGCCATCAAAGGCATCAATAAAAAGTGAACTTTACTATTTGTAGGGTTTCTTTAAAAGTGTAATACGGTTGCCGGTTCTCGAACTGTGTATAACGAAAGTGATTCCCGCAAAGTCTCCGATAAGCTGCGTCTGCGCGAGTGTGCGCTCGCTCTCAGTAATCTGTTTGCGATTTAAAGAGTATTATGCCGGCTTGCCGTGACATATCACTTTATACTTTTTGTATTTTATGCAATGTTTGAGAATAGAATATGTGGGGACGGCCTTAATTAAGATATAGTGTATATCAAAGGAATTAATAGACATAAAAGAATAGCAGCAGAATACTAATTTAATAGTACATTCATACATATTCATTTCGATAGCAGTAATAAATCATGTTGGACGACAGAATTACTAGAATTCAGTTTTTATAAACATACCGGACCAAGAGTTTCAAATATTCCTCACTGCCTAGCTAGGTTAGGCTAACATTGAATTTACGCTCTTAATAAACACGTTAATTTTAGAAAAGATCTGGAGGGCACTAACAAAGGAACGGAACTATAAAATATTAAACCATCATCAGTCGAGAGCGGAGTGCCATAGTAAAAATTAAATTAACTTTTTACAACTACGACTCGCGTAAACCGCACAAGTTATTATTGCGACTGAGAAGTCGAGAACATTTGTTATTTCATTTGTAAAAGGAGAAATCAAACGGTTTACTACCATTCTTTATGTAAATATTCCATTGTGCCTGCTGCGCGTATATTGGAGCGCGCTTGGGAACAGGGCGCCCTCTACAGTTCATATTGAGCGATTTGTTATACTACATTTGCCAGGGAGTTCAGGGAAGCTGACTGCCGTTGAACGCTACGTTATTTTAAGTATTGTCTTTAGAGTAGCAGGCCTATTCTTATGTAATGACATAATTAGTGGGCCAAGATCAGTCACGTATCCCAAAAGGTTTGCATTCACAAACACAAGCGCGGTTGATTTGTTCGCTAACGTAAATGGAGCAAGTCTGTGTAGTTTATTCAATCGGTTAGAATTGACATTTCAAGATCGTTAACCAGTGGAACACAGACTTGACAATAATAAAAGGCTGAAATATCTCAATAAACATCAAAACAACCGTAGAACAGACAGTCCAGGAGCAGAGTAAACTCACAAAACTATCAGGAAAATACTTGGCTATCGCCACATCATGCTACATATAGCTAACAATGGTACTCACATTGCACTTCATAGCCAGCAACAGTGGATATCGATGCGCCGGCAATGGATCCTTGTAGAACTCCTTGCTAAAGTACGCGGTACCAAGGTTGCCGCGCACAGGCACTCGCCTACATAATAGTTACAAGACTTGGCTACTGCTACATCATGCTATATATGTTTTATTGTATGGTACTCACTTTGCATTTCATAGCCAGCACTAGCTGATATCGATGCGCCGTTAAGGCATCCTTGTAGGAGCCCTGACTGAAGTACGCGGCACCAAGGTTGCCGTGCGCCCGGCACTCGCCTGCAGTATCGCCAAGAGACTTGGCTACTGCCAGGTCCTGCTGCATGTAGTTGATGGCAGCATCCAGTTGACTGAGAGCCCAGTGGGCTGAGGATAGCGCGCTGAAGACTGAACCTCTGTGGGAAAAAAAGGGTGGTTAGGATCAGATTTTTTTTTTGATTTGTCTATAACTCTGGAAACTGTCTAAAGTTGGCTCATTACTCTTGTTTAGCGACTGTGCGTTGCATTTCTTTTGTTTGTTACTTATAATTAGTGATCTGCATCTACAAATTGATAGGAGCACCAGTAGGTGAAATCAGTTTATTTTTAGTTGTACTAGAGAGTAGTAATGAATGCAATGCTGTATAGTGTAGCCATGTTAGTGGAGTTTTAAGCGAGTACTCAGTTTGAAGTTGTAAAGTTTAAACCAAACCAAGACCTGCAGAAGTTAACGCAATTTACACGTAAATACTGACACACGGGTCATACTTCCTGCCACCTAATAACACAATGCAACTGGTTTGCACAGCAGTACAGCACTTTAGCTATACCTAGAGACATCGTAAAACTAGTGCCTTGGACAACCGACAGCGTTTCACATGGGAAGTCAAAAGTCAAACAAACATCGAAGTCCGTAGATAAATGCTCATTGCTGAACACGAACCGCTTTCGACAATAGATAAAGAACAATGAAATATAATTCATTCAATAGGTACTAGAGAAGGTTTTAAGACTGAAGAAAGTGGCGCCAGTGACAGCAGATTTGAAAATAGAGTAAATATAAACGTTAATGGATGGAGGGAAAGGGTCACAAAGATTATCAAAGTGAGGGATGATATGAGCGAAAAGTGTACGAGTATAATGTGATCAGGTGATGACTAATGATAATGGAAGAAGAAAACATACTACACCGACCCCAATTAACTTGGAACAGGGCAGGCAGTAGAAGTAGAAATGGTTTTGCAACAAATAAAATCAAGATAAAACATCATGAATTCATGATTCATCCCATTACCAACTCAGAAATCTACTAGGCGTAGAACAGTCCGATATTCAGCTGAAACCCCGCTATAAAGAGCCGTGAGGGAACATAAACTAAAGTAATATAGTTCCCAGTAATAAATAAAAACATTAATTAGTTATGTTCAATCAAAGAGCCCAACACAAGCGGCTTTACTGAACAAGCTACATAAAACCACAATTACAGATTCTGAAAACTACTAAACGATTTGAAATCGATGAGCCACACAGGGAACAAATAATGTTAGTACATCTCTATTTGGGATAAATTGCAAATTAATCGGCAATAGTCTTTAGAAAATAGAATAATTAAAACTATTTAAGTATCTACTTTCGAAGTAAAATGATGTTAGATTTACTTGAGTAGAATCGTTGGAGTGTTTAGTGACTATTAAATAATTTTATTGGCACTCTATTGGCTAAAATGGCTAGTGAACGAGCTTGTCTGAAGGAACACTTACTTCTGCCTAGGCTGAAATATCTCGCCTAGAATTATTGTTTGTTGATCTACAGGAAGTTATGGTTCAGTGATGACAGGAGTTCAAGTTACTGTTTGAAGTAGTGTGCAAAAGGCTTTATGTTTTAAGTTTGTTTAAAGATGAAGGGGTAACTTTATCTCATGATCTACCCATGAGGATCGTAGCTATTTTCAAACTCGAAGGACATTAGTCAGGAATTAGATAAGTAGGCTAGAGCATAAAAGCAAAAACTCACAGGTTAAAATTGCGATGTGTAAGTTTTATAGAGAAAAATATTAGAGACATTGTTGTGATAGGTATTGTCATTGTGTCAAGGGTTAGAGTGTTTGTAAATAAATGAACATTAGTTAGCATTTTAGGTATTGAAGAAGATTATAATTGAGGTTTATTAAAGTACTTCGCACAAAATAAAGTACTAACGCCAAGCCATTTTCCGTACAAAGAAAATGATTTTCTGTTAACGCTATCATAAATATTAAATATACAGTACGATGTTTTGTTTACCGGAATTAGCATAGCATGCAAAACTAGGCAAGACATGAATGTTTATAATATTCTACTTAAAGAGAAATCAGAACGTCCGTTTTCAATAACACAGGTTCACTTTAGAAAGCAACGACTGGTTTTCCTGAATTGTAAACCAATATTTTAGTATAGTAAGTGCAGATGACTCTAATTTAGAGGACGCCTCGGAAGTCGACGCCATTAACTCTAATTTCAGTAATATTTTATGAACAAGTCGAGAGGTAGAGAGGTGCATTAACAAGTTGCCGCCTATATAGTTTTATTAGGCATAATGATCACCCATCGCTCTGGCCACGTTTACTAACACGAACACTCTCAAGCTCTTTCTCACCCTAAGCACTTCGACCTAAGTACATAACAATTATAATAATAGACGCATTTTGCGTACAACACGTAAAAGCCGACGACTTCATAATTACCCATGAGGTGCAAGCATCGGGGCTAAATGTTCACACGTCCGGTTTTTCAAGCCTGCTTGTTCTTAAATAGCTCGTGTGAAACCGATTAAAATAATCAGAGATAAATATTTTAATTTGTGGTGAAGGTAATGAATCACACGGCGCGATGTAATTTGACATCACACTTTTACACCTCCACTTGCATCGATCTCTCGATTCTATGTTGACGTATTCTGTTAATCGATCGGGACGTATCCGCTGATCGAATCGCTTCCCGTAATACCATTATCTTTCAGCTATGCTCAGCCGATGCCGTTCTTAAGTATTTTACTTGATTCTAAGAACTAAGATTACTTGCTCTTGTACTGTCGGCCAGTTTATGTCAAGACGTTATACACTAAGTACTAACGTTTGCAAGATTGAATATAAATAAGTTATCGGTTAGTTAGTGCTAGAAACAAGATTCATGATTTGAAACGTAATTAAGACATTTCTGTTATATCGTTGTAAAAGCATCAGATATTAATGATATCAGACAGGAAATAATGTGAAACACATTTATATGGAAGTCAAGGTAATTTTTCTCGACCAATGCACCCGGGAGGTCGTTTAGAAAAAAATATTTATGTTAATTTATCAATAAAAGTGGTCAGTGTATTCATTATTTCACCTTTTCCAAAGTATTATCCCGTTTAATCTCATCATCTGTCAACAGAGATCATCTCGATAAGGATCGCGTATAACAATCCTTATTTATATCGAGTGGCGTTTTATCGTGGGGCGAACAGAATAGTCCCGTATCGATCCAGCTTCGATCCATCAACGCAGAGATAAGATCGTGCCGAGGTGTGGGTTTCAACGCCCGGACCGCTCCAACGCTTAAGTTGACAATTTTGGGACGGGAAGAGTTACTTAATGTCTTCCAAGTGTATAGAGATGGAGGTTATTCAATCAATGTCTTCGGCTCGAAACGTGTTTAAATAAATTTAACTGAGGAATTAGGTGTCTCGGGCGCACCGCTCGTACTTGTAGGTGTTATAATTACGTCTCGTTCCAATTTTGAGCTCGTTATAAAGGAATTTATACACAGAAGTCATCGTAAAAGTTTTTATTTATTTATTGTAGTGATGATCGTCATCGTGTGTTATAAAATCCCTTAGTACTCACTAGCATGCCTTATTGTAATGTCAACTTTTTTTTATTTTTTTTATTAAGGAGCTTTGTCACAATACTATGTCGCTCCATCATAGCCAAATTTTGAATTATTTTGTATGATTGTAATTTATTTTGTACAGAGTTCTAGCCTCGTGCGACATAGGCTTGGCTAAAACACTATTTAAAGTCCAGACGCCAGCACATCAAGCTACCCGAAACTGTCAAAATTTCCCAATCAACTTTGAATCTTACACTTCAGCGATAAAGTTGAAAATCTATTAAATAAATTTGTCAGATTGTAGTAGCCTGATGTGCTGGCGTCTGTACAAATTCCAAACATATTTTGGGAATCAAATAGATTTCTACGGAGGCGTTCGCCCCACTCACACTCGATCAAGATATGATGTACGTCCTCAATTATTCCACATTTCTTGCAATTAGGTGAAGGTGTCATACCCATAAGGAACGTAAACTTCCTCGATGGGATGTGATTATGTCTTGTACACATGGCTACACATCAAGCTATACATTTCCAGTATAAGCTGACCTCTCATTGTACGGAAATCTTACACGATGCGAGATCAGCATAAACTGGAAATGTATAGCTTGATGTGTAACCGTGTGTACATGATGTTGGCTGAAATGTTAATAAATGCTCATAGATCTAGCAATTAATGTCTGTCTGTGTTTATTACAGAACTTACAATCAAGAAATTATCAAGTTTCATGTTAAAATGTCACAGAATGTATAATATCGCTCTCTCTATAATATTCGTCGAAGTAATTCAATGGAAATTCCTTGGACACGACTTGAACACCCTACACGACTATAGACTTAACTCAAACACGGTCTTTCACTACTATATAGGTTTAGTGGCTGTGCTGGATATAGATATTTATTAAGCGATGGTATTTCTCATAAGGCAAAATATCCGAGACCATGGTAAAGGGTCATTAACGGTGATTTTAATAGCGCCATAAACACGGGCCCCGTTCCGGGGGTGCATCTACTGAATACATTCCCACTGATCTGCTGCGTGCATCGATACTTCATTAGCTTCCATTTCAATATAAGTTTGGGGTTTAACGACACCTCGACGGCCAAAACTTATAGGCTTGTTTTTCACTAAATAGAATGTGAGACCAGTGAACGCTTTGGAGATTTTTTTTGTAACTTAATCTGACGAAATTCGATGTTCAGTGAATTCTGTTTAGTAATTAGTGAAGTGTAACATCCATACTTAAAGCATTTGGTATCTTCATTAAATTAAGTAGTATGTGTGGCCACCATTACGCCGTTTTTTTCGCAGGATAAGCAGAGCGAAGCAGCGGGACGTGTGTAAACAACCTGTGAGTTGCATTTATGAATATTAAATTAAAGTACCTAGATATTTTTTGTACGTGTATTGCTCCTGCTCGTAATTATTTATGGTAAGTACTGCTGGTTGTGTACTTACAGCGGGGCATATAAATATAACATTTTCTGTTTTCTCTACGAAAACTATGAAAACGACACCCATGACGAAAAACTTGAACATTTTACAGCCACCATCCTGGATTTATATTTTGATCTCACTATAGGCTTTAGCACCCTCGAAAACTACGAAAACGACACCCATGACGAAAAATTAGAAAATTTTCGCAGCCGCCATCTTGGATTTACATTTAGACCAAATTTACACTTTTTCTCAAATTCAAATTCAAATTCAAATTCTTTATTGCTAACTATGTGTACATAAATAAAGTTCTTAACAGAGGATATCAGTTCTTAGAACATAGTGGCCCTGTTAGGGCATTGCAATTTCATCATGCATATATGCTTATAATTGTAACAGTAACAGTTGAACATGCATTATTTACATTCATTAAGTAAAAAGAAAAAAGTTATAAATATTAAATTTTATATAGGACATCGTTTTAATTACATTATATAATTTTATCATTTACATCATATTAATTATAAATTATTAAAGTCATACCTAAATAAAAATACACATGTCATGAGTTACCTGATTTAAAAATTATCATTATTCATTAATTCAATTATGTCACAGTATTGTAATCATTTAATATTAATTATCATAATCCTTTTAAAAATATTTTACTGAATTATATTCACTTTAGTGATAGGTACTTTATTGAACAAAATTATTTTTCCTCAAGAAATTCTGCTATTGAGTAATAGGCCTTTTTAATTAAGAAAATTTTCAGCATTCTTTTAAAAATAATAATAGAATTTATAATCTTAATGTCCATAGGTAGCTTGTTATAAATCTTTGTGCTCATACAGAAAACACTATTACTGTACGCTCTAGTGTGGGACGTTTTATCTCTTAAGGTATGTTTAAGTCTTCTGCTTTTTAACGTATCATAGCTTGTAATGTTTGATTTAACTAAAATTGAGGCCAGGTAGATAAATAGAGCAGGGAGTGTTAAAATCTTGAAATTTACGAAATGTGGTTTACATGAATCCGTTTGGCGTAACCCACATATAGACCTAATACACTTTTTTTGGGCTTTGAACGCAATTTCTTTATCAGTCGAGTTTCCCCAATATAGTAACCCATACGACAGGGTGGATCCCACATACGCATGGTAAGCAGTAAGAAGCGCGGTCTGGTTGGATACTTTTTTAAGCATGTATAGAGCGTAAGAAAATTGGTTCAATTTGGTACATACACTATTTACATGTGTTTTCCATGACATATTCGAATCTATATGGATTCCTAAAAATTTTGTATTTGCCACTTCAGCTACTGTTTCATTATTGTATGCAATACTTAAAGGAATAGATGTCGCGTTTTTATTTTTAAAGTTCATGTAATGTGTTTTTGTGAGATTAATTTGTAAATTATTTATTTGAAGCCAATTTATTAATTTAGATAAGGAATCATTTATTTCTTGTTCATGATTTTTGTTTTTATTATTTGTGAACAGAACCGTACTGTCATCTGCAAATAAAACCATAGGTTGCTGAATAGCATTAGGTAAATCGTTTATGTAAATGAGAAACAGTAGTGGTCCCAGTATTGACCCTTGAGGTACACCATATTTTATAAATCTAGGACTCGATCTATACTTGATCTCTGTCTTTGTAAATGGACATAACTGTGTTATTTCAGTGAACTGTATTCGGTTACATAGATATGATTTGATTATTTGTAGTGCTTTACCCCGAACTCCGTATATTTCCAGTTTTTGCAAAAGAAGTTCATGATCAACATAATCAAACGCTTTTGTCATGTCCATGTATAGAGCTGTAACTTGGTTTTTTTTATCTAGTTCTGTAAGTATTTTTTCTAAAAACTGATGAATTGCTGAATTTACCGATTTCCCTTTTCTGAATCCTACTTGATTATCTGTTATTATTTTATTTTTCTCGAAATATTCAGTAAGTTTATTATTTAGTACTTTTTCAAATATTTTGGCGAATATTGGAATGAGAGCAATCGGCCTGTAACATCGTACATCTTCTGGGTTTCCTTTTTTAAATAGTGGTGTAACCACCGTAGTTTTTAAATATATTGGGAAAATGCCTTCCTCAAGACACTGATTTATAATATGAGTTATGATTGGGGCAATTATGTACACTACACGTTTTATTATTTGCGTTGAAATTCCATCATAGCCCGTACTTTTGGTGTTTTTTAATGCCATGATTAATTTCACAACATCGTTTAGGGTAACTGGGGTTAAGAAACAGGAGTTTGGTTTATTATAAGTTAGAATCTTTGCGTAATTTATTTTATTATTTGTCAGTTTCGAGATGTCATCAATAAAGAAATTGTTAAATGTTTGTGCTATAGTATCAGGGGCCGTTATAACTTGATTATTATATCTTAATCTATCAATTTTTTCAGGGGGATTATTGTTTTTATTTTTATTTATTATTTGCCATATTGCTTTAGGTTTGTTTGTGGCTGTTTGCACATAATAATTATTTTGCGACTTTTGAGTCAGTTTTACAATTCTTTTAAACTTTTTTGCTTTTTTTTTGTCTCTCTCTCTCTCTCTATCGAATTAGAAGAAGACAGACGCAAGTATGAAGTCGCGTTAAAGAACTTCGTTCCAAAAACCCGTTTACTATGACACACTATGAAGTCGCAACAAGAAAGACAAATCGTGCCTCTGATTATGTCACATGGTGGACCCGTTCAGCATTTAAGACACGGTTTTATCGCCTAAATCTGTGATAAAATGTGTGACTCAAGCATTGTCACAGTAGGTCGTGCTCGCGGGCAGTAATGCGTTGAGATTGATTGGCAATATTCCGCCAATTACTAACCGCATTAAATGAGAACATATTATTATGTTGCATTTAGCTTTAGTTATCGCTCCATTGGCTTAATGATAACAAGCATCGATTTGGTTAGATCCCTAATTGATTTTAGGATCCTTAGTTTAAAAGCGTAACTGGATTTTTACGTAAGAAAAAATCTAAATTCCCAATAAGCGCTTGATTCTGAAATCTGAGCAGCCTGCAGTTGCGCAATAAATAAATCGACTGTAGCAATTAACATTGTCGGATCTACAGTTTTGCGATCTTTAAACTTATTGCATTAAAGGTCTTAGAATAAATTATAAAAATGTTAGCGCAAAGATTAGAAGCAATTTAAAAAAACCGCAGAAATGTAGATACGACAATGTTAATTGCTACGGTCGAAATGGTTTCCACCCACTGCCAAATTGGGATCGGTAAACTAAGGGCAATACAGAACTGCTTTATTTTCGGATAAAACATCCGCGAAAAAATCGCTTTCAACTCAACACAAGAGAATTTCAAGAAGACATAAAATAAAAAATTAAGTGCTGTATCCCACGGAACGCTAACACATCCACGTCGTACGAATGTAACTGCACATGTAAGGACTATTGGATTCCATTAATTAGAGAGCTGTTATTAAAACGCACCACCTTATATCCCGCTCAAAATTTACGACGTCTTTATTTCCTCGACACTGGAACATTATAAATCAAAACGTCGAAATTCCGCCAAAGATAACCGTTCCCTTTAAGTATATATAAATTATCCCACTGTCAACTCCTTACGTCCTGGTTGTGATTAAAAATAATAATGTTGTACAAGTAATGAACGAAGAGAAGATATTCGCTCGGTCATTTGTCTTTTTCTTATTAACAACTTGAGCGGTGTTAATGCTGTGAAATTGTTGTCCAGGGATTACGATCGAAACTTTCATACGAAAATAAACGGACTAATTTCTTTTTAGTGCGCTGTAGACGATCCGCATCTGCATCTAACCAGCTGTGAGACGATACGTTAAAAACTCTGATTGGTGCAATTAACTGGCAATTTCTTCCTACGGATGCTCAGCAATAATCAAATGATAACATCTTGTTCCCAATGGCTTATTACTAGCCCTGAGTTTTGTAGTAAAAATATTTCATAACTTTTACAACTTTTGCGAGAGCGTAAATTACTCGTTGTTTCTTTTAATTGCCTGCATGATCAGCAATTTGTCTAGAACTTGTAAATATTTCACTTTACGACATTTACTACACGTAACTCTAGTACCTATTATCTTTTAAATATTAATAAATAAAGTAGTAATCGAAATAATCGAGTATTATGTTCTTGCAAAGCGCAAGCAATAATTTTTAGGGTTCCTTACCTCAAAAGGAAAAAAATGGAACCCTATGTAATATGATCACTCGTGTGTCTTGTTGTGAGGATCTCAATAAAAAAAAAATTATATTACAATAAATAATTTTAAAGATAATTAAGAAACATAAACATCACGTTTCCCCGAAGGGTTGGGCAGAGGTGTGCCTTTAACAGGTACACCCACATTTTGCCAGTTATGTTGAAGTCCCATGTAATAGGGGGCGAGCCTATTGCCATCAAACGGGCACAAATCCAGACTCCGAGCTGCAGCTAAGAAATTCCAGATAGAAAAATGCAATAACACTTTGCTCGACCCGGGAATCGAACTCAGGACCTCATGCTCAGCAGTAGCGCTTGCGACCACTAGACCAACGAGAAGAAAATAGATGAAAAACCATTACCCCCCTTATCTCCAAAACTACTGAGCCAAAAATTTTGAAAAAAATACATAAAATAGTTCAATACTTATAGATTAGAGGAAAACATATAAGAAGTCTTAAAATAACATGGCAAGCCCAATATTGTGCGTACAAATTTACATTTGCAGTTCGAATATATATGGGAGAACATGTTTTTCAACTACAATGTTAAATATGTTCTTGGGATCAATTCGTCACCAACACCGCAAAGGGGCGAACCTCAAATAAGAAAATTTTACAGGAGAGCCAAAAAACGTTTTTTTTCTCCCGATGACGCGCTTATTTTGATGATATTTAATTTAAGAAGATATATATTCAGAACTAAAAAAACAATCCCTACTACTGATTTTAAGATACGCCGTCAATCTTTTTTCGTTTCTATTAGTCTTAGAGCGCGAAGCTCTAAGACTAATAGAAACGAAAAACACTTCACTTTTGTGACGACATAGAGCTCGACAAATGGAGCATTTTTGTATACTAAACTAATTTTTGACCGTTTGTATGGGGTTCGCCCCTTTGCAGTGTTGGCGACGAATTCATCCCAACTACGGAACCCTTCATTGTACGTGGTCCGACATGCACTTGGCCGGTTTTTTTATTTACTGTCGCCAGTAACTTGAGGTGGCTATACTTTGACAGGTCATAAACATCGGCAAATCGCATATAATTTACATTTCACTGCACGTTATATAATCAACGATGACTGCAAACAGCGATCCGTCTGTGGGAGCTTTTACAAATTCAGATTCAAAGAATTTATTCTGAAGATAACTGTTAGATACCTAAGTACTGGTGTTTATAATCGTGAGTGCAGTTGCGTTATCTACATTAATCTAGAAAATTCTTGGGAGCGGTCTTCTTGTGTAGAGATTACTAGAGATTTCCGGCGTTCTACTTATGTAAACTTATGTAGACGTGTTTCAAATGGATCGTTGGTTTTATTAAAGTTTCATACAGTGACCAAATGTCTCGATTTCCTATGAAGCTAATCATGAACATGACTACTGGGTGGATTGCAAGATCGCTATGTCGCTTTACTTATCGAGAATGCATTTGGTGCAAATTCGTCTGGTGGAAGTTTCAAGAAACGCATTTTACGCAATATAGCATCATAAACAGTGAAAATAAAATCTGATGTATATTTTAACAAGATTTATTAGCGTTGGTTTTAAAATCCAAGCATTTTGTTTTTTTTTTGTTCACGGTTACAAATATTCACTAAATTTTTAAAAGATTTGAAACTACTTATAGCGACAAGGCCCACCGACAACACTATTTTACTTTGTTTTACAGTGTTTTATAACACGGTTTTAAACCTAATGCCGTTGACCATCCGCGATTGTTAACGTTAGCGCAAACGTAATGCCGGTAACCCTCCCGGAGGGTTCCCTTCTAATATGTATGGCGGCATGGCGTGTGAGTTCTATGAAAAGTGAGTGGAGTTGAAAGTGTAAAATACTAATCTCCTATCAGATATTTCTGCCTCATATCTACGCAGAATTACCAAGACAAACATCATCTATTTTGGTAGCACACGCAAATTTTCATCTTAGCAAAAAAACCACAACAGTTTCATTGCAAGTAGCGGAAACTATATTTATATGCAGTCCAAGATAGTGTACTCCTAATATTGCACTGGCGTGAAATTGAAAGTGCTTGTCGGACGCGAATCGTAAAAGGCATTGCATCGTCGTGTAGCCCCAGAATAGACATATATCTCCGAATAAGGCGCTTAAGTTACTCGTAAAAATGTTAATGGGTAACTTAACTAGTTCAGACAATTATGTTAAATGACAACGCTGTGGTCAAGTGCTAAATTAAGTACAACTTTCCCTGCTCCTCAGATCATGGCGGTTCTGACTGGATGTTCATCCGTGTTTTTTATGCAAGATCTCCTTGTACTTATGGTTGTACTTTAAGTATTTTGCGTAATATCAATAAGTTGAACAAATTGAACAACAGATTCTAAAGACGCATCTAAGTTACCTTATCCATATTTTGACGCTCGATGTGCTTTTTTGTGGTACATCATTTATCATCGACTTAACACAAGATTTACTCGCGTACATTCATTTTTAGGACTTAAAAAGTTACATTTATCTTTTGTTTTATTGCACAAACAATAAAATGGTCTGCGCTTAAAATTCTTGAGCGGTTTTATAATCGATTGTGAAATGGAAGTGCTGGTATAAAGTGTGCAGTGAGTGAGCAGATCAGTAGCAGCAAAAACCCTAAAAAGACCAAATGGCTTGTCGTCAATTACCTCACTGTTACTTCTGTATTGATATCGAAAACTGTTACCATGGATTCAGTACATGATTCTGAACCCTTTTTTTTTTTGTGTGGGAAATTATCAAATAACTTCTCCCGTTCTGGGCGGAACGGGAGAGCGAGTCAGACTCTTACTGACTAAAACCCACCCGTGTTCCTTCGGTTGCCCTGTTGCCGTGGGCCACGATGTCCCTATCGGTTTTCTTCGAACCCCCGGCAGACATTGGCCCTAGCGGACCCCGTCAATTCTGCTGACATCTCTTTGAGGCGCGCGTGGAACACAACGCGCTGTTGACCCGGGCTTGGTCCTTATCGGACGGCGAGCTACCCATTGCTCACCGTCCGCAAGCCCGCGCCTACGGTGGCCGGAAATCGGCTCGCGATTCCCGCCCCGGGCGTCTCCTCCTGCGGCGGTTAGGGGCGTGAGGGCGCGAAATTTGCCTCTCCCTCACGCGTTCCGCCTCCTCCTTCGCGAGAATTACCGCTTCGCAGAAGGAGGTGACGGCCTGCCATTTCCTCTCGCTCCGTACCATGGCCTGAACCAGGGCCCGGCGCGAGAGATCACCGCCGTTCTGAACGCCCCTGCGTTGAAATTTTTAGTCGCTTATTAAAAAAAATCTGCTGTTTCACAGAAAAATGCAATACCTACGCGGTCAAAATGTATGGTACAACAGTTTTTATAAAATAACCGATGAAAAATTTCAACACAGTGGGTTTAGAATCATGTATTGAATCCATGGTAACAGTTTTCGCGTCGATGTTCTGCCACCCTGTATATTTGTACATTCTAAGTTCGGTAATACAAAAACAAGTTCTGTCTGAAAGTCCTTTAAAAATAAACCCTGAAACAACAGAAAATTCATTAGACTCTGCCGTTGTTTCAGAAGGAACATATTTACTTGGTTTCGTTTCGTCCTTGTCTGTTTCGAGTCGTTTCGTGTGATTAAGTTCAAGTTAAGAGAGGTGACTTACCGTAACTTGAGAGAGCACGATCCGATCCTAAGCGCTGCTTCTAATACGGTGACTGCAGCCTGGTATTGTCCTGCTGCCAATAGCTCTTGACCGACCACCTGCATATATACGTAAGATTTTAATATATTGACCAGTAATATTATAGGAAGGTATGAAACAACAGCAGGACTATGGACTGGGACCGGAGTAACTTCACTTTGTTATCTTGATATCGAATTAAGTTTGATTGCTGATAGCTGATAGGTACCTACAATACGTTACTAAGCATATGGTGAAAGATTATTTATATTTCGTTGGTATTGTAGTTAGATTTTTAAATCCTATTTCCTTCAGAACGGGAACAAAGAAAGTCATGGAGCTGCTTTTAAGTGACACCGGAGTGAAATGGATCCATTCACTTTAGTGTCACTGCAAAGTATATCAAAGACGGTGAAATAACAGTATTGCTCTTGAGCAGGTATTGTTGTTTGTAAGTTGAGCTCCTTAAGTTCTGAGTTGAGCTCCACGATTACTGACAAATGCTTGCATTGACTAGACAGGTCCACTCAAATCTCTGTGGTTCTATCCTCAAAATACCATTTCAGACACTAATCTACATGGTCCTCATATGGCCTGACCAAGATTATGTCTGTACTTTAAAAGAGACTGCGACCTCTGAGTTTGCTTCGGCCTTTCTTCTCAGAGTAGTCAGATAGGAAACGACGAACTCATCTAGCGTATTTTTAATATTGTTTTAATATGACGTGTAAAATTTCATTTCATTTGTCATTTGTGACTGAGAAGTTCTCTGGAATCTTGGAGAAAAATCGACTAATATTTGAGGGAATTGTTTGGATAATGGTCGAGGGTATTTTAAAGCTTATGGCAATGTTATATTTCGAAGGAATGTCGATAAATAAATGCATTTAAGACTGTATTGTAATAATGCGTAGTGACTTGTTACACAACAATAAATGGACGCCGTGATGGAATGCGGTCTTAGCATAAATATGTTTTTGTAAGATAAAAGACTACTTAAAATCTTAGATAGCTACGTTCAGCAAGAAAAGCTTCCGTTGTGTCCTCAACTCATAATGACCAGTCTGCAGAGCTTCTGAATCATGCAGTGACCGCTCCGACTTATATCGGTGCTCTTGATCTCACCTTTGATGTCATTTACTTTTTAAGCCCGACATAATAATAAACTAATGTATGTACAAAAATGCGAATTTGAGTATCATTGGCGGGTACAAAAAGCGCGACAAATTTTTAAGAACCCATTAAGGTTGCCGTTACGATGACTGCAGAAACATTTAGCCGAATGATTTGAACTTATCTCGGCATAAAGTAATAATATTACATTTAAGGAACACCCAGGGAGTGGTTATTTAGATCAGTAACTATTCCAAAGATATCGACAGTATTGAAGTGAAAACTTCTATAGGCGCGTTGGGCATTTTTGAGATGCGACTAAACCATTGATTTCGCGACACCATGACGACACCTCATTTTTGTAAACGCGATTGTGCTCTTTATTTATAATTATTACATTACGGATGAATGTTCTATGCAAGTATTTTTACTTTAAAGGTTTTGTAAACGCGATTGTGCTCTTTATTTATATTACGCTACGGATCAATGTACTATGCAAGTTTTTTACTTTAAAGGGTTCGGAAGTATTATTTTTTGTAAACGCGATTGTGCTCTTTATTTAGACAAGGTTACGGACCAATGTTCTATACCAGTATTTTTCTTCCACCAAGGCGATCTTGTTCAAGTTTTCACTTCTTTCGGCAAAAGTGCCACCACTTTTTTTGTGTATCTAATGTTTTGTATTTAGAAAATGCAAGGTCGAGCCGTCAAAATCCAGTTTTATGTAGTATAGGCATTCAGCAAGAATTCTTGATTATATGACATTTTGACTCTGCTTTAGCACTAACTACTAAAGCTTCCTAGTCATTGTTTTATGGCAAGATTAGGAAAGTGTTGTACACTTAAATGCGCAGGAGTGCAGGTAATACAGTGTTGACGTTCAGTTTCATTATCTCAGTCTTCAAATCGCTTCAATTTACGGATTTTCAGTTCAATTCGGTACATTGTATGCGCGGAGCGGCGGCCATTTTGTGGTAGTGCGACGCCATTTCGGCCATTCACGTCTGGGCTGCCGATCAACTGTCGCGCAGATTGTATGTAAATTCACGGGGGTCGGTCGCGTATTTATGGGCCTTTGATCACTCAGCCCCATTGTCTGAGAGTTAAATGCGCCGAAAAATGTTCAGATGTCGTCCGACTGCACGCCAGCGGAATGTATGCAAATGGTTCGCTCGCTCTGTGTATGGGGTGCTTAATATTGCCAACATCGACGAGGCCTAAATGTGCCATTATTTGTATAATGATACGATTATATTTGCGTAATGTGTTTTCTTTTAATATGTCACATAAGGTGTACTTGTTTTCGTGTAGAGACGTGCGAATCTCGTTAATGTTTTCAGTCTCATTCACGAATCACGACCGACGTAAATCTTTGTGACTTTGTTGCTGCCACTTTGGAAACGGGTAATCACTGCCTACGCTTAAAACGTGTTATGTGTGGCTTGTGAAATGCTTTACGAAATATTTTAGGATCTTTATGATTTCACTTGTAAATTCTCTTACAATTTTAATCCTACTAAGATCTTCCGAAGATATAAATGTAAGAAATGGAAACGTCCTCTATAGGTCAGTGTTTTTATGTAAATCGCGACTCTGTCCCCATGTCTCCGTCAGTGCTGAGAAAGAGACTGACAATGCACATATTTCCGGAGATACGTTAATGGATCGCATTATTTTGAGATCGAGACTTCGAGAGCCGCGGCGAGTATTGCGTGGTGTTTATGCTGTCGAGACCCTGTATTCATGGAGAGGAGACAACGTTTTATGGTGTTTTTCTCTCAATTCTTGTTTAAATATGGGTAGGCACTAACTTTGTAAGTAAGTAACTGTACCTACACTGGCTAGAAAATAAGGAAGAGTTATTTCTGCCATTAAAGCCCAATAGGTCTATCAAGTGTATTTTTATATTTAGACTTTCAACAAAGTTGTGATTTTTTTAACTTCATACTTCACAATATTCTGTCGGTTTTAAAGGCTGTTTAAAGTGCCTTTTTTGGTAAAATCCATGGAACGTGACAAGTTATATGCGTGTATATTATTTTCTTTATTAGGTACACAAGTCACTTCACGTAGGCACAAAGGAAAGTTCGCTTTTATCGAAGTTTACAGATATAAAATAACGGGCGATACCATTTTTGGCAATATTTGAAATATTTTACAAAACTTTTTAATACATTTACGCCGAATCATCGCATCAAAGCTGTAGGTACTTTTAGAAGTTGTTAACTTAGGTATCGTGGTGGTCCGAAGGAGAGTATTCTTGTGATTCGGCAACAAGTTAGGTACAAAACTGTTTCAATTTTATATAAAACTTTCTTCGTTAATCTTGGACAAAACAGACTTTATTTATTTATTATTTATTAAAACTTTATGCACAAGTAGTCCTGAGGCATTTTCTACCAGTTAGGGTGATGCAGAGACAAAACATGGCAGGTGCAACATGAGGGATAGATAACTCGAAAAAGAATAAATATTAATAGATAGATTCATGCATATAAACAAAATAAACTTAGTCAGGAGAAATAACTATAGGCAGAGGAGAAAATGAATCCAGCAAACAGTAAATTTACTGATTGAAGAAAAACTTGATTCATGAAAGCTGGACCTGAAACGGTCTGAAATCCCCAAAACACAGTGTTCAAGCATAAGTAGTGGGTAGTAGGGACGTGGGAGTTTTTGGGCAGTAGGGACGTGGGAGATTTCTGCTTACAGCGCTCGGCCACTATAGTAACGGTTACCTACGAAAAAAAAGGGTCGTGTGCACGGGATTTTGTTTTCAAATTGCTTAGTTATAGGTTTCTTCGATGGTACCTAACTTACAATTTGCGACATTTTGACGCGTCAATGTTCTTCGTTTACATACAAAAAGAAGCATTTGTGTCTGCGCAGCCTGTATGAGCAGGCTGTTAGTCGCTATAACCCTAAGTAATTCTCAGCTTTGCACACTAATGGTTAAACATTGGCCATGTTTACAAGTATAATCCTTTCAATTTTGCGATTCCCAGGTCGAGTGCAGCTTGGACTTTTCAAGCGTGACATTTAATTATATAGGATTTTAACTTTGGTACAGTATTAATAAGTAACAGTATTATATCTACAAGAAAACGACCGAAACGACGCGCTTCGAAATATCAGTGTATACGCAACAGTAACAAGTGTGCGGCAGTTACGCATGGACGCTGAAGGTTTATCTACCGGGCGGCCGTAGATCATTATTTCAAGGTCACTGCCGAGACAATACTGTTACTTTATTATACTGTGACTTTAGTGAGATATTGTTAGATGATATTAATAAAGTGTTCATGATGTTTTTTGTGGAATAGGTCATCAGCAGTGGCCTTTGAAGAGTTTGGAATAGGGTTATCACATCTTTCTCCATGAACCACGCAGTTTTCCACATGCTTAGTAGATAAAGGAAATTGACCATCATGACAATACCGGGCGTAATACATATACCTACGTATATAAATAAGCTCACGCCTCCTTACCATGGGGTAAGTGGAAACTACAGAACGCCACTTGCCGTAAACCCGTAATGTTTTTATATCTATTTTTTGCCGGTGTCTGCGTCTCTTTACTTGTCACAACGATGCATATAGAGTACCACAGACACTAAAGGCATAGACAAGTAACTGATGTTACGTCGGGTGCAGACATGCGGACTACATATATTTTATTTTTTTATGTAATTCACACATTTATGAAGTGAAAACTTCTTTAGGCGCGTTGGGCATTTTTGAGATGGGACTAAACCATTCATTTCGCGACACTGTGACGGAATTTACCGACACCGTGGAGTAAAAGATAAAGTAAAAGTAAAACACTAAAAGACATCAACGCATTGATTACCGTGGTGCCGATTATTTTTCAAGTTTTCACTTCTGTCGGCACTCCCGGAGTGCCACTGTTTTTTTCCCTTGTTTTTCTGTTTCTATCTATCCGTGACATCACTGCGGGCCCTATCAGAATACCAGCGCTGCGACATTTTATTTTTAAATGTCGCAGCATATATGCTCAGATAGGAGCCTTTTGGCTTCGTACAGGACTTTCTGCTTTTATTTTAATTTTACTTTGTTTTTTATTGTTTTTTTTATTTATGTTTTAATGAGTGTGTTTTAGTCATAGACATAAGTTTAATTTGTGATTTCCTGTGCGAGTCTCAATAAATACTTTTCTTCCTTTCTTTCTTTCTTTGCTACGATCCTGTGTCAATGTTCCACATAATTTCAGTGCATAATGTGAGGTTTGCGAGATGCATACAATTAATTAGGATTTTAAGATTCTTTAACTTTCGTCTGCTCTGATGGATCAACGCTATAGTTTCAATTCAAGTCTTCTGCAATCTTCAGCCAAATGCGATTAAATAAAGGTTTACAGTCTCGAAGTAAATATTTTATAGCTCTATTATGTATAATACACGAACGAGAGCTATGATGTCAAGCCCCTAAGTGAAACGCGATTGCCCCAGGCGTGGGAATCAATGTGTCTTTAGCACATGAAAACAATGTTGGCATTTAATTTGGTCGTTAACTTCTAATGTTGTATGGAAACCCCACATTATGTACCCTCACGTAGATTGGAAAATGGTATAAATTCAAAATGAGAAATTGAACAAGTGACAAGTGAACAAATCAGGTACAGGAATCATAATAAATAATGACCAATGACAACATCATCATCTTCCTGCCCTTGTCCCATGTTACGTGGGGTTGGCGCACTCGTTTTCTTCTTCCATTCTCCCCTGTCAACCGTTACGCTATCATTCACTCCCAAATCATTCCTCACATAATCCATCCATCTTTTCATTAACCTTCCTCTCTCTCTCAATCCATCAACATTTATTTTCATCACTCTTTTAATCACATGTGTTCCCTCCTCATCACATGCCTATACCAAGCTAAGCGATTTTCTTTCAACTTTCCTGTCACTGACGGCACTATCAAACTTGCCTATATATACTCATTTTTTTATTTATTCAATGTCGTCACTCCACCTGACAAGCTACTGCGGTCAAAATGGCCCTTATATGAACAGAAACTATAAAACATAATTGTAATTGATATAGCTAAAACGAAAGCGAGGTTACAACACGAAGATTCGTGTATCATTTGCAGGCTCAACACTATTCTTACAACATTATTAACATAATGCCATCGCGATAACGAATGAAATTGCATTCGGGGTATTTATTTAGAAGGGCTCCCGACTTGGAAACGTGTATTTAGTTAGTTATTTGATTATGTGTTAATGTTCACAGTTTTAAACTCTAGCATTGCGGAGTCTGAATTCTAAATGTTATTGCATCAAGGGTTTGCATCTGTCGATCTTCTTTTGTTAATGTTGTAACTTCTAAACTGTTGTACTTCAGTTCCACAGCAAGCAGAACTGGCCAAAAGGTAATGAACTAAGGCTAGTACTCATTCGTTTATTTTATTTGCATTCACATATTTATTTTATTGTAATCTATTCTGTTAGGTTAGGGTTGCCAACCGTCCTGTTTACCCAGGACATGTCCTGCTTTTTGGGAAATTAAATTAAATGAATCTGAATCACTTTTACACCTCATATTAAAAGAATATTATAAATAATCTAGATGAGTTCAGCGTTTCCTATCTGACTACTCTGAGAAGAAAGGCCAAAATAAACTCAGAGGTCGCAGTTTCTTTTAAAGTCAGGACATAATCTTGGTCAGGCCATATGAGAACCATGTAGATTGGTGTCTGAAATGGTCTTTTGAGGAAAGAACCACACAGATTTGAGTGGACCTGTCCAGTCAGTGCAAGCATTTGTCAGTAAAGTCCTGTATTTCAAATTTCGCGCCTTCAACCTTACGTTTATTGGTCGGCCTCGCGTCTCTTTCTTACCACTATGTTCAGGCACTAGAGCTCTCTCTATCTAACTGTTAGAGCTCTAGTGCGGGAAAATTGAGTTTCATTGAACCTGTTTTCATTGCGTGTTGTTATTAACTACGGCTCTTTACTGCGTCCTGTTTTTAATCCATACTGCGTCCTGTTTTTAATCCATGGTCTTTTCATCTTCTAATCCTGTTTTTCAAAATTTGGGGTTGGCAACCCTATGTTAGGTGCAATATTGTGAAATTTTATTTCATGGTTTTAACTGAATTAAAACAATTTTTTTCAAAGGTGTGAATCACCGTTGCTAGGACCAAAACCAGGTGGATGGGTGGTCATTTTTTCCAATCATGCAGAACTTCTCCGTGCTACGGGGTTATAAACAATAAGTTTTGATTGTCAAACAAATTGAGATAGTAGGGACACGGAAGCCCAAAATTACACTTCTACCGTTCTTGTACCGGAGAAGCCTGTTTTTAAACTATTCTTAATGCTTGATAACAAAGACTTACCGATATTAGTACAAAAGGTGATTGATCCAATTTCATAGCTTCTAACTGTCTAAACGTAGGCTCCAGGGTTGTCCGGAGCGGTGACTTCAAGGAGGCTTCCACCAGAGCAGCTAGCAGTTGCCTCGAAGATGGCTCCACTCCCAACCCTGAGCTGAATGCTGCCAGTGCTTCGCCGTGTCGACCAAGACATTGTAGAGCCACCCCTAGCAAATAAAGAAGATTTAAACACTGGAATATACCACAGACTACACAGATACGGTTGTTCAACGCGATGATTGGCGAGCAAAGGTATTTTACCAATCATACTTTCAAAGCTGCTAAGTAATTTAAGAGGCGTTGAACCTCTTTATGGACAAAATGGTTACCTATACTGTGACAGCACGATTTACACTAATGAATGCACATATGGTATCGTCTACAATTACGTAAAGCGTAGGTTGAAGCAGTTTTGTGCACCCACTGTTCGCTAATAACTGTAAAGTTACATTCTTAATTATTCCGCCGACATTGCTTGGTGTTCTCATACCAACAATTTTATTATTAAAAGAAACAATGGGATCATTCAACATATTGATAGGAACCGCCTTCATTTGAATACAGTATATTTAATCGAATTAAAAAGATAATCGATTTTGATATCAATTTTTTTGTAGTTAAGCGTTCTTCTTTTGTTTGCGTTCGTTTTGGCTTATTGGTTGATTCAAACGAATTTATTCGCCTGAAAAAGGCGAATCGACACTTTTAAATAATATTACTTTTTCTTGACGCGATTCGCACGAAGTTAATTTATTTGTGAGCGAATCGACAACTCCAGAAATACGTATTAGGCAATTAGAACATTTTGAATTTTTATGCAATAAAGTTAGTGTACTTTATTTAACTTTATTGCATAAAATTCCAGAGAAAATTATACAGGGTGATTGGAAGATGGGTGCAAAGCTTTAAGGCGAAGATAGTACAGACAATTTAGAACCATTTAAGCCATGGTTGTCTTAGACGAAGTCTTACCAAATATTTTTAACCAAATTTTTAAGTTTTTTTTCGGAAATTCTCAAAATTTAATGTAAACTGCATAATTATGGCCAAATTGAATGATAAATGAATTCATTTTTTATTTATTTAATTAAAGTAATGTGTAAGCAATCAAGCAAAACATGTTTTAGGCTTCTGTGTCATTAGACATTTTTTTTACAGACATTTAAAGCTCAGAAAAAATAAAAAAATTGTACAATACGTCTTTTAAACCTTATTAAAAATTAAAAAATTTGGTAAGACTTCGTCTAAGACAACCATGGCTTAAATGGTTCTAAATTGTTTATACTATCTTCACCTTAAAGCTTTGCACCCATCTTCCAATCATCCTGTATAATTTACAAGTGTCGATTCGCCCGTTTCAGGTGAGTAAATTCGTGCGAATCAACCAATAAGATTTCGTTTTATTTAAAATCGGAATAAACGTAAGCGTCTATACGGTACCTCGGAATAAATGGAGGTATCGAGATATCAGCACTATAACGTGATTGACAGTAATTGTCATGTTTACTCTCATTTAAGAGAAATCTCGGACGGTCGCGGACGGTCGGACAATACAGTAACGTAATTACAAGGGTAATTCATACCCGACTTCAAACGTAAATCTAATGTTAGTAGACAATTAGAAATTTTATACTTTCATTATGTCGATTTCGTTTCGCTGAATTATTGTAGTCGTAACAACTGGTTAAGTTATTATCTTGGTTATTATACCTACTCTTTCTCGTATACCTGCAATCTGATATCAAAGCAAATTTCAGTGTTATAATAAAACTAACTACACAGGTATTATTACAGTGTCAATCGAATTTAAGATAAACTTATAAATTAGTTTATGATTTGTAAGCAAACGACTCAAATTTTTTTTTTAATGTGGATTTATGTCCTAGCTACTTAAAATATTATAAAAACATGACTGTATTGCAAATAATACATTTCGAAAACTCAAAACGAACGACGAAACTTAGCTGCGAAAAGCTTTTGTTTAGTTACAAAGTGCATATTTTATTAAAGAAGTTGTCACTGTATGCGGTATATGTCGTGTCGGTAAAGCACTAGGCTTGTCACGCTTCTATAGTTAGAAATTGATTGATTTTAGACGCCGATATATGCCAGTGGCTTAGTTAGCTTGCGTGTTCTATACTGAGCTCACGCAACGCGTCGTACGTCCAGCCAGTAATAGGACTCGCTCATCACGGAGCGCTGTCCCAAATTAGACTATATTACTAATTTATTATACATAAATCAAAAGGTATTTAAATAAAATACGTATATTAAAAGATAAATAATTAAATTGTCTATAAAATGGTGATAGTTTCAGAAAAATACGCTTGAAAGTTTTTGCGTGATTCTCAGTTTTTTTATTCGCGTAAGACATAACTTTACAAATTAATTACACCATGTAATATAAACATAATCTAAAATATTCACGGATTGACTTTTTAAGAAAATGCTCTAATTTTTTATCCAAATCGTTAACACTAGTTACTCGTTTAGACGTGATCTTGCAGTACGTTATTAAATGAAAGATATCGATAAAAATCACTAGAATGTTTATTTATTACACATACTTACGTACATACGAAATTTGTTTTATCGATATCTTTCATTTAATAACGTTTTGTAAAACAAATACATCTCAGCAGTAGGCTGCTGAGTCGCAGGTGCTATTCGGACGGGTGCTCTAAGTGGACTACTTCGTGATCTTCAGTATAAAATCATTAAAAGTCCGTTATCGTCGCCTTATTCACGGTCGATCAGTAATTAATAAAGCATAATTTATATTTCAATACTACGCTGCATTGTCTCGCGGTTGCTTGACCAGACAGTTTAGAAACTAGGGATATTGCAAAAGTATTTCTTCCTTACATCCAAATATTAAAAGATGCAATGCATGCTAATGCATGTGATGTCGTCCAAACTATTACAAGTAACAGTCCGACTGTTTTAGATGTCTAGATGTCGACGTGATATAGGTGAATTCCACGAAATGTTTAAAGTTCCATCTTTTTGAAAAGTGCGGCTTATTAATTAGCAAATGCAGAAAATGAATTTTAGGAAGGTAATAAATCACAAGACGAAGGCAAAAGCTAAAAGAATGGGACTCGCGAAACTTGGTTTTTATGGTCTTGGTCGCGAGAAAGCGGGGACCGCACAGCTCCAAAATAGAACCTCACAATAATAAGGACTGAAGTAATTACGGTTAATAATAAGTGGTCTTCATAAATAAGTCCGCAGACGTAACATTGTCGATAATTTATGGGTACTTATTCTTGCCTATGTATTTCTTTGTGCCAATATCGCGGCAGGGGACCGAATATATCGATGTTCGCAAAAAAATTAAACGAAAAAGGTACACTTAAGGTCACATTAATGGGTAAAGTATTTAGCCATAAAATAAATTGTCGGTAATAATAACCCATCATAATGTTAATAGCCACAGAGTAAATAAAAGACTGCCTCGTTGGTATAGAGGTAGCAAGCGCTACTGATGAGGTCCTGGGTTCAATTCCCGGGTTGGGCAAAATAATAATAATAATAACCGAAGTCTGGATTTATGTCCGGTTGATGGCAATAGGCTCGCCCCCTATTACATGGGACTTAAACATAACTGGCGAAATGTAGGTGTTATTAAAGGTACTACCTAACTCTACGCGTGGGGAATACCGGCGGGTTGTTATGTGTTATGTAATTAAAATTAAAGCGTATTCAGTGGAGTGAAAGTGATAACCGATAGGAAATGATGAAAAAAGGAAATGCAGTCTCACGCAACAGTCGTAACAATGTGTGCACTGTGCATGTCACGAATATGCAAAAAAGTGTATTAATATGCAATAGGGGTGCTAAATGCATAGCTTATCACGACTGATGATTTAAGGCGCGGATGCTATGCTAGAATGCAGTACTTGTCAGAAGCTTTTGTACACGGAATTACTTTTACCCTGATATCATCCTTATGGACTCGACTGTAGGTACCATTTTTTATTTTATTGTGCGGTCGGGGAACCCCGTCAGGAACGAAGTTCCTTATACGATACTCGCACACACACATACTCGTATATAATAGAAAGAGATAGAGAGAGAGAAAGTCGCATGGAGGGGGTATAACGGTTTTTTATTACGTGACGATTTCTACCAGTTGATTCCTACTACCTCCTAGACTGCCTCGTTGGTCTAGTGGTCGCAAGCGCTACTGCTGAGCATGAGGTCCTGGGTGCGATTCCCGGGTTGGGCAAAGTGTTATTGGGTTTTTCTATCTGAAATTTCTCAGTAGCAGCCCGGAGTCTGGATTTGTGCCCGGTTGATGGCAATAGGCTCGCCCCCTATTACATGGGACTTAAACATAACTGGCGAAATGTGGGTGTACCTGCTACAGGGACACCTCTGCCCAACCCTTCTGGGAAACAAGGCGTGATGTTATGTTATGTTTATGTGATTCCTACTGCAAGCCGCGTTCAAGAATTTCTTTTAAATAAAAATCTTAAATTCACTGACACATAACACACAGCCTGAACCGCTGGGTTTAAAAGCGTGAAACTTTGCAATACTTCCTTATAAACGAAAGTGAGCACTATGAAATGATTTATGAAATTCGCCCCCTAAAGGGGTTAAATAGGGGATGAAGTTTGTATGGAATCCGCCATTTTTACCGATAGGAATGCCATCAGTCCCCGCAAAGTAGCAAATGCAATTAACTTAAGTAACACTTAAATAGATAAATGTAACTTTAATGGTCGATTTAAGTTGCTCGTAATTATGAAATACTCGTCTATAATCCTTGTCATTAAAAATAATTAATGAAAGGTTTAGCGGTTAAAAGTTATAATCTTAAGGCCTCCACTAAGGACATCAAATGGGAGTCGTTAAGTTAGTTACTTAGTAAACTTAGAATCCGTTTCCTAGCCATATTAATAAACCGCTTTTGTGACTGTTAATCTTGGCAATAAGTGTATTTGAAGATAACTCTTAAGATGACGTTGGCATTTTGACTGTTGCAGCGTTTCCTGGAATAACAGCGCCATACGCAGTTTGATGAGTAAAATTTAGTTGGACCCACAAACATCGAGAGAAAAGGAGCCAAGCTCTAATCAGTGCCGAAGGAAGAGTCTTGCTCGATTCCAACATCCTCCGGGTTCTGCGTTGCAAAAGGCCTCAGCCCAGAATTTTGGCCGGCTGGATTTGTGTTTTTAAATATTACAGAGAAGTATGACCAAAACTAAACTCCCATGTGCGGTGTGATTTAGTCAAAAAAACGTGATGATTTCAGATATTTTCAGGCTCCAGTTTGCCTGGTTTATGAACTAAATAATCTACTTACAGGACAAGCATCTAGATATAACACGTATAGCTTTAAAAGAGACACACAGGTATTAGTAAAGCTATGAGAAGATAAACAAGATAAGATGACAGCTGTAGAGTCATCTCAATTACTTCTTTTTTTTTCCTTGATTTTGTATATACAGGGTGGCAGGGACATCGACGCGAAAACTGTTACCATGGATTCAGTACATGGTTCTGAAACCCCCTGCGTTGACATTTTTCGTCGGTTATTTAAAAAAAAAACAGCTTTTCCATACATTTTGACCGCGTGGGTATTGCACTTTTCTACGAAACAGCAGATTTTTACATGGTAACAGTTTAGCAGGGACATCGCGTCGATGTCCCTGCTACCTTGTATATTAGAGTAAATTTGTATGTTTATAACCTATTTATGTACTTGTGTACAAATATTTACAATTCATAATGTTATCTTTTTAATATTTTTTTTTATTATTATTTTCTCTTTAATACGTAGTCAATCAGAGCACCTGCCATCTTATCTCTTTACCACCCTTGGTTGACTAGTAGAGAATGCCCAAGGCATTAAGGTGACACTAAGCGACTTTTAATGATTTTATACTGAAGATAACGTCTAAACGAGTAGCGTTAATGATTTGGATTTTTTTTGTTAAATTTAGGTACATTTTTAAATACATCTGTACATATTTTAGATTATGTTTAAATTACATAGTGTAATTAATTTGTTAAGTTATATCTAACGCGGATAAAAAACTGAGAATCACGCAAAAACTATCCAGCGTATTTTTCTGAAAATTTCACAGTTTTTAAGATAATTTAATTATGTATTTTTTAGTATACGTGTTTTATTAGAATACCTTTTGTTTTATGTATAATCAATGAATAATGCGTTTAACTTAGGACAGCACTCCTTGATGGGTGAGTCCTATTACTGGCTGGACGTACGACGCGTTGGGTGAGCTCAGTACAGGACACGCAAGCTAACTACTCAAAGTCACTGGCATATATCGGCGTCTTAAGTCCGCTTTTGAACCTTGTTGTGTGCGAAAAGTTTAAATAAATAAGCAGAACTTTTTCTAAAAATCGATGTGCAATATTTGCGGCCGCGAAGTGTACCTACTGCCTATTAAACCAGGTTTTGCAAGTAAATAAATAAAACTGGTGAATTATAAGCACTTTACCTTGTCTATAATACGCTTTCGGCCAGTTTGGGCACAGTTCTCTCGCTCGCGTCGCATCTTGCAGAGCTGCTGCAAACTGCCCTTGTTTTAGCCTCGCTGCTGACCTGTGCGAAAATTAATGATTAAGTACTAAACAACATCTATGGAAATAATTCCTTTATATTTTCTGAAGACGATTATGAAAGAGGCTAAGTACTAAGGAAACCTGGTTTTCTTCCAGAAAGTAGTATACCTTTCGAAGGTTTGAGTTGAGGAAAATATTAAGTCAGGGAAATTCATTTTGAAGTGAAAACTTCTTTAGTCGCGTTGGGCATTTTTGAGATGGGATCAAACCATTGAATTCGCGACACTGTTACCGACACCTTATTTTTGTAAACGCGATTGTGCTCTTTATTTATATTACGTTACGGATCAATGTTCTGTGTAAGTATTTTTACTCGCCAACAGATGCTCTGTGGAGTAAAAGACATCAACGCGTTGATTACCGCAGTGCCGATGCAGGTGATGTTATGATACCTACATAGGAACATGTTTTTTAGTTTTCACTTCTGTCGGCGGAGTGCCACATTTAAAAAAAATCTATATTACTACCAATTTAAATTATCTGTAAATTCAAATCAGAACTGTCATTCTTTGACAGTTGTGTGAAATGGTTATTACACGGCTAATTGATTTAGATTTTAGGGTGTCAATTGTTTAACAATAAATTTTCCTGGTTGTACATAACAAGTTACACTATAGAATCTAGAGTGGAGAAGTCTAGACTCATAAACAGACGATTTTCGAAGAAAAAAATTAATTGAGTCGAGCAAGACCAATTTTATTCTGCATAAAGGTTCAGATGAGCTTGTAGCGGTTACACCGCCACATACAAACTACGCATCAAAGACATGACGTCACACAAATCCTGCATCGCGCAGTTAGAGTTTACCGAGCGATCGACATACAGACAAGATTTCAACTTCCAACCGATGGGCAGTTGCCCGCCAGACACAACACCCGTCTGGTCGGAGGATCCTCCCTTTTCTATGGTGGATGAGTGAACTTTACACCCTGTTCCTCATACCCCTAAAAGCTCAAAACGGAAACATTTATGTACAGTTTTCCTTTGTATATAGCAAGCGAAACATTCTACTAGTTAACATTGTACATAATGAGACTAAACAAACGGTACATAAAACACTCTGGTGCATATAATAATTCTATAATTTCTCCTAATTATGTACACGCGTGACCAATACGATTGACAGCTAGAGAGGTTGGTCTAGTTCATAACCACCACCGTTCACTGATCCAATATGGCGAAGATTGTCTACTATAATGTTCCTCATTCTTGGTTTATAATTAAAGTGATAGCTGTACAAGATAAGCAAGATACAGCCTGGCTGAAGTCAAGAATAATTATAACACGCCTATCTAAAAAACTAATATTATAAAGAAAAAAAGTAGATTTTTTGGATGTTTGTTTGTTACGCTTTCACGGCTAAATGGCTGAACCGATTTTGATGAAATTTGATATGAGGATATTTTGAATCCTGGGGAAGGACATAGGTTACTTTTTATCGACAAACCACGCGGGCGTAGCCGCGGGCAGAAGGTAGTGTTAAATATAAGAGGGACTGAAAACTAAATCAAATCAAATCATTTATTACTTTTCAAACATGGGTAATTATTACATTGATGTTTTATTAAGAAAGTCCTCCATGTTCTACCGTCACATAGGCATGCAAATCATGTTAATTTACACAAAAAAGACATTATAAATTTAAATAACAAGTAGGAAATTTTAACAATACATAATAAAAATTAATTTCAAATCGTTCAAATACAGTAAATGTCAAATTAATACAAAAATGTCAACAAGGTAGCAGTAATCAAAAAATAAAAATAAAATAAGTCAAATGGATTATTAGCATGTCAATCAGTCAGTGATTCATCATCATTAAGAAAGTCGTCAATTGTGTAATAAGTTTTTCTAATAATATTTTATTTAGTTCCCTTTTGAATTTAGTAGTTTAGTTTCTGTTTTTTGAAGGCTCTTACGTCATAGGACAGAAAAATATAACAAATGGGTGTATGATGCAGGTGATGCTGCAGTTTTAGTGCAATCTTTGGCATGATGCCGACTTTCTTAAGAAATTAAGGGTGCCATGTTCTACGGGTCCGCACATTCGTTTCGGCAGACAACCTAACCGACCCGAAGCAATTACTCACATATTCGGTTTTAATTGGGCTAGTGCCGATCGGCAAACTCCGTTCGGCATCGACCCTCGCTGAATCATGTTCGGATCGGTTCGGCACAATTCGAGCAAGTCGTGCTGCTTTTTCACGAATATATATTTACATAATTACATATATTCGATTTTGCCGAAGAATGTCGACCTGAAAATGTGTGTAGCACCTTTGACGTTCATATTAGACTAACATCTTTGCAGAACTTACCGGTTACTATAAAGTATGTGATTGGCAGGATCCAGGGTCAAGGCATCAGTGTAGAGAGCGACAGCAGTGGCGAAGTCTCCGGCCTGGCATGCCGCGTTGGAGGCGCGGACCTTCTCCACAAAGAGGGCCCGGGAAGCCGCCCCCAAGGATGCCGAGCCTGTCGGCTCCACCTGTGAGACGAAAAAGGTAGTAAGTAGGTATGTGGCGAGGAGTTTCAAAGTAAGACTACTGGATAAACATAGTGCAGTAGCTAAGGGAACGTACCCATACTAAGTGACCCATTTTTTTATCTCCTCTCTTCCTCGCCACCCGTAGTATATGCCAAAATCATCCTAGTTATGAACCGCCTTCATATGACTATATTACGGTATATAGCTATATCCCTAGGGATATAATTATATCACTTCAACCATCTTACTGCGACATGTACATATTTAAAAAAAAGGTCTCCTATCGTGTCTATCTGTGTGACCGCGTTGTTCTTACAAAACTATGAAACGGATTTTGATGGGGTTTGCAGCATCATTTAGAGAATTTATTCCGGAAGGTTTATATGTTTCATACATTACTAATAAACTTATATAAAATAAAGAAATCTCAATATATTGTAAAGTCGTGAAAACCGTATGAAGCGATAAGTAGTTTTATAAACAGCAGACAATTTGGCGACACGGTTGGCGCAGTGGTTAAGCGATTGACTGCTGCGCTGCGTGCCGCGGGTTCGATTCCCGCACGGAACAAATATTTGTATGACCTACAAGTAGTTGTTCCGGGTCTGGCTGTTTGTGTATGTGAGTTTAAATGTTTGTAAACGCACCCACGATACAGGAGAAACTCCTAGTGTGGGGCAAGGTTTTTAAAAAAAAAAAAAAAAAAATTTGTTATTACGTGTTGAAAAGTAATCAAAATTTGTTTCAAAATACGACCGACACATGCATCTCACCCGATATCATAATTTAAAACCTGAAAACTTAAACCATTGATTCGTTGCCACATTATTTTTTACAACCACATCGTCGTAATCACAGCCTTTTCCAATTTCCCCCGCTCCCCATTCGTCGGGTGCTTTCGATAGCACTCGGCTATCTCCGGGAATAAAGTGTATTCGTATTAAGTATTTTATTTTACGTTTTGCTGTATGTAACAGTAGTAAGCAATAACACGAATATGCTTTCACGACGCGACGTTATGCGTAAAGTCAGTGGGCTTTAAGTTGTTATTGCACAAATTATAATACCAATAACATTCAAGATTTCAAGATTTTTTTGCTTTTATTGTATGAAATTACATGAACCCGTGCTGGGTTAAATAGCAAGAGCACACAGCATAAATTCATCGACGCGAGCATTCGCTTAGTTTTAATTTAGAATAGTTAAAAGCTCCTGGCTGGAGGCTCTAAGTGTAGAAGCTTAAGGCCACCACAGGAAAAGTTCGGTTAACCCTTGGTATGCCGGAACGTAGATCTACACGAGACACAATGGTTTTTTAATTGTGTCTGTAATTACGGCATTCGAGAGGTTAAGCAGCCAAGACCTTAGTGGTCACAACTGCGAGAGACAATTTAAAAAAAAAAAAAAAAGCATAAATTAACACAAAAGTAAAGTTTTTTAAATAAATTAATATTTTTTTATGCACTTATATTTAAAGTCTTACTAAGTAAAACCCCGTGTACACTTAAACCTATAAAATGTATAAATAATAAAATGTTTTATTGACATAAAAAGGTACATTTTAATTTGAAGCCCTGAGTCCTGTTGGTGGCACCTGTGTTACAGGAGTCAGTGTCTTCACCCGTTTTTATAACATTTACAATTTATGCAATAAAATAAAATAAATGTAAAATGAAGGGAATTTAGTGCATGCATGCTCTTGAGTGGAAATGTATGCTTACAAGCCTTCATTTAGCTACTTAACAGCAACACATATTTAAATTATTAAAGAACCGGTCAAGTGCGTGTCGGACCATGCACAATGAAGGGTTCCGTAGTTAAGATGAACCTATCCCAAGAACAAACTTAACATTTTAGTTGAAAAACATGGTCTCCCAGTAGTACTTACATTCCACCTGCAAATGTAAGTTTGTTCGCACAATATTGACAGATTTACCATGTTATTTAAAGACCATAGACTTCTTATAGGTTTTCCTTTAATCTATGAGTAAAGAACCATTCTCTGTATTTTTTTCAAAATTTTAGGCTCAGTAATTTCGGAGATAAGGGCTAATGGTCAATTTTCATCAATTTTCTTAAATATCTTAAAAATGGTTCATTTGAAAATTATATTAAAAATATATTTGAGATCCTCGCAACAAGCCCTTTCATTTGATATATCACACGGTACAGTTAGCAAAGCTTTTTTTTAAATTTTGTTGTTTGCCCCCTAAAAGTGAGCCCCATATTCAAAATTCATTTATTGACGTTACACGTCCATGTATGGGTCACAGAAATACATATGCGTACCAAACAACTTAATCGGTCCATTAGATTCGTAGCAAATTGGCTGTGACAGACGGACAGACAGACGAGTGATCCTATAAGGGTTCCGTTTTTTCCTTTTGAGGTACAGAACCCATAAGGAATCAATAAGGAACTCCTGTAACCTTTATTTTAAGTTATAAAATAGCATGGCAGACACGGCCCATAGTCTATGCCATAGACTTTTAAAGACAAGATCGTAATCAGTTATTCCTTGCTATTTCATTGGTAACTTTTTCCATTTATATACGTATTAAGCCTTGTATTACGTTAATGATCTGTCTAAAGTATATTACTGGACTGTAATTACTGTATTATCTGATTGGTATTGGGTGGTATCCATACGGGGAGTGGCAATCAACTAGGAGTAAATTACGTAGCAAGGATTATTTCATGAATTTAATTTAAATAAAGGAGTATGCCTGCAATGTGTTGTATGGCAGATTTGTTTTTGTACCGTACTTATTGAAGTGAAAACTTCTTTAGGCGCATTGGGCATTTTTGAGATGGGACTAAACCATTGATTTCGCGACCTGTTACCGACACCGTGGAGTAAAAGACATCAACGCGTTGATTACGGCGGTGCCGATTTTTTTTTTCAAGTTTTCACTTCTGTCGGCACTCCCGGAGTGCCAGTATTTTTGTTTTAAATGTTCTTAATAGTCCGAATCAGGTTCTTATGGAAAGAAAAAGTAGGAAAAGTTTCCCGGAAAATCTTAAAAATTCGGGAAAAACTAAACATCCTTTTTTGTATGAATTCTTGAAAGGATAGGACAATGTCTGTGTCAGCTAGTATTACAATTATTAAAAAAATATCTAATTACGAAGTGGTAAAATAATTTCCAGAAAAAATAAAAAACAGTGGCACTCTGGGAGTGCCAACAAAAGTAAAAACTTGAACAAGGTTGCCTTGGTGGAAGAAAAATACGTGTATAGAACATTGGTACGTAACCTTATCTGAATAAAGAACACAATCGCGTTTACAAAAAAAAAATACTTCCGAAACCTTTAAAGTAAAAATACTTGCATAGAACATTGATCCGTAAGGAAATATAAATAAAGAGCACAATCGCGTTTACAAAAATGAGGTGTTGGTAACGGTGTCGCGAGTTCAATAGTTTTTTCCCATCTCAAAAATGCCCAACGCGCCTAAAGAAGTTTTCACTTCAAAATAATTCAAGTTTGAACAAATATTCATAATTTACCTACTGTATTTTTAAGGTGCTTTGCAAAGCTTAATGTTATACAATTTTAACCCTCTCAAAGGCCCACACTTTACGCAAAAAGGATATGTAATGAACGTTACGCATGCGTGTTTTTCGATGGGATTCCAATTAATCGATTCGTACGTGACTTTTAATGTACGTTATCGATATTAAATTCGATTCCTTCCTCCACTGCCATACTCGATGGATATTAAAGCTTACAATCGATGTGGGTTATAAAGTTCTCGATATTAATTGGTTTGGAACTTAATTACTTGTTGAATTAATGTTTTTATCGGCTAGTTTCAATGTCGGAGGTTCGAAAGGTTTGCTTGTGTATCTTACATAGTTGTCGGCCGAATCTCGCCGACTGATTTTATTAGAGCCTTAAATTTTGACGTGATAAAGTACGACATTCATAGATAGTAAATGACAAACTTCGGGTTTTAAAACACGCTGCCTAAGTAAAAGGTTTTTTACCCAGTTTTATAGCACCAAAAGTAAAAATAGAAACGATATAATCTTGTAGGTGATTGATCCTGATTTTAGAGTGCAAATGGGTCTGGGCCCAGGACTTTAATAATATGCATCTAAACTCCATAGGTTTAGGTAGTTAAATAAAGGTAAACAAAAAAAAACACGTGACGAGACAGCTGTCAAGTAACCGACCAAACGTAATACCAGTCATTTCAGTTGTCATCCAACGTCACAGCTGTACTTTTCAATTTAGCAACGTTATAATTCGTTGACGTTTAGAATTTGGGCTCTTTACAATAGACAGATTACAAAATATTAAATTTTTATTATAAATCTCAAGCAGTTACAGCTACGAAGAATAGTTTTAGAATAAATGATTAAGTTTAACATACGTAAATAAAAGAGGAAACTATTGCAAAAATATTTAAAAAAAAATTAAACAAGAAAATGTCATCTATAAAAACCCTTTTTACGATTTTTTTACCTTTATTTAACTACCTGAACCTATGGAGTATACATACATTTTCTAGTAAAACGTTTTTGGATTGAAGGTTACGAAGTCGTTCGATCTTATTTTACCGATAGAGTTCGTGTTATTTGGAGTGATCAATAAATCAATCAACTCAGCCCATCACAATCCGCTGCTGGACATAGGCCTCTCCCAGGCTGCGTCACAACACCCTGTCCTCCGCCTTTTAAGGTCGTTGGGTTTTTAGGGGTTCGTGTTATTTGAGCAAAATTAAGACTAAGGCCCTGTTTCACCACCTCCGATTAGGTTCTCGTTAACTTACTTGACAGATAATATCCTATAAATTCTACTCCATTTTTGAATTTATTCGGTAAGTAGTGGCTATTCGGACATCGTGAAATAGGCCCTTAGTCTAAGATATTAAAACAAAAACAGATACGTCTCAATCATTAATTTCTAAGAAATAACACTATGAAACGTTTCATAAATATTAACAAGTCAAAATATTTGTGTTGCCCAACAAAAGCATAAAGGATTCCACGGTGCCGACGTAATAATAGTAAAAAACGACAAATGACAAACTGCTACTGAATTCCTAAACCCTTCGCCTACGATGGTAACGTTAACACTACGTTAAAGTTACCAAACAAGTTCCGTAGGTATTAGAAAGAAAGGATATTTTTTAAAGTAAGAGAAATGAGTTTCATTTGTCTTGCTTAAATTTAAAAAAAAAACAACCGACTTCCAAAAAAAACACTACAAAGTGAAAAATAACTTTAATTTCGGAAGTCGGTGTCTTGGGTTTTGTGTTTTCGTTTTTTGCCACCGACTTCCGAAATTAAAGTTATTTTTCACTTTGTAGTGTTTTTTTTGGAAGTCGGTTGTTTTTTTTTTTGTAAAAAGTTTTTATTTTTCACTTTTTAGTTGTGGTACCTACCCCACACACATTCGAATACCACTACCTGCTACCAGTGTCAAGAACTTATCATATCATCTACATACTAAGTGGGAAAAAAATACGTATTTTGAAGCTAACTCAAAAACTACCCAAGCAATGTTAATAAAATTTATATGGGACCAATTTGGGAGCCTACCCTTTCAAACAAAAAAATAATTTTCAAAATCGGTCCACAATTGACGGAGAAATCGGTGGACATACATAAAAAAAAAAAAAAAAAAAAAAAAAAAAAACAAACATACGCGTCGAACATATAACCTCCTCCTTTTTGGAAGTCGGTTAAAAACTAGCGGACGTCACACGATTTCACCCGCGTAGTTCCCGTTCCCGTGGGAGTACGGGGATAAAATATAGCCTATGTTACTCGCTGATAATGTAGCTATCCATTGCTGAAAGAATTTTTCAAATCGGTCCAGTAGTTTTTAAGTTTATTCGTTACATACAAAAATACAAATCTTTCCTCTTTATAATATTAGTATAGAAAGAATATATCTTTTTTTTACGAAAACATGTTATAGATAGATTAGAACATGAAGTTGATGATTCAATGTTGAATTGGTAGTCTACTCAAGATGATGTATGCTCGTAATATGTTGGTTTAATAAATTTTAGGGAGAAAATGCGATCTTTAAGATAATTTACGTCCACTGTCTTTCAGTGGGTGTTATCCCTGTACTTTTAAAATAGACTCCATTAAGCTCATCCTTAATTTAATCTTAAACAATAGCAAAGGCATTCTTAATTAACAATTGTCCTTTAACCGAGCAAATAAACAACGTTACGGAATTAAACGAAGGCTTAAAATATTCATTGGTCCCTGCACCCAACGCAGAGATCCCTAAAAATAAAGTATTTTAAATTTGGAACGGGCGAGGAGGCGTGAGGCGCGATCGCCACCTGCGCTATCTATCCGACCGCATCGGAAGCGAGAGTATTTTTTTCTCACGGACCGCATTCTCCAACCTCACCGTGAAACAACCAACCATTGATCTCCCCCTCCTATACCTTATACATAGCTGCACCACACATTCTTTCACTTAACTCGAGATTAAGTTACACAGTAATGTATTTCGTACTGTTTTAAAGCACCGATTTCACATATTTTGTGTGTTGTATGTAATGCAGGCAGGCAGAGAAGGCGCCCTTTTACCTATGGCCCGGGTACACACTCGTGAACGTGATCTTTGTGCTGTAACAATGACGAATTGACTAAAAAGGGCATTGTATAATAATGGTGCCTATGTCCTTATACACCCGTTTTGGAATACTTATGGAGGGGAGTTACGTGAACCAGGAAATTTTTGAAAAGTAAAGGATTTAAATCTGAACAAAAACTAAAAAGTATGAAACAAGAAAATATTTCAGACAGAAATCAAGACATAGGTACAAAAATGGTCAAAGTAAAGCCGTGGTCGCATGCCATTATAATTTTGTAGGTGTGTAGTTTTTGAACTTACTTTTTATTTAAATTTTTTTGGGGTTATAATTTAATGTCAAAGTGTTTGCAGAGCAGCTTAAAATGTTTTTTTTTTTGGGTTTTCTTTTGTATAATAGGTTAGTAATTTTCGTTGCACAGTCTCACTTTTGCTTGTTTTTAACAATTTAGACATATTTATTTACTTAGACAATATGATATATATACACATATTTGTAATGTGTTCGTCAAGCCCTTTCATTTGATATCCAACATGGCAGAATTAAACTATGAATTCATTTTCACATAGCCTATAACCAGCGGAAGATCAAGACGCTTCCAATAATATCTCATTTGTCAAATTATGATCTGGAGTTTAGAAGTTATGAGGTAACAGAGGAACATACATAAATACATACATACCGGTCAAAATCATAACCTTCCTTTTTGCTTCGCCGTAGTCGGGTAAAAAGAGATGAAGAAAACGTCGGATAGCTAAAAGGGTAGCTAAAAGATACAGCGTCGTTCATTGATCTTATCGAAGAGGATTAGTCGCATTTGCAGGAGACACCGCCTGAACTATAGAAATTATTTAAGTAAATCTACATTTCCCCATTTCGCAAACTATGTAACTGCAATGACAGTTGACTTTAATACCTCCAAATATGGGAAAGTCTGTGTTCAACTAAACATACGATTTCTAGAGAACATTCCCTTTCTGGGTCTTTGAGCTTTATGTACTTACAACAAATATTGAACGGAGATACGCTTCTCCATCGTAACTTCAAAAATTATCATTTCATTTTCATACCGGTAACATTCGATAAGTTTACCATAAACGGTAAGTTTGCGTACCATCATTACGAACGTTTATCAATGCGCTCCCGTGGCGTATACCGTGCGCATACTCATCCACTGGTAATGATCGCCGATTGTTTCGGCCATCTTGAAATATGAGCGATGTAATCGAGCCTTATTCGCTTTATTAAAATTTCGTTTAAAGAGGCGCCTGATAACCGTTCGCTCGACGGATTGGGTAATTATTTTTTCTTGAAACGACCTTTCATTTATCTTGTAACGCTACTTTTTAAAATGAAAAGATGCGGACCGCCCCACGACGCTTAGTGAACGTCATATTGGAAGAATTTTTAATATCGCCGTAGTTAATTAAAGTGTGTTTAAACATTATCTGTCGATTTATCAAAATGTAATCGCGAGTGGAAAATGCACAGCATGTAATGTAAATACATGGCCAGAGCGACCGAACGTAATGAACATTAATAATGGAAACTCTTATCCTTTGAAATTTGCATTTTACCATGTTTAATGTCGCGGTGCCCAATGATTATAATTTTTCCTTAATCAGATGGGCATGTCATATTCCTGATATGCAGTCAGACTTATCTGAACACGTAGATTTGACGGAGAAATATAATAGCGAATACATTTAATAGTAAACGTAATGTAGATAGAGGTAGTACTTTTTTCCATTTAGATCGAATTTGGTACAAGTTCCGCCACAAACTAAAACATCATTCTACGAAGATTTAAGTGCATTTCGCGAGAACGAACCCGCTGGCAGTGTTAGTTTGCATGTCATTTCAATAGCTATACATTTATAATTTATATAAATAAATCCATGCATCAATTCCCGGTATACTCACGAACATTTATCATAGGCACAAAATGTGTTCTGTGAAATCATTTGAAATTCAACATGCGCTTAAAACTTCCTATTTTATGGGTCCGGGATGGATGCGTGGTCACATATGAACTGTACAGGCGGAATTACTTGTAAATACATATATGTACATGATATAGGTGTACAGGACATTGAAATTGATGTTATTAAACCTGCATTCACATGGTATCAATGTTCCCTTTCAGCTAATCTCGAGCCATTGAGTATCGTAACATGCTGTTGTGCAAACGCTAATTCGCTTTCAATGTTACTTGCACTTTTGATAGCATAAAAAGACGACGCGATGAGAGCCGTACCTATGTGTTTGTGTTGTAAAGAAGTTTACAGCCTGTCATACACATTCCAATTGTATCTAACAGCTGCAATATATCGGAGGATTTAATGGTTAGATAAATGTTACGCAAGTTTTATTTAACTTAAGGGGGCGGAGGACGCATGGATTTACAAAATTTTCTAATTGAAGCCAACTTGCCGTTCGTGATTAATGAATTTTGATACAAAACAAATTGTTATTGTTAACGATTTGTTCAACAATAAGGCATGTCTCATGAATATTCTCTGATACTCTCCGAGTGAAATGACAAAACAATAAAAAGAGAAGGATTTTTATTAGCTGTTACCATAACAAAGCTTGTGTAATCACGTCAGTGCTGACTCCGTCACGTTTTTATCGCTGCTACGTGATAGAACAGACCCATCGTCAGGTGCCGTCAGTTTTGTTGTGAGAAAAAACATGACAGTGTACGCGACATCAAAAATAATGACATCTTCTTTAAGATTGTTGATATCACTTTGTCCCAATAATTCCTTCGCAATTACTCTTCTATTATTTTATACCTCAGAATGTTCCACCATTTTAACATTGCAACAAAAAATGTTTTAAACTTGAGTCTGAACTCATTCCCTCGCCCAGGTATAAGGGTTAAAAACAAAAACCGGCGTCGTCGGCCATTCTTTGTCTATTTTTTTTTTCCCGCCTATTTTCATTGTGGACCTCTCGGGATAATTACGAGATTTTTACCTGTTCGAAATAAAACAATTAACGTGTGTTGTGCCGAGACAAATCACACAATAATTTGGGACCGGATTCGGGTAATTTTTCGATGGTTTAGTCGAAAGTTTTTGTGTGTTTCTTTATACACATTCATACATTTTATGGGAATCAATCTTTGAATCAAACGAGGACGTGTGTTCCGCTCGTAAAGCATTCGTTGTGGCTGGTGCCTAAATTAATTACAAATAATGACACAGTGCGCGGAGTTGCCATTGTTTGTTTGTATAAAGAAAAGTTAAGGATTTTTTTATGAAATACATTTAAGCCTGAGGGTGACAGTACTGACAGTTCATTATTTGAGTAGAAAAACCTCGCATGCATCTGACTTCCGCGCATCTGTTCAGTTTGGCCCGAAGGCGTGGGTCCCATCACGACTTCCATACTTATTTGTGTAACCCGACCGAGAAGGGAGACTCCTCGTCTTATAAGGCCGGGGCGGGTTCGACTGAATTTTCTGTTTTATTGGGTTATTGTTGCGAAATCGCACACAAACGCGGCGGATTCCTCACATTCCTCGACAATTACTATTTCGTGAGTGACCCCGTACTCTCGCTGAATGTCCGCGGACTGGTCTCACCGACGAACGTCTGACCTTTGACTGTTGTATCCTCTGGCGTTTGGGAAGTTGTATCCTTGAAACAATGATAACAGGATTGGATAGGTGCTCAAGGTGCCAACATAAACACAGTTCAACATTAACAAAAATTGTTTAAAACCCTAATCTTAATAATATGTAGTTGAACTGTTTGTTTGTTAGTACTTATAAAAGAATGAGCTGCATATAGGTACCTGTTTTCCAATTCCAATCCAGCTGCATACAATTTAACACTATAAATATCGAATTGCACTGAGAATCGAAGCATAATAAGCCGCAGCTACAATAATTCAACGGCAATTAGTTTTAATAATTCCGGTTAACCATACGATTTAACTCAGGAAATTACTCAATAAAGTATTCAATACCATAATGACCACGATTGTCGGCCATAATGGTAATAACCATGCGTAGATATTTCCCATTGTATTCTGTTTTAGGTAACATTTAAATATTTCCATATTGACTCAACGGGCTTTAATAATGTACGGTGCGTGGCCACTGTTGGCAATCTTACGTATTTTTATTAATACGAAATCGATTGTGTTTATTTTATTGTTTTGTTAAGTTGGCAATAGTTTTGTTGAACTTTTTTGTTAGGCTTGAATTAGCACGGACTTTGAAAACGTTCGTAATTGAAAATTATTTAGTTCAAATTCAAAATATAAGTTTTACTTAATTCATGAAAATAAATAATATAATGACATTATTTCTTGAAATATAGAAAAGGTACCTGTTTATGTAGATATTTCAAAATTGTACTTTAGGATTTGATAGGAAGAAAAGTTTTCGTTATACATTATACTCGTAAACCCATCAAATAAAACCGGCCAAGTACGTGTCAGACCACGCACAATGAAGGGTCTCGTAGTTGGGATGAATGTATCCCAAAAACAAACTTAACTTTGTAGTTTTTAACCGACTTCCAAAAAGGAGGAGGTTATATGTTCGTCGCGTATGTTTTTTTTTTTTCTTTTTTTTTATGTATGTCCACCGATTTCTCCGTCAATTGTGGACCGATTTTGAAAATTCTTTTTTTGTTTGAAAGTGTATGCTCTCGAAGTGGTCCCATATACATTTTATTAACTTTGCTTCAATAGTTTTTGAGTTAGCTTCAATAATACGTACTTTTTCCCACTTAGTATGTGGATGACATAATGAGTTCCTGTCACTGTTATTTACATAGCAGGTAGTGGTATTCGAATTTGTGTGGGGTAGGTACCACAACTAAAAGGTGAAAAATAAAAACTTTTTACAAAAAAAAACAACCGACTTCCAAAAAACACTACAAAGTGAAAAATAACTTTAATTTCGGAAATCGGTGACAAAAAACGAAAATTTTAAACCAAAGAAAGACACCGACTTCCGAAATTAAAGTTATTTTTCACTTTGTAGTGTTTTTTGGAAGTCGGTTGTTTTTTTTTGTAAAAAGTTTTTATTTTTAAAAGATGTTCTCCCATACGGAATGTATGGGAAAACATGTTTTTGCAACTGCAAAGTTAAGTTGGTCAATTATTACTCGTTAACCTGTAGAGCCTATATAAACTACTTTACTCTAACAAAAATTAGCACTTTAAAGCTTAATATTTCGCAAACGGCTTCCTGAATCCAAAAATGGTTCACATACTCATAATGTTTTTAAAGGACCTTTCCAATGATTTCCCCACACAATGGGACAGAAAAAAAAAACATCACCACTTTACGTGTAAGGGAGGTACCTTAAAATTTTTTTTTTTCTTAATTTTATTTTACCACTTTGTTGGCGTAATTAATACATACACCCATGCCTAATTACAACTTTCTAGTACTAAGGGTGTCGGAGCTAGACCGCGGACAGACAGACAGACGGACATGACGAAACTATAAGGGTTCCTTGTTTACTACGGAACTCTAAAAATGTGTTGGACATCGTCCATTAAGCTATGTTTGTGTAGGTGTAACTTTTTATTGCTAAAATATAGCAAAAGTGACCACCAACAAGTTGATTGCCCATCATTTATGAAGATTGTCAGAACCAGTTCCCTTCAGTTAGGTATTTATTTATTACATAATTTGCGCTTGATAACGATCGACGAGGTGATAAACAAGGATTTGAACGTGTTTATTTTATGAAAATATGGTAGAAATGTAGACAGTTTGTAGTAAGCAGTAGGCAAGCAGTACACAGTATAAAACCAAGTGTTTACCACTAAAGATTAGGTTCAAGTATACTTGAGTTACCTTAGGAAGACATACATTACCTGTTGATGTTTACCTGTCCTGTTCTTGTATTTGTTTATGTGCAATTATGCCTTGGGGGCGCGGAAGCTTCGCATTCCTTGTTTGTCATTATAATAAATACCGATAGTAGACTGCATTACTGTCGCTGCACTTAATATATGACGCGCAGCAAGTGGCGCCATCTAGTTTTGTTACAAGGTTACTGGAGTCCCTAAAAAGGTCGGATAAGAGTGACACTGGCTGGTGAGAGTCAATCTAGCAGAGCGTCACATCGATGGTTCCGTGACGATTGTCTTTTGACGACAGAGATGATGTTAGTGGAGCCACTGTCGTACCAAGGCGAGAATAGCTCGACTTGATTTTTACGAAGGAAAACATCATTTTTACGAGGGAAAAGTACGAATCGAGCGACAATGACGAATGTGAGATGCGCGAGAATTGCCTTCCAAGTCCATGACGAACTGCTATGTTCTGACGATACTGATAATATTCAAGTTGCTGAACCACAATACGATGACCACTTCTGGTAAGGGCTGTCCCTCGCCTTTAAGCACATAATACTTCTTGTCCACTGGCATATACTTACCTCATAATCATTGTCCCTACCTGCTGTTTTCCCCCCGCTATTTAGAAGTAGGTATGTAAATTACTCATGAAAAGAAAAACGCTTAAATGCCATTCATACGTGTAATACATGATTCGTAAAACACGATTAAATCAAAACGGCTTTAAACAGTTACTTTCATTTCAACACGTTGCAGACATACGTAACAGTAATCGATTCAGTTACTTTAGCGTGCGTTAAGTCTAGCGCGAAAAATTGCCTTGGCATTCCTTCTACCTGGAATTCTCTGCGAATATTTCAAATCATCTAACTAAATAGGATGTTATTCTATGTGTACGCATGTCAGAAATCTCGGGGAAAATTACTTTCATATAGTAGTTTTTGTTCCGGCACGCGTTCAGTGTGAGTGGAATGCGCTCGTGACGATCGATTTCGCGCGCAATCATCGTCCGCCATCTTGTTTTTACTGTCAAAATAATAGCCCCAGGCGCGTTCCGTTGCACGCTACTGTCTCCATCACACGTGATGTCACAGATATTCATCCCATAAATCGCATTTAAGTATTATTGCATTTATAAAATTAGGTAACATAAAAGGTTTAATGCAAGATCATAAATCCGGAGGCAATATGAAACTACATCAATGCCTCTATTCTCAACTAATAAATAATTTAATGTCGATTCTCGCAGCGAATTTGTTTTTTCTTATATTTAATTATATTCAAGCTGTTATTATGGGGAACATTATCACGGATTAAGAGTTCTCTTTTATTTTTTGAACCTTCGCAAACCAGCCAGTGTGGGCGTGGTAGACAACCTGTGTTTTATAGCTGACCAGTCTTATTTAGACTCCAAGTTCACAGCACTTAATGAAAAAAATGTGGAGTGCAGAGGGCGTTGGGGTCTCCTTTCAACGGCTGGGTAAAAAAGAACAAGTATGATATAAAAGAGTTTGAAAATTACATTATTTCGGAGCGGGCCGAGAGTAATCGACTGTAGTAGGCATTAAACTTTATAATAAAAATCGCTGTGCAAAGATTATCCACGATATTAGCCAGAGTCGCATTTGAGATATAATTTATACTTATTTTTTATGGCTGCTTTTTATTGATTGACACAAAAGAAGTAAATTCTGTCCTGTATATTTTATGTTAAGTGTCTACAATAAAGCGGATGAGTTGCTTTTGTAGCCGTTTTTCTTTGAATTTGTTTGTCTCATACAATTTACGAAGTGTTATACGAGGTGACCTCTCAAGTTCTCATTGGCGGAGGATGTCGGCTTATTTAATTGAGGTAATAAATTGGGGTCCAAGAACAAAAACGGTGTTGACGATCCGCTTATTATTTATCAACAAATGTTTCTTGAATGTGTTTCTGATTCAAATTGGGTGGTTTTGCAACTTGGTATTATTAAAAATGTTTAGGTTATAATTGTGGAAACAGCAAATTCTGCAGCTAAGTATCATCGCGAAAGCCCATAACTAAACACTTTGAGAACAAAATCCCGTGCACACGATGACGACATTACTGTTACCACTCCGGTTCTATAGCGGCCGAGTGTTGCATGCAAGAATAGTCCTTACGGTGGTTAGTTATGGCTTTCCGCGATGGTACATACCTACTCCTAGTAGGTTACGTACGATGCACTTCGTTTTACCTTTATTAAAATCCTAAGTTACATTATAGTTTACTGTCGATTTTTAGACTTTTAACAGAGTAATCGATAATTATAATCTAGACCACCAGCAAAAATATAATAAAAGTCGGACATAATGCATCCGGTGACTTTAATACTTTATAACCAACCTTATCTGTTGTTATTTTATATTTAACCATAAACTTTAATGGAAATCTTTATTTTTATTACGACGCGCACTAAAGTATTGTCGGTATCAGTCATTCTTGCCTCGAGACCACCGACATGTTGATCATAATTATACTTTTAAATAATTACTAATATGCAAGTCAATTAATGGTCACCTTTATGGCTATTAAATACAATCTCAGAGACCAATATAGATATGAAATGCATTTACTAGAACATATATCAGACTTAAGTAGCTTTACTTGTTCGTAATTTTACATGATTATGAAATTTAAAAAGTTATGTGTTAGATTTATTTTATTGGGATATGCTTAAAAACCATAAAAGATAATAAATGCTTCTAAATTCTTTAGAGACAATAAAAAAGTCACGTTAGAGCACTCTTATTTAAATATTAGGCGAAGAAAACATTACATTTCTTTTTTAGCTAGAGAGCTGTTTTTAAATTTAAGTAATTTTCTGATAACCTCTGATTTCTGAAAGTCTAATACTATTTATATGGCGGTTAAGTAATATTGCCTTTCCAGTGACGATATATATAATATAATATACTCGTATATTCAAATCTCATTTTAACTTACATTAGTATTTTCAAGCAAATAATAATTCCTAGACCATCGATTCCTAAATCCGTCCCAGCACAAGCATGCGAAGGGTGTGCGCGAGCGCAGGGTAGACTTAATTAGTTCTTAGACGCGCAAGAATGTGGCACGGAGAGCTGCGTCGACGATGTTATCCAGAAATTAGCCAGCGACCAAATTAGCTGCAGTATACCGTGTAATAAACAGTTTTTAGATAGAGCCGCTCTGCGATCCAATTGTACATGTTATTACGTGCTGGCAGGACAGGAGAATTGGTAGGTATTGGTAGGTACTAATGGGTTCGGTAGTTAAGATTAGTGGTATAGCTTTGGATGTTGTTAAAAGATGGAGGTAGGTCAAGACCTGATTCAAATTAAGAAGTTTTATCCTAAAAGTTGGCAACGTCGTAAATAGCTGTCAAATATTTACCTGTTTTGATTAATTTGGCAATATTACTGTATGGAATTAAGAAATGAGACTAACTAGGGAACTAAAATATTGATTATGAAATGCAATAATTAATATCGTAAAACCGAAATTTTAGATGTAAAAAAGTATTTAGAAACTTTCCAAATGCCTTTGTTACACCTAAAATGGTTACAACATCAAATTCAGTGTTATAATTGCAATTCATTATAAATATTCTAGTTCGCTAGTTAGCCACATTTCTTATTTCCATACAGTAATATTGCCAAATTAATCAAAACAGCGAAATATTTGACATCTATTTGCGATGTTGCCCAATCATTCTCCAATTTTTATCAGTTGATATCAAATCAGTGGGGGGTTAGTGTTTTCAAAGCCTTGTTATTGTATTATCTAAGTAAGTACTGCAAAACAACACGTCCGGAAACTTTTTGTACTAAGTTCTGGTTTTTTAAATAAGATTTACCATCTTAGAGTAATTTTTGACGTGACTTTATGAGGCCCCTAAATCTGCGCTGCAACTACTTTGTAACGGCTTTCGCAAACAGGCGCAAAGTTATCAAAATACGGCAGTTTGCACTTTTTTAGTTTTATAAAAAGAAATGCAATCATCTACAAGGTTTAATTATCCTCAATGTGATATTTTCACTGACTGGTGAAACTCTTCAGCTAGCCAGACGTCTTTTTCTTCGTTTTTTCTACTACTTTAAGTTTTCTGAAGACCCTTAACGCTTTATATATGGATAGGGGGGATATTATGTCTCTAAACGAAGTAAAAGAGAGCTAAAAAATGCAGTGACAACTTCCATATCGGCCTTTTTATCAACAAACCTGATGGAAAATTACCAACTGTTCTCATATTACAATATTGTAAGTATCAACAGTACATTATCTCGACAATTTAGCATAACTAGATGATCCACTTATATTTATCTTCTTGTTTAATATGTTATACACGCTCTTATTATTGTTAAAATATTTAATGATTTCTGTTATCATATTTTATAAGATAAGAGTACGTTGCAAATTTTTACAGTTTTTACTCATTTTGACGGTAAATGGTCTTCATTTTGTGTGGTTAGTGACTTACCTGATGGCAGAGTTTTAAAGTCGTCCATGGGCCTCTGACTTGTCTTCACATACCGTCAAGAAATATCTCTCAGGCATGCCGGTTTCCTCTTGATGTTTTCCTTCACCATTTTTGAAGCAAGTGATAAATGCACGGTATAGTTCGCGCAATCCACGAAGACGCGCCGCACTCCGCTCCGCGCCGTACGAGAGTTCAGCTTATAGTACAGTAATCGCGGAGTGGGGCGCGTCGTCGTGGATTGCACGGACTATATGTACAGATATATTTACAATTTGTCATCGTACTTAGTCGATGCATTAAAGAGTGGTCTATTCGCCCTTTCAATACGTCATTTATTATTGAACACATTTAAAAAAAACTTCGTCACATTTTTCGTTGACTGTACGGAGACCCTCAAGTTTTTTACTGGCTGAAAACGTACGTTATGCAGAAAAACCGGCCAAGTGCGTGTCGGACCAGCGCGAAATGAAGGGTTCCGAAATTGGGATGAATTTATCCCAAGAACAAACAATAGATAACATAAACTCACGCTTTCTTCCCATGGGGGTAGGTAGAAACTACAGAACGCCACCTGCCACGGTCCTTACGTACTCCTTTTGCCTCGTTTATGTTCATACATCTGGTCATACACACACGGCGCGCGCCGGTTGCGAGTACTACGCACCTGGCTTTTCTGAAGAACATCACCAATAAGGTCACTGTATATCCTCCTAGGTAAGGGCGTCCCCTCCCGTCGTTTCCACTCAGATCTGCCTTGTAAATACCTTTTAAAACCAAACCAACCCTAACAACCGTTTTGCAAACTTAACATTGTAGTTGAAAAACATGTTCTTCCGCACATTTAAACTGCAAAATGTAAGTTTGTTCGCATCACATTGAGATATTTACCATGTGTACAAAATTTCAATTAAATTGAATCCAGTAGATTCGGAGCAAATTGGCTGTGACAGACTGACAGTCAGACACACGAGTGATCCTATAAGGGTTCCGTTTTTTCCTTTTGAGTTACGAAACCCTAAAAAGACCACCATAACTGACATTACAAAATCAAAACAAACTTCAAACAAAAGAAAGTAAATAAAACCATTCAATCTATATCATTGAATGACGCCTGAGCAATATGGTGGTAGGTTCAATATCAGAAAGGGCGATCGTTCTGCGGTCGCGGTACCACAAAGGATCGCCTTCGATTCCCGACGTTTCACACAATAATGTGGCCAGGTAGAACGAATTATAAGGCTTTTGATGCGGTTCGTTTTTATAAGGGTCTGTGTAGACAAGAGCTCTTTACAATAGAGAATGGTATCTTTACAAATACCTACAAAAAAAGTAACGCCTATAAATTATGCAGTTAGGTAGTTTATGAAAAGGTTTGTACGAGAATCATGAACTAAAGGGAGCGTTCAGTATTCCTAAGAACTCCCGAATAGCAGGAAAATAAGGCATTAGAAAACCAAAATGACCTCTTGGCTACGTGCATGGAAGGAATAAAAACTATCGGAAACCAGGGACCGAAAACCGATATCGAAGAATTTAGGTTACTTCTACGACTAAAGTTATCGCTATCTGGGTAACCGAGAAGAAACATGTTACCTCATTTAGGTTACCGTTTTAATACTGGTTACACACGCACAGGCGATGCGCGCCCTTTGACTAACGCCGACGACACGTGTAAGATAGAAGTAACTTTTATTTCGGTAACCGATATATTCAATTTAAGGTAACCTTAAAAATACCTGTAATTATTTCGGTAACCGGTACAGAAATTGATTCCCGTATTGATCATACCAGTTTGGTTCCTGTCGCAAAACTGCAAACAAAATCTCAACCTTTAGAGAAGATGCTGTATGTGTGTGAGATCTGAAGTAGTGAGTTTTTAAAGCCCAAACAAACTAACATACTATAGACTTAAACAGCGCATACAAACCAATCAAAAGCTGCGATAATAATATAGGAAGCCGATGTAGCTCATCATCTACCTAACCTTTTCCCGACTATGTTGGGGTCGGCTTCCAGTCTAACCGGATGCAGCTGAATACCGGTATTTTATATGGAGCGACTGCATAACTATCGGGACCAACGGCTTAACGTGCTTTCCGAGGCACGGAGGAGTATCGTCATCTAAAGATGGTCACCCATCCACGGATCGACCGCGGCAAGCGTAGCTTAACCTGATCGATCGAACGGTCCACCTGTTATTTCTTAGTCACGAACCGTTACTGTTATTACTTAGGCGATATAGGCATCTAGTAGAAAGTATAGTCCACCACACATCAGGGGTATAAATTTGAAACATTGACAGCATCTTTATGTCGTAGCAGTAAGGGTGATTTTCGTAGTGCAAGTGTTATAACTGATGTGCACCTGTACCAGATCGGTGAGACCGTTCACTAAGTATCGTCTAACCCGGAAAGACGTGACTAAACAGTAATGTTTGCATCTACTAATTAATTTAACAAACCGGTCAAGCGTAAATCGGGCCACGATACAGAAGTTCCCATACACCATAGCGTGTTTAAATATCAAGTAAGCATATTGACCTACTGTTTTAATTAAATATATGAGACGTGAGATAATGTTGCTTAGGCCAGTGTGTCTTTTGGTTATGAAAGTTGTTAAGATAGTTTCTGCTAATTATTTAATATCGAATATTATAATGATGATAATGATTCTGACAGGCTAAGAAGGAAAAGAACCGTAAGATGAAGATTTTAATGTATTGAAGAACATGAAGGAAATTATTTAAAAAAAAGTGGTGGCTTTCCGGGAGTGCCCACAGAAGTGAAAACTTGAACAAGATCGCCTTGGTGGAAGAAAAATACTCGTATAGAATATTGGTCCGTAACCTTATCTAAATAAAGAGCACAATCGCGTTAATAAAAAAAAAACCAGTGGCACTCCGGGAGTGTCGACAGAAGTGAAAAATTGAAAAAAAACGGAATCAACGCGTTGATGTCTTTTACTCCACGGTGTCGGTAAATTTCGTTACGTTACAGTGCAGTGTCACGAAATCAATGATTTAGTCCCATCTCAAAAATGCCCAACGCGCCTAAAGATGTTTTCACTTCAATAATTTAAAAACAAACAAACTAACTTATAAAGTTATAAGGTAAGTTTTAATCAATTTATACCACTAGAGTCGGTAAAAATGTTAGCAAAAATACGAAAATAAGTGCTACGCGCGTGCTACGCCGTAGCACTTATTTATTTAACTGACATTAAAATCATTTGTATGCTGTCTTCAGTGACTTTCCGACTTTTATGCATCCAGTATAAAGCGTTGAAGTGAAATGTATCGTCTACAATAATTTAACTTATAATTGATCAAGAAAATATTAAGTATCATTTGTTTATACAACGGCACAGGCTAGCTTTTACCAGAAATAGTCATCGTATTAGTCGTTCAGCAGCTTGAATATCATCAGTATCGTCAGAATATAGCAGTTCGTCGTGGACTTAGTTCGACAGTGGCTCCACTGACATCAACTGTCATCAGAAGACAGCCGCCTCGCAACCATCGTTGTGGCGCTCTGCTAAAGTGACTCTCACCAGCCAGTGTCACTCTTATCCAACCTTTTCGGTGATTCCAGTAACCTTGTAACAAAACTAGATGGCGCCACTTGCTGCGCGTCATGTATTAAGTGCAGCCACGGTAAAGCAGTCTATCATCGGTATTTATTTTAATGAAGAACAAGGAATGCGAAGCTTCAGCGCCCCGAAGTCATAATTGCACATAAACAAATACAAGAACAGGACAGGTAAACATCAACAGGTAATGTATGTCTTTCTAAGGTAACTCAAGTATACTTGAACCTAAGCTTTAGCGGTAAACACTTGGCTTTATCTGATGGCTGCTTCCTGTGTCACGAGTCAAATCAATTTGATGCTGATTAGCGCTTTAATGTCATGTATTTAAGAGCTCATTATGAATGGCAGGATCAGTGAAAGGCTACAGAAGTGGTTATCAGCTTTAATTAATCAAGCAGGTGAATTTGGCATCGCCTCACCATCATAGGTGCCGTTCGGGGACTGAAAATAATATTGATAAACTGTTCCACCGAACCACATTTATCAAAATTTTGTTTCAGTGCTGTTAGTGATAGTGCTCAGGTGCGGTTCAGACAAGTGCTGTAGAAATCAGTGCTCTGAGTGGAATACCTCGTATTATGACTAAAATAAAGGTTTGACAGTAAAATTGCTGTATATATACAAAATGACTATGATTGTATTTCGACATTACTCGAGAAATCCATTTAATTGACTATCATTCATCATCATTTCAGCCGAAAGACGTCCACTGCTGGACATAGGCCTCCCCATGCACCGCCACTTCGACCGATTCTGTGCTTTCCGCATCCAGCGGATTCCTGTGCGGCCTTCACAAGGTCATCGGTCCATCTTGTGGGAGGCCTTCCAACGCTACGTCTTCCGGTACGCTGTCGCCACTCCAGAACCTTTCAGCCCCACCGGCCATCCGTTCTGCGAGCAATGTGTCCATATGTCCATTGCCACTTAAGTTTGGCAATTGTTCGGGCTATATCGGTTACCTTGGTTCTCCTGCGGATCTCTTAATTTCTGATTCGATCACGTAGGGAAACTCCGACTCAGCTGGGCAGCGTTCGGGAAGCTACGCAATATCTTCTCGTCCCACATACCAGTGTCTCAAGACGAAAGTCTTTGACCAGTGCGTGTTGCCAGTGATGACCTATAGTACTGAAACGTGGCCGCTCACAATGGGCCTTATCAAAAGTCACCCAAAAGGCAATGAAGAGGGCTATGCTTGGAGTTAATCGATTCGTTTTGGTTTTATTAAATCTTCTCACCACCGCCCCGGTACAGCCTAAAAATAGCGACTTTCTTGTAAGTTTTCCTAAAGAATCTCGACTAGTCGTGATTAATATTAAATATGATATAAGACACAGAACCCAAATATTTTTAATTACCCATGTTAATTAGCTAACGGATGGAAAGTTAACTTTAAGTTAAATGAACACGCGTTTTGCAACACGTTCTCAGGGAATGCGGACGCTGAGGCGGTTTCTAATAAAAAACCACGTTTTATGATTGTCGTGACAAATTATGTGACTTTATCATGAATCTCTAGTTGGTCTCGTTAGAAATATGAGTTTAAGTTTTTTCTGTAACCTAGTTTAATTTATGGTAATGTTAAGAGGGTTTATCCTAAAAGTTGGCAACGTCGTAAATAGCTGTCAAATATTAACCTGTTTTGATTAATTTAGTAATATTACTGTATGGAAATGAGAAATGTGGCTAACTAGTTCCCTAAAATATTAATAATGATACGCAATAATTAATATTGTAAAACCGAATATTTCGTTTTAGATGTTAAAAAAAAGTATTTGGAAACTTTCCAAATGCCTTTTTTACACCTAAAATTGTTACAACATCAAATGCAGTGTTATAATTGCAATTTATTATTAATCTTCTAGGGAACTAGTTAGCCACATTACTTACTTCCAAACGGCTATTTGACACTTCCCGTGACCCAAGGGCTGGCTATTATTACCTTGGCCAGAGGCTAAGCATTGCCATACAACGTGGCAATGCCGCCAGTATCTTGGGTACATTACCAGTCGACAACGATGCAGAGGAATTTTTCGACGCTATATTTTAGTTTGTAAATAGTTTTAGTTAAGTTAGTATATAATTTTGTTATTTCTATCAAATTAGTTATAAGTTATTAACACACTTGTACATAATATATATAAAAAACTTCCATCTTTTTTTATCTTGGGAACTGCCGATTTTTAGAGGAACATAAACATTCAACAGTCCAAAAAAAAAAAAAATAGAATTTTAATTATTGTTATCGATCTCCAGGAGAGCACCGGACTGTCAATATAACCAATTCCTATGACACTCGGCAATTGCTTTCCATTAGTCAAAGAATTTTCGGAATCGTCTCAGTACTTCTGAAGATTACCCCCTACATACAAACTAACTAATGAATACAGATAGGTGCTTCTTTCTTGCCAAGTTCAAGCTTTGGTTTATAGAAGTCTAATAAATTTTCTGTTCAAACAATTTTAGTTGTTGTGATATTTAAGGAATATCAATCAAATAAGACAGAGTCGGTGTCTTTGGTTTAGAATTTTCATTTTGTGCCACCGACTTCCGAAAATTAAAGTTATTTTCACTTTGTAGTGTCTTTTTTTTGGAAGTCGGTCCTTTATTTTGTGAAAAGTTTTGGTACCTACTTACCTATCTCACATAAATTGGAATACCACTACCAGCTATGTAAATAACAGTGACAGGAAGTTATTATAACATCCACATTGACAAAGTGGGTAAAATACGTATTATTGAAGCTAACTCAAAAACTAACCAAGCAAAGTTAACAATAAAAATATGGGACCGCACAAGCTTCTACCAAATAAAAAAAGCATTTTCAAAATCGGTCCACAATTGACGAAAATATCGAGACGAACATAGAACCTTCTCCTTTTTGGAAGTCGGTTTAAAATAAGCTACCAACCTAATAAACATCAACTTTGCATCCTTTCTTTACAAACATAACTTTAATTCCAGCAACATTCACATTCGGTCTGCTTTCAATCCCTTTCCTTATTACCCTGAACTATAAGGAAACCGTCATACAATGCACATGGCTCCATCAACATTTCCTTTAGGTCGGCAAACACCTTCCATCGTCAGGCAGAGTACAATCCATCGCCCGTTCCTAGCAACACTTTCACTCTGATAGCGCGTTTACATCGTAACAATAAAGTCTGTTTTCGTAATACTAACGTGCAGTTCACAGTACAGACGAGTCTCGTCAGGTGTTGATATATGGCACATTGTCTGCCAGTGGGTGGACCGCCTAACCATTGCCACTAAAAGCGACTAACAATAAAAATATGGAAACTAAAGCTTGGGCTACAATGAAAATGTCAGGAGGGAGATAATTTGTGCCGGTTGCGTCTCGAGGGAAAAGGAAGATGGTCATATTAAAACAACTATGGTATAGGTAAATAAATTCGCCGACTTATAATCATGATCAAAACTTTGATCCAGCCCGTCCCATCCTTGATGTCCTCCCTCCGGTTGACGCTCTAAGCCGAGGTTCGTACCCCACAGGGGGTGCCCTTAGCGTTCACCTAGTTTTAATTAGCATAGTTGAATAACACCTGGCTGGAGGTTTTAAGTGTAGTAGCTTAAGGCACCCACAGGAAAGCTCGGTTAAGTAGTCATGATCTCAGAGGTCAACTACGAGATGCAATAACAAAAAAAAAAAATATAGGTAGATAGTAGTTACTAGCTTTAGGTTCTCATTTAAAGTTACGTTGTCCTTTGTCTCACACTTCCCTACTCAAAACAGAACATACGAGTACACATTACATTTTGACGAGGGAATTTAATTCAGGAGAGCAGTGGTGGCCCAGGAGTAACTGCCCCGATTTACGAGTTGTAGGTCGTGGGTCCGAACCCAGGAAGGCGTTTTATTTATTATTTATTTAAGTCTTTTATTTCCCAAAAAGTACATTTAAAAATTCATCACTCACATGGTTTCATAAAATATTAATTTGTTTCTAATTAAATAATAATTTAACAATAATTTGATAAACAAAAATAGTTTTTTAAATAAATAGATTGAATAAAACCCAGCCCGTCCCATCTTTGATGTCCTCCCTCCGGTAAACGCCCTAAGCAGAGGTTTGTACCCCACAGGGGGTGCCCTTAGCGAGCGTTCACCTAGGGCTGGAGAATTAGTAGCTTAAAGGCAACCACAGGATTGACCGGTTAAATAGTCATGACCTCAGAGGTCAGCTAAGAGATAACCTACAGAAAAAAAAAACAAAGATTGAATAAAATAAAATAAATTTGGTATTTAATCTCTTAATCAATTAGTGTTATTGGGTGCCCATTTAAGGGCGAAGGCCTCCACCATCTTTCGCCTTTCCTCTCTGTCTTAGGCTATCTAGGAAGACGCTTTACTTTGCGTAAATAATTTCATCACCACTTGTGGTTGGTTGATTACAGCCCACTCCCTCTCGAAGAGAGATGGCCTGTGTCCAGTGGGAACATTATAGGCTGATTATGAGGGAATTCAAGCTAAAGCTCAGTAGTTCTATCTGCTATTAAACCAATAAGGTGGCATCATATCACTATATTAAACCTTCATGGTGTCAGACAGGTAGAATGCCAAGTATTAGCTCTACAGCAACCGGTAAGTAGCTCACGCCACGGGCGCTATATTGCAATAACGCTTATCCCTCTCTGAAACCCCGAGGAGTTAGCAAATGGAGGGACAACGTGCGACACACGCTACGTAAGTCATTTGCATAAAACTTGCTCTGACATCAACAGTCACCTTTGTTGAATGACACACGTTTTGTTTTCCATTTGCACGTTTTAACAATTTGATCAGCGCATGGAAGATAAATAAGATGACTGATTATCGGCAGGCCGACACGAAGATGGCGGGACAAGCTTGACTCCTTACCGAAAGGACTGGCCGACACTAGCAATAGACTGAATTGTGTGGCCAAAGGGAGAGGGAGGCTTTTACCCTGCAGTGGAACAATACAAGCTAGTTAGATTAGATTAGATAGATTATCGGTGAAGGAAAACATCGTGAGGAAACCGGCATATTCTAGAACCAAAAATTCGAAGACATATGACATCTACCAACCCGCACTGGGCTCGCGTGGTGGATTACGGCCCACTCCCTCCCATCAAGAGGAGGCCTGAGTCCCAGCAGTGGGAACATTATAGGCTGATTATGGTTATGTTTATAGATAGATTATCATCAAAATACTTAGAGATTGGATGATCAACAGCACACAGGAAGACACAACCGCTCACCTGCCGGAAATATCTGTCTTTCGCGTAATCCACGTGCGGGTGGAAAGGAGGTGGTCTCTCCATTTAGTAATTACTCCGTGGTTGTCAGATAAGAAACAGCTTTCACGGTTCTATAATCCGATATTAGAAATAAGATAGTATCGCGCACCGTGCGCCGATGTGTGATCCCGGCCAAAAATAGACGCGTGACTTTTATTGTGGGTGTGGAAGAAGACGACTTAGGGCGAGTGTTTAGTGGAAAGGCAGCAGCGGGCTGCATATTGCAAACAATATTTAAGCAGGATTTCCAAACTACGAGCAATGCAGGAGTAAGCATTGTCATCTATTGTTACTGTTAAAAAGGACAGTCTCTTTTCTAGGAGCATTTTTTTTTAATCTTGACAGATTGGTGACCGAGGCGAGGGACAAGGAATAGTTGCTCTTGCGACAAAATGAGTTGAAAAAGTAAAAAAAAAACAGACATAACATAACATCACGCCTGTAATCCCCGAAGGGTTAGGCAGAGGTGTACCTAAAGTACACCCACGTTTCGCCAGTTATATTTAAGTCCCATGTAATGGGGGGCGAGCCTATTGCCATCAATCGCACAAATCCAGACTCCGGGTTGCTACTGAGAAATTCCAGATGGAAAAACCCAATAACACTTTGCCCTACCCGGGAATCGAACCCAGGACCTCATATTCAGCAGTAGTGCTTGGGACCACTAGACCAACAGTAAAAAAAACCCAAAAAAAAATAATTACTAATTTGTTGCCAGTTGCTACTGACACGGTATGGATGGCTAAATAACAAGAGACAGTTCTATCATGGAATTGTGACTACTCCTACCCGTACTCGCTCCCGTTCTCTCCTGCCCCATGTCCTCACCCTCTACACTCACCGGATCGCGTGCAACTTGTTATTACTGTGCATCCAGCCGCACGTCGCCGCGGTACCGTATTATAATTAGTCGACTCGCTCGTGGCGCCCTCTATAATCTTCCGTGATAAGATAATTAGGCGTCAGATTAGACGTAATAGGAGAAGGAAAATGTAAATTATGTGGCTGTGTCTACTTTGATTATTTAGTTTTCTGCGTAGCGTTGTGTCGTTAGGATTAAGTCATTTGCCTTAAGCCTATATAAAATTCAAGGCATCGAGGTTTTAAATAAATTAAGAAAAACAACAGTGGCGCTCCGGGAGTGCCGACAGAAGTGAAAACTTGAAAAAAAATCGGCACCGCGGTAATCAACGCGTTGATGTCTTTTACTCCACGGTGTCGGTTAATTGCGTTAGTGTCGCGAAATCAATGGTATAGTCCCATCCCAAAAATGCCCAACGCGCCTAAAAAATTAATTAATTAAGACCAAAAATTTGTCCATACGTTGTTAGTGGTTAGTAACAGATTATGCTTCCATGCTATGTTAGTGTGTGTTTACCATAGTATATTGAATTTTATAAAGTGAAAAATAAGATCGATTTTTCATCAAAGTCTTAATTTCTAACCCTTTAAAAAAGTCCAATAGTATCTTATCATCAAAATTAAAGCAATGCAAAGCAATTAAAGCTTTTATTTTGAAGATGCTGAAACAACATTGAAATACTGAAAGTTTTATGTTCTTCATACATAATTAGAATTACGTACCCAATCGTATGCATGACTCGACGGACACACCTTTTTGCTAATTATGGTTTATGCGACCTTAAAACATTATGGTTTCTCGCAATAAACGGCTTCAAACAAAGCCGAGACCGTGTAGGTGTTTCTAAGAACGATCAAAAACTTCCCGGAAAGCCCTATGCGACGATTTCCTTAAGAATTTCTTGAAAGTGCTGCCAACTTCATCTATCTAACTGTCATCGCAGGTACGTACGCCCATTGAAAAATGGCTATATTTAGTAGTAAAGTAAACTAAACTTGTATTATGAAGAGAAAATATTTGATTTTTTGTATGTTTGTTTGTTTGTAATGAATAAACTCAAAAACTACTGGACCTATTTTAAAAATTATTTCACCAGTAGAATGCTATATTAACTATCTCTGAGTAACATCTATACTAATATTATATAGAGGTAAAATTTGTTTGTTTCTTTGTAAGTTTGTAGGATGTAGGGGGGTAATCTCTGGAACTACCACATCTAACATCACGAACAAAGATATCACGCGGGCGAAGGCACTGGCGGAAGCTAGTATGAAATAAACGTAATTTTCCGTCATATCAACTAAAGAAAAGTTCAATCCAATAATACAGTTTCGTCCAAAATAAACCAAGCAAGCCTGGGTACCGAGATATAAGTACAAAATTACGACAATTTGTTTCCACGTTAAGTATAAAACTACTAAAAACATAATCAGGGAGACAAGGACTAAAATAAACAAAAGAAGTCGCGTAAATTCAGTTTTATCCCCACTCAATTGTTAAGTGTACGTAATTATAGAGAGGCTCGGTTGGCCACGAAGTCTCTCGGATTTCTAAGGTGAGTTTACACTAGAGTATTTACATGTAATCTCATGTTTCTACGAATGTTCGGCGTATTGTTCGATGATATACTTACTCATGGCGAACGAGCATTTATAGTCCATTCACAGTTATTTTACATCTAACAGCGGCAACCTTATTACAACGACAATGAACGTCACTGTGATTTTGACAGACTTGTCAGTGCAGCAACCCAACAGCAACCTTATTCTATGGAGATTAAAAAGATCACTGTGATTTAGAAAGTGATGCAGAATCAGACGTAAAATAACTTGTAATATTCGTTTTAGTTTTTGCTCGATGAAATATTACACGAATCAAATAACGCCCGATGTTCTGTTATAAGTAAATGCACTAATGTGTCCTCAATCTGTAGTTAGCTCAATGACATTCCTCAGACCAATAAAACTTTTTTATTGGTCTGAGTGACATTCATCTCACTCTGTCATTTGTCTATAATAAAAGCTGATCATAAAACATACAGCGAACATATCGTTGGCCAATTAAAATTATTATTAAAATAATATAAGGCACAATAATTGTGCATGCAGTTTAAATTACAAGTTTCAATTTGATGCAGTATATTCCCACATTTTATTTTGAAATTTTATAGGACGTAGTTCTGTAATTGTTTGAAAGATAGTTTTTTTGTTTAATTAGTTTTGTACTTGGGTAGGTACATGTCAATTGGGCTGCGTTAATTGGGTACCCAATTAGCCACGGTGGTAGCCCACTGTACATCGGTACAGATGGTTTATGCTAATCGAATTCGCCGTTGAAAACGGCGCCATTTTCTTTTACATTGATGATGTCTGAAAAATTAATGTAATTCCCGTAAAGTTTACTTTCCTTATCCTCAAACGTATCACATTTTCGTAAATGATTAAGATTAATCTGTTTCATTTTGACAGTTCAACAATATTCATTGCGTTATTTACGTTGTTGAGCAGATTTTTTTTCGAACTTATGAAGCAATGGATTAACAAATTCTTTCGAAATAATTCAGATTGTGATTGATCGTGTAATACGCAATTAGGGTAATATTACTGGTTTGTAATATAAAATCGATTAAAGTAGAAATATCGTTATTGTAGGATAACAACGAGTTAGAAATGGAAGGATCAGGATCGTTTTATCTTGATGAATTTAAATAAAGAGTGTGTGTGCATACACCACTCAGTAGAAGTGAAAACTTACGACTAGAGCCGAGTATATGCGATTCAGTGCCGAGTAAACGCGACTCAGCACCGAGCATACGCGATTCAGCGTCACCGACCGACTGGAGCTCGAGTATATACGATTCAGCGTCACCGACCGACTGCAGCCCGAGTATACGCGATTCAACGTCACCGACCGACTGGAGCCGAGTATGTCCGATTCAGCGTCACTGACCAGCGGGGTAATTGCGTAACACACGTACAGTAGCAACAGCTTTAATTTTGACAGTTCATAAACATTCATTGCGTTATTTTACGTTGTTGAGCAGACTTATTTTTCGAACTCATGAAGGATTTGCAATAACCTTCAAAATCATTCAGGGATGCCGAGCTCGGTTCAGTTTTGTTCACTGTTCAGAAAGAGTGCAAAGAAGTTTCACTTCTAAATGTAAATTTGAACGTGCAAGTCGTGCAACGAAGTATTATACAATGTCGCCCGTAGCCATGTGACCACCCGTATTTTTCTGAATATTCATAAAAATTTATCGAACATTATCTTAAATATTTTTCATGTTATTAAATTTTTTATTTTTTGTGTGGCGTTTACCATATCTCCGATGTTATTGGCTCAATTTGGGTTCTGTTTATTATTTTTAAAAGCGTATGAGTTATTTTATCGGATAAACTAACATTTTATTAAAATTTGTCTACCTTGAAAAAAAAAAAAGGAGGAGAAGACATTCTTTTAAAAAAAATAAAACAGTATTTATTTAAAAAACAAGTGTAAGTCTTTAGTGGTATGAGGAACAGGGAGTAAAGTTCACTCATCTACCATAGAAAAGGGAGAATCCTCCGACCAGACGGGTGTTGTGTCTGGTGGGCAACTGCCCAACGGTTTGAAGTCGGAATCTTTGAAGTCGATCGCTCGGTAAACTATAATTGCGCGATGCAGGATTTGTGTGACGTCATGTCTATGATGCGTAGTTCGTATGTGGCGGTGTAACCGCTACAAGTCCATAAAACCAAAGAGGAATATTGAAAAAAAAAACGATAATTTTTCATGAATATTCAGAAAATACGGGCGGTAACATGCTCATGGGCGGCATTGTATGGTACTCTGTGGTGCAACGTGTGCACGCGACTGTATACTAACAAAGTAAAAAACACACAACATTGTTACAGTCGGCTTACCCAGCAATAAACACTGATAATCTTCGTAAAGCAAATAAGTATTTAAATTGGTTTATTAAATCAAATACGTTGTCGGCCATAATTCGATGCTAATTGCAGGGTGTTAATGTCGTTTTTAACGTTCAGATTATAGTTTTATACTGCTATTTGAATAAGGGCCCGGTGGAGACTTACAAAGTTATCGCGAGTTCTTGCTATTGCAATGTCGCTGTTTTCCCCTCCTGATAAGATAGTCGTTGCCTATTGGTTGCAGGGACAGGACTAATGATACTTAGTGTATTTAATTTTAAATACCAGGATTTTCTGAGAAACAGTATTGTTTCTCTTTTCGAGCGGTTACCAAAGTCATGGAAATGCAATAAATGAAAAGGTATTTGGTAGAGGAAGACCAAATTTATATTTTCATAACTGCATTATGTAGGTGAATTATTAATAACTACCTTTAACCCGCGAAATATCACGGATTTTTATATACACCGTGACATTTTAGTCATTTTACAAAAGCAGCCCACTTCATGTATCCAATGAATACTAAACATTCCTTAAAAAATAAATGATGTACGCCGTGATATTTTAGCCGTCGGACCATAAATAATCCGACATAAAATAACTCTAGGAGCATTTTTTTAAAGTGAAATCTTCTTTAGGCGCGGCAAGTATTTTTACTTTAAAGGTTTTCGAAGTATTTTTTCAAGTTTTCATTTCTGTCGGTACTCCCGGAGTGCCACTGTTTTGAAGTGAAAACTTCTTTAGGCGCATTGGGCATTTTTGAGATGGGAATAAACAATTGAACTCTCGACACTGTTACTGTTACCGTTACCGACACCTCATTAAAAGTATTTCCTGCACAATAAAATTTACCAAGTTTTCACTTCTGTCGGTACTCCCGGAGTGCCACTGTTTTTTTAGAACATAGGTATCACAAAAATAAATATGAATGTTTAGTAAAAATGTCACGGTGTATATTTTTTTAGATTTTTAATTCGTATTCTTTAAGGCACCTCTTTAGGTCATGAGATATCCGAATATCAAAAAATATTTGGCCTAACTCTTAAGGGGGAGGCGTGAAACTTGATTCGCTGTAACAATGTATAATAGATAATAAACCGTGAGGGAATTCAAGCGTATGTATAAGTCTATTTCTGTAAAAAAAAAAATACAAGAACACTACTAAATTGTTAACTGCTACAATCAATTAAAGTCTACAAGTCAATTAACACAGAACAGTTTGTAATTAGTAACGTTTAAGTTATTTTTGCCGACTGTTTCGTATTTTTTTCGTTTTACCTACGCACAATCGGACTGAGCCTAATAATTAATGAATTTACAATGGCCTCGAGATTTGAAAACAGGAAAGTTTTTTGCAACTTTTTCTTGGAACAGTAGAACATCTTTTCATTATGATTTTTTGTTATATCCTAAACCCACAAATGGACAGCATAATTGATTGATTGATAGACTGATCCAAAGCGTCCTATGATATCTTTCCTAGTTTCTTTTTTTACAGAAAAAGGTATACTGTTATTGGGTTTTTCCATCTGGAATTTCTCAGTAGCAGCCCTGACTCTGGATTTGTGCCCGGTTGATGCCAATAGATTACATAAATTCAAGAGCCCTATTACATAAATTCAAGGTCGCTCAGCGATCAATGGAACGGGCAGTGCTTGGAGTCTCTTCGAGGGATCGATTCCAGAACGAGGTGATCCAGCAGAGAACCAAAGTTATCAACATAGTTCACAGAATAAGCAAGTATTAGCCGTAGAACTGATGACCGTTGGCGTACACGTGTTCTTGAGTGGAGACCGCGAATCGGCAAACGTAAGGTAGAACGCCCTCAGGCTAGGTGGAGCGACGATGTTCGTAGGGTGGCTGGTAGTAGCTGGATGAGAGTTGCCAAGAATCGAGCTGAAGTATGGACGTACTATGGGTTTACCTCTACCTAACCCTTCGGGGAATTCAGGTGTTATGTTACTAGAACTAGGCACACAGACAAAAACTTTGGTCGCATTAGCCGAATTTTCTAACTTAAATATAATCAATAAAATTGTTACGTTATAAAAAGGTAGTACCTGGGTGACCGAGCTCTACTCTGGTGAAAATAGAGAATGCTCATTTAATAGTATGGGATAGTTCATACTGCCATGATCATTATTTTAATGTCAATCATGTCATGTCATTATTCATTATCTTGTTCTAAACTTTGGGCGACCGAGCTCTGCTCGAATGAAAATACGGAGAAAACTAATTTTCCCAGACATGAGACCTAGCTCGATCGATTTTTCGCCCCCGTAAACCCCTATATTGCAACTTTCGTTAGTTCGTTAACAATCGTTAGAGCCGATCCCGAGAACGTGAGTAGAAATCTTTATACAAACAAATAAATGTATTTACAAATATTGCTCGTTTAATAGTATAGGATACAGACAGATAGGTACTTACAACGCAACCTACTTACAACATTTAAATTTATTAAAACTATACTAAACTAAAGAAGAGACATTCTCCAAGTGATGTCTAGTAACACGATCTAAAGTAATCTTGAACATTCTTAAAGCTTACAATAAAGGTAGATACCGATGTAGGTACACTTAATTGCCAGACGGAAATACGCTTAACGGACGTAATTAAGATTAGAAGTGCAGGAAATAACTACGCTAATACGTCGAGTGGACGTAAAAGCGTGCTTACACTGATGTTGGAGTCGCTGCTTTTATACAATGTCGCCCATCGGCATGTGCCCGCCCGCATTTTTCTGAATATTTATGAAAAATTACCGAAAAAAACTTTAAACTTCTTCTTGACATTTTTTTTTTCTGAACCCCTATCTATGGTTTTATGAACTTACATAACACTTACATTACACTAGTGTTTTTTTTTAAAACACTTCTTTTTTTGAAAAAAATGTTTTCGCTTCCGTTTTTTTTTGCTTTTATGTACTTGCAAAACACAATTGTGTTTTTTTTAAAACACTTTTTTGCATAGTCGACAAATTTTAATAAAAATGTTAGTTAAGTCGATAAAATAACTCATAAGCTGTTAGAAATAATAAAAAATCGAGCCAATAACATCGGAGATAATGGCAAACTCTACTCAAAACATAAAAAATTTAATAACTTGAAAAATATTAAAGATAGACTTATTAAGTTATTTTTTGAAAAAAAATCATGTATATTCAGAAAAATACGGGTGGGCCGGGACAAATGCCGGGACAAATGCCGATGGGCGACATTGTATACTCGGACATAAAGCATGAATGTTTTTTTTTGTATAAAATTTAAAAGTGAAACAAAATAAGAATTGTAAGTGCAAGAGAAAGGTAACGACTAACGAGAGTTGATCAATTAATTATAATTTTTTATTAAATTTAAGGTAGTGGTTTTTTTTAATAGAACTTTCCTAGCAATAAAAAGTGCGTTATTTTTATCTTAATACCTCTATATCTAGAGATGAATACCGATGGTATCTAGTTTCTGATTTCCTTCCATTGATTTACAATTTACGCCGAAGATAAGCAATTAATAGTGTCGTATCTTTTTTTTATTTCCTGATCTCAATCTTAATAAGACAAGATAGCTAGATAGCAGGTATTAAAATAAATCTGGACGGTTTTCTTTTAATTCTCAAGCACATAACTATACTCCGTTGGTTTAGGTAGTTAAATAAATGTAAACAAAAAAAAAACACGTGATGAGAGAGCTGTCAAGTAACCGACTAAACGTAATACCTGTCACTTCAGTTGTCATGCTACGTCACAGTTGTACTCTTCAATTTAGCAATGTTATAATTCGTTGACGTTTAGAGCACCTTTTTGAGCTCTTTATAATAGACATTTACGATACATTAATAAAAGAGAAAACTATCGTAAAAATCGAAAATAAATTTAATATTGTTATGACGTATTTTTAAACCAGAAAGTGTCATCTATAAAAACCCTTTTGCAATAATCTTGCATACCTACGTTGGAAATCGGTTGGCAAACTCAAACCATTTATTTAAATTAACTGTTTACAGGTACTCTTGAATAGTCAAAGGCGTCGGTGAGCCAGAAAGATGAAGCTAGTTCTCACTTCCAAAGCGTAGTGGATTCCTATGGAGAAAAACAGGCAAGAAACTCCGTGGATACTCTTTTAAATGTTTGTCGTGGTATGCGGAATGGTACGGAAGAATGAAAACCATGTCGTTAGACTCATGAGACTCGTGAGGAAAGTTTTAAGTCTGAATAATGGTTTGTGGAGTAGGGGAAGACCAAACAATCGACAGGTGGAATGTTTTAAAGATTATGTGGCTTCAAATAATAGCACGAAGGAAGAAGAAGAAATGCTGTACCGACTCCAAACAGATTAGGATAAGGAAGATACTTTGTCTGCTGCTATTATGACCTAAATCATTCAAATCATTTATTTATTTGCAAACATGGGTAAAAGAGATACATAGATATTTTTCGTTATAATAAAGTTCTCCATATTTTACCATTATATGGGTATGCTAATAGTGTAACAAAACTTAAAAGTATCAATAAAATCTCAACTAAATTCAATAAATCACATTAAAAACAAAAAAAAATATTCAGAAAAATGTGGGCGGGCACATGCCCATGGGCGACATTGTTTAGTAATCTTATGTTAACAACTTAATAGCGTATATGTAAATGGCATTAGCACTTAGCAGTATTCACATTTTGTTTACTAACTTAAAGTTCCTAATAATGTGTTAATAATTCCAGATTCCGTTTGGCACCCTACGGGTACGGAACCCTAAAAACGAATGGCATTGGGATTGTGAGTGTGTTTTACGGAATTACCCGACTGTTTTGTCTCTCGTGTGCGCACTGTCGTAGGGCCTTCGACCGTCTCCCGACTAACCCATAATTACTATTATATGCTGTTCATTGTGCTATAAAATTCTGTATAAATTGGTCGTGAAGGACGGAAGATGGCCACCATAAAACTTTGAACTGTCAGGAGCGTATTAACGGCCGTTAATTGTAGGATACTTTAAATAACAATAGTAATACATTATAACGTAAATAAATCCTATACTATTAAATGAGCAATATTTGTATACAATGTCGCCCATGGGCATGCGCCCGCCCGCATTTTTCTGAATTTTTATGATTTTTTTTCGATAATTTTTATATGGTCTGTCTATCTTGACATTTTTTTTTCCAAATTCCCCTTTGATTTTATGAACTTGTGTTTTTTTTTGGAAAAAAATTTTCGCCTCCCTTTTTTTTGCATAATCGACAAATTTTAATAAAAATGTTAGTTAATCCGATAAAATAACTCATAAGCTTTTAGAAATAACAGAATCCAAATCTAGCCAATAACATTGGAGATATTATGTCAAACACTACCCAAAACATAAAAAATTGAAGAACGTAAAAAATATTTTAAAGTTTACCCCTTTTTAAAGTTATTTTTCGATAATTTTTCTTGAATATTCAGAAAAATACGGGCACATGCCGATGGGCGACATTGTTGTAATCACGTTCTGGAAAACGGCTCTAACGATTTCGATGAAGGTTGCAATATAGGGGTTTACGGGGGCGAAAAATCAATGTAGTTCAGTCAGTCGTTTTCTCCGTATTTTCATCCCAGTAGAGCTCGGTCGCCCAATGTTTAGAACAAGATGGCAACCTTAGAATAATGATGACATGGCATCATGGAATTAATATGTACGTATTATCATAGCAGCATGAAATTAGCATGTTACTATACTCGTACATGTAATTAGTATGAACAATCTATAATATGCATTCTCTATTTTCACCAGAGCGGAGCTCGGTCGCCCAGGTACTAAGGTAAGGCAAAGGCAAGGCTAAGGCTAAGGTAATAAGTCCGCCTCTGTACATTTGTGTGCTTGAAGTATTAAATAAATAAATAATAATAATAATATTTAAAAATTATTCTACTAAATAAAATATAAAATGTATTAAAAAATTGTATTGGCACCAGCTGTCTCAGTCTGTGTGCCCATTGGCCACCATTCCTTCCATTTTTCTTTATCTATTGCTATTCGAGACTTAGTTATCTTCGTAGAGTAACCAAAACGTAAATAAACTAATACTAAATTAAAGGTAAATGTATTTGCCTTGTCTTTAATTTCTACCTCTGTCTGCATGATGGCTATTTTCTTTATTTATTTATATTTCTAACCTACTCTCTCAATAGCGACACAGGTAACGTGAAGGTTTTGATATGAATTTGAACACGGCAGGGACATCAACGCGCAACCTCGACCATGAATTCAGTACATACAAACCACATACGATTCTGGACACCCTGCGTTGAAACTTTTTGTCGGTTATGAAAAAAAAATGGTAAGACTGAGGCCTCATAATGCGTTGCGTTGCGTCGTCGCATTGTATGCCACACCTGCGTTGCGATGATGCACGACGCAGTCGCAACGCAAGAAGGCGACGCTCAACATCGCAACGCAAGAGATGTTTGCTTGTTTGTCCTATTTTGCCCCACTAACAGTGAAACACTGTCTGTCATCGCACCGGAGCTCCGACAGCATCACCCTCTCCCCGCTTCGTCTCTCGTTCGTCGATCAGTTGAAACGTCGCGTGCGACGCCGCAACGCATAATGTGGCATGTCACTAAATAATATATGTAAAACGACGCAGCGTTGTCGCTGCGACGACGCAACGCACTAATGAGGCCTCACTCTAAGCCGACGTACGCACGGACGTAATAAAATCGCGGCGCGATTTTATCGTGCACTAGATTTTCAACTCTCGGTGTCAAACCGAGCATTGAGAATCCAACGCGCTGGAACGCACTAGACCCAGCGCTTTGAAAAAACACACTGTTGGATTTTCAACTCTCGGCGCTAATCAGAGCGTTGAAAATAAAGTGCATGAAAAAAAAATCGCCGCGATTTTATTACGTCCGTGCGAACGTAGGCTAACAGGTTGTGCGTCAATGCCACAATAGGTTTGGGCTTTCGCTTCGAGAAACATAATGCTTTGCTATAAGTTAAGGGCTAAGTAAGTAACTCAGTCTAATAATTAATATTCTCAGCACATCTGCAAGTTTCAGCATTGCATAACAAAACACTGTTAGGTTGACCTGTCGAATTCATCAGCAGCGAGTACTGGTAAAATTGAGGGGACAACACCGTTTTCAGTACCGTAGTACCTACATAGGATAAGCATAATCAGTCTTTAATGTTCCCACTGCTGGGACCCAGACCTCCTCTCTTCGAGAGGGAGTGGGCTGTAATCCGCCACGCAGGTCTAGTGCTGGTTGGTAGAAACGTCTTCGAATTTTTGGTTCTAGGTCCCAAACTTATTTTGTCTATTGCCCACTTTGAGAATAAATTATTTTTTTGCGCTCCCATTTTTTCACCTACTTAAAAACCACTATACTAGATGAAATTAAAAATTGCCCCCAAGCCTCTACACAACGCTCCCATTTTTTTTCTGGGTGTCTTACCGCCCTCTTTAGGCCTGCAGCGCCCACAATGGGGCGTTATTGCCCACTTTGGGAAAGGCTGTTCTAGGACATGGCGGTTTCCTCACGATGTTTTCCTTCACCGTTTTGAGAGGTGATTGAATTATTTACATAAAGTAAAGCTTGAGTTCATCGAAAGAGTGATCCAGAAACATGCAAAAGCTCACGAAAAGAGACTTCATCAGCATGTGAACATCGAGGCAATCCAGCTTCTCGACCACACAAACATAGTTAGAAGACTAAAAAGAACAAAACCGTTCAAGCTAGTGTTTAGTGTTAGTGAATAGTGTAAAGTATAAAAGCGCCAAACAAACACAAGAACGAAGTGTATTCGCCTTAACAGAGACAATAAGAAAAGTGCTATTGGACACATTCTTAGTAAAGACAATTTACTCGTTTAGGTTACAATTAAATTACTTATTAGTCTATTTATAAGGCTAGATTGTAATAAAATTAGGGTCCATTCTATTGTTGAACATTAGGGAAAACAATAAAAATAAAATAAAGTAAAGCGCCTGCTTGGGTTCGAACCCACGACCTGCAACTCGTAAGTCGGGGTCGTTACCACTGGGCCACCACTCTTCACCGTGTACGCTTACTTACATAAATATAGAAGTATAATTGAAGTATCTCCTAACACATGCATCCAAGTTTGTTTCACTATAAGCAGTCGTGTTTGGAGTGATAACATTGATAGGAGGTATATTTTCTATAGTCCTGATAAGCGCGGTTCGATTCAAGTACTTACAAGAAAGATAACGATCGAATGCGCTTTAAAAGCCACGGCGAAAGCTCTTTTCTGAGTATCTAACGAAAAGATTTCTTCAAGATTTGTCGATTGGAAACCGAAATAATGCGATACTTATGATTTTTTCTTTTTTCATTCATAGAAATTGATTTTGAGGAGGCTTAGTGAATAGCTAATAGTTTTAGGACGAGTATATAAAAGGCATGTGTACAAAAAAAATTTTTTTGTCCTTCTTGTTGATTATTTAAAAATATTGAACACTTATTTTTTTCTTTTTGACGTAATCAAAAGATTACGGCGATACATTGAGTTAAAATGTGGCATGACGTCACGCCTTGCTAGATTTATTACTGCGTTGTGACGTAGCGAGCCCCCAGTCTCCAACTTTAATGCGTGTTTTCTAAGTTATTTTTGATGAATATGATAAAGCAAAAAAATACGCGTCTAATTTTTTTTTATTATCTGAAAGACGGACTAAATAGAATTTCTTTTTTTTACCTAGGCAACTACAGTATGCGACAGGTGTCTAAGCATTATTTAGATCTCTCATTTCAAAGCTTCCCTTTATCACTTTGATGTTTCCGGTGAGGTTGAAAAGTGCTGTGTTGAAATGTATAAAATTCAGATGATGCATTCGGCTGTATGTTTCAAGATTTTGTTCTCAGGTGTCTACGATATTGAAATAAGCTCAATAGCCATAGAGTTTTCCCAATTCGGAAAAAAAACTGGTGTCAGAGTTTTAAAGCCGCCCATGGGCCTCTGACTTAGCTTCACATGCCGTCGAGAAATATCTCTCAGGCATAGGCCGGTTTCCTCACGATGTTTTCCTTCACCGTTTTTGAAGCAAGTGATAATTATAAAAAAAACAACCGACTTCCAAAAAAAAACACTACAAAGTGAAAAATAACTTTAATTTCGGAAGTCGGTGTCTTGGGTTTTGTGTTTTCGTTTTTTGCCACCGACTTCCGAAATTAAAGTTATTTTTCACTTTGTAGTGTTTTTTTTTGGAAGTCGGTTGTTTTTTTTTGAAAGAAAGAAAGAAAGAAATCATTTATTTGCTAATAATATAAAATATTGTGTAATGTATAATATTGTGTTATGTTGTGTTATGTAGGCATGCAAAATATTAGGTTTGAATTAAATAGTAATATAGATACAGCTATTACGATCATTATTAGTCATAATCGAATTTTTGTAAAAAGTTTTTATTTTTCACTTTTTAGTTGTGGTACCTACCCCACACATATTCGAATACCACTACCTGCTACCAGTGACAGGAACTTATCATATCATCTACATACTAAGTGGGAAAAAAATACGTATTTTGTAGCTAACTCAAAAACTACCCAAGCAAAGTTAATAAAATTTATATGGGACCAATTTGGGAGCGTACCCTTTCAAACAAAAACAGAATTTTCAAAATCGGTCCACAAATGACGGAGAAATCGGTGGACATACATAAAAAAAAAAACAAAAAAAAAAAAAAAACAAACATACGCGACGAACATATAACCTCCTCCTTTTTGGAAGTCGGTTAACAATAAGCACATGAATCCGAAAAGTCAGAGGTGCGTTCGTTGCCTTGGGTTCGAACTCGAGACCTATGACTTGGCAGTCCGACGGTCACACCACTGGGCTATCCCTGCTATGGGTAACTGGGTAACTGTAATGATGCCTTAAAAATATTTCTATCCTCCATTATTTTCCCACATACAGGATGTATTACGAGCTAATTTGTAAATAATAAAACCGATATTAGGGCCGCGCCGCACCGCTGCGCCGGCGCACGCCCACGTTATCCGTCACATCTACACCTTAACAGCATTTGAATTACATTAATTTGTAGCGGGCCTTATGTGTAACTTACCGCGTCATTGGTATGCCGCAAGTTACAAACTTAAACGTACTTTGAATGTTAGAAACAGAAGTAGAAGGAATTCAGTTCTTCCGCAAATTGAAGAGGGAGGGAGGAAGGCTTGACCTTACATAGATTTGCCTGCTTATTATCAAAAGAGTGCAGGAAGAAACTAACTTAGAGGAAGACATGACGAAGTAATCAGCTTTCTTAATGGTAGATTTTAACATCGTATTTAAGGTTCCACTACTCGATGGCTCGAACTCGTTGGTAGCGTGGCTAATATGCATGCTATTTAGTACAGTTTTTTAAATATTTAGTGAAATAGACGAAGATTTATAACGAAAATGAGTGCGTAAAATTTCATGAACAGACCTTTGGGGGTATAGATATTATGGAAAAACTACTAGATGTATCTACTCAAAATAAAATTATTTGCATTTTTCAATAAATTATCTATTCTTGTACTGTTTATATCTTGCCATTTTTATACTACATAAGTCATTTATTTAAGCCCAAAGATGAGTTAAAATTAGTGTTGATATTTGGAAGTTTCAAAACTCATAACTTCCAAACCAATACTTTTTTCCCAATTCTGCTTCCATACAGGGCTAGATAATCATAAGGCAAATTGATATAATTTTTAGTTTTGAACGTACACCATCAAACAGACGAGTAATCATCATACTACGTTTGTATGGAAGAATGCCCGACTAGCGTCCACCTTAATAGTGAATGATAGTGTGACGGTTGACAAGGGAGAATGGAAGAAGAAAACGAGTGCGCCAACCCCACGTAACATGGAACAAGGGCAAGAAGATGATTATTTAGGAAGGTCATGCAAAGGTCCATAGGTTAAGCTTCTACGTCTTAATTAGCTTAAATATCGGTCTTCTTTAGACCGATATTTATTGTTTTCAATCTGGACAAATATTGGGTATATCTATAACTACATGGATTCAGGCACATAGAACGTTAAATTGTTGAAGTCATTTTGAATACCTTTGATGCAACTAGTCAGCGATATTCACTCCGCCCCGCTACCGCTTATAACTCGCACCTCAACCCAATACTAGCAAGTCACGCACAACTATACACGTTCACACGTCGCGGTACGTCCGAACTACTCCGAACAACAACGATTGGGAACGTACAATCGAACTGATGACGAAATGGGATTAAAGGCCGGCCCTATATGGGGACGTTATGTTGGGCCAATGGACTTCCGAGAAGAGAGAGGAAATTCAGATGTAATTTGAAAATGGTTTTTTTTTTGTGTTGATAGAGCTGGTTGTTTTACGAAAGTGTTGGGGATGAGTGGCGTGGCTTTTGGTTCCGGTAGTAAGGTTTCATGGTAAATCAATACACGCTTTTTTGGGAATTGCTAATTAACAATAGTGGGGAAAGGTATAAAAAATTAGTAAGTCCTACTAGGGGTGCATTTAGTCTTCACGAACGAGTGAGAGTGTACCTTAGTATAATGAAGCGAACTTGTTGCGCAAATTTTGATACTTAATATTAAAATTTGCAAACCTTGTGTTTGTTTGTTGTTTTCTCTTGTGTTGGCACGAGCATACGAATACGATCTATTATGATTAGCTTATACTGGGGCGAATTTGTAAATCTAGGTGTGAGTTAGGCTGGCCCCTGTGACGATTAAATTCAAATTCATTTATTTGCATAACACAGGTTTATGGGATGTTATAAAATATTGGATTTAGTACACTGTATTACAACCATAAGGCCGTATTCTCAGCAGCAGCGGGCAGCGGGGCGGCGTGGCGGTGACAGCATCGCGATCAAATCCATTTAAATGCGCCGGTCTCGCGCCGCTGTCGCCGCCGCCTTGCTGCCCGCTGCCGCCGAGAATACGGCCTTATGGTTATAATACAGTGTACACACGGCTACACATCAAGCTGTACATTTCCAGAATAAGCTGACCTCGCATTGTACGGAAATCCTACACAATGTGAGATCAACATAAACTGGAAATTTATAGCTTGATGTGTAGCCGTGTGTACCAAATCTAATATTTTGTAACATCCCATAAACCTGTGTTATGCAAATAAATGCATTTGAATTTTATCGTCACAGGGGCCAGTGTAACTCACACCCAGATTTACAAATTCGCCCCAGTATAAGCTACTCGTAAGGCCTCGGTCTCGAGGTCAGCGGGCGCGGGGCAGCGGCGGCAGTGGCGCGATAGCGGCGCGTTCAAATGCATAGTTTTATATGGAACTCTTCTCGCTTTCCGCGCCGCTGCCTTCGAGGCCAGTTCCATAATAAATCTATGCATTGAAACGCGCCGCTCGCCGCGCCGCCGCCCCTCACCCGCTTACTTCGTGCCCATAGCCTTATAGATCGTATTCGTATGGTCGTGCCAACACAAGAGAAAAAACGATTTGTTGAAGCTTAGCCATCAAATACCATCTACGATGTACCTGCTCTATCAAGAGCTTAGCAAATCGACTGGCCAACTGCAAAATCATGCAAACCTATGATGAAAGTCATTTTTCTATTTATAAACGGACAAGCCCCAGTGGGAAAACAAAATAATCTTAAGATAACTCAATTTGTCGTTTTACCATACAAACAAGTTTCCTTTAGCGGTCTTCAACAACATGCAAGGGGTAAACAACTGATTATAATCTATGGTAAACCTCATTCGCACAGCTTACGGAAATAATAAAATATTGTAGAATTACAAACTAGGTAATTGCAAGACATACCTCGGAGAAATCCCTCTGCGACATTTTAATTCGCCTACGTTCTTCTTAACCGAATCTGGGAACAGAAACACCAATTTTAAATATGTATAATATGAAAGTCATTCCATAATAAGTTTTTGAAGTGAAAACTTCTTTTGGCGCGTTGGGCATTTTTGAGATGGGACTAAACCATTGATTTCGCGACACTGTAACGCAATTTACCGACACCGTGGAGTAAAAGACATCAACGCGTTGATTACCGCGGTGCGTGAAGTAAAATATATCAACACGTTGATTACCGCGGTGCGTGGAGTAAAAGACATCAACGCGTTGATTACCGCTCATAATTGGTTAATTAGGGGGCTAAGTCAAGAAACTCACTTGATTTGTCACTGATAAATGCGTACACTGACTGGACAGGTCCACTCAAATCTGTGTGGTTCTTTCCTCAAAAGACCATTTCATTTGCATGGGCCTCACATAATCTGACCAAGATTATGTCTGGACTTTAAAAGAGACTGACCTCTGAGTTTTTTTCAGCCTTTCTTCTCAGACTAGTCGGGTAGGAAATGCAGAACTCATTTAGTGTTTAAAATATGATTCGACGTGTAAAAGTGTTTGTTGGAGCTCGTGGCTAAGTACTAACAGCCGCACGGGGCGATCCATCAGGTTAAGCTACGCTTGCAGGGGTTGGTCCGTGGATGGCTGACCGTGGCTCGGAAATCACGTTAAGCGCTTGGTCCCGGTTGTCATTCGTGGATCTTTGACAGTCGTTACAGATCGTCAGAAGCCCGAAAGTCTGACAACCAGTCTTACCAAGGGGTATCGTTACCTAGTTATTGGGTTGTGGAGGTCAGATAGGCAGTCGCTCCATGTAAAATATTGGTATTCAGCTGCATCTGGTTAGACTGGAGGCCGACCCCAACATAATTGGGAAAAGACTAGGAAGATTGATTGTGTAAAAGTGTTTGTACAAACATACTTACAGAAAAAATAAATCATTTATTATTTATGATTTTAAATTAGAGATTCGCCTAATGCGACCAATATTTTCGTCTGTGTGCCCAAGGTCTAGTAACAATAGTAATAAATAAAGCTCTACACCTCCCAAAGCCATTGTACACTCCTCTAACGACAAGTCCGACCTTTCACACAACAAGTACATCCGCGCAATTATGCAATACAGTTACATAATGCAATGCGATGTGAAATCATATGCTGCACCCAGCCTAAGTTCTCATAGGATAAAATTCAAGATGCATATGTCACACCTTTGGTGCAACAAAGTCACAACAGCTCATTTTTTAATTTTACAGCAGAGGACTTTTAATATTTTTATCTACTCTCATAGCGTAATATTCGAATTATAAAATTAAAAACGAGTTTATTTTGACATACTTTATGAACACAATACCGAAATTTAAAAATATAATCATATTGTAACATTTTTTCTCTAACAAAATAATGCTATAAAACCTTTTTTTCTATTACGATACAGGGCTATTCCAAAAAGTTAATATCACCAAGGAGTTTCCATCAACTTTTGCATTGGAACGTTTAAACGGGGGATAGCAGCACCCGCTGTAGCGCATTTGTGCGGTGATGTGCTGGTGCAGACGACATTCATTTGTTTTGTTGTACTGAATTTCGTGGGATTTTTCAAATTTATTCTTGATCTTTGATCTTTTATTTAGTATTAGGTTCAATCCCAATGTATGAGAGTAGATAAAGTAGTGTATGAAACTGCACAGTTATGTGTACACTCATGTTTTAATACCCCTCATTATGCAACAGTTTCATAAACTACTATTTCGCATTTATTTCCTCATTTCTGGATTACTATTTATAGTAAGTTTGAATTTTTTTTAAATTAATTGTTTTTTGTTTTATATTAAAAATCTTAAACTGAATTATCAAAAAATCCATAAAAAAGACATAACAAAAAAAGTGTCCTGAATTGTGACTTTGTTGCACCAAAGGTGCGATTGTGTACTTCTCAAAGCCTGCTCCCACGACACCAATAAACTCATGTACACCAATGAGGCGGTAAGCCTAATAAAAATAAATAAACGGTTGGCCATATTTCAGATATTCAATTTCCCTTAGCCGACTTACAGGTTGTGTGGACTGCGGCATGGCAGGAGCCTGATATATGAGATGTTTTCTTTCGTTATGTAATTTTCAAGGGAATTTCTAATTAAAAGATGGGTGCTGATAGTTGTTTCGGGTTTGGGAGGCTGTTTAAGTGAACGCACCAAAAATACAGGAGAATTTCCCATACACGGTGGAGCGATGTTTTAAATACCAACAATTATTTTTAGGGTTCCGTACCTCAAAAGGAAAAATGGAACTCTTATAGGATCACTTCGTTGTCCGTCCGTCAGTCTGTCAAGACCCTTTTCCTAAGAACGCGAGGAGGTATCAAGTTGAAATTTATATCAAATACGTAGGTCTATGGTCCCTTGGAGTTCAAAAAAATCAAGCTTCTAAGTCAACGCAATAAAAAAATACGGCCATTTTTGCTACATACTTTGATACTCGCAAATCAATCAAAACCTACAGGGTACTTCCCGTCGACTCATGAAATTTGGCAGGAAGCAAGGTCTCACTGCGCATATAAAGGAAAAAGTCCGAAAATAGCTAAATTATAGTTGTTAAAAAAAAAAATGCGATTACAAACAAACATTTGCAGTTGGAGAATTGACCGTGACGTATATCGATATATGGGAGAACATATTTTTCAAGTACAATGTTTGTTTTTGGGATAAATTCATCCCAACTAAGGAACCCTTCATTGTGCGTGGTCTGACATGCACTTGGCCGGTTTTTTTTTAATTTATATTTAACAACTTTTTTCTCTGTCTGCACACACGACGTCCGTTATGATTAAAATAAAGCTTATTATACCCTTAATAGCTAAGGGAATCTAATGGCTTTAATTACTTAATTAGTCCAGTAAAAGGCGAAAACCGGGAATAAAATCCGCGATTTCTTACAAAGTAAGCGGTAAATTATAGCGTTGCGTTGACGTTGATGTACTCTTTTGAAAGTCACCATTTCATAGTCACACATTACTTTGAAAATTACACCCTAACACGTGCATTTAAGGTTTTAATTTGCATGAAAGTTGATAAACGGTGATCGTGGCAGGGCAGTAATATGTTCGATGATCGTTTCCGGTAGCGGTTGTCAGACTAGCCATAGACACATTAAGAAATAAAGACAGGTAGCTTTAATGTCATTTCTATAGGTAATATAATGTTATGTGTAAAATATAATCGACTAAAATCAGGTTTTAATTGAGTCTACTCTATCCATATTTATATGTAGTACTTATAGATATCATGGAATATCAGAAGATCGTTTTTATTGAAACAAAGTTGAACACGGCTTGTAAACTTTCAGAAATCGTCACGCTAAAATGTGTTAATACTTGCGACTGTCTTTTTCGAATTCAAAGAGAAAGAAAGAGAGAGAGAACGGCGGCAGAAAAAAGAAAAGAGTAAGTGTTTACGGTGTCGTAGGATAAAATTGTACACATCGGCCCGAGTACACTGCATGCCGGAGAGAGAGAGAGAGAAAGTGTGAATTTGGTCAAAATTAAAATCTAAAAGGACGGCTCTGAAAATTTTAAAATTTTTCATCATGGGTATCGTTTTCATGGTTTTCAAGGGTGCAAAAGCCGATAATGAGGTCGAAATGAAAATCTAAGAAGGCGGCTGCGAAATTTTTTTTTTGTCATTGGTTTCGTTTTCTTTGTTTTCGAAGGTGCTAAAACCGACAGTGGGGTCAAAATGTAAATCTATGATGGCGGTTGAAAATAATTGGTTTTTATTTCATCTCAATCATACGTGAGAAAGAACTTCGTTCCTGACGGGGTCCCTCGACCGCACACATTTTATTTTTTTACTAGCATTATTGTCCCACTGCTGGGCAGATGCCTCCATACTCTCTTTCCACCGATCTCTGTCCAGAGCTGCCAAGGACCTTTAAAGGAGTCCAACTCATCCCGCCTGGGCCTGCCGCGATCTCGTTTGCCATCATTATCATGTCGTAATCAAACAACAGACACATTGTCGTAGAAAATTAAATAGGTATTATATTAAGTTAATACTAAATTTGCAGAAGGGAGGAGGCTTCTGCTCATCCTCTAAATATGATCTCTAGTTTATCATTAACGCTCCCGCAGATAAGCGCGACACGACACTGGTAGAACAATTTCCGTGGAGTTTTCATAGAAATTGTTCCATCAGAGTCGAGTCGTCGCGCCGTCGCGTTGCCACGGGAGCCTTTAACGATACCCATACCCACGAAGATCGAGACTGACGTTTCTTTTCTAGCCACACACACATTTTGTAAACAGTAAAAATATAATTAAAAAGAGAGTAGGTACAGTCACGAGCACTAATATGTATACAATTATCAACTTTTTAGAATTATTTTCTCCTACTGTAATGATTTTAATTGTATGTTGTTCGGAATATTGTATTTTGGAACCCACAGTCCCATACTCCATAGGGCTTATGTCAACTTGTAGTGGTTATTCCATGAGAAAATCATTTTGAATTTTGCTAAGTGTATTCATACTTTTGCTCGTGACTACACACTTTTCTTTTGGTCTGGGTAAGGACCCAGATCTAAGAAATCTATTAAAAGCAATGACTTTTGATGCAAACAGTTGATGCTTAATATTAAATATTGCACAAAAACCTCTAACAAACCCAAAAAGCGATGGCAACCAGTTCTGAACTGATTTGGAATCGAAAGTCGTTCGAAGTTTGAAGACATTTATGATTATGAGATATGATTTCTTTTTAGGGTTCCGTATCCAAAGGGTGCCAACGGGACCCTATTACTAAGGCTCCGCTGTCCGTCCGTCTGTCACAGGGCTGTATCTTCTGTACCGTAATAGGAAGACAATTGAAATCACAGTTTGTATGGCCGCTATAACAATAAATAATAAAAAAATAGTGACACTCCGAGAGTACCGACAGAAGTGAAAACTTGAACAATTTTATTGTGCAGAAAATAATGTATCACGCGTTGGTCTTTTTAATGGTCAAAAACTGGTGTCGGTAACAGTGTCGCGAGTTCAATTGATTAGTCCCATCTCAAAAATGCCCAACGCGCCTTAAGAAGTTTTCACTTCAAAAATAAGGGGGTGGTACGAAACCCTTTTATGCGAGTCCGACTCGCACTTGGCCGGTTTTTCGACAACTCTCTTGCTTAGACAATGGGCTATTAAAAACTTAGACAGGTCAAAAAAAAGGATTTACGGACGTCCTTACAAAGGAGCAGCGCCTGGGAACAGATGACGAATGGGAAAACTAAAGGCGAATTTTAATTATTGTGGTCCATGAGAAAAGTAATATTTCCACTGAAAATAATTTTAAGAGCAACTGAACTGATCATCATTATTCATTATCGGCATTCTTATTTTAAGACAGAAAAACATTGTAAAACAGAACTCAATCAACATTTTTACTTTTTAACCAAAAATCAATCTGTCTAGCCTTTTCCCAACTATGTTGGGGTCGGTTTCCAGTCTTACAGAATGCAGCTGAATACCAATATTTTACATGGAGCGACTGCCTACCTACTCAGTAACTGGGTAATACGATACCCCTTGGTAAGACTGGTTGTTAGACTTTCGGGCTTCTGACAACTGTCAAAGATCCACGAATGACAGCCGGGACCAACGGCATGGCGTGCTTTCCGAGGCACGGAGGAGTCTCGGTATGTAAAGATGGTCAGCCATCCACGGACCAACCCCGGCAAGCGTAGCTTAACCTGTCGGATCGACTCGTGCGGCTGTTATTACTTAGCCACGAGCTCCTCATTTTTACTTTTTAACCGACTTATTTAAAAAATATGAGGTTCTCAATTCGTTTCTGCATATTTTTTATGTATTTTCATCAATATTTTCGTCAATTGTAAACTGATTTTGAAAATTCCTTTTCATTTAGAAAGCTTCCGCGGTGGTCCCAAATAAATTTTGCTGGGGTAGTTTTTAGTTAGCATGTTGACGATGTAATGTCTTCCTAGGTAGGTACCACAACTAAAAAAATTAAAATCTTTTTTTTAAACGACTTCCATAAAACCCTACAAAGTGAAAAATAACTTTAATTTCGGAAGTCGGTGTCTTTAGTTTTGTGTTATCGTTTTTTGTCACCGACTTCGTAAATCCTTAATTTTCTGAAATAACAGTCTAAAATTACGGTGGGAAGTTTACTTTTCTGATGGACTACAAATGAAATTCGTCTTTAGGTCTCCCATTCGCCATCTCCCAGGCACAGATACTTTGTTAGGACTTCAGTAATTTTTTTTGGCCTGTCTTAGTTTTTAATAGCCCATTGTCTAGCACGAGAGTTAGGTCGAAAAAAGAATGTCTTCGAAACTTCGATCGACTTTCGTCGCCATCGCTTTTAAGGGTTTATTAGAGTATGGTTTTTATACAATAGTCAATATTAGGCCTCAACTCTCTTTTGTTAATAAGTACTTAATCTAGAAAACTCTTTACTATTAAAAGCGTTTCAATATTTTAGTTCACTAGTTAGCCACATTTCTTAATTCCATACAGTAAAATTGCCAAATTTTCAAAACAGGTAAATATTTGACAGCTATTTGTGACGTTGCCAACTTTTAGGATAAGCCCTCTTATTAGATTTCTTAGATCTAGGTGGATAGGTATAAAAACATTACAATGTGAAAATAAATTTTATTTCGGAAGTCGGTAGCAAAACACAAAAATACAAACCAAAGACACCCACTTCCGAAAGTAAAGTTATTTTTCACTTTGTAGTGTCAATTTTGGCCCCATCGGCCATCTGTTTTGCGAGCAATGTGCCTTGTCCACTGCCACTTAAGTTTGGCAATTCTTCGGGCTAGGTCGGTTCTCTTGATTCTCCTACGGATCTCTTCATTTCTGATTCGATCACGTAGGGAATCTCCAAGCATAACCCGCTCTCCATTGCCCTTTGGGTGACTTTCAGACTTCTAATAAGGCCCATTAAGAACGACCACGTTTCAGTACCATAGGTCATCACTGGCAACACGCACTGGTCAAAAACTTTAATCTTGAGACACTGTGGTATATGAGGCGAGAAGATAGTTTGTACGTAGCTTCCCGAACGCCGCTGAGCCGAGTTGGATTCGACGATTGACCTCTTTCTCGAAGTTGGAAATTAAAAAGTTTTAGTTATATGGAAATAACTAATAGGTAAGTACTGTGGCTGGCTTACAATACAATATAATTTACTATAAATTAGCATGCTCTTACAAACAATGACCTATAATTACGTTTTTCAGCATATTTTCCACTAATGAATTTTCACTGACAATAATATATGATAAATATTGAAGTAAAAACTTCTTTAGGCGTGTTGGGCAGTTTTTAGGTGGGAAAAAACAATTGAACTCGCGACACCGTTACCGACGCCTCATTTTTGTAAACGCAATTTTGTTCTTTATTTATATTACGTTACGGATCAATGTTCTATACAAGTATTCTTCCACCAAGGCGATCTTGTTCAAGTTTTCACTTTTGTCGGCACTCGCGGAGTGCCACTGTTTTTTTTTTAAGAACCAATGCCAACAAGTACTATAATTTCATGACCAAAGATTGTTAATAAAGCGGTTTATTTTACATAAAACTTTGCCATTAAATTAGCCGCTCAAACGTGTGGGGAATGTAAAGTATATCGATGTCAGATCAACACTTCACTTCCTGCGAGATATCTCGTCACATCGTAGAACTGGCATATTAAATCAGATATGCAGATAGATTACACGCGATAAAGTAGCTGCAGCGCTTGCCAGCAGCTTAGATAGCGCTTTATTTTATCGTGATGAGTTATTTTTCTAATGCTTATCGAGAAACGGTAATGACTGCAGCTGACTGGACGTCCTAGCTTCCTAGTTTTTGTCAGACATGACGCATACAGTGTTCTTTTTTTTAGCCGGGTAAGTTATATCTAGGGTGTTTCAACCGATACAAAAAAAAAAAAAAGTGGCACTCCGGGATTGCCGACGGAAGTGAAAACTTGAAAAAAAAACCTTTAAAGTAAAAATACTTGCATAGAACATTGATCCGTAACGTAATATAAATAAAGCGCACAAAGCAATTGACCATGTTCCTATGTAGGTATCATAACATCACCTACATCGGCACCGCGGTAATCAACGCGTTGATGTCTTTACTCCACAGATCGTCTGTTTGCGAGTAAAAATACTTGCATAGAACTTGTGCGTTTGCGTTTACAAAAATGAGGTGTTGGTAACAGTGTCGCGAGTTCAACTGTTTTTTCCCATCTCAAAAATCCCCAACGCGCCTAAAGAAGTTTTCACTTCAATAAAACTGAAGAGTTTATTTATTGTTTGTTTGTTTGAACGCTCTAATCTCTGGAACTATCAGTCGGATTTGATAAATTATTTTTGCATTTGATAGCTTAGTTCTTGACGAAGGCTATGGGCTTATTTGAACATCACGCTAGGATCAATAGGATACGTGCAAAAAGAAAAAAAAAGGCAGAAAAAACGCTTAGCGAAAACTAAGAAATAGCGCGGCGATACGATAGAATAGGTCGGGGAACAAGAAAATTTCACGTCGACAAAGTCGCTAGCAGAAGCTAGTCATTATTATAAATATGTAATTGTATGTCCTAATCTTCAAAACTATTGATCCGATTCCAAAAAATCTTTCACTGATAGAAAGCTACACTATTAGTGAGTGCTAAAGGATATGTTTTATGTTTAAATTCTGTGTTCATTCACTCTTCCTTCTTCGTTCAGTCTATCTCTCTGTAGAATGCGCTCCCCTTAGAAATCAGGATGGCAACCAACCCATTAGCTCACGAGCACATTCGTAAGAAGCTGGCAGTATCATCATAACGTTAATGTTTTCCCATTGTTTGTCTTATTTGATTTAGTATATTTATGTATTTATCTATTTTTATTTGTACTTATTTTTAAATACGTATCTATATATTTGGAATCTATCTATATTGTTGGAAGGCCTCCCACAAGATGGACCGATGACCTTGTGAAGGCCGCAGGAATCCGCTGGATGCGGAAAGCACAGAATCGGTCGAATTGGCGGTGCTTGGGGGAGGCCTATGTCCAGCAGTGGACGTCTTTCGGCTGAAATGATGATGATGATCTATACATATAATTCGGCATATATGTTATATTTATAGTTTGTAATAGGTATATGTGTATCTTTATATTTGAATATTTTTTTGTCTCTGCATTATCTTAAGTTTGACTGGTAGAAAATGCCAATGGCATTAAGCCCGCCTCTGTACATTTCTGTGCTATAAATAAAATGAGAAACTTTACGCGAATGAAGTCGCAGGCAGAAGCTAGTTGGAGATTAACAAACATCCTGTGTCATTGAAGCTACATTACCTACTTCACCAAAGTAGATAGGTACTTTGTAAAACTACATTTGGTTAGCCGTTTGGATAAATGTTGTGTAATTCTTGCAAAAGTAGTGATACATCATGTCTTAAGTTGTTAGTAGTTTCAGACAGAGTACAAAAAAAAAACAGTGGCACGCCGCCCGGGAGTGCCGACAGAAGTGAAAATTTGAACAATATCGTCTTGGTAGAAGAAAAATACTTGCATAGAACATTGGTCCGTAACCTTATCTAAATAAAGAGCACAAAAGCGTTAACAAAAAAAAAAAAAACTACTAAAGTCTTTAAAGTAAAAATACTTGCATAGAAAATTGATCCGTAACGTAATATAAATAAAGAGCACAATCGCGTTTACAAAAATGATGTGTCGGTAACGGTGTCGCGAGTTCAATTGTTTTTTCCCATCACAAAAATGCCCAACGCGCCAAAAGAAGTCTTCGCTTAAAAAAAATCATTTCAAAATTCACGTTCCTATGAAATCGCAAACCGCTTGTAAAATCTAAAAACAGTTCGAACATTATGGCTGTAGATTTTACTACAGATAATGATTTCATTATCACAACCTAACGTTTACATGTCTGCACTGCCATTTTCGTCCAAGAATTCAAAGAAAGGAACATTATTTACGAAAGATATAAAACCTTTTCTTCACACTGCTAGCAACACTGTTGTGATGCTTGTACACACGGCTACACATCAAGCTATACATTTCCATTATAAGCTGACCTCCCACTGTACGGAAATCCTATACAATACGAGATCAGCAGAAACTGGAAATGTATTGCTTGATGTGTAGCCGTGTGTACCGTCTGAGAGTTATTATTGTCTATGATTATAAGTATGGCAATAAAACAGACTCGTAAAGTGACCCTTAAATATTGTAACTTTATGGTAGGTCTGTACGACTTGGAATAATGTTACACGTTTATTAGGATGTCAAAATTAGGTAGGTACTTATTTACAGTATTTTCCATTTTCAAACCTTTGCTTTTTAAAGATGCTCGATTGCGTTGAAGAACTTACAATTTGAAATCATAATAAAGATAGCTAAAGAGAAGTTGCCAAGCAGTAACAACTATTCTTAAAACATCACAGATTTTAAGGCATATTTAAATAAATCTGTAGTCTAATGGGGTTAAGCGTAACTATACTCTATTTGAAATAAGATTAGACATAACAAACCTTTTTTACAGTCCGTTCAACCGATTTTGATTTCTATATCGTAGGCATAAGGATGGCATTAAAAGCAAAAAAAAGTGGTTACAATACCAACTATTTACTGCAGCTACCATTTGTCATGCCACCAACGCAATAGAAGTCAAAATCGGTTGAACGGACTGTAAAAAAGGTTTGTTTAAATGTCTAATCTTATTTCAAATTGAGTGTAGTAATAGTCCTGACGGAAACATGAAATTAATTGGTGTTCCACTCACGGGTAGTAACTGGTTACTGGCCAGTTACTGGTAAGTACAGTGCGCTCGCGAACGACGGTTTAACCACTACCTATTATTTTGGTAGTTTCGGATTTTTATGTTCATGTTCGTGCAGACGGTACTAGGTACCTCTTAACTCGATGAGCTGCTTAAATTAAGTGCTTCTAGTTCTATGCTTTATTGGCTAAAGACAAGGCAGTTAAAAAGTTATCGTTATGGCACCGGTATAACCATTAATTTTTGAAATGCCTCATCTGTCATTTTGACAGATTCTGGTGGCAGTTTTGCTGGTTATTTGTAAGAAGGCCCACCATGATGAGCACAATCGTAACTTCAGTAGAATATGGAGCACTATTATAAAAAAAAAAACATCTATGTACTTATTACACATGTTTGCAAACTAATAAATGATTTGATTTGGTTTGATTTTAATTGGATCAAAATCAAAACGATTTAAAAATCTATCAGTAGAAATCCACGTTACGACCTTCACATACCACCTGCATCAAATTAAAAAAAATAACGTAAATAATTGAAGAGAAACCTACAACCTCTGGGCACACTTTTATTCCAAAAACAGGTGTATCAGTATCACGTTCGGTCCAGTCTTTTTGTGCTTAACCACAAATTTCTTCAAATTGTTACGTAGTAGCTGAATAATGAACAAAAACACGAGCTTATGCCTCCAAGCTATGCCTCTTATACAGAAGCCAGGTGGCAAAAAAATTCAAATCCTAACTTGGTACGACGTGGTATCATTACGAGCACGTGAAGTGGCGTGAGCAGACCACTCAACGTAATTTGTATGTAATCTGCACGGGATAAAGGGACAGGCCTTATTTTGTTGGCTATAAGACCCATTTTTGAACGACGGTTGCATTCTTTTATTTTCTTTTAAATAGTAATAGGAGAGGTTTGTTTTGAGTTAAAGTCAGATTCTTTAACATCATTATTCTTACAGTTGGGTAGAAGGAGTAAGTGCGTACGTAATTCGTATGATATTAATTATGTTTTGTCAGCAGACTTAGCTGGACTTCCTTATTACTTAAGTTCTACCTTCTTAGTTTTTTGCCCTAATGCATTTGAAGTACCATCGACAATATGACGAAACGGGAAACTTACAAATATTTCAACTGTAGCAATTGACAGTGTCGGATCTACATTTTTGCGATTTTTAAATTTATTGCATTAAAGGTCTTTTTTATAAAATGTTCCCGCATAGATTTGAAGCAATAAAAAAAAATCACAAATGTAGATCCGACAATGTTAATTGCTACGGTCAATTTGTTCAAGAAATCGAAAAGTAAGCTCATAGGTTATGGTGCCAGACACTCTAACAATTCAAAATCGAAATACAATTAATGAAAAAACGAGCAACTAATTAGGATTTGATATTGGTACAAACAAACCGATGAGTTTTCAACGCTATATCCAATATCGCATTTATTGGACAAATAAAAGCTCCCAGTTCTCATGAACTTGTAAATAATTAAACAACTGTAAATTTAATTATTTTTATAACCGTTAACTACTAAACTAATACAACTCCTAATGCTGAAGTACCGTTTTAAATTAATGTAACTGATAGATTTCTGAGATTGCTAATAGATTTTAATGCATTAGATTTTTATGCACTAGGTATTACGCATAATTAATTTCGTTAATCCGGAATTAGACTGTGAGAATTGCAAATGGTTATTTCTGATTGAAATATTCACATGCCTATAAAGTATTGGCTTACTCACATTGAGATAGATCATTTAATTGATTCCGATCCTTTCTCAACTCTTCTATACTCCATTTGAAATAGGATTAGACATTTAAATCAACCTTTTTTACAGTCTGTTCAACCCATTTTGACTTCTATTGCGTTGGTAGGATGACAAATGGCAGCTGCAGTAAACAGTTGGTATTGTAACCACTTTTTTGCTTTTAATGCCATCCTTATGCCTACCGTATAGAAGTCAAAATCGGTTGCACGGACTGTAAAAAAGGTTTGTTTAAATGTCTAATCTTACTTCAAATGGAGTATAGATATCGAGTCTTTTTACTCGATCTATAAGGAGGGTTATGTTTGTCATGTTTTCAGCGGCATTTGTGCCTCAAATTCTATTTTTAAATACAAACATTAACAGCATCACGAATCTTAAAGCATTTACAGTTATACGTCTCTCAAACCCTTATCAAAAGCGAGTAGAAGGGAGTCGCGTGCGCCGCGTCTCGCCGCAGGCGCGCGCGCTTTGACGGCCGGGCCCAATACAATCCTTCACGAAAACACAAATAATACAAAAATACTGCTACCTGTTACTTGTAACGTAGGCGGCACTTAACGTTATGCCTCTAGCGGTCTATGGCCGATCATGGTGGAATTTTGAAGTACATTGATGAGGTTATTTTTTTTATTAAATGGGGATTGATGGAGCAATGGATGCTGAATTGCTGAAGTAGATCCTTCTGTTTTAAGTGTCTTCTGAAAATTATTGCAGGATTTTCTTTCATCTATAATTTGTTACCATTCCACATTTCGAACCTTATCTTTGGTGGTAAACCCCTTGCTTTGACCATTGTTTTGGATATTGCCTTTCATTTTAAAACGTAAAAAAAAACCTTTAGATCGTGCTTTTTATTCCCAACATTCTCACGTGCTCGTGGCTAAGTAATAACAGCCGCACGGTTCGATCTATCAGGTTAAGCTATGCTTGCCGGGGTGGGTCCGTCGATGGGTGACCATCTTAACATACCGAGACTCCTCCGTGCCTCAGAAAGCCGTTTGTCCCGACTGTCATTCGTGGATCTTTGACAGTCGTTACGGGTCGTCAGAAGCCCTAAAGTCTGACAACTAGTCTTACCAAGGGGTATCGTATTACTCAGTTACTGGGTTGTGGAGGTCAGATAGACAGTCGCTCCATGTAAAATATGGTATTCAGCTGCATCTAGTTAGACTGGAAGCCGACCCTAACATAGTTGGGAAAAGGGTTGGCAGATTGATTGTGTATTACAAGGAGGCTGTTATAAAATCTTTTATAAACAAAGGTTACATAGCTAACCCCGTCAAACAAAAACAAAAGCGTTCATAAAATATTCTCACCGCGTTCACGTTATACATAACCTTTTTAATCATTATGCAAAAAATTACGAGACTCATACGATTAGAATACAAATATAATTGAATATAATAGTCTTGTATTATGTTCTTTTTTGTTTGTTCTTTTAAACCTGACATTATATTTTATACCTGGGTAGGGGTGCGGGTAAATAATTCACTGTATGAGCAGGTAGTTAATGACGGAATCTAAAAGAATAGGTAATTAATCGGTAATTACTGATTAGATTGTACGCACAGAGCGCGCCAGGTCAAGTACGCCCTGCACATAATTATAATATGCTATGCATGAACCATTTCAAGCTTTTTCAACCGTTCTTTATCTTCAAAACATTACAGAACTAAATGTTTTCAGGGGATGCCTCTAAAAAGATCACCAAGATCACTCTGGTAATGAAAACCTGTATAGCTTATCTAGAGACTTGTCATATTGAAGTGAAAACTTCTTTAAGCGCGTTGGCCATTTTTGAGATGGGACTAAACCATTGATTTCGCGACACTGTATCGCAATTTACCGACACCGTGGAGTAAAAGACATCAACGCGTTGATTACCGCGGTGCCGATTTTATTTCAAGTTTTCACTTCTGTTGGCACTCCCGGAGTGCCACTGTTTTTTTATTATGACAAGTCTCTAGAGAAGCATTTCAGATAGTTTTTTTCAGAATACCAAAAAAAGTATGTACCTATATTTAGTAGGTACCGGGTACGAGCAAAAAAAACGATTTCTTGAAATCCACTTCTTTTTTTGACAGCGCCATTGAAATGACGAACTTATCCGCAAATATAATTGAATGTAATCGACTCAAATTATCTCGGATTTTTTGTCGACGTACATTATACCTTTGTACCTGAGTAGTATACGTATAATTCACCTGTCTAATGGAATAGTGGCAACTCAACAATTTTCTGTTGGTGTCCGGAAGTTTTTTAGTATTCGGCAGATGATGCTTCGTCATATTGGACTTGTCAAGGTCGTGTCCAGAGATCACTCCATGAATGCAAATATAATTGACTGACTCATATAAGCTTTATATTAAGTCGCCCATCAAATTCTAAGACCATAATTCCTGAACTTAAAATTTTGGACATTTATTTTGTCCCACGCAACCTCCTGTTCTTCTAATTGCTATTTTCGATTGTTTCAATAGATGGTTTATCTTTGGAAGCCATCCACTTTTCTCATAATTTTCTATCTTCAACGGCCGGTCTTGATGAAGTAGCGTTTGTATAGTGGTTATTGCAACCAAATCCTCATCAAGAAAGCGCTGATTTTCCAGATATCGTCCCCAATTACGCCAAAAATATCATTTTCAGACACGCCACTTTAGTATTCAACAGAGATAATAAATTATTCGTTATATTGGAGACCTTGAGACGGATGTGGCCCTGTTTGTTATTAAATAACATCTCGAATGTCTCCGTGCTTGTTCAAGCCGGTATTTAAGTACCAGTTGTTTATTTACTTCTATTTGCTTTCCGGATTTAAATGTTTATTTAGCCGTTGAGTATAGATTTTTGTCGGTGTATTGGCTTCGCGTTTGATGATTTAGCTGGTGAACCTCGACGAGGCGGGCTGGGCTACTCATGAGGAATTTTACTTAGTTTTTCTGGGATTTTTTTTCAAATTTTTTCTTTAATATTGGAGCTTGCCAGAGGAATTTTACTCGTCTTTTTTGGGCATTGTTCTTCGTTTTTTTCTTTCTATTGGTATAATCGCCAGTTGGTAGGAGCTTTACGACAATAGCTTACGTCGGAATGATAGTAGAGGGTGTGAATGCCTATAGTTAGGTACATAAGTGGCTTAGGTACATAAGTATCGTCAGACATGAATATTCTTTTTCCATTCTTTTTCTTTAAGTATGAGAAGAACCTTTCTCATGCACTGGGATAATTATAGGCTGATAACAATTTATAGGTTTTCTAGCTGTAACATCGAACAGTCTGGTTCAGTTTGTAAACGATTCTTGAGTACTAAAGCTTTAATATTACTTACTGCTAATTAGGTTTTACATTTTCTTCAAATTGATGAGTATCGACATTAATAGTCTATCAAAGAACAATTAAGATCTCTGTCAAAAAAGAATCCAAGTTAACCATAACTTTATCGATTATCTTAATGATGAATAATTTTTACGAAATTTTGAGAAGCTAATGAGATAAAAATTGCAGGGTGACCAAGCAATACATTCTTTATACCTTAATGATTATCAAGGCGATTATCTTTGTAAAGGATACAAAATGTATTTTATTTTTGAGGTCTTTTAGACCCTCCTCGAGTGGGATCAATGTTTAGTTTAGTATATGGAAGATTAAATTGTGATTTGTTTCCTCCAAAAGTCAATTACACGGTTGAATTCACCTTCGGAACAATGCGGTGGCTTTTTTCACTTATGGTGTCGGTTCCAATTGGTGTCGGTATTTCGGAATTGTTTCGGCATTTATAATAAGGTATTGGGTTCTAAAATAACAATACGTAGGTTGTGCTTGATTTAAAACTCATGTTGGTATATAAAACCCACATAATTTATGTGGAAATGACAACTGTCGGATAACTTTGCAACAAAAAATACTAACATCAATTTTGGTATTATAACAGGTTAATGGCCTAAAGTTTGAACGCAAGTTATTCATAGGCGTTTAAGACGATAAACTATGTACAATGTAACTAGCACGGCCATGAATATTGAGGTGAGCAATTAAACCGATAACTCAATTTGCGATCACAAATTCCACAACACCGCAAAGGAATGCGCGTTGATGTCTTTTACTCTTCAAAACGCAAACTTGCGCACACGCATACCCGGACGTTCGCTCTCTATATCCATCATAGAAAACTACAGATAAGCTCACTCTAGGCACAGTTAAATGATCACACAGCTTTAGATAAAGTACTTGAAAGTACAGACATAGCCCATCAAAACAACTTTCTAGTTCGTCGACTCTAAAGTCAGCAGGTGTTGGAGACTTCAATCCTTGGCGTAATGTTTTATAAACTCTCAACTAGATAATGTGTGAACCTAAATCAGCGTTTATACATAAAACATAATGTAAAAGACGAAAGCATTTCTCTGTACATACCAACAAGTAACAACTATAGACATACGTAGTCACGCACACAACTTAACAACAATATTTTTAGGTTTAAACCACAAATAGGTATAACTCACCATCGTGGCCATTGATTTAGACCAATTATAAACCCATTTCTTGGTTCAGAACACGGTTATTACGTACACACAGGCGGACAAACAAAAAATATCAATCGTAAACCACTTTACATATTACACAATTCGGAGTGTTTCACATCACTAGTTAAGTTTATCACTTTAGTACATCACTATTTAGACTTCAGTAGCGTTGAAGTCGTTCGGTGATGTATTCGGGGATGACTTTAGTTTTGTAAGTCGAGGCTAACGTTTGGCGGTGGCATGCGCTTGGGCAGCCTCTGAACGACTGACTGCCGGTCGTTGGGGCTGCCAGCCTTGATCTGTGTTTACTGCTATAGAGCCTTCGTGTTGCTTTTGCACGGAAAAGCTCCGTAGCTTTTCTACCATGCCTTATTTATATGTGGAGATGTATTGATATCTTCTTGTGTTTGAATATTGTTTTTCGAAATACAGAGATTGCAAAATACCAAGAAAAAATTGAAAATCTTTATAAATATTTTACATTTTAAAACCGTTAAATTTTACATTTTGCAGCTTTTTGAATATTAGATGTGTAGATATATGTCCTGAAAATCTAACATAACTTAGATCTTCGGACCCATAAAACAATATTTACCAATTTTGTTCAAAACTTATTGTTAATCTCCTTAAAATTCAAAACTCTACATTCAAAAATCTACCATAAAAAGTCAAAAATCTCAGCGTAGCAACACCAAATGAGGCTCCATTGTATCTAAAGCGAGATAGACGATATCTCCCTCTCTTTCTTCATGTCGGAATGTGACCCGCTATCACCTTGAAGGCCGCAAGCTCTGGACGACTCAATGAAAATAAGAGCTTTTTTAACTTCTACACAAATTAAAACCAAAAATTAATAAACACTATTCAAAAAAAGATCTAAGAGCTGTCAAATCTAGACTTTTTTAAATTCTCGATGTGACGCAACGGTGTGCGTATATTCAGCTTTGTATATATTTAGTTTCTGGTCATGCCGGATTCCCTAGGCCTGTTGCTGCTGGCTCGTATAAACGCTGCGGAGCTTAGCAACGCATATAGCGTACAGTTATTAGATGGATTACAGTTTGATACCCGACTTTAAACTTTAGCTATGCTAATAATTACCTTTGAAATCGATTAACGTTGTTTATGAAAAATCGGAATGTTTGTTGATGTCTACCAGTCGTTTGGAATGTTTCTATCGCATCTAGATTTTGTTTTTGACACTTTCTTTTGAACACCAATGGATCACCTAAATTCTCTTTTTTTGTTTATGTGTAAAATACATTCATATTTTATTTAGATTTAATAAATAAATCTTCACGTTTTGTTAAGTCGTAACCGTTCGAAGCAGGCGGGCGGCCCCAGCAGAAACTATAACTTAAACAAAACTTTAGAATAACATTACATTTCCTGTGATAATACGCAATTTACAATAATAAAGCCACTTCCTCAATTAAATGTACAATAGACACGAGCCAGGAAATTATAAAAAGGTTCTGAGTAATTTTTACCGACCGCAAAATATAGCGGATGGCTGCGTTTCATCTTGCAGGCTAGTTTAACGTACTTGCTGGCAAGCTTGTAGCTAGAGAGAACTGTGAATTTTGTAATTTTGCTGAGTATACCCACAATTTATTATGCCTAACTATCTATACAGGATGAATTTTCCAAGTGAGCGTCGCAGTCGGTGGCCAAATCCGAAAGTAGGTAGATGAAAATTATACAATTTACAAACGGCATACGACAAAGAAGTGACGATTTTTATAAAGTTATTAATACCTATTTTGAAATATTGCATACCTACGTAAATACTTAAACTCACGCCTTCTTCCCATGTGGGTAGGTAGAACCACATAACGTCACCTGCTACGATCCAAATATTAATTGTACCTAATCTATTTTTTTTTTTAATACTCAGTATGGAAATCTACACATATCAACTCGAGCCATTCAATATTCTTTGTATTTAACTCTCTACTGCAACGCACACTAATCGGAATGGGAACATAATCGCCTCGCCTCGGGCCAAGCTCACGAACCGCGGTGGGGTGCTGGTCAACTTGCAGTTTTCGCGCTTACGGCTCGTCGTCCCTGCGCTTACGTCTCTCCGTACCCGAGCTTACGTCTCTTCGTCCATCCTTGTCCCTCTCACTCTCACCCCTCCCGCAGCCTGCCTGTAGCACACTACTGCCGGCATCGCCTAGCCGTAGCCGAGTCGACGTATCGGAGCTGCTGATCCGCTTTGGTTACGTGCTTACGTTAGGTTGACGCCTATTTGACAGCAAGGCGAAAGACAATACGGTCCTGATCCCTTTCCGAGTTGATATGTGTGCTATGACCTTTATTTTTTATCAAAACCAGACACGAGACGCTGTTGAGTATTTTTCGCTAAAGAATTTCATATAATTTCGGATTTGGCCGTCCACGCACACTCGGAAAATTCACCCTGAATAAAATACATTATGATCGTGAATATAAATTATACAGAATATTATTTAGTACTTTATAATATAATATGTACTTAAATCATAGGTAGTCCTCAGACACCAGCATTTGTAGGTATAGTCATTCATTTTAAGATCAGAAGAAACTTGATAATGCATTGTCATCTCATCATTCGAGGACAACAACATGTGGTTTTTGAGCCACAACTTCTTGTAGATGGACGTGGTCCTTTTCTGACTTGGTCCTCAGGCTCATCAATAAACTGCGTAAATCCGCCTAGATCCCAGAAAAAGGAGAAATACCTATACTCCATTTGAAATAAGATTAGACATTTAAACAAACCTTTTTTACAATTGTTTCAACCGATTCTGACTTCTATACCGTAAGCATATGGAGCCACATTAAAAGCAAAAAAGTGGTTACAATACCAATTGTTTACTGCAGCTACCATTTGTCATGCCACCAACGCAATAGAAGTCAAAATTGGTTGAACGGACTGTAAAAAAGGTTTTGTTAAATGTCTAATCTTATTTCAAATGGAGTATAGTAGAAACGTAATCGTAGTGAACATTTTGCTGTTGTCTTTTGTATTTCGTGATTATATTAGGAACTAGCTGCTGCCCACGGCTTCGTCTACGTTGACCCTAATTCTTTTTCTAAGATCAAATTAGGTAACCCAGTTACTCCTTATAACATCAGCTACCTGCCAGTGAAAGTCCTGTCAAAATCGGTCCAGCCGTTTCGGAGATTAGCCGGAACAAACAGACAGACAGACTATTATTTTTTTTATGTCCCTGCCCTGCCTAATGCAATTAGTAAAAAGCTGTTATTTTGACATTACCAACAGACACTTCTATTTTTATGTAATGAAATGAAATGAATTTGTTTATTCAGTAAATAGGATATCGAAATCACTTTTACACGTCATATAAAAAAATATATTAAAAATAAGTTAGATGAGTTCGGCGTTTCCTATCTGACTACTCTGAGAAGAAAGGCCGAAACAAACTCAGAGGTCGCAGTCTCTTTTAAAGTCCAGACATAATCTTGGTCAGGCCATATGAGGACCATGTAGATAAGTGTCTGAAAAGGTCTTTTGAGGAAAGAACCATACAGATTTGAGTGGACCTGTCCAGTCAGTGCAAGCATTTGTCAGTAATCGTGGAGCTCAACTCAGAACTTAAGGAGCTCAACTCGACGAACAATACCAAAGAAAGGACATTTGGGTAGGCCGCATAAACTATTCAAACTGCCAGACCATCACTAAAACTAGCAGAGAAATAAAAACAATATCCACTTAGTCTTCACATTCACAATAGTTAAAATAATGTAATACTTTACAAAGTAATCATGTCATTTTGAATTTAAAAATTAAAAAGACCTTCTCAGACACTTATCTACATGGTCCTCATATGGCCTGACTAAGATTATGTCTGGACTTTAAAAGAGACTGCGACCTCTGAGTTTGTTTCGGCCTTTCTTCTAAGAGTAGTCAGATAGGAAACGCTGAACTCATCTTACTTATTTTTTTTTTTATATGACGTGTGAAAGTGATTTCGATATCCTATTTACAGAATAAACAATTTCATTTCATTTCAATATAATTTTCAAAAATGTCAAAGTGTTTATAAAACTGGTACCTATATGTTGATTTTACTTAATAATTTAAATGTCTAGTTTTATGGTTTTATCATAAGGCTTAGCAGAGTGAGTAGTTCAATCCCAAGCTTTTTTATCTTCTAAATAATCTGAAATTGTATAGTAGGTACCCTTTTTTTACAAAGTTTGGTTTTAATACAGATTTTAAATCGTTTAATGGGTAGGTAAGTTTCGAATGTCAATGGACCCATGAATACATGAATGAGTTGCCTACTTTGTGGAGACGTGTGCGATGTACAGCAAGGTTGTGTTTATTCCTGGTATTTAAACTATGAATATCAGACATTTTCTTAAAATTTGATATATTTTTGTGCACATACATACAATAGGTTTTCAAAAATATATTGTGAGGCTACAGTCAGAATATTTATTTCTTTGAATTTTTCTCTAAGGGAATCTCTTGGACCTAGGCTTGTTATTTTTTTTTTTTTATTAATGTCCGCTCAGGTTCCCTAGAGAAGAATCCCATATGACATAAGACTATGAAATTAACAAAAATAAACAATTCTGGCTGTTTCTACGTCAGTTATCTGTCTAATTTTTTTAACAGCGTAGGTGGCCGAACTTTGCCTTCCTGATAATATTTGTAGGTATATGTAGATGTAGGCATAGATTAGGAAGTAACATTATTTTATAATACCGTTATTATATGCTTAGGTACGTCGGTCGTACCTGTTTTTATTCCGCGGCTTTACAGTTGCTAGTGTCTCAGCTCACAGTAGCTTTTTTTTTTAGGTAGGGCATCTTGTAGTTGACCTCTGAGATCATGACTACTTAACCGGGCTTTCCTGTTGGTGCCTTATGCTACTGCACTTAAAACCTCCAGCCAGGGGTTATTCAACAAATTTTTGATAGTTTACCTTGATAATAATTTGACTTGACTTGATAATACCAAAATACTGTGTGAAAGGTGATATGGCTAGAAAGGGAATGACTACTCTGCCGTCTTTTAACTACTTAGAAAGCCGTTAGCCCTCAAATGGCCAATTTTTACTTTATAATTGAAAGTGATAGTGTTCAAAATTCTTTACCTTTCTGTCTAAGAAACATTTTTACAATATAAATAGTTACAGAGATATGAACATTTTGTAGGCCGTTAAGTAATGCAATTTCTGATGATACTATTCCATCACTAGAAAGCATCTAACCCACACTTCTTCTTTAAGAGTTTCTGGACAGAAAGGATTCTTTAGGATAAACAGAAAAGAATATCAATTGATGTGTCCAACAATAATAGTTTTTAAGAAACAACGATTCCCGCGTTTTTTGTTTTTTGCCATTTTCTCGGAAATAGGTAACTTTTTGGGCTTAACGGCTTTCTAGTTTAAAGGATGGCAGTACTGAGATGGCGACTAATAGAGAAGTACCTATGGAAGAAAAAGACGTTTTGCGTCGACCCCAAATAAATTGGGCTATGGTCAAGAGAATGATGATGACTTGACAGTACCAAAATATTTTTAAGTAGGTAAAACTCCTGCAAACTATAGAGAAGCAACAATTAACGCGCGAAGTAAACATTAAAACACGCTTAGGCGCGACCACTTTACGCGTAGCAGACACGTATATATTTATATTTTAGAATTTATATCAAATACTTACGAAGATAATATAATATGATTATAAAGGTATATTTTAATTTAATTTACAACGTAACCTAAATTACGCTCTAATCTCCATTGCAATGAACAAAATCGTAAAATGAAACGTTTTTTTTTCTTCTAATAGTAAGTTATTGTACGATCAGTAACTGTTAAGAAATAATCAAGTCTTCAAATTTACCTAGTTTAATACACTAATAAAAATAATTAAATTGTTAAGAATGCAGCAATGTTTGGTTTTTTATTTAACAAATAGTTTTGTTTTCACTTCAGTCCAAACGAGTAAACTGAAACGCAACTCGTTGCTAGGCAACTGTCAGTTTGACAATGGCATAATCTTGTTTACTATCTGTATCTGTGGCGTGTGCAGTGCATACGGTTTTATTTGAAATTGCGTGAATGTAAGCAATGAAAATTAATTTTACAAGGAAGTAAATTGAATTGAACGTAATCTGTCTGACCTCATATGTTCCAATTACGGGTCGTTTTAGCACCCACGCGAGCGAATGTAACAGTCATGTAATTGACTTGGATCATTACGAAGGAGGTCCAAATCGTGTGCAGTCAACCGAAGAGGTTCGTATGTATTGATCTCGCAAAGTGACTCATTTACTTCTGTATCGGATAAAATTCCATATTCGGTCGTTACCTTGTGTTTGTGTTATCATTTTGCAAATAATAAACTTCCACAGGTGTGGTGTCTATTTACTGTTTCTTTCAAGTTTCAATGATTGTGTTCTGCCCATGTTTATATTCATTGTTCTAAACAAGACGACTCTCAGACCACAATTTCTTCTAAACTCTATTCAGTGTACCTAGTTATTAGGATTTTAAAAGTAAGTAGGTAATTCAGAAAATATAAAGTAAGTGCTACACTCTATGGCATTTATATTTAAATTGCAGGGTCAGTTCATTTTGCATGACTTCATTTCTATTCTGACTCATGTTTAGCTAAAGTTCAGTGTGCTTCAATTTGTCAGTGAACTTGAATTTAATTTTTAAAGGTAAATGTGTTGTTAAACCTGTTGTTCTTGACATTTCATTTAAATTTGGCAAAACTGTAGCAATAATTTTACATTAATTTCAACATTAATTTGTTATGGAATTGAGAAAGGATTGTTAGGATTTCTCAAAATAGAAAATAATAGAATAAATACTCTTTGTTATGAATACAGAATGAATGAATATAAATACAGAATATGAATTGCAGATATAAAGGTAGATATTTTACATGTGACACAATGGGTGCTCATGTCACTATAATTATAATAATAGAAAGTATACACCATTCTTGGGATATGGATACCAAAGTGCCCTGAATTGCTATATTGGAGATTGATTAGCAGTACTTGCAAGAGTTGCAAGAAGTAAAACAAAAACTCATAGTAGACTAGAGACGTAAACTTGTTTTTATTTTTTTAACCCAGCAGTGTATAGTCTACACGTTGGAGTTTTGAAATATTTTCAGGTTCAGGATCCAAGATTGTATGGATAATAAAACATAACACTCCTTTTTTTGGGCAGGCATGTAAAAAGTAATAGACACCCTACATAGTAAGCAACTTAAAATTTTACCTCAAATATTTGTTTCAGCCAAATACTCCCAGACAATGTCCCGTCCTCGTCCACAATGGCAGCTGCAAGCACAAGCGGCCCAGCGCCGTGACAATGAACTGAAACGTGCTGAGGAGCTGCAGAAAGTTGCCACATACTATGAGACAAACACTAACAAAACCAGGCATCATGAGCAGTGGACTACGGAGGGGTATTATGAGAAGGCTAATAAAGAGGCTGAGTTACTGAGCCAGAGGAAGATTAGAGCAGCGTGAGTATTATAGTATTTATATCTGTCCATCGTTTTTTTTTTTCTTTGAATTTTTTTAGGAAAACCTTGTTTTTGTGCCTAAATTATATTTTGTTTCCAATTTTATGAATTTTTAGAGTTCCTTGACTTATTCTTATTCAGTCTTAAATATTGCATTATATGTAGGGCATGCAATTATCTGCCCCATTTAACTATCTTGATATTTCGGATAGTGCCTCAACACTATCTGGATAAACCCGGATAGTATGGATACTTTGAATACCACTGTAAAATAGGTAAATATAAGTCTTCAACATTTTTATTACAAAAAATCCCCAGCAATTGTGTAAGTTTTTCAACACAACAATGTTCAAAGAAATATCTTCTTAAAAAAGTTCCAAATGTACCTTGCTCCCTCCCTATCAAAGAGTGTCATTTGTACTCTGCAAAGAATTTATAAATCTTCTTATCTTCATTGTGAGCTGGTGTTGCTGTTGCAGAGGACGTCGATGATGTATTGAACATGGTTCTTTTAATCTCTTTGCCATTGTAAAAAATATAATTTTTGATTATAGCAACATAGAACAAAAATTCTCACAATATGATTGGGGCAGTTTTGGATTTATTGTGTAGTAGTTTACATAAACAAATGATGATAAATCATCGCTGTCACAATTGCGAATGCCAATTTTATTAAAATACAATATTATTACCAGTGATCGGATATTCGGATGCATATTTACCCAAAGTTTGTATTGACTAGCATAGAGTGCGTTTCAATACGGGAGAAGTCCCGATTTCCGAGACCGACGAATTTTGCTTTCAGATTTAAAAAAAAGCATGGTGTGTGATCCCTGATCACTGATTATTACTGATTTTGATTTATAATATGATAAAGAAAGTGCTTTTCAACAAAAAGAACTATCCGTATTATTAGTTATATCTGTATAGTAAAACTATTGATATCGGGATATTATAATCGACGGATATCCGGATAATTTGTATATCCGGCTATCATGCCCTAAAATCATTAGTGTCTTTTAGTTGCTGTTACACGCAGGTAATAACAGAAACCAGCATAAGTAACATTTATAATGTTGTACTATTTCAAAATTTTCAAATTAGCCTAAGATGGAGTCACTGCATTCTCTCTGCATGAGAATTTTATCCACGCTGAAACAATTATATTCTGGTATTCTTATTATAAGTATTGTTATTGCTAAAATTGCTAAAAACATTATTACCCTGAAAAAATGACCTTGTAAAAGTTCAATGTACAGTAAGCGCTCAAAAGTGCATGAGCACGCTAAGAGTCGTATTGCTGTGAACACGCGGTATAGCTCGTACATTTGTATGTGTAAGCAACACGATACACACACCACAGATAACGCAGTTACACGAAACAACAATATATTTCCGTCGCTTTAAACATGCTAGCACACACGCACTATGCGCGTGAACTTGACCAGTTAATGGCATTGCTAAAATTCGATAGTAACTTAACATGTGCAGATAGCAGAAAGCGTTAAGCGTTGGTATAGAATTCAAACTGCCTCAGGTTCTAATCTCGTGAAACACAGTGCGGTTTTTTGCAAATATTATTATTTTTGTTTTCGATAATAATATTTTTTAAATATTGCTGCTTTTTTTATGTTGTTATTGCAATAAAGGTTTTAGAATAAAAAATGCGTGATATATGATAACAAAATTAAAAAAAATATGTTTATTCGTTATATTTATTTTACATAAGTTACTAAACTGCTACAATTATTTATCATTACTTCAGCTGAATAAGATGTGAAATAGATGTCAAGAAACTTAGAAGCAGTTTGTATTATTTTGACATATTTAAATTATGAAATGTTTTAAATTTTTAATGGATTTTTTCACCATAAATATTAAGCTTTGATCATGGTCGAAGTAATTAAGTAATAAATAAGAATATTAGACTACTTAAAATGTAAAAAACTACTTACAGAATAGGTAATTTTAAGGTTAAATATGGGCAGTTTGTTTATATTTTATTTGTATTAATTATTTTACATTTTATTTGACTTTAGTAAATATTGGTTGTTATTGAGGTTAAAGCTTAAGTATTCATTTTCTTTACGAAAAGAAGATTGAAACTAAACCTCAAATTTTAATCCTAAAATAATACTATTACTAAAATAATATTAAACAATTTCGGTATATCTGCAAGAAATACGACAAACACCCTATTGAAACGTGCTTAAAAAATTCGTTACCATAAATTCATGCAATAACGAATCTGTTGTTTATTAAGTTGGTACGGTCAATATTTTAAGGTCAAAAACGGTTTTCTAGCTGGTCTTCAGTGATGCAAGCCTTCAGAGTGCACGGCGAACGGTTCATAATGACGTGTTTTTAATAATTCAGCAAAATATCTCGTTGGTATGAAACCATTTGTTTCATTCACCATTTGACGTCGCTGCTACTCGATAATAAGCCCCTTCCTCATATCTCTTAACCCTCACAGTATTTCTCTAGAACAAAGAAAAACATTGTTTTTATTACACATAATACCTTATTATTTATTATTCACTAATCGAATTAAACCTCACAATGAATTTAAAACTTTAAAGGCATCTTCTGTCTCAACAATACCTCTGTTCTATCAACAATACCCTTGATTAAGATTTATGTTTAGTAAAATATGAAATATATTAATGATAACACTCACACTTAGTCCGGTTTCATTAGATATTCACTTCACTTTTACGCAGCGCAATAATATTCTCTGATCTGATCTGATCTCTTCAATATATTTTATGCCTGCTTTTTGATAATAATAACCACAACACTGCGCTAAATACTCGTCACCAATATTATCCACGAACCAAAAAAGTTCTATTAATTAAATACTCGTAACAAACTGCATCTACCCCACAGAAATCGAAATAATTTACTTAGTTTTTTGTGGTCTACCTGCTAAACTTTAATATTTATGTGAACAAGACGAATGAAACTAAAAACGAATGATGATTATTGAACTAGTCATTGGTTGCAGACAAAGTGAGTGTGTGTGTGTAATGTGCGTGTCTACAGTATTGTAACAACTTATAGAAGAAGGTCGTAAGTCAAACCGAAGCGTCAGTCTATTGCTTTGTGAGATTGCTCATGGACTTTTGGTCGGTACTGTACCTAAAAAAAAAGAGTTGGTACATAACACAAGTATCAAATTAAAAGAGTTTAAAATATCTGCAAAAAAACAGTTTAAATATTATCATTTTTTGCACGCAAAGGATATTGTTATAGTCTACCAGGAAATGGATATTACAAATTCCATTAACGACTGTCAGTACTGGAATTTGTATTATAAACTTTTTGTTTGAACTTTTTAGACAACTCGAAGAGCGACGCAAAAAACTGGAGCTAATGTTGTTTCAAGAAGATATGCAGTTAGAACAAGAACTGAAGACTTTAGCTAAGCAGCCGAAGTTTTATAAAAATGGGTAAGGATAATTGTTATTGATTGTAATTAAATAATTGCCCCAGAAGACCATGTTTTTCGGGAGGGAAATGAAAGTAAATAGTTGTTCTGTGTTGAATAGAATATTTTTATTTGCTTTCAAATATGGTATGTACAATACGGTAGTTGCCTAGGTAAAAAAAAAAAATATCTATTTAGTCCGTCTTTCAGATACTAAAAAAATATTAGACACGTATTTTTTGCTTTTTCATATTAATCAAAAATAACTTGGAAAACACGCATTAAAGTTGGGGAGTGGGGGCTCGCTACATCACAACGTACTATTAAATCTAGCAAGGCGTGACGTCATGCCACATTTTAACTCAATATATCGCCGTAATCTTTTGATTACGTCAAAAAAGAAAAAATACGTGTTCAATATTTTTTAATAATCTACAAGACGGACAAAAAAAAAACTATTTTTGGACACAGGCTTATAATGGGATTATGATCTACATGTCTGTCTTGTGTGTGTTGTCTTATGTCTCATGTCTTGTGTACTGCCACGTTGTTGTAATGGTCACAAGCGCTACTTCTGATCATGAGGTCCTGGGTTCGATTCCCAGTTCGGGAAAAGTGTTATTGGGTTTTCTGTATAGAATTTCTCAGTAGCAGCCCGGAGTCTGGATTTGTGCCCGGTTGATGGCAATAGGCTCGCCCCCTATTACATGGGACTTAAACATAACTGGTATTTAGAGGTGTTAAACTTTTTATTCTGCTGAATGTCAACACTCCGTGCTTCTCTTGTACAGTTAGCTGCAGAGAAATCTCACCCCCCAGCAATGTAAAAATACATTGCTTGGGGGTGAGATTTGTCTGCAGCTGACTGTACCCTGGCTAATCTTTTTTAGTAGCACCATATACCTAAACTATTCACGTGTAAAACCGAATAAGAAGGGAAAGTGGATAAAGTAAAATTATAGTGTCGTTGAGCAGTTATTCTAGTAAAAATAAAACATCTTGATGTTATGTTCCTATTTACAGTTCCTACCTCAACAAAGTACCAACATCAACCCTCAAAGATATCAATCAGGGTATCATGGCGAAACAAGAGCAGTTGCTACGTCACGAAGCAGAACTGCGACTGCACCACGCATGGAGTTTGAAACAACCAGAGTTGAGAGCCGCGAGAGCTTATGTCGCTAACGGCAAACTTAAGTCAGCGTGGTAAGATAATAAATTACTTTACAAAAAAAAAAACGGGCACCTTACATTCATTGGCTTTTCTATGGATAAAATTAATATTTTTAGTATGTCATTAGCATAAATGACTAGAAATTTCTTATTATCTGCTGTGAGACGTAACATTGGCTACACCCCTCTTCCAGCAGCGCTATAATTTTACTAGCTCTTATTGTTTTTTCTGCCATTACAATCGACACAAAGATATCTGTTTTATGTCACAATAAGGCAGGATTATGCGACAAACATAAATTATTCTACTAAAATGACGAGAAGTTAGTTTTTAACCGACTTCCAAAAGGAGGAAGTTCTCAATTTGACTGTTTTTTTTTTGTATTATTTGTTACGCGATTACTCGGCCAATTATGAATTGATTTTGATGATTCTTTTTTTGTTTGGTAGATCATACTTCAGAGGTGGTCCCATATACATTTTATTAACTTTGCTTAGGTAGTTTTTGAGTTAGCTTCAATAATACGTATTTTTTCCCACTTAGTATGTGGATGATATGATAGTCACTGTTATTTACATAGCAGGTAGTGGTATTCGAATTTGTGTGGGGTAGGTGCCACAACTAAAAAGCGATAAATAAAAAAAAAATACAAAAAAAAAACCACCGACTTAAAAAAAAAAAACACTACAAAGTAAACAATAACTTTAATTTCGGAAGTCGGTGACAAAGAACGAAAATTCAAATCCAAAGACACCGACTTCCGAAATTAAAGTTATTGTTTACTTTTTAGTGTTTTTTTTTTAAGTCAGTTGTTTTTTTTTTTGTAAAAAGTTTTTATTTTTCGCTTTTTAGTTGCCTGATAACCTTTAAACCGTAAACCCGCGAAAAGTATGTAAAAAGTCACAAACTGAAAAAGGGTTTCTTTTTTTTAAACAAAAGTTTCGAATTTGAAATTAACTTTTTTTCATACCCAGACTCTTTATTAAGTGCCAGTAACATAGTTTGGCTATTAAAACCTCTTTAGAACTAAATGATTACCAATAATGTAGAAAAATCAAAACCGCCCGTTTGCTTTGCAAAGGAGTGTCATAACAATAGATTAGAAGTACCAGGGCGTCAGATACAAAGAGGAGCAGTTATTGTTCCACGAAGCAGAGGAATTGCTGTGCTGCTAACCCTGCAAGCTGAAAACTGCCTGACAAATTTTCAATATAAGTCTGTAATCATCTCATGCTGAATATGACATCCTAATAACAAACAGGTTTTAAAAGGGGAATAGTCACAAATACAATGATTGTGATTAGAGAAGGACCTATTGAAAAAAAAAAATCCATCTACAATTACATCACGGTTTTGCCCTATATTCCAGGATGGAGCAAATGGTGGAGAAAGAAAATCAGAAGCAGAAAGATGAAGAAGAGACGCGTAAGATTTTGAAGGAGCGAGATGAGATGCTGCGGAAACAGATACAGATCGAGCAGGAGAGACTGAAGGAAAAGGAGCATCAAGTTCGAGTGAGTAGCAGTTAGCATAGGTTTCTGAAAGTCTCTTGTTAGATGTTTTAGTTGAATAGGGAGGATGACAAAAAAAAAATCTCCGTCAATAAGATTATTTAAAAAAAAATTGGACACGTATTTTTTCTTTTTTTACGTAATCAAAAGATTACACGGCGATACATTGAGTTAAAATGTGGCATGACGTCTCGCCTTGCTAGATTTAATAGTGCGTTGTGACGTAGCGATCCCCCTCTCCCCAACTTTGATGCGTGTTTTCTAAGTTATTTTTTATTAATATGATAAAGCAAAAAATACGTGACTAATATTTTTTTATTATTTGACTGACGGACTAAATATAATTTATTTTTTATTACCCAGGTATTATCCCTATTACCAAAATTATAATAACTAATCATAGAAGCTGACTTAAAATAAGTTAGCAGATTAAAACCAATAGGTTGTTTGAACCCCACATGTGCTAGGTATAAGAAAAAACAGGAAAACTTTAAATAGTGGCACTCCGGGAGTGCCGACAGAAGTGAAAACTTGAACAAGATCGCCTTGGTGAAAGAAAAATACTTGCATAGAACATTTATCCGTAACGTAATATAAATAAAGAGCATAATCGCGTTTACAAAACCTTTAAAGTAAAAATACTTGCATAGAACATTGATCCGTAACGTAATATAAATAAAGAGCACAATCGCGTTTACAAAAATGAGGTTTCGTCATGGTATAGCGAAATCAATGGTTTAGTCCCATCTTAAAAATGCCCAACGCGCCTAAAGAAGTTTTCACTTCAAAAAAAGCCATGACCAGTTCCAACTGACGTCTGACGCCACTTATAAATTTAATGTAATGCTTTATGTAGCAATTAAGAAGATAAAGTGTTGTTTGAACTCCGTTCAGGATTTTTTTTACACCTATTATCTTTTCCAGGAGCTCCGCGAAGGTCTCGAAGGTCAGATCGCTGAGTTAAGCGAAAAGGAAACAATAGTCAAACGTCTGCGCCAACAGGAAGAGAAAGAGAAAGTAACTCTACACGGGCTACAGTTCATATCGTGCGAAAGAGAGAGGGAACACGCCCGCCTCGTGGCAGAAAGAGACGCCTGTATAGTGAACATGGGGCTGTTTAAGTATAAGTTGAAGAGGAGAGTGATCTCTGTTTTGAAGGAAATAGAGTTGGATTTGGAAATGCTGGATAAGTTGCGTAGGACTGTGCTAAAGGTATGATTTAATAAATTGTTGAAAGCGACTCGTATTTTCTTAAAAAGTGTACGGAATTTTATAAACAATCCAAGCTGTTTTGCGCTCCTTTCATTATAGTCATCTATCTTCACATTTTGCTTTTATAATCTGTAATTATCATATTTGGGTGTGTTTTCTTTATTATTTTACAAAGAAAAAATAAGTCTGAATTAAAACTGAGGACACATTAGATTATGCGTGCACCAGAAGAGGACACTCTTGTATCGTAGGTCGCACAAGTTTTTAAATTAAAACCAAAGTATATGAATCAAACGCTTTAGTCGTGCTGAAAGCAAAGCACAGTCCCTTGGTAATCAGAGGGGCAAAACCGTTTTTTTAAGAACGATTGCTTTCATTCTCTCTCAAATTCAATATGTCAAAAAACTCTAATTTACTTACGAGTCCGCGCCACCACTCAAGTCCGATACACGCGGCGCTAGTGTCTATGTCATTGCATCAAATTGCATTTTTTATAAGTGAAATCTTCTTTAGGCGCGAAGGGCATTTTTGAGATGGGACTAAACCATTGATTTCGCGACACTATAACGCAATTTACCGACACCGTAGTGTAAAAGACATCAACGCGTTGATTACCGCGGTGCGTGGAGTAAAAGACATCAACACGTTAATTACCGCGGTGCGTGGAGTAAAAGACATCAACGCGTTGAATTCCGCGGTACCGTTTTTTTTTCAAGTTTTCTGTAGGCACTCCCGGAGTGCCACTGTTTATTTTTTAGTTTTGCAAGTTTCTGCCGGATAGTGGTGGCGCGGACTCCACCAAAATTTTTGACATTGTCTGTTGCTGAGATGAAATAGCGACTTGAGTTTGAAGGTTTTTTGAGTATGTACGAGAATTGGCCTTCTGGTAGTCTCGTACAAATATTGTCCCATACATTTTCAGGAGCGCGAATCAGAACAAGAAACATGCGGGCAGTACAAACGCATACTAGATGCCGCTCTGGCTGAGTTAGCCGAGCACAGGGAACGGGAGCGACAGAGACAGAAGAGCATAGAGGCCATGTATGACGGAGAGGCGAGGCAGATTAATGATAAACAGGATAAGGTGAGATCACTTCTTACAGTAATCATTTGTTGGATATAAACGAGCGCGTAGTAGCGAGGGGGGGGGGCAGTGCAGACTGCTCATTCGTCAACGCTGCCCCCCGCCTCGCTGCGCATTCCTAAAGCACGGAACAGCGGTCCGAAACCATTGTTGTACTGGACGCGCAGGACATGACCTTTTGGTGTAATTGAGCCATAAATTGCTCGTGATTTAAGATTCCACGTTTTATGTACTCGTTTTCACGCACTAAGCTGTGAAAGAGCGGTCGCTTCGTGTATTTTTATAGCACTCATTATTTATATTTATTACAAACTCATTTTGTTATAGTTTGACCGAAACCGCTGTACCACGCCTTAGATATGTGCGCAACGGCAGGGGGGGTAGTGCAGGCTGCTCATTCGTCAACGCTCACGGCATCCCGCCCCCCGCCTCGCCGCGCATTCTTAAAGCGCGGTTCAGTGGTCTCGGTCAAACTATAGCTAGGTTTTGGCAGCTAAACTGATTGGAATAACACATATTTTTGTAATGTAGAATATTGATTAAAATTGAAATAGAACTCCTAACCAACGTTAATTCAGTTTACCATTAGTTTTTTTTTTATGAATACTGACTTTTTAAACTTTAAACTCATTCTTGGACACAATATTCTGTTTTTTCAATAAAGAATTTTGATAAAAATAGAAATGGAACTCGTAACTGATGTAAATATAGTTTCCCATTACTTTTTGGGAAATAATTAACTGATCCTCTAAAAAACTGATTGGCCTTGTAATGATGTACCCTTTTTAAAATTAACGAACCTCTAATAACTTGATGGGCTGCTAATGATGCACACTTATTTTTTAATAAGTGAACCTCTTTAACATTTTGGACTTTTCTCGCAGTTACCAAATGGTTAAGGTTAGAATTGAGTGTCAAAGTTTGCTTTCCTAGGGGTATTATTTGAAATTCGATTCAATAAAAGCCTTACTTTTTTATAAAGATTGATGAAATAAGCTTTCTACAGGTCGACATAAAAGAGTTTGTGTGAAATGAGGGCGCTACTATCGCACTAAGGTGACTTCGAATGGGAAATAAGTAAAAGAATTTAAATAAATTGTTAAAAACGCTACTTGTGGGTGACTCAAAATCTACTAGCACTTGTCGCTAAAGTAGTGCATCATCATAGGTCTGCATTACTTAAGTTAAATATTTAGTTCCAAATATCACCAAGTCAGACTCTTTTATGTCAACCTGTACTTCTGAGACCCATATAACTTCCAGATTATAACTAAATAAAATGTTCTATTTCTAGTTATGGGCCAAAGAACGTGACGCCCGCGCCATCCTAATGCAAGACGTGATCTCCACTCTCCAGAAGCAAGTGGAAGAGAAGATAGATGCCAACAGACAGAGGCAGAGGGCCAACGTGCTAGAACGAGAGAACATTCTAGAACAAATGGAAGGATTCCATGATGATGTCAGGGCTAATGAGAGGGCGATGCAGGTATGTAACGCCGCGAATACTTTAGTGTACAAAAATAGCTTGGCCCGAGTTGCTGTTAGGGTAAAATTACGTAATTTTACGGAAAACGCTGGTAAAATACGGGTATTTTACGGTCATGAATATAAATTGCGGTAAAATTACCGGCGACTTATGAAGTTTTAAATTTTAATTTGTGCTGTCCACTGCTCTACCTCTGCACATAGATGATATCTGTGGTGTCTGGGAGAAACCTGTTAAGTCCAAATAAGTTTGATAATATCATGACTAGTTTAGTTATCGAATTTGTAACAAACCATTAATAAAAAATCATGAATAGTCACGTTTTTACCGCTACGATTCTCCCACTCCTATGATAGTTACACTTATCAGCAATAGGCCAAAATAAAATTGATTTTTTTAATAACAATATAGTACCAAACTAAAAAATGACGAAAATGGAGTTATCAGGTTTCTCCCAGACACCACAGATATTATTATAATCCATGACATGGTGTGATTCGTATATTGTATTCTTGACTTTAGAATTAAGTTTTAGTGATTTTTAAGTACGCATGAGTCGCACGAGCCCAGTTTTCTGGTTTTTTTTTTAAGTTCCCATAGTGCTTATATCTCTGGCAAATTTCATAAAGATAAAGATAAAGATAAATTTATTCAAATAAAATAATGTTTTTTTTTTTAAATATATTTATTCATTCAAATCCTTTTATCTGTTAAAAGTGAAGTAGTGACATAAGTACACATGATACACACAAACATACTCACTTCCGTGTATGTAGTGTTTTAGTGGATATGACTGTATAAGTACGTTTAATACGTTTTTTACCGAAAATTACCATATTTTACCGTAAAATACCGTAAATTACGTAAAATATTTTTTTTACCGTATTTTACCGTTTTACATCACTAGTTGCTGTATTGCAGCTCGGGAGCTTATCGTTCATTTATTGGATTAGCTGATGATGCTTGTAGTTAGTTGCTACGCTTTTCAAACAGATTCATCACTGTCTCGTAGCATGACGACCATATAAACGGCTTTTCTACGAGTTTTGTCGACGGAAAGATCCATCTGCCTAGCCTTTTCCCAACTATGTTGGGGTCAGCTTCCAGTCTAACCGGATGCAGCTTAGTATCAGTATTTTACATGGAGCGAATGCCTATCTGACCGCCACAACCCAGTAACTGGGTAATACGATACCCCTTGGTATGACCGGTTGTCAGACTTTCGAGCTTCTGACGACCAGACAGCTGGGACCAACGGCTTAACGTGGTTTCCGAGGCACGAAGGAGTCTCGGTATGTAAAGATGGTCACCCATCCACGGACCAATCCCGGCAAGCGTAGCTTAACCTGATGAATCGACCCGTGCGTCCGCTATTACTTAGCCACGAGCTCCTGTTGTCGACGGAAGTTTGGACAAAATGACAGATTGTGATTGTTTATCTGTCATTTTTTCTATTCTTCCGTCGACATAACCCGTTTCTATTGTGGTCATGCTAAGCGTGCTATTGATGATTCCTTTCCCGATTTATGTAGGAAAAAACCGGCCAAGTGCGTGTCGGACCACGCACAATGAAGGGTTCCGTAGTTGGGATGAATTTATCCCAAAAACAAACTTAACTTTGTAGTTGAAAAATATGTTCTCCCATACGAAATGTATGGGAAAACATGTTTTTGCAACTACAAAGTTAAGTTGGTCGATTATTACTCGTTAACTTGTAGAGCCTACTTATCTGTGATAGTTTTCCTTTTAATTTCGTTATATAATCTACTGCTGTGATTTTTTTCACACATCCAAAACCAACCATTTAGCTGGCAGGGGGGGGGACACTTGACTCGTAACAAAAATTAGCAGTTTAAAGCTTAATATTTCGCAAACGGATCCTTGAATCCAAAAATGGTTTACACAAACTCACAATGTTTTTGAAGGACCTTTCCAATGATACCCCACACAATGGGTAACAAACAAAAAGCGTCACCACTTTACGTGTAGGAGAGGTACCCTAAAAAAATGTTTTTCATAATTTTGTTTTACCACTTTGTCGGCATAATTAATATGTATACCTACCTATGCCAAATTACAGCTTTCTAGTACTAAGGGTCTCGGAGCTAGACCGCGGACAGACAGACAGACGGACATGACGAAACTATAAGGGTTCCTTGTTTACTACGGAACCCTAAAAATGTCTTAAATAAAAAAAAAGTGAACACTGACAGCTACATTTTTGTTCTCGTTATTGAAGTGAAAACTTCTTTAGGCGCGTTGGGCATTTTTGAGATGGGACTAAACCATTGATTTCGCGACACTGTAACGGAATTTACTGACACTGTGGAGTTAAAGACATCAACGCGTTGGTTACCGCGGTGACGATTTTTTTTCAAGTTTTCACTTCTGTCGGCACTCCCGGAGTGCCATTGTTTTATTTTTTTAAGATTTTTACCTTGTTCAAATCTCACGCTATTGTGTACGAAAATAATGAGCTGATTTACATTATATGAAATTGAAATTAACTAAGATTCGATATTTTTTCCCTTCCACAGCTCAAGAACTCAAAATACTCAACGGTCACTGCGCTACAGTCACAACTGAACAGTCTTCGCCTACAACAGGCACAGTTAGACGCGACCTGCGCAAGAGAGGCCGAGCTCAGGGAAGCGGCTTCCAACGAGAGGATGCTGAGGAGTGAGATCTCGAAGATACATCGCGAGGGCAGCACTCAGGCTTGGACGTAGAGAGTAAAAGTTTTAAGTACAGTAGAATCTCACTAATCCGGCACTTCAATAGACCGACACGTCCAATAATCCGGCACCCTCCGCCCGCACCTCCCTCGACCGTCTTCTAAGTCGAGCACCGCGCATTCGTTCCGTCGCGTCTTCCGTCAAGCAGTCGTCTAACCTCAAACGTTATCACGTGCACGACCGTACATATTTACCTGCTGTTTTCATGTGAGAATAGTGTACAGACGCCAGCACATCAAGCTACTACAAACTGTCAAATTTATTTAATTGATTTTCAACTTTATCGCTGAAGTGTAAGGTTCAAAGTTGATTGGGAAAATTTGACAGTTTCGGGTAGCTTGATGTTCTGTACATAGTTCTAAAATGCTTTATTTTATTTACAAATTATGAATTTTTCAATACAATCTAGTAATTTTTCATTAATCCGGCACCCTCTGGTTTTTAATAGTGCCGGATTAGTGAGATTCCACTGTACTTAGGGGCCCGAGGTGGGGGGTGGGGTTCTTCCCGTACTTCTAAGAACGTTCGCACTCGGCAACCTAATTGCGTAACACATGATCAATCACAATTTGTTTCATTTTGACAGTTCAGCAACATTCATTGCGTTATTTACGTTGTTGAGTTGACAAATTTTTCGGACATTTGAAGCAATGAATTTGCAATATCGTGCATCTTGTGTTGCGCAATTTGGGTGCTGGTCTCAGTCGCAAACTGTCAGAACACCTCTCTCTCTCCTCGTCTTCTTTTATGACAAGTTTTTGACCTTGATTTTATCAATGAAATGAGATCGTAACTAGATTTAGAGTATTTTTAAATTATGGGATTTAGGCTTATTCTTATCATTTTTGTATGGGCCAGAACGTGGTTTAAGGTCAGCGCAGACAATTTTTCATTGATAACTAATTAAATCATGAAACGAACGTGAAACTAAATGTGAACTGTATTTTAAATATGAAGTTGGTTTTCCTAATAAATTAAATCACAGTACAATAGAGTTCAAAATAACGCGCAAGAGAAGATACCTTGTAGCGTGTGTTGACGCATATATTTTCCTTCAAAACTTGACATAAAAAAAAACAGTCGAATTGAGAACCTTTTTTTGAAGTCGGTTAAAAACATGCTCGAGCATTTTTCTATGTGGGCTTCTTCTTGGTGTGTTTAGTGTTGTCTGGTGTCCAGAGTTTTTATGCCGCCCATGGGCCTCTGACAAGGCTTCACATGCCGTTGAGAAATATTCCTCAAGATGTTTGCTGTGTGCGCTGACCCTCACCCCTTCCGGTTTGAACATTCCAAACAAAATTGTGACAAATGAACGCGATGATCGCGTACTTGCACACCAATCGCATATATTAAGGGGGAAGCGTCAGGGCAGCCCGCGAAATTCAAATTTTCTTACGTTTTTTGCATTTTGCAGGTCAGTGTCAGGTTTTATGTTGATTAAAATATGATTCGCGGTCGTTACAAATATGACTTTACTCAATTATAATCATTACAATCAGCAATACAACTCCATAAGTTAGCAAAGGTGTCAAATCTTTTGCTGATTTTAATGATTATAATTGCTTGTTGCTTGCTTGTTAGCAATTCTCACTTGCGTTGGATGAAACAACAAGCTTTTCGACTATGCTCGCGTTGACGATAGACGGACCGGGAAGGGCCCTCTTAAAGAACCCTTTCTTTAAATGAAAACTACAGTGTAAGTGTTTTAAAATAATGCGACATTTTGTTAAGGATATTACAATTTAACCTATTCGATTATCAGTTTTCTACTGTAAACCAAATGATTTTCCAGTTATGCCTATCATTGCTTGATATAAGATTGTCCTATTGCCCTATATGGGCCTGCGCAAACTGGCGGACGGGACGGCAGGGGATTTTAAATTTATCAATTGAATTTAACACTTATCCAATCGGTATAAGGTATATATTTCAATGCTCGGTGTTCGAGCTTGGGGCATCGCAGTGCAGCCGATCATCGTCCGCCAGTCTGCGCAGGTCATAACTGCCTTATTTACTAAGACTGACAAAAGTAGTACTAGAGTATTTACATAAACTATTTAAATTCTAATGAAGTACCTACTAATAAGAGATAAGGTTCTAAGCAACCATATTATTTTATTTATTGTAAGTTTTCCTTTAGCATAAAGCCTAAAACATTTGTCTAATGTATTTTAGCGACTGAGCGATATTTTTGTGTGATATGAAGATATGACTTTGTATGGGTATTAGTTGCCCAGTTATTTTAAGTGGTTTGAGTGTGTTCAAAAATAGGTACTATTGTGGCTACTAAAAATGTAAACACACGTTATTTACTTGCCACTTTTTAAAAACATGATAAATTGTATTTTGTATCAAAGATGTATTTTGTCTGCTTGACTTCTATCAACTTGCCTTCTTGATGAATTTATTGCAAAGGTAAAGACATATTTTTATACTAGTGTGAGTGAGTTTGTGGAAAATAAAAGACTTGAATTTTGATATTTTGAGTTTCCTTTGCCCCATTTTTTATTCCTATCTTGTACTCACTTTAGCAATATTGCGAGTAATCGTAATTGGGGAAAATAATCTAATGAAATACCCACGAACTTTAAATCTTCTGGCAATCTAAATAGAGCCAGAGAAAATTTGGCCACGAGTTTGGCACCTTCAGTAAGCGTTTATCAGTTCCTGTAACGTGCAGACAACAGGACACGTTGGACACGATATTAAGTGCCCTACAAAGTAAGAAATACCAATATTTTTTTTGCAGAATTGAGGATTTTTATTCACGGCAGAATAAAATACTCGAGAAATTGGATAAACAATTTTGTATGCGCGCCTTCTAGTGAAAATATAACTAACTTCTATCAATGACCACTGGTCCGAATAGTCAACTATCTAGACCGGTGGAAATTGCGCTGGACACGATATTAAGTGCCCTACAAAGTAAGAAATACCAATATTTTTTTAGCAGAATTGAGGATTTTTATTCACGGCAGAATAAAATACTCGAGAAATTGGATAAACAATTTTATATGCGCGCCATCTAGTAAAAATATAACTAACTTCTATCAATGGCCACTGGTCCGAATAGTCAACTATCTAGACCGGTGGAAATTGATAGAAGCTGTTACACTAGATGGCGCTGTACAAATTGTTTACTGCCAGTGTAGTAGATGTCGCTACGGTTATTTTAAAAGGTTTGATAATGGTTGCTACAGTGCTTCTGCGGTTGGTATGCAAAATGTTGTTTAATTACAAACGGAAACCATAAATGAGCAATAGTTGTGGCCAAAAATATTTTGCTGATTTTCAGGAGACTTCGGGGAACGTGCAGAGTGGACTCCGTACCTCAGCAACTCCAGAGGCCATGGATTTACCCAGCTTTTGTCAAGGGGGCCAAATCACGATTTCCTGTAGTAGGTACTTAGAGGGTAGGTACGTACCTAATTTCTTATAAGCTGATATTTATGCCCTAAGTGAGACTGGACTCATAAGTCAGCAGGTACAGGACCTGCGTCCTCCCTCGGCACCCCCATGCCAGAGGACCTCTGCCAGGTTTTGTAAAGGTTAGCAGAGGTGAACGGCGTAGTCTTACATAAGAGAAGTGCTTAGGCGGCTTGTCATTCGTCTTCAAGCGGGATCCCGGCCCGATCTAGCTTCATCTCTCTGAATGACCGACTACTTTGACAATTAAAAAATGTCCATGGTTTAGTTGAAATAATGCTGTAAGTTTGAGTTTGATCTACCGATCTTGCTGATCAGTCTCCTTCTGCACGGTAACGTATATGTATGGCTCTCTATTATTATTATTTATATTTAGTTTTTAACTATTCTCGGGACTATGGATCCCGGTCCTTTGAAAGGCGTACGAGGGGCCGAAGCCAACCCCGCAGAGGCCCCTTAGACATTTTTAAGTGTTGAGGCACCAACCGACGATTATCCCTGTATAGTGAGCAGCTTAATATAGTAAGGTGGGGAAATGTATACTCAGGTGAATATTCTTTAGAGTGTGGCGTCAGGCAGGGCGGGCTGACTTCGCCACGGCTCTTTAATATGTACGTTAATCATCTGATTGAGGAGCTCAGCAGCATGCATGTTGGATGCCATATTGATGACATATGTGTCAATAATTTGAGTTATGCCGATGATATGGTGCTGCTGAGCCCCTCAATTGGGGGTCTCAGACAGCTGTTAAAGGTATGTGAGGTTTATGCTGTGGAGCATGGCCTGAGGTAGGTACAACGAAAGTAAAAGTGAGTTCATGTTATTTAAATGTAAAAATAAAAACAATATCTTTATACCACCTATATTACTTAATGGTGTACCTCTGAGTCGTGTTGCACAGTTTAAATATATGGGACATATTGTGACTGAGAATTTGAGTGACGAATTAGACATTGAGAGGGAGCGCAGGACGTTGTCGGTGCGCGGTAATATGTTGGCACACAGGTTCGCTCGGTGTACTGCTCCTGTTAAGATAGCAATGTTCAAGGCATTCTGCCAGACGTTCTGCACGAGCGGCCTGTGGGCAAACTTTACACAAAAAACCTACAATTCCTTGCGCGTTCAGTATAATAATGTGTTCAGGGCGCTGTTTCGGCTCCCTCGATGCTGCAGTGCATCCGGCATGTTTGCTGACGCCAGCGCGTCGGTGGTGCGACGAGTACGGGGGAGCCCGAATAGCGTCCTGAGGATGATTGGAGAGAGAACCGATACTGTTCTGCTCAGTAGGTTCACTGAACTCCATGTTTTGCGAGACCGATGAGCCTGCTGTGCAGGGGTAGACGGTGTGTCTAGTTTCTTCTTTTTATTTTAGTTACTAACATTAGTAATAAGCGAAATTATTGTTACTAACAACCTCAAATTGCCTTGCCTATGGACTTTTAATAAATGTTTTTTTTTTTTTAATAAAGGCAAGATTGAGGTGGGAGCTCTGTTCCTCGTCAGTGTTCACTCCAGCCGGCCAATAAAGGCAAGCCAGAGGTGAGGAACAAGATTTCTCCCGGGAGATAGGGTCCGTGGGGTCGCTACTGCCCAACAGCTCGCCACATGCTGCCCTGCGGGTTTTTGTATCTCTCTTGGTCTGGCTCCTCATCCCAGACCTGTTCCGGCAAAGTAAACTGTACCGGCACAGGCCTAGAGTTCGGAGCGCGCAAGCCCCACCACGACGTCAACGTAGAGATACGGCGGTGGGGTTATTATTATTATTATACAGCGTGCCGCTTTAATGGCGACATTAATTTAAAACACGTACACGGTTTCGCGTTTCCGTTTTATGAAGATATTTAAATCGTTATTGTTTATATTGATTTATTAACAATTTTCTAAAATAGCATCTTGGAGCAACCTGTAGCGCAGAGGACATTTGCTAGGGTCACTGGTCATAACATCGCATCAATGAAATTAAAACGAATAACGTGCAAAGAATAGGCGAATTGAAGGAAAGAAAGCCCTATGTCGGCGAGCGTTTGAAAACTTAAATTTTTAAATTTAAGAATTATTTTATCTTATTATATTTCTGATTTACTGGCCACTAGCCCTCCCCGTGTATTAAATTAATGTCGCCATTGTCGCTACAAATGGCAACATTAATTTAACACATGGGTACAGGCAAGTTGTATCTGTAACTAGCAGCAGCCCGCGGTTTCACCCACATAAGTCTCGATCCCGTGGGAATATCGAGATAAAAAGTATCCTATGTGTTAATCCAGGTTATAAACTATCTGTGTGCCAAATTTCATCCAAATCCGTTAATTAGTTTTCGCGTGAAAGAGTAACAAACATCCATCCATCCATCCTCACAAACTTTCGCGTTTATAATATTATATTAAGTAGGAAATGTTTCTTAAGGTGTAGGTACTTAATAAAGAGTATTCCATTCTATTATGTTATAAAAAACCTGCATCCATTCATATCAATTCATCAAAATAGTTACCAACTTTAATTAGTTTCTATATTCGCTTCAATCAAATCTATGAATAGATCACCCCATCGTCCAGCTTTCGTCCATTGATCTTTATCATGTTCAAAACTTGATTTCCCTAAGGATATGTCTTACGACGACAATCACTGCACGTAGCATTTAAAACTATTAGGAATTCACCACTGTTGTGCGCGAGTTTGTTCGATAGGTTCGAATGTTCAAATTTTAACGCCCGTTGACCCCTCACAGGCGTTGTTTTAAAAAATCAAGGAACGGGTAAAAATTACATGTTTCTATTTTTAGTTAAGCTGTAGGTACATACTGAGTCTGTTACTCAGTTAAGTAGTTACATACATAAAAAAACCGGCCAAGTGCGTGTCGGACCACGCACAATGAAGCGTTCCGTAGTTGGGATGAATTTATCCCAAAAACAAACTAACTTTGTAGTTGAAAAACATGTTCTCCCATGCATCTACATACGGCACGGACTCCAACGGGAAGTATTTTGTAGGTTTTGATTTATATTTGCGAGTATCAAAATATGTCGCTTAGATGGCCGTATTTTTAACCGACTTCCAAAAAAGGGGGGGGTTATATGTTCGACGACCTTCCGAAATTAAAGTTATTTTTCACTTTGAAGTGTTTTTTTTTTTGGAAGTCGGTTGTTTTTTTTTTTTGTAAAAAGTTTTTATTTATTGCGTTGACGTAGAAGCTTAATTTTTTTAGAGCTTCAAGGGACCATGGACTTTCAACTTGATATCTCCACGCGATCCTGAGAAAAAGGGTCGTGACAGACTGACGAACGGAAATGAAATGAAATTGTTTATTCTGTAAATAGGATAAGTATTAGAATCACTTTCACACGTCATATAAAAAAAAAAAATTAAAAATAAGCTAGATGAGTTCGGCGTTTCCTATCTGGCTACTCTGAGAAGAAAGGCCGAAACAAACTCAGAGGTCGCAGTCTCTTTTAAAGGACGACGAAGTGATCCTATAAGGGTTCCGTTTTTTCCTTTTGAGGTACGGAACCCTTAAAAACAAATATTTTGTATATATATAGTCCGCGCCACCACTGATGTCCATTTGACGCAGCGCTAATGTCATTGCATCACATTGCATTAAAAAAAATCATTTCGTGGCGCACTCTCTATCTATGTAGTATGTCTTATAAAGTCTGTCCTGCAAAGATCGTTTGAGCCAAGGAAGGTCAAGCAATACATACGACCGGTGGCGGTGGCTGGATCAGCTTGACCATCCAACAAGACTGGTTATTGGCAGACAGGGCACGGAGAAGTAGGAGTATAACATGGTAGTGGGGTAAAAGTACTGCTTAGCAGGTAATTAGTTTATGACAAGGTGAAGGAATATATCTTCTTCAGGAAATAAGATGACTATCAATCTCCGTATTATACCTACAGGGTATAACATTATCGTAAGAGTGTGGTGGAGTCATCAGTGTCAAAGGCCAGCCACATAGGTACATAAATTCCGTTTCAAAATATCGATTCGGAATTTCGAAGGCAGCAAATCCATACAAAATTAAGGATCTATCACACTCATGTACAGTTCTCCGATTCGAAATTCCGAAACGGAATTCCGTCTGTATGTGGCTGGCCTTTTGTATGGATTTGCTGCCTTTGGATTTTTGGATACATATATACGTAAATTCATGCCTTCTTCCCATGGGGGTAGGCAGAACGCTACCTGTTACGATCCATACACATCCTACGAAATTTTGAATATCATCTTTAAAATCTTGTTTCTTGTTATTAACACTTTTTAATAGCCTACATCGTGTGACCTGACAAAGGCCTCCCCTTTCTCATTCTAGACCTCTCTATCTTTTGCAATATCTGGCGACGTCTGCCCTGCAAACCTATCCTGATCGTCATACCAGTTTCGCCGCTGTCGACCTCGATGACTCGAGGCGATGCGATGTACCTTGGCGTCCAGTGAGTGTTGCCCAGCTGTAAAACAGAGTGCCTTTCAACTATGAGTTAACAATCAATCTGCCTAGCCTTTTCCCAACTATGTTGGGGTCGGCTCCCAGTCTAACCAGATACAGCTGAATACTAGTATTTTACATGGAGCGAGTCCCTATCTGACTCCACAACCCAGTTGCTGGGTAACATGATACCCCTTGGTAAGACTAGTTGTTAGAATTTTGGGCTTCTAACTATCCGTAACGACTGTCAAAGATCTACAACGATTACTTACTTATGTGGATAATTTTATTATTATTACATTTGTTTTCCTTACCAAGTACCTATGCATAAGGTACTATACGTGACAGTAACATTACTATTTTAATTATGCAATAGACGCGATACCGGATTCTACGTACAGATTGTTTTATAAGTAACTAATAATTGTGGCATTGGATCGCAAGATCCTTTTGACACAAAACTAGTAGAAATAATTACTAATAATATATAACATACTTATTTGGGTTCATATTATTATGGTCGGGGAAATGAATTGTTTATCAAACTGACACAAGACGTCAATTTGCCGTGTAAGAGCTTTTTTCGCACTGCATCCGATCCGAATCCGGATTCAAGATCCGAATTGGAAATGTTCAAAATTCGGACGGACAAAGATACGAATACTTTGTACAGACGCCAGCACATCAAGCTACCCGAAACTGTCAAATTTTCCCAATCAACTTTGAACCTTAAACTTCAGCAAGAAAGTTTGAAAATCTATTAAATAAATTTGACAGATTGTAGTAGCTTGAAGTGCTGGCGTCTGTACTATGGGAAACCGCTCTTATAGCCTTTTCCTAAACAACTGTCAAAAGAATTACAGTTGTGATTAGAATAAACGTATAATTTAAGTTGGTAGATAATAAAATTCTATTAGTACTTAAACAATTAATTTTCGTTTTTTATTTGTTTTATGGGAAAAAATTAAAGTCAAAGTCAAATCATTTATTTCAAATAGGCCCATGTATGGCACTTTTGAACGTCAAAATTTACAAAATATTAAAATTGATTCTAGTCGCCCCTTCCAAAAGGTAGTTTTCGTATGGAGAAGAATGGGCAAGAAACTCCACCGTTACTCTTTTAAAATGTTTTACAATTGTTTGTATATGCAGGTACATTAGTTAAATAATATTACCTATATGTGAAGACGATGCACCTAGAATAAAATTACTATACCACAATAGGTAAAAAGAATTAAAAATGAAGCAACGACAGATAATTTAATATGTGATAGATACATGGTGCTCACATATTTACAAACATTGTAAAAATAGACGATTTTCCTAAAATTTTGTAATTAATAAGTGTGTGAGAAAGTAATCACAGAATGTAAAATCAATGTCATAAAACACAAAATAATCAATTTTACAATTAAATTAGCAACCAGTTTAATTTTGTCTTGATTCTAAATTGTCCTATGGAGCAGGACCAGCATGTTTCCAAGCACTCTTATCTTGGATATAATCCTCTAATTTGTAATAATTTTAAATAAGTGCTGCAGGGGGAATTATAAGTCTCTGCATCTTTAATCTTAACGAGAAGAGCATCGGAAATTAGGCAGCATCGTCCTTCTGTTTGCTAAGAACGTTTACCTGCAATCAGCAATCCGAACAGCCAAGTCTTATGTCAAGTTTAATTAGTAATTACTTTGACCAATCATTGGGTAACATCACTGAAACAGTACCTAAGTACATACTTAGGTATATTAAGTACTTTAGTTATATAAGCCTCCTCTTACTGCCTCGTTAATCTCGTGGTCCCAAGCGCTACTGCTGAGCAAGAGGTCCTGGGTTCGATGCCCAGGTCGAGTAAAATGTTATTGGTTTTTTTTTCCTGAGTTCCTCAGTAGCAGTCCGGAATTCTGAAATTATTGTGCCCGGTTGATGGCAATATGCTCGCGTTACATGGGACTTAAAACATAACTCTGTCAAATGACAGTTGTGATTTGAAATACGAACAATTTAAGTTGGTAGGCAATTTGTTAAACAATAATTAATTGCCCTTTTTTTTTTTTTTTTTTTGGGTGGGAAATTATCAAATAACTTCTCCCGCTCTGGGTGGAGCGGGAGGGCGTGTCAGACTCTTACTGACTAAAACCCACCCGTGTTCCTTCCTGCTGACTTTATCAATCGCACCCAGCTTCGGATGGCGTGAGAGATACTCGAGCAAGAGTACCTACATGCTGACATGTTAAAATTTGATATCTACTTAGGGACCGCGCCGTACCGCTACTTAAGACGAACTACGGGATACACGCGGTCTTTGGCGTAGAGCGCGCCATCTTTGTTTTGATTTGACGGAATCTGATGTCTCATCTGTCCGAGGAAATGTGAAGGTAAGTAGAATCAATGTGATACTTAATTTATTGATTAGAATTTAGATGCAATTTTTTTTTTACGGCTCCCGTGATTTGCAGTCAATATGTGAAGTAATTCAAGAACATAGGTATCCAGTACGAATTAAATCGGTTGTCATGGTAAATATGGGCACGTGCGGAGGATTAGGGAACATTTTGTGAGGATAGTTTTGAGTAGGTATGAATGGAGATGGCTTTATGAAATGAAATGTTTATTTCTGTAAGTAGATCTTTTATGACACTTTTGTTTCAATATTTTGGTCTTTTTTTGGGCTTGTGGCTAAGTAATAACAGCCGCACGGGTCGATCGATCAGGTTAAGCTACGCTTCGCGCGGTTGGTCCGTGGATGGGTGACCATCTTTGCATACCGAGACCCCTCCGTGCCTCGGAAAGCACGTTAAGCCGTTGGTCCCGGCTGTCATTTGTAGATCTTTGGTAGCCGTTACGGGAGGAGGTCAGATAGGCAGTCGCTCCATGTAAAATACTGGTATTCAGCTGCATCCGGTTAGACTGGAAGCCGACCCCAACATAGTTGGGAAAAGGCTTTGCAGATGATGATGATTTTGGTCAATATTTTAAAACTAGATGGCGCCAGCATTTCCTGGCTGACTGATCTCTGAGAAGAAATGCCGAAACAAACTCAGAGGTCAAGGTCGCTTTTAAAGTCCAAACATTATACCTATTTATATGATTATGGGAAGACCAGAGATACGATCGATGGACTGTAAATGAATGATTTATACAGGGTGGCCGGGTACATCGACGCGAAAACTTTTACCATGGATTCAGTACATGATTCCTAACCAGCGTGCGTTGAAATTTTTCTTCGGTTATTAAAAAAAATATCACCTGTTTTATAGAAAAGTGCAATACCTACACGGTCAAAATGTATGGAACAGCAGATTTATTTAATAAAAACCGACGAAAAATTTAAACGCAGGTTCAGAATCATGTACTGAATCCATGGTAACAGTTTTCGCGTCGATGTCCCTGCCACCCTGTATTTGCCATAATATAGGTACTATGACAAGGTATTAATTTATTGTAATAATTAAGATTCAGATTCAGATTTATTTTGCCAACAATGTAGGTAAGTACAGGTATAAAATGGTGATAAGTTCTGAGTTGAACTCCACGATTACTGACAAATGCTTACACTGACTGAACAGGTCCACTCAAATCTGTGTGGTTCTTTCCATAAAAGACCATTTCGGACACTCATCTACGTTGACTTCATATGAACTGACCAAGATTATGTCTGGACTTTAAAAGAGACTTTGACCTTTGAGTTTGTAAAGTCATTTCTTCTCTGGGATGTCCTATAGGAAATGTAGACATAATCTAGCTTATATAGCAGTGATAACCTAGTGTTGTGACCGTCAGACTGCCAAGTCATAAGGTCTCGAGTTCGAACCCAAGGCACGCAGCTCTGACTTCAGATTCATGTGCGCATTGTATTATGTGAAGGAAAACATCGTGAGGAAACCGGCATGCCTGAGAGATATATTTCTCGATAGCATGTGAAGCCAAGTCAGAGGCCCAGGGGCGGCTTTAAAACTCTGACACCAGGTTAGTCACCAACCACACGAAAAGAACAAAAAGAAGCTAATATTTTTAATTATTTTTAAATGACTTCGAAAGGTGATTCCGATATCCTATTTACGGAATAAACAATTTCATTTCATTACTATCGAATGGTTTCATAATAAGTATTCAACTTTTCAGTTGTACAAACAAATATTTAAGTTACATGCATATCTAACAGCATTGAATACAGTCACAATACCTAAGTATAAAATTACATGATAAAAAAAAATTGGTTGCCTGTAAAGTCGGTATACGGGCGAAAGTTTTACGTGACAACGACTTTGAGTGGTAAAATAATTTTAATGTGAATATTCATTCGTATAGTAGGAAGAAGGATGAAATAATAGTAACAATTTAAAACATTTATTTATACACATGAACCGGTGTGCCTATCTCTCTCACTCTCTCTCTCTCGCTCTGTCTCTCTCGCTCTTAGGCGGGCTAACTGTGCTCGAGTGGAAGGGACGCGTGCCTTTCACTTTTTATGTCTGTCTCTCTCGCTCTTAGGCGGGCTAACCATGCACGCGTGCCTCTCACTCGCTCTCATTGTGAGCGCATAACGTGAGCGGAGCGTAACGCAGTTTCTTGAAGTGTCACCCGGCAAACCAATTTATAAGACGTTGTCACGTCAAAACTGAAAGGTGATATGGATAGAAAGGAGGTGACTTCAGAGATGGAGATGTAAATATGGAAGAAAAAGACATGCTTTGTCGTCTTCAAATTAATTGAAATAAAGACAAGAGGAGGACGATGATGGACAGCCTAGTAACAACGACCTATGATCAGTATTTGTAACGTCTGCCACGCATGGTGATTATGAACAGCGCCGTGTTAAGAGGTGGTGAAGGGGGCGATCGTCCCGGGCGTCTTGGCCAGGGAGGCGCTAAGTCATCTTGACTTAGCCGACGTTCGCACGGACTTAATAAAATCGCGGCGATTTTTTTCGTGCACTGGATTTTCAACGCTCTGATTAGCGCCGAGAGTTGAAAATCCAACAGTGTGTTTTTTCAACGCGCTGGGTGCGCCCCAGCGCGTTGGATTCTGAAAATCCAGTGCGCGATAAAATCCCGCCGCGATTTTATTACGTCCGTGCGAATGTCGGCTTATACTGTGTCTTGATGGTAGTCTAGTGCTAGTTCGTAGCTATCGCCGTATCAGCTGTAGATATCAGTGATATGGGGACCCCAAGCTACAGGGGCCCGCCGAGGCGCCATCGCCATGTGGAAGTAAAAAATTATACTTTTTGAAAAGAGTGATTGTAATGAGTGATAACCTAACGAAAATTAACAAAAACAAATTACGATCCAATTCTCAAGCTCTTTCATTAATTTAGTAAAATAAAATCACACAGAAAATCTATGTTATCCAAGTTAGGGTGCTCAAATGTTTGAGCTCGTTTCGCTCGCTCTTGCACTGTGATAGTAAAATTACACTGAAAACTTAACCTATTCCGGTCCAGAATACTCAAATTTTCAGGCTCGCTTGGCGCGCTCTTTGATAAAACTGGGTCTGAGTCAAAATAATTGCCAAAATTCTAGCTCGCTTCGCTCGCTCTTGCATAGTCTTAGTGAAATTATAATGACAGCATTGACAGCTTGACCTTCCAAGTCTGAGTTATGCTTATTTATTTATTTAGTAAACAATACCCTCTTTTGAAGCTTCACTGCAGTCGGGTAAAAAGGGCCCTAAAACATTTGATTTAGGGCTCCTTTAAAACAGCTGCACCACTGGTCAAGTGCCGAATTCAGAAACTCTGATTGTAAGGTATGGTTACAGATACTTTACAATCAGAGTTTCTGAATTCGGCACTTACAGACCGATGGTTACAGACGCCTCAAAGAGATGTCAGCAGAATTGACGGGGTCCGTTAGGGCCAATGCCCGCCGGGGGTTCGAAGAAAACCGATAGGGAAATCGTGGCCCCCGGCAACAGGGCAACCGAAGGAACACGGGTGGGTTTTAGTCAGTAAGAGTCTGACACGCCCTCCCGCTCCACCCAGAGCGGGAGAAGTTATTTGATAATTTCCCACCCAAAAAAAAAAAAAAAAAAAGGTATGGTTACAGATACTTTACAATCAGAGTTTCTGAATTCGGCACTTACAGACCGATGGTTACAGACGCCTCAAAGAGATGTCAGCAGAATTGACGGAGTCCGCTAGGGCCAATGCCTGCCGGGGCTGCGAATATGGGCCGAAAGGGACATCGTGGCCCCCAGCAAAAGGGCAACCGAAGAAACACGGGTGGGTTTTAGTCAGTAAGAGTCTGACACGCCCTCCCGCTCCACCCAGAGCGGGAGAAGTTATTTGATAATTTCCCAATAAAAAAAAAAAATGTATGGTTACAGATAAAGGGAATCGATCTTCAATAAACCAAGAAAGACTAAGCAGTTTAAGTTTACTTTTTATTGAGCAGAGTGTAATATGATCACTTAGTTTATTAGATAAAATAATAGACGTTTATACTTCACTGAAAGCAAGGCAAGTAAAATTTTAGTAAGTGTGAAATCATAGGTATTTCATTCGTCAATACGGATACATAAAATAGTTAATTTATTAAAAAAACCGGCCAAGTGCGAGTCGGACTCGCGCACCAAGGGTTCCGTAGAAACCGCGTTCATGAGAAAAGGGGTAGTAAGTTTAAAATTATTAAAAATATTTTTATTACTTATATGATGTAACTAAAAATGTATATACTTTTCGCAATTTTTCCTTTATCTGTGCTATAAGACGTTGCTTCGTACCAAATTTCAAGATTCTGAGTTCACGGGAAGTACCTACCCTATAGGTTTTGATTCCCGTGCGAGTGTCGAAAATGTGCAGCATAAATAATCTTTTGATTGCGTTGGCTTAGAAGTTTGATTTTTTCCCAGCTCCAAGGAACAGTAGACTTGAGTATTCGATATGAATTTCAGCTTGATACCTCCACGCGTTGCTGAGAAACAGGGTCTTGACAGACAGACGGACAAACAACAAAGTGATCCTCTATGGGTTCCGTTTTTTCCTTCTGAGGTACGGAAAATACTGAAAATAATTTATTAGTCTTTCATTAATCTCTACCAATATTCGCATGAAGGGTTTATTATTTACTAGCTGCACCCCACGCTTTCACCCGCATAAGTCTCGATCCTATGAGAATATCGGGATAAAAAGTATTCTATATGTTAATCCAGGTTATAAACTATATGTGTGCCAAATTTCATCCAAATCCGTTCAGCCGTTTGAGCGTGAAGAAGAGACGAACATACACACACTCACTCATAAACTTTCCCCTTTATAAAATTATATATAGGTAGTGTGAAAATAATCTTTTTTTATAAAAAAATAAAATGAAGTTACTTATAATGAAACATGGTGGTATTTAAAGATACTCAAATCCATACCTACTTACGGCAAAGATAAAATAAAAACCGGCCGAGTGCGTTTCGGACCACGCACAATGAAGAGTTCCGTAGTTGGGATGAATTTATCCCAAAAACAAACTTAACTTTGTAGTTGAAAAATATGTTCTCCCATACGGGAAAACATGTTTTTGCAACTACAAAGTTAAGTTGGTCGATTATTACCTACTCGTTAACTTGTAGAGCCTACTTAGTTGTGAAAGTTTTCCTTTTAATTTCGTTATGTAAACTATTGCTGTGATTTTTTTTACACATCCAAAACCAACCATTTAGCTGACAAGGGGGGGGGGGGACACTTGACTCTAACTAACTAGCTAGCTTAATATTTCGCAAACGGATCCTTGAATCCAAAAATGGTTTTCACCAACTCCCAATATTGAAGGACCTTTCCAATGATACCCCACACTAAGGGTAAAAAAAAAGCGGCACCTCTTTACGTGTAGGAGAGGTACCCTAAAAAAATATGTTTTTCATAATTTTGTTTTACTACTTTGTCGGCGTAATTAATATGTACCTATACCTATGCCAAATTACAGCTTTCTAGTACGAAGGGTCTCGGAGCTAGACCGCGGACAGACAGCAAACAGACAGACGGACATGACGAAACTATAAGGGTTCCTTGTTTACTACGGAACCCTAAAAATGACAGAGTATCTAAAAAAATCATATTTTTGTAGAGGCTTTGCCCCGGGCGCAGTTTTATATTCACACGGCTCTGGGTAGGTTCCCTGAAAGAGGAATCCATCAAACCGTGTAAGTGAAAAGCGTAATGAAATTGTAATGACGCTTCTAAGATACTTACCTACATAAATAACCTAAAACGCTGCCTTTCTGCCAGAGATTTGCTAATATTAAGCTAAGCTGCATAGCGACTAAAAATTGTTACGTCGGTTATAAAAAAAAAAAAAAACTGCTGTTTCATAGAAAATTACAATACGTACGCGGTCAAAATGTATGGAACAGCAGATTTTTTTTTAAATAACCGACGAAAAATTTCAAAGCAGGAGGTTTCAGAATCATGTACTGAATCCATGGTAACAGTTTTCGCGTCGATGTCCCTGCCGGGTATAGCGTAGTTTGGCTTAGCTTTGGTGGAAAACGGTTTAAAAAAGCTAAGTCTTTTTCAAACGCACAAAGCGCATCTTCATATCACGTCCTACCTGCGCCGCTGCACATTATAAAGTTCGTTTTTTAATCCCAGAGACTAATTTGACATTTCAAGTGATTGTTGTTTGTTTTTTCAATTTGGTGTTTGACATTTGCACCTGTCAAATTAGTCTCTGGGAATAAAAAACGAACTGTAGCTATGGTTGAACTAGACACTAATGCCCGTTATAACTAACACTAGGCGACACCTTAATGAATGCCTTAATTAAACCACGCTAGGTGTCGCTTAGTGTAAATGAAAACCTGCAATAGTATCGTAGTTTAGCTTCATCGCCTCGCTCTGGTGGAAAGGCAGCCTTAAAACCGTGGTGAAGTTTTACAAGACATGTTCTTCATATTAGCTAGATTCCTAATTTACTTAAACACCTTCTTTTTTTAGAGCATCTGTTAACGAAATTGATGTGGCAGCTGTTTTACTAACCACCTTATTATTTTCTATCGATTAATGAATGATTAAATGAAGAACCTAACTACCTAAGTAACTACAGTTCTAAATCTATTTCAAAAAGATCTTGGCTAACACAAAATTAAATTACATAAAAATAACTCCACAAACGTGAGCCTTGTAAAGTTAAAGAGTTTACTTTACTTGCAAACTTCAATAACCGAGCTTTACCGAACATTCTACACTAAGAAATTTCATTAATTCGGTGGTAGCACATTAATTTAACATAAGATCGAACTATCGACGCCTACCTATCGCATCGCGAACCGAGATCACAAAGTAAAAATAAAGAAATGAACGAACACGTCTAGAGGCGGGCAGTTTACATAAACATAGAGATCACGCCCCCAGTCAAAACATTCAACAGAGAACGCATAAAAATATAAAAATAACTAAAATAAGACACCGGTCCGGCTAGAGAAGTAACCGAAAAATCCTGTCTGTATAATTACGTGGAGCTACCACTCGATCTACCGGCGAGCCAATTTAAATTTACTGCGAACGGCGCACGTGTCCTACAAAATGAAATCCCACTACCGCAGAGGAACACGCACGAAAAAAAATTGTAGAAAAATATACCGCAGGCGCCACCCCCTGAACGTTAGTGGCTGCTTACTTCAACCACGCCTGTTTCTAAGCGCTACTCTACCTTTCTCTTTCGCACTTAGTAACTCAACATACTGTTGTCTCAGTTGTGTATGCGCGGCCGCCGGAAAACGCCAGCTTTTTCGACAGTACGCGTTTGTGCGTCGCGCGTGTTGGGTGTGTTGAACCGCCGTCGCGGTGTGTTGTGCAGTGCCGTGTACAGGGTGCCGAAGTGGCGGGTTTCCTTGCCGCAGGACGGGGGGCCCATGCCCCCTTTCATCAGCACCACATTGGTAAAAGTTAGTGTCCTGTGTCTTAGTTAGACTGTTTCGTGGAGTGCAACTATGCCGTATGGAGGTTGTTGTCATCATGTTATGTTTTTTTTCTATTATATTTATGTAAATACATCGTAACAGTGGTAAATATGTGTTTTGTGATGTATTCTTTTTTTTTCTTTATTGTTTTTGTTTCCATTTTTATTTTTCCTGTTTAGTACAACTACATAAAACTTGTTTGTACCAGACACTAAGTTCATTAGTAATCATTTTATTATTTGAAAATGTATCACTTCACTCAATACTAAAATCATTGAAATAGACTAAAGAAAGTAATCTACATTTTCTTTTTTCTTCTAAACTCTACCTTAATTCAGATCTATGCCTATCAAACTAAGTTCTAAACATAGAGAAAATATCAGCCGATGATCTATTTATATGTGGTAACCATAGATAGTTTCAGAATCGACTCTTATCTTAGGCCTAGGCTCTACAAGATAGGCCTACAGCTCTCGCACATTATTTTGCAATGTTACTGCATGTAACTTGCTCTACTACTTACTATTTACAAAAAAATATGGCTCGACTGATCGTAAAATATGTCTAGGTCTTGTATTCTTACTGTCAGTAACATTGAACCACTTTTTCTAATAGTTTTTGTGTAATTTTTTCAATTGTAACATAATGTAAGAACAATTTCTTATACTAATCCGTTATCAATAAAAATATTAATCTTTTCAATGTCAAGATTCATAGACAGAGTAAGAAAAATAAAACATATTTAAGTTAAAGAAACCAGATAAAAACAAAAATTGTTATAAAAGTTATGGATGCTGTAAATTGTAATATGAAGAATAGATTTCACAACAGAGAAAGGCCAAAAAGAAAAAAAATACAATATCAAAAATGTTGCAGAGATTTCCTCCTCCTTGTATGCCAGCTTTAGTTTTCTTCAATTACAAATATAAATGAGCAAAAAGAGGAACTTGCAGGTACAGATACAACTACAATAAAAGATCTGACAAAAATTCTAAAATAAGCTAAGAGAAATTTAGAAATCATACAGTATTACAATATCCAGGATAGCAACTAATATTGACAAGTTTTGATAAAAAAGTACTAAAATTTTCCTACCGTAACAATTGATAACACCGTAACGTTCAAGCAACAATAGCCATTTATACTTACATAAAGGACAAAACAATTTTGCCACGAGCCTAAAGAATAAAGGAACATTACGTTTCCAAAATTCGTAATGCCTTTATCAATGAATCTCCACAAACAGGTAAATTCAAAGAAGCCTTAGATAAGCTTCTTTAAAACACTTTAAAACATTCAAAAGTTTTGTCCCTTACTCAACAGGAAACAGAACAATGCAAAATTAAAAAGTATAATCTCAAAACTTCCAAACTCTTTGGTAAATCCTTTTTGGGATCAACTGTATGATCTGCTTATTTTTTGAGGAATTAGAAATCTTCCTTTTTAGTTGTAAAGCATGATTAAATTTGTGTATAGTTTAAAACAGTTATATACTTAAGATGGGAAGATTTGATGCAAAAACTGTAAAACTACTCTTTCATAGAAAACTTTTATTACTCTGGGTAGATTTGCATATGGCTTAATATCAGATGCTTGTGAAACAGTTTATTAGTTGCTGGTAGTTATTTTTGCACTGAATTTGTTATGAACGGTATAATAAAGAAAAAATGCATGCAGAGACGGTTTATTACCCTTACCTAATCAATGTCAGGAGAGATAGTTCTCTCAATTTATAAAATAATCATCCATGTAGACAATTATTGTCTTCACTGAAGAAATCTTGTAATTCTTTTATTTCTTGATTTTATTCTTGTTTGGACAAGTTTGGGTTAATAAATAGAATCTCTTATTTTTAATCTTCGTGAGCAGCGCCATATATATTTAAAAAAAAATGTCATAGAAATTATGTGTAATCCAATTTCGCCCATGAACTTAAGCAATTTAAATATAAATATAGTGTAACACTTACTATAGTTATACAACGTTGTAGTTATGAAATCATTGATAGTGGTAGACTTTAGAATAGAAAAACTATCGGCAGGCAAGATGAAAGGTATCAGATCCTTTATGACAGGCAAGATACCAAATCACGTCATTCAAATCGAATGCAATCCGAAAATTATATTTGCTGGATTCAGATTCATACACAACCTAGTTTTAGGCGTACGTTTCATAATTTTGGCAATAAAATACGTTAATAGGAAAGTTTTGTCAGTAAGTCAAGGATTTACTTTAATCGGCTTAACTGATTGATATGCCACTTTCACTATCGGATTATCTAAAATATTCAGATCGTCTTAATACCTTTGTTGATTGATGCACAAGATTAAATAAATATTCATCTTTGGTACAGTTACCTATTTAGCAGAACAAGGAAATTGCAGCTAGTTACAGCTGTTTTCCTTTTCATCTACTTCATCATTCCATGTTTTTACTGAATTGGGTTTATAAGTACTCAGTATAGGAACTGCCACTTAAAGTACTTCTTCCACCTACATTTCACAATTCAGGCCAATTTCAGAACAATCTGTCGGTACTATTTTGTTTTTGATGGAACTAACGTCGGTAGAGTGGTTAAGGCCTAAAGGTTTAAACTTTTGAATTATTTATTGCATTCTTTGATAGACATGGATTTGTAATACAAAATAATGTCTTCAAGTTATAAATCGGGAAGTCTCGACTTTGGTTGCAGCAGCTTCATACTAAACATTTGTTATCCATAGTGATGTTTCTCTCTACTTTAAAGTTACTTGTGTTACCAGAACTGAAAGCTTTATCGTCGGCTGAACTATAATTATCCTATCTGTTATCAAAACTTTTCTGGGCAAGAGTCTTTGGTTTACTTCTGTTGCTAACAGACAATGTGTGTCAACAAAAAAATTGTTACTACACGTTTCAAAGGTACTTGCTTCTTATAGATAAGATACCACTTGAAGCATCGCTGTAACAATAAGGTTTTGGCTACTGCTTGTATTAGTTTACTTTTTAAGGCTTTCCAGCTGCTTTTTAATCTCAAATCTTTTACTATGATGCCTTTTCCCAAAGCATATCTACCTACAGAAAGTTGTCTTGTAGTTTAATTTTAGCCTATCGTTGGCCCAGAAATGAATCGGCCATGTAAAAGCTTGTTACTGTAATATGTGTATATACGCTGCAAGAGCACAATAGATTTCAGTTAGTACGATTCTTTAATGTAATATTTTCCGTTCTGAAATCTAAGAACTTAACCGGAGTGGTCACTATAAAAATTGAGCGACTTTGTAAGTACATAGTTGTACAATACCTTTTATATAGTTTGCAGTTTGAGTCATGCTGTTGCTATAAATTTTGCAAGACAGTATTACTTAGATTTCTACTTTTGCACTATTGTGTTGCTTTAAAGACTGGTCTGTTCTAGTAAAGTATAATTATCTGTATGGTTAGAGTAGCAAAAATACCATATAATTCAAGATATTTCAAGCTATAACATCTCATACCGTCGGGAAGACGAATTTATTGCTATCTTTAAAAACCGATACATTTTTATTGCGCGTTGCTTAAAAGTACTGTATAATTCTTGCTCAGCCTCATGAGAGAAAACCGACAAGGCTACTTTGTTTTTTAGTATCAAGAGTTTTTAACCATACACCTGTACTTGTGGTAAGGTAATAAGTAAGGCTTTACTCATTAGTTAGCCCGGATCCTTGCTGCATGTAAATTGGTTCAGCGGTTTCTGGGTAATTGGATAACAAACAGACATTTTAGCGTTAAAATGTTGTGTTTAATAAGTTCACACTTTGTTTAAAAGTTCTGAAGTTTGTTTTTTTATGTAAACTCAAGATTATGTGGTTATTTTAACGCATTTTTTAAATATTTCGTGAAAATAACTTTGTGAATGCTTTTTCAAGCTTTAGTTAACGGCAGTTAGTTTAATATTTCGTTTTTGCATTATTTTTCTGATAAATCTTAAACACAAAAGTTTTCTAAATATATTTTCCTTTTCTTTTTTGCCCAGAATTATAAATACTTTGATAGGTATTTGGATTTTACTGTGTATAACAAGTAACAATGAACTTGAGTTCTACCAACCTTTGTTTTCCATACAATGCAATCGCATTTACAATTAAATAGGATATTTTACTTAACCAGGATGATTTTTGAAAATAAATTCAGAATAAAGAATTTTTGTGAAAATAGGTTACCTACTTAGTTTCAGTAACTTGTAATTTTTGACTGGTTGCCAAGTGAAATAACTGTGCATAATTAGTTATAGGCCCACCGCTTAAGTGAGTCCGTGCGAGGTGCGGGAGGGGTGACAGTTGTCATAAGTTGACGAATCACTGAGCTCTCGTATCACGACACCACACCCCTCCCGCACCGCGCAGCTACCTCAGGAACGGACTCAGTTAAGCGGTCGGCCTGTTATGCTACGAATCTTCTTTTCGTCATTTTGTTGAAAACAATGTTGTAGGTAGGCAAAGTATTCTGGATATAACTGCCCCATAAATTTGGTGTCCTCAGTGCCTTCTGTTTAGTAAAGTATGACCTGAAAAATCTTAGGGGTCCCCGAAACGATCAATTGCCATCAATTTCAATTGTAGTAATATTGTCAATCGCTTCAATTGCATTTGGTAGACGATCAGTATGGGCATCAATGTGTTTCAATGACGTAAAAATTTACAATTGTAATTGATCATTTCGGTGACCCTTAATATGTGTGACATACGCCTACTTTACAAGATGGTTGCCATTTAGAAAATATACTCTTTGACATTCTAACATTAATTAATTTACTTACTTAACTATCTGACGATCTGCAAATCTGCAACACTTAAGTCATTTATCATTATCTTAAACCAGTTTTAACAGATGTAACACTGTCAGATTAATATTAATACCAAAATCCACAGGCTAAACAGCGTGACAGCGGTAAAATTTAACCGAAGAATCACACGCACCGCCGCGTATCCATAACGGCTATTATTCCGTCACAGAGTTTGTGAACGCGACTGAAATGGCGCGCGACCAATCGGACGTTCAGATTTGAATATGGAATGTAAAACCGCGGCGACCTTCATAAATTTAGCCAATAAATGTCACATGTGAAAAAATGGTGGATATTCTTTTTTTAAAAGGGCGCCCGCTTCACTTGTCATTGTGTATTTTTAAGGTGTAATAACAATGTGATGTGTCAAAGTTGTGTATGAAGTATTGATAAAGGGAGTTTTTATTCATCAGTTTGTCTTTTATGTTGGTTTGTAATGTGTTAGTATTTGTGAACTTTAGCTTGGTGTATCTTCAATTCTACACCTTCACTATGCTTCTTAAAGGCAATTCATAAATAGCGCGTACCTATTACTCTTTCAAGAGATTTCCAGTCAACCAATCTTTAATCGACTGCGTTAGGTAGAAGGTACCTACTTCTTCCTTGTAAACAGCTTCAAGTATAGTTTAAACAGAAACGCTACCTATTTCCGAAGGCTTAATTACAGTTCAGCAATACATATAACCTCGCTTTATTTACAGTCCAGACGTTTACGTACTCTTTGACGATCACGAGTTGCTAACCGATCGTAATTCCTAGCATTTAAACGGAAAATGTAATTGAAATTTATCTGCTTCTGGTTCGAAATAAGTGCTTGGTGGCTTGGTACCTAGCTGAAGGTGTAACACCCAGTGCTGGTAATAACATATGTTAATAAAACTTTATTCAAGCTAAGCTTTATCGATCGTAAAACTCAATTCCATTATGTTTGTGCTTGCAGTGCTACCAATTTTATGATGAACGAAGTATTGAGTACCTACCTATAGAAATTCACATACGTGATTTACGTTGGTACTTCGGTGTACTCTTTTACGTGTTTTCAGAGCTAGTAGTTCGGACGTAAATTCTTGTTTCTAAAGCATTTGTAATGCTCTGAACGTTTTTGATTCTGTTTTGTGATGTGTGAAAGAAAATGGCGTTTAAATTCTGTGTTGAATTGGATTGGTTTGGTTGGGGCAACAGAAGGGGTTGGTTTGCATTGTATTGTATGAAACTTGTTTCTGTAAATTTATCTGTTTGGCTTTACTTACAATATAATATTCTGTCAGTGTGTGTAAGTGTTCTGCCGTAATACCCTATAAGTCATCAGCACGCTTTGCATGACCACAACAGAAACGAGTTTTGTCGACGGAAGAATAGACAAAATGACAGATAAACAATCACAATCTGTCATTTTGTCTATTCTTCTGTAGACAAAACCCGTAGCAAAGCCGTTTCTATGGTTGTCATTCTATGCGTACTGGTAAAGAGTTACCCTACTATACTAATCAAGCAAATATTGTTCTTTTTTTTTGTATGTAGGTATAGGTAGGTACTTTATCTTCAATTGAAAAAATTTAAATACTAAACTATTGAGATTACGACTATGAACTTATTAACGAGAGACTAGTTTGAGTATCAAAGTCAGCCCTGCATTGGTAGTTGCAATTCACAAGCCCTTGTTATTGTAATTTAAACCTTATATCAATTATATAAAACTGGCAAGACGTGCACTCGTGATTTGTTAAAATTTGTGGCTTAAAATTTTAGTAAAGCTGATATCATTTTTGTTTCATTCAACGCTCACACGACACCGACAAAATTACTGAATTAACTCTTATCTACTCCTTCCATTTAATTTCTCGATCATTTGGTAGGCGAGTGCCAGACACGAGTGTCAAAATCCAACATCGTTGGATCGGTTCAATGTGGAGTCCCCAAAACGATCAATTGCAATTGTCAATTTTTACGTGATTGATATATATTGATGCGCAAATTGATCGTCTAACAAATGCAATTGAAGCGATTGACAATATTACCAGAAAACACATTGATGGCAGTTGATCGTTTCGGGGACCCCTTATGAATTATTTTTTTTACTTTTGATTAATTTTGTGTTCAGATATTTCACTACGAAAGATGCCACAAAAAGTGAAGCGTCTGATACTTATCTGCTAAGAATCCGCTTTTCGTTTGTTCTATCGGTTCCTCTAACACCATCTTCTCCGCAGGACGTGGCGAGGCAGGCGGCGCGATGGCGTGCGCCGGCTGCGAGAAGCCGATCCTGGACAAGTTCCTGCTGCACGTGCTGGAGCGCGCGTGGCACGCCGCGTGCGTTCGCTGCGCCGACTGTCGCGCGCCGCTCGCCGACAAGTGCTACTCGAGGGACAACAAGCTGTTCTGTAGGAATGATTTCTTTAGGTAAGTCTAAATTCTCCTTCAACACTTAGTGAACATTACAAATCGTCACCAACACCGCAAAGGGGCGAACCTCAAATAAGAAAATTTCAAAGGAGAGCCAAAAAACGTTTTTTTTCTCCCGATGATGCGCTTATTTTGATGATATTTATGAAAATATATAGGTATAAATTAGAACAAAAAAAAAAAAATCCCTACTACTGATTTTAAGATACGCCGTCAATCTTTTTTCGTTTCTATTAGTCTTAGAGCTTCGCCCTTTTGTGACGACATAGAGCTCGACAAATGGAGCATTTTTGTATACTAAACTAATTTTTGACCGTTTGTATGAGGTTCGCCCCTTTGCAGTGTTGGCGACGAAATGTAGTCTCCAAATCCCGCCAAAAACTTACCACTTCTTGCTATATCTAAGAGTACTTACCTACTCTATGAAATATATCGTTGAGATATTATAGATAGGTACTCCTCGACAGTTTTTGAACGTTAATTACTACCTTATGGTGCATAGTTTTGACGAGGAGTAAAATCACTTTAGAGAGGATTCTGAGTTGATTGTGATGTAGGTACCTAGCTAAGTACCTACTGTTGGAGATGATCATCACCATTCTGATTTTGAATACTTGTATTTAGATTAGACGGATTTTAATATTAGGCAAAGTTAGTAATGATACTGCATTATAATTTCAAGAAAGCTAACATTGATCAGTTGTGTGAGACGTTGGGACTATCCACCAGTTAACTTTGTCAAATGAATTAAGTACCTACTTATTCAAATCATAATGGTTGTCAATAAAAATTCTTTAAACACAAACCTTAAGAGCATTCATCCACAAAGTTGGCAACGTCGTAAATAGCTGTCAAATATTTACCTGTTTGGCAATATTACTGTATGGAAATAAGAAATATGGCTAACTAGTGAACTAGAATATTAATCATCATCATCATCAGCCTATAATGTTCCCACTGCTGGGACACAGGCCTCCTCTCTGTGAGAGGGAATGGGCCGTAATCTACCACGCGGGTCCAGTGCGGGTTGGTAGATGTCACATGTCTTCGAATTTTCGGTTCTAGGATATGCTGGTTTCCTCACGATGTTTTCCTTCACCGTTTTGAAAGCAGTGGTGATGAAATAATTTACACAAAGTAAAGCGCCTGTCTGGGTTCGAACCTACGACGTACAACTCGTAAGTCGCGGCAGTTACCACTGAGCCACCACTGCTCCTATTAATAATGAATTGCAATTATACCACTGAATTTGATGTTGTAACCGTTTTAGGTTTAAAAAATCCAAATACTTTTTTACAAAACTAAATAGTCAGTGTTACGGTATTAATTATTGCATTTCATAATCAATATTTTAGTTCACTAGCTAGCCACATTTCTTATTTCCATACAGTAATATTGCCAAATTAATCAAAACAGCGAAATATTTGACAGCTATTTGCGACGTTGCCCACTTTTGTACCTATAAACGCTCTATACACGTGCTAATTCAGCGTGTCGACACATTACGACTAAAATCTATCGATAATGACTACGTTACTAAATTCCACAGACAAAGCGTCTAGCGAAGTAGCGAGTGTGTAACCGCCATATTAGGTTCGACGCGAACTTGCGATTACTACGCGAACTATTCAGGAATTTAGGAACGTTAATATGGATAGAGCTTAAACTTTAGCACGCAAAGACGATTTGGTGCACACGATGTAGTCTTGATTGACTTTAGTGTGTTACGTACACGTGATGTTGTGGATTTTAAGTAATAACTGCTTTGTGATAGAGACGGAACGGAATTTGGAGTAACAGTTACGCAAACGTACTAAGGGGTTAAATATTTGGTGAACCATAGACCATATAACCATGTAACATATCTGCTTAACACTTCGGGAATATATGCGTGATGTTATGTTATGTTTACGAAATTGCATTATGGGGACTTATAGACATGCGTGATGTTATGTTATGTTTATTTATTTCATTAACAATTTACAAAGCGATTCAGATATGAAGCAATGTTGGCTCCCATTATGTTTGTGAACTTGCGTTATGGGGACTTGGAGATAGCTACCTACTTCCACAAGTGTATCATCATCATACGTAATCTAGTCCTCTTACCCGGCAGCTGTTTTAAGAGTGATCGGCATAACAACTCTTCTTCTGCCATTATATCTCTCAGCCATCATGTCAGTACCTAATAACCTCCTGTATAGTCATATTATCTTTCACTTATTCCATCCATCAGTTCTTTGGTCTTCTACTACTCTTGTAGTCATTCAATGTTTCCCATATTGCTTCTTTTTGTTGATATGATATTCAAAACTTACTTAAAAATCGTTTCGTACTCTTTAGATATTAAAGTATCACCAACAATTACCAGTAAATTATTATTAACTAGCAGACGTCACGCGGTTTCAACTGCGTAGTTCTCGTTTCCGTGGAAGTACGGGTATAAAATATAGCCATTGCTGAAAGAATTTTTCGAATCGGTCCAGTAGTTTTTAAGTTTATTCGTTACATTGAAAAACACAATTCCTCTTTATAATATTAGTATAGAAGTATAGATATAGATTAATTAATCAACTTAATTATTATAATTGCGAATGAATAAATGAATGTGAAGGCCGCAGGAATCCACTGGATGCGGAAAGCACAGAATTGGTCGAAGTGGAGGTGCATGGGGGAGGCCTATGTCCAGCAGTGGACGTCTTTCGGCTGAAATGATGATGATGATTACAAATGCGAAGGGAGTTTGTTTGTTTTTTATGATTTCACGCTCAAACGACTGAACGGATTTAGATGAAATTAAGTACATGAGTAGACCATGACCTGGGTTAGGACATGGGATAGTTTTTATCCTGATATTCCCACGGGATCGAGAATAAATATTGTAGAGCAAACAGGACCTAAATACTTAAATATTATAGTTTAACACCTTTTTGGTCAAATAATTATTAGAATAGTAGGTAGTAGTAGCTTCATAGCAGCAGCTGGTGTTATAGTTTTAATTATTTTGTAGCAATTATTTATATTTTAATTAGGTGGGAACGGGTTAGAACTGAAGTTATTGCACCGATGATATTTATTTATAGAAACCTCTTTATATAGAATACTTTAGAGGGTAATAACTTTATGGGCATTTTAAATAATAAGCAGTAATTGTTATCTAATGTGTGTCTTGAAGGTTATTTTATAGACGAATCAACAGCTACTGAAATTCTGTCTGAGGACCCCTGAATACGGGCATTATGGAATAATATAAACCTGAAATAATAGAATATATACATAGAAGCTTTGCAGCTAAATTCTCTTCCGTAATTGAAGATTTTAATAGTTATTTAACGTCGTGTGCCATAAATAAAAAACCCCTTTCTGGGAAATATTTTATTACTTTCTCTGGGGGTCTTAAAACGTCTCTTACGACTTTTCAAAACCTAGGAGAACTCTCAAATAGCATTAATCATGAGATGGGCAGTAGCCCTGACCATGTATAGACAGTTGTATTCCTATGTGCTCATTGAGTGACACTGATTCGTGCCAAGTATCAATTTTGCCAGGAAAAGCAAGTTAAAGATGATCTTGTTGATGTTCCACTGTCGAAAAGTTTGCTGATTTATTTAATCCAAGATGTTCTATTCTACCTAAGAAATTGTCTCAAATATATGCATCCGGTTAGAATGGAAACCAACCCTAACATAATTGGTAAAGGCTAGGCAGATGATGATATTGTCTGAATATCGTTAGTAGAACCAAAACTTCCATTTTCATTGACTGGAACTTAACATTGGCGTCTTAGAAGGTCTTAATATCGTTCCTTGTGGCATTCCTATCGACGAGGTCTGTTTTTAACGATAAATGTTTCCAACATTGCATATTCTTGATGATATGATATTTCTTAAGATATTGGGCCTTCAAGTTATGCTTTCCCAAGTACTATCACAAATTAAAGTTTTGTGGAAATGCGAATATTCTCACGGCGTAGCGACCTGAGGTAGGAAAGGCTTATCCCATGTACAGTATAAAACAATTACAGACTTTTGTCTGTGACTAATACATAGTAACGTTAAAACGAAGACTAATAGCTATTAATACCTTATATGGTAACTTTATATCTTCAGCAACATTTGCCATTAAACATTTATTATTTAGCAGATACATCAGTAAGCATCAAAAACAATGTCAGAAGCATAAAGTTTTGCCTTCGACATTTACTTGATGTCTATAAAACTTTGTTGACCTGCAACTACTTGTGAAATTATGTTGTATGGTTTATAGGTAGTATAACTGTCATGTTTTCCCTTTTTAGGGTTCCGTACTTACCTCAAAGGGAAAAAAACGGAACTCTTGTAGGATCACTTCGTTGTCCGTCTGTCAATCAAGACCCTCTTTCTCAGGAACGCGTGGAGGTATCAAGTTGAAATTAATATCAAATACGTAGGTCTACGGTCCCTTGGATATCTAAAAAAATCAAACTTCTAAGTAACGCAATAAAAAAATACGGCCATTTATGCGACATATTTTGATACTCGCAAATAAATCAAAACCTACAGGGTACTTCCCGTTAACCTAGAATCATGAAATTTGGCAGGAAGCAAGGTAAAGCATTAGTTAAGGAAAAAGTCCGAAAATTGTTTATTTGTAGATTTATCACATAAAAAAAAAATACTAAGATTACAAACTTACATTTGTAGTTGGAGAATTAATCGTGATGTATATCGATGTATGGGAGAAAGTATTTTTAAACCAATATATTTATTTCTCTAACTAGAGCATAGTGTTTTCGTATATTTTAATCAGTTTCCCGTAACTTCAAATGCAGTCAGCCGCAGTTTTATTGCAAGTATAACTTTTTTTTTTGTTTATTCTGGACGCTTCTAACGTAACCTACACGTATTTCTACATCGTTCTCACATGTATAATTTAAACATGAATGATGAAACCAATATTTAAAAGATTGTACGTGAAATTTCTTGCCCGTTTTTCTTCATAGGAACCTACTACGCTTTGGAATAGGCAACTAGCTTCATCTTTCTGACTGACCGACTCCTTAACAATGCAAAAGTGCATGTAATTTGTTTAATTGAAACAAATGCTTTGAGTTTGAATTGAGTCGGCTGCATCTGATTGCAATCAGCTGCACCATCAGTTGTTGTTAAGTTATCTAGTCGTAGTCCGCGTCCAGGGAGTCCAATAGCCTGAATGACTGAGAGATATCAAGTTCTATAGAATTAGTATAGAACTTTGGGGTACAAATATGTTCTTAATGGCCCTCGGCAAACCTCGTGTTTCGTCAGTCGTCGGATTTCTGTCAGTTGCCCTTTGCACTTGGTGCAGACCGGACGCTCTCAATCGACTTGGAAGTATATAGAGTTGTTAATACTCTTTTAACTTAATGTAATGTATTTTAAAAATGGTAGGAAAGCTGCTAAAGTCACAGGCACGATAGATAGGAAAATAGTTTTACAGCTCTATATAGTTCACACGAAAATCAATACTAAACAACAATAAAGTACCTACTTAGTTCTGAATTCAAATGATTATACACGATAAATCGAATAATTGATGGACATGGAAATTAGCATTCGTTTGTATTCGGAAATGCGATGATTCCCGAGGGACGTTAAGAAAATATTTGTACTGTACCTACCTTATACAAGATTTTTTTAATTGATTAGTTAGGTATCCTCTGGAATTCCATTCATTTGTATTAATTTGTTTCTATGACTACTTTTTGCGTGACACAGATAAAAAATAGATTTACATACGCATCATTAAAGAATCATTTGATGTTAAATGACGAACAGATATTAGAAGTAGTCATACAGCAATAATATTCAAATTACACCTAACTTGTATATTTATTGACACCACATTGATTGCCTAACCCTTGACAAGTGTTGAGCTTATGATTAGATACCTACTAAAAAGATTAAAACAAATAATTATAGGAATATGAATTAGATAAATGAGGTGCAATTGGAAGCACAAGGAATTTGAGAAAAGCTAAAGCCACGAAAAAAAATTGAGCCGTCGCGAGACGCCTGGCAGATGTGAAACATCGAAATTATTATGTACAGGTTATATGCATAAAAGGATAGTTTACCGACGCCAACATTGGCGTTGGCGTTGGTTTGGCATTGGCACTGTTGGCGTGGCGCACAGTGGGAAAAAAATGACTTTTTTTGTTCAAAAATCTGCCTACACTACAATTTTTGACGTATCGCTACCATTTTTTTTTATACACTCCTGAGATAACACACTTTGGTGTGTCACTGCCACTTTTCCTTAAAAGTCAATGCCATAACCTCAAAAATCGGGAAATGAAGCAAAAAACAATTTCTAAAAAAATATTTAAACTAAAGTCAGTTTCCAGGGGTTTTTCAGGTCCCTGGTCATGAATTTATTGTCTGTTAATAAAAATTCAAAATGACGGATACAAAAAGGCGGCCCTAAAAAAATTTGATTCATTTCCTTATTTTTAAAAGAAATTAAAAAATAAAGAATTTTCGATTTTGGAAAAGTGGCAGTGACAAACCAAAGTGTGTTATCTCAGGAGTATATTAAAAAAAAATGGCAGCGATACGTCAAAAATTATGGTGTAGGCAGATTTTTTTACAAAAAAAGTAATTTTTTTCCCACTGTGTGGCGACGCGGCGTCCACACCAACAGTCTTAATTTTTGGCTTAATTTTTGATGTGAAACAGAAATTAAGCCAACAAAGTTATAAACATTGCTAACATATAGACTCATAGATGGCCTCTACATGATGTATCTCATACTTGTATAGAAAATCATTCCTTAATTGACCATTTTTACTTTTCCTTTTACTGTCTACGATGCTTCACCACTTCGAATAGCTTTCCCACAGCTCGGCTCCTGTCTCGATTCGGTCTCTCTGTTCATCAAATGAAGACATACATACTTCCTCAGGCGGAGACTGACTTGCAACGTTTGTTTGTAATGTAACATTCGAGGCGAGCTTGGTTACAAAACGAAGATACACAAGACGCGGCGAACACTCGAGCACTTGGCTTAATCGTGCTCCATTTCTTGTATACAAAACGGTGATACTTACATTAAACGTGGTGAATGCTCGCTTCGAGCACTTGGCTCCATTTTTATGCTCCATTTTTCTCCGGACGTAGAGGTTGACGTGCGCTCGCAATGTTCGCATCGAGCGGTTCGGCTCGCTGCACTGACTACTGTAACGCGTTTCAAAGGAATTCACGAAAAAACCGACAGTCAAGTGGAGGATCCGGCGCTTGCATCGAGCAGCTTGTCTCGTTGCACTGATTCAAAAACTCGATACTTTCTATAATTAATTTTCAACTTCAGAATTATTTTTACCACTATATTGACCTTCAAGTCCCAACACTAGGACTCTAGCAGGTACTACATAGTTGTGTGTCCTACCTCCATTAGCCTATCCGACAATTACGTATGTACACATACCGACAGATGCGGCTAATTATGTCATCAGCTCGCCGTGACGCGTCTTAATACCGACAAGCTCGACGATTACCATCAATTTTCATTATGGAAACAAAAACGTCAGCCTTTGTAGGTTTAGTGCTAGGATTAAGGGTGACACTATTCTTGATTCTATCTGTTTATGTATTTTCTGAAGAAGTATAAAAGTGTTTGCTGATACTGTTCATGGTCTGCCTACGCTGGGTCCATGTTATTTGGGGTCAGCCTAAAACATTTTTTCCTGTGTCTTACCTTATCATCAAGCACTCCTTTTTTATTCATTTCGTCCCTTTCACTTAAGCTATTACTATTACAATCTAACAGACATTTGTGAAGACAGTCTTAAGAGTCATATTTTCTTTTGTTGCATCATCCATCTGGCAAATACGGGACTATTCTTTGTCTTACGAGTATATCATGTTTCCTTGAAATCGTACTTTATTTTAATTTAGTTCAGATTTAGACCCTGCTAAACTAAGCATAGAGTCGAAGTTTAAAACAATCAAAGTTAAGTCTTGTAACCAAGAACTTGTAAACAATATGAATTTATAATGTCTTATTGTTATTTGCACATTTCGCACAAGTAAATTCACAGAAACCCGTATGTAACCAATATGTCAGTGAAAGTAATATTTCAATCTCAAATATAAGAAGAAAACGTTAGTAATAAATCAATAAATCTTTAAACTTGTCTTCAATCAAACCAGTTTACAAAGTTAAGTCGTAGTTTCTATTTTTGCTTTGATGTCCATAATCGATTTAAAGTCATTTAGTTATGATGCCTAATCCAAGTTGTTGAGTGTAGGTAAAAATAATTCTGTTTTGACTGATGACCTGTCTGTATTCTGAGGTTAGATTTTATAAGTATTAGTGTTTTTTTCAATATGCAGTTTGTATAAATGTTGCAAATTGATTTTACTGTGTCAGCTTTGAATATTTAATTGACTGTTGGTTTGGTCGTCCATCAGTGATTATCACCTTGCCAATGAGCTGTTTACATTAAAACAAAAGAGAGATAGCTTGTTGAGATGATTTCTAAAACTTGGATTTTTTGATAAACTTGATTATGCTGCTCTAAACCTATTTTATCTATCAGTCTGTTATGCCTATACATTTTCCATCCTTTATACTAAAATGACAACGACAAAAAAAAAAAAACAGGCACCTCAAAAAAAAAATTACAACCTTTTCGAAGAACCAACCTCATGCCCAAGCGTTCCCACAAAATAGATATTAAAAATAAATGTCTAAATTACATGGCGCCAAAAATTTTAAAAAAGTAGAAAAAAAAGCAATTTTGTCGCAGGTCAGGTAAGAGCGGAAAACGGTTCACTTACGACTTCCGCTGACTGCTGACTTGATGGTTTAATTCGGCTTATATCGTCTTTAGGGTTCCCTGTGAAAATATATGTAATAATGAGGGATAGATCAGTCAGAAGGTTTTCTATTTTTTCAATTTGAAAGTTTTTTTCTTATTCTAATTATCTTAGAAGTTTTCTCCATGTTACTTTTTATATTATCATATCATAGCTAATATATATTAACAGAATTGTAATCATTAATATATCGCTCTAAATATTTTCTAAATTTTCAATGATATAAAATATTTTTAATATTTTTCAAAGTCCAAGTGACTAAAATGCTGAATCTTCACGTTTTTCAGCGTTTCCTCAGCCTGCTTCGGCGATGATTTCTGCTTTTCTAACCTATCTGACCCATGCCATAGAATCAATGTTTTTTTTTCAAGTACTTTTTTGTTAAGATGTCTGAGTGCTTTACCAATGGTTTGTAATAAACTTTATAAGAGTTCAACGGTCACGAGAACTCATTGAGATCGATAACAATTAAAATTCTATTGTGTTTCATTAATGACCGTTGAAAGGTTTAAACTTAAACATAACTGGCGAAATGTGGGTGTACCTCTAGGGTACACCTCTGCTGAATCCTTCGGGGAAACAAGTCGTCATGTTATGTTATGACAGCAGCCATTGCATACATAGATGATAATTAGTAGACGGACACTGACTATTGTGTAAATACAATTTAAAACAATTGTTGTAGGCACTTCATGGAAAACATCGTAATTTACTGGAATTTAAAAGCATATTAAACTTGTGTTTAAATGACATTTAATTTGACGTCGATGGTCAAGTAAATGCCATCCACAGACAATATAGATGTTATTGTACAAAAGAACTTAAAATTACGTCAAAAATTATGTACGTGTATTATAATGTATGTGTATTTTAATTGTAATGTACTACATGTAATTATACCTTTGTTGGTTTGTCGACAAATTGAAATAAATTCTATTTTATATGGATGCGACTGATGTTACATACGACATAATGTCTAATGACTATGAGTGCATTTATCTTGTATGAGGCATATGTTGTTTGTATTATTCCGTCCATATGCCTCTGATCCAATTTCTGATAACTTTCTACCCACTGCTGAACAAGACCCTTCTCTTTGACCACTACAACGCTCTGTAAATCCATAGATATTTGTAGTACTCGACTCTTCCTCTTCTTAACGTGTCGATGGCAACCTAAATAATGTCAGACTATAAACTTAGCTATAAGTACCTACGAGTAATCACAAAAATATCAGAAACATAATTGAAAATCGTTATCAGAAGCATCTGTGAGTTCCATCAGTATATTGTCATAGAACACAGAAAGGGCTATTAAACCGTCCGAGAGCCTTCCTCAAGAATTGGGCTATCCAATGCAAAAAAAAAAACAAATCCGACTGGCAGTTCCAAAGATTACCCCCTACATACAAACTTATAAAAAACAAACATGCAAACGATTTTTTTTAACCTCTTTATAATATTAGTATAGATATAGAAGTATAGATAGCTTCTGCCCGCGACTTCGTCTGTGAGAAATTTCTCGTTTTAACATAAAATATATCCTATGATACTCAGCAATATTGTTGCTTCCCGTTTATTGGAAGAATTTCCGAAAACTACCCTATAAAAATACAAACTCAAAAAACCAATGTACAGAATTCCTAGCGATGCATTTTGTTTTATCGAAACTTTTTTATTTGATGACATTATACTCTGTGGTAACATTTCGACTTCCTCAATATAAGTGACGTCATTTCCGTTGTTTGACACCCCGCCATTATTGCGTTAGTTTTGAATCGACGATGCTCCAAAAGTTTGCGGGGCAATCTATGTAATTATATTACTAAAGTTCACAAAATAAGGGGGGCATGCTAGATCATCATGTTTATTATGATAAAACAATTTTCTGTCGTATACTAAGTCAATCGAAGGCTTCCGAAAGATCTTCTTTTGGAATTTTCAAGGGAATGTTTTAGGTCCTTTTTCGTTTGAGTTATTAAGTACCACAAAGCCCTGTCAACAAACAAAGTGTAATATATTCCATCGACGATAAAATTAAATGCTTCATCATTATGTACATATTTCCCTAAATAATTCTTCGCGAATGTCATCGTAAAATCTTATTTGCTGAGCTAAAAGCCATCTTGATTATAAGTTCAAAACACCTGTCATACTTCAATTTTAATGTCATCAGCCGACAACGTAAATTATGTTTAGTTGGAGTTGTCTTAAAAATAATTTGAAAGACCAAAAGGGTCTGCCTTCAGGGCATTGCAAACTCAACTAAGGCACGGGGCATAAAACATTCAAGATGACGCGGACACAATTAAAAAAATGAAGCAGAACGCTTTGCAAGACGCAAATTGATGAATGTTATAATCAATTAAAATTGTTTCTGTTTTAGGGGTATGAGGAACAGTGTGTAAAGTTCACTCATCCTCCATAGAAAAGGGAGGATCCTCCGACCAGATGGGCGTTGTGTCTGGCGGGCAACTGCCCAACGGATGAAGCCGGGATCTTTTATGTAGGTCGATCGCGCGGTAAACTCTAATTGCGCGATGCAGGATTTGTGTGACGTCAGGATTTTGTGTGACGTCAGGTCTTTGATGCGTAGTTCGCGTGTGGCAATGTAGATGCCGCCACACTGTTAGGTTTTGAAGAGTTTACTTTTTGAAATACGAGCAGTTTTCCGTTGGTTTTCAGATTTAGTATGCTCAAGATGAGACTATAATTTTATGGAAAAATATTTCTTCTTTCTTTGAATTATTTGAAGGGATTGGTTTAAAATTAATATAACTCATAACATAACATCACGCCTGTATTCTCAGAAGGGTTAGGCAGAAGTGTATCTAAAGTATACCCACATTCGCCAGTTATGTTTAAGTCCCATGTAATAGGGGGCAAGGCTATTGTCATCAACCGGACACAAATCCAGATTCTGGGCTGCTACTGAGAAATTTCAAATGCAAAAACCCAATAACATTGCCCGACCCGGCCGAATCAAACCCAGGAGTTCATGCTCAGCAAAAGTGGGTGCGACCGCCATGGCCTACCCACTATGGTCCACTTGAGGGACCAAAACCTCCATAATATAGAACATAGCGGTTTGCAACTAGTACCTACACAAAGAAACTTTGCATGTTGACTCTAAATTCTGTATTTTGTTACATTTTCGACGGCTATCACATTTTAACCTGCGGATTTCTAAACTTTTCTTACAATTGACGGCAACAGTGTTGAGTATGACATGGCGGGTTACCAGCTCCATATAGCCAAACCAAGTTTATGTATTATTCATGCGGCCTCCATCGTTTATGCAAATGTACCTGGTAATAATTCAATGTGATGATAAAATAATAAAAAAAACAACATTGCGGCAAAATTTCTTGTTTGCAATGTATTTAGAACTGAACTTGACGGCTTGGAAGGTTTTATAAATACTTGCTTGGTTATACATAACGTCGTAGAGACTCACGCTATCTTCCATTAATTAAAAATCGGTTTTTAGGAATTATCTGTTGAAATTCTGTCTATGCCTTATATGTGTCACAGTAAGATGGTTAAAGCTGTGATATAGTTGAACTGTGGCCAACTACGCGCGAGCCGAGCGAGCAAAGTGAGCGGTGCCACGGCAGTGGCCAGCGAGCGCTACGTCAAAATTGGTCGCAGTAACAAAATTAGGGCACTCCGGCAGTTATGGACCGCTTTCATATAACTATATTACGATATATAGCTATGGGATATAGGGATTTATCTAGATATCACGGCTATAACCATATTTCTGCAACATGTATATAAAATTTCTGCCTTATTTGTTTTTGGCTAGGCTGGAATTCTCAAATGTAAGCCTCATGCATAAATGATCACAGAAGCATTCAGGTTGTTCAAAGATGATGATGTTATTGATTTTGATTGGACAACAGCCCATTCAATATTATCCTACATTCCTTTACTTTAAACTTTTTCTCATTTATATTTTAGCGCGGTATCTTTAAGAGTCCTTCAATGTTAAAATGGCGTCATGATAAATGAGCTCTTATTACTAGTTATGAATGGTATTAAAATAGATCGATGTTAATAGCTAGTAGTTGATCACTTACTACCTACGCATCGCCTACATTACCTACCGTTATAGGATCAAGATTGGAAGTTAAGTGTTTGATCAAATCATCTAGAAATTGGTAAAAATTACTTGAATTCATTTATTCAATTCAATTCAAAACATTTATTTCAGACGTAGTCCATATACTGTTAGTAATACAAAAAAAACTTTAGTTGTGGTACCTACCCCACACAAATTCGAAAATCACTACCTGCTATGTAAATAACAGTGACACGAACTTATTATATGATCCACATACTAAGTGGGAAAAAGTCCGTATTATTGAAGCTAACTCAAAAACTATCGAAGCAAAGTTAATAAAATTTATATGGGACCATTTCGAGAGCATACCCTTTCAAACAAAAAAAAGAATTTTTAAAATCGGTCCACAATTGACGGAAATACATAAAAAAAAACAAACATACGCGACGAATATATAACCTCCTCCTTTTTGGAAGTCGGTTAAAAACCTTATAAAGCTATTGTTAGTATATACAAAAACAAAGCCACATGAAGAAATAAAAATAAAAACCACAAAGTGACACCGCACAGGAGTGCCAGTTTATGCCAAGCCCTGGACACGTCCACCCACAGTGTGTAGTCGCATCCAGTGCTGCCACAACGGCGAGTCCAAGCGACCCACGAACACGCTCAGAAGGCTGTTCGAACTGGCCCGCATGCGCCTCATAAGAGACGCACAACGCTTCCGCATGATGGCAGGAAAACCATCCACGGTTTTAACTGCAAACATTGCTGAAGCGCTGCAGCGAAGCGCTGTACCCTGAACGCGTTATTGTATTGCACACGCAGAGCACTGTATGTACGCTGCGTGTATTTAGTCCACAGGCTGCAGGTGTAAAAAGATTGACAGATTTATGCATATTGTATCTTCTTGTATATTTGTCTTGCACCTAAATGTAATGATGTGACTCGTCAGAATCATTTACCAATAAATTACTATGACTATTTTTCAGACATTATTCAAGTAATTGAAAACTTTGTAGTTTCCTTATTCATCATTAATTGCCTCAATATTAATGAATGTTTTCGATATTAATTAATAATTATCTAAATTATGTTTCCTCCACAACTAGAGATTATTCAAATAACACGATTCATAAAACGTTTTAGCCTAATAATATATCTGCTCAGATTAAAATCTAGATTGCATATCAGTATAATTTTAATTCCTAATGTCTCAACATTTGATATGACCCTTGGCTCCGGATTATTTCTCAACTCTCGTAATAATCTATACTCATCGTAAATCTTTAATCGGTGGCAATTTTAGTATCATAATATTCGAAAATATTGATATTTTAATAGGTATGTTGACTCATGTTTGCCTGTCTGTGACCTTTCTATAGTTTGATGATTTAATTATAAGTGAACTAAATACTCAAAGATACAAATCAAGGTTGGCAGCCTTGTTTCATCTACTGTTGACTATAGCTCTCCTCCCTCTGGTGCCATGCTTTCCTGGTCCGTGCGAGGTTCATGTCCGCGATCTTCTATAGGTTGTCCTGCCATCTGGCTGTTGGTTAGTCTGCCAACGCTCTTTCCTTCTCCATCTCTCGGCAACCAAATACAAATATCGTGTCGTAAATTGCCTGGTTCCTCATCCAAAAATGCATAAGCCTTGTAACCTATGGTCACTTTTGGATATGCTTTTATTTTGGTTTTAACAGGCTTTGAGCTATTTTCAGGTTTAGAGGTATGAGGAACAGGGTGTAAAGTTCTCTCTATAAAAAAGGGAGGATCCTCCGACCAGACGGGTGTCGTGTCTGGCGGGCAACTGCCCTACGGATGAAGTCGGGATCTTGTATGTTTGTGGATCGTGCGATAAACTCTAATTGCGTGATGCAGAATTTGTGTGACGTCAGGATTTTGTGTGACGTCAGATCTTTGATGCGTAGTTTGCATGTGGCGATGGAGATGTCACCACACAGGGATCGGGAAGTTAGAATGAACTATATCTCTTCAAGATGCTGAAAATTTTCTGACCAAACTATAAAGTGATTTTGCTATCATCGTCTCTTACGACAAATCACTATCTACTTTGGCTGTGTAGCTGCTAAACAGAAGCCTGCTCCCCGTAGACCGTTACGAAGACATATTGATATGATCATCCCAAGTTTAGTAGGTAAGCGGATTGGTGAACAGTGATCGAAAGTAGGTGCAGTATTTACATAAACGATTACTGACGAATATTATAACTCTTGCACATGTACTGGGCATTTGACAACCAGTTTCTAACCCAAAAAAAAAAGAAAATCCATTTTTCAAATTTCGAAACGATCACAGACAGTGCCGCGGGACGATGGTCGTTTAAATCATTATCGAGTAAGGTCTGGCCCACATTGCCAGACTAAAATAACATAAAATATGAATTAAAGCCGTTCGCGGGAACTTAAATCTATCAAAACCGACGATTAACATTCATTAGACCGCTACTAGACGGCCGAGTTTTTTTTTGTATAATCGCTCACTGTTATAAACTTTGGAGTTCGGTACAATAAAAAGGTTGCTTTACTTGGAAACTTTACTTTTTATTTTCATGGTTTTCCTCCTCTTTGAAAGGAGAGTTTTACAGAGGATGAATGTGAACAATAATAACAGCTTGTTTTACTTTTTCCAAAATGGTCTCTACTATAAACTGCAAATTAATAGCGTGGGTGTATAGTTCCTAGCCACTTTAGGGCTTCTGACACAAAATCTTATTTTGCGATTGTTATGAATCTATAAATTTATAAATCTAATACCGAACGCAACTTATTTGAATAGATCACACCTGACCGGATTCTGACTGGTGTCCATTAATCATAGTAATTTGCATAACATTCACATGTCATCGGTGTGCCAAAAACGTTCGATTGCGGTTTAAAGCTAGGACTCACTGGCGGGTGAGAAAATATAGCTACAACATTTAAAAAAAAAATTGTGATTGTGTGTGACGCATCTTTGAAGATGTTCAAATATGTTCACATGCCCTAAATGCCATGCCATTGTACTGTCACGTAGATTGAAAGTTGAAATGTCTCTGTAGATACCTTAGGTATATATACCTATACCTTTAAGCACTCTATCACTTAGTTTCTAGGTTAAATTTTACTAGCTTAGAGATAGGGAAATTAATAGTGAGGTAAATTTACACCCTTCGTCAATTTACCGTGGCTCATTCATTTTATACAACTGTCAAAAAATGATAGTTGTGAATTGAAGTGTTATATTATGTACGGACAATTTAAGTTGGTAGTCAATTAATTTTCCTGAATTAACATTGGAGTTATTACAAAAAACTATGTGCTTACTGCCCTGAAAACCGTAGATACCTAACCGTATTTTTTTCGGACTGACTACCATAGGGATTTTTCTATAAAAATTACATTTGATTTAACTACGTTTAAGTTAAAGTATAAAAGTGCGAACCGGTGAAATGTGGGTGTACTTACAGGCCCAACTTCCAATTCCAATTTCTGCCCAACCCTTCAGAGAAACAATCCGTGGTGTTATGTTATGTTATGTGTATAAAAGTGCAAACTAACCAGAACGAAAGTTGTAGATATGTGCACCCGTCCTGTTTATCGACACATCCGTCGGTTATATCTTATAGAGTTACATCACTCGCCTATGAATATTGATAGCAATATCTTGAATATTTTAACATAATTCGCTTTTAGGTGATAGAACCATCATCGAAATGATGCCAACTGGATTAGAATGTCGTTACGATTGAAATGATACGGAATTTCACAAAAAACATCGACTATTTGACAGACGACTTGCTAACTTTTTACTAAGACTTTTTATGAACACGATAAAGCACCTAGGAAACTTGAAATATTATTTTCTTTTACAAAAACTTTCCAGTTTATAGTAACCGAAACTATTCTAACATTGAATTTTTATTTTTCTAAATTATGAACGCATCCTTTAATTTCAGGCGATACGGAACAAAGTGCAGCGGTTGTGGCCACGGCATCTCACCGTCCGACCTCGTTCGCAAAGCTCGCGAAAAGGTGTTCCATCTCAACTGCTTCACATGCCTCGTGTGTCGGAAACAGCTGTCCACCGGCGAAGAGCTCTACGTCTTGGACGACAACAAGTTTATATGCAAAGAGGATTATCTCGCCGGGAAGGCGCCGACACAGCATTGTAAGTTTTTTATTCCAAATTTATGACTTGTAACCTCTTTACAAGCTCTCTGTATTTCCACAAATATATTTAAAGATTTTATTCGATATCAACAGATAAGTAATATTTTATTTATGTGTTGCTATCTCTGATGCCGCCGCGGTTAACAGATGTTTATCTGATGAACGCATCCATTGATGAACAGCCATGCAATTAAAATGTGAAAGTTGGTAGCACTTGTTCCAATTTCAAATTAGACAAGGTGGAGCTTGGAGCTTTGCTTGTATCGATAGCGCGTTGTGAAAGGAAATCAGAATTGAAGTGGACATGTGGCGACATCACGGGTCAATGTCGCTAAAATAAAATAACAAGACAACTAGATTACTTCGAAATTGCGCTATTCTTGTCTCCAAACTAAACTATATACTATTTACGTAAGTTCAATCAAACATCAACACACGCCCGTCACGTTAACAATCACTCCCAATGTTGCTATATGAAAAAATTAATGAGGTCTTTTATTGTCCTCACTCGTTCTCGGACCCAATCGATGCAGAATAATTACTTTTCTAAAACACGACCACGTCTCCTTCAATTTACGAACGTGACATGTGAGAATTGCATTCTCAATTTAAAATGCGTTTTTTATTGTTTAAGAACGTATCACGGCAACAATAAAACTCTCGGAGCACCCATTTTGAAATCGGATTTTTCGATCAATACGAACCGTAACAGAATCCAAGTGAAAAAAAAAAGAAACAAAAAGTCGAAGGCGTCGGACAAAAAGCCAACCGCATTACACATTAGCCACGTCTCCACGCGGTAGTGCTGTAGACATCTTTTTTTTACTTTTTTATTTACCGCTTTGTTGAAGGCACCTTGACGTGAGGAAGAAAAAACCGACGATTGTAGGCTAGATGTGATCGTGAGGTACGCCATTCAAATATACACGGAGATAGTACAAATATTTTGATTGGCACCCTCGTTAGAAATGGATCCTGGCTGAAACAGCAGCTGTAGTGGTTTCGTTTCTTTTAACTCTGTGTTGTCCAGACCGCATATTTCTATGCATCACATCGTATTGATATCCGGTATTTCTGGTTTTATTGAATCAATTATTACGTACCGAATGTTAATGTATTCTGTTTGCTACTGTATCGTGTAGCTTTTATAGTGAATATAGAGATTAACGCGAAATACAATTAGCATTTTGCCTTAATTTCTTTTGTTGTGGAAACTATATTTAGCAAAAAATAGATCCGTCGTATCAAAACGTCCTAAAAGCAAAACTACACTTTAGCAAAATGTCCTATTAGCAAATCGTCTTATGAGCAAAATGGTCCTAAAAACAAAAGAATGGAAATGGCACAGTCATACCTACCTTAATCTTTATTCGTTTTTGAATGAATCACAAAAATATTTTAAGCTGTTATTTGAAATAAGAGAGCAAAACCGAAATAGGTAATCGATTTACAACGTAGTGTGAAAATCGATGATACACCACCATGTTTTCAAAATTGGAACGGATATTTTTTAAACTAGAGCTGTAGCGCTAAGCATATTCAAATACGATGTTGGTACAATAAAATAGTGTTGTCCGTGTGTTAGCTCGTTCACCCACAAACATGTGCTAGCCGGCGGCGCCGCCCGTGTTTGCTCAACGTAATTGTGTTTATACATTGTTAGAACGGAATAATGCCTGCAAATAAACTCGAGAGCGAAATAACGCGACGCGACGGGAGCAATCGCGCGGGAGAATTTAGAGTATCACGGAACAGAAGGGTTGGATTTTATAGGTATCGATTGTGTATTGAGTTTTTTATGAATTTTCTATCGAGGAAAATAACCCTTCTTATACTTGAGCATCAAATCTTGGTAAGGTGTTTTAATCGTTAACTTGGCCCTACCGAAAATCAAAATGTACCTATTAGGTACAATAGGTCGTTGCAATAGGTTTATATTTTGACTATTGATTTTGTTTAACGTGTGTTGCAAAATCAAAATGTTTGTGAAGATACTTACGTCTAGTAATAATTTATTTGAAGGAAAATAGAATTGATTCTAGATGAGATCCAAAAGGTAGTTTCGTATGGAGAAGAATATGCAGGAAACTCCATAATTACTCTTTTAATTACATGTGTTTCAATATTTTGTATAGGTAGGGGAAAGTTGCGATCATTGGACTAGCTCTTTCATTGGACCACCAAGGTATTTCCAAAACTGTCCAAGCTTGCAATACCCAAACTAGTCAAAACGAGTCCGTGTCGGCTCAGTTACACCCCCCTCTTACCTCAGTGACGCTGCAGCACGTGGCGAAGAGTAATGCGTGTGGTTGTGTTTGCGGCGGTCAAAATCTTATTATTTGACTCGGAACAATTTGATGTAAGTATCATTCTATTCATACTTGTTTGTGTGCACTGGTATGAAATATTAGATAATTTAATTGTGATTCCATGAGTGTTATTCAATTTTGTCTAATCATGTCCATGTATATTTTAGATTTTCTTTTCTTAACGAGTACCTTGTTGCCATCAATGGACCTCAAGAGAGTTCCACCGTTGGACCGGTCCAATCATAGCAACTTTTTATTGTTTCTGAAAACAGGCATTCATCCTCTCAATAAAGATGTGTTTGCTGACTACGAATTTATTGAAGCAGGTGGAGAAGAAAACGAGCAAGATTCTTTTGGAACAGCTACGTTTCAAATCCAAGATCCTATAGACCCATTGTCTGTGAATGCATCATCACAAGATGACGTGGCAGAAACAATCGTAGAAGAACCAATGTCTGATGCAGAGCCGCATTTACCCGCACTATCAATGCAAGCAAGACAGACTGATGATGCCTCACCTACAGATGCAGAGGCAAACAACATAAATGTTGGATCTCCACCTGTAATGTCAATTCAGGTAGGACGAAATGAAAATGTCCGAACACTTGAATTTTTATAAAAGTATTTTTGATCTCATTACGATTGCCATTTTTTATAAGCTTTATTTATAATGCGTGTTATCTTTGCAGTTACTACAAGTGACCTTAGGTTCTGATAAGTTTATTTTGATATCTGTGAAATTCATAAGTAGAAAATATGAGACTAGATTATATCTTAATTTTGATAACATGTTGATCTCATTAAATGTGCCAAATGTAAAATTTTATTAGTAACTAAGTAGCCTATAACTATAGTTTATTTGCTTGTCGTAATTGTATGAGTATTGTTTGTCTCTCCTCGTATGCCATAATTTAATCATATTGATAATCATAATAAGTTACCTTGATTGGACCTCTAGAACAAATTTCTCGAAGTCCATTGACGGCAACCTGGTGGTTCAATGAAGGTGCCCATGGTCCAAAGAAGGTAACAGCCCAAGATTTAGTTTTATTCGTTTATACCAAAAAGTGTAAGCCCAAATTGTTTGTGCGTTTGATTATTATAAATAAAGGTCCTACGAAATAAAAATAATAAACTGCTTTCATTTTATCACTTATATTTTTTAAGATATGCTGTCGTAAAGTTAAGCGGTCCATTCATAGCAACCTTCCCCTACGTGGCTGTATATTAAGAGCCTTTTGCTCAAAACTAAAATAATGTATTCCAATTGTGTGGCCGTCAGAGTCTGCTGAACTCGCTTGATCAGACCATTTTATTATTACTAGCTGACCCGACAGACGTTGTCCTGTCCAAGTTTCAGCCATTCATACAAAAATCCCATAGAAAACGGAGTTCAGTTTTTCAGGAATTTGAACATTTGAAAAAAAATCGGGAAACTTTTCAATTTCATCTTTCCATAAAAAAAAAGAAAAGAAAAGAAAGAAAACTTGTTTATTCTGCACAAACAAAACGCACATTTAAAACCAAAAAAACAAAAAACAAAAAAAAAAACCAAATTCATACTATTACGAACATTTTCGAAAATAGCGAAATCGGACCAGCCGTTGTCAAGTGATACGCTTACTAAAGAACAGTATATCATTTTTATTAAATAGATTATTTTAAGCTCATACACAATCACACGCATTATTATGGATGATCACGCGTTGCAAATCTAAGAACCGAGTTACTCATCTCACATTAGGTTGCTATGATAATTTTATGGATTGCTGTCTTCATTTTTTATAATACTCGGTTCATTGAAATCAGGCTCCGCATGAATTAAAGGTTATTTTTAGAAAAAAAAAATTGACTCATTTGTTAAGACAAAAAAAAATAGTATTATAGATAATTAGCGACCCGCCCCTGCTACGAAATTTCTTTACAATTTATGTATAACCTTCCGGAATAAATTATTCTCTAAATTATATTGCAAACCGCAACAAAACTCGTTGCATAGTTTAGAAGAACAACGCAGTCACACAGACGGACAGGAAAAGCGATTCCATTTTATAATATTATTATGTATACCAGTAAAAAAACTCTCTCAGCAATTTTTCATAAAACAAAAGAGAATCGCAAACTAAACACAGTATGACAGTCAACCCCCGCGTGATCGTGCAATGATACGATAAGCCAAACAAGGAATTGTTTCCACCAGCTGAACTGAGCCCCACAGAGCAGTAGATTAGACCCCGTCGGTCCCTGCCCCGCATGCGAGGGTTAAGAAGCTTACGTGGTTATTGATACGGTTAATGCGAAATTGCGAAACTTATAATACCTAAAAGACTTTATGATTGTTTATTGTAGGTGTATTTTTTAGACAAGAAAAAAAGAAAAATATGTGTACGTACTATTTTCCGGATATTTAGTGCTTTAAGGCTCGCTTGCACCACAAATCTATAAATAAATACTTTTAGCGCTAAACTTAATGAATAAAGTCGTTTTGTTTCTGACAATCGTTTGAAGATGACAGAGACAGAACGATGGTTTAAATTCGTTAAATGTGTTTACTGTTTTGTGGTGCAAGACGGCCATACTTTTAGAATCGCTAAAACGGCTTCTGTAAAACTACTTCCTTCAGTATCATAAAAAGTTCAGCATGAAAAAAGTCACGTGTTTTTTTTTGGGTAAAATCTTGAATCTGTGAAAATTTTCTACCAAAACAAACCAAGCCCTTTTCTATAAACGGCCCCCGATCCTATTTCCTGTATGTGTATGAAGGCTGGATATCTGCGCGTCCCAGACAGGGTCGGGCCGGCGCACGGCGCATGCCGATAAGGCGTATCAATCAAACGCACGCGCTCTGGGCGCAATCGGGTGAATAGGTGACCTTATCGCGAGCGTGGCGGTGACGGGTTGAATTTTCTCTTCTATATTTCGTGTGTCAACGTCATTTTTAAGTCTAAGAAACTAAGATTTACTTGTTTTGAGGGGTCAGTTTTTTCCCGCAACTAGTTTTTGCAGCCCAAATTAGGTTGTATACCTAGACATGTTTGTCTAAAAAAAAAAACTTAATAGTTTAATCCGAAAAATCTGTAGCATATTTTAACTGAAACCGAAGCGCCAATTTTAATTACCGTGAAAATCGACACAGTTTTTTAATCAAACCAAAGTAAAATGCGAACAAAGGCAAATCAAAAACTACAACTTTTTTAGAATGAAACTTTAATCCCACAGCTTATAAATTAAATCCGTATTTTCATTTCGTAAAAAAAAAATAACGCAAAGATAACAGCATAACTGCTTACGTTGCGAGTGATCCCCAATAGGGTTGCACCCTCAGAATAAACGCTGCTGGCTGTTTGTGTTGCAACCGATACGAGAGCGAGCTGTTTGTTGTGGCCACGCTCTAGCGCGCCTCATTACGTCATACACTTGTTCCAGACTTGAATTTAGAGAAAAAAAAAGAAAATCGATGAGCAGAAAACATGATTCGATTTGTAAAATAAATTGAACACTTTGTAGGTATACCTACTAGAAATAGTTGTTTGAACGCTTGTGCAAGTTTTTATTCTTTGGTGCACCATGAATATATAAGAGGATGCTGGGTAAAATTAGCAAAACAACAAAACATATTTTATTTTTGTAATGGCACAATAATTATGTATACATTTTTATTAAAAGTGGATATTTCTAAGAATATAAATCAATTCTTCCTTTATCATCTTACAAGTAAATGCTTTTGAATCATTTTGAATTGCCCAAGCCTAATAACTTTACATTGATTACTATGATTATAACTCGACTGTCTGCTCGGTATTTCTAAACACAAAAATACATACCAATTTTCCAGCTTAATTTTTTATACAATACAACAAGATTACTACGATTTCAGTAAAAGTATTCACGAACTCCAAATAACACGAATGTCAAGCGAGCGTTGTAAAAAAGTAAAACGCGAAATTTCAGACGTAAACAAAACCTCTGAACCAGTCCTGGGGGCGTTCGTCTGTGAGTTTTAAACCTTATCCAGAGGTGTTAAGAGTGAAGTGAGGTGCAGAGAGAAAGTTGTGGTTACAGCTATGTGCAGTCACGTAGAGACTCCGAATGGCGTGGAATGGAGGAGACCGATAGAATCCCATTTCGTGCCCCCCTCCCCCCGCTTCTCGCCCTCCCTCCCCTCTCCCGGTAGCCGTGGGGGTGAGGCAACCATTACTCCTGATTCTGCATCCGACGGCCCGATCGAGTTAATAAGACTGACAGCAGTGTATTATTTCAAAAATCTTTTGAATATTCATTCGTATTTTTCTTGGAAATTACATCATATCTTACGTTCTCGGTTCAACAATAGATCTCTATTAATTCATTTTACAGTAGAAAATGTAAGTGTATTTCTTATTTTTTTTGTAGAGAGAAATCTGTCTCCTTACAGTTAGTGTCGCTATACATAGATTGTCTTGAATAGCGTTTCATATTCATAGCGTTGAGATCTTTTCAAGTAGTAATCAAATGCACGTCTACGTGGTTATAAATATACATAGATACAAAGTTACATTAAACATTCTACTGGTCTTTTAACTGGTTGATTTTCTTGAATGGTCAATGGAACGAATATTTTTAATCGTTTTGCCGCCGTACCATGGTATAATAGGTATAGTTAACCCGTGCAGTGCCTGACCGCCTGTATCATAGACTGGGCGCGAGCTCAGTTCACTGCCTAGTTATTGCTTCCCGCCTAACGTGGCCACTTCGATTTCGTCGTATGTCTGCCCATTAATTTTTATTTATCGTTAAAACGATCGATAGGTAGCGTGCTCGTAAACTGGCCGCAGTAAACGTTTATGTTTGAGTTTTATGATGTTTTAATGTAGCGTTTTTGAAAGCTCGCGAGTCCCGAGTTTCTATTTTATATGGACTCGTGGAATAGAATTATAGGCAGTAAAAACATGCCGAGGTGTGTGATAACCACGGTTTCGATTTTTAGTCTCGTCGCATTGCAAAAATGACATTAATGTTCTTAATGTAAGTGTAACTGTAAACTGATTTATGATCGAAATATGATCATAAAAGCAGAACGCATATGTAGAGCTATTATGTACGGAACTGCGGAATGGAAACATTCTGACAGGTGAACGGTAAATAGTAAAATCGAACGATCACGTACACACAAATAAAGACAGCAAAAAACTAATCGGTCAACGATTTACAGCGTCAGGAGCGTACCCCGAGGGCAAATTATCGATAATCGAGCGACTAACCAAATAGCCGGTGTCGATACAAGTTATCAACAGTAATCGTTATAATCGCTAGTGCCGCGCGATTGTTGCCGCTCGCCATTACGGGACGTGCGCGGCGTTTTAATACTTAACCAATTTTTTTGACCCCTCACTTTGAGGAAAACAAAACCTCCGCTGGTCCCTTCTAAACTAGTGATCTCTACAACTTTTTGTATACGCTTATTATTGAAATTATTATTTATTAACTGTAATTGTCGGCGACGTTTCGAGGGTTAAGTTCAGCGTTTAGCGTAATTTGGTCGGTTTGGCTTTTTGAGGGGCTTATTAGTAATTATTAGTTGTCAAACCGCAGTGGTTGTGGTGCGGTAATTATTGCGTTTATGACCAACATCGAAAATAATGTTTCCTGTCGGCGGCCATAGTCGGTCGAATGAGGTTATAGTGAGAGGAGATAATACTGGCTTCATTTTAGATAAAGAGTAGATCAATTTCTGTATAATAATAATTAACCATAATCTCCATACGTAAATCATTAAAACAATTATTTGTGATTGTTATTTTCGCTGCTATTTCCCGTTTTCAGTTCGTGACGCGCTGCTCGAAGGAGTCCACGCATTCTTTTTTCAAATTATTTTTCTTTCATGCGCGAGTATTGTGCGCGGGTAAATGGCGTGAAATTGACGGGTGGCCAGTGTTTGCTGGCGTAAAGCCTGACCATTTAAATATGGACCCTGGAGGTTATACACCGCCACCTAATCGTACTTAATTTTTTAGAGTTATGTTCAGGTAATAAATGAATTGGTATGCTAAAATATAGCTAGGGACGTATGCAACTTGATCATGAATGTATACTTACTAAGTATGAGCATTTTAAGTTGCAGAAGTTAAACTTCTTAGGCGCGATTCGATAATTGGACGAGCATTGATAGTGAAATTTTAAGGATGCGTCACGTTTAGGCACATTTCGTTACATGAGAGAGAAGAAAGATATATCTAACTCTCTCTCCCTCTCACGAAATCTCTCTTATTCTTAATTTTTTAAGATTTTTCACTTCTAGCAGGTGCTGCAGGCCCTGCGCAATTTTTTTCTTACCTACCTACTTGTTTATTATATGGTTATATTTTACAAGGAATTCAGTATTCATGTATTGAAAGTTAGTTTTAATTTGGCAATAGGTACACACATTACTTTAAAACTAGAGCTCCAATATTATCTTGCTACATAAGTAGGTTGTAGTCTACATACCACAAAGATCTTATCGTTCCTTACTGAGCTTGTTAGTTTCAAGTTTGGGACATAATGTGACGCTTTGTGCACTAGAGTAGGCCACCTCTTTGTCAGGGCAACCTTTGAATTCGAATTTCGAAAACGAACAGCCTTCATTGTTTTAATTTGCGTTCGATATTTAAATTGCGTAACGCTGTGATTGAAAGTTTGCTTTTCATTACTAATGTTTAATTAAAATAATATTAAAAGTATTAAATGCTTTATTATTTGCGTAAATGAAATACTTATGAGATAGGTTTATTTTATTTCTTTATTCAATTCATTCTTTTGGCCTTAAATTCCATCTCTCTTTTCTGTATGCATAAATATTCGTAAAAAACTAGCTTCTTCCGCCCGCGACTTCGTTTGCGGAAGTTTTTCGTTTTAACTTAAAAATATCCTACGCACTCAGGGATAGTCTAACTTCTCATTAGTGAAAGAATTTTCGGAATTGGATCAGTCAGTTCCGAAGATTACCCCTACAATACATACGAACTCATAAATTTTACCTCTTTATAATAATATTAGTAGGTAGGTAGGTATCTGCAGCTGCAGTAGCTTCAATATTTTAAATAAAAAGTCAATCCTACCCCAAGCCATTCATACCAGTTTTATGCTGACAGATTCATTCTAGACGTATACCTACATACCGACTTCTATACATAGGCAGTGTCGCGCAGGGAGGCGGCTGAAGAAATATTATTTCCTTATCTACCCTCCGCAAGTCGTTCGCCCCCACTCTCCCCTTGACCGGGGCGCCCTCTCACACGGTCGTAAGACAGTATTTTATTATGGAGCTGTTTTCTGTAGAAAATAGTGTGCTGTTGAAATTATTTTTAAATGAAAAATAATTTTCTAGTAACATAGAAAATTAAGTGCCTGACTAAATAACAATAAAATAGATATAACTATCTCTGATGATAGGCAAATATTTGTAAAATTGTTTTAGTTATTTGTTAGAGACAAGGGACACTAAGATAGGATTTTCGAAACTCAAACAACACCCTGAGAGGGTCTAAAGTTTATTTATTTACCACTTTCATTACAAGTAACGTTGAAAGTTTGAAGATTGGTTCTACCTAAATAAAATTATCAACATTTTTCTATCTACATCATCGATATTCGTGGTCTACATAATACCTATATAAATCAATTACTATGCGTTATTGGTGTAAAGCCCGGTTAATTAGTCATGATCTCAGAGGTCAACTAGGAGAAGCCATACCTAAAAAAAAAATTGCGTTAATGTTGCAAAAACTCGAAAATCGTTCGAACGATTTGATTTTTTTTTAGGGAAAACTTTTTAGGTGCATTGGGCATTTTTGAGATGGGAAAAACAATTGAACTCGTGACACCGTTACCGACACCTCATTATTGTAAACGCGATTGTGTTCTTTATTTATATTATGTTATGGATCAATGTTCTATGCAAGTATTTTTACTTGAAAGGTTTTGGAAGTATTTTTTTAAATTGTTCAAGTTTTCACTTCTGTCGGCGCTCCCGGAGTGCCACTATTTTCTGTTTTGTTCGCCTCAATACTGGGGTGGTTTAGAAAAAAAAGAATATTAGGAAAAACTCAAAGGAACAGCCAAAAAATCGAAATTTTTTCTCAGGTGGTACTAATTTCACCGGGTTATCTAGTATTCATTAGAACTGAGATCTGTAATTTATCTTAATGACGACTAAGTGATGAACCTTCTCAGATCTCTGCTTTCAAACCAGATGACATCACGTCATCCAACATTTTCTCACAAACCAAAAGCCACTTACACACACTACAAAATTTACGACTGAAAACTATAAAATAGCCTAATAAAAAAAATCATTAATCCTGGGCCTGATTAATACGGCCCGGTCTCGTCCCAGGCCAGGCCGGTGAGAGTAAAGGCTGGGCCCAACAGGGGGCGCCGTTTAATTGGACCCCCTAAGTCCGGGCGTTAAAGCACCAATGTTAGGTTATTTATCGACTGGACAGTCATTATCGCTCGTGTGTTAGATGTTCTGTTGTTCACAATGTTCACCTCTTTAACGGATTTGTATTTTTTTTTAATGTAAATAGGCTGTATGTGTTTTGGTCTGTGCCTTGTTGTTTGATTGCGTCGTTTGAAAAGCGAAGGCGAGGTTGTGTTGCCAGCCAGGGGTTGTAAACCTCATTTGTTTATAACTTTCTTAGATCCTATGCTTAGGTACTTTCTTATTATGCCTTAGCAGTGGTAAAAGTAAAAGTCTAAGGTAAAAAGTACAGTCTGTAAAAAGGTGAATATCTACACCTAGAGTAATCAGCCTATAATGTTCCCACTGCTGGGACACATCGTTACTCTCGTTAAGAGGGAGTGAGCCGTAATCCACCACGCGGGCCCAGTGCGGGTTGGTAGATGTCACATGTCTTCGAAATTTTGGTTCTAGGACATGCCGGTTTCCTCTTTCCTTCACCGTTTTGAGAGCAGTGGTGATGAAATAATTAACTTATACAAAGTAAAGCACATGCCTGGGTTCGAACCTACGACCTACAGCTCGTAAGTCGTGGACGTACGAGCTGTAGGTCGTAGGTAGGTATTCACTGGGCCACCACTGCTCACTGATTTACACCTTACTTTTACTTGGTTTGAAATCATCTGGAGTCATTGAAAACGAAAGGCTTCAACTAAAGACAAATTATCTGCTTTAGACCCCACTTCTAATCAATATGCGAGAGTGTAGTTTTACAACCTGCTCTACAAGACACAAAGGAATTGGGCATTACTAATCCACGCACCAATTACTGATCACCAAAATCCACCGTCAATTAAAGAACAACAATAATCGGCCACATAAAGCCAACGTCCGGCTACCGAAGCAGTCAATAAACTAAATATTCCTGGAAGCCAACACAATCGTGAAAGACACCCGACACTCAATCCAACGCCTGTTCGGCCCAGAACGCTCCATTCATACAAAACATATGCTAACAATCCGTCCGTGCCATTATTCAACTTAACCTTAACACTTTAATAGCCTGAATCGGGAATCGAAGCTGCGACGCCTCATTTCACTTCGCTTCCTCACCACAACCAACCATTCAAATCTCAACATTAAACTCTCAAGCTACGGTCTAAAATCCCGGATTGCAAGCTAAGGTCCCTTAATTGGCCGCAATGAAATGTAAACATCTTATGTACCTCAAATAAACAATTGAATTTCAATTCAATTAACGTCCCAATAGAGTTAATAATGCAATACAGGCAGGAAATGCAAATTTTCAGCCACACAGTTTACTTAGCAATTAAAATTAATGAGCGAAACAAGTTCAGGTTTTGTGGAACATGCAGAAATGAGAAGGTCCAAAGGACTGATGAAGTCTTGAATATGTGAGAATAGAAGGTACTAAACAATGTGGAAAATCTGCTCCCGTGAGACAGTCTCGACATTGCTCAAGGTAGCATGACACTTACAAGCCCAGAATTGTCAGTAAAAGTCTAATAACAGTCTGCTGAGAGCTATGTAGCTGTTATAACCGAGTAGCTGACGTTAGAACCGAGAGTGGCCATCTTTTTATTTATGGTCAAACCAAACTGGCTGTAAGAATTTCACGTCGCAGTCATAATAATAGTAGACATAAAACGGCTCATAAGAAACCTTGACGCCGAAGTCAAGACCATAGCTTAACACTGAATTAGAAACAGGTTGCCACTAAAAAAAAATATTTCTTCTTAACGCTTCATTTGAACTTTGGTTGTTTATGGTTAGACTTTTTCTAGATCTGTTCTGGTGACGAATCTCAATGGAGCGTGCAGGTTTCCGCATAGAAAGCGTTTCCTGAGGTCATCCGATCGATATTTTTTATCGATGTTCAAATATTTTCGCACTTGAAGAAACCGGACGGATTCGAATTGCAGTCTGTCTTGCCTCTTTCTACGCAACTAGGTCAACCAAATAAATGCCCGCTGTTAAATAAAATTTGACCCAACGTGGCCTGTTAACTTACTCACCAATAAATCCTCAAATTGGGATAAAATTGACAGGTTTAACAATTTGCCGTGCCTGAATTTACCTCAAGGGAGGTCGTTCCGTGTCCGTCAAACGTTCTCAGGCTACCGATTCGGACCTCCTCCATTTTATTGTTTTCAAAATTTTACTGCCGCACTAAATCATTATTTTCTGCGAACCGGCCAACGTTATGTGATTTAACAAGCGAACGCCTTCGCTATCCTTTGATGGACTCCATTTATATTTAAATCATCATTCTCAGAAAGATATGAAACCGCTTCATCATTGCCTTTCCCATAGAGAAGACATCTTCCATATTTAAAACTTTAGTTCGTATGTAAATAAAAACGCCGCGGCTATATTAATAATGCGGAATAGAAACAAAAAAAGAAAATAAATTAAAAATCGAACGCCGGGAACGAAACATCCATACAATAATGGGAAGGAACAAAGAGGTAAAAAAGCGGGAAGAAACCTGTCGACGCCATGTTGTGTGGCAGTCGGCCTTCACGCCTCGGCCGCTGAAGATTATCTTTCGAAAAAAGAATCGAACGGGAGGCTTTTCTTGACGATGTAGGTCTTACATCCCATTCATATCGTGGGATTATAGCCTCTTAACGCTACCGAATAAAGAGTATATTAGTATGGAGTGTTTCCGACTTAATATCTTTTGTGATCGCTTGGAAGAAAGAGCGTCGTCACCGTGCGCCTGCGCTGATGACCTGTCAATTCCGTCGTGTACGCCGGCCGTAGGGAAAAAAGTGACATTAGAGTGGCCATCTATTATTTTGACTTTATGTGGGGAGATGGAGCCGAGATTGATCGTGTTTGGTTCAGCCCTTTTAATTACACCGCATTCAGTTGAATGGCTTTGTATCCGTCTACTGTTCGGTAGATGTTTATGTATACGTAACTACTTATGTGCAGTCATCATTTGTAGGAAAGGTTTTTGTTGCTCAAAGTGTTTTGAAACTTCAGCGTCCTTTTTTCCACACATTGGTTTATTTTCATTGTGTTCCTCTCGTTTTGTGGGTCTCTCTCTCTCTCTCTTTATGTCAGCTTGGAAAATATAAAAGTCTTATCTACTATTTTTTATTACATTTCAAAGATAAACATTGCAGTTTATTTATTTATTTCATTTTCTTGACTTTCAGCTAGGTTTCGGTTAAAGAGGAAAATATTTGTCTCAAAGTTATAAAAAGATGATTTTCTCAAGTATACGTCGCATAAGCGCGCGCGCATTTGTCACGGTACGTCCAGAGAGCGCGTGCGTCGCTTCTTGCGTCCTCTCATTGTGCGATTTCGTATGCCCGCCATAGATTACCGTCAACTATGTCGTTAAGTCGCATTCTTGACGCTAATGTGAGAGAATGTTACTTGTACCTGTAAAAGATACAGGTTTCATGACTTCTGCATGATGCAGCTCATTTAAAGTGTTGTACAAATTTTGCGGTTACAATATTTTCGTTCTGTCTTTTTGAGGTGACGCAGGCAAAGAGTACCTAGGTGGAAAATTTAGGGAGGCCTAGCATCAGTTTTATTCAGGCAAAAATTACGAAATTTAATGTAAACGTGCATCCCCTTCAGAAATCCTTCTTTACTGTTTATCATCGATAAATAAAAATAAATAAAAAATAAACGTTTTTCTACACCGAGCGGTGTAGGCAGTGCGTCGTCTGTCATTGAATGAATTATAATATTTTTAATGTATTTTCTTTCTTTTTTATTTCTTCTTTCTTTCTTACGTTCTTTCTTTCCTATATTGTCGCACTGCAAGGCAAAGGCCTGCTTTTCCCCAACAGTAACAGTATAGGTTAGATAAATAATTTTCTTTCGTATTCACTGTCAAAGTGACAACTTAATCGTTCACAGATCTTGTGATCCGAGTTCACTTGTTTTTATGTTAACACACTCAAAGCATTTATTTCCATAAAATCATTTACAGGCACTTTTGAAAAGTGCCTGTAAATAGTTTAATGGTTGTCGAGGAGTCAGCCAGTTTACGAGAAATTTGAAGCTAGTAGCCCGGTTCAAAACGTAGATCTCTATGGAGAAGAACTCCAAGGACACTCATTTAAATCAAGAAACTACAAAAGCCTGGGTAGGTACAAATTCTAGTATTATTATGGATTATGTTTGAAATAGCTTACAAGTTTTGTAACCAGTTTCGAGATGGGTACAAGACCGTCTTCCGACAGAGCAAATCGTCCAAATATTAGAGTGAACTTTGGTAGTCTGACTGACGGTTTCCGGTCTATAGAGGAACTAGACCATTTCTTTTTACACCTGACACTTTTCTGGAAATTCGTTTGGCAGTACCTAGTCAAGGGTACATTTTGTTATTCTGTTATCACGCCTTGTTTCCCCGAAGAGTTGAGCAGAGGTGTACCTAACTTATAATGCACCCACATAAGGTTTTTTAAGTCTCCTATAATAGGGAGCGAGCCTATTGCTATCATCCAGGCACAAATCCAGACTCCGGACTGCTAATGAGAAATTCTAGATAGAAAAACCCAATAACACTTTACCCGACCCGGGAATCGAACCCAAGACCTAATGCTCGGCAGTAGCGCTTGTGACCACTAGACCAACGAGGCAGTCAAGTGCAGTCATTTTATAATTCTCTTCTTTAATATCTCCAAAATGTTACAAAATACTGTTTAAATAAAAACAAGGAAAACATCCAGAGTTGTCAATTAACATCTTGAACTGTACGTTCATAATATGATTGTCTAGTGTACAAGTTTAGTGGCTCTTAAATCCTAAAAATATTTAAGTATAAATTCTGTCGTGTCAATTCTAAAGATCCTTGCATATTCTTCATAAATTTAATTAATAATAGACGTACCATCGAAGAAACCTATAACTAAGCAATTTGAAAACAAAATCCCGTGCACATGCCGTTTTTTTTCGTAGGTAATCGTTACTATAGTGGCCGAGCGCTGCAAGCAGAAATAGTCCTTACGGTGTATAGGTATGGGTTTCTTTGATGGTACCTACTGAAATTATAAGAAAATGTAAGTATTTTGTCATAAACTAAGTACCGTCGGATCTTGTAGACTTTACTGCTCTATTTAGCTCTAATATTAGGTACCTTTACGAAACTGTAATTTTCGAACACAGAACAATACCTACAAATCCACAACGCTCACTCGCAAGCGGTACAGTCGCGCGCAACAGTCAGATATAGAAATAAATAAAGCCACCGCACACGCCGCGGCCCAGCGAAGGCGCAATCTCGGGGGGTCACGATCTGCGGTCACGTAGCTCCCACTCCCATAATAATACATATACAGTGCACATTGCCACAGAATAGGACGATACAGAAGGCTGACATACCTACCACATGCGATTACTGGTGCACGCACACATACATATCGCATCTACGGTGCAAAAACGTCACTTATGCAAATGATGTAATTTTTCAGGAGAAGCGTTTGAAAATTCGACATCCTATTATAATGGTTCTTCATGACTAAAGAAATGATCTGGTAATATTTAAACTACAACTTTGAACTTCATATTATTACTCACCAGGCAAAGGGGTACATTAGCTAGTTTTTCTCATACTCAAATCAATTTTGACAAAAATTGCATAAGTGACGTTTTTGCACCGTAGTAGGTGCGATATTATAAGACGCTCAAACTTCCGCAAACGTATGCCACCAGTATGCGGAATCACAGGCAGCCCACTGCAGGTTTTGCATAGAAGTCGAGACAGCAGCTCATGTGCTTCTAAACTGCCCAGTGGTAGCCATATACAGGACAAAGTTTCTACTTCGGAAACCCAGGTTCCTTCCGTGACGTCGCCAGTAACAACGTCGAATGGTTGATCGAATAATCGATTTTCCCATCCGTACGAAATATAATATACGTTGGACGTGGAGTTGTGGACACCACTCCGTTATACAATACAATACAATGCCAATAGCACACACTCGTGAGTCAATGTGTGCGTGCCTTTTATCTTGTTGTGTAGAGTTGGCATTCTGTAACTGTCTATTATGTGACACTACTATGTTGCTGCCTGAGTCTACTACGAGTATGTAATTTTCTATTGGTATACGGAGCTAGGCGAAAAAGATGGCTTCTAATTGGACTAATAAATGTTGCTATTTGGGAGTGGTTGGAGATTACTGCTTATTATTTAAGTTCAATCGGTTATTGTCTATGGAATTTATAAGTATCGGATTTTAAACTAGCAAATTTTTTGTTAGGAATCTTCTCTGGCACGCACACAACAACTTACAAAGTTTCATTACAATCGGTCGAGCCAATTTGGAGTTTTTGCGAGACTAACGCACGGCAATTGATTTTTATATAAATAAGGTATTTGTGTATGAGCAACTTGAAAGTTATGGAATATTTAATAATGTTTTTGTAAACATCTTAGTTCTTGTTCAGGTAAAAAGAAAAGTTTCATTGATCTCTCTAAATTTGAAGTAGATCTGATCTGGCACATGTTCTATTCTTTAGTTTTACAAAGAGGTGAGGCTATTATCTGGTATATGGTTTTTTTAAAGTATTTAATGAATTTAGCTTCTATCCAGTAAAATCCAAATGGAATAATTAAATCCTGAGCCATAATTTTCTATCTTTGCTCTGCAGTTTTCATAACCCGCAAAAATAAAACAGAAGCCATAATTGAAAACGCCAGATGGCGCCACTAAAACTTAAACGAAAGCTGTAAAAAAAGAAACTACGGAGAGATCATGCGTGTACATACATTTTCTTTGTACAACCGGTTTGTACCATAAAATCTTGCTTATACTAGCATCCCTAATGAGTCTAAATTATCATGAGTCCGATAAGCACCCGCCAGTGTGTGGCTATAGCCCCTGATTGATAGCTCTTGGTTCTTAATGGTAATGGATATTCGTTACTCAGACTCGTCGGCGATTTTTGTAACATTTGAAATATGAAAATTACTAAAAGTTGAATTTCCTTTCGAAGACTATAAGTCTTGATGTGCTATTGTTTTTAAGCAAGACAAACGTCTTTTGAGCGCTTTTCTTTTGCTTAATTAAAATTATTATGGAGGCAGTTTCAAAGAGGATGTCGTGTGATTGTTTTTGTCTATCCTGTTTGGTTAATTGAATGTTCAGAAACCATGATGAAGCATTTGTAGTCTAGCTGAAAACACGTAAATGTCAAAATTACATATGTCTCATTGTCATTTTACTGCAAAGTGTTTTCAGTAGCTGAATACATTGTTATTGTTACTGTCAGCCTATATCATCCCACTGCTGGGCTTTTCCCCATCATTTTCAGTGTTCGATCCAGTGCTAATGTAGACCACTGGTTGTTGGGTTTTTCAGCTCGTCCCGCCATCTTCCACGGTGTCTACCGTGACATTGTAGAGTAGCTAAATAGTAAAACTGTAAATATTAAGGCCCGGAGTCCACCAAAGCGGAGATGTGCGGAGATGTCCGAAGCGGAGACGAGAAGATATGTTTTTCAGCTAGCGTGTATCCACCGAAACTGTGCGGAGATGCGTATTGACTTGACTGGAGCGGAGATGTGTCCTGGCTAGAGTGGAACTGAGCTGCGTGCACGTCTCACATCGAGTCACATCTTTTCTCGTTTCCAATGCGCACCGTCGTAGCCAGCTTGCGAGGCACAGCTCACATCTCCGCTTTGTGCCGCCGCCTAGCTCAATCTCGGCGATGCACAGCTCACATCTCCGCTTCGATCGCGCCATACAAATATGATACATCTCCGCTCAGTGGTTTCCACTGAAGCTGAGCGGAGACGAGATGTGTGAATAAAATTCTATTGGTTAAAACACCTCCTCTCCTCTGGTCTCTTCTCCGATTTGGTGGAGTCCGAGCCTAAAAGAGAAATAAAAGGCTTGGGTGACAATCTGAAAGTTTTCCTAGAACCGGGTGAGGCATTCGTGATGGTCTATAACAGACAAATTTAAACGCAGACGGAACTATGGGTGGTCGATAGCGAGACACACCGTAAACAAACTGAGAAATTGAAATATTATTCGTCAAATACACAAATCGAGCTCGTTACGGGGTCAAAGAATTCACTTCGGTGCATAAGAAAATAATTTAACACCAATTTTTCACAGCTATCCGATGGATGGGCGACTAATTTGTCCAAATGCTGCGCCTCGGAGTGCGCGGGCGCATCCCATTGTGTTAGATCAAATATGGCGTCGTTAATGGCGGCCGTAGACGCTGACATATTGCCTTACGTGTGTTGTAACTGTTATTTATCGGTGAACCACTGTGTGTGCCTGTACGAAATTAAGCAGCTTTATGTTTGCCAGGTCATTTCTCCTGACCTCTTGCTGTGCATCTTTTCAGTGTTATTGAATGACTTCCTTGAGTTTAATAAGGTTTTTATACGACGATTTATTACCTCTATCGTCCGTTGCATGCCTCTACCGGTACAGGAACGTTGGGTTTCTGAAACGTGTTTTGAATTGAGATTGTCTGTCTCATTTTCTAAACTTTATAGGTATTTTCTTTACATCGTAGTAGGTGGGTAAGCTTCTCAAGTTTTTATAACGCTCTGAATTTTACCATTCAATATTGAATGTCGATGGAATTTTATTGCAACCATCCTACAACATTCTTACAACAATTTACGTCTAAGTTAATCATAGCAACTCGATCTATTTTACTACACAAACAAGTAACGCCGAAACTTTATTATGTACAACGTTGTAAGTAAAAAGTACAGTCGAGTAAAAAAGGTAAAAAGTCATTAGTCATTTCGGCGTATGGCGTAGTCGGCGTATACGTCGACGAGGCGCCGCGAATCACAACGCGTTAAAGACCCGACTCATGCTATCGTAGGCTCTTTAATTGTGTTCTTCGACTACCCTCCCACCGCTACTTGGGGAAGTCACGTCACGACCGCCTTTGTCGGGAGCCGGCGATCGCCTGCCTTTGTCTGTCTGCGAAACCGAGTTTTTTTTTGTAGCTGTAGGTCGTCTAAAGTCGCCGGATACCTACTGGTGTTATTAGAATAAGTTTCACTGTAATTTACATACTTAGGTGCTATACGAAAATAAATCAATTGTTTTTTGCGTTCTGCTGAAATTATTTTGCATAATGTCGCCATGTCGTATGGAAATACTTATGTAGAAAGATAACGACTTGTAATCGCAGAAGTAATTAGTTTCCACACAATGTTTATTTCACGCTTCATTAAAACGTTTATTTTGGCTTCGTTATTCAACTCCACACTGCAAATAAACTCGCGTAATTATTTCTTCAGAATTCTATTATTGTGCAGACCAGTCACACAAATCATAATCTTTCGTTTTAAAACAATTCGCCGGCGAGTTTCCCAGCGCTATCAGACGGGCGCCCAATGGAAATGACATTTTAAAAACCGCTCTGGAGCCTACCTATAGCTGATTTTACATATACTTGTGTTTCGCACGCACGCTCCGTGCGCAACGTCGATAAAAGAGGGCGTGGTCGTCACCGCCGCATCCGCCAATCAGGTTGCTTTGCTCCACGTGTGCGTACGCCGCACCCTTTCATGTGTGCCGCATCACTTGCCAAGTGTGAGTGCGACGTTACGTTTATACGCCCGTGGTGTATATGGGCGTAAATAAGTATATGCCGGCTACCGGCACCACAAAGGTTCCCATATCTTTTATGTTCTTAGATCCTTATCTCGCGGTTTCTTATTTTACATTTGAGATGGTGGTCTGGAATTAACGGTCAGCCCCATAAACACGCCATAACAAACTTTAATATGGCCGTAATACAAAATAATCTGTGATTTTTACTACGTTCGCTGCGTTAATAGGTTGTTATAGATTTGAAGATAGCGCACTAGTGTTTTTTTTGGTAAAAAATATTCATGAATCACGCTGATTGAATTGTTAATGGGTCTAAATTGTTGACTATCGCGATGTAAATTATGTTTTTGAATGCGAGTTTATGTAAAACAATACAGATACTTAAGTATTTTTATCTTTGACTGTTATTAGCTGGCATTAGCATAAAATAAAAACATGGAGGCAAACATTGATTGAATCATTACATACAAAATAAAAACCGATGTACTGCGTAAAAATCAATCAAACGACGATAAATACTGAATTACAAATAAAGAAGCCACAAAATTTTAAATTCGAATTTCGTACATCAAAGAGAACTTGTTCTATATTCGAAATTGAGCGACAATAAAAGACCGTTTTCCCGCCAAAATTCGATTAGCGAGGTACAGCGGGACAAAGGAAGTCGTTTATACGGGGGGCGGTTTTAAAATTGATTTTGGAAGCGGGGCGGGGAGCTCATAGGTGACTGGTGGACTGGTAGTAGGACGCCAGAGAACTCAACATTTTCAATCATTCAATTTTAGTTGAATTGTTGGTGTGCTGTGACTTACCTACCTAGGTACTTGATGAGTGTTGTGCCTAAAATACATTATGTTTTAAATTATTTCCATCTTTCTATTCACCTACAATTTTTCTACATCTTTGAGAACTTCAAACGGTTCAAACGGAAACTTTAAAGTGTATCTCTTATTACGATCATCAAGTATTGAAAGCTCCCTTATATCGGTAGAGCACGATTTTGTTATTGTTTTGGTTAATAAATAATTCACTATAAGAATAATGACTTAATAAACGAGAGAAACAAATAATATCTCGTCTGTTTATTTTATACTAGCTTCCGCCAGTGGCTTCGCCCGCGTGATATCTTCATAAATTATAGCCTATGTTACTCTACGATAATATAGCAATCTACTCGTGAAAGAATTTTTAACATCGGTCCAATAATTTTTGAAAGAAAGAAAGAAAGAAAAATATTTTATTTGGGACACGCACAGGAAATACAAAACAGTAATAAAAGATTTAAAAAAAAAAAAAAAAAATACCAAATATAAAAAAGAAGCATAGCGTATTATTCATTATAAAAAAAATACAAATCTTTTCTCTTTTTAATATTAGTGTAGAAAAAAGAGAATATCTCTACAAACGGATAAGATCATCGATCTTGTTCAAGCTCTAAAAAAATATACAACAAACTAGTGTTCCTTCTATACCTATCAAAAGCATCGACAACACACAAACAGTCACAAAAGATCACAGACTCTAGTGTTTGTACACCGAAGGGCCCCAGGGCGAAGCACCCTCCATGAACGGACGTAAGAGGGTAGACACACAAACTTGATCGCCCATCAAGTGGGTAGGTGATGATAAAAATGTGAGTGGTGATTGGTTTGCTTGGTTTAAAACAAGGGAGCTGAAGTATATTTTGACATTGATGTTGTAGGAATAAGTGGATATAACAATAAACTTGATGGGAAGATGATAACATCTTTTGTACCCAACCTAATTACAAAGAATTCTTTGAAGGCTTAAATTATTATTATGTTAAAAGTTACTAAAAGTTCCAAAGTAAGAACTTTAGGAGTAGCTTACCTACCTACATGCTTTTGATTTGCTCATTCTCCTTTTACTTTTCAGTATTTTGAAATCCTTGATACTACATAAGTAGGTACTTTACATTTGGCAAAGTTCTTCCTTCATTCCTTTCATGGGTCTCGATTCTGCGCTACTTCATATAAATCCCCTAGATATACAACTACATATATACTTACTACAAGGTACAAGATATACTGCGTACTTTTCACCTAGAAATAACACTCCCCGTAACAGAAAACTTATTTCTTCGTAACTATGTCGTGGACGCGTAGTACCCTAAAATGACTTGCAAGTCTAAAGAAGCGCAAGTCAGTGGCGGGAACGCAGCAAGATTAATATAAGTCAAGCTGCGGTAAACGCTGGCTCATCGCTGTATAGGCTTAATTAAGTTGAGCCCTTGTTGCCATGCAACTCGATAGTTGTGTCAGGAAAAGGTGGAAAATAATACAAGGAAACCTACTTTTGATAAAAATGGAACTGGCAAGATATAATTTTCGGAATTTGAATTTGGATGGAAAGTTTTTCAATAAAACATTATTGTCTCTTCCAAATTCTTAATATAATTCAAACATTGGCAAGTTTATGAAACAGATCAGTTAATTGGAATATAGGCTTGCGATTACTTTATTGAAAAATATCCACACGAATCTATGTCTAACCATTAACAAAAATAATAAACTACTTCTTCGATTAAAAACCCGTCTACGATTTATCAAATCTCTAGAGATATTAGCGCCGTCTCATACTATTTTTATCGACAACATATCTATTTAATATCTAAGATAAAGTTATTATAAGGCTGCATACACATCATGCCATAAAATGTTCTCCGAGACAAACTCATCTCGTGCTATGACAGATGTTATTGTATACGCCGCCGCGCCGCCCTAAAACAGCCTCGGGCTCAACAGACGGCACCGTTGCCTGCTTTGGGTGAATAAAAAAATTATAATGAAAATGGATTTCATTTTGAACTCGACTATTTATCATGTTTGTTGTTTTACTTGCGAAAATATGGCTGTAAATGCAAAAATAATATTCTTGATTGGAAAGACGACAGTAATTTTGTAATGGCAAATGAGTAACAAACTTAAGGAGTCGTTAATGTCTTAATGAAGTCCAAGTACCAATTAGGAGCTGGATGTTACTTGAATACGACATTACAGGTAAGTCATCGTAAAAATATTATTGCTGAGACACACACATGACTGTCTCAAACAAATGATTGGATCCTTTAAAGCTAACCGTGAAAGCTACCTACATACATTGTTGCATTGCGTTTAGCTACAAGATTAAAGGACATAACATCACGCCTTGTTTCCCCGAAGGGTTGGGCAGAGGTGTACCTGTAGTAGATACACCCACATTTCGCCAGTTATGTTTAAGTCCCATGTAATAGGGGGCGAGCCAGTTGCCATCAACCGGGCACAAATCCAGACTCCGGGCTGCTACTGAGAAATTCCAGATAGAAAAAAACCAATAACACTTTGCCCGACCCGGGAATCGAACCCAGGACCTCATGCTCAGCAGTAGCGCTTGCGACCACTAGACCAACGAGGCAGTCAAAGCAGGCAGTAAATATATAAACGACGATTCCAATAATACAAGTCGACCAAAAACAATGCAATTGCCATAACATCTCTGTAGTTGATAGTAGGAGTTTCTTGCCCGTTCTTCTCCATAGAAACCTACTAATATCGCTAATATCGCTTTGGAATGGGCAACTAGCTTCATCTTTCTGACTGACCGACCCCTTGACAATTCAAAAGTACCTGTAATTGGTTTATTTGAAATAAATGCTTTCAATTCGAGTTTTTAGCAAATATAAGCATTTCAAAAGATTATTTCAGACAATAATCAACATGGTCTTCACATGATCTGACCAAGATTATGTCTGGACTTTAAAATAGACTAAGTGAGACCTCTGAGTTTGTTTCGGGCTTTCTTCTCGGATTAGTCAGATAGGAAACGCCGAACTCATAAACTAAAAAATAATAATTGACGTTTAAAAGTGTTTGTAAAACCTACTTTTTGCCTTTTCCCAACTATGTTGGGGTCAGCTTTCAGTCTAACCGGATGCAGCTGAATACCAGTATTTTACATGGAGCAACTGCCTATCTGACCTCCACAACCTAGATACTAGGTAACACGATACCCCTTGGTAAGGCTGGTTGTCAGACTTTTGGGCTTCTAACTACCCGCAACGACTGTCAAAGATCTACAAATGACAGCCGGGACCAACGGCTTACTGTGCTTTCCGAGGCATGAGTAGGTACAAACATACTTACAGAAATAAAATCATTTATCTCTGATGTATTGATTTTAATGAGATTGACAGTGTTCGATATAATCCACTGTTCGATAAAATTAACTAACACTTTGATTTACTACAAACCAAACTAATTACCAACATAATCGGTGGGTACTCACACGTGCAGTGAACACGGCCCACAAGTGCCAAGTTCCCAGGTCTAGGTACCCCTGCAGCTAAGTGTCCGGTCACCTCTACCCTCTGCAAACGTTCTCCAGCCACCCTCCATGTTTGCAAGAAATAAACGGTTTTTCTACCCCAACTCTTAAATTCTCGGAATATTTGAACTAACTCGTAAATGTGATTTCCCATCGAGTTTGGAACCTTATACTAAATCTAAAAGTTACCTTATTATATACCTATATTATTTAACAAAAATTTTTTTAGTTGACCTTACTTATTTCTAAACTGTTAATGAAACAACTTTTTGCTACGAATCTACGCATCGTACGCTACGCAGAGTCTGCTACACACAGTACGCAACGCAGAGTCTGCTACGCACAGGCCCCTACGCAGAGTCAGCTACGCAGATTACGATATGCGTACCCATCTGTGGCTACGCCGTAATCTACGCTGCTACGAAGATAAAGCACAACGCAAAATGGCCCGTAGATATTGTAACTTTAAAATATTTTGGTGTTTTAAAATACATTGCGATGGTTTTCTTTACTTCAGTAAGACTGTAAGTTTTACGTCATAGTTTTGAAATACCCACACCCATTTTTGTTTGATGCAATATAGTGAAATGTCATAAATAATAACGATTTTATTAAGCTCAGTGATGAACAATACATAAATAAATGTCACTAGTAGATTTACTAGCAACTTAATGTGTATGACGCAATACGTAGTTTGATAGCGATGACGTACCTAAGTATTTCCCGTGGCAGTTGATGGATTATGCCATACTTAAAAAATTACTTCCCATAAAATTATAACTTGTTCTGAAAGTGCATGACAAATGTGTAAAAATCTGCACAAGTACCTACATCATACTGACTACAGTACTTAGTGTTTACGTAGTAAATGTTGGTCTCGTAATTATGCCATCAATTTATAACGGACTCGCGGAGGTTGCATACTAACCCTCTCCTGGCTTCAAGAGGCGAAATCTTGGAACGGACCAACCTATTTATCAAACTGTCCATAAAACATTACATATTTGTTTTATTCGCATTCGTGTTTTTACTTTGAAAATCGTACCAATACACACATATGTATACATAAACTCACGCCTTCTTCCTATGGGGGTAGGCACAAAAGACAGAACGCCACCTGCTTCGATCCTTACTTACTCCTTTTCCTTTTGCTTCGTTTACTTTCATACACTTGGTCGTGCACGCCGGTTTAAAAATCTACCATGTTTTGCGAAACTCGTACCAATCGAGTTCTGTGAAAACAATTTCGAGTAAAACCAATAGTACGGCCCTCTCTCCCTCCGCCATAAGTAATTGTTTTTGCGGCTAATTCTTTCTGTTGCCATTTCTTTGGGGGACGAACCACTCGAAATTACATTTTTATTTGGTTAAACCAGCTCGGGGTGACGCGATTGCTTTTTGATAAGTCAATTCTATTTTTAAAGGGTTTTTTAATAGTTTCACTTTACCTTTGGACATGTTTGATGTTGTACTTTTTTTTTCTGTCGGTCTATTTGCAGGTTTAGATAACTATCTGTAATCGCAGTAATATTATTTTGCTAAGGATTCTTTTAACAACTTTTGCTTCTGAGAAAAACTTTTTACAAAAAAAAAACAACCGACTTCCAAAAAAAAAACACTACAAAGTGAAAAATAACTTTAATTTCGGAAGTCGGTGTCTTGGGTTTTGTGTTTTCGTTTTTTGCCACCGACTTCCGAAATTAAAGTTATTTTTCACTTTGTAATGTTTTTTTTTGGAAGTCGGTTGTTTTTTTTTTGTAAAAAGTTTTTATTTTTCACTTTTTAGTTGTGGTACCTACCCCACACACATTCGAATACCACTACCTGCTATCAGTGACAGATACTTATCATATCATCTACATACCTACTAAGTGGGAAAAAAATACGTATTTTGTAGCTAACTCAAAAGTACCCAAGCAAAGTTAATAAAATTGAAATGGGACCAATTTGGAAGCATACCCTTTCAAACAAAAAAATAATTTTCAAAATCGGTCCACAAATGACGGAGAAATCGGTGGACATACATAAAAAAAAAAAAAAAAAACAAACATACGCGACGAACATATAACCTCCTCCTTTTTGGAAGTCGGTTAAAAAGGTATTAGCAACAATTACATGTTTTGTGATTTTCGTAAATAAAACCAAACCGATCCATGCTTGGATATAAATGATGTTCCTTTTCTTCACAGTTCTCTAACCTAATTTTATTTTTGTCCACAGCGGACTCGCTACTAGGCTCAGGGTCTGATGAAGAAGAGGAGGATGAATCCAGAGCAGCTAACAACTCGAGTAGTCCTGCACACGCACCTCATCCCGCGTTGCACTCTGAACTATCGCATAATGGTGACACAAAGCCACATGACGACTCGGAAGACCAGGTTGGTTGAATTAAACTTGTAGACTTGCAGCCTTTGATCGTAAAAAGTCTTACAATAAGCTCTATCTATCTGTATTTGAATTAAAAACTGCTTTTTAAATGATTAGGAACATGCCTACCACTGAATACAAACTGTGAGGTATTCCTTTTCTCTGAATTTACTTATTCATTTGTTGTTACCATGGTAATCAAATAATCTTGTTGTTTAATAATATAATATTTGTTTCAAATCAAACTCCGTATAAATTATTAACATATAGACCATTCCACCTGTACAACTACGAAGCCCGTTCACATAGTCGCATTCAGTTGTTTTTCTTCACACCCCAGGGTTCCCTTGATGGAGACCCGGAAACCAGAGACTCCCAAGCCGAAAACAAGTCCCCGGACGATGGCAATGGAGGCTCCAAGCGACGGGGGCCAAGGACCACGATAAAGGCGAAGCAATTGGAAATCCTGAAGTCGGCTTTTTCTCAGACGCCGAAGCCGACGAGGCATATAAGAGAACAGCTGGCGAAGGAGACGGGTTTACCCATGAGGGTCATACAGGTTAGTGGTTGGTTGGAGATATGGATTTTTATATAGGGATGGATTAGCCTGAAGAAGTTACTGTGATTGGTAGAGAAAAGTTATGAGATGATGACGAAACTGCAGTATCCAAACTTGAAGGAGATGACAAAGTTGTACAGTTCAATTTCATAACCGTTTTATAAGATAAACAAACAATAGTAGATGCGCTTTACGCTAGCTTTACGAAAGCCACCGCGACAGTTGCGTCAAATTGCTTGACAAAAGATTCCATTAGTGCATCCACTGGTTTCCATCAATTTTATATAGGCCAACGAAAATTGATAGTAAGCGGGGGGGGCGTTTTTGTCACTGAGAATCTGAATTAGCAGTTTAGTTACTGTAGTCACGAGGAGAGCCACATGCCTTTATATATATTCAATACGTTACTGTGCGATCCAAAAACCTTTGCACTCCACAAATGAAAAAAAAACTTGATCAATTTTCACCATTGGAGTTTTCAAATCGATTTATACCTTTCTAAGAAATTCTATAGAAAACTGCATAAGTACATTGACATTTAGTGACTTTTGAATTAAGTATGAAATTGATGATATTGTCAATTGAAGATTTAGATTAATTTCCAGAATTGGTTTTACAAAAGAAAAATATGCACGTAGTGCTATGAATGAAAATTATTATATGACAAATTAACAGCAGTGTGAAAAACGCAAGAAAAATCTTATTTGGAATTTATATAATTCTTAGAAATCTACTTAGACCGTACGGTATCCACTGAAGTTCAAAAACAAAAAAATATTATGTTATCAATAAAAAAACATAATGCGCATTAACGACACAATCCCAGAGTTCGGCATAAAATTGATTTGTACAAAACCTCTATTCATCACGCACCTTCGTACGGTAACCGTTACAAATGGCCGATTCTCCATCATGGCGGCCCATCGGTACGTTCGCAAATTGAATATCGCGCTCGCATCCGTCCAGGAACGCAGTGTCGACGTGACAAATATCCTAATTAACGAACACACTCTATCAGAAATATTGTGACGCAGACAGTTTCTGAACATTAATTCGAATCTTGTTTATAATTTATATTTTTATCGTTTAGCTGGTTCATATTCATAATAAGAATGATATTCATCCCTGGCCAGTGTCAAATGTTCATTCTTTTGCAAAATGTGAAGAAGTCAAAATTAAGATGAGTGGTTGACAACTTAATTTTGTTATCAAGATTCGTGTTAAATTAAAATGAATAAAAACAAAATTCTTTGCAGCTAAAAATGTCCAGTCATTAGTTGTTTATTTGAACCTTTTAATAAACGAAAAATAAATAGTAAAAATACAGTAGAGGCTGATCAACGAATTTGACAATATTTGAAGGATTCCTAGTAATCCGCGTTGCAAATTTTGATCCATTTGCATCTGAGTCAGCCGCAACGAGTCTGTTCGTAGAACTCGTAATCAATCTTACCTTCCCAGGTTCCTCACCCACATCTAATTCGGTAACATTCCCGAAATCCTAAACTGATCTAACACATGGAGTCACGCAATTCTCCACACCGTCAGCAAGAGCAACAGATGTCTGTGCAGAGATCCGTCCGTCTGTCCGTCACGCTTTTTGCGCTCCTTCCTCTTTGTTTCAGTTTTTGTTGCTGTCGATACCGAAATAAAAAACCCTTACTTTTTACCACCGTCTAGCGGACTGTTTGTAAACGTAGTGGGTACTGAACTATCAGTTTCGTCACCGGTAGAGAAGTAATTAATGATATTCGAAAAAATTGGCCGCCTTTACCACAGATGTTGCAAAAACTGCAGTTTGTAACTTTGAAATTATTGTCTGTGCGAAAGCAAAAACAATGGTTGGATTTTTTTTTTATTTGGAAGAGAGCTAATTTTAGCTTTTATGATTTTTCGCGGAAGGCAATTAAAAGCAAAAAATTAAATAATTTTACCATTAAAATGAATGACTTCATTAAGCTTCTATTGTGTTAAAAATATAACTTAATCTGTGTTATATCATTCGGAACAAAAAACTGAATAATCTTTCAGTTCCGCATTGTAAGTATTATTTTCGTAGCAAGAGAGAGTTCAGATTTATCCGTCCGTAAACTGCCAAATGTGTGTACAAATATTTACAACGCCGAGAATTCAAGTGAGCAATATTTTTCTCGAGCAAAAACAATGTCAAGTATGTTAAGTGGGATCATAAACAACTATTTTTTGTCCTCTCTCGTCAGTCGAGCCAGATCGCGCGTGTCAAATGTTTGTGCCACCGACACCACATGTGCTAGAGCGGCATAACTGTAAAATGACTTTTTGTAAACGAGATTTAACTAGTTAACACCGGTGCGTGTGAAATTCGCCGTTTGAAGAAACCGCTTACAACATTTTTTTTAAGTAAAATCAATTTTCTACTGTATTTATTAGTCATTGACATTTCATCAATTTTGAAATTATACAGAAAATACAGTGAAATGAGGCAATTTACAGGAAAAATGAACATCTAATGGGTTTCACCTTTTTGCTTACGAAAATCTGATTGGATAGTTAAACGCTTTCTCAGGCTTTGTAAAATTATTAATGCTATATTAGCTATAAATATTTAATTTATAGGCAACAGTTTCATCAACCTTAAATAGGTACCTTGGTATTTTATTATCAAATAAAGTTGAAGGTACATTATAACTTAGACTTTCTTCCTTACAGACATTATCACATATAAAGATGATTCTCAGACCACAGTCGTTATACCTAGCACATGCCTGAGGCGCTCAGTGGATCTCAAAGTATTTTTTATTATCTAGCATTTATCTACTAACTATACTTGACGTGCATTTATAGATATTTGTCACACTATCATTCATGTTTTTAATAAAAACTCTGGCTGTACCGCAGCTTAACTTAAAATTATGACTCACGCAACTTTTAGAATCGCTAAATTATCTTAAAGCAGACATTACGGCACCAGGAATGCAGGAAGAGATATCAAAATAACAGACTTCCAATCCTGCTGCCATTCTTCCTCGACGTCAGTGTCATCCAACCGCGAAACGAGAAAAAAAGTGGAGATATTTTAATAAGTTCATATATTGTAATTTCTTTAGCGTGACGGCCCTGTCGCCGCTCGACGCGCCCTTATTGGCTCATATTTTATTTTGACAGCTTGTATAGTTAGTGTCTCACTAGGGTTGTCAGTGAGTCTTCATTAATGATTGCAGTTTTCACATTTCTTTCCTCAGACATAAGTATCTAGTATTAAAACGTTTAATAGTAAGTGATTGAATACGCCTTTATTTCAATTTACTGCTAGATAACTTTACTCTGTCACTTTTTATTTCATCCTGTTATTGTTCTCCGTAACTTACTTAGTAAAATTACCTTTATTATTATTTTTTGAGTTCATGTATAAAATGAAATAAGTTCAGTTTTATAATCGTCTGTCAAACATATTTTTTTTCCTCACTACCTACCAACCCTATTCACAAACATAGTATTTCTATTCATATTTGCTTACATTTAATTAAAACATAAACAACTAGCAGACGTCACGCGGTTTCACCCGCGTAGTTCCCGTTCCCGTGGGAGTACGAGGATAAAATATAGCCTATGTTACTCGCTGATAATGTAGCTATCCATTGCTGAAAGAATTTTTCGAATCGATCCTGTAGTTTTTAAGTTTATTCGTTACATATAAATATACAAAAATACAAATCTTTCCTCTTTATAATATTAGTATAGATATAGATAATCTCACTGCTTACTACTATGTCAATGCAGGCATCTACTTACTTATTTTATTTTGATATAGGTAGGTGCTCGCTATTTTTACATTGATTTTATTTCAGTTCAGCTGTCTCTTAATGTCTTGCTTGCTATCATTTAGGTATCCCACAGTTCTTCAATGTTATTATTTATTCTGAAGCACTCACATTTTTTGTTAAAACACCTGAAACTATTTAACAATAATTAATCAACACGTCAAAGAATCATTTTTCATTTCGCGCCAAAATTTGGTCGATGACATTTCTTATTATAAAGGCGACCACACACGTAACGCCACTTGAAAAAAAAACATAAAGAAGGGGTTAAGAATAAATTAATTCAACGATTAAATATCTACTTTGTAAATGTCATCGGCGTATAGTTACATTTTACAAATTATTACCTTATTACTCAAGAAATATTCACCACGCGCGTTGCGTATTAGCATTTATAATTCTGTACAAGATCATTAATCATTATTAACTCAGTATTCATTGAGACAATTCCCTCACTATTAATTGTGACGGAGTGATACAAAAATTGATGTAGTTATTGATAATTTGCTCATAATTACCTGACAAATGGCATTAAAAACGACTTAGGTACATTGTTCACACTGTAAATTAAACTTAATGTTGCTACCTATAAATTATTCTCCAGGCCTATTTTCCATTACAGCCTTCAAACAACAACGCCTCTGCAGTATCTAACACAAACCCGTTGGTTTCTAGTTAATCACAAGCATTTTATTATAGGTGGACGGCCATCGAGAAAGTAATTCCCACACGGAAGCTCGTGTCAGTGGTTGATTGATAGCGGGCGCGATAAAAACAGTTTGTCAGCGAGTCGCGAACACGTTATTATGTCACCACTGGCTACTGACGTGACGCGTCCTGATTAATGTGTGTCGTGTCGTGTGTGGCAGCCTTAATGCGCTCGCGTCTATGGTCATTAATGGCGCGCGTTGTCCGCGGTCAGGATTCCACGTCAAGCTCACGATTTATAAGGCAAAAAATCTATATTTTGTCTGAGTTAAAATAAGTAGGCAGTCATAGGCCGATCCACGAGGGATTTAGGTTAAGTCGAGATTACCATCGCGAGCTTATTGATCTTACGTTAATTTCTATGGTTATTGTAAAGGCTGGGTGTTTAAAATTCTACGCTCGATAGTAGGAATCGAATTAAGACTTTTTATTAAACTGGTCTATCTGCAGCTTTACCTACTTAGAGTCCGAAAAATACTTGTTTTAAATTATTCAATAATTTATTTCTATTCGATGCCTGTCTTCATGGCTATTCCATCAAAGTGATGGCTGTTTATGTTTAATAAAACAAGCGCCGGAGTTCCCCACGATTCCAACTTTCTCATTAGAATTGAATATTCAAACTGTAATTTTAAGAAAATGGCGGTTCTAGAAAGACGTTCCAAAAAAATGTCGACGTCAATCTCTTCTTATATTTTTTATTTTATTTTAAATATGACTTCAGTCAATTATGAAGAAGAAATCCAAGTAAACGTCAGTGTCGAAATCAGAGTTGAATGAGCCGTACTTCGGCGGTCGCACGGCCATATCTCATGTTTTAATATCCGTCGGCCACTTTGAACTGCCCCAAATACTATAACATGCACGAGTTACGAGGCAAACGGGTAAACGTGTGTGTGACCGCGGCTTTACTGCCGAGCTAACCCGATCCCGAACGATGTTTTACGACAGATTGTTCAGTCTTTTTAATTGATTGGCTGTTCTATAATTTATCTGTGCTTACAAAGAACTCGGTATCGCTCTTGTACCGACTGACGTTTACTTGGCAGATGTGTTCAACATAATGCTTTGCGACGTACAGGTGAAAAACGTTTTGTCGTAAATCAATTTTCATTATCTTGTTTCCCATATTCTATTTTGAATAAAATAATAGCTTTGTGTAATTGTGTAGGTACAGGCACTAAGTATATCTACCTATACAAAGCTAACATTTATTTCATATGGTCGTGTAGGTATTTCTCCTCTGTCAGAATGCTAAAATAAGTTTAATTTAAACTTATACGTGTTCTTTTTCCGAAAATTCAATGAAATCCTTACTTAATTGCCTTTGATCTTTACTTAACTTCCGTTAATGCGCATGATTCATAAAATCCCAATTTTCCTTCACAAGTGAGTGTAACTTGGGATTAAAAAACGAGAAAGGTTTTAAAGAAGTCGCGTACATGCCGCGAATGTCGTTCCACGTAAAATGCATTCGGCTAACGATCGCGTTTGGCGAGTGCGACACGCCGCCATCGAATCCTCACTGTATCTAAAAATGAGGTCGCTAATGCAATAAATTTGTAATTTTAATCGTTATTATTAAAACAACGGTGTGGGATAAGCATGAGGTAACAATAAAATATCTATTTTACAACGTTATATCGTGTCAATTCTCGTAAAAATGTCGGTGGTACGGCGCGTAGCGGGATTTGCATCAAAAGATGACGTTTACTGTGCTTATTGTGCATAAACGCCATGAAAGTTCGTGCCTCCATCTTGTGGCCGCGGTGTTATGGCCGATTGCGTTGAGAAACAACCCAGGAATTGTTTTTTTACGGAATTAAAGGTCTCTGCGGTGACTTTATTTATTATAATGTTTTACTAGTAACGTTGTTTTGGTTTGTTAATGAAAGTATAATACAATATTGTATTTTAAAGGTATTAATTTGGCTGTCTCGATTTTTTTATTATTATTGCTTATAAATAAGACGGTAGCTGGGAATTAAAGATACGGAATTTATGAATACTTAGGAGTGTAACACACTTTGTTTAGAAAGTCGTATAACAATAACAAAAAGCAATAAAGGCACCGATGTTATGATTTATGATATCGAAGACAGAAGCACCTTACATTGTGTCGGTAAAGCAGGTGCGGCGCAACAAAGAACTACATCGAAACCAATAAATTATTAATTATGAAAAAAGGCCAATACTTACACTTGCGAAATATTATCAAAAAAATTCAAGAGCGGCGCCAAAAACTCCTTTGTCTAGGAGACGTCCTGCGGGCACACTGTGCGGTGGTGGACAAAGGGAAGTAAAGTTGCCGACGCGGCGCGCACACTGGGACAAAGGGGCACCCCGTCAGGACAAAAAATGACATCATTTATTTTATTGCCCCGAGTGAGAATGTGGCACATTAATATTGCGTAGGCCTTAATGTTCGATCGCCCTAGGCCGGTCATCACTCAATATGACTGTTGTCTATAAAATAATTGTAGAAACGTGTTTTTCGAATACTGGACGATGTATGCCACAAATCATTAGTAAATATCCAAAAATAATATTTACAACTACATTTCGCGTATGAATATCATGAATAGCGTTTAAAATTTGCGTCCTTGATTTTTTTAATTTTATAAGTATCTAGTCGGGGTGATATTAAGTTATTATATTATATTAGCTTATTTTGCATCGTAAATCATTTAAGTCGATGTTTTTACAGGGGGTCAATTAAAGACATAAAATGCATTAATATTAATTATTATTTAAACTTTTACAAAATAGATACGTTCGGAATCTTCCTTAAATACCAAGTAAAAATATAGATTTTTGCATATTGCTAATTGCTTGGAGGATAATTTTAAACTTTCAAATCTTTAATTATGGTCAGACTCTCCTAATATCTTCATATCAAAATACCTATGGATATTAATTGAAAATATGATTCATTGCTATCAGGGCCGCCTCGAATCGATCGTCAGCTACATCTCAATTCGCTTATATTATACCTACTTACCAACAGATACAGGGTTGCCAAAATTTGTCGTCATAATCCGAAATATTGATATCTATCAGACACAAAGGCTTGTGTTCAAAAATTTTTTTTTGTCTGTCTTGTAGATCATTAAAAAATATTGAACACGTATTTTTCTTTTTTGACGTAATCAAAAGATTACGGCGATACATTTAGTTCAAATGTGGCATGACGTCACGCCTTGCTAGATTTAATAGTGCGTTGTGACGTAGCGAGCACCCACTCCCCAACTTTAATGCGTGTTTTCTAAGTTATTTTTGATTAATATGATAAAGCAAAAAATACGTGGCTAATATTTTTTCTTATCTGAAAGACGGACTAAATAGAATTTCTTTTTTTTTACGTGGGCATAGTGGGCAACTACCCTATAGGTGTAAAATCTTGGTTGATAGTCTGCAATATTTTTTGCCATTCATTAACTTAATTTATTCAGTTAGTCTTATTATTTATTATTACCTATCATACCAGAGTATACTCTACCTATTTCAAGTAAAAAGTGGTCGTTTGCCTCAGCTTTAACTTCAAGCTTAACTTACAAAACAGACTTGAGCCTTGAAGTCTTTACCAACATTACCGAGCTTTTTATGCACACAAACATGTTTCTATTAAGTTTATTTGGAGTAGTAAACAGTTAAATTAAAATGTAAGGAAATAAATTTGTATTATTGGGGATATATACTAGACATCATCCGCGATGGAAACACGATTTGATAAAGTTGGCTCGATAGAATAAATTCGCAAAGTTACTTCTTATCGCGTATTTTTTTCCTCTATTTTGATATAAATAAGTAAATTCATAGTATGATTAATTTACTAAAATAAAGTTCATAGATGACTCCAGCGTTCTTCCGCGTTAGTTTTTTATTTAAGAGCAATTTGATAAAAATAACAACGAAAAACATTGAAAAAGTGCAAAAGTGTGGTTATTTTCTTTACTCTTTACACGTAAAGAAAAAGACAGAGACAAAGGCAAATGGTCGGTACGCTCTTAAGTAAAGCTGCGCTACGCTAGGTAAGTTAGCCTTTGTACACACACGTTTTTCTTGTCGTGCAAAAATTACGGTTTATTCGCTGTGTGTAGGCACGGTCGTCAGCGTTGTATGGATTACTATGCAAGCTTGTTGACTGATACGTTTTTTTTACGGCACGGTTTATACGCCGCACCGTAAAGAAATCGTGCCGTGTACAAAAGACCTAGCTTTAGAAATACCATATAATTAAATAAAAACAATTGAAGATCTTTGTAGACCTCTGATGAGACAAAGACAGCCCTATCTGTGTGTAAACACGATATGCGCGTACGCAGCGATCCATCACTACGAGCCACGACTACATTGATTTATTACGAAACGCCGCCATCTTTCCATAGTAGCAGAGTTATAGCAAATTAATTATATACTGCTTGATCATCACAAGGATCAAAGTTTTACAAAAATATTGTGAGACGAAGAATGTTCAGAAAAAATGTAAAGTTGATGGAGATAATAACGGCACTGCAATTTCTAATAAACATAATATTTATATTAAACAGTCTGTGAAATTCTAGACACTAATTATTATTATTTAAAAGCTAGAACGGTAATAGCTTACAAATAGTATCCATACTATAGTTAAGGTTTTTGCAATGCTACACTGCATAATCAAATTACCTAACCAGAAGAAATCATTATCGAGGACCTTTAACGCGGTGTTCCTAAAGACATTATCATAGGGCCAAATCCCATCTATCACGTGAAACATGCCACTATTCTCAACAGCAATAACTGCCCTAAAAACCAATTGTTGCGTGTTGAAAAAAATATTCTTTTGTACAGTTCGTTGACCGTTTTTATGAGTTTCAGACTATTTTTTCATCTCAGCTGATGCTCCAGCACGTAATGAAGTTTACGGTGAACGCGTTTGTTGACGTGACAATATCGGCATCGATACGGGTCACTTATCGTTGTTGCACTCTGTTTTTGCCAGCAGAAAGGTCTTTTTTTACTCTAGACTAAATTTACATCTCGTTTAGAAGTTATTCTCTTAGTCTCGTTTAAGTATTGCACCAGTAACTCTTCGGATTGACTGTTTTGTGATTGGAAGTGTATTTGATAGTATCGAATGCTTCCGACGATTCGACATGGCGCTATTTCGTAATTTTACCAGCATTTCCCTCCGTAGCCGTCTCGCACTGTCGCCCTCCGAGGTCATTTGTCAATTCCGCGTTATGACGTCCGAATCCTCTCAATGTGACCTCTACACTCTTCACTTCCTAGCTGACCATTCCGTGTACAATCACTATTGTGGTCAGTGAAGGTAATTGATAAACCATAGATTTGGTTTTTAGGTAGTGTCTCTGTCGAGGCTAGATAATTACAGTCCTCTAAATTATTCTACTTTTGTCTACAGAATCTGTATAAATGATTTTGGCTCTGCATGAATGACCAAGAAATGTCTCAGCTCAAAACACAACATTCAGAGTCAAGTCTCAATTAAGTTCTTTGTATATAGGACATGCATTGATGATGATTTGGATTTCCATATTGTTTTATTAACCATTAGGTATGTCTTTAAGGCTTACATCCTAAATTAAAACAATTAGGTAATTATTTTCGTTAATTCTTCTGATTTCTTTGCCTGCCTTTGTGAAGTATATCACACTTTAATATCTGCTCCATTTTTGCATACAAATTGTGCAACCAAATATTGTACCAACTTAGGCTATGTAGGTACGTACGGGTAGTTAACTACGTCACGTTCTGTCTCGATTACTCACGATTCGTATTTGCTAATGTTGGTTCAAGTTGACATATTAGCGATTTACATAACGCCTTATTTATTTTAGATTGTTTACAAAGATATTGCTTTCAACCACTGTGACCACTAAGTGTAGCTGTCGTATCATTGGTATGATATATCTATTGCGTTGTATGCTTCACTTATATTTTATTCTAAGTCAATTTGATCAGTTCTTTCTGTGCACAATTGTTTTGGTCGCTATAAAAGTACTAAATTCCTTCAAAAACTTCTCCTTTTCTAAAAATTTACATTTAATTTAAAAGCTTCAAATGGAAATATTTCTACCACGTTCCATAGTAAGTACCAACACTTTAACATCGCATTTTTATTGTGTTACAACAGCAAAACGATAGCTTATCTGAGGCCGTTAAATATAAAACCTACAACACTAAAACGAACTGAGATAAGGCCGCCATCTTAAGAAGCGTGACCAATAGCACGAGCGTTCGTTATCAGAACAGTAACTGATAACAGTTTGATTTATACATTCTCAATGGTGATTGGTGGAACGGTTACACACTCCTGCGCCGTTTATCAGAAATTAAAAATGAAATCTTGTTAGTGAGAGAAATGGGTCGTGCCTTATGCGATCGTGATGCACATTAACCGATTTCACATTAAGTGCTAGATGTCCTTCGACTGAAATGTTCGATGATGAAAGTATGATAAGTTTCGAGCCTCTACCTTTCAACAAGATTGTTCCCTCGACTATCATCTTAGCATATACCAAACGCTTTCCCACAGCCAATAACTAGGAGTATCTATCACACCTTCCTAGTTGATGAGATGTTTTTCAATAATGAACTGTAGCTTCATTAATGAAAAACATCTATATTAGAATAAATATACGTACTTTAAAAAAAGACTGAAATCAAAACCATGTGACAAAGCTAAAGAAAGTATAAAAATAAACACATCAACGGCGACACACAAATAACACAACAAGTAGTTAATGTACTTATTTTGAGAACATCTAATTAACTAAAATAAGACAAGTCACAAATTGGTGCCGCTGAAAATGATTGCTGACACGGTAAATTTAGCGTTGTGAACATCGAGAACACGCTGTTTTAAGTATTTTTTAAAATTAAATAAATCTGTCAAGGGAAACGGGTTGGCGGGAAAGATTGACGTTTTGATTTTTCCTACTATGGCAGTTCTGATATTTTAAACTAGGACATTAAAAATTTAAAGGAATCCATAAATTCAGCAGCGTAGCTTTATCAAATATTTAATAAAAGATTGTTGGATTGATATTGGCCCCAATCACGATTTTGTAATATCTAACATCAGTCTTGAACGCGATTTTTGCGCTTATATTGACCGTGAAAACGGAAAAGTAGGTTAGTACCTACCTAGTAAAATTCAACAATTTCAAATTGTGCCCAAGCATGCCAAAATTAGACATTCGGCTTTGAACACATTCTTTTCAGGAGTTACGGAAAAAGGGAAAATACTTCGGATTATTTTTGAAATTCAATGCTAATAACAACATCCCGTCCAATTTACATCTGTAGCGGTTATAAAACAAGTAAGAGTTTCTCGTGTTGTTCAATTTCACGTGGAAACAATTTACTTTTACCTCGGCGAGCGCCACGCCAATTGGTTGTAGATGGCGCATGAGGTGCGCGCGCCCTGTGGTCGCGTCTTCACAGACGCCATGTTCTTTTTGTTTGTTTTTTCAAAATTTCAACGTCTGCGTTTGTTTTTACCCTGTGGCACGCTTCCGACATTTTTATTACCGAACGAGACTCTAAAATTTATATCAAATTACCAATACATCATTTCCTCTTGTAATATGCTAAAATAAAAACTATAACGAAAATACACGATAATGAATTATCGAACAAATTGCGGCGTCCTCATCAATATTCCACGAGTACCCGCGAGGGTGCCCAAAATTCGCGTTTATGTCCCACATGGCGCATGACACGATAAAGTTTATGGCGGAACGAAAAACGAAAACAAAAATACGGTCAGCACAACTGTTCGTGTATTATTGTTAGGTAGATTGTGTCGCGCCCTGTAGGGAGTCGACCGCCCGCCGCGCGGCTCTCAACGCTCTAAGCCCAAATTACTAGTTCAGCTCATTCGCTAGATTACACATCCGATTCTAGGTATTGCGCCGTGTCGCAACTACTCGCAAGCTTAAGCCTAAATTGGGTTTGCTTTCATATATCTGCCATTCGTGGTACTGAATACCTATGTAAGAAGATTAATTTGATCCACCTGTATTATTAGCAATGTTGGCTGTTAGAGTTGGATAAAATTGAATCGGAATAAACATAGTGTAGGTATGGAGGGATAAGTGCGTTGGTATGAGATTGGCAAATTATTTTCGTGACGGCTGCTGTAGTTTTTTGTTTTGGTTCTGTGTTCGGTACTGTCGACTCATTAGCACTGGGGGGCGCCTCGGCCGCAAGTAGGCTCGACGCTCCGCCGTTATTTATATTGGGGGCGAACAGAACAATGTCCAGGCCGATCACTTATTAATCATCTCTTTATTCAAGCCGGCTGGGTGATTCTGCCTGTTGTGATGCTAACACAATAGAATATATAGATTCAGTTACAAGCAATATGTTTGGTGATGCCGCAGAAGAGGTATCTAATAGTTTTGTTGAACAGCTGTTGAAATGTGTGTCTGGAGTAAAAATGAAAAAATTACCCAGCATATTATACGCTAGTATTATTTATTATCCTCATAGTCGAGAGATTTGCAAATTATGTTAATCTTTTAACAGATCTAGTTCATAGAAATCATAAGCCCAGTTTGCAATTTTATTAATAACCGTGAGAAGGAATTCTATAAGATGCCTTAGCCCCCACCATCAAAAGCGATTGGCATTATACCATAATATTTGTCGGACTTAGAAGCAAAAGCACTGAACATTATGCCACATACCACAGGCGAACAAACAAGACACGCTCAGGTGCATTACGCGCCCATGTATTAAACACGAGCTTTGCAAAAACATCACGTACGTACGGAGGCGTTATATACAGACTATACAGTTAATCCATGTTTATACCTCGGTAGTTAATACTAAGATTTTACGAGTTTCTAAGGCGTCGGGGTTAGGATAAGAGAATGGCCCCTCACAGCGGTGGACGTATGAAATATAGTGTTTAACACCACGCGGCATGTTCGGCGGGCACCCCGCGGCGTAAGACAGTCTCGAGCGCCCGATCAACATCGTCACCCTACGCGATCACAAAGCTCCTTTATATTCCTCCAGACTTTCTTTCTCAAAACTACTATAAAATCTAAGCGTTTACGAACATTGTCATTATTGTTGAGCTATCATAATTTTTAATTTTATAGCTTGAAACGTTGCGTATTACGGCTCAGTCTGCAAAGGTAAAATTTGTAAGACACAGTCTTTTAATATTCCAAACAGTTTAAACTTAAAAGCATTTAATCATGAGTCATGTTTTAGTTGTTGAATATTCATACGAATTGTGATACCATGCTCTTAACATAGAATAAGAACAAGAGGCGATCGATAACGGTTATTTGAAGGCAATTTATTTTCTTTGTTCGATTCAGCAATAGGTATGTACTAACAAGCATATTCATTTTATACCTGTGATAAGACGTCATCCAAGTATAACTCAAAACAAAATTCTTAACATATTATACCATACCTGCTAAAGTGTACAGTGATAGATGTTAATTTCTTATAAAGTCTGGTATCATAAGTCGTGAGGAAAATTAACTAAGCAAATGTGTCCAATCGTCAAACCTGAACAAGAGATTATAAATTGGAATTTGATAGAAACCCCCAACCATATCTACTAAGCCAGATTTTACGACATACGAAATGTTATAGATTGGTTTAAACCGAGACCTCATGGAAAATCGTATAGGTTCCGTTTACTTCATGCTACTGTTATTTTATCAGAGATCGAGTTTCCATTCACAACACCCATCAAATATTATTATATTTTTATGGATTGTATGAACAATAATAGGGTGGCTGGTCTAATGACGTGGTTATGGCCACAATTTTAATAGTACAAGTATTACGAAGTTTACATTTTTTAACGATAAAGGTTTTTTGTTCGGTTGATCTATTGGTGCGATTAAGTAATAAAAGCCAATAACGATAAGCTTGAACATTAAGCAACGGAACAGGTCAATTTTGGATCAACTGGGTATGGTCGGTCACAAAAAGATGTTGTTACTTACTTGAGTAAGTATGTGAGCTTTAGGATGTGAAATTTTCCAGTGATTTTGTATTTGTGGAAAAAAAAAAATAAGTATTATAGCTGTTACTTTGCAAATATCTAACCAAAAATACCCTTGCATTACAGGCTGAATAAATATAATACGTACATGTTTTTTTTTTAAAACTACTTCTATATGTTGGACCCAGATATTGTAAACTGTCCCTCTGAAAACACTTTTCAAATAATTTCCCCTTAGCTTCAAAGTTTTCACGGTTCTACTTACCCAATCTGTTTTAAGTATCTAAAAACAGCCTATTTTTCTACTTGATTGATTAGATCACCGACATTTATCGCTAACTGTACTATCATACCGGTGATTGTCTGAAGGCCATTCGGACTTCTGACAAATGTCGAAATATTATTTATTGTGTTTGAATGTCACGTCAAAACCTAATAATATCGATAGTTAATCAAAGAGACCAACATCTGATTAGATTTATGCATGAACTATATTATTAAAATGTGGATCATGTGTGAATTGCATTCTTATGGTAATATTTCACACCGTTCGAAAATTTGCATTTTGATTATGAAAAAAAGACTATGTAATAGATTAAAAGTTTTTTTTGCAAGTTGTTCTGGTGAAGCGATCTGCACCGTAACTTACCTCTTAATGTTTTGAATCGATAGAACATTCTGTCTTTTAATAAAATACTTGAAAACACAATGCAAATATTTTGGTTTTAATCATTTGTATCTGCCAAAATATTTGTGTTGTGTTTTGAAGTATTTATAAGTATAGGTATAAGTTTTTCAAGTATAAGAAGCAAAAGAAGTAACATTCAATTAAAAAGTATAGAAATCTTCTAAAAAGTCCTGCATCGACTAAGGAGTTTGCAAGATTCCACCATCTTGTGCACGAAAGTGAATATCTGGCTTGAATCTGTAAGACATATTTGAAAGTATAGAGACTTTAAATCTAAAACAATCTACAAATAGAGTTCGCGCCACCACTGAAGTCCGGCGGAAATACCGTAGATGCAATTACATAGACACTAGCGCCGCGTCCGTCTATCGGACTTGAGTGGTGGCGCGCACTCTACGTAGATTTTTATTTTCGTAGAAACTTCTTTCAGGTTTATTCTCATAAAACCTCAACTTAAAAGTCATTCAAGTAAAACAGAAACAAAACAACCACTCTTAGTGGGAAAGCAATAATGGCGTAGGTACTTTTAAATAATTCTCAATTCTAATTATAATACTTTTATGACGTGCTCTAAATGAATAACAGCCAGTTTTAAGCATTTACGTTTATTGCTCGATAATCAATTTTACGATAGTTCTCTAGTAGTCCAGTAAATCATTGCTACCGCTATGAAACTATTACATAGAAGGGAAGTGCGCATGAGTTCTCATATTTGGTTTCTGTTTCTAGTTCGAAGTATGGATGGAGTAACTGAGTGAGATCGATTTGCGTACCCGGTGTTCTCGACTTGATCATTTTAACGACAAAAAATGACTTGATACTTGATTATAGGTTACTGGTATAATGTCGGTTGGTGGTCCGTTTAGAGAAGCCAACCATTAAGGTGACTTGATAGAATATGGTGTACCTACCTGCCACGTTAATTACCACTTTAGTTTGTGTTGAACCTAGCATCCGGTTTGCAGCAGACCAGTTTCGCAAACCATCTAGATCTATTTATGTCAAAATGCTAATCATTGCTCCAATTTTCAGTCCAAATTAAGGAAATAAGTATATGATAAATTATTTATAAAAAATGACCTTATATAAATTATAGAGTTAATAGACAGATCTATAGCCAAAATTCATTTCGATTTAGTACGTCTATTAATCAATAGTTTATGCAAGAGAATTGGATCAGGTTGTGAATGTGATTTCTGTGCAAATGGCGTGCGTGGGCTTGGGAGCGGCGCGATCAAAGCCTGCGCCTGCGCAGCGGGGCTAGCGCGCGTGAGCCTTTACAATAACGCTCTTGTTTTCTTCATGTGTTTTTTCTTTATATTTTTTTTAAGGTGCCATGTTACGCAAATGCAGTACATCCTATAGTTTACCGTTCATTTCATAAAGTTTTATTGTCATTGTAAAACGGCAATTTATAGTAAAGATGTGCTAAGCACAGTTGGAAGCCGCTATAAACAATTTTAGATATTATTTACGGCGATATTATTTTAAACGCTGATAAATAAAATTGTAATGCCTGCATGATATTAAAATATCCCTGAATATAATTAAATTACGGATATTATAATGTAAACAACAGCTCTAATCTTCGAAAATCGACGTGAAACAAATGTAATTACTAAACTAACAAATTGTATTAATTGCTTGTAAAATAGACCGCGAATTAACGAATCCCATCAATAGTTAACGAATTACTTATTTAGTCTATTTGTGTAATTGTTACATGACTGGTTAATCAAAAGATGAATACTTTACGCCCTTGAAAAATTAATTGAAAAATTGAGGGCTACACTTTCAGAAAGCAGGTGTCAGAACTGCGACGTTTTAGTACTTAATTGAATTAACTTTTTTATGTTTGGAATAATTTAACGACACTCAAACAACCCAAGAGATGTTAAGAAAATAATATTTTATAATCCAACTGCTGGTACCATAATTTTTATTACTTTTTTATACACTGAACTCGTAATAATTGGCACTGGCAATGCTGTGGTCCCTAGTGTGAAATTTTGCAAAATGATCCTGGCATTATTTGCTCTGAGTGGTTCTCTAGTAAAAATTGTGTTGGACATGTCTGAAAACAATTAAGGTATAATTTTCATTAAATTTTTACCACTGTCAGAATAGCAATTGCCTGGCAAAAGCGTGGTTATAGTCATAAATGATATCTGAAGTAAAACGCCCATCTTAAGCTATTTTGTTTGACGTTCTTCGAAACAGACCGATACAGATGTTGTTTAGTGTAGTTTTACCAACAAAAAACAGAGAAATTGTCTTTTAAGGACATGGAGTCTTAGACTTCTTTGGTATAGAGTTTACCAGAGTCGCAGTTTTTTTAAACACGTGTTCGCTGCACATTCCCTCTCACTGCTTCCCAATTTTTGCAACCAGGGGTCAGTCATCGGCCTTCATGACAAACCGTGTCAATGCCACGCAATATTTAGGCGCGGCTCACACTGAATGCGGAGCGAATATAATGGCGAGCACACACGACACGTAATCGCCGCGACGCGCGATCTCGCCGTTACACAAGTTACAGATTAGTGACGCGGCTAGCACGCGACGGATAACGCGCCATGAACGCGACAAGACAGCTTTATTTTTTTAAATTATTTAGAAGCAGAAAAACGATGGAAAATAGTTAATTGTCAGATTAGACGCGATGATTGCTTAATCTCAGTTTGCTAAACGATCGGTTAATTGCATGATTAGATCTACGTCAATTTGTTTTTCTGCTGCTAGTTTCCACGTATTTCGTTCTTTGATTTTTTTTTATTTTGCCTGTTCTGTTCCACTGCTCAGCAAACGCCTCCCCCAAGCCCTTGCTTAAACCCTTGATTTAAATGAAACAGTAAAATTCACAGTAGATTACCTACGAGGACTATGCCCAATGCAAATATTGCTCATAAAAATGTGAATGGAAGTACCTTAGTCATTGGCATAACAAATACTTCGCGTCGACCACAAAATTGCGGTCAGACACTAAAGTTTTATTTCACGCCAAAGGGAACAGTTCTCATGACTATTTTTCGCCTTTTCTTTAATAAACATTTATTGTTATTATGCTTTACGACGACGTGGCAACTATTACTATTATTTCATAACTCGTTGAAGGACTTTGTCAGTTTATGATTCGTGCATAACTAAGTTTAATGAAAATTGTTGGTAACTTTCAAATGACGCGAAAATTGTGTTATTTAAGTATTGTGTTTATGTCTTTTCTTCTTAGGACTTGATTTCAATATTTCGCCATCATTATCTTCCGACTGTTTTTTATTTCTTTCGAATCTTCTATTCGTGTTGTGTAGTCAATTCATGAATATTTAGGTACAAACAATTTATTTTGTGACTAAAAACTTTTATAATTAACCATCCCCTTTTCCCCAACAGGTGTGGTTTCAAAACAAGCGATCGAAAGAGCGCCGTCTGAAGCAGCTGACCTCAATGGGGCGGGGCCCGTTTTTCGGGTCGTCCCGCAAGATGAGAGGGTTCCCCATGAACCTATCTCCGGGGGGGCTGGAGGAAGGCCCACCGGGGTTTCCTTACTTCGCGACAGCGGATGGCAAGTTCGAGTTTGGCTATGGCCCGCCGTTCCACCATGATGCGCCGTTCTTCCATCCTCCGCCAGCGATGCCCTTCAATCAGCCAGGTTGGTAGACTTTTTGATATAGACAAATATAGATCGATCCATATAACTGTTAATTTGTACATAATACCAAACATTTTGATCTAAAATAATCGTCTAAACAGGCACCATATTTTTGCTGACTAACCAAGACAGAAGCAATTCTTGAGCACCATTAAACAGTTTCAAAGTCAAGCTCGATTTCAAATTCTTATTATTTCAAAGTGCTGCGCACGTATCTTGTTCGCCATTTTCGAATCAGGGCCAAGTTCAGCCATAATGGTTTGTTCAAATGAAACTCTGTAGACGCAAGTTTGTGAAGACGCGTGAATACCGACAATTAACAATTTTATGTGTCTTGCGCGCGACTTTTAGATTACCTATAGGACCGTTTTTGTGTTGCTTATGTAATTTTATACAATGTCGCCCATCGGCATGTAACCGCCCGATTTTTTCTGAACTTTCATGAAAAATTATCGAAAAATAACTTTAAAAGGGGAGTCTATCTTTAATATTTTTCATGTTGTTCAATGTTCTATGTTTTGATTAGCGTTTGCCATACCTCCAATATTGTTGCCTCGATTTGGATTCTATTTATTATTTCTAAAAGCTTATGAGTTATTTTATCGGATTAACTAACATTTGTATTAAAATTTGTCAATTCAAACACACACAAGTTAAGTTTATAAAATCATAGGGATCAGGGAGTTTGAAAAAAAAAAAGTCAAGATATATTTTAAAGTAATTTTTCGATAATTTTTCATGAACATTCAGAAAAATGCGGGCGAGCACATGCCGATGGGTGACATTGTATAGTAAATAATGGAAGAAGTTATAACTGTAAATGATTGGCACCAAGTTTTTACACTTTACTTATTAGATGCTTTAAAAAATATGTCTGAAACTCTCCATAATATTCTTCGGGACCCCATTAGGCAACCTTACAATTTCGGTACATTTATTAAGGAAATCAACCCCAAAATCTAAAACCCCCTCAAATGTATATATACCAGGCGCTTAGTAACGGAAGCAGGTCGTTTCGCAGGCATGGAGACTCTTCCTGGCGGGGAGTTCCCCGAGCAGTTCCCGCCTCCGGACCACCTCGTGCTCCCTCGGCCGTCTTCGCCGGAGTTCACCTTCGGCGATGGGCCGCCCCCTTTGCACCCCGAGGGTCTGGTGTGGTAGCTCAAGCCGGAGCCGCGGGACTACCACGACTGATGCGGCTCGACAGGCTATAAAGTGGACTTTAGCAGTGTTATTAATTAACAGTTGCGATTGGTGAAGTTAAGAAAGACGCAGTGTTTATGTGATTTTAGTTTCTGTGAACGTTGAGGAGTTTCCCGCTTGCTTTAGGTTTGTTTTCGATGTTACTGATGGAAGAACCAGTTAGTTTTCTGTTGCAGTGATTTGGTGCTATAAAGGTTAATTTGTCGATGTTTTTTGATTCAATTGGTTTTGATTCTGATCCGGTATGGCAGAAGTCTTAATATAACTTGTGTGATTATGACGACTGTTGATCGTCAGAATATTAGAACATAAACCAAGTATTTGTTTACCGGAAAATTTGGAAGAAAACATTATTATAACGAATACCGATTAGTTTCGCATAAATCATGGAGAATAATTCTTTGCTTTTATATCCTTTTAGTTGATACTTAACCGGTAAGGGACGGCTGAGTCGCCGTGGGTGGTCCGCGCCGTGACAGTTTTACGACCGCACTTAAATAAACAAACACTCGGATTTCTTTACAATGTCTCAAGTAGTATTGTTAATGTTTTTTGCTACTCGAATAGATTAGAAATACGTTTCAAATGGTTACAGTCTTTGTAAACAACGTTCACTTATCTTTATTACCCGCTTTTGTTATTATTTCTTTTGTTCTTTGTGATAACGATTTCTGATAAAACTACCGTACCAATTCACACGAAATTTTGCAGGGTACATTATGGATAGATAAGTTATCTAACAAAAGCGTTTTTAGAGACAAACATTGAAAACAAAAAATTCAAAAAATCTAGATTTTTGATGATCTAGAATTTCTATTGCTTACGTAACTTTCACCGTACCAAAAAAATATTTTTTTGTTTTATTTTGTTCTAAATGTTGTCTAAAACGATGATACATGTAATATAGAAAAGAAATAAAACACTTACGGATCAGATCCATACAGAAAAACCACAAAATATTACAACTTTCACTGTGACGGGAACTTTCTCTTTTTTGGTTGTTTACACTTTTTTGGTTGGGTCAAAATAGGTGTTATTTAGTGCGAATATTATCTAAAACGATGTAATATTTACTTCAAAATGAAAATATCACCACTTTCCGACGATTTACACACAAAAACCATTAAAAAACGAATTATTACAGCGGACGGGAGTGACATTTGACTGACATTTTACCGCGCGGGAACGTGATTTTCAACATTTTTTTAAAATGTTGCCTATTAATATTTTTGCTTTTAGTCGATTTATTTGACGAGAATATCTATCCGACCATAGACAGAAAAATCCACAGACGATAATAGCCATTACAACAAGTACAAATAGAGATGTAAGTCGCGTGGGTGTGCCGTCTCTCATGAGAGACGCCGGTCCTTTACCGGTTAATAATAATAATCAATATATTTGTGAATAAGCCAGGCACTGTGAATATTAAGAATATATGTACAGATAGCTATTGTAATAGATAATTTATTAAGTTAGTTACGTCATAGCAAAAATAATTTATTTACAATGGGTTTCATAAGCATAATTTATATAAGAATAATTTTGGTTCCTATACTAAGATAGATACACTTTGAGCATTTTTTTTTGTATATTTATTATTAATTGATATATTACCCGTTATTTAAGTACAATCTATTAGAATATTAATCTTAATATTGTAAATAATCGATCTGTATATATTAATGTATTGTCTAAGTAATGTGTACTTAATTAGGTACTTAATGTAAGTATCATTGTACTTTTAGCTTACCATTATAGTTTTGTTTTCAATAAACGTTTACAAATTAATCACACATACGACAAAATTTCATTATTTTTGCAAAAATCTTGTAATTATTACAGATTTTTCCTTTGTTCTGTCAATCATTCAATTATATTCACAAACATTTGGCACAATTTTTAACATTAGGAAATATAAAATCAGTGTTTTGAAAGTAAAAAAAAATACTGAAATTACTGTCAATTCGACCACAGCAGGAAAAATTTCATAAACCATTTTAATTTGAGTGTATGTCGTTATTTCGGGTTTACCACACGTCACTAGGTCGACAGTTAACTCAAGAATGGGGATGATGAATAAAAACTTTTTTTTTCCCCCAGGTATTTAAAAAAAAACTGGATTCGTATTTTTATTTTTTTACGTTATCAAAAGATTACGGCGATACATTGAGTTAAAATGTGCCATGATGTCACGAGTATGTAGATTTTATACTTACTTGTGATGTAGCGACCCCCACTCCCCAACTTTAATGCGTTTTATCCAAGTATTTTATTATTAATATGATAAAACAAAAATACGTGTCTAGTATTTTTTTATTATCTGACTGACAGACATAGAATTTCCTGTTTTTGATTCAAGCATCATCTGTATTCCCACATAAAAAATAGCTTTTTCAAAAAGAAACACTGTATATAATACACACGAAGTATTTTTCGAAAAGAATTTCCATACATTTAAGAGAACATCGTGTTCTAAGTGAATGACACCATTCCAATTATGTTTGAAGTCACGAATAGTCATAAGTGTACATACAACGTCTGAAACTATTACAGTATATTATCTAAAGTCGTGTCTCTGAAGTAAATGAAGAAGTTTATTCAGTAAAGTGGCTAGGGTTGCCAGGCCCAAAAATAGAAAAGTTAGACACAGATTCATACTTAGCTGGACATTTAGCCCTGAAAAAATATTTTTTTTTTGGTTCGGATATCATCAAATAACTTCTCCCGCTCAGGGTGGAGCGGGAGGGCGTGTCAGACTCTTACTGACTAAAACCCACCCGTGCTCCTTCAGTTGCCATGTTGCCGGGGGCCACGATATTTTCGGACTTCTTCGCAACACAGGCTGGTTAAAAAAAAAAAAATTGGTAGCTACTTTTATTTGTATATTTATTACTGATAATCATTTAATTATATGAATCACATTTTTTCTTACTATCGCGAGTCATGCGTGTTGGCGTGAGTCGTTCGCGCGCTTTCGGCATCTTTTGGCCAAAAGCCGGACGGGCTGGACACGATAGTAAAAAGCCGGAAACTTGGTAACCCTAGTCGTGGCTGAAGCAACAATTTAGAAAAGCCTTGAAAACAAGAAATCGTTTATTTTTACCCCCAGAGCTCTAATGTGCACCCACTCTAATAGGCCTGTGGCCAAAAAATTTTTTTTTGTTCTACAAATACGTGTTCAATATTTTTTATTAATCTACAAGATTAATAAAAAATATTGAACACGTATTTTTAATTTTTTGACGTAATCAAAAGATTTCGGCTATACATTGAGTTAAAATGTGGCATGACGTCACGCCTTGCTAGATTTTATACTGAGTTGTGACGTAGCGAGCCCCCACTCCCCAACTTTAATGCGTGTTTTCTAAGTTATTTTTGATTAATATGATAAAGCAGAAAATACGTATCTAATATTTTTTTATTAACTGAAAGACGGACTAAATAGAATGAATTTTTTTTTACCTAGGCAACTACCGTGTCACCGGGTCTAGTGGTCGCAAGAACTACTGCTGAGCTCATGCTCATGCTCATGCTCACCCTTTGCCCGACCTGGAAATCGAACCCAAGACCTCATGGTCTTGAGTTCGATTTCCAGGTCGGGCAAAGGGTTATTGGGTTTTCCATCCGGAATTTCTCAACAGCCTGGAGTCTGGATTTGTGCCCGGTTGATGGCAATAGGCTCGCCCCCTATTACATGGGTTTTAAACATAACTGGCGAAATGTGGGTGTAGGTACTATTATTACGCCTCTGCCTAAACCTTCAGGGATTACAGACGTGATGTTATGCTATGTCTCAATGAGAGGTGTGATTAAAAGCGTCCTTCTTAAGGATAATTTCCACCAAACGGCTCGCATCGTATCGTATCGGAACGGATTTTACAATCTTTAAACGATATTAAATCATATACACAGTATTTAAAGTCTATATTACCAAGCCGCGCAGAGCAGCTTGACCGCGGGCGTCTTCCGCGACACGCGATCGTAGCCGAAAGTATGCTGCGACGCGCGATCGGCTCCGTTCGCCTGTCGTTGTATCCGATTGGATCCTTTCGGCTGTTTTATGATTATTTTCTTCTTATTCTCATGCAATAGTCAACAATACTACGTCAACTTCAACCATTTTCAAAAATTAGAACACGCCAACACGGTAGGAATGAAACCTTTTGATTAGGCGTAGAAACAGATACGTTCGCAAGCGACGGTACGGAGTCGATCGAATGCGTCGACATCCTGCCGGACGCGATCGGCTGTCGCCGCATCCGTTCGTATCCTTTCCGATCCGATGCGATGCGAGCCGTTTGGTGGAAATCATCCTTTAGTTTTTCTATGTTTTTCTTCAACGTTTTTACATGTCAGAATGCTGGGACTTAATTTTTCGCTTTTTCATTTGTTTTTTCAACCCAAGGAATAAATTTCGTGGCTCCAATCATAATAAAAGATGAGTTAACAGGATCACTAACATAAGTATGTATGTACTTTAAACTAAGTGTTAATATTTGATACATACTGTTGTCTATCTGTATTTAGCACATAAACAAAAGTATAATGGAATTGTCTGTAAGAATAAAGTCTATTCGAAAATATAATATGTTTTATTTACCATTTATTTTTAAAAGAGTAACCGTGGAGTTTCTTGCTGGCTCTTCTCCGTATTAAACAACTAATTGGAACCGTGGATCTAAAATTCGTTTTGTAATTCCAGAGACTAATTTGACATTTCAAGTGATTGTTGTTTGTTTTTCAATTTGGATTTTGACATTTGCACCTGTCAAATTAGTCTCTAGGATTAAAAAACGAACTTTAGCTTCTGACGTTTCATAAGTGTCCATGTAGGTTTATGTGAAATAAAATATTTTGAATTTTAATTTTGACAGAACACACTTTATCTATCTGGAATATCGCTGTGCAAAAATTGTAGCTTTGTTATCCCACAGCTGGGCAAAGGCCTCTCCTTTTTCCTCCCAAACCGAGATGTTTTGTGCGTTCTCTGGCCATATTGGGCTTGCAAACTTTACGTTAGTCTGTCCAAATAATGTCATTGTGAAATAAAAAAAAAAAATTACTACTGAATTGCCTCGAGCGCGAATGATGAGTGGGTAATAGGTTTGATTCCCAGGTTGCGCAAGGTGTTATATTTCTTAGTAGCCGAAAACAGACGTTTCAAAAAGGGGAGTAACGAGCGGCCAAATTCGAGTCAAACTCGCACACGAAGGGTCCGTACCACCGTACAATATAACACAACATGAAAGAAAGAAGAAAGAAAGAAAACACATTTATTTAGCACAGACCAAAAAGCACACATTATAGTGCGATGTAAGAAATTAGTCTCACGGCTCACGGCTGCGCCAAAAAGGCCCAGTTTAGCAAAAAATGCCAGACAACTATAAGTGCCTGACGCTGGTTTTCAACTGGACCTGAGAGTGTGATGTGACGAATGTAGGTAAATCAGTTTTATAATGTAACATGTGTATGCAGAAAATAAATTTGTGTCAGATAAAAAATAATAATAACGAATATGTAGGTACAAAAATTGTGCATTTGAATTGCATATGTGATTGTGCATAAACTTGCAAAACAAAACAAACAAAGACTGACAAATAAATGAGTAAATGAGACGGACGCATGATAGACCATTGTTAAATATGTAAATAGAGATATCCTCCAATAGATATGTCAGAACATATTTCCTTAACACGTTTCTTGTATGGCGACTCCCTTTAATTTTTAACTTTATATTATTTTTATTATTTGTTGTTATAGTGGCGTAGTAGTAGGTAGACTCTACCGTACCACGAACCGTAATACGGTTCAAAAGATACCTGTGACAGACGGACGGACGGACAGCGGAGCCTTGGTAATAGGGTCCCGTTGTACGTTGGTAGCCTTTCGGTAAGGAACCTTAAAAAGGAATTAAAAGAACACTTTTTATAAGTACCTAAAAGTCTGCAACATACACTTAAGTATTAAATAAATTTGACAGGTGATGAGGTGATATCAATGAATCAAATTTATATCATTTAGTTATATTACCTACAGTTTGTTTGACTGACAAATTGAGTGTAAATTATACCAATCAATGGCCTACCACTGAGTGCTAAGTGGAAAGGTTTGTATTTATATATGAGAGCATATTAAATTATATGATGGTTGGTAACTTACTGATTTGATTGATAAAAGGGTTCCTTTATTTGCAAATGGTGTATACAATGTGGAGGTAACAATAAATATAAATACACTGCGTGTTCTTGTTGATGTCCCATAATTCTAAGTAAAAATAATACAAAAAGTCCTAGAACAAATGTTACAAAAATATATAGTTTCGAAGATACATAACACTAGACTCTCGATGTGTGTATCTAAGATCTAAGTTTCATTGATAAGTACGAGTAAATCATTTTCATTCTTAACCATATTTAAAGCTAAGAAAATTTAATTTTCAAAGCTAACAAAATTTCATGTTTATTTTAAAAAAATGCGACGCTGTTTTATTTTTTTATGGACAGTAATTTGACAACTCTAATTATTATTTTTTAATGAGCTGTTGAATATTTAAACTTAATTAATCACAATTTTATTTTGGGTTTTTAGCTGGTTAGAATTTAAAATAGTTTATAATTTAAATGTATGAGTGTAAAACACAGAACTATAGACGAGAATTATGTCTAAAATAAATAAAATTAAAATTTGTCTGATTCAATTTTTTTTTTTTAAATTTCACGTAAGGGTGTTTGTTTTACATAAATAATCGTGACTTTGTCGAATTATTTTGGATGAAAAATGTTTTTTTATTTTATTGAAATAAAATTCATAATTGCCAGTTGATTCTTTGACATAAATACCCTGGAGTTATGGGATATCAAAAGGAACACGTTGTATAATAACATGAAAACACTGGCAATACTAATGCATAAGAGTATTTTGGAACTATCAAATAAATCTTAACATAGACATTAAAAAAGTGTTTTTTTTTTCAAACAAACTAAATAGTAGTGATAGGGTTTTGCCAATCTTTGACAAGCTATAATATAGTGACTAAACTATTTCTTTGATTGAATTTTCGTATGCAGACATCTCGAATATCATAGATATTATACGCAATTTAATTTATTGTCATATTATCGTGTCCACCTTTTAGAACAAGGATTCTGACGTCCAGTATTTTGATTGGCATAAGTATAGGATCTCGAGCACTAGATGGCCATGACCACGACCAGTGGTCACAGCCACCAGGTAAACTATAGAAAGAGATACGAATCGCGCAATTAGTCGCAACGGCCAACTAGCCGCACACCATACAATACCATTAGACGGCCACGACTAGCCGGAGTTACAGCCGTCTAGAGCGCGAGATCCCTAAGTACTGCCCATAAGAAACTCATTCACGGCGTGAAGGTTAAGCCTTTTTTTTTGGTTGGGAAATTATCAAATAACTTCTCCCGCTCTGGGCGGAGCGGGAGAAGTTATTTGATAGTCAGTCTCTTACTGACTAAAACATACCCGTGTTCCTTCAGTTGCCAAGGGCCACGGTATCCCGATCGGACTTTCCCCCGACTCCGGCAGGCATTGGCCCTAGCGGACCCCGTCAGTTCTGCTGACATCTCTTTGAGGCGCGCGTGGAACACAACGCGCCGTCGACTCGGGCCTGATCCTTATCGGACGGCGAGCTACCCATTGCTCACCATCCACAAGCCCGCGCCTACGGTGGCCGGGAATCGGCGGAATAAGAAACTCATTCACGACGTTAAGCCTGGTTCCTTAATCCTGAAGTAGGTCGATTGACTTACGAAGTGCACGACAAGTCTAGAGCTATCGGTGATGATGTTCACAACAATGATATCAGTTCAGAGCTATCGGTGATGATGTTCACAACAATGATAACACTGACAGCTTTTGAACGCATTTTAGATGTGTTGATCGCATTCAGTTTCATTGAAGAAATTCGCCCTTAGAAGCAATGGAAAATATGGTGCGTTTTTGCCGGAACTAGGTAGGTTAGGCACACTTACGAGAAAACTATAGTTCGGCCGTCGTCGAGCGAATGCGTTGTTGACAGCTGTCAGTATCATATTAACGAATATCTGTTTTGCGAATTCAATCCTTATTACTACTAGAAATTATCCAACTGACAGGTGTTAGGAACGCATTATCTCGACCGCTGACTGTAGTTTTATACCACTATTGAATCTGTGCCGACTAGGTATGGTCTGTTTTACTAGCATTACATAACTATTGAAGTGAACACTTCATTAGGCGCGCTGGGCATTTTTGAGATGGGACTAAACCATTGATTTCGTGACACTGTTACGACACCAGCTTTTGACCACTATAAAGACATCAACGCTTTGATTACAGCGATGCCGATTATTTTTCAAGTTTTCACTTCTGTCGGCACCCCCGGAGTGCCACTGTTTTATTTTTTTGTAGATATTTTTTAGTTTGTTTCTACATTATGTGACAAGGACTATCTTTTAATTAAAAAGTAGTTCAAAACGAAATAACAGGGCCTTATCTTTTACTTTGTAGTACGATGTAAAAGTACGATATTACAGATAAGCCTAGAAAATATTAAACACATATTTTTACTACTTTAGCAAACACATAGGTAAGTTCGAAAGGAAATGAGTTCTAGAAGTAAATAAAACCGGCCAAGTGCGTGTCGAACCACGCCCAATGAAAGGTTCCGTAGGTGAGATGAACTAAGAAAAAAAACTTAACATTGTAGTTGAAAAACACCTCCCATAGATCGATATACGTCACGGTAAATTCTCCAACTGCATATGTAAGTTTGTAATCGCAAGAAAAAAATAATAATTGAAAAACTACAAATTAACGATTTTAGACTATATTGTTTCTCACTTAACTCTAGTTTCTAGCTTATAGATGTACAGAAGTGGCCTTTCTCACTTATAGAAGTGGCGGCCGGTTGGGAAGGTTGAGCTGAACAAAAACAATGTCAGTTACACGAAATTTAAGAATGAGTCATAAATAGCAGATGTTAAATTACGCTCGACTGTCGCTTATAGAGGTACAAGCAAGTAGCAGTCCCAGTTATAGAGAACCACGAGCGAAGAACGACATTCTCTTATAGAGGTGTCTGTTTCCCACTTATAAAGGTTTTAGACGACGGACCTGGAAATTACTCTCATTTATAGAGTTTTCTCGCTTACCCAGTTCTCACTTACTCAGGTTTGACTGTAGTCTACAAGTTACAACACAAAAGCATTCCATTTCATTCTCTCACATTATACTATTCGTATCAAACGTGGAATCGTGTGGAATCCACCCAGTACCAGATAAAACCGCACCAAGGTAAGCACCCTCCACACGGTTCTATCTACCATTCACACATAAAGGAAAATTGGAATTTGCGCGGGGGTTCGTTTGAACCAGGCGCGCGTTCGCACGACCGAATTAAGCCGCGACCGCGGAGTACCGAGTCGTAATTGGAATCGTTGTGTTTGCTTGATCCGAGTCTATTATCTCGCGGGATTGGGAGCAGGGTTAGGTTCTGATTATTAGGTATATTGGTAATACTAATTTTCGGTATTGAATTTTGGGTAGATTGGAAGTTTTAATGGAATTGTGTTTGGAAATGTTCGTTGATAATTTTAGGACTTCTGTTAAGGCATCTGTCCCACGGTCGACGATAGCGAGAAGCTAGTAAAACTAGCAACTAAAATGAGTTGGCTAGCAACGAGTAGCGAGTGTGTAGTTCGAATAATTTTGTCACTGGGCTTTGAGCGAGTGCAACGAGAAGGACTACCCGGTCACCTGCTGGTATGCGTATGTAGTAGGAATATTACGGAACTTCGGTTCCGGTTCCAAAAGGTCGGAATTTCCGATTAATTTTACACCTCCGATTCCGACTTCGGTTCCGATAATTTTGAATCGGAGTTATACCGAAGTTCTCATCGCAGCGATGAACATGACAAAAGCGCGTTTTAACTTGTCGCTACATGACAAAAACAAGTTTTAACTCGTCGCTAGTGTAATTTTAGTTTATTTTAAACACGCTCGCGCTCGAAGTCTCAGTTTATTATTTTGTTTGTGGATGTTATCGTTAATATTTGACTGATTAAAAATACTGAATTATATTTAAATTGTTTCATTAAGCCTTACACCATGACACATCTTTCTTCTACTTCCACTATCGTCTCCGGTTCCGGTTCCGATTAATTAAATATGGCACCTCCGATACCGGTTCAGGTTCCGGTAAAAGACTTCCGTAACATCCCTGGTATGTAGTACCTAGCGAGATTTTCGCAGCGAGTCTTCTGCTGCGAGTGTTTCAACCAGTGGAGAGTGGAGAGAGAGTTCTCGCCGGTGTACGGTGGTGTGAACAGTCAGCAATCAACTACATATTAACATTTGCATCTCTTTTACTGACCTATATCTATCGTACTTACGTTTCTTGAGCGAGAAAATAATCGATAGGTAGTCGCTTTCCTTGTCGGGCGGTGGAACAAGTGAATAAGATCATGACAAATATATGTTCAAAGATAATCCAAGTTTTTGATAGATAAGTATTTATTTATTTGTTCAAACTAGTTCCATCTTTTTCTCTTTAATAAAACAAGAAAGGGACGGATATAATATAAAACCAGTAAAAATTAGTTGAAGTCAAACTTAAGCTTTCATACAAACATAGTTGTCATTTCAGAACGCATCGATCAAAAACTCAGCGAAATAACTCTAAGTTATTTCTTGTCCGTCACCTACAAAGTCACCTCTGTGACAGTCACCTCCATTTTCGCTTCTGTCAGTAAGAAATGTACATCCTCTTAAGGGTCCCCGAAACGAGCAACTGCTTCATCTTTTCGTGTGGTTAGTAACTTTGGTGTCAGAGTTTTAAAGCCGCTCATGGGCCTCTGACTTGGCTTGACATGCCGTCGAGAAATATCTCTCAGGCATGCCGGTTTCATCACTATGTTTTCGTTCACCGTTTTTGAAGCAAGTGATAATTATACAATATGCACATGAATCCGAAAAGTCAGAGGTGCGTGCCATGGGTTCGAACTCGAGACCTATGGCTATGACTTGGCAATCTGATGGTCACACCACTAGGCTATCACTGCTAACGAATCGATCATTTGCAATCGTCTACAAAATACAATTGAAGCGATCGACAATATTACTACAACTGCAATTGATTGCAATTGATCGTTTCGGGGACCCTTAACTTTAGTTTAATTTAAGTATCTTTTAAGACAGTACTGCTTGAGGCTAAGTAATAACAGCCGCACGGATCAATCCATCAGGTTAAGCTACGCTTGCCGCGGTTGGTCCGTAGATGGGTGACCATCTTTACATACCAAGACTCCTCCGTGCCTCGTAAAGCACGTTAAGCCGTTGATCCCAGCTGTCATTCGTGAATCTTTGACAGTCGTTACTGATCGTCAGAATTCCGAAAGTCTGACAACCAGTCTTAATCACAGGGTATCGTATTACCCAGTTACTCGGTTGTGGAGGTTAGATAGGCAGTCGCTCCATTTAAAATACTGGTATTCAGCTGCATCCGGTGAGACTGGAAGTCGATCCCAACATAGTTGGGAAAAGGCTAGGTAGATTTTTTAAGACAAGGCTTTGCATTTTTCAATCAACAGACAAAATCTAATTGACTGGCTTAAATTCAGCTAAGTATTTAAAAGTATAGCTTGTTCACTTGGAAATGACGTACCCAAGTACCACATTTACGGACGCGGTACTGCGGATTTCTATGGGGCGCATCATTTCAGAGTCGAGTTTTACTTACAACTTAACAATACTAAAACAACCTCTAGGCTCTACGTTCTTCCTAGTTTCCAAACGAAACACGTTTGAAAATAAACGTTAATACTTATTAGTGTGGGCCCTTCAGTATCGTATTTCTAACTGTATTGTAAAGTATAGCTGACGACGGGTGAGTGTGACCAATGCAGATTGATTGAACATCGGCCGGCCGCGCTGTCGCTACCTACTCGACTCAAATCGATAGGTATGAGCGAGGAGGTGGGTTAGTAGTGAATGTGAGTGTTTTGTAATGTTATGTAATTAATAATAGAAGTTTATGTGATCGTGTTTTTGCAAGCGCGATTAGTATTTGTGTGGTCTAAAGTCTGATAGAGAGCGGTTACAATCTACAAAAACACCACCTAAAAAATAAGAAAATTAAATGACTTAGTATTTGATATGAACATTATACTTATAATTGGGTATGTGGACAGATGTTTTTATTCAGTTGATTACTATTTAAATTTCAAACTATATTATTTGATATCTAATTATTAATACTTAATTTCTGATTGGCATTTTTATCTATTGAACTTATTACATAAATAATATTGACAATAATAATATACAATAACAATAATTCTGGCAATAAATAAATCATTGTAACAGCGAATCGATGTTCACGCCTCCCCCTTAAGACCCAGGCCAAATATTGTTTGATATACCTAGCTCAAGACCTAAACAGGTGCCTTAAGGAATATATTTAATTAATTTCAATAATATCTAAACATGTAAAATTTGCACGCCGAAATTAAAGGCATAATAAGAGATCGATATATTATCATAAGTACCTTATTTATGCAAATAAATGATTTTGAATTATGAATTGCGAGTATTCTGGTTTATTGACAATGATGGCGCGCACACCACTCGCAACAAAACAGTCTCATGGTCAAATACAAAGTTTAAAAAATTGTTTTGAAAATTCTGTGATTATGAGACAAAACTATTTTGGTTTCGCCTGGTGCCTGTTGTGGGTCTATTTAGCCACTTCTCGCAAAAGTTTTATTTCTGTAAGCATTAGGTAATACTTGCAGTGGTAGATTATTTCAACTGCAAATTTTTCAATCGACATCAACCACAGAACTAAAAGGCTAATATTTTTTTGAGTTAATTTGTAACTTAAACTGCAGTAGACCGTACAAGTGCTGACTATTAAAGAACACAATGACGACTATCAAAGACGTTATTGAATGATTTCATATTAACCAACTTCAAACCGAGACCCACAGGCTCGTACTGGAGGTCCTTCCGAGACTAGCTAAATATTATAAAAGTTGTACATCTATGTGTGTAATAAGAGACCTAGTAATCTCAAGACATTGAATATGAGATTATTTCTCAAATACATTGCATGAATGGTTATGTTGCCATAGTTTTTATAGTGTCAAAGACTTCTTTGAAAATAAATGTTAAATTATGCTTGTGAAAATTTGTAAGCTTATGACTGTTAGCCAAAAACATGTATGCTTTTGTAATTTTTTTTGTATTTTACCATCTTTTTAAACCATGTTTTTAAGCAAATAAATATTATTCTATTCTAAAAAAGGAGGCGGTTTCTTAAATGTATTTTCATCAATATTTTCGTCAATTGTGAAACGATTTTGAAAATAATTTTTTAATTTGGTAGATGAAGCTTGTGGTGGTCCCATATAAATTTTATTAATTTTTCTTGGGTAGTTTTTGAGTTAGCTTCGAGAATACGTATTAAATCCACGTTGTGTATCTTGATGATGTTCCTTATACTTCCTGTCACTGTTCTTTACGTAGCAAGTAGTGATTTACAAATTGGTGTGGGGTAAGTACACACGGCTACACGTCAAGCTATACATTTCCAGTATGAACTGACCTCGCATTGTACGGAAATCTTAGACAATGCCAGATCAACATAAACTGGAAATGTATAGCTTGATGTGTAGCCGTGTGTACCATTGCGAAAAAGTGAAAAAAAAAAAAACATTTTACAAAAAAAAAATATTACAACCAACTTCCAAATAAAAACACTACAAACTGTGAAATTACTTTAATTTCGGAAGTCTGTGAAAAAAAAACAAAATACAGATCCAAAGACATCGACTTCCGAAATTTAAATAATTTACCATTTTGTAGTGTTTTTTTTGGTTGTCCGTTTTTTTATTATAATAAGCAGTAATTAAATTCAATTTACTTATAAGCTAAAAGGCTAGATTGTAATGTGAATAAAGTAGCTATCACCTATTGTGATATTTTAGATAAGTTTAAAAAAATATAATCAACCAGCAGAAAGTTCGGAACTACAAGAAATGAACAACAACTTTAGAAATCCATCGATGCCCCATCAATAATTAGGAGCATCAAACTCAGTAGGTAAGTAACATTGACCCTCGAACCCCAAACGAACAGTAAACACAATACTTCTACTCGTAACTGACCGTTAATTAGTACTATTGTTAAAGGTAACAACACACCCTACTTTATGTATATAGAGCACGTTATACCACCCACTCTATAAAATGTAGACAGTAGAAACTCATTATGTTTTCTTGTTAGTTAGATATTTGAGGTCCTGAAGTAATGAATTATTTTAGAATTTTAGAGCAGAACATACTTAATATAGAGGATTTAGTCTAGATAAAGGAAAAATAGAAGATACAAATTTGATACATATACCTTTTGGCTCTTGTGATACAGGAACTCCTAGTACGCTGTGTCACTGAAATGAAAAAAAATAAAAAAAATATTATTACCAATTGCTATGATTTTATTACCAGAATCTATATTACTTGATGGGCCTTCTCTTCAAGAGTAAATCTTGAGGAAGTCAACCACTTCTATTGAAAACTAAGCTATAAATTTTCCAGGAATTTCACAGAGTTTTTGCTACGGTCAATGGAACTATAATTTGTCTCTGTATACAACATATTTTTTAATTGATTTGTGGTAATTTTGTTACTTAAAATGTGAATTGCCTCCTTAGGTGTTGGTCGAGGCTCTTGGCAATTAAGCCATTGGCTGATACGACTATCGGCACAATGATCGCTGAGTCCACATCCCACATGTCGACAATCTCGCGAGCCAAGTCAAGATTTTTTATTACTTTTTGGTAATTTTATTGCAGTACCTATGTGCCCCTTTCGGATCGGACAGGTTTTTTTTACATAATATATTGTATATAGATCTCTTACAACGCCTCTAGTCAGCCTTTATATACGTAACGGCTTAGAATAGCTTTTGGTAATAGTATTACAACAGCAGCTCCCCGACGTCATCTGTCATCAGAAGACAGCCGCCACGCAACCATAGATACGACGCTCTGCTAGAGTGACTGTCACCCTTATCCGACCTTTTCAGTGATTCCAGTAACATCGTAACAAAACTAGACGGCGCCACTTGCTGCGCCATCATACTTATAAAACGTTCATAAATAGGAAAATGTTTCAAATTTCATCGTGTTTAAACGCCCCATGTCTCCGGTCAGTGGTAGTTTTACGTTTAATCAGATAAGGCGACATTTGACAGGCTATTATACTTGTTTACTATTTATTTCGGTCATAAAAGTTATTAAGTTTGCTCGAGTTTGTGATGAGTTGTGCTACTGTATAGTTTGTTTGTTTCGAGTAGTAATAATAAAGATTATTATTATAGATATAATGGATGGATTATTTTACTGTGTGGTGTTTGTAATAAGGTCAGAAAAGTGTTAATTTTGTTCCGAATAATAGCTCATAACTTCGACGAAGTTCTTGGGAATTCATGCTGAGTCAGAATCGTATCGCAATCGTGAACAGGTTTTCTTTATTTTTCCACTGATTTTGAAGAAAATAAAGAAAGAAAATACGTTTATTTGTAGCAAATATGACGCAAAGAAAGAACAAAACACGAAAATAACAATTTAGGGGAAAATATGCGTCACATCCACGCAAAACGGACATATCGCTCAGCATAATGCTACAACCCTATGCGACACAGAGCCAAAGCGCTCGTTTTCAGCAAAAGCCAAAGTGCTTTGTATTATTTTTAGATTTAATAAGTGTGTTTCATGAAAAAAACTTACACGTTTGACACGACTCCCTATGCGTGTTCAGCGTCCACTCTGACACACTTTGTGAGTCGTGTCTTTTCTGCAATCAATCTGTCTAAATGGCATATTCACCACAGCATTTTTACATTTCATTTGACATTCGCTTATAACTCTGCTGAAACACGTAAAGAAATACGAATATCTATGGTCATATGGCATAAGATTCACCTACTTTGTGCGGTATTATTCTCTCTATATCCTTCCCGCTCCCTAGCGCACACGTGCTCACGCTGACATTTGCGTGTGCGCACACCATCCCTCACCGTGTGATCTCGCCGCCACACCGCACTGCACGCTTCCTACCGATTTACCTAAATGTCACCATACATACAATTTACTGGCTTTTAACCACATTATAGAAGATTAAAAATTATTAGTAAAAATTCGGTTTCATGGAAGTTTTCCCACGGAATACTGCTAATCATAAATATTGGTTTGTAACTTTATTAGTAGATATACTAATTGTAATTTAATAAATCATTAGATTATAAATAATAATATACAAAGTCTAGAGAATGGATAGCAATACGTAGTTTCATAAAATAGTTTTTTAAATGTTGCAGTTAAAAATGTCTGGTTTAAAATTTTAAATTTTGAAACGCAGTGTATTTAAATGTTATTTAGAGAATCTAGCTTTTGGGATTTAAACACACACCTCTGACATCCCTTCGGAGAAATTTTTTTTAAAGTGAAAACTCTTTAGGCGCGTTGGGCATTTTTGAGATGGGACCATTGATTTCGCAACCTGTAACCAACACCGTGGAGTAAAAGACATCAACGCGTTGATTACCGCGGTGCGTATAGTAAAAGACATCAACGCGTTGATTACAGCGATGCCAATAATTTTTTCAAGTTTTCACTTCTGTCGGCACTCCCGGAGTGCCACTGTTTTTTTTGTAATGAGCTTTTTACTACCTTCAACTTTGTCTATAATGTTTGTCGCACAAGAATAAGCCACTTTTAATAAAAGTAAGTAGTGCAGATCCTTAGTTACTGCAGTAATCTACTTATTCACATAATCCCTTTAATTATTTGAGGACAAGGAAAAAAGCGTTATTACTTCACATCATGTGGCGGTCTATAAACATGCTAGATATACAACGTGTTCCTTTTGATATCCCATAACTCCAGGGAATTTATGAGACCATGTCAAAGAATCAAATGGCATATAAATATATATTTTTTTATGTGAAAGCTTCTTTAGGCGCGTTGGGCATTTTTGAGATGGGACTAAACCATTGATTTCGCGACTCTGTAACGCAATTAAACGACACCGTGGAGTAAAAGACATCAACGCGTTGATTACCGCGGTGCCGATTTTTTTCAAGTTTTCACTTTTAATTCACAAAATAAAAATAATAAAATAATTCGAAAAAGTCGTGATTATTTATGTAAAACACCCATACGTGAAACATAAAAAAAAAACATCTAATTCAAATATTATTTAAGGTTTAAATACGAATGATTGGTTTGAATGAAAATTATTTACTCGAACTTATCAATGAACCTTAGATCCACATCGAGAGTCAGTGTACGTTATCTTTGAAACTATATATTTTTGGAACACTAGTTCTAGGACTTATTGTATTATTTTTACTTATAGCATCTAACCTTTGAATTATGGGACATCAAAAGGAACACGTTGTATAGGTTATCAACATCATGTCGTGTGCTACATGCATAGGTTATCAAGAATATTTGCTGACATGTCCAGCTAGGGGGGACGTTTTATGAGACTTGAGGATATAATCTAATCATAAAGGTTCATAATAACAAGTAACGACCTCACTATACGAAAAGCTGTCCACGCAGAGTGTAATTTATGAAGCGTGGGTTTTGTATGAAATGTTATTTTTTTTCGGACCCGTTCTTGGTCATCACAATACGTAAGGAATGCAAACAGCCATTGTGTCAGTGTTCTGTTCTGCAACTCTAACTCATTATTTTAAAATAGAATTGTTTGAACATGGTAACTGCAGTAAATCACAAATATTTAAGAGGGTGTCATTCAAAAAGTTGGCAACGTCGCAAATAGCTGTCAAACACTTCATTGTTTTGATTGTTTGTCAATTACTAAATAAAATGATGAAATATGGCTCAGTAATGCACTAAAATATTGATTAAGGCGCTGAGCAGACGATGGAAAATTAAACATAACGCGCAACCGGACAAAATTTTCATATCGGATTTTCAAACGATTCCCAACTGCCCGCGGACACAGTCCATCGTTCGCTCAGCGCCTAAGGGTTGCAATGCGATATTGCCAACTTTCAGAAAACATCTTCTTAAGTCATCTTAGGCAGCTATTCTTTTATCTAGTGCAGTTCAAAGCTAGACAAATGCTATCCTTAAAGCAATAAATCTATGCAAGAGAAAGTGTCATGGCCAGAATCTAATGGAGTAGCGAGTTAGGAACTTGGTGTAAAGGAACCCTTTACAAAATGTTCATGATTTTTCTCATAGATAGGTTGATAGAAAATTACTCTTTATTATGAACATACACTATTTAAGTTTAAGATATGAATACCTACAGTAATTAATCACATCAATAATATTCTTTACCCAGTTTTTGAACTCTAACCACGGAACCCTAACTAACAGGTGTCCGTTCGTATCTAGTTGACATTTCCGTGCTTTGCCATCATTAGCCATTAGGGGAAGCCTTATCAAATTATAAATGCCAAAACGTACCTCATTACCATCACTCTTATTGCTATAAAAATAAAGACTATTATCATGATCTCGTCAGCTATAAGTTAATATATCTTGTCATGATGGTAATAAGGTTGATTTTTGATAGATTGTGTGAGGTTGTTTGTGTATAATATTAAAGTGTTGACATTAATAGTATCGCACAGTTCTGCTTTATTGTTTGTCCTGTTTAATTAAGTATTTGTTAATTAAGTGGGTGTTTATAGCGTGTATGTGGGGCTGGGGACGTGTATTCCATATTTAAAAGTTATATTAATGGGATTTTCTTTTTTTTACTTTTTTATGGTCAATTTTCATTTAGTTATTGCCAGCAATTGTTTTTCAACTCTCTGCTGAGTTAATCCTTTCTTTTGTGCCATGAACTGTGTTCTGGTTACTAGACTATCATTGAAGCTAGGGTTTCTTAAGATTGCGGTGGCCGCTACATTATCGTCCGCAATTTACCGTCGAATGACGTCACTGAAACTTTATAAAAATAAGTTGGTGTGTAAAAATAAGTCCCTAGGGAACGTCTTTGACACCGTAACCGTGAAGTCAAACCTCGACGGGCCATTATTCGCATGATAGCCGACACGACCGTTCTATTCTATTCAATTTTTCTCTATGGCAATGGTGCTGATGTCGACAATTCCGCCAATGTCAGATGTGTTAAGAATCATCACTGTCGTAGGAAACCGTAGCCTTAGACTATAATTTATTCTCTCGATAGTTCTCAGGTATCATAATGTTCAAATGCTTTCATGCAATCCTGAACTTCGTCAGTCTTCCAATTTTGCCAGTCATTTTGATCTACCAGTGTTTTGGGCACTTTTTATGTTCACAGCGGTGCAGATATTTTTTGGATACCTACCCAATGACCTCTTCACCCTTTTTTTCTTATGCTATTATTTTAAGACCTTTTTGTCAATTAATTATTTATGATTTTGATCTCTAGTCGACTTGTTTTTAATTATTTGTAATTTGACTGCTTTATTATTTCGTGGTTTCAACGCCAACAAAAACAAAAGTAGCAGTTCCCGTGGAAGTCGGTAGTCTAAAATAACAGCTTAGAAGTAAAATTAGTTTGCCCCAGCCTGTGAAAAACACTATTTCTGTCTTTGTTTCAACGTTTTTTGTATGTTTAAAAAAAAATAGTAGCCAAGCTATTTTAATAAAACCCGAAATTAAGTTGCTCCCAAAAAAGAAGCAAAACTTTAAAAAAAGCAATATTTCATGCTGTACACACCTAGTTTCACCTGTCCGAAATTATACTCGAAAAATGCCACAGAAATAAAATTAATTATTCTTTTTTATCTGTGGCCCGCAGAAAATGTTTATGGCAGAAATTATTTGGTGTTTAGCCGCGAGAGGGCGTGGCTGTGCGTGATTAATATATTTCTATGGAAAAACATTATAATGAGTTCGCTGGCCATATCGTTGTTTTTGGGTCTGCGCTTTTGAAGACGGTTCGGTATTTTTTATGTGGAATAAAGGGTTTCGGTGATATTGTTTTGTATACCTACTATGCATATTCAAAATAATATTTTGGCTCTCATGAACGCGGTTGTGGGGCAAGTACCAATGTCACTTTTTCAATTCACATAATTTGTACTTTCTGAGTTATCTTGAACATTACTAACACCAGTTTAGGAAAATGTTGTGATGGAGTTGGATTGATAAGTCCAATTAATTTTTATTATGTAGAGAAGATAGATATATCTTCTCTACATAATAAAAATGAATTGCTGTTCGTTGGTAAACGCATCACTTGAGAACGGCTGGACCGATTCGGCTGTTTTAATTTTAAAATGTCCGTAATAGTCCGAATCAGGTTCTTATGGAAATAAAAATTGGAAAAGATTCCAGGAAAATCTTAAAATTCGGGAAAACCTGAAGGTTTTTTTTTAGATTTCTTTATGAACTATAAAAATTTGGACAACTTCTGTCGAATCAACTAGTAATTAATATAAGTCTGAAATCGCTAACCCATTTTGAGCAAGCGTGGTGATCAATGCTCGCTCGTGCCTTCTCTGTATGAGAAGAGGCCTTGGCCCTGCAGTGGGACAATAATAGGCTGGTATTATTATTATTATAAGTTTTGAAAGAAATAAATAATAACGTTTATTTGGACATAGTTCGTGAACCCTAAAATACAAATAACAAAAATAAAAAATTAAAAAATGTTATAACAACAATAGTGTATCCCTCACGGTTGCGCCAAAAAGGTTGCATTAAAATGCCAGACAGTTGCTGTCTGACGATGCTTAACTAATAACTATTATACAGGGTTATTTGTTATATGTCGGTAATTCATTAAGGGGATGTAGGAGAGGTCATTTGCAACTAAATGACCCCCATGACCCCTATGCCAATATCCACCATTTTAGAGTCATTTGACATTTTATATTTTAAAATGAATGAAATATAAACATAAAATGTCAAATGACGCGAAAATTATTGACATTTGCATAGGGGTCAAAAGGGGGTCATTTGGTTGTAAACGACCTCTCCTACATCCCCTTAATGAATTGTCGACATTAAACAATAACCTAGTATACGAGAAGCTTAGAAAGTGATCAAGGAGTGTTGCACATATTTTAGGTAAGTGGTGTTCTTCATTTGTTTCTATACCTACTTATGCAAATCACCGACAAAGGTGAAGAACCAGTCTATTATTATAGTAGACAATCTACGGAAAATTAGAAAAATTACCACTTGTTTGAACTTGACTTATTGGCGATTGTTAGTAACTTGTCATTTTGATTGTCATTTCAAATGTCTCATTTCAAGTCTACCTATCCTGCCCTCTGTGTTCCAAAACACGCTGTCAAAGGGACCTCTGCACTGTTACTGACGGTGCTTTGGAAATGACGTATTTTTTTTAAAATGGCATCTTGTCTGTCAACCTAGGAGGTAGGAGGCTGTTTAACCGGGTTTTCCTGTGGCTGCCTCAATAAATTAAGGCCTCCAGCCAGGGCATAAAACTTAGAAACTTCGCGACTACACGCTAAGAGCAACCCTTGTGGGGTACGGACCTCGACTTAGGGTGTCGCTGGGAAGACAGCAAGGGACAGGTTGGATCGGATTAAAATAGCGAAGTATTGGGACAAGATTTTAAATACTGTCGTGCCAGCAACACGAAGAAGAAAAAGTCACTATACCTATTGATATTGGTTTATTGTGCTTAGTACAGTGTTTTACAAGTATTTTTATTTCGTCGTAAATTCACTAAATCATTGCCATATCTTGATTTTTTATGCCTACATAAATAGCTAATGCCACAATGCTTCTTAATTTTTTTGAATACCAGGAGCTGTACGGTAGTTTCAACCTAAAGTTTTAAATCCTTTCAATATATTTTTTTTTATAGTCTAAGCTTGGTGTCCTATAAAGCTGCAGTGGCTTTTATGTGCCATAGCTTTATTTATAGGCAAATAGGTATGTCCTAGGATGACCTTAACACTCTTTTAAGACACCCAGGGAAATAATTATTGTGACAATAGGGTCGTAAACGGACGTTACGCGAGGCGGCCGTAGTACGACTCCGTCAATAATAGTAATAGTTTAATGTACAGTATAATATAAATATAATAATAAATGTAAATGCATAAAAAAGAGGGAAGGAATCATAAGACATCAAAATATGTAAGTATAGGTCAGCAGTGATAGCCTAGTGGTGTGACCGTCAGACTGCCAAGTCATAGGTCTCGAGTTTGAACCCAAGGCACGCACCTCTGACTTTTCGGATTCATGTGCGTACCTATTTTATAATTATGATTTGCTTCAAAAACGGTGAACGAAAATATAGATCGTGAGTAAAAAATAGAGATATGCCTAAGAGATATTTCTCGAAGCCATGTGAAGCCAAGTCAGAGGCCCATGGGCGGCTTTATCGTCGTATCTTTCTGAAAGAAAGCAAAACACGAAAATACAATATTGGCGATCAATTATGTAAGTAGGTACTGCAGTAATCTATTCAAATAATCACCAAAACCCTTAATGATAACCTAAAACTTAGTCCAAAATCATTTTTACTTACATTTTGGAATGGGTTTTAAAACACGATGTATTATATTGTTTTTTTTTTGCGAACCATCAGAAGAGACACGCCCACGGACGCTGGGAATTTGCATTCAGCTTAATCTGTCATTGTCTGGAATGCTTGGCAAAAACGAGAATGAACACTGGTTTAATTTTTTTTTTTTGTTTAAAAAAAGAAGCATCTCGTTCATTAATTGTTGGGAACTTTCTTGGGGTTTGTTGAAGATTTTCACGGTGTTCACGACTTTTTTGTCGAGATAGTTTTGTGCTTCTTTTGTTTTTATGCAGCAATGAATATAGAAAATTTGGAGTGGATTCAGTTTAGGAGCTTTTTTGACAACTTTTACAGGGACAAAGATATTTCTTAAGAACTAGAATAAAAGCAAGTTGGTGGCCATATTTAAGTTTCATCTTTAAAGATCTTCACTAAATCATCTGTTTCGCATTTTAATTCATAAATCTAAGTTTAATGAACTTCTAAAAATTCAGAATATCGGCGATATCGATCGACCACACCCACAATATTTCTTAACAAGCCATAGTAGGTAAGTACCAAAATAGATACCTGCTCTCTTCACCTCAGTGTTTCCCAGATTAATATGGAAATTACATACTTTGTACACTATGATCCTTATCTCCCAACTACTGGTTTGGAGATTATTCTCGATTTAATCGTAGACGAGATATTATACTCAAGTATAGGTACTGTTAATTGGTTCAACGACTGATGGTCATAAATTTTAGTCATCTGTCAGTCAAATGAGGCCCACGGACCGTTAGTGCGTATTTCCATTGCGGCGCAAGATACGATTTTGTCGCGGAAGAAAAACTGTATTTTTATTGATTCTCATTCGTTCTTTGTCCCAGTGACTGCTGTAGTACTCTCAACTTGTGTTAACCTTCCTATAGAAATAGTTTTTTTAATATGCCTTCAGTTCATTAGTTTGTACACACGGCAACACATCAAGCTATATATTGTATAGGATTTCCGTACAATGCGAGGTCAGCTTGTACTAGAAATGTATAGCTTGATGTGTACCACTAATGCAGTTTTAAGGCCTATGGTTTTAGTGAATAATTAAAAGGCTTTTCTGGTTGCTCTGGCGTTTTCTCCAGATTATAATCTTCATTTATTTATTTTTATTTATTATTTAATCATATTATAATACAGAGGTGTTACTTAATCCTAAACTCGCCAAACTTTTACGTTTGATGGCGAGAGGCGCTCTTAAATAAGCTGTTTGACGTCGGTGTTGCCACTTTCATAATTCCCAAAGTCGTGATGGATAGGAAATTAAGGCTACTAAGAAAAGCTTTGTACTTGAACTTGAATTTATAACTAAGTATAACTTTGATTAAGGAATAAAATTCTATTAATTCAATAACGGATGCTCAAAACAATGGAAACAAACAGACGCCCGAACAAAAAAAAGCTCTTAATATTCATATTGCCGCTTCGCCCGCGGCGACTTCGCGAAATTATAACAAAATAAAAACTAAACTTCGCCGCGATTTATAATGTAAAAGGGACAAAATAATAGCCACCAGCCAGTTTCGACCTCTGACAGAGAATCCATAATGGAAGAATAAAGGTCTTGTTAAACTGGATAAGTGTGAAAAACAATGCTTTGAAATGTGTCGAGGTAGCGAAATATATATGTTCGTATGTCATTAGCATATAGGGACAGACATACCGTAAACAAGATATGTAAATGATATAAGATGCTTGTACCGTCGCCGCCTTGTAATGATTATTACATCTGAGCCGAGATTTTTTGTAGAAATCACAAGCTTGGTTGTGAGACAACGACTTGTACTTGGTGATTTTGATTATACTTACAAAAATGTTGGAGTTATTTTTGGATAAGCAGAAGGATTGTTGCACCTGCTTTATTACTGTTAATTTAGATGGAAAAGATAGAGAACCTTTATGCTATTTGGTGAGCAAAAAGGCCGATATATTATATTTATGAAAATGAAAAAGCAGAAGCCATTTCCCGAAAAAAAAAGTAAAATGTAGTCGCAGTCTCATCTCGGTGACAATGAAATGTCAAAAATGTTGATAATTTAGAAGCATTTTTGACGGATTGAGATTAAAATGCGAGCGTTCTTGAAAATACGGGAATTGTCACTCTGTTCTAAGGTACAAGGCAGAGAGAGAGAGAGAGATGCCATCTCTTTTCTTATTGATACCATTAATTATAATGATCTTATAATAATTCTCTTGGATGATAAAGAAAGCATTTATTTAATTTATTAATCATAAAAGAATGAGAATGATGAGGTTGGATAGAATAAAAGTTGTCTTGTTTAGAATAATTGTTATATTACATAATATTATATAATTCATTGTAATTCTGCTTACAGGTTATTCATTTTTATTATTTTTTTATTTGTGTATATTTTGTGACTTATAATATCGCCTTGGATGAATCTGTAAAGGTGTTATAATTGTGATTTCAATAAATAAATAAATAATAATAATAAACATACTAGCTTCTGTCCGCGACTTCGTCCGCGTGGAATAGTTACTTTGGTGCTCCGCTCTTATTAGTCTAAGCGTGATGACATATAGCCTATAGCCTTCCTCGATAAATGGACTATCTAATACTGAAATAATTTTTCAAATCGGACCAGTAGTTCCTGAGATTAGCGCGTTTAAGCAAACAAACAAACTCTTCAGCTTTATACTCGTATATTAGTATAAATAATCATGATTTAAAATCACAAACTCTATGTGGTGTATTTGAGCTTTTTAAACATAACAGAGCTTAGGCCAGGTGCTAAGACGTGCGTGCCTCAAGCGGGGGCGGGTTGGCTTCCATATAATATGCACTGTAGTCTACCTGATAATGTGTGGTTCTCGCTCACAGCCCGAGGCAGCATCGATCGTTATGCCACTGCGGAAAACACAAACTCTAATTAAAACATTAAAAACAAAAGCTCGTTAAAAAGCTTTTTACTCGATTACAGTGAATCCCAAAAAGGGGTGATGTTTTTGGTTGGTATGCATATTGCAAATCATTAGATTTTTTTTGAACAAACTTGAATGAATCGCTAGAAAAGATCTTCTTGAAACAAGCCGCAGCGTAGCAGAAGTAACAGCATCTTTAAATGTCCCAATATTCAGAAATCTTCCTTCCTACATCACAGAGTTTAGGCCGGGTGCTAAGGCGTGCGTGCCTCAAGCGGGGGCGGGTTGGCTTCCATATAATATGCACTGTAGTCTACCTGATAATGTGTGGTTCCCGCTCACAGCCCGAGGCAGCAGTAATGCCACTGCGGGAAACACAAACTCTGATTAAAAGAAAAGCGGCTTGTAACGCTTTCAAAGAAAGTTGTGTTTCTAATATTACTGCGTTGCAAAAATTGTTGCATTCAAATTATACAGGATTGAAAAAGCAACCGCTCCATAATACAGCAAGTACTTCAACTATGTAAAGCCGTGTCTCCTGCGCGTATTTTAACGAAACACATTATACAAAGACATCGAAAAAAAGAGGCGTGGTGTGGCCATACACATTTGTGTCTGGTGAAGAGGGGAAGGGTTTGTTTCATTTTCAACTGCTGCGCGCACCGCGGACGTGTGTCACTGTCATTCAATACAGGTTTTGAGGTTATTGTCTTGTGAATAGTTGTGAAAAATTTGTGATAAATTGACAATGAATTAGAATTAGAATAGAGATACTGTTCTTCACTTTTTAAGCACGTCTTTCTTGTTGGAACTCATTACGACATTTACACAAAATAAATATTTTAATACGCTTGTGTATGAAAACAAATGTTTATGTGTAAGGTTTTTGTGTAATGTTTCGAAAAACACGCGCAGGAGACACGGCTTTAGGTGATAAGATTTTGTGGTTTTGAAACTGCCTTTACTGAATTTACAGAAGTCACTCATTCGAAAATCTATAAAGTAAGGTGCTAAGACGTGTGTGCCTCAAGCGAGGGCGGACTGGCTTCCATATAATATTTACTCATTCACTGTAGTATAGTCCACCTGATAATGTGAGGTTCACACTCACAGCCTGAGGTAGCAGCGGTATGTAACTGAGGGAAACACAAATTCTAACTAAAAGAAAAGTTCCTTGAAACGCTTTTAAATAAAGTTGTGCTTTTTTAAGAGTATCTACTGCATCCATGGCAACAATAGTTAAATCCAAATTAAACAGTGTTGAAAAAGCAACAACTTAAAAAATAAAAACACGTTTAGTATCTCATATAGCAAGATACAGTCAAAGAAAATTCTACAGGGAGCCTAAAACGGCCGCTTTGACTGAATCACATTATGTTATTATTAAGAATCACACAAACTGTCACAAACTGACAATTCATAATATTATCTGCGTTCAATTCATATTACGCAATTCATCTTTTTGACAGTTTTGTATTATCATGAAATACCATTTACCTTAACTAGAAATAAAAAATAAAAATCTCATTTGATTAATAAAACTGTAAAGAAAAATTATCCGGTAAAATTACGGTCTTCATTTTTTCATGCGGCAATATTTACACCACATATAATTCTAATATGAATTGAATTGATGAATATAATTCTGCTAAAATATGTGTCACCATAGAGGAATTGCTGGGAATTCAGAAAATGAATTGCTTTTAGAGGAATTGCTTAATGTGGCCGTTTTAGACCCGCTGTTCTCACTGATTTTACAGAAGTAATACAAAAGTCTATAAGATCAGGTGCTGAGGCGTGCATGCCTCAAGCGGGGGCGTGTGGGCTTCCATATAATATTCACTCGTTCACTGTAGTCCACCAGATAATACGAGGTTCTCAGTCACAGCCCGAGGCAACATCGTTATGCTACCGAGGAAACTCAACCTGCAATTTTAAGAAAAAAATATTTAGGTATGCAAATTGTATTGTTTTGACGGAATAATGTTGGGTTTTTTGAGAGTTATGGGCTAGAATTTAAGTGTTAAAGGATTTTAGAATTTTTTGTATGTATCGATAATTTGTGAATTTTAATACCAAATCAATCAGCATATTTAAATACACTTATAAGAAGATACAGCTGTGTGGAGCAGTCATGATAAATACAACGTCACGCTCTAGTATTTTCATATTTTTCTAGCAGCAATTTCTCTTTTTATATAAATAAACAATCATCGCAGCAGCGAATTAAAAGAAAACTTTGGAAAATTTTGCTCCATCTGTAACTCATTTGAAAGAATAATATTTCTATAAAGTACAATTTAATATTGTAATGGAAGGCGTTAACCTCGCTTCTTCTTGAGCAGTACGATAGCTAGCCGCAGGCAATGTGACCACACCCTGTAAATCAAATTTTAAGTCCAATATCCTAATGAATTTTCGAAACAGTAATATTTTCCGAGTTGCCACCATGCAATACACAGTAATTTCACTAGGTATCTATTCATCCCGCTTCTAGCCAAACCATCTTTCACGCAATCCATCTGTGGCGGCATCAACATTGCCACATGTGAACTACACATCACACTGACGTCACGCAAAATCCTACATCGCGCAAACAAAGTTTACCGCACGACTAACATACGTCCCGACATCAATCGTCGGGCAGTAATAGCCCATCAGACACAATACCCGTCTGGTCAGAGGTCAGGTCAAAATAATAATATGTACAAGTATATAAAAGGGGAAAGAATCATAGGGTAAAATCTTCGATCAACAATACCAACATTGGTGATCGAAGGGTAAAATAAACCATACTGGGTCGACCGAGCTCTGCTCTGGTAAAAATAGAGAATGCTCATTATTCTCTATTTTTACCAGAGCAGAGCTCGGTCGACCCAGTATGGTTTCGAAGGGTAAAATAAACCATACTGGGTCGACCGAGCTCTGCTCTGGTAAAAATAGAGAATGCTCATTTAATAGTATAGGATAGTTCAAACTAATTCCATGTATAGTACATACTAATTCCACGCTGCCATGATAGTAGATACACTAATTCCATGCTGCCATGTCATTATTCTAAGGTAGCCATCTTATTCTAAACTTTAGGCGACCGAGCTTTGCCCGGATAAAAATACGGAGAAAACGAAGTCATGAGACACAGCTAGATCTATTTTTTACCCCCGTAAACCCCTATATTGCAACTTTCATCGAAATCGTTAGAGCCGTTTTCGAGAACGTGATTACAAATACATATTCAAATATTGCTCATTTAATAATATTATTGAGCACACGAATTTTTCAAACATAATTGTAGCAATGGATTAGGAATTTCCTTCAAAATCCTTCGGGTTTTGAAAAAAAATGTGTTTCACAATAGGCTGGCTTGACTAAATGCTAAATAGCTTGCACGAATTAGCATACATTTGCTTGTATTACTTCGACAATCTGCAGTTTTCTTTTATTATCCAGAAATTATACAACAACATTGCATTGCATTATTTTATCCTAGTTTCCTTTCTAGCCGACGAGACGTCGCTAAATTGTTTGTGCCTAATTGGATATTTTGGATTTTTATAAACGTCTTATGTAGCAAACTGTGATTGCCATATCGTTAGCTGAAAGAAATAATATGACCAGTCACATTCTATTTTACTTTAAAGAATTAATTAGTACTTAGGTAGTTTACAATTTCAATGATTTTCAAAAGGAGGGCTCTCGTATGTTTTTTTTGTATTTATTTTTACGCGATTATTTTATGAATTGATTTTGATGATTTTTTTGTTTGGTAAGTCATACTTCTGAGGCGGTCCCTTAAATTTTTTATTAACTTTGCGTGGGTAGTTTTTGAGGTAGCTTCAATAATATGTATTTTTCCCACATAGCCTATGTGGATGATATGATAAGTTCCTGTCACTGTTATTTACATAGCAGGTAGTGGTATTCGAATTTGTGTCGGGTAGGTACCACAACTAAAAAGTGAAAAATAAAAACTTTTTACAAAAAAAACTACCGACTTCCAAAGTGAAAAATAACTTCAATTTTGGAAGTCGGTGGCAAAAAGTGAAAATTCAAAACCAAATACACAGTGCTTGTAGAATTTTCAGCAGTTAAAGTCAACACAACATCACGCCTGTATTGCCCGAAGGGTAAAGCAGAGGTATACCTATAGTCCCATGTAATAGAGGGCAAGCCTATTGCCATCAACCGGGCATAAATCCAGACTCCGGGCTGCTACGGAGAAATTCCCGATGGAAAAACCAAATAACACTTTGCCCGACCTGAGAATCAAACCCAGGCCCTCATTCTCAGCAGTAGCGCTTGCGACCACTAGACCAACGGGGCAGTTAATTAAAGTCAATAGATTAAAAAATTTAATTAATGAAAAACTAATATTGGTGCCGATTCCCTTGTTCATAAACTAAACTAAATTTAAGTTCAGTGCATCTTTTTCTTTCTATTTCATTAGGAAAAGGACAGAAGATAATTTTAGTTTAGTCCTGTCAAATTAATCAGCGCTTGACGTAATTTTAGTAGGCAAGTTTTTAATCACGTCTAAACTTGTATGGAGTAGTGACAGGCGCTGATTAATTTGACAGGACTAAACTAAAATGTATCTTCTATCCTTTTCTTAACGAAATAGAAAGAAAAAGATTCACTGAACTTAAATTTAGTTTAGTTTGTGAACAAGGGAATCGGCACCACTGTCGATCTTAAACTATATTTATAAAGCTTTTATTTTTCAAGCTTTAATTTCAAAAGTATACGTAGAAAGTACCGCAATTATTTGCAATTGGCTTTGTGGGAAACAATTAAAAAGATTAGGTATTTTATGCTAGCAGGTTTCTGCTATTGTAATTTCTTTCAGATACAAGAAAATTATAATTCTTCATCTGCATTTTTCAGTTGAACTATTATTGAGTAGTGAACTGTTGTAACCTTCTCTTCAAAGCAATTATCTTAGTCACTTAAAATAAAAGTCTGTAAGTATCTCTGCAAAAACGAGTTTTTTTTAAAGTGAAAACTTCTTTAGGCTCTTTGGGCATTTTTGAGATGGGAAAAAACAATTGATTTCGCGACACTGTTGCGACACCAGCTTTTGACCATTAAAAAGACATCAACGCGCGATACATTATTTCCAGTACAGTAAAATTGTTCAAGTTTTCACTTTTGTCGGCACTCCCGGAGTGCCACTGGTTGTTTTTTCCGTAGTACCTGCCTAAGTTTTCTTTCTTCCGGATGAGTAAAGTTTATCTCTACCCTTCAGAATAACTGCATCAAAAACTTTCGTTGCTTCAATCTCCAGGGGAGCAGTGGTGTCCCAGTGGTAACGGCCGCGACTTACGAGTTGTAGGTCGTAGGTTCGAACCCTGACAGGCGCTTTACGTTGTGTAAATTATTACATCACCAATGCTCTCAACGGTAAAGGAAAACATCGTGAGCAAACCGTCTTAGAACCGAACATTCGAAAACATGTGACATCTACCCGCACTCAGCCCGTGTGGTAGATATCACATGATAGCCCACTCCCTCTCAAAGAGAGGAGACCTGTTTCCCAGCAGTGGGAATATTATAGGCTGATTATGCTTCACTCTCCATTACGAAACATCGAAATCTCCATTTGTCTTTTACCATTCTTTCCTCACAAACACTGAACCCCAAACCGAGTATATATCTCAAAAAATATATAAGCTACCTCTTGTCCAACCTACATGGATATTTTTTGTGAGTTCCCATCGACGCCGCCCAAAAACCGCTGGTCATCATCTACTTTCATTTCTTTTTAAATGTGTTCGAATTTTAAATTTTAATCACAGACTAATCTTGTGTTTCTATAGACTGTTTTTTGTTTGTGTATTTGTGTTAGTAATAGTTTATGGTATAGACTCCTGTGTCTAATAAGTTTGCTGAAATTGTCTATGATGAGAACTGTGTGTTTTGGTAGCGCTGATGAAAAACTCATTTAGTTTTTTGTGGGTACTTACACGGTAGCTTTGTATTGGTACTGATTGTTTTGTTAAATACATAGATGGATCATGGGCACCAACATTTTTATAAAAAAGCTAGTGGTTATTAAGAGATATTGAATCGAATCTCCATTCAGCCTACAGAGGCCTCTGATGTGATACAAAAAATAATAACAATTTAAATATTAAAACATAAGTGCTACTGGTCATCGTAAAATAAAGTTAAAATGCAGGGTAGCAATATTTGTGGAAGAAAAACCTTCAAGGAAAAAAACTCCAATCGGCAGTCGTTTTATTTCAGTATTAGACAGAAACAAAATAGACTCCTAGGTACAGGTTTCAAACTTAGGTATAACACGTACCCTATGCGTCAGGGGGATTAAAGCTAGCGTTGAAAATTCCGAAAGATAGATTTTTTTTTTCGAAACTTTGTATTTTTCCTATAAAATACATTTAATTTAAAAAAAAACAAATTTGACGTTCGTCTGAAAAATAAAATCATACACGTACAGTACAACTATGTTCTTTATGTCCCTCGGCAAACCTCGTGTTTCGTCAGTCATCGGATTTCTATCAATTGCCCTTTGCACGTGGTGCAGACCGGACGCTCTCAATCGACTTGGAAGTATATAGAGTTGTTAATACTCTCATAGCTTAATGTAATTTATTTTAAAAATGGTAGAAAAGCTGCTAAAGTCGCGGGCACGACAGACAGGAAAATAGTTTTGCAGCTCTATAAAGTCCACACGAAAATCAAAACAAAACAAAATAAAGTACTTAGTTCTGAATTCAAATTATTATACAAGATAAATCTAATAATTTATGGACATGGAAATTAGGATTCGTTTGTATTCGGAAATGCGATGACTCCCGAGGGACATTAAGAAAATAGAAATATTGTTTATTACTTGTTTTATACTGTGTATTTTTGATATTTAACAATCAAAGGGAAACAAATCTTGCTTATTAATATTAATTGAACAGTAATGTACTTTACTCTTATCAATATCTCGGTTGACACAAAATAAACAGTGTAGGTGTAAATTATTGGAAAGAAAAACAAATTAATAGTCGACAATTCAATGTCACTATCACTGGCTGGCGAAAAATACACCGTAAAATACCTACATGTAAAAAACTTAAACTTGCTAAAGATTCAACCGAAGATCCGCAAGGAAACTTTCTGTATTTTATTGAAAAATACAGGGGCGTTTGAAAGATACGTGTATTTTAGATGTTATTTTCAACGCTAGTAAAACACTACCTGGCGAGCCGTTAACTTCTATTTTTGAAGTGAAAACTTCTTTAGGCGCGTTGGTCATTTTTGAGATGGGACTAAACCATTGATTTCGCGACCTGTTACCGATACCGTGGAGTAAAAGACATCAACGCGTTGATTTCCGCGGTGCGTGGAGTAAAAGACATCAACGCGTTGAATTCCGCGGTGCGTGGAGTAAAAGACATCAACGCGTTGATTACCGCGGTGCGTGGAGTAAAAGACATCAACGCGTTGATTTCCGCGGTGCGTGGAGTAAAAGACTTTAACGCGTTGATATCCTCGGTGCGTGGAGTAAAAGACATCAACGCGTTGATTTCCGCGGTGCGTGGAGTAAAAGACATCAACGCGTTGATTACCGCGGTGCCGACATTTTTTCAAGTTTTCACTTCTGTCGTTGGTATCTATAACAAACCCACTTATTAATTAGCCAATTTATATGGACCTACATATAACAATGTCCTGTCTACGATCCCATGTTTCTTCCACATATTTGTAGGTAGTGCCGCCCCACATAATTATAGCATGGAGTTCTGCTGACGCCCCATTGCCTTCCGAAGCATCACGCTTCAATGATAGATGTCTTTCTACGATTATAGGTTCCGCTAGTGAAATCAAGAGTAAAACTTTGTAATAATTAATGCCTAAGTTAACTTTTAATGATTTTTTGCGCATAGAATCGTCCCCTATCGTCTTGTGGCAGCCGCATGTGTCGTTCGCTCAGGTTAAGCAACGCTTGCCGCGGTTAGTCTATGGATGGGTGACCATCTTTACATACCAAGACCCCTCCATGCCTCGGAAAGCACGTTTAGCGGTCCCGCCTGTTATTCGTGGATCTTAGCCCAGTCTTTCCAAGGGGTATCGTATTACCCAGTAACTGGGTTATGGAGGTCAGATAAGCAGTCGCCCCAAGTAAAATACTGGTATTCAGCTGCATTCGGTTAGATTGGAAGCTGACCCCAACATAGTTGGGATGCTGATGATAACCGTCCCTCTATGACTTCTCCTAGATTCGGTAACGTAGGCTTTAGGCTAACTGGACTGCCTCGTTGGTCTAGTGGTCGCAAGCGCTACTGCTGAGCATGAGGTCCTGGGTTCGATTCCCGGGTCGGGCAAAGTGTTATTGGAATTTTCTATCTGGAATTTCTCAGTAGCAGCCCGGAGTCTGGATTTGTGCCCGGTTGATGGCAATAGGCTCGCCCCCTATTACATGGGACTTAAACATAACTGGCGAAAAGTGGGTGTACCTATAATACACCTCTGCCCAACCCTTCGGGGAAACAAGGCGTGATGTTGTGTTGTTGTTGTGTTGTGTATTATTTGTTAAATACAGAGAAATTAATTGTGAAGCAAATCGACACCCTTCGAAGTTATAACCCCAAAATAATTTAAAAAAAAGTAAGTTCAAAAACTAAAGCCGTCAAGCCGTGGTCGCATGCCTGTATACCTACAAAACTATAATGTCTTGCGACCACGGCTTTACGTTGGCTATATTTTCTTGTTTCATACTTTTTAGAGCGTGATTTTTCAGTAGTCTGGTTTTAGTTTTTGAACTTACTTTTTTAACAATCGAAGACTACTCAATTACGTCATACAGCATCTTCTTATCAAAGATTTCACTAGTAAGGTAGGAAAAAGATCAGAAGAGGTTTTTTTTTAAAGATAAGAAGGGATTTTTTTAATACTATTTGTTCTGCTACTGCTATGTGACTGCGAACCTCGGCGATGGTGCGCCTACGAATTTTACCTACATCAAATTCAAATTCAAATTATTTTATTTCTTATAAACCTACAAGGGCATTTATGAAACGTCAGAAGTAGATGCACGGTTCCAATTGGTCGTTTCCTATGGAGAAGAGCCGGCAAGAAACGCCACTCCACCATCCTGTAGATTTGCCATTTTGACCAATACTTAGATAGGTACCTACTTACTTACATATTTATTTATTTATTTCCTTTGGAAGACTTACAGCTAAACAAAACAGACTAAGATCTTGAAAATGTGACTACTGACAGCCAATTACAAGTCTTCACATGTAATTAACAGAATTATAATAAAAGAAATCTGTGAACAACACAGTACTGCCAATGAAAACAATAAACCGCCAAAGCTATACAAAACTATATGTGGTAAAATTAGGCTACTGAGGCTAACATAATCTGAGCAATATCACGCATCAGGTGAAAAAGTTAAGACTCAAGCTCTTTCTGGCCACAGATACACCTGTTGTAAACGGATCGAAGTCATGCTGTACACATACCCTATTAAAGTTTCTGCTTGCACGCACAAGGAATGAGTCCTGCCTGTAGTTATTCGGAGCAAACGGCACACGGAGCGGGGGATTGGACAGAAGATAGAATTTCAGGACTATTATATTAGTAGTAAAACACAGTCAGAGATCTCACGGGCAATAAGGGGCAATAAATGATATTTCTTACAGAGGTTAAGGTAATTTTCAGAGTGATACGGTACCGTACGATATCTAATATAAAGTGAGTGGAGAGGGTCACCCATTTATATATCTCTTAGGTACCAGATGACAGTCCAAACCCAGAGGCTCTCTAATAGATAGCTACCACTTCCTACCCAATATATCATGATGTGAGAAACTGAGGCAGCCGGTCTGCTTCGAGTTGGCAGGAAGAGCCCGCCCCTCCTAATTATAGACTGTAACCGGCCATACGCCCACCAGAACCGAGCTGGTGCAACCGTGGGAGCGGTCAGTTAAATATATGGTGGTGGCTCGATGTGGCCAATGATTTATTGTCGATAGATTTTTTGATAGTAATGTATAAGAAGCTTGGTTTACTTCGATTGCCAATCCAAATGTGTACATATTACATCAATTTGCAGTACCTTTTATAGAAAACTCGCTGTGCCTCATGGTTTAACGCACCTATGTTGAAATCCTGTGGGAATATCGGCATAAAAGTATGCTATGTCTTAACTCTGGTCATGGTCTATAGATGTACCAAATTTCATCCAAATCTGTTCAGCTGTTTTAGCTTGAAAGCGTAACAAACAAACTTACTTTCACTTTTATAATATTAGTTCATCATCATCATCATTAGCCTATAAATTTTCCCACTGCTGGGACACAGGCCTCCTCTCTGTGAGAGGGAGTGGGCCGTAATCCACCACGCGGGTCCAGTGCGGGTTGGTAGATGTCACATGTCTTCGAATTTTCGGTTCTCGGACATGCCGGTTTCCTCACGATGTTTTCCTTCACCGTTTTGAGAGCAGTGGTGATGAAATAATTTACACAAATCGCGGCCGTTACCACTGGGCCACCACTGCTCTAATATTAGTTAGGATAGAATAATAGAAAAAAACTGTTTGTTGTTCAGGTAAAATACAGCAAGCAGGTTCACATGTTAACACAAGTTGAGACGACATGAGTATCATAAAATATTACCTACAGCTAGGTTACAAAGTATTTTTTGCCATTAAGCCCCAAACTAGACAGTAAAGGTACAATTCCATGGCCGACCGCAGGCGACATGTCGCCGCGACACGACTGGTTTAACTATGAATTTCTATGATATACCTTCCGTAGTTAGCGACACGTCGCCTTCATAGAAATACATAGAAATCAGTCGTGACGCTGCGACACGTCGCTTGCAGTTGTCGCCTGCGGTCGGCTACTCAAACACAAACTCAAAGCATTTATTTCAATTAAACCATTTACAGACATTTTTGGAATTGTCAAGGAATCGGTAAATCAGAAATATGAAGCTAGTTGCCCATTCCAAAGCGTAGTAGGTACAGTAAGCGCTCAAAAGTGCATGAGCACGCTAAGAGTCGTATTGCTGTGAACACGCGGTATAGTCCGTACATTTGTATGTGTAAGCAGTCAGACGTCTCTGGTGTGAGTGCCGTACACACACCACAGAGAACGCAGTTTCGCACTACACACTATCGTATCGTCACGGTTCGCGGGCGCCGCACTTATATTTCCATAACTTTTGTTAGCACGCATCATACTCGTACGCGTGACCTTGGCCAGTGTATCGCATTGCTAAAATTCGAAAGTAAATTATATGTGCAGATAGCAGAAGGCGTTAAGCGTTGGTCTTAGATTCAAGATGGCTAAGGTTCTAATCTCGTAAATCACAGCGCTGTTTTTGCAAATATTATTATTTTTGTTTGCAATAATAATATTTTTAAATATCCTGCCTGTTTATTAATGTTGTTATTGCAATAAAGGGTTTAGAATAAAAAATGCGTGATATGTTATAATAAAAAATAAATAATATTTATTCGTTATGTTTATTTTACTTAAGTATAGTTATAGCTACAATTATTTATCATTACTTCACCTGAATAATATGTGAAATAGATGTCTAGAAACTTAGAAGCAATTTGTATTATTTTGACATATTTAAATTTTGAAATGTTTTAAATTTTAAATGGATTTTTTTGCACCATAAATATAAAGCTTTGATCATGGTCTAAGTAATTAAGCAATAAATAAGAATATTAGACTACTTAAAATGTAAAAAAATCTACTGACAAAATTGTTGATTTTAAGGTTAAAGGCAGTTGTTCATATTAATTATTTTAAACTTTATTTGGCTTTAGTAAATATTGGTTGGTATTGAGGTTATAGCTTAAGTATTCATTTTCTTTACGAAAAGAAGATTGAAACTAAACCTCAAATTTTAATCCTAAAATAATACTATTACTAAAATAATATTAAACATAAACATTTACCGCAAATAAACGAATTTTCTTTCTTTCTTTCTTCTTTCAATTTCGGTATATCTGCAAGAAATACGACAAACACCCTATTGAAACGTGCTTAAAAATGCAATAACGAATCTGTTGTTTATTATGTTGGTACGGTCAATATTTTAAGGTCAAAAACGGTTTTCTAGCTGGTCTTCAGTGATGCAAGCCTTCAGAGTGCACGGCGAACGGTTCATAATGACGTGTTTTTAATAATTCAGCAAAATATCTCGTTGGTATGAAACCATTTGTTTCATTCACCATTTGACGTCGCTGCTACTCGATAATAAGCCCCTTCCTCATATCTCTTAACCGTCACAGTATTTCTCTAGAACAAAGAAAATCATTGTTTTTATTACACATAATACCTAATTATTTATTATTCACTAATCGAATTAAACCTCACAATGAATTTAAAACTTTAAAGGCATCTTCTGTCTCAGCAATACCTCTGTTCTATCAACAAAACCCTTGATTAAGATTTATGTTTAGTAAAATATGAAATATATAAATGATAACACTCACACTTAGTCCGGTTTTATTAGATATTCACTTCACTTTTACGCAGCGCAATAATATTCTCTGATCTGATCTGATCTCTTCAATATATTTTATGCCTGCTTTTTGATAATAATAACCACAACACTGCGCTAAATGCTCGTCACCAATATTATCACGGCACGAACCAACAAAGTTCTATTAATTGAATACTTGTAACAAACTGCATCTACCCCACAGAAATCGAAATAATTTACTTAGTTTTTTGTGGTCTACCTGCTAAACTTTAATATTTATGTGAACAAGACGAATGAAACTAAAAACGAATGATGATTATCGAACTAGTCATTGGTTGCAGACAAAGTGAGTGTGTGTGTGTAATGTGCGTGTCTACAGTATTGTAACAACTTATAGAAGAAGGTCGTAAGTCAAACCGAAGCGTCAGTCTATTGCTTTGTGAGATTGCTCATGGACTTTTAATCGGCACTGTACCTATGGAGAAGAACGGGCAAGAAACTCCACGGACACTCTTTTAAATAAAAAATTGTTACAAAATATTGGTTACATCATTCATGTTGGAATTATTCATGTGAGAACAATGTAGTAGCACGGAATTGTACCTTTAGTCTGTATCTTGGAGTTCGGGTGTGGTGAAAAGTGGCCGAAAATCTGAAAAGCTTTCAAAGCTTGAAAAGTTTAACTTTTCTTCTAAGTTACTGAAATTCGTATCTGCATAGGAGCGACTCTAATGAGGGTTTCCTTAAAAATTCACATCACCAGTTGACACCACTTTGACAAGAGGTCTTCCATTTTGACAATGAATTTAAAATATAAGATGACGTTCATCGTTCGTTCCATTCATTCAGTCACGACTAAAGAAAATATAGGCCTTTGACACTTTTGACAGGGACCTGACATCTAAGTGCTGCCACATAGTAAACGTCATATCAGAAAATCCTCATTCCATTTACCAGCACAGTTACAATCCTAATTTAAAAGTTAGAAAAAAAAGTAGGCAACATTTTCAAATCATCAAAATGTCAAACGTTTAAATGCATCGTGAAAATTATAATCTGTGAAATTAGTTCTATTTCAAAACCTAAAGACCTAGCTGTCAAAGTAGGCATCTAGGTATTACAATTTTCGCGGATATCAAAAAGTATTCAACTTTGCCTCAGTTTCTATAAAAAGTGACAACATGCCTTTCTCTATTCAAAATGATACAAAAGTAATTTCAGAAATTCTTTTTTCAAAATTCGTAATCAATCATTTATTATATTGTTGGAAACAAATTAGGACGCCGCCTCTTATTTCCAAGCATTTTTCATTTTGCAAGACTCATAATACGAAGCATTAGAGAGTGCTTTGAGATCGAATAATTTGTGTTGCATCCTTTCTTCAATTGTTTTTATTGTTACACTCCTGCTAGCACATAACTTTTAATTTAAGTATATACCTTTGTATAGATAATTTAATGGAGATTAATTCTGTAATTTTCAAAAATTTATTGAATGCAGCAGAAACGAAAAAATCATCAAAATAGTTTTAAAAAAAATCCCGTCAATCAAGTGTGAAACCTGAAAACATTGTAGCTTGCGAAAAATCAATTAATTGAGTCAATTTTTTTTATAGATTTTTACTTTTAGCCATAGGAGGAAACCCTATTAAAAATGGCTCTTTTATTTAACGTAGTTTAATTAGAATTAATAAAACACTAACTAATATTATCTTTAATAAATATATTTCCAACTTCGACCTTCTTCCGTTGCCTAGCAACCAACAAAGCAAACCTAAATAGCTTTAGTTGACAGTACGTAAAGATTGCGAGGTGAATTTTTTTTAATTTAATTTAAATTTATTTATAGAATTTTTTAATTTTTCTTCTTTTTGAATGAACGTTATGTTATGAGGCATACACTTTGGATTTTCTAAATATTTATTTTCAAATATTGTGCCCTTCTTTCCGCACAAAGTCCCACGAACTTCAACACCATAATTTTTTTTTAAATCTAAACCAAGAATCTGAAGACATCATCAAGTGTTCGCAGTCATTTTAAATAGGTACCTATAAACAGAACTGCTTCCTTTACATTCCTAGCAGTGTATTGTTTTATTTGGCATGTACGGAGGTAGTTTTTAATTGCGGCCATTAAATCCAGGCTTCTCAACTAAAGACCGGTTACACGATCCACTTTATGACACCCACATTAACAGTTCAAAAGTTAGCAGTGAGTTAATGGCTGAATGTCTGAACGCACTTTCTTAATGAATTCTGTGAAAGATACCATTTTCCTTTTACGTTTTATTAGTTTGACTAATATGGAGAGAAAGAGTTGACGCCAGTTGACAGTGAATGACGTCTGTAAAGTTTATAAATCGCAAAACATGCATAGGCCAAATATATAAATATATCTAAATAGACAGTCAAAGCTGTAAACTCGTCGTAAAAATTGCGTCCAACTGTTGGCTGCTAAATGTACGCAAACTAGAAAAGCAGAATGACAGTACAATGATGTGGCGCGAGTGTAAGACGTAGCTGTCATACACACCTTTATAACAAAGTTGGCTTGTTTGTTCTAGTTCTTTTGCAGAGCGACACTCTATTCAGACATAAAAAAAAAAAACGTGTGCGGTCGGGGGACCCCCGTCAGGAACGAACTTCCTAATCACTTATGATTTAAAACAAAAACAAAATTTTTGCGGCAGCCATCTTGGATTTTCATTTAGACCAAATTCACACTTTCTCTCTCGAATTGAACTCGGGCCGATGTGTATAATTTTATCCTACGACACCGTGATCACTTTACTGTTTTCTTTTGTTTTTTTCTGCCGGCGTTTTCTCTCTCTCTCTTTCTTTCTTTTTGAATTAGAAGAAGACAGTCGCAAGTATTAACACTTTTTAGCGTGACGATTTCTAACAGTTTACAACCTGCGTTAAAGAACTTCATTCCAATAAATAATCAATGGCATAGGGCATACCTTTTGAACTGGAAACCTGCCGGTCTATTCTGTAAACCGTGAAAACTTGAAGTGAGTTGTCATTCAACCTGATGCTACGGATTGACACTATTGACGCCAATGGCCTTGAGGGGTTAGCTTGCGTATTCTGTACTGAGCTCACGCAACGCGTCGTACGTCCAGCCAGTAATAGGACTCACCCATCAAGGAGCGCTGTCCCAAATTAGACGCATTATTAATTTATTTATACATAAAATAAATAGTATTTTAATAAAACACGTATACTAAAAGACAAATAATTAAATTATCTTTAAAATGGTGAATGTTTCAGAAAAATACGCTTGATGGTTTTTGCGTGATTCTCAGTTTTTTATCCGCATTAGACATAACCGGTCCGAGTCACCAAATGCTGGACCACGGTCCGGATCCAGACCGCCGATCAATTTTATGCGGATCCTAAGTTAACAAAAAAAAAATTGTAACATAAACTTAATCTAATAAATCCAATTTGCCTAGCCTTTTCCAGACTATGTTGGGGTCGGCTTCCAGTCTAACCGGATGCAGCTGAATACCAGTATTTACATGGAGCGACTGCCTATCTGACCTCCACAACCCAGTAACTGGGTAATACGATACCCCTTGGTAAGACTGGTTGTCAGACTTTCGGACGTAACGGCCGTAACGACTGTCAATGATGCACGAATGACAGCCGGGACCAACGGCTTAACGTGCTTTCCGAGGCACGGAGGAGTCTCAGTATGTAAAGATGGTCACCCATGCACGGAACAGCCCCGGCAAGCGTAGCTTAACCTGATGGATCGACCCATACGGCTGTTATTAGCCACGAGCTCCTTTAAAACTTAATCTAATAATAATATTAAAATAAACTGGAGTTTTAGCTTGCACCAAACTTTATTCCAGAGTTCAGATACTTAATAAAAAATAAAAAAATCACATTAATATTAATTACTTAAGTACTTTAATAGTTTGGTTCATTACATCATATTTTTATAATTTAATTTAAAAAATATTCCGTTTTTTTCCATTTTCTTCAACCAAACGGACAGTGCCATATTATTTAAAAAAACGGACCCTCAATGAAATTAATTGGTGATCCCTACATTAATATATATGATGTAGATAAAATGCTCAAGAGTTTCGTGTATTACTAGCCTTAAGCTTAGCACTAAAGTCATTGTTTTTACGCTAAGAATAATAACATAAATCATATATATGTGCCTCACGTCCCGCCATCTTGAATTACCGACTAAAATTGAATATTTTTACGCCATTTTCACCGTGTAATTATAATAAACACCAATATTACTATCCTTGGTTGATTTCTGCGGAGATTAAGATAGTTCATGGCGAGATTTCATATTAAAGATAGCTTCGGTTGCTAAAATAAATCTTGAGGAAAACCATAGAGGCAGAGTTATTTTCAAAATTATTATAGACTAAGATCTAGTCTGATGAAATTTCGCATATTTTAAAGAACAATGCAAATTACTATATACAGAGTGATTGGAAGATGGGTGCAAAGCTTTAAAGTGAAGATAGTATAGACAATTTAGAACCATTTAAGCCATAACCATGGCTTAAATGGTTCTAAATTGTACTATCTTCGCCTTAAAGCTTTGCACCCATCTTCCAATCACCCTGTATAACCGATCTTTTGTAAGGGATTACGCTACATAATCAAATAAACTCAAAACTAAGTTTTTGTTGAAACAATTGTTCTGTTTTGAGTTTTTGAGTGAGGAACCCTAAATAATATTTTTGTCCCAAAAAACACTGAGCAACCACTCTCATTCTGAGAACACTACATTGATTTTTTAAACTCCTTTAACTAACAGAAACAAACTTAAACCATTAGAAATCAAGAAATATCTGACTAAGTGCGAATTTTACTAATGAAACTGAACGCGATCAGCACATCTAAACAGTCAATATTCCACAGAAAATAATGACGCTCACTAAACCTGGTTTATGTGCTGATCGCGTTTAGTTTTAAACGATGAAATTCGGCCTAAGTATCCAGTGACTGACCAAAAGCAACCCAATAAAGACCAATTCAGCCACATCACGACCTCATCTACCATAGAGACATACCACATAAAGTAGCTCCACATTGCTCCGACATCGGCGAGTGTAGCCCGCGCCTGCGCTTGGGCAAGAAGCCGCGGTACCCCGTAATTAAGGTCGGCGCGCCTGCCGCCCATGTACGCGCGGCCTAACTCTTTTTTTTTCTCTTTTTTTTACTTTTTCCTACATTACACACCGCTTCACGTTTTATGAACGTGTACGTATTCTGTTTTCAAATAATTATTGTTTTGTGTAGGTAAGGTTATTTATGTATGGATTTAATGTGAAGGTACTCGTATGGTGGAGGATTTTAGCTTGCTGGAGAGAAAGTTAAAAGTTTACAGATCCCAATGGCTTTTACTAGGTACACGTTCTGATGAGTAGGTATTGTTATTTACATTAAACTACTTCAAAGAGACGAAACACAAATAAAACTAAACAAAGAAAAATTATTATGGAAATATACTATTTTTTTTTTATAAGTTCTTCGGTTAGGTACTGAAATTGTGAGGCTGCGAAAGTCTTACTGAATAAAAAAGCTCTGAAAAAATAAATAAATGTTGATTATTTCCAACTTCAATGATCATCATTTTGTATTTTCCTCAACAATTTGTAAACATTAAAAAAAAACAAGTACAAAACAGAAAACAGGAGCCTAGGGATGAGAACCGGCCAACTCACTCGAAACCCTTCACACGACCTATACGTAATTAAAACAATAAAAAAACTTCATGAATGGGTACCGATATAGGCTTATGTTTATTAAACTCTTGGCCGGGATCGCTTCCCGTCCAAACATGATTTATGTGCAGTAGAAGCGGGTCGAGCCGCCTCCATTCATTTGTTTTTTAACATCGACTAACCAGTTGTTTTATTCCCTTTCAGATAGGCTTGATTAGTTTTAGCTCCGATTAATCGACTAAGGTCTCTCTGGTTCTTTGTTCTTTTTTAAAAAAGTTCGTGAGATTAGTCTGTGTTGGGCGCGCCTTATGATTTGTGACAGCGTGTTATTGTTTTTTCATTACGTTTCGTTTGCTGAGTGTAATTCGGAATTACAATAACTTTTATGGAGACAGGAGAATTTTGTAATAGTTTGTTCCATTGATAAAAGATTGTACTATAAGGTTTTATGCAATAAGCAACCTTATGTTATGTAGGCTAGTGAGAAAGCAGCATTACATTAGAACACTCAAACAGATTATATTTTAAATAGGATTTGAATATGTTTTTGTTTGAGGAAGAAAAGTCACAGATTCGCGCCCGACGCTGACAAGCGGCTAGATTAAAATCTATATGTTATAAATAATCCTAAAACCAGTATATAAATCAGCATTACTGCAAGAAACCTTTTATTTTAATATCATCCCGGTACCGTAGACAATCAAAGTGTCTATAGTACTTATTAATTGGGTCTCTTTTTGGTAGGTTATTTCGTTCTTTAGCAAATATTTCGGTCATCTCATCATTTTTAATTCGATTTGCTTGTATTTTTAAAACAGATTTGTCAATAATTTAAATTCCAAAATCGGTCTATAAAATTAAAATAAAATATGTTTATTTCGGACAACGAAAAGATCCATAAATTGTTAGTAAAACAGGTTTTTACTTATATACTATTGTTAGCGACTTAAACTAAAGATATTCATTTAAATGAGATAAAATCCTGATCACGATATAATAGGTACTTTCCATTTTTGTAGTCACAAAAGTGGTTAGTGCTCATACACACGTGCGGCACGCGTTAACGGCAGAGGCAACTGCTGCCGTCGACATGTGACGACGGCAGCCGTTGACACCTCTCAACGGCCTCCGTCGATTGCTGCTCGTGCATTTGAGCACCGTGGCCATTCTCACACGAGGTGACCAAAACTGAACTGAAGTCAGCAGAACTGACGGGGTCCGCTAGGGCCGATGCCTGCCGGGGTCGTGGGAAAGTCCGAAAGAGATACCGTGGCCCCCGGCAACATGGCAACTGAAGGAACACGGCTGGGTGGAAACGAAAAAATCGCCAGTGCCACCTGGGCTTAAGGTTGAGTAAGGCTACGGACACGAAGTCAGTGGGCAGCGGGGCGACGGCGGCGGTGGCGCGAGATCGGCGCGTATTGCATAGATTTATATGGTGGTCAGTAAGAGTCTGACACGCCCTCTTCCGCTCCGCCCAAAGCGGGAGGAGAAGTTATTTGATAATTTCCCAAACAAAACAAAAAGGTGACCAAAATAAAACCCGTTTTCAACGCCAACGCAACCAATCGCGTTAGCACATTCATCTCTATGACTGTTCTCACTCGACAAAACTTGTCGTAAACTAGTTTTCATTTTCAACGGCGCGGCGACGCAACCAGTCACGCGCGACTGGCAGTGCAGGTCGCTCGGTCCTTGCCAACGCAATTTTTCATAAAATTGGCGCTTTATCGTGTGTTGAAACCAAAAAGTAATATTAAAATTGTTACAGCTTGAGTTGCGCCATGTGAGAGTACCGCCGCCGCCCCGCTGCCCGCTGATTTCGAGACCGAGGCCTTACCGTCACCCCGTGTGAGAATGGGCTTAGTCAACCACTAACCTAAATACGAACATGAATGTACTTACATAGTTCCAATGTCAAGCTATTTCGATCAAACCGCAAACTTATAGGTAGTAGACATTGGAGATTAGATGTCATCGCCACGCAGCACAAATCTCAATCTCATTAATGTGTCGAAACAATGCGGTAATTAGCCAACTCAATTACCAGATGGATATGGCAGTTAGGTATGGTTTACCACAATACTGATAACAGTTTATTGACTGAAGGTAAATCTTTCTGAAGCAAAGATAGGAAGGAACTGAACTACAGTGCGTTCATTATATTTGCGATAGGTAGCACTGCATTTTGCAGTCTTTAGGCCAATTTCACCAATGAAACTGAACGCGATCAGTACATCTGAACCACGCTTAAGAACTATCAGTGTCAATATTTCTACAGTGTGACTTATGCTTAGATTTATTGACGGAAAAAATGCTGAAATAATTTTTTTTTGTTTGTCTTTGGCATCTTATTGATAAATTTTACAATAATTGTAAAAATTTATGAAAAAATAACAGATTTTTGGTAAAAAAACATGTTTATTTTCAATTGAGGGTAGTTTTACGATACGTAGCGATAGATGATTTAGTTTAAAAGCTACCCCGTTTTGTTACAATTTTTTTTTTAATCCCATAAAAATTATAAAAATATTTAGATTTTTAAATATTTTTTCCGTCGTTAAAACTAAGCATAGATTCCCTCATTTCTATAGGTGCACATTATAAAGAATCAGACTGTATAACAATGATGACACTGACACAGCTCTTGAACGCGATTAATATGGGTCGATCGCGTTCAGTTTCATTGGTGAAATTCGCCCTTAGTTTAAATACTAATAGAGTTCAAAATGGCGACTGACAGAACAGTAACTACCAATCACATGACTGCAAAATTCAGTGCTACCAATCGCGTCACAGGACCAGTTTTAATGAACGCACTGTGGTCATCAGCCGTACAAAATAGATTTTAAAATTAGAATTGGATGAATATAATTTTTCTACACTTGAATTTTAGAACCTTTTCACAGTCCCTTTCTCGGTTTTCAAAGTAAAAACTTATTTAGACGCACTTTGTGCTCTTTCTGAACTGTGAACTTAACTGAACCGTCACTCTCGGGTCGGTGACGCTGAATCGCTTAAACTCGGCTCCAAAGTTTTCACTTCTGACGTGCCATACATCCTCTTTTTTAGGGTTCCGTAATCAACAAGGAACCCTTATTATAGTTTTGCCATGTCCAACTATTTGTTTTTAATGCTCTTGCTAAAAAAATCGAAGTTAGTCAGCATAGATAGAAGTTTAGAGGATAAGACTATTTTCTTAATGTCCCTCGGGAATCATCGCATTTCCGAATACAAACGAATGCTAATTTTCATGTCCATCAGTTATTAGATTTATCGTGTATAATAATTTGAATTCAGAACTAAGTAATTTATTGTTGTTTTGATTTGATTTTCGTATGAAATATAAAGAGCAGTAAAACTATTTTCGTGCCTGCGACTTTAGCAGCTTTCCTCCCATTTTAAAAATAAATTACATTAAGTTAAAAGAGTACTAACAACTCTATATACTTCCAAGTCGATTGAGAGCGTCCGGCCTGTACCAAGTGCAAAGGGCAACTGATAGAAATCCGACGACTGACGAAACACGAAGTTTGCCAAAGGACCATATTCAGCCTACATCCATATGGGCGTTTTCACTTGATAATATCAAAATCTAAAATAATGCAACAAAAATCCTCCCACGTTCACTTTTATAAAGGTAATTTTATTCACAATACACCAACGCGTGGTCGAGGCGTGAATTTGCGAAGATTTTTAAAAAACTCTTTAGTACTGAGATGGAATAATAAAAATGTTCTTGCGGTCTACATTTAACTGTCAACTCTTTGATTTTTTTTCCATGATATTTGTGACGGTGAAGCTCAAAGCTTGTGGTCGGGGACCACATCACTCGTGGCCGCCTTCAGACAAATTCATACCCCATAAAATTGACGCGACGCTCGCTGGTACGCCACCATTTTGTTTTTGTTTTTGGAGTAAAAAGACCGAATGTAAATGAGGTTTTCTTGAAAGAGGTGAGAGATGTGAGTGTTGCTTAGGTTAGCATAATTTGTCTCATTTTTTATAGGTAGATGTCACAAAGTTTCATGATATTATTACATTTTCAATGGTTTTTCTATAGCACTTACGGCATAGTAATTTTCTGACAAAGTTTTGTAATATTCTGAGTAGATAACAGTAAAAAGAAAAAGATACTGGCTGAAAAAAACAGAAAAACAAGAACTGATAGCTTTTACATTGTTAACTCACAAGTTGTTTTAACTCGCAAGAGTTTTCTGGTGTTCAATTGCACTTATGAATTCTTTTTGTTCAAATTTCGACATAAATATTGTCCAACATTCTCATCAAAAAGTGCTAGCCCACTTGTGCCCTAATTGCGTAATACAACACAATCACAATTTGTTTCGATTTGAAACAGATTGCTAATCCATTGCTTCATAAGTTGGAAAAAAAAATCTGCTCAACAACGTAAATAACGCAATGAATGTTGTTGAACTGTCAAAATGAAACAAATTAGGCATAATCGTTTACGAAAATAAGTTACGCAATTAGGGTACAGGTTTAAGTGCTCACACATACTTCGAAAGAAGCCCTAGAGCCCACGATTATTCCAAATGTATAAATGCCGATGGCTAAACCGGGTGTTGGTGTCATCTGACATCACAGCTGCGCAGGCGCCCGGCAGACGATCACTGCCAATTTTGAAATTGGAACGTTTACTATTCTCAAACAAAAAACTGGCCACACAGAAATTAACTTTACCCTTCCTGTTTTAAGATTTAAAACTTATAATTTTGTAAACTGTGCCATTTTCCAAATTTAGAATTTAAGTGACCTAACTCTTGAACGTTATCGATAAATTACAGTTCTTATTTGTTTGAAGATAAGGTGGGTTTTTCTTTGAAGCGTTTTTTCTATTGTTTCGGTCGGTCGACTATAATGACATAATGGGTCGCGGGTTCGATCCGGCGCAATTACGCGGCACACGATCGATTATTGTGATCAATACAGGGGTTAGACGGCGGTTCGCTGCCAATTTTACATCTTTTTTTATATAATTTTGTTACAAACAATGTAGCTGTGATGCGACATCGATACCACTTATCGATCTTAGGAGTTAACCATTATTTTTCTTTTTAGGTATATTTATGGATGTCTAGCAATATTTTACGTAAGCAGGTATAATAAATCTTAATTAAAAATTTATGAGTAATGTCTTTTTTAATGGCCAAGAAAACAGTTGACAGATAAAAAAATGATCACGACTAATTCGAATTAAATATAATTTATAATCATAAAAAACACCAGTTTTTTTACCTTGACTTTATCATTAGCATTTTAAAAGTAGATAAATACAAAATGTATTCATTCGATAAGTTTAATAAATCGATATCTAATATCAAATACAATAACTAATTTAACAATATCGATAACAATACGATCGCATCTCTACATTATCGACCGATCATCGACTCGGTCGCCGACACGGATCGACAATTTCGTAAATTGTGCACCGATTAGCGACCGATTACGACCATTACCGACAGACGGACACCCGATCCGGCCGCGCCGATTAAAATAATCGGTAAACGATAAAAACCGATAAAATAATCCCATGTTTTGTCTGTAGCCGGTTTTTTGTGATGTAAGCTGCCGCGTGCGTGAGTTTGAAACTAACCTAGCGTTTTGTCTAGCTTCTAGAATTTAGTTTTTTTGCCTCTAAATTGAATATCTTAATAGTTATTTTGCTAAGTTATTATTATAGTGTATCCAAATCTACTAAAATGCTACAAAAACTTAATGGAAGGCGCCATCACATACCTAGATATTAATTTGTTTTAGTAACGTTAGAGAATCGGGTCTACCTTTTATGGTAAAACTTTTATATCATAATATTATTTTGTATAACAACGGGTAGCACAAATCTTCATATCGCAATTTTTTTTTGGCATACACTCATTCAGTATACTTTCAAACTCATAATTTTGTTAGTCAAAAACATCTTTTGGCAAAAATTTCATATCATTGATAATTAAACAGTAGAATAATCATATTGCAGAAAGTTCATACAAACATGCAAACAGGCATACACCATGCATGCAACAAGCATGCAACATGCAGCAGGCAAGGTTTCCGTCACGGCTCCGGTGCTGCGAAGTTCCGGCGGCCCCACACGAGCTTATCGTCGCAGATGGTTTTAACGCTCACCACCGCGGCTTTGGCTTGCTGGCCGGCTATGCCAACTATTAGGCCAGCCTTAGCTGCGGCGGCGAGCGTTGAGACCACCTGCTCCTCAGGTCACGGGCCGCCTCGCCCCTCCGCATCTACGCGGGCTTAAATTACACTCTAAGGGTAGGGCAGACAAGACTACGTAGAGTCGGTTTTGCAGCGATTCGTTTCTGTCACTAACTTTTGTAGCACAACATATTGACTTTTACAGCAGTGGGAACATTATGGGCTGATTACGCATCAAAATCAGTTACGTAGTTTAGAAAAACAACGCGGTCACACGGACAGATACGAAAAGCGACTTTAATTTATTAAAGATATATATACTTAGATATAGATAGGCCTCCTTGATTTAAATTAAAACCAGCCAGCGTTGTCCTTGTCACTTGCCCATTATTCTGTCTAATCTCGTAGCCACCTTTCCTCCTCATGGGACACCATAGTCCCTTAAGTAATCAGGAATCCTACTGCTATAGACACTTGTATACACGTTTACATACTGTTTTAATTTGACCAAATAAATCCCACGGGCGGCCGCCATGTGTGATATGTTGGATTTCACTTCTGAGTAACTATGCATATAATATATTAAAATTTCTGAAGTCCTATGACAGTGTTCTAAAAATGGATTGACGTAAATCATCAAAATTGGCTCACGCGTTTGGTCTCTATAGTGTCACAAAGGAGCAAACATACATACCTACATATAAGGTCTCATTAAAATATATAGACAAACATTTAGAAATCATTCAAACCACCAAAATAAGGACAATGGTAAAAAAAAATATAAGAAAAACGCATTAGAAACTGACAAGAAAAAAATCAGCTATAGAAAATACACTAAAATGTTGGTTACTAATGTTAGTTAATTATTTTAGGTCAAAATAAAATCACTTTAATCAGTGTTTTTTTTTGCTTGGGTATCTTTGGTTAGACGTACTGGACGCTGTTTAAAAGGAGATCATTCATTTTGGGCTAAACAAAAAAAAAGTTATATTCCGTTAGAACATGTTACATAGTACAAATTAGTAAATGAACATAGTAAAAAGTGAACAGTATTCTCTTGTATGTATGGGAACAAATCTGTAGGGCCATTCCCTGCGCTGTTAAACGAGTTTGTAAAATACTGATTTCAGTATGTTTTCGTTAAAATATTATCAGTAATCTAATTATAGTAATAGTCCATCTATTTTAATAGGACCTTATATATAGGCTAATAAACACATTACATTAGTAAGCACAGAACAAGACTGCCTTGCGTTCCGGTCTGTGGGTGTAAGTAAAGCCAGGAAATTAATTGCAAAACAAATTGATTATAAACCTAATTTGTCCGTATATTCAAATCACAACTGTCATTCTTTGACAGTTGTATGAAATGGCTATATCACGGCAAATTGACGTAGTGTGTACATTTACTTTACAATAAATTTTTGGAATATGTTATATATTATTAGAACACCAGTTCACCTAAACTTATCTGTAATATTTAACAATCATCAAATTAGTGAAATGCAACTGCTAGCCAGACTAAGGCCGTTTGTGCACCGTGAACAGTGCCCTAATTGCGTAACTTATTTTCATAAACGATTATGACTAATTTGTTTCATTTTGACAGTTCAACAACATTCATTGCGTTGTTTACGTTGTTAAGCAGATTTTTTTTCCAATTTATGAAGCAATGGATTAGCAATCTGTTTCAAATCGAAACAGATTGTGATTAATCGTATATTACGCAATTAGGGTACAGGACGTTAACGAGAACGAGATGACGACGCCGAAGTAGCGACGATACATTTGCTATTCTAAATTCAGAATTATTTTTTTCACATAAACCTACATGGGCACTTATGAAACGTCAGAAGCTAGGTGCACGGTTCCAATTGATCGTTTCCTATGGAGAAGAGCCGGCAAGAAACTCCACGGTTACTCTTTTCAAAGTAATTGGCTTTTACAATATTTTCAAATAACAGTGTTAATAGGTATGGGAGGACAGTGTAGGCCTTTCAAAAAAAAACCAGGTACTTAACAAAATAGAAAATGGTCAACAAATCTACAGTGTACTAAGCCTACAACGTTTTCACATTCACAAAATAGAAAAGAATATAAGTATATAAAAGATAAATTAATTAATTTAAAAAAAACAGTGGCACTCCGGGAGTGCCGACAGAAGTGAAAACATGAAAAATAATCGGCACCGCGGTAATCAACGCGTTGATGTCTTTTTAATGGTCCTTTTGATTCAAAAGACATCAACGCTGGTGTCGTCACAGTGTCGCGAAATCAATGGTTTAGTCCCATCTCAAAAATGCCCAACGCGCCTAAAGAAGCTTTCAACTGTAACAAATCTGAATAATTATGATGTCCACAAAAGCCACAAATAAAGAGTTGAAATTAAACTATGGCCGCGTAAGCTCGTTTCTTGTTGGCGCATTCACGGTACTGTGGAGAGTGATAGTCCTCTCACAAGGCCTAAACACACCTCCAAGCAATAACACAGGTATATTAACTCCACCTAATCCTAACGTCACCCGCATGACCAAAATCCAATCAAAAACCTGGCATAAACGTCTATTTGATGAGAAGAATGGCTCATAAGAGAAGTTTATTAAAGCTGGGGACATTGGGGACCAGGGCAGGAGACCGCCTAGTTATCAACCGTCTGAAGGTACATTGCGCGGGTCTCTCCAAAGACACGTCAAAGCCTATCCTAATTTAAACAGGGCTGTTTACGTCCCCGGGGCTTGGGTCACGACGAACCGTCGGGTTGGGCTGCTGTGGTGGCGGGGAGGCGAGTGAAAATGAAAGGAATGACTTGCTTTTAGGATTCATGGGTACATTTTTGTAAGGGACACAAACATTCAAGGCAATTGGCATGTAAAATTTAATCGGAGAGACAACCTGATGGCGAGAATGGTAATCTGGGTTTTGGAGTGATACCAAACCCCCCCATACCGTCCGAATGGACCCCAAATGGACGGGGGCGGAGATATGGGGGATGGGGGCAAACTTTTTTTTTATAACATGGCGTTCAATATTTAAGCTTTAATAGGTGCAAGGAATTTTTGTGTATCAGCCATCCGGTTTTGATAAAATTCACCCTCATTTTCGGTGATAAATCATCGGTAAGGAGTTTCAAGAATTATACACAGCATATGTCATTGTCGGTGGCAACCGGATGGCATTGATACACACAAATTCCTTGCAATTATTAGAGCTTACATTTTTAAGGCAATGTAAAAAAAAAAAATGTTTTGTCTCCATCACCCATATCTCCGCCCCCGTCCATTTGGGGTCCATCCGGACGGTACTGAGGGTTCGGTATCACTTCTAGACCCAGATTACCAGTCGCCATCCGGTTGCTTCTCCGATTAAATTTTACGTGCTATTGCTCCGCTGGGAGATCAAGTTGCATGGCAAGGGTTAACTATAACCTCACACCCCGAAGGGCCAAGGTGTACCTATAGTACGTTAAAATTTGGCTCGTTGTGACAAGGTGGACGGTTAGGGACGTTTGTTTAAAAAAAAAATTAAGCCATTAATGGCCAGGATGTCGGAAGATGTAGAAAGGTGGACGATCGCAAGAAGAAATAGTATTTTTTGCTGTTTTTATATTACATTTAATTTAATTAAAATACTTAAAAGTGTCAACCTCTCCGAAAAACCGCAGCTACTTGGGTATTCAAGAAGTTTTAAATGATATAACCATAAACTACAACAACAACTAGAAACAATACAGTTTTTTTGTTAATTTTGGCGTTCAAAAGTGCTTCTATGCGCCTATTTGAAATAAATGATTGACTTTGACTTCGAAACTTTCAATCTTTTCGGTCGATTTTTTATTGGTAAAATCGATAGTCAACTACAAATTTCGTTTCTGGCTTGTGAGGGATAAAGTAATTTTAATAAATTTAATAAAATCTTAGTCTGCAATTACACTGGAACAGCACTAGAAGAATATTATTTATTATAAGAGACTAGACTAGCTTCTGAAGAAAAAAGATTATATTTCTCTAGCCCGCTGTCACTGAAACCAGACCTCTCTCCGAACTCATTTCAGGGCTGAGCGCGCACCCACCGCCCTGCCCCTACCACACAACCGCACTTTATAAATATTGTACTCTCACTCAATAACGACCGTGACAACCCTTGATGTGCTTCAGCGTTTACACTAGTAATGTATAAAGACAAGAGGAATGGTATGGTGGTGGTGGAGAAGGTCATAGTGGACAGCATTATGCTGAGCGATGGCCATTTTGTGTGGATGTGACGCATATTTTCCAACTTGTTCTTTTTTGTTTGTGTTCTTTCTTTGCGTCATGTTTGCCGCAAATAAACGTATTTTCTTTCTTTACTTTTTTTTTGTTTGTAGACCAAAAAATATAGGTGATATTCAGAAAGGTCAGGTGCGTAGTACTCGCAACCGGCGTGCGTGTATGACCAGATGTATGAACGTAAACGAGGCAAAAGGAGTATTTATTTATTTATATATACTTTATTGCATCAAAATAAAAACCATGTATGTAAGGATCGTAGCTGGTAACGTTCTGTGGTTTCTGCCTACTCCCATGGGAAGAAAACGTGAGTTTATGAATGTACACACGACTACACATCAAGCTATACATTTCTAGTATAAGCTGACCTCGCATTGTACGGAAATCCTATACGATGCGAGATGAGCATAAACTAGAAATGTATAGCTTGATGTGTAGCCGTGTGTACTATCGAAGAAACGCATAGATCTGTACACTGTAAGGATTATTCTTGCTTGCAGCGCTCGGCCGCTATAGTAACGCTTACCTACGAAAAAAAAGAGTCGTGAATACGGATTTTGTTTTCAATGTGGTTGGATATGCGTTACCCCGATGGTACCTATGTATAAATGGTTTTTTTTTTTGATAACGAGCATTTTTGTGACCATATCTTAAGAAGTGATCTAGGGTGCTGACTTAAATGTATGCGCAAGGGAGGGCAAGGTGGACTGATGACCTTGTGAAGACCACAGGAATCCGCTGGATGCACGACAGTTGATTTTTATATTTAATAAAAGATAGAAAATATAGCAAGTAGTGGTATATTATATCATCATCAAAATCGGCAAAGTTTATGTAACTAAACAAATGGATCGCACTTTATTAACTCCCCAACACAGGTATTACTTGCTTACAGGGGAGCTCCAAACACAATTTGTATTAGAATTGTATTAGAAAGCTAAAAGTCACCCAAAGAGCAATGGAAAGGGCTATGCTTTGAGTTTCCCTATGTGATCAAAAATGAAGAGATCCGCAGGAGAACCAAGGTTACCGACATAGCCCGAAGAATTGCCAAACTTAAGTGGCAGTGGGTAGGACACGTTGCTTGCAGAACAGATGGCCGATGGGGCCGAAAGGTTCTGGAGTGGCGACCGCGTACTGGAAAACGTAGCGTTGCAAGGGCTGCCACAAGGTGGACCAATGTCCTGTTGACGGCCGCAGGAATCCGCTGGATGTGGGAAGCACAGAACCGGTCGAAGTGGCAATGCTTTGGGGAGGCCTATGTCCAGCAGTGGACGTCTTTCGGCTGAAATGATGATGACGTAAGGGTAGGTGCTGCTACACAAAAATTACTTAACATCTGAAGAGTGTTGGACAGTCTCATGGCCCTGTTTGTTCACTGCCAGTTATTCCATTGTCGATCGCTATCTGTGGCTCCAAGGAGGAGTCCAACCACTGAATCTGTTCTGAAAGGTCTGGCCTACCACGTGCTGACAAGGACGGTACCCTTCTTACCTATCTAAGTGTGCGCGACACAGGAGGGCAATGGTAGGTAGGAACAGTTATAGAGCTGTATCTGTATTATAAAAGTATTGCCTCTTTCACAAAAAGTTACAATCATCTTTACATATTACTAAGGTTCCTTTCGAATAATTTTCATATTATTTTTATTACCTACGTAAGTAAATAGTACCTGGGCGACCGAGCTCTGCTCTAGTGAAAATAGAGAATGTTCATTTAATAGTATAGGATAGTACCTGGTCTACTAATTCCATACTGCCATGATAGTAGGTACTTCCAAATTCCATGGTGCCATGATCATTATTCAAATGTCAATTATCTTGTTCTAAAGTTTGGGCGACCGAGCTCTGCTCAGGTGAAAATACGGAGAAAACTAATTTTCCCAGATATGAGACCTAGCCAGATCGATTTTTCGCCCCCGTAAACCCCTATATTGCAACTTTCATCGAAATAGCTATAGCCGATTTCGAGAACGTGAGTAGAAATCTGTATACAAACAAATAAATATGTATACAGATCACGATAGCTGCCTAGGTAAAAAAAAAGAAATTCTATTTAGTCCGTCTTTCAGATAATAAAAAATATTAGACACGTATTTTTTGCTTCATCATATTAATCAAAAATAACTTAGAAAACACACATTAAAGTTGGGGAGTGGGGGCTCGCTACGTCACAACTCAGTATTAAATCTAGCAAGGCGTGACGTCATGCCACATTTTAACTCAATGTATCGCCGTAATCTTTTGATTACGTCAAAAAAGAAAAAATACGTGTTCAATATTTTTTAATAATCTGCAAGACGGACAATTTTGGACACAGGCCTATAATGCCAACAATCCAACATAACCTATTCAATGTCTAAAAGTCAGCCTTTTGGGCACTTTTCCCGCTGACAGCGATGCGGACGAATTTTTTGACGCCCAAAGAGCTCTTCTCTTTATTTTAACTTTTTCCTTTATATACTTGTACATAATATATAGTAGTTAGTTGTAAATATTAAATATTAGCGAAAAAAAATATAGGTAATATTTATGTGAACTTTGCAAAAATATTTAATATTTGTGTTACTTACTAATGTTTTAATAAAATGCCTAAAATAATTATGAAACTTTCCACTTGAAATCGTGTTGTTCTTTCTGTATGTAAGTTACTAGATTCATTTCGAGGGTCATAATTATATCACATTTATACCAACATTTCTCACTTTTAACATGAGATGCCTCATATCATGTTGTAGAAACTTCCACTTAAAATCGTGGTCTAAAAAATACAACATCAAAGCTAGCAAATAGAAAGTGAGTGGCTATTCTTGATCAGTAGGCGTAGCCTGATGTTATTATTAAACCTCACCATTGTGACACCCAATACTGCCTACTATAACTAGCTAAATTCTAAGAAACAGATCTCGTTGATAGATGGATCTTGGAGGCTTTGTAAGGAAGTTATTCCAGGAAAATGTCGTGACGCACAAATGGTTAAAGCCTCGCCTTCAATACACGAGGTTGTGGTTTCAAATCCAGGCAAGTACCAATGTAACTTTTTCAATTCATATGTACATTTCTGAGTTTATCTTGGACATTATTGACATCGGTGAAGGAAAACATAGTGAGGTAACCTGGACTTAAGTTAATATAAGTCGGTACGCATAACAAACGTTGCGGTCACCCTGCGTTTTATCGCTGTTCGTGAATTAGGTTGCGATGTAATATGTATTGTTGGGTAAACAAAAAGTTCGCGGTAAGCGCAAACGCATTATTGTAAAACCACAGACTAATCAATGTTGTGCTTTGTAAAGAATTGCACAGTACATTTTAGTAGGAACACTTTCACTAGGATTTTTCTTGGCAATGGTGTAGGTAAAGCAAAGTTAGGGTTTAGGAACTGATTATCAGCAGCAGCGGCGGTGTAAGGCGTGGGCGACGTGGGCCACCGCCTACGGCCTCGCGGTCCGAGGGGCCTCGCACCTCTAAGGTTTATACATTACATAAAAGCCGTGAACGCGACGAAAAAATTTTATTCGTCCTAAAACGATAAATATATTGACATGAGCCCTCCAGGGGGCCTACCACCTCCTAAGCGCATGCATGGAGAGGGGCCAGTTCCCACTTTGCTGGAAGACTGGGAAACTGGTCCTCATCAGGAAGCCGGGGCGCCCAGCGGACTCTCCGTCCGCCTATCGGCCCATTGTGCTGCTCGACGAGGTGGGCAAGCTCTTTGAAAGAGTCACTGCAGACCGCCTCGTCGGGCAGCTGGTGCGAGTGGGGCCGGATCTGGCGGAGAGCCAGTTCGGTTTCCGCAGGGGGCGCTCTACGGTGGACGCCATCATGCGCGTGCGGGCCCTCACGACGGGGGATGCTGTGGCCCGGGGTGGGGTCGTCTTGGCGGTGTCTCTAGACATCGCCAATGCCTTTAACACCCTGCCCTGGAGTTGCATCAGGGAGGCACTCCGGTATCACCTACCTCTGTCGTGTGGTCGAGGCCTATTTGACGGACAGGGCTGTCATCTACCCCGGTCACCAAGGAGAGTGGAACCGGCGAGAGATGTCGTGCGGTGTCCCACAGGGATCGGTCCTGGGGCCGCATCTGTGGGACATCGGATACGACTGGGTGCTGCGCGCCGACCTCCCTACTGGCGTCAGCGTGGTTTGTTACGCTGACGACACGCTGGTCCTGGCGCAGGGGAGGTCGTACCAGGCGGCGGCCGACTTAGCGACACGCGGGGTTGCGACAATCGTCGACAGAATCCGGCAGCTGGGACTCGAGGTGGCCCTGCACAAGTCCGAGGCCATGGGTTTCTATGGTCCTCGTAGTGCGCCACCGTCGGGTTCCCAGGTATTGGCGGGAGGGGTTCACATCGGCGTCGAGTCGACGATGAAGTATCTGGGACTCGTCCTCGATAGCCGGTGGAACTTCGTGGAGCATTTCCGACGTTTGGCTCCCAGACTGGACCGGGCCGGGGCTACCTCGAAGCGGCTCCTGCCCAATCTGGGAGGTCCAAACGCCTCCTGCCGGAGGCTCTACGCGGGGATCGTGCGGTCCATGGCCCTTTACGGGGCGCCGGTGTGGGCGCCTTCATTGAGGCGGCAGCCAGGCCGCCGGCTGAACGCGTCCCAAAGGGTCATGGCCATCCGGCTGGCCCGAGGATACCGCACGGTCTCCTGCGAGGCGGCGAGCCTCCTTGCCGGAGTACCGCCATGGGATCTGGAGGCAAAGGTCCTCGCGCACATTTGGGAGTGGCGCGAGGAGGCGAAGCGCCGGGGCTTAACTCCGATGCCGCAAGAAGTCGCGGCACAGCGGACAGAGCTCCGGCGGGATCTCATGGCGGAATGGAGAGTGCGATTGTCGCTACCCAGCGCTGGGCACGCCACAATTGCGGCGATAAGACCCCTCTTTGAGGAGTGGCTAGAGAGGTGCCACGGCGTCCTCACCTTCCGCCTGACGCAGGTACTCACCGGACACGGCTGTTTCGGGAGGTACCTGTTCAGGATAAAGCGGGAGGAAACGCCCGGGTGTCGTCACTGTGTGGATCGCCCGGAGGACACGGTGGAGCATACGGTGGAGGTCTGCCCGGCTTGGGCAGGGCATCACCGTGTCCTCGTGGATGCGATCGGCGGCGGTGATCTCTCGCGTCCGGCCCTGATTCGGGCCATGCTACGGAGCGAGAGGAAATGGGAGGCCGTCACCTCTTTCTGCGAAGCAGTAATGCTCGCGAAGGAGGAGACGGAGCGCGTGAGGGAGAGGCAAATTTCGCGCCCTCGCGCCCCTAACCGCCGCAGCAGGAGACGCCCTGGGCGTCGGGAATCGCAGGAAGATTTCCGGCCACCGTAGGCGCGGGCTTGCGGACGGTGAGCAATGGGTAGCTCGCCGTCCGATAAGGACCAAGCCCGGGTCGACGGCGCGTTGTGTCCGCTAGGGCCAATGCCTGCCGGGGGTTCGAAGAAAACCGATAGGGAAATCGTGGCCCCCGGCAACATGGCATAGGAAGGAACACGGGTGGGTTTTAGTCAGTAAGAGTCTGACACGCCCTCCCGCTCCACCCAGAGCGGGAGAAGTTATTTGATAATTTCCCACCCAAAAAAAAAAAAAAAAGGGGGCCTACCACCAGCTCAAAAACAGTATTATTTTAATATTACTTCAGTGGGAGAAAGAGATGGAGCTGTACGTCCTGTAGAGCTTCATCTTTTTCCCACACTGAAGTCACATCTTTGTCCCCGACACTGAACGTGTTAAAGGAAACGGATCCCTGAATAGAAAAATGGTTTCTATTTTAGTTTGGTTAATATTTTTGAATGGCCTATCCTATAACTCGACCTACCTAACAAAAAATTTTACAACTGTTCAACTGTATTTTTTTTTTTGTCTTTTTGCGGCACCCGAGGCCCTCGCGAAATGTACTTCGCCCACATCAAATTTTTGTCTTGCCCCGCCACTGATCAGCAGTCTTCATTATTATCTAATCAGCTTAAAATTATTCCCACTGCTGGGACACAGGCCTCCTCTCGGTGAGAGGGAGTGGGCCGAAATCCACCACGCGGGTCCAGTGCGGTTTGGAAAATGTCACTTGTCTCCTAATTTTTGGTTCTAGGCCGGTTTACTGTGTATTCCAGTGGTAATTGCCGTGACTTACGAGTTGTAGGTCGTAGGTTCGAACCCTGACAGGCGTTTTACTTTGTGTAAATTATTTCATCACTACTACTCTCAAAACGGTGAAGCAAAACATCGTGAAGAAATTGGCATGTCCAAGAACCAAAAAATCGAATACATGTGACTACCAACCCACACTGGGCGTGGTGAATTACGGCCCATTCTCTCTCCCTGAGAGGAGGCATGTGCCCCAACAACTGGATCCTTTTAAGCTGATTATGCAACTTTAAGTGAGCGATGATAAGCGTAGTTTTGAAACTGGTACAGAACACAGCCATAGAAAATGCTTGAAAGAAACTGTCAGGATCTTTACAAAAAAGCATTCAGTCAGTTACAAAAATACAGTATATTTTTTTAAGCAATTCTATCCCTGCCTAAACCTTGGGACCATCGATAAATTCTTCTATGAAAAGTAGAATGAAAGTTGCATGTTTTGCGCACATAACTTCAATTGAACCATTTACAGGGATTTTTCAACTGTCAAAGAGTCGGTCAGTTAGTCAGAAAGTAGAAGCTAGTTGCATGCGGTTCTCCTGATTCAATCATTCTTTTACCCTGCTGTGATATGACCTGCAATATGCTCTTAACTGCAAATGGTCTCTCAAATAAGCCTGCAACGTATTACTACAAAAGCTGCAGCTATTGCTACGACGCAGGGACAACGCCTTCGCAAAAAACTTGAAAAGAAAAAATGTCGTGGTGATGAACAAAATATTTAACTGCCTCATTGGCCTGGTCGTTGCAAGGGCTACTGCTGACCATGAGGTCCTGTTTTGGATTCCCAGGTTGGGCAAAATGTTATTGGGTTTTTCCACCGGGAATTTCACAGTAGGTCGGAGTTTAGATTTGTACCTATAGATAGAGATGGCAATATGCTCGCCCCCTATTACATGGGACTTAAACATAACAAGTGAAATGTAGGTGTACTGCAAGAACAAAGGTCGCGTTCTGTGGTTTCTGCCAACCCCCCACGGGAAGAAGGCGTGAGTTCATCATCATCATCTAGCCTTTTCCCAACTATGTTGGGGTCGGCTTCCAGTCTAACCGGACCGGACCGGATATTTGTTTATTAAAGTGAAACTTTTATTGCATCGTCTCAAACTTTTTCGTCTTTGTGTTGCATGTCGCGTGACGGTCGGCCGCGGAGTAGGGATAAAGTGAGGCGCTCGTCAGAGCAGCCAAGGCCAATATGGCGGCGCCTATAGTTCGCTTAAAAGTTTCACTTTTACCGTGGTTTTATAAAATCACACTATCCTTTTTTTTATTAATCATTTTATTTCAGATAAAAATTAAAAAAAAAAAACTAAAAAAAATACAGAGAATAAATATTTTTTTAAATTAAATTATACCTTTTATTTGTATTTTTATTTTATTTTTCTATAATTTGTATTTACCACTGCCTAACCCATCCAGGATTACAGGCGTGATGTTTATGTTATGAAAAAAAAAAACAAACCTACATGGGCACTTATGAAAGTCAGAAGAAGTCAGAAGCTAGGTGTATTTTATAATGAAACCTCTTCTGTCATACGTTGATAGAGTTTTACTTCTAGCGAATACATCATCATCATCTTCTGCCCAGCCTTTTCCCAACTATGTTGGGGTCAGCTTCCAGTCTAACCAGATGCAGCTGAATACCAGTATTTTACATGGAGCGACTGCCTATCTGACCTCCACAACCCAGTTACTAGGTAACACGATACCCATTAATTAGTAAGACTGGTTGTCAGACGTTCGGGCTTCTGACGATCCGTAACAACTGTCAAAGATCAACAAATGACAGCTGGGACCAACGGCTTTACGTACTTTCCGAGGCACGGGGGTCTTGGTATGTAAAGATGGTCACCCATCCGCGGACCAACCGCGGCAAGCGTAGCTTAACCTGATCGATCGACCCGTACGGCTGTTATTACTTACGAAATCTTTTTTTCTTTTTATATGAGGACTCGTAAACCTCGTACCGACACGGGAAAGGAAGAAGATGCAGATAAATAAATTGTAAATGATATTATAATAATTAATTAATTACAGACGGAGTTTGGCATTTACGTCCACAAAAATATTTTTATAATTTGTTGCAAATGTAGACCACGTATAATATGTAGGAACTAATCATTTTCTTAATTATTTCTGCAACTGTGTAATTTTTATTACTCACTAGCTTTTGCCCGCGGCTTCGGCCGCTTCGAGGTCGGAAATTATCCTACGGGTCGTACTATCGGGATAAAACGTATCCAATGTGTTAATCCAGGTTATAAACTATCTGTGTGACAAATTTCATGTAAATCTGTTCAGCCGTTTTTGCGTAATTGAGTAACAAACATCCAAATTTCCATACAAACTTTCTCATATATAATATTACTAGCTGCGCCCGCGGTTTCACCCACATAAGTCTCGATCCCGTTAGAATATCAGGATAAAAAGTATTATATGTCCTAACCCAGGTCATGTTCTACCCATGTGCCGAATTTCATTCAAATCCGTTCAGCCGTTTTAGCATGAAAGCGTAACAAACAAACAAACTCACTTTTTATTTATAGTATTATATTAGTTAGGATTAGTACGATAATTCTATACTTATTCGAGTTTCATGAGTCACGACATAGCCTAGTAATTAAACTTGGTTATTCGCGTGTTCAAAACTATGTAAAAGAAACATCGCATCTAATGTGCCTTTGCATGAGCATTATTACCAATTTTTTTTTTATCATTGCATCTTATCTACTTCGGCACTTACTTTTTTTATTGTGTTATGACAAGTAGCAAGTACCTGGCTGCCGAGCTGTGCTCTGGTGAAAATAGAGAATAGTACATACTAATTCCATGCTGCCATGATAGTAGGTACTTACAAATTCCATGCTGCAATGTCATTAATATTGTTCTAAACTTTGGGCGACCGAGCTCTACTCGGGTGAAAATACAGAGAATACAAATTTTCCCAGATATGAGACCTAGCTAGATCGATATCTCGCCCCCGTAAACCGCTATATTCCAAATCTCATGGAAATCGTTAGAGCCGTTTTCGAGAACGTGATTTATACAATGTCGCCCATGATCGCCAATGTGACCGCCCGAATTTTTCTGAATATTCATGAAAAATTATCGAAAAATAACTTTAATATTTTTCATGTTATTCCATTTTTTATGGTTTGATTAGCGTTTTTGCTAGTTTCTTCGATGTTATTGGCTCGATTTGGATTCTGTTTATTATTTCTAAATCAAAAATCAAATCAAATCAAATCATTTATTTCTTTGCAAAAATGGGTATAGTACATAGGTGTTTTTATAATAAAGTTCTCCATATTTTGCCGTCACATGGGCATGCGTTGCATGGTTTACAAATCCAAATAAAAAATAATTAGAAATATGCAGATCATTGGAATTACAAAAAATTTTATAAAAATGTCAGTGTGGTCATAGCAATAAAAAAATATAAAATAAGACTAAGTAAGCGACCCAATAATTATGTCAATTAGGGTAATAGTATGTCAATTAGTTAGTGAATCATCATTAAGAAAATCGTCAATAAGTTTTCATAATTAAAAATTCGTTTAGCGCCCTTTTAAATTTTAATGTAGTCATATTTTTTTAAATATTAGGTACTCTATTATATATGAGTGAGGCAATACCAAAAAACTTTTTTGCAATAACGCGGTTTTACATTTAACTTGACATAATAGATTGATGTATTGAGTCCGTATTGGAAAAAAAAAGCTTACGAGTTATTTTATCGGATTAAGTAACATTTTTCATTGGTGAAAACATTTTTTTCTTAAAAAATATCGTGCTTAAAAAAAACACAAGTGTAAATTCATAAAATAATAAGATTTCGAAAAAAAATATTAGAAAAAAACCTCCCCCTCTTAAAGTCATTTTTCGATAATTTCACATGCCGATGGGCGACATTGTATGTATACAAATATTGCTCGTTTAATAGTATAGGATAGGATTCAAAATTAAAAAGAAATACATTCATACATGTACCTAATTAATTAATTAATAACAATAGAATATCCTAACTTAACTAAAACTGTTAGCAAACGAAAATATGGCGTCGAAAAATTTATCCGCATCGACTGGCAATATACCCAAGATACTGGCGGCATTGCCACGTTGTATAGCAATGCTTAGCCTCTGGCTAAGGTAAAAGCCAGCCCGTGGGTCATGGGAAGTGTCAACCAACCATTTGGAGAGCCGTACTCCTACACCGTTGAATTTAATTTATTTATTTATTGCTTAACAATGAATACGAACTTAGCCACTAAAGCTGAATGCAACACTTTTCTTCAACAAATTGGAAAATCCCCAAAATAAAACAACCTTTTACGTATTGACTAAAAGACGGAACGAAAATCGTCTATTGAACTTGCACAAAAAATGCCTTTTGATGCCAAAATTTGATATTAAAAAGCCGATTTAAGATCGATTAGGAATCTAATGTTACTTTTTACGTCCGGCTTAAAGTTTTTGTCAGCAATCCGTTACGTTTTACATTTAGTTCAAATTAAAATGTAATGAGTTACACTTGACTTACATACGCAACTTGTGGCTATGAGAAAAGCGTTTTTTTTTGCTTTTTGCTTTTATTTTACTTTGTTTTTATTATTATTTATGTTTTAATGAGTGCGTTTTAGTTTAATTTGTGATTTCCTGTGCGAGTCACAATAAATACTTTTTCTTTATTTTTTCTATTTCACCGATTATCAACCACAATTCTTTATTGCATTCCATAATGTTGGTAAAAACTTGGTAGGCTTCAAATTAATTAAACAATTGTGGACCCTGTCGGGCACAGCATAGCAGGAGAGGAGGAAGAGCACTTATTTGTGTTTATATTATTTATCTATTCTGGCAATTGTATTTTTATTTGATTACTACTTTCTTCTTTTTTCTAATATTTAAGTATTTTAATAATATTTTAAGTAAATATTTTATTTATTTATTTATTGGATCTCCAACAGAGGCTACACAATTACATGCAAGATTCCAAATACGAAGACAAATACTAGTGTGCGCTTCCAATTATGATAGACCACATCATTCTCTTATAATCTAGGTAAAAACATTAAAGCTTGCCAAAGTGAAATAATAATAATGATAAAATAAATCAAAACATAAAACACGAAAATAATCATAAAAGGAAACAAAATTAAATACAAAACAAATTAATAATAATAAAATATAAAAAAAAATATATATAAACAATAACCATAAAGGACCACAGACGAAGATAACAGTGATTAAGTGATTAAAGTTTTGGAGGTTATAGTCTACCCCATGTGCTAAATTTCATCCAAATCCGTTCAGCGATTTTAGCGTGACAGCGTAACAAACTAACTCACTTTCACATTTATAATATTAGTTAGGAATTAGGATACCTGTTTGAATAAGTCTTTTTTAAGTTATACATATAGTTTTAGTTAGTTATTCCTGTAGTATTCATTTTCTACACAGTTTCTTTTAACAAACTTCTATTTTCATCGTTTGTGTGTTTCAGGTTACTCGCATTAAACTAGCCCATTACATCTTGTAGGTGTTTTACAGCTAGTACATAGCTATTGCAATCTTTATATTTACCTACGGCTTCAGCATCCATCTTACTACTGAAGATTTTTTTTTTAAATATAATAAGTAAAAATATTTATTGTTAAACTAGGACTACATTACATGGCAAGGTAATATATAAAGCACAAGCATAAAGTTTCATAATCTAGTTAGTGGATGCCGTACTGTTCTCCTAGAAAGGTTACAACATAACCTGTGTAGAAGGATTTACCTACCTAAGAACTTTAATTTCTACCAAACAACCACTTTTTAGGAATTAAGAAATCTTTTAAAACGTCTCGGCTGAGCTTTGAATGTTTTTTTTCATCATAACAACACTTAAAAGAGCCAAATAAATACAAATCTCTGCAACACAATACAAACGACCTATACAAATCTCTTCAATCACAGCTATTTTCGTGGCCCCAACTCACCGTGTCGCAACCGCATTCGATTTCGCGACATTTTTCACTTCTGTAAACCGCGGGGTGTTATTAGCGTCGACTACAGTGAAGTACACTGTCACTGAGGGGTGACTCAACCCCCCGCCGCGTCTCCAATATACGCACATGTTGCAAAATTTAGATTATTTTAGAGTTACAAAATTAGTTATTTCTCTGTACTTGACAATTTTGTTAGTTTAGAGAAAGTAATGGAGTTAATATCAGATTTTTATTTTTCTGAATTGTTCAAAGTAGCTAGCATTCATAAGGCTTACTTATGGAGCATTAAGTCTTGCAAGATGTATCTAAATGTTACTTACTATTAGACGCTGCCACGGCTTTTTTTAATATTTTAATTGTTTTTATCTATTTATTACAGACGCTTTTAACGTGCACGTCTTTCTACATTTTTCTCACATGTATAATTTTAACACGAATAATTTAACCAATATTTTGTAACAATATTATGATTTAAAAGAGTGTCCGTGGAGTTTCTTGCCCGTTCTTCTCCATAGGAACCTACCCACTACGCTTTGGAATGGGCAACTAGCTTTATTTTCTGACTGACCGACACCGTGACAATTCAAAAGTGCCCGTGAAAGGTTTTTAATTGAAATAAATGCTTTTAGGTATGATTTTACTAAATAGTTTTATCAAAGCTACTGGCCAGTCAGAAAATTCAAAACAATGAAAAAAAAATTAAAAACTATTAACACCACTTCACTGGTCAATTTTCTGCTGACCAATTTAAAAACAGAACCACACCAATTTTAATTTAAGAACAACTGTTTTATACCATAATAAATACACATTATCTATCCCATAGTTTTTATTATAAATGGGAATAATCGTATCGATTGAGCATCAAAAAAAGCAATGATGCGACTCGAGCGGGCTATAATAACATAATATGAGCAATTTGAACGATTAGCATCTACCGGAAGTTGTTCGCAGGAAGCGTTGTGGGCAGGCGCGGGCGCATACTATGAAAAAAAAATGGGCATTTTAAACCATCGTTTAGTGTTTACTCCCTGCTTCGTTTGTGGTTTTATATGGTGTGTTTTGTTAATTTTGTAAGTTTGCGTAGGTATTTTATTTTTAATTTGGTTGTAAAATGAAGAAAAGTATTATAAAGAGGTATTTGTTTGTTGGTTTAATTTTATTTTAAAAAATATTTTTTTTTTTTGTTTGTATGTTTGTACATAGGGGATAATCTCCGGAACTACCTGACGGATTTGAAAAAATATTTTTGCATTGGATAGCCCAATTCTTGAGGAAGGTTATAAGCTATATAAAATCACGCTACGACCCTTAGGAGACAAAGAAAAAGTCAGAAAGAACGCTGAGTGAAAACGAAGTGATAACGCAGGCGATGGTTTGCGACGCGGTTGGTCGGGCGCCGAAACACGCGGACGAAATCGCGAGCAGAAGCTGGTTAAAGATAATTTTAGTACAGTCTCTTAATGTCCCTCGGGTATCATCGGATTTCCGAATACAAACGAATGCTAATTTCCATGTCCATCAATTATTAGATTTATGGTGTGTAATAATTTGAATTCAGAACTAAGTACTTTATTGTTGTTTTGTTTTGATTTCCGTGAGAACTATATAGAGCTGGAAAACTATTTTCCTATCTGTTGTGACTACGGCTTTCCTCCCATTTTTTTTTTAACAAATTACATTAAGTTAAAAAAGCATTAAAAACTCTATATACTTCCAAGTCGATTGAAAGCGTCCGGTCTGCACCAAGTGCAAAGGGCAACTGATAGAAATCCGACGACTGACGAAACACGAGGTTTGCCGAGGAACATATTTGTCTGTACATGCATGAAAACATTACCTACAAGCTTTAGTAGAGATGTCCAAATCTTAATGCCAGAAAACTGTCTATCGAATTACTACAGAATCTAGATAATATTAGCAGCTGTATTTTTAATTGGTCTTATTACCGTTTTACACCTTGAATAGCCTTGACTTTTAGTTAATTGTTCCGTTAATGAAATTGTGGCGTTCATTGTAACAATATGAGATCGAATCTATTTCGTGTGTAGGCAAGTAATAACTACAGTTTTTAACCGTTTTATAAATCGTTACTTATTAAACGTTGTTTTATTAGGTAATCAGTAAATGTTTAAGAACTTAACCTGAATTGATTAATTAATAAAGAAGTAAATTATCCCCAAATATTAATCAAAAAATATTAGTCTGGATTTGTGCCCGGTTGATGGCAATAGGCTCGCCCCCTATTACATGGGACTTAAACATACAGTACCGACCAAAAGTCCATGAGCAATCTCACAAAGCAATAGACTGACGCTTCGGTTTGACTTACGACCTTCTTCTATAAGTTGTTACAATACTGTAGACACGCACATTACACACACACACTCACTTTGTCTGCAACCAATGACTAGTTCAATAATCATCATTCGTTTTTCACATAAATATTAAATTTTCGTCTTGTTCACATAAATATTAAAGTTTAGCAGGTAGACCACAAAAAACTAAGTAAATTATTTCGATTTCTGTGGGGTAGATGCAGTTTGTTACGAGTATTTAATTAATAGAACTTTGTTGGTTCGTGGATAATATTGGTGACGAGTATTTAGCGCAGTGTTGTGGTTATTAATATCAAAAAGCAGGCATAAAATATATTGAAGAGATCAGATCAGAGAATATTATTGCGCTGCTTAAAAGTGAAGTGAATATCTAATGAAACCGGACCGGAGTGTTATCATTTATATATTTCATATTTTACTAAACATAAATCTTAATCAAGGGTATTGTTGATAGAACAGAGGTATTGTTGAGACAGAAGATGCCTTTAAAGTTTTAAATTCATTGTGAGGTTTAATTCGATTAGTGAATAATAAATAATAAGGTATTATGTGTAATAAAAACAATGTTTTTCTTTGTTCTAGAGAAATACTGTGAGGGTTAAGAAATATGAGGAAGGGGCTTATTATCGAGTAGCAGCGACGTCAAATGGTGAATGAAACAAATGGTTTCATACCAACGAGATATTTTGCTGAATTATTAAAAACACGTCATTATGAACCGTTCGCCGTGCACTCTGAAGGCTTGCATCACTGAAGACCAGCTAGAAAACCGTTTTTGACCTTAAAATATTGACCGTACCAACTTAATAAACAACAGATTCGTTATTGCATGAATTTATGGTAACGAATTTTTTAAGCACGTTTCAATAGGGTGTTTGTCGTATTTCTTGCAGATATACCGAAATTGTTTAATATTATTTTAGTAATAGTATTATTTTAGGATTAAAATTTGAGGTTTAGTTTCAGTCTTCTTTTCGTAAAGAAAATTAATACTTAAGCTTTAACCTCAATAACAACCAATATTTACTAAAGTCAAATAAAATGTAAAATAATTCATAAGAATTTAAATCATTGAAATAGTAACCTTAATTAATAGAATAAAAATTGTTATGAAACATTTAAAAAAACCTGTTAATGAAGAGTCATACTAATAGTAACAAAAAATATGATTTAAAAAAATAAAAATGCTTTTGAAATATACCTACTATATTCCATATTTGATAAAAAAAATTGCCAACCCTACCTCTAACTAACTCTTCGGGATTACAGGCGTGATGTTATGTTAAATTATCCACAAAAAATAAGTTTATTAATATTTTTTGTTGTTAAAAAAAAATAGTAGGTACTTATCGCTGTCCCCGGCGAATAAAATCGTAATCGTAAAAACTAAATTTTACAGGAAAAATAAAAAACAGTTTTTTGTGAATATCTTATTAACTAATATACTTAGCGGAATTGTTAAAATACCAAAAGAAAAGTGATTTTTTACATTCATTACAATACACCTTAAAATCTCGTAACTTCTGAAATAACCGTAGGAAATGAATGAAAAAAATTGACAGAGTGTAATCGGACCTCTAAATATCGAGTATGCAATAAAGTTAAAACTATCGTAATAGCACATTACCATTTTACCAGAAATAAATATTTGTAATACAGGTAATTTAGTAGCGAAAATTAAGAAAACATTCAGATTTTTTCTGCAATCATTTAATTAATCACCGAAGCTATAAAAAGAGTGTATATTTTGAGTGCGTGACAAAAACACGAACGATACACTTGCGTGCATAATCGTTGGACAGCGCACGTGGTGTGTTACTCTGGCGGCCAATTTAACGATACATTAATTCGCGAAGCAGTGAACAAACGATGAAGTATTAACACATGAGTACACATACACTGATAAACATGATACGGTGGACGTGTGTAGAATTCGAAAGGTTTTTTTTATGTCTTTACATTTTTCACGCATTTTTTGTCTTAATAACTAACCGATAAAACGCTCAACAATTTTTCAAAGGTTAAGTACTTAATGCAATATGATAATGTCTTATTTATGGAAGCCATTATTATTTTGAGTGAAATCAGCTCAAAATAAAAATGAAATGAATTGAAATGCGACTCGCTACTCAGCTGTACCTTTGTAAAATGAATGAAAGTGTAAAGAAAAGAAAAAAATAATTAGGTAATGCCACAAACAATCAGCTACAGCTTAACGTCAAACAAACAATAACACAAACGTAAACGACCATAAAGATAAAAACAGTAAAGTCCACGATCAAGTCCATAATCCATGTTTTACATTACTAATCCTATCAAAAAACCAGCTCTACGTTTACCAGCACTATAACATCATCTTCATCGCTTCGTTTCCCACAGTAACCGAGAAAATGCATTCATTTTGTGCTATCCATGTCCAATTTTATCCAATTTTTAATGGCGCTACCGCGGCGGAGCGGCCAATATCGCAAATTATAGTGTTCACAGATTACGTCGGGAGTTACCTACGTGACGGGCGGTGCCTGCGAGTGGCCGCCAGTGTACACGATAACCTGTACGCTGAGTGAACATGTCTTATAGTGTAAGTACTGCGCTTCCGCGTCGATATGAGAAAATGTGGAAAGTAAATTCTTAAAAATAAACGTGGGTGGATTATTCGCTCCCGCAGTGTAATCGCGGTTTGTATAGGTATAGATTATGTTGGTCGGTATCGCAGCTTGAGGTATACAAAGCTTACATTGTATGTAATAGGTATTTTGTATTAGCGTTCATAATTATTAAGAAACCGGCGGAAAATAAGTATTAAACAGGATTCACTAATTAGATGGTTGTCATTAGCTATCGTGCAGTGCATTTAAGTATCACGCAGCTGGTGCCAAGTAAATTACAAATATTTAAGTTAACAAATTGGAGACTTACGTAGTTTCATTAAAAATTTAGTCGTGACCGCATCGACTTTTAGATACATAAATTATTTTACCGCTGCGTCCTAAAAAGTAATTTTAGGACGCTGCGGTAAAGTAAAATCAAATAGGTACTCGGAGGTTTGAGAAGACAAGAGAGCTGGCCACTCATAATATAAAAAAATCGAATGAAAGTTGAGCTGAGCTGAATTTTCTCGGTTTTTTTATTTTTTAATATTGTGTTCCTGAACCTAGGCCAAATAAATTAATATTCTTTCTTTTCTTTAAAGACGTAAAACAAAGAAGCTAAAGTAGAAATCCTTTTTACTATTAACCTTAGATTATTTTAATACGTCTAGATAGTGTCGCGCTGCAAAAGTACCAAAACAAACAAACCATCTTTGTGATGCTGGTGTGCGTGACAGCTACGTCCTCGCGCCACGTCATTGTGCCGTCACTGTGCTTTTCTAGTGTGCATGCATTTAGCGGCCAACAGTTGGACGCTATTTTTAGGGTTCCGTACCTCAAAAAGAAAAAACGGAACCATCGTTACCATCGAACGGTCGTTATAGGATCACTCGTGTGTCTGTCTGTCTGTCTGTCACAGCCAATTTGATCTGAATTTAATGGGCCGATTAAGTTAAAATTTGGTACACATATGTATTTCTGTGACTCAAACACGAACGTGTAACGTAAATAAATGAATTTTGAATATAGGGGTCACTTTTGGGGGGAAAACATGAAAATTAAAAAAAAAGCTATACTAACAGTACCGTGTGACATATGAAAGGGCTTGTTGCGAGGATCTTAAAAATATTTTAAATATAATTTTAAAAATAAACCCTTTCAAAGATATTTAAGAAATTCGATGAAAATTGACAATTCTCCCCCTTATCTCCAAAACTACTGGACCTAAAACTTTGAAAAAAATTCATAGTATGGCTCTTTACTCATAAATTACAAGAAAACTTATAAAAGGTCTTAAAATAACATAGTAAATCTCTCAATATTGTGCGTACAAACTTCCATTTGCAGTTGGAATGTATAGGAGAACATGTTTTTCAACTACAGTGTTAAGTTTGTTACGGGGATAAATAAATTCATCTCAACTATGGAACCCTCCATTGCGCGTACTCCGACATGCACTTGACCGGTTTTTTTTTCGTCGAATTCACAGCTTTGACTGTCCATCTATCTAGACGTATATAAATCTTTGCTACTAACATACAATTAAAAGACTATAAACGACATGAACTTGGTTGGATTATTATTACGAATATTCGCCGTAGGAATTACAACTATGCTCCTACCTACAAACTCAACCTTAGATAATTATCTATGGTTCATAAATTTCCTTCTACCCTCGCTACACCAGTATTTATCTATGCCAGTACCCTCATTTCAAATCTGTTCTGTAATCAAGCGTGGTCCATCGCAGGCGCAGCACGTGCTCTGCGAGAGAATTACGCGAACCAGCGACTCGATCGCCGCCGCTAATGTACTAACACGTAAAATTGATGTAAAAAAAGAGGGTAGGTACACGCGTCTGTGCAGGATAGTTTGTGTTTTGATACATGTTTCCTTAGGGTAAGCGCACATGAACCTACCGACAACTACCGGTGGCTATCATCACTTGCTGCAGTGTTGCGTACTGTTGTAGCGGGTGGCTGCCAGCGGCCACACGTGAATGAAAAATTCATGCAAAACGTATGAAAAAGCATGTGAACTGCTTGTCGCTGGGCTACTGGTGGCTATGGCCGGTGGCTTTTTGCACCTAGCCTAAGATCGGTCATACAACAACGGCTGTCCAAATTGAGAGCTATTTATGATTTATGATTAACCATACATTTCTTGACGTTTAAACGTCTCATAGCTTGGAGCAACGTTTATAAGTATAAACGTTACGGTATTTTTGTAGTGTTTTTTTCTTCTCAGCTCTTTGGCTGGTATTTGCAACATTTACGGACCGAAGCCAGGTAAATGCAGCGTGTGGTGTGTTATTTTGAGGATGTGTTATGATGAGGACGTATTTCATTTTCATCTATTTGCATGAACTTTCTGACAATTTGACATGTATTTAAAATTGCAGCTTTTTGTAGGGTGATATAGAGGGTTTCTTTTAGGTTTAGTAATTTAAGGCTATGAAGAAGGTGATTCGTGATAACGCCGGTTGTGGAGAGGACTATTGGGACCACGTACACTTTTTGTTGGCGCTATATTCTGGTTACTTCATCTCTGAGTTCTGCGTATTTACTGTTATGTGTGTTGGGAACGGCAATATCTATTATAGGTAAGTAACTTTCATTATTTACATATAAATTATATTTTTAAATATTACAATGAAATTATATAAAAATATAAAAAATAGTATCCCCACCGGTATCGGGAACAGGGTCCAAGCTACCAGCGGTCAGGGCTCCAGAGAAAGGAACCTCCTAACAATGCGAGCCGTGTCCAGGAGTACCGCTTTCTGAATCAAGCCCTTAATCCAGCTGTCCAACGAGAGCCTCCTTAGGTGTTGGTCGAGGCTCTTGGCAATTAAGCCATTGGCTGATACGACTATCGGCACAATGATTGCTGAGTCCACATCCCACATGTCGACAACCTCGCGAGCCAAGTCAAGATACTTGATTTGTTTATCTTTCTCGGCTTTCACGAGGTTCCCGTCATGCGGGTGTAAGTAACTTTATTATTATTATAAATAAAATTTTACATTGCAGATTACTTATATAATCATTAACAATTAAATATTTCAAATAATAACCTCATTCGATTATTATTAATACTATACATTGCACAGCTACAAAATTTAGGACATTGTCATAATAACCCTTTCAAAAACCAAAGTCTGTTACATCAACTTAAGAATGTATGCGCAAAAAATGACATTGACTGGTCAGAACCTTCAACCTTTTGCTTAAAACAAAAGGATTAAATACTCTTGCGCAAGTCCGGTCAGACTCATGTATAGTGATGTGACAGGACATGCGCATAACCTGCGATGTTTATTTATAGCTGGTGTTGCCAGTCTGACTCTGTTCTGCCCAATTGGCCTTTTTTACATTCAGGAAAACACAACAGCGAAGACAAGGTTATGTTTTCCTCGTGTAAGTATCTATTTTCGTTGGGAAACCCTTATTTAAGTTTCAATAAATAATTATTTACTATTTCAGTATTTAAATTTTAATAATAGGGTATCTAATCCTAGTTTTTTATAATTATGGATACTCTTCGTCATTTGAAATGCGAATCGGTTCAAATCAGCTCATTGACCTAATCCAATTTTTTTTTTTGCGAATTTCAAGACTTTCAATCTTTTCCTAGGACTTGTCTCGGCTTTTTTATGATTAGTAGCTACTAGTAGAGACAGTATATTACAGAGGGCTTGGCACAATTTTTTTTCTTCTGAAATCGTATAATTTAAATACTATTTACGATACGGGGTTGAAACGATATTTTATTGGTCATGGGGTCCGAGTGCTCATCGAGTATTCCGGGACATCACCAAGCGGTCGGTCGACTATCTTCACGTGACCAGAGGGTTGGACAATTTTTTGGCAATGCTGCCAACCTTTTGGGCACTTTTCCCACTGACAGCGATGCGGATGAATTTTTTAAAGCCCAATGATTTGTTCTTACATATTTTTTTTTTTTCCTCTGTGTACATAATTTGTATATTTTAGTGTTAAATGTATATTTTAAAATAAATGTACGGTATTCTTTAGTCATCATTTTCATGATTGTTATGAATTAGAATTAATTTTATAGAAGGCAATTCTATGTTTACTCTAAGTGAGTACTTAGACCGTAGGTCTTGAATTCATAATTAAAAAAAGAAAAAAATATAAATCTGCTGTTAGACTACTAAGTTCTCACATACAATCATCAATATAATTTCTAAAATAAAGAAAGGGTACGTTTTCTCACATTAACAGTAGCTTATCATCATTAATATCAGTATTACAACTCACCCCATCAAAGTTAGCGTGGCACAATCTGTCATTTTTGACATGTCGACGCGACGCGACGGTGCATTGCGCAGGGGCAGTTTATTCGACGCAATCATTTAGTAAGAAAATGTTTATTTTCAACAAATAAATTAATACTAATACCTTGCTTTACCTAACTTGTGTTTTGAAATTAATTTTATTAGTAATATAAATTAATAAATATATATATATAAAAATGGAAAACTGTATTTAAATAAATAAATTAAATATTTTGCTTTTTTTTTAAACCCGGAGTCTTGTTTTGCATTTGGGTGTTGGAAATAGGGTGTCCCCTTATTACTTGGGACCTAAATATAATTGGCCACATGACTGGTAGGTGTTTAAAAATCTGTTTCTACCCCTTGAGGAATTACAGGTGTGATGTAATGGTAATTATAATTCATTTAAAGATTTTGTCGATTTGCTCAATGAGGTTTTTCAAGTAAATTCACGTCACCAGTTGGCACCACTTTTACAAGAGGTCTTCCATTTAAACCAACAATGAATATTAAATATATGATACACATACATACATACATAAACTCACGCCTTCTTCCCATGGGGGAAAATATATGATGACGTTCATAATTTATTTTAGTTTAGTTTATTTCTGTATCTATCTATCCGTGACATCACTGTGGGCCCTATCAGAATACCAGCGCTGCGACATTTATTTTTTAAATATCGCAGCATATGCTGAGATAGGAGCCTTTTGGCCTCGTACAGGACTTTCTGCTTTTGTTTTAATTTTACCTTGTTTTTTTCATTGTTATTTTATTTTATTTTTATTAATGTTTTAAGGTGAAGGTGTTTAGTTTAATTTTTTTAGTTTAATTTAGTTTAGTTTATTTTTTTTATTTTTTTATTCCCTGTGCGAGTCTCAATAAATACTTTTTCTTTCTTTCTAATTCAGTCATGACTAAAAAAAATGGCGTTTTGACACTTTTGATAGGTGCCCGGACCTGACGTTCCAGTGCTGTCATCTAGTGAATGTCATTTCAGAAAACTCTTATTGTGAAATCCAGAATTTTTGTTTTAATTGTTGAACATGTTTCTATTTAAATTGTCAGCGGAATAAAGTAGTATCTAATTACGTGGCGTAAGCTCAAGATACGTTTAATTATTTTTTAAATTATGCTTTTACTTTCCAAAATACTTTCATACTTAATAACTTTCCTAACATTTAATTATCTACGATTAATTAGATTTTTCAATTATTGCAAATTCTATATTTTATTTTATTCTAAAATCATAACGTATTCTGCAACCGGATGTGGTTGCATTTATCTTCCACATAAATAACACAGAAGGCCAAAATCAGAAATATTAAAACTTAAATAATTTATGACTAATTACAAAAAAAAAAGCTTAATATCATCATAAAGTAAACCAGTTTTCCGTACTACCACACTTTAATTATTTCTATTCCATAATCTTTAATTACACATAATGTATGAGCGTTGCTGATCGATTCGATGCGGCTGCGTGGAAGCGCAAACGCTGCGCCCGCGCAAGTCACGTGACTAACGCGTGGCTTATGTATCATGTACCACTATAAAATGAATCTGCACAGAAGGTTTACTCGAGGCGAGACAAGAATGACCAGTACCCTACTTGCGTAATAGACCTATGTCCAATTTTTTTTTGTCAGACTTGTAGATTATTAAAAAATATTGAACACGTATTTTTTCTTTTTTGACGTAATCAAAAGATTACGGCGATACATTGAGTTAAAATGTGGCATGACGTCACGCCTTGCTAGATTTAATACTGCGTTGTGATGTAGCGAGCCCCCACTCCCCAAATTGAATGCGTGTTTTGGAAGTTATTTTTGATTAATATGATAAAGCAAAAAATACGTGTCAAATATTTTTTTAATTTCTGAAAGATGAACTAAATAGAATTTGTTTTTTTTACGTAACTACCCTATTCTGATTTAAATATCAAAACGGGAAGTCCCAGTCGCGTCGTAGCAAAACTAAGCTCTAAATACGTTAGTGCGTAGCACTGCTACGAAATTGCGTAGCAAATGCTACTAATTGCTACACAATTAGCGTAGGCCATAATTTCTGCTTCATTTCGTTCACCACAATTTTTGAACCTTCTGTGGTTATTTTTAATGTAAAAGCATTACACCCCATGTCCACAGAGGTTCGGATTGATCTGCATTTGAGTACTTTATGATGATTACGAACTAATCTTGTTTGCAAATCAGCTTTACTTGGTGTGAATTTTAGAAAAAAGCTTGTTGACACTTTTTTTGATCTGGGAAAGTAAAATATAGTTCGTAAGCTGGTTGTAATGGCTCCGATGTGTACACAATGGCTCTCCAACGATTTGAGTGGATGACATTTTAATTATTATGGGAAACGGTTGTGATTTTTGACGATTTAAAAGCAGAAAATAATAATTACTGTTTTTTTTTTAACGTGCTCTCCGTGAGGGCCGACTAAAGTGAAAACTTGAACAAGGTCGCCTTGGTGGAAGAAAAATACTTGCATAGAACATTGATCCGTAACGTAATATAAATAAAGAGCACAATCGCGTTTATAAAACCTTTAAAGTAAAAATACTTGCATAGAATATTGATCCGTAACGCTATATAAATAAAGAGCACAATCGCGTTTACAAAAATTAGGTGTCGTTACAGTGTCGTGAAATCAATGGTTTAGTCCCATCTCAAAAATGCCCAACGCGCCTAAAGAAGTTTTCACTTCAAAAAAATATGTTTCGGATTATTAATTTCAGACCGAATTTGTTTATTCTTATTGCAATATTTTGTTTCGGATGGTCACACTCACGTTGCACTAATGTGTCCCTATCTCTATCTAACAACTTCTTTGAAACTTGTAGGAAAAGCGCCGGTGCAAAAGTACAAGTGTAATCTTCGAATTACCAAGATTGACTGATTTACTCGTAGTTTTCTTCTTTTCGTGTGGTGACTAACCTGGTGTCAGAGTTTTAAAGCTACCTACCCATGGGCCTCTGACTTAGCTTCACATGCCGTCGAGAAATATCTCTCAGGCATACCAGTTAAGGCGGGAGGAAACGCCCGGGTGTCACCGTTGTGTGGATTGCCCGGAGGACACGGTGGAGCATACGGTGGAGGTCTGCCCGGCTTGGGCGGAGCATCGCCGTGTCCTCGTGGAGGTGATCGGCGGCGGTGATCTCTCGCGTCCGGCCCTGGTTCAGGCCATGGTACGGAGCGAGAGGAAATGGCAGGCTGTCACCTCCTTCTGCGAAGCGGTAATGCTCGCGAAGAAGAAGGCGGAACGCGTGAGGGAGAGGCAAACCTCACGCCCTCACGCCCCTAACCGCCGCAGAGGAGACGCCTTGGGCGTCGGGAATCGAGAACCGATTTCCGGCCACCGTAGAGCAATGGGTAGCTCGCCGTCTGATAAAGACCAGGCCCGGGTCGACGGCGCGTTGTGTTCCACGCGCGCCTCAAAGAGATGTCAGCAGAATTGACGGGGTTGGCTAGGGCCAATGCCTGCCGGGGGTGCGAAGAAAACCGATAGGGAAATCGTGGTCCCCGGCAACAGGGCAACCGAAGGAACACTGGTGGGTTTTAGTCAGTAAGAGTCTGACATGCCCTCCCACTCCCCCCAGAGCGGGAGAAGTTATTTGATAATGAATGCGAAAAGTCAGAGGTGCGTGCCTTGGGTTCGAACTCGAGACCTATGACTTGGCAGTCTGACAGTCACACCATTAGGGTATCATTGCTACTCGTAGTAAGAACCTAAAACATTGTTTCTCTGCTTTGCTGATATAATGCTCAATATTATTGCCAATCTACCGCTCAGGTTAGGTGATTAAAAAAATAATAAGAAAACATCTAACAACTTACGTAACAATTAATATCACTATAGTTTCAGAAGAAACACTTAATTTGTCAGTCTTTCAATAAGAAGTGGCGTCAAATCATTGAATAAATGTTTGTTGGTCAATTAGCTGAAACAGCTGGAGTGAGCCGAAGTGATCCGAAGTGAGCCGAGTACCCTGGCCACAAAACAAAGGCTCAGCGACCCCCCGGAAGCATTGAGTTGTACTAGCCTCGGGTTACAACTTGGATGTGCGGGCGCAAATTAAAAGGTTTTGCGAATGTCAGCGTGATGTCTGGGAAATATATCATCTACTCACATTCTTTTTATAGGAAACAAACAAAAAAAAAAGGCACTCCGGGAGTGCCGACATGGACAATTTAATATTGTGCAGGAAATGATGTATCGCGCGTCGATGTCTTTTTAATGTTCAAAAGCTGAAGTCGTAAGTGTCGCAAAATCAATTGTTTAGTAGGTACCATCTCAAAAACGCCCAACGCACCTAAAGAAGTTTTCACTTCAAAAATAACAAAAAAAAAAACGATGTAAACCAGATACTTTATATTTAAGTTTAGATGACTGTTTCGATTAAAAACTATACGTAATTTGAAGTTATAAGTGTTATAACGACTTTCAACAAATTTTATTTACAGAAATCAAACACCATATTTCCAGCATATTTTTAAGCAGGTTGGTGCCTTGCAGACCTTTGTGAGGAGACCATTAGACTCTTACCCAGTAATACTCACCAATAAGTATTTTTTTACCAACAGACAATAAAAATATGCAATAATAGGACTTGTCGTGATGGCCCAGTGGTTAAAAAGGCCTCGCTTCTCAAGCACGAGATTGTGGGTTCAAATCCGGGCAAATACCAATGTGACTTTTTCAAATTCATACGTACTTTCTGAGTTTATCTTGAACATTACTAACATCGGTGAAGGAAAACATCGTGAGGAAACCTAGACTTATAGTCAATATAAGTCTGGAATCGCCAACCCATCTTGAGCGCGCGTGGTGATCAATGCTCGTGCCTTCTCTGTATGAGAAGAGGCCTTTGCCCTGCAGTGGGACAATAGTAAACATATTATTATTATAATAATAGGACTTATAAATCGCGTCAGGCTCTCAACTTAGACCGCACACACACGGTCCACCGCCCCATCCTTGCGTTGGTTGCGTGAAATGTAAAATTTTTGCTATTCATTGCGGGTTCGAGCTGTTTTTCTGACACTCGCGCCTTTCGTACGGAGCCAGCCCTTTATTAGGGGACGATGTGTACAGTTGCGGATAAAAGTGCAACGCTTGGTAATTTATTTTAGTTTCGCACAAAAAAAGGTTTATTTTAAATTAGTTGCCTTTAATATTCTTACATATATTTAAATATAAAAGTGAGTCTATTAATAATTTTGTTTTGTACCTGTATGATGAAAAAAAACTTTTCTACAAAAATACAACCGACTTTCAAACTACAAAGTGAAAAATAACTTTAATTTCGGAAGTCGGTGTCTTTTGTATTTTTTGTAAAAAAGTTTTTTTTTCACTTTTTAGTGATTTGGTTTGTAATTTATCTAAGTTACAATGGCCTTATGTCAACTGCTCATCAAAAATACCCAAATCGCTATAGATGTGGCTATAATATTTGAAGAGTTCCCTTGATTTCTCCAAGATCTCATCATCAGATCGTGACCAAATGACAATGGGAATTTTTCAAATCGGTCCAGCCGTCTTCGAGTAATCGGGGAACATAAAAAAAAATGAAGTCGGTAAAAATACATTACATGGATGAAATTTTATAACAGTAGTTTTATTAAAGAACAACAAAAACGCCACGTGTGGCAGCTAGTCTTAATTAAGACATAAAAAAATTAACATATCTAACCATTATGTGTTTTAATTATTTAAATAATTCAATAGTAATCTTGAACTCCCACGCTTAATAACTTCATCGCCATATCAAGAAATAATTATCTTGATTTAGACATTAACCTGATTTTATTATTTTTTACTAACAGAAACCCTTTTTAAGAAATGTTAGTAATGATAGGTGTTATCATTTATTTCTATAAGTGGCAATTTATAATAATAACGAAAATAATTCAGCTAATTTATTTTATAACTTAATTAAAAGTTTGAAATCGAAGCAACGTCGCTATTAAAGCGAGCTCTTTGTTGATCATTCTTAAACTATAACGTTCAGGTGCTAGCATAAAGAAACGGGTTCCCGGTTAAGACAAGTTGGTACAGATCGGTGCGGGTAAAATAGTCGCGTGTTAACTTATGCGCTTACAGATTTAAGAAACAGCTAAAACATGTAATCGTTTCTTTCCGAAGATTAGCTTGCAGCGGTCTGAGAGATTGAGTCGGGTCTTAAAACCAAACTTCTTTATACAAGGACCCATAAACAATATAGTTGTACAAAGAGCTTAGTGATCTAATCGACTCTAAGCGACTAGAATCATTTTTAATATTTTGTAAATTTCGACGTTCAAAAGTGCCATACATGGGCCTATTTGAAATAAATGATTTGACTTTGACTTTGACTTTGAATCTACACCTTGATGTTACAAAAAACAACCAATTAAACAACGAAAAAAATAAAATTAAAATTTTATAAAATAAAATAGTGGCAACGCTTTGTTCCTTAACTAAAATGTCCTCGTAACACTTCTGTCAGAAACAGTACTTATACTAAGATACTGCAAGTACTGCACATAGCCAGCATTCCGGGCGAGTTTCAACAAATTGTGCCAACATACCTCGGGGGCATCTATAGGGCGACCCTATGTTGTGATTGTAGCAATAATAATTAGTTCAAGTGATGAGTAATGTTTAAGGGAGAGTTTGAATAGAAAAGACGTAATTTTGCGAATATTTAATTTGAAAAAGGCATGTATTTGAATCGAACGTCAAATAATTACGATTTTCCTCTTCTACAAATATCACTAAACACTCTAAATACAAATAATAACGGTAAATTAATTGTAAGGGTAATCTACATAATGTATATTTCCCGATTGACACTTTTGACCCCACCCACTTTTCATAAAACTCATACGCCATGCCACCATACATACTGGAAGGGAACCCTCCGGGAGGGTTCCCGGCATAAAGTTAACCATCGCGGACGGTCAACGGCATTAGATTTAAAACCGTGTTACAAAACACTGTGAAACAAAGTAAAATTGTGTTTTCAGGGAGTCTTGTCGCTATAACTAGTTCCCAACCTTTAAAATTTTTTGTGAATATTTGTAAACGTGAAAAAAAATATTAAAATGTTTGAATTTTAAAACCAATGCAACTAATAAATCTTGTTAAAATATACATCAGATTTTATTTTCACGGTTTATAATGCTGTATTCGCTAAGAAAAATCTACATTTAAAATGAGCCCTCCGCGAGGGCTCCCGGCATCCCATATGCGACTAGGTGAACTTCAGGAGGACTCCCGGCACTGAACGTGTCATATGATATTGGTTCCATTGAGAAAGTTGTACAACTTGCTGGTCTGTACCACATCTTTAAATTTGACCATATACCTTTCTGAAACACCCTGTCATAAATCTATACTCATCATCATCATCATCAGCCTATAATGTTCCCACTGCTGGGACACAGGCCTCCTCTCTGTGAGAGGGAGTGGGCCGTAATCCACCACGCGGGCCCAGTGCGGGTTGGTAGATGTCACATGTCTTCGAATTTTCGGTTCTAGGACATGCCGGTTTCCTCACGATGTTTTCCTTCACCGTTTTGAGAGCAGTGGTGATGAAATAATTCACATAAAGCGCCTCTCTGGGTTCGAACCTACGACCTACAACTTGTAAGTCACGGCGGCTACCACTGGGCCACCACTGCTCCTGAATACTGAATTCATTTAATAATAATTTGAAGTTTCTTTCTTGAGAATCGTTCGTCATCTCCCTAAGTGACTAATCCTAAAGTAACGCAAATTTCTAGTAAAATAATTCTTTATCGAGCACAAATAAAAAACAAAATTCTTTAATAGAACTTAACCCAATCATTATGTTATCAATTTCTGATCGACCCTAGAGTTCATTCTTTAAACAGCTGTTGTCAGTAATTTTACATAACATAACATAATATTACGTCTTGTTTCCCCGAAAGGTTGGGCAGAGGTGTCCCTGTAGCAGGCACACCCATATTTCGCCAGTAATGTTTAAGTCCCATGTAATAGGAGGCGAGCCTATTGCCATCAACCGGGCACAAATCCAGACTCAGGGCTGCTACTGAGAAATTTCAGATGGAAAAACCCAATAACACTTTGTCCGACCCGGGAATCGAACCCAGAACCTCATACTCAGTAGTAGCGCTTGTGACCACTAGACCAACGAGGCAGTCTACCAACGAGGCAGTCGAGCACAAACAAAAATTGAAATTCTGCAATAGAACTTAACCCAATCATTACGTTATCAATGTCTGATCGACCCTAGAGTTCATTCTGTAAACAGCTGTTGTTAGTAATTTTAGTAATTAGAAATGTTCCTGAATGGTACCTTTGTATATTAAAACGCTTTGCTATCTAATATTCTAACATTCCGAGCTAAATTCTTTGTGAGAATGGGCTTAGAACGGAATTAACTTGGAATGTAATAATCGACGAACCATGAAATCGTCGTAATATCTTATTTGCAGGTGCTCTGGAAACCAATCCTGAAATAATCTGTAATTATATTAAAACGAAGGCAGATTACTGGGTAGGTTTCTATAACGTTCAATTGTAAAGCCTATTTTAATAAACTTTTAAAAATGCTGCTATAGTTTGACCAATACCTTTGTACCGCGCATTAGGAATACGCGGCGAGGCAGGGGGGGGGGCAGTGTTGACCGAGCGGCGGGCGGGACGCCGTGCGCCGAGAGCTTTGACTAATTAGCGGCCTGCACTGCTCCCCCGTCTCGCCGCGCGCCTTCGTACTGCGGTATTGGTCAAACTATAGTCAAAGTCAAATTGTTTATTTCAAATAGGCATATAAAATAAATAAATTTTGTGTATTGGGACTTACACAGGAGAGCACAAATTAAACTTATCTTATTTATAGCAAATAATTAAACATAAATAAAAAAAACAGTGGCACTCCGGGAGCGACAGAAGTGAAAACTTAAAAAAACTTTTTTACTCCACTGTGTCGGTAAATTGCGTTACAGTGTCGCGAAATCAATGGTTTAGTCCCATCTCAAAAATACCCAACGCGCCTAAAAAAGTTTTCACTTCAATAAAAAACAAAGTAAAATTTAAGCAGAAAGTCCTGTACGAGACCAAAATACTCCTATCCTCCTATGTTTAAAAGGTGCTTTTGAACGTCAAAAATTAACAAGAAAATAGAATTTATTGACTCTAGTCGCCCCTTCCAAAAGGTAGTTTGGAGAAGAATGGGCAAGAAACGCCACCATTACTCTTTTAAAATGTTTTATAATATTTTGCATACATTTAATATTGTTCTTTGCTTTGCACAAAGAAAACTGAATGTGGGTAGGTACAGTCATGGAAGTTAATTGGTTACCAAATTGACACACTATGTCTATTTGCCGTGTTATACAACTTTCAAAGAATGAAAGTTGTGATTTCATTATAATGACAATTTATGTAAGTTGGTAGTCAACTTGATAAGTGCTAATTACACAATTAATGTTTTTTTTAATGACACGACATTTAGATTTAATAGTTGACATTGTGTATTTCCTTATTATTACAATGAGAAAATTTTATTGAAAAAAAAAATCTAACTAATCTATGTATAAATTCTAAACTTAATTAATTTTTTTTCCAATTTCAATTTGACAAACGTGTTTTTTTTTTAAATAAAAATGGGTTTTCTATGTTTGCATGCCTAAATTTCAAATATATTTTACGGGGATCACAAAATGTTGTAAACACTTTTATCTTATGAACCAACTATCTAAGCAAATAATTGTGACTTTACGTTATAGATAATAAATTTTGAAAGAACAAGAAAAAAAAATAAGAACTATCCAATTAGTTTAACAACATAACATAACATAACATCACGCCTTTTTTCCCCGAAGGGTTGGGCAGAGGTGTCCCTGCAGCAGGTACACCCACATTTCGCCAGTTATGTTTAAGTCCCATGTAATAGGGGGCGAGCCTATTGCCATCAACCGGACACAAATCCAGAGTCCGAGCTGCTACTGAGAAATTCCAGATAGAAAATCCCAATAACACTGCCCGACCCGGGAATCGAACCCAGGACCTCATGCTCAGCAGTAGCGTTTGCGACCACTAGACCAACGAGAATTAGTTTAAGTCATTAGTAAAGGCTTTCATACGGTCTGCAAATTCTGCTGAAACCCGTTTAAATACAGGACAACAAGTTTGAAGAATCTTTGACCGTCCCTTCTCACTCTGTTGTAAAATATTGCAACATAATCAGGGCCAATTTATTCTTCCACACTCTGTATTCCAATAAGGAACGAATTCAAATAATTAAAAGCCAATTTGCCAGCACCCTGAATCGCAATACTTCCCATAAAAATCGCCACGCGACCGCTTTAGTTACGGGTATGCGTAGTTACCAAATACAGAGTAACAACCACTAACCCCCTACTCCAAGGCAATTTCAACCCTATTTCCCTTAAAATTCGGTTGGTTCTTTGTTGTGTACATTTCGTGAATTGAAGAAAATAAGCATGAAATAGATAAATAAGATTTAACATGGGTGAAGAATCGTATGTATTTCAGGGGCGTGTTCGGCGCGTGCGCATAGTTAGGCGAGTTTTCCCGTGACTGTTTCAATTATAGCAAATTGGATGTTAGACGGATTTTAATGTTAGTGGCTGTGGCTAAATACTTATAATTCGCTCGCTGATTGTAAGAAAAATAAGAGACGGCATAACGGTGGCCGATTTTTTGTAGAAACTAAATAAAACAGTAGAGATCAAATATATAACACACTCGTCCTCCAAACATACATCATCTGGCTAGCCTTTTTCCAACTATGTTGGGGTCGGCTTCCAGTCTAACCGGATGCAGCTGAATACCAGTATTTTACATGGAGCGACTGCCTATCTAACCTCCACAACCTAGTTACTAGGTAACACGATACCCCTTGGTAAGACTGGTTGTCAGACTTTTTGGGTTTCTAACTACCCGTAACGACTGTCAAAGATGTACAAATGACAGCCGGGACCAACGGCTTAACGTGCTTTCCGAGGCACGGAGGGGTCTTGGTATGTAAAGATGGTCACCCATCCACAGCCCAACCGCGGCAAATGTAGCTTAACCTGATCGATCGACCCGTGCAGCAAATATATCAACGCACTCGTCCTACAAAACGTAGGTCTAAATAACGTAGGGCGAAATAATCTGACCGATTGTAGAACCTACAAAAAGTGTGACGTGTGCGAGCGCGCTTAATATAAATTTTACGCCCCGGGTCGGCCTTCTGGAGAGTGTGGCTCTCCAGAAGGCAAGACCAAATGAAGCGAGCACGATAGTGTGGATGGCGCCCTCTCCTCCTCTCGTCGTCGCTCGCCTCGCGTGCGCTCCGCTCGGTGTCGGTTTTTTGACCGGAGTCAAAGGACACGAGGCGCGAGGCGTGGCGAGCAACTGAATAAGACGAGAGTGTGGATGGGTAGCACTTGTGCAGCCTCCGCTTGCCGCGGCTCGTGCACGGGCCCCCACGAGGCGCACTCGCGAGAGTGTGGACCCGGGGTTAGGTCTTCTTCTTTTTCGTGTGGTTAGTGACTAATCAGATGTCAGAATTTTTATTCACCCATGGGCCTCTGACTTTGTTCCACATGCCGTTGAGAAATATCTCTCAGGCATGCCGGTTTCCCCACGATGTTTCCCGTCACCGTATTTGAAGCAACTGATAATTTTAGAATACGCACATGAATCTGAAAAGTCAGAGGTGCGTTCGAATTCAAGACCTATGACTTGACAGTCCGACCGGCGGCGGCGGTCACACCACTAGTGCACCTAGTAGTCTAGAACTCTAGAATAGGTGCCTTTTTTTGGTTGGTAAATTTGCGAGAGAGCGTGTCAAACTCTTACTGACTAAAACCCACCCGTGTTCAAAATTCAATTCAAAAGTCATTTATTCAAATTAGGCTGAGAATCAGCACTTTTCGAACGTCAAAATTACATAAGACAGTCCCCCAAAAACGCCCACCCTTCACCAACGTTCGTTCCTTTCGGACTTCTTCGCAACCCCGACAATAGGTGCCTGTGATTCAATGCACCTATTCAATTTTAATGTATGTATAGCCAGGACTATTTCCAGCGTTGTTGAGTTGGCTAGGGATCGACCAGATAGGGTGGACAAACTGTTATTGACTCGAATGACAGCCATCGAACAGTCATTTTATTTAGGTTATAACAGTATTAAATTAATTACGTGTCCATCTTGTGACAACTAGCTGTGATGACGGCTCAACGTACTCTCTAAAACCATTTTAAATCTAGGCATTGTAAGAAAATCGTGCATTGGATATAAAGAAACTACTTTCTCCACTTACATAGTTAATACACTACACAATTTGGTCGCCCGCACCTACATCCACGTTCCCAATAAAAGATCCACAAAGCGCCGCTTTACGAAATAATTATTAACAGAAAAACCACAAAAAACTATTCGAAATTAGTTCCCGATGACAGTCAAAAAATATATGTATATTTTTTTGTAGGTTATGTTTGTAAAAAACGATGGTTGAAGCGCCATGGTCGACGCGCGGTCCCTTTTTGCCCAGCAGGACATCGCCCGTTCCGACTTTTGGTACTAAATTTCTGTGTGGCATATTTATTCGGTCCTGAGATTATTTTCTACTAGGATTTTATGATAATCGGGTTCCCTAACGAGTAATGAATTACGTTTGCGCATAGATACGGGACTTTAAAGGGCATGGGTGACAATTGGGTTCGTTTTTGTCGTTCGTTTCATGATAACCATCTCGGTCGTGTTGGTGAGGCGATTAGAAGGTAATTATTGCTTTAAAGTGTCGATGTTTCTCGCGTTTCTGCTGTTAAACCTGTTTTAGTTAACGTCTTTTTAAGCCTCGTTAACTTTGACATGTTTTAATTTAATTTTAATAACTGAAAAACTTTAATGGTTAAGAAAGAAAAATACCTAGGTTATAAGGTTTTCACATCTATTATAGGCATCATCCATCGCAAAAAGAGGTGTGTTATAAGTAAGTCTATCTAATTACCTGTGGCATTATAGCCTCCCAAACGGATTCTTTCATTGGATATCTTGAAGTTGTCACATTATAAAGATTTTCCTACCATTCGTTTTTTTTTTTCTTTTCTTTAGTCCAGTAGCCAGAAGAATATGCCCTTCGATAATTCTAAAGTTTTTGATTTTCGCTGAGTGGATAACTTTAGTGAGTTACGGGACAGTTTAATTTTTCCATGGATGGAACCTATCTGTTAGCATTTTCACAAATAAAAAGTTAAGATAGTACTAATAAAAAAACAGTAAAGTATTTAAATTTTATTTATTTAACCAACAGCCAAATGGATAACAGTTGTTTAAGAAACATAGATCCAATTACAGGTTCTCACGGATAAAAACAGAAAAAGTAGTAAAATCTTAGCATCACTAACAAGCACGATAAAAAAGATTGAGTATACAAATTATATGTAAAGTACAATAAGCATTATGCACTTTAAAAAAAATCAGCGTTCAGCCGAGCCCGTGCAGAATAAGTTTTGGTGGTAAATGGGTCAAATAAGAACTCTTTGCAAAGAATATTGAAGTCCTTACTCGCTCGCACCATGTATGAGTTTTGTCTGTAGTTAGAAGAGGTAAAAAGAATGGAGATAGGATTAAATCTAACTGATCTTTGACGAACATTGAAACGTAGTTTATAGGAGGAGATCGTTCGTAGGAGATCAGAGCAGTCAATCTCATTAGATATAATTTTTAAAAGGAAAGTGCAATCTGCTAGTCGACGACGATTTATGAGTGGTAAATTCTTGCAAAGATTTATGTAATTATCAGAATGGTATGGTATACGCAGCCGAAAACATAGAAAACGAATAAATCTTTTTTGTATATTCTCAATACGATCAACGTACTTGCCATAACACGGGTTCCAGATTTGTGACGCATATTCCAGATGACTTCTCACAAAAGAGCAATACAGAATCTTAAGGGTTTTGGCTTTCTTGAAACACCCTGCGAGGCTCATAACAAAACTCTGTGACTTCGAAGCTTTGGCCACTATTTGCTCAATGTGTACGTTAAATAAACGTTTTGAATAATGAAAAACGCCGTCGCATCTGTGTATTGTGTTATATTATTGTTATAACACGAAATATTAGGAAATACTTACTTTATAATTATCGCTTATCTCTAAACTGTTACATTTATAATTTATTATTGTTTGCTAAATTCAAGGTACATTAATTATATTGACTTGATTACCAAAATGATTAACAATCGTAATTATTAATATTTGCACGCCGTAATATGTGGCAAACATGTCTGAACCTGTACTTTTTTTAAATGTTATCTTGCATGCACGTTCTTATTTCTGTATGTGTACACATGTTTGAGCAAATAAATATATCTTATCTTATCTTAGCATTTTTGAACATTGCAATGAATTCACTGAAGTTATCCACTCAGAAAAAATAAAAGTTTAGAATTATCAAAGGTTATGTGGAAAAAAATATCATATCTCTACTGGACTACTTACTGACTTCAAACTTATGAATTACTTACGTCTAATTTAACTCCATGTGTTGTAGAGACAACATGTTGGTCCTACGGCCACGTACTGATAGAAAACTTTGTAGACTTGCTTAAGTCTGATGAGAAAACAATGGTATCAAAGTTTGAGATTTAAGGACTTTATTGTAGAAGGAAAATGATAAAACAAAAGTAGAGAGATAAGGGAGTTGTGTAAATAACAGCTGTTGAGAATACATTAATAATATCATGTTGTCTTAAATTTTTCCTCGGTAATAAAAAAAAAACCCGCCAAGGGCGTGCAAGTTGAAAAACATGTTCTCCCATACGGAATGTTTGGAAAAACATGTTTTTGCAACTGCAAATATAAGTTGGTCTATTATTACTCGTTAACTTGTAGAGCCTACTTAGCTGTGATAGTTTTTCTTTTAATTTCGTTATATAAACTACTGCTGTGATTTTTTTTAGACATCCAAAACCAACCATTTAGCTGGCAGGGGGAGCGGGACACTTGACTTTAACAAAAATTAGAACTTTAAAGCTGAATATTTCGCAAACGGATCCCTGAATCCAAAAATAGTTTTCACATGCTTAAAAAGTTTTTGAAAGACCTTTCCAGTGATATACTATGGGATAGAAAAAAAAAAACCTCACCACTTTACGTGTAGGGGAGACACCCTAAAAATATAAATATAAATTACACCTTTCTAGTACTAAGAGTCTCGGAGCTAGACCGCGGACAGACAGACAGACGGACATGACGAAACTATAAGGGTTCCTTGTTTACTACGGAACCCTAAAAAGACAGCTGTTTCATAGAAAAGTGCAATACCTACGCGATTAAAATGTATGTAAAAGCTGTTTAAAAAAAAAAAACCGACGAAAAATTTCAACGCAGTGGGGTTCAGAATCATGTACTGAATCCATGGTAACAGTTTTCGCGTCGATGTCCCTGCCACCCTGTATATTATGTCCAAATATTATGCGCCTTTTAATGTATTTAGTTCAAACCTGGAAACTATAATGATCTGTATCTATCAACATTTTTTTTAGAGGTAAAAATCAGTCATACATGGACTTTTCAGTACCTACCCATAACGTGAAAACCACCTGACGCTTCCTACCTGCTCCAAAAACCGTAACAATAACAAACTACCGTCATAAAAATTACCCCTAATGTCTGTCAGAGCATCAATACGCTATCAATAATTATCATTGCTCCAGAACATCATCCATCAATGACTGGGATGATGGATCGTGGCACCGCGTCGCTTGACCCCGCGCGGACATTAAACTTCTTCATGGAAGATGTAATTACGGGGATGTTGGTGTTTTCGAGTGTTTGACGTGTGGATGTTTTTAAGAGCAGTAGTTACAGGTAAATATGTACATTGATAGAACTATGTTGTTTTCTACAATTGTAAGCTTATCGTCTTCATGCTAGAAATCAAAACCCTTAAGGTAGCATTCCGTATCCGACCGCAGGAGGCAACTGCAGGCGACGTGTCGCGGCGTCATATCGCGGCGACACGTCGCGGCGTCATGTCACTGCAGTCATAATTCCGTACCCGACCGCAGGAGGCAACTATAGGTGACGTTTCGCGGCGGCAGCTGCCCGTATTCCAGTCGGTTCTGAGTGTTCCGTGGGACATGATGTCTGACGTGTATCGTGATTTACTTTTGTAGCTTTAAAATATTCGTTTAAAGAGGATTATGCCAAGTGTGTAATGCCAAATAAATTTCGGAACAACAAGATTCTGCCAGATAGAGGGAACCTTTTTCATACAAACATTGCCGGCCGGGCACTCGCATGTATTTGACCAGTACAGCATTTTCAATTTATCTCGAAGAAGCTTGTAAGCTTGAATTTTCAAGCATGTTTAAGAAAAAAGTGTTGTCGCTCAAGCGTTGGCGCCACTACTGGTCTGCGGTCGGGCTGCACGTGTCGCCTGTCACTCACCCGTAACTGCCAACGACGTGTCTCTAGCTACGGAAGGTATTTCACAGAAAATTATGAAAACCAGTCGTGTCGCGGCGACACGTCGCCTGCAGTTGCCGCCTGCGGTTGGATACGGAATGGTACCTTTACGGCCGAATACTCAAACGCAATCCAATACTAAATCAGTGTAAGGTACTTACTTTTCAGTTTTTCAGTCTCTGTTACTTAAAAGTACATTACTGTTATAATGACAGCACCATCTAAGTCACCTGAGCCAGTAAATGTTCTATTAAAATCTTCTAACAAAAAAAATACAACCTCGTTTTAACTTTGGTAAACTGTAACTTTCAAAAAAGTAAGTTCAAAAACTAAAACCCGACTACTGAAAAAGTCAAAGTAAAGCCGTGGTCGCATGCCAATATAATTTAGTAGGTGTACAGGCATGCGACCATTTTTTTAGTTCATTACTTTATGTCCTCTAGAGGGCGCCATATTGCATTTAATATGACGTCACATAGACTATAACCAGCGGACAATCAAGACGCTTCAAATGGTACATCATTTTTGTCAAATTATAATCGGTAGTTTAACAGATGAACATACATACCGTTCAAAATCATAACCCTCCTTTTTGCTTCGCCGTAATCGGGTAAATATTAACGCTAAAGTACCTATAACATAATTTCCCATAATAACATAAAGTATAAAGTACACTTAAAAGGCCCACATTGACTTAAACTTTAAAGTTTAAAAAGTCAAATTACACACATAAGATAAATATTAAAAGTAAACACTTTCATATAAGTGTCAAAATATTATTCTAACATAACAATAAAGTCGTGAAATAAGCACGTATACTTAATATTAAATGAATAGTACATTACTGTCGCGGCCTGCAACAGGGGCATTGATGGACGATCGTGAAAATACGTGAATCCATCAATGCCTGGTTGCAGCCAAGGCTTGTATAGTACTTATCTCAAATAATGCGTGGAAATTCAAAACTAAGTTAATTAATTTTAAATTCTAGAATCAATGACGAAAAACGATAATTTTTCACGCGCCAATATGTTCATTTGTTTCTTCTTTACTTTAAACTGCTTTATTTCCAAGCCAAATTGAAATTTAATGATAAGTACCTCCTTGGTTGCCATGCGCCGGAGTAAAAAGTTCATTCCATTTTTAAATTACACAACAGATATGAGTTTTCATAGTAACATTACCGGCCGGGCACTAACATGTATTCGACCAGTACAGAATTTTCAATTTATCTCGAAAAAGGTTGTCAAAATAATGCTCGAAGACATATAACTTTTTAAATGGTCGTGAATTCAAATGACGACATCAAAATGATGGCTAGTATGTCGGCTTCGAAACTGCATAAAAACTTTTTCTTTGTCTCATCGTTATTTTGATGTTTTATGCTTTTAGGTATAAAAGACACATGCACGGTAGCTAGATTTAGGAGTCCGGGATAGTAATTACCAGGGATGTTAAGGAGCAACCGTAACGGAAACTATCGGATATCCGAAATGAAAATCTATCCGTAACCGCAACCGAATCCGTTATAAACGTTTCGGATAATTTCGGATTGGGGCAGTGTAAATGAGACTCATTATGACAGGTTTGTCTGCCCAGCTGAGCCGACACACTAGCCGCGCGCGTCACTTGTTACTTGTCAGTCATCGCGGGATAATATTATAATATTACTATTTCTTAAAAATTTAATAATCCGTAACCGATACTATCCGAAATTAACGGATAATCCGAAATAATCTCATATCCGTAACCGTATCCGAAACCGGTATAACATCATTTCTATATCCGTATCAGTATCCAGATCCGAAATTTCATATCCATAACATACCTGGTACTTACAGTCACGAACATAAACATCTCAGTTACGGAAAATTCAAAAGCGATTATCTCCTAAAGTATCGGTAGTTACTTTATGGTGTTACGAACATAGTATTATTGAAATCATACTTTTATGAAATAGGTATTTTCTCTTATTTCACGCAACTTTTATTTCACGAGAAAAACGCTAAAAACTGTAATGTATTTATTCTCGTGACAGTTCGTGTTAGAGAGGCCATTTTCGCCAGTGGTTACATACATGTTTTTATGATATGTTACACAGCTATGCTGGAGGGGCTTGTGGCTAAGTATTAACAACCACACGGGTCGATCGATCAGGTTAAGTTACGCTTGCCGCGGTTGGTCACCATACCAAGACCCATCCGTGTCTCGGAAAGCACGTTAAGCCGTTGGTCCCGGCTGTCATTTGTAGATCGTTGACAGTCGTTACGAGCAGTTAGAAGCCCAAAAGTCTGACAACCAGTCTTACCAAGGGGTATCGTGTTACCTAGTAACTAGTTTGTGGAGGTCAGATGAGCAGTCGCTCCATGTAAAATACTGGTATTCAGCTGCATCCGGTTAGACTGGAAGCTGACCCCAACATAGTCTAGGCTGATGATGATGACACAGCTATGCTTCCATCTATCGACCGATACTAAGTTGGTATGTTATCGTCCGTAAGGATAAAATATTCATAAACTACTTTGTAATAAGCGCTATTAAGCGGTACCAAAGTTGAACAAAAGGCTTTATTACTTACTAACTTAACTATATCTTTATTAATATTAAATTATGAAGTTTAAATCTTTTAGTATTTATTTATTTTATTATTTATCTACACACAGTAAAATACATACAGCTAACTACTAGTACCTACTTAGTGTTCATAATTTTATTTGTTACCGGTTGGTTGAAATTTATTGCTTAGTAACTTAACTACATATTTATTAATATTAAATTATGAAGTTTAAGATCTTTTTAGTAATTATTTATCTACACACAGTAAAATACAAACAGCTACTATAATTAGTACTTAGTGTTCATCATTTTATAATTTGTTACTGGTTGGTTGAACTCTGATTCTTATTGTAGTGTGTCACCACTCACCAACCAGTATCGGTGAAACCTAAATATAGAAGCGTAGTTTTCATATCTATACTATATAAGGGGAAATTTTTCGAGTTTGTAGCTAGGGGTAATCTTCGGATCTTCAGGTTCCGAAAATTCTTTCACTAATGGAAATTGCCGAGTGTCATAGTAATCTCTAAAGTTAATACGTTTCGAAACACCGTCCGCTACGACCAAGTGAAGTTTTCCCTCCATAGTCCAACATTCTTTTGTTTTTAAGTTGAATTTTTTTTAAATTTCGAACTAGATTTCGCGCCACCACTGAAGTCCGGCGGAAACTTGCGGAACGATTTTTTTTTTAAATGCTATTTGATGCAATGCCATAGACACTAACGCCGCGTCTATCGGACTTGAGTCATTGTGGCCAGTATTTCTACTAAAGAGTTTTCTTAAATAAGTTGATATAGTTATCCTGTTCCCCAGATTTTGTTGAGTAGTAAATTCTTCAAAAAATCATTACTTAAGGCATTTCCAAAAGTAACGACTGGTAAGATGAACGATCCGTTAATTGTAATATGAAACAAGCGTAAGAAACATAGATTTTACAGAGTAATTTTCGCTTAGTTGTAAAATTAATAGTCTTGGAAGAAGCCCCCGGAGCGGGTTGTTACCGCTACTGGTCATGAAGATAATGACTCTAAGCTTAGCTTAAAATATAACTTAGACGCTTTGAAGGTTACGGTCCATAATATAACTTCTGTCGATAAGTTCTTCTTACTTTTCAATGTGTGGGGCTGGTGGCTAAGTAATAACAGCCACACGGGTCGATCAATCTGGTTAAGCTACGCTTGCCGGGGTCGGGTCGTTGATTGGTGACCATCCATCATATTTCAAACCCTCTTCGTGCTTAGGAAAGCACGTTAAGCCGTTGGACCCGGCTGTCATTCGTGGATCTTTGACAGTCGTTACGGGTCATCAGAATCACGAAAGTCTGACAACCCAGTCTACGGGGTATCGTATTACCCAGTTACTCGCTCCATGTAAAATACTGGTATTCAACTGCATCCGGTTAGACTGGAAGCTGACCCCAACATAGTCGGAAAAAGGCTAGAGATTAACATAAATTCTTTGCTATATTTTATTTCCTACCAAAGAATGGCTCAACAGACAACAGTAGGTAATGCTTCAAACAAGAAAAAGACTAGATGAACTCTAAATTGAAACAGAGCATCGCAAGGTAGGAAGATAAATGAATAGGTATCATTAATCTTATTTATTTTTCTCTGGAAGTAGCACGGTCCCGTGTGTGAGAGATTGTTAAGGAACTGGCTATCAAAAATATACACATAGATTATGTTGGTACAGAATTTTATATCTACTCAAAAGCTTTGATATTGTTATCGGTGGCAGAAACCATTAAGGTACAATTCCGTAGTCGACCGCAGGCGGCAACTGCAGGCGATGAGTTGCCGCAACACGACTGATTTCTATGTATTCTTATGTATTTATATGAAGGCGACGTGTCGCTTTTTTTGAAGTGAAAACTTCTTTAGGCGCGTTGGGCATTTTTGAGATGCGAAAAACAATTGATCTCGCGACACCGTTACCGACACCTCATTTTTGTAAACGCTAACAATAGCGTTTGAGCACAAGCTCTTTGTTTATACTACGTTACGGATCAATGTTCTATACAAATACTTCCAAAACTTTATAGTTTTGGAAGTATTTTTTTAAATTGTTCAAGTTTTCACTTCTGTCGGCACTCCCTAAGTGCTACTGTTTTTTTTTTTTTCAATGGCATCTTACAGGTCAACCTAGGAGATTGTCGACTGCCTAACCGGACTTTCTTGTGGCTGTCTCCAGCCAGGGTATAATACTTAGAAATTAAGCGACTACACGCTAAGGGCACCGCCTGTGGGGTACCTTCGGACCTCGGCTTAGAGCGTCACTGGGGGAGGACAGCAAGGGACAGGCTGGATCGATTAACGACGTGTATCTGGCTACGGAATGTATTTCATAGAAATTCATAGATACCAGTCGTGTCGTGGCGACACGTCGCCTGCAGTTGCCGGCCGCGGTCGGGTACGAAATAGTACTTTAAGAAACTTCTATTAATAGTAGACACATTTCCATAATAACCCTTGCCTCATTGGTCTAGTGGTCGCAAGCGCTACTGCTGAGCATGAGATCCTGGGTTCGATACCCAAGTCGGGCAAAGTTTTATTGGGTTTTCCATCTGGAATTTCTCAGTAGCAGTCCGGAGTCTGGATTTGTACCCGGTTGATGGCATTAGGCTCGCTCTCTATTACATGGGACTTAAACATAACTGGCGAAATGTGGGTGTAGTGTAGGTGCAGCTCTATCTAACCCTTCGGGGAAACAAGGCGTGATGTACCCCATGCATTGAAATTTTTCGTCGTTGAATATTTAGATATAACATGGAAAATATTTAACCTCAAAAAACTTATTGACCTAGAAGTTAATACAGAAGTTTTTGTAAACTAGTACTAATAGAATTAAAATCGTAGAATCAGGTATTAGAATTATTCAATCTGTCTAGCCTTATCCCAACTACGTTGGGGTCAGCTTTCAGTCTAACCGGATGCAGCTGAATACCAGCATTTTACATGGAGCGACTGCCTATCTGACTTCGACAACCCAGTAACTACGTAATACTATACCCCTCGGTAAGACTGGTTGTCAGACTTTCGGGCTTCTGACGACCCGTAACGTGCTTTCCGAAGCACGGAGGAGTCTCGGTATGTAAAGATGGTCCATCCGCAGACCAACCCCGGCAAGCGTAGCTTAACCTGACGGATTGATCCATGCGGCTGTTATAATAAATAAGCCTTTATTTACTGATAACTAAAACTAATTACAATATAAAATAAACTAAGCAAACAAAACTATTGCACTTCGGTGTCTTCGTCAATCAGCGCGTCCTTTGACGCATAGGCCTCTCCCAGGCTCCACCATTTGTTACGGTCTCGTGTGTCTAGTCCATAGGGCACCAGCTGTCTCCACTATGTCGTCGTCCCAGCGTTTATGGTCTAAAGCTGTTATTACTTAGCCACAAGCTCCTCTTTTTTACCATGTTACATGACTGTATGTATATTCAAATAAATCCTTCATTCATCCAGACTCAGACAACTGAGGATCTGTCAGCTCAGCCACTGTCAACACTGCCAACTTAACTCCTTTATTTTTACGTTTACAAATCTCGGAACCCTGTGGTCCTGGACCTTTGGAAGGCGTACGAGAGGCCGAAGCCAGAGATACCTTCGATAATTTTAAATGAAGTGAGACCTCAACCGACGAATATCCTTGTTTGCACTATGCAAGTGCACCCAAGCAAAATCCCCGGTTGGTACAGGACTATATTGCAGAGCATGGAAACAATTAAAAATATATTATCACCAGCTGCGCCCCGCGGTTTCATCCGCAGAAGTCTCGATCCCGTGGGAATATCGGGATAAAAAGTATCATATGTGTTAATCCAGGTTATAAACTATCTGTGTGCCAAATTTCATCTAAATCCGTTCAGCTGCGTGAGCGTGAAGAAGAGACAACCATACTCAAAAACTTTCGCCTTTATAATATTAGTGAGATAATTCAGTTCAGTTACTGATCGATACAACTCATAGATGAGTTGTACAACGTACCTATATCGTCACACACTCGACAATCTTCCCATCTCCCAAACAACAGTTATCAAACCTCTTCCGAACACATAACGGCCTCTTTTAATTTCGGAACGTTACCTATCTGACCAAAGGTTGCCATCACAAAAAATAACCCATAAATTAAATAATTTATTCCCAAAGCGGACGGTTTAACGTGGCTCGTGTAATATTATAATGGAGGACGGGTTCTTTGGTAAGCGCCGCTTCCTAGCTATTAAAGAGTCTAGATAGTAAATGTCGTTATAAACTAAACTAAATATGCTCGTTTTGAATTCTTCATCGTTTCTATAGAGTGGCGGAGGCCGTGAGAGTGGATTCGCGTTTTGTGAATAATATACGACGTCGACGTTTGTGTGTTTTGTGTGCTGTGTTTGTTATTTCCAGTAATATACGTGTTTTTACACTGCGCAGGCTTCACATTGTTTGTAAATTTTTTTTTATGCCACTAAAGAGTTATTATTATGAAAATATGTCTACTATTGAAAAATCAGCCCTTAATTGATGATGACTACTGTCAAGAATTATGCTTGATAAATAAAACAATGAATAAGTAGCTAAAATGTGTATTGAATATATAAATGCATTTACTGAAGTACTAGAAAGAAAAAAGAACAATTGTTTATTCCGCACATTACAAAAAAAAAAAAAAAACGCACATTACAAAAAAAAAAAAAAAACATAAAATACAAATCAGCCAAAAGACTAATAAAAGCGTGACAAAAGACAATTTACATTGCAATCAAATGAAAACAAACAATCAAAACAAATTTCCGATTGCTGAGTGGAGAAATAACGAATTCTACAATAATATTTATTTTAAAATTAACTAGCTGACCTGACCGACGTTGTCCTGTCCAAACAATCATTCATACAAAATTCTCATAGAAAATAACTTCCCGGCAACTTTTCAAATTTTATTTCCTTAAGAACCTGTACCCTAATTGCGTAATACACTATTAATCAAAATCTGTTTCGATTTGAAACAGATTGCTAATCCATTGCTTCATAAGTTACGCATCTAGGGTACTGGATCGGATTATTACGAACATGGAAAGAAAAACCAAATCGGTCCAGCCATTCGTAAGTGATGCACCAACGATAAGCATTTCATTTTTATTATAATAGATTAGGCACATCAAATTGCACTGTAAAAAAAAAACTTACAGATCTCATAATCTGTAATATTATAGAGAATACTTAGTTATAAAAACCGTATTTATTTTTAAACCGCCTCGTTATGCACAAGATATTTTTTTCTTATGATTCTTTTTTTTTTCTTTAATAAATAAAACCATTTTTTTTTACTCAGTATCAGTATTAAACCAACTAACTGAGATCTCATTTCATTATTCATACTGCGATTCAAGTAGCTACTCCCTTAATTACCCGGTTATTTTCAAAAATGCCCTGAGGCATCATTTCGTAACAATAGCTTGAAATATTTATGTTGCTAATAGAGAAATGTTTGAACAAATTACTTGAATCAACTTGGAAATGTAGAATCTTGTAAAAGCCAGCAACATGAGTTGGTAATACAGCGTGTTCCAAAAATGTGTGGTCATATTTAAGGATGCCAAAAATTGGTGGTCATATTTAAAAATGCCATTTTTTTTTAAATCAGTTTTCCCGTACTCATGGTTCGAGTAGGTATTTAAATTTTGTATGGGACAGCTGATTATATTTTCGCGAATACAATGTTGATCCCATAGAGAAAGTTGTTCTGTTTGATGGTTTGTACCACAATCATAAATATGACCACTCATTTCTAATACATGAATGATGATAATTATATTATTTAGTATCTCCAACAAAAGATTTATGTATACAAGACATGACACATAATGGGTGACAATAGGTATTAAGAAGATCTAGTCATATTGTAAGTAATATTTCGTACAATTGACCACAAACTGTGAAATATTAGAATCAAAACAAATTACTTATAGGACTATCGTACAAATAACAATTACAAACTCAAAGTAAACGGTTTAATTGAAATAATTGCTATGATTTAGGTCTTCATCTGTGTCATTGGGTTTTGTATACTCTTGTTTTCTATTGGGTAAGTACTTATACATAGTTATAGTATATTGTGTAACTCTCAACTTTTCAGATCATCAAGGGTCTTTGGACTCAAAATTATTACCTCACTAGAATTAGTCAGGTCTTGTTGAGATGTCGGTGGTGCAGCTGGTACCTTGGCACGAGATATTTCAGCACGCGGTATTTTGGCTCGCGGTATTTCGGGACGCGGTACTTCGGCAAGCGGTATTTCGGTACGCGATTCTTTGAGATGCGGTACCTCGGCACGCGGTTCTTCGGTATGTGGTACTTTAGGATGCGGTACCTCGGTACGCGGTACCTCTTCATTATTCTTTAAATTAGTGATCGAACGGGTACTTTCAGGTATATAGGATTCACCAGTTGAAGTATAACTTCTAACTTGCGACTTATAACAAACCACACAATTTTCTTCTTCTGGCTCCGGACTTTCCGTATTTAACTCATGGTTTTCTGGTTCATTTAATAGAATTTCCATTTCATGTACTTGTACATCCTTGTGATTGTCTGGTTTATCATTTTGTTTCGTATTTTCTGATTCCTTATCAAATTTTTTTTCTGGCTTGTTGTTAGGTGATCCATCTGGTGCCTCTATGGTCAGAGTGTTGTTTGTACCAAGTTTATCATCAAAATTGTTAAGTTCTTTCATGGTGATCTGTAGTTTATCTGGCTTAGGAGGACTGGGCTTTGGATCATTCCATAACTCAGGTTCAACTTTAACACACATCTCTTCGTCTAAATCAGCCACCGGTGAAGCTTTAGGTTTCTTTTCTTCAGGATGTTCTGCTTTATTAATTGGTTGTGATCCTACTTCTTCATTGTTTCCTTTTGAGCTCTTATCTTCCGTAGATGTATCTATTGAATTTTTTTTTCCTTTTCTATCATAAACCCAAAACTGTTTTTCATCGGCTTCAGGTATAGGCCCCCATTCATGTCCCTGGTATAGATAAGATTTGCCTTTTCTACTTCGGTATCCGAGTCTCGATGCCTGTTCATGTAGTTTGCCCTGTCGAGGCACCTGATTCAACCTTGCCATAACCAGTAGAGTATCATCCTAATAAAACATGAAAGTATTTGACGTTAGCCTGACTCTCTTACTAACACATCGTCTTTCACATATAATTATAATTAATGTCTACAAAACATTGTAACACATTTTAAAAGAGTTACTATGGAGTTCCTTGCAGCTTCACCTCCATACGAAACTACCTTTTGGAAGGGGTGCCTGGAATCAATTTTTTTTCTTGTTTTCGACGTACTCAAAAGTGCCATTTAATGACCTATTTGAAATAAATTATTTGACTTTGACATTGTACAGAAAAAAAAATAGGGATGATGCCTGGGTAAAAAAAGAAATTCTATTCAGTCCGTCCGTCAGATAATGAAAAATATTAGACACGTATTTTTGCTTTATCATATTAATAAAAAATGACTTAGATAGATAAAAACGGACAATTTTTTTATTTTTTTTGGTTTGAAATGATCAAATAACATCTCCCGCTCTGGGCGGAGCGCGAGGGCGTGTCAGACTCTTACTGACTAAAACCCACCCGTGTTCCTTCGGTTGTCCTGTTGCCGGGGGCCACGATCTATCTCCCTTTCGGTTTTCTTCGCAATCCCGGCAGGGCATTGGCTCTAGCGGACCCCGTCAATTCTGCTGACAACACAAAGTGCCATCGACCCGGGCCTGGTCCTTATCGGACGGCGAGCTACCCATTGTTCACCATCCGCGCGAAATTTGCCTCTCCCTCACGCGTTCCACCTCCTCCTTCACGAGTAGGTATTACCGCTTCGCAGAAGGAGGTGACGGCCTCCTATTTCCTCTCGCTCCATACCATGGCCTGAACCAGGGCCGGACGCGAAAGATCACCGCCGCCGATCGCCTCCACGAGGACATGGCGATGCTCCGCCCAAGCCGGGCAGACCTCCACCGTATTTTCCACCGTGTCCTCCGAGCGATCCACACAATGGTGACACCCGGGCGTTTTCTCCCGCCTTATCCTGAATAGGAACCTCCCGAAACAGCCGTGTCCGGTGAGGAACTGCATCAGGCGGAAAGTGAGGACGCCGTGGCGCCTCTCTAGCCACTCCTCAAAAAGGGGTCTTATCGCCGCAATTGTGGCGTGCCCAAGTCATCATCCCTATTATCAAACAGAACGAAGACACTCTTCAGTAATTTGGTCTCCTGAAAATTCGTGAAAATTGTCCTTTTGGCATGGCAGGTCTTTCATGTGTAAGTGCGTGTTGGTGTATTTGTTAGGAACAACATACATTTTCATTTTATGTTATACACATCGTAATCTCAAAAAAAATATCACCTGTCCCACATAAAACTTCAATACTTACCCGAAATATGTGGGACGCCAGATAAATATTTTTTCGCGATAATGATGTTTTATGGTCTGTACCCATAAATAAAGAAAGACAGAAGAAGAAAGAAAATATATTTATTTTAAAAAATATGGTCACACCTTTCTGATACATGCTGTATAATTATGTATACAACGTGTTCCTTTTGATATCCCATAACTCTAGCTAGAAGTAACTTTTCAGGAAAAAGAAAAAACTGCGTGCTGTAAAATTTTGTACGGCGTCTTCTATGTTCGCAGTTCTGGATATAAAAGTGGGTTAAATTTCCATAATATAATAATTACTAATAAAAAAACATAAAAGACGCCGTACAAAATTTTACAGCACGCAGTTTTTTCTTCCACCAAAGAAAAGTTACTTCTTTTACACTAACGAGGTTTTCACTCTAAGGCGTCGATAATAACCTTTGAGTTATATTATAGGGCATCAAAAGGAACACCTTGTATATAATTGTATACTCACGGCACAATCCATATATCCAAGGATTTGATTGTCTCCGGTCTGCTTCAAGCGAACATCACGAGGAGTGATTTTTCGTCCTCCTTCTACTACAAATATATAGAAACATTTACTATTTCGTTTATAAAACTCAAGAAACTTGTTGAATTATATTGTTAACTTGCTGTTCACAATGTTTGCACCCACTTTCATCGTACATATTATAGCTTACTGCTTTTGCCCGCAGCTTCGCCCGCGTGGATGTCGGAATATATCCCATGGGACTCGACCCTAAGTGGCTGGATCACCAACATGCTCAAATTGAGAGCTGTACAAGTCACAGTAAATGACACTACGAGAGCCATCGTTGCGAAGGGCTGCCCACAAGGGGGCGTCCTCTCGCCGCTGCTATGGAACCTGGTAGTAGACAGCCTCATCAAAACACTCAATGACAAAGGTTATTTCACCGTAGGCTACGCCGACGACATAACCATAATAATAAACGGGACATACGAAAACACCCTATGCAATCTCATGCGTCAAACTCTGAAAGTAGTAGAGGAATGGTGCAGCATGCACCAACTCTCAGTGAACCCTACAAAAACCGAACTGATTTTCTTCACAAAAAAGAGGAAATTGATGACACTACAGCTACCACGATTCTTTGGAACAACCCTATGCCTCTCAACTGAAACCAAATACTTGGGCATCTTTTTGGACAAGCAACTGAACTGGGCAAAACACACGAACTATGTCACAACTAAAGCCAGCATATCCCTGTGGCAGTGTAAGCGACTGCTTGGCAGGAACTGGGGAATTAGCCCCAAGGTCACCCACTGGTTATACACCACAGTCATTCGACCGCTTATCACATACAGCTCACTGGTCTGGTGGCCCAGGACAGACCTGAGTACAGCCCAAAGAGATCTCGAAAAACTGCAGCGAATTTGCTTGTGTTGCAATCACTAGCAGTATGAGAACTACACTCACAGCCGCCCTACAAGCAATGCTTGGACTGCCGCCTCTGCACCTCATTGTGCGGGAGGAGGCGGCTCTGGCCGCCTTTAGGCTGCATTTATCAGGAACTCTAAGCAGAGATTCTAGAATTAAGCACACACGCATAAAGGAAGATGTAATCAAATGTCGGCCAATGATGGCATCACCCTGCGACAAAGCCCCGAAATCACACCATTTTCAAAGGCACTACAATATAATACTTACAGAAGAACAGTGTGACTACTCAGGCTCGGAAGATCTGAGGGTTTAACCAAATACGCAGGTGGCTACAGGAGTTCACCCTCACACAAGCGGAGTACTGGTGGACCTCGATACCGGGCTGCAGGCAGTCCAAGGAAGCTATGCCATCCCTGGATAGCAGGCTAACCAGGCGTTTATTACGCCTGGACAGGAACGGCCTGCGCCTGGTGACGGGAACCATCACGGGACACTGGTCGCTAAACAAACACTTCCACACAACAGGCATAACGGACAGCCCTCTGTGCAGGGCATGCATGGAGGCTGAGGAAACCGTCGCGCACGTGCTCTTCGAATGCCCAGATTAGAGCAGAAACCCTCGGGTCACCCAGATCTTTTACAGATGTTCTGAACAAACCAGGAGTTTTGATTAACTTCTGGAGGGAGGTGAGCTGGTTGGAATAACCACCAAACGGCCGCCATGGCCCACACACAATGGTCCACCTGACGGACTAACTGCGGAAACCAAACCCCATAACATAGAACATCCCATGGGAACGTACTACCGGTATTAAAAGTACTCTACGTGTTAATTCAGGTTATAAAATTCAGTCAAATTTTATCCGAATCCGTTCAGCCGTTTTTGCGCCAATCCGAAACATACATCCAGACAAACGGACAAAAATTATAAAATCTAAATTTTAGACATCAGACTCGTTCGTTTAATATTAAAATAAAAAAAGGTGCCAGCCCTAGTGGGGCAGAATCCACAAGATTTAAAACTAGTGGAATCTGCCCCACCAAGTCGAATCAATGGGGCAGATTGGTGGGGCAAAGTGGAAGTACTCGAAATATCGCCATAAAATGAAGATGCTACTGCCTGGTTCTGACAATATCTTATTTTTTGCCAGCACGTATGTGATGACGTGGCTTTGTATTGTTACGAATTAAAATACAATTGACAAATGCCAGCTGCAGTAAACAGTTGGTATTGTAACCACTTTTTTGCTTTTAATGCCATCCTTATGCCTACTGTATAGAAATCAAAATCGGTTGAGCGGACTGTAAAAAGGTTCGTTTAAATTTCTAATCTTATTTCAAATGGAGTATAGCTTCTGCCCGCAACTTCGTCCGCGAGCCTATAACCTTCTTCAAGAATTGGGCTATACAATGCAAAAATAACCTTTTAAAACCGACTAGTAGTTCCGGAGATTACCCCCTATATACAAAAGGCGTTTGTGCACTACAAGGAATTTTACTGTCCGGTAGTCCGATTTTTTGTGGCATGAAAAAAACGGATGATTGGCTTGTGCACTTGTCCGTCTTCGGATCGGTGCGGCGCAGTTTGAGCTCTCTTTCAAACTACACGCCACGCACGCGTAATTTACTCTAAGAACGAAAAGTCTCTTGGAACATCAGCAGTTGCTTGATTTTTACTCTACGTGCGAAGACGTAGAATACAAAAAGAATTTTGGGTTCAGCCCCTTAAAAGTGAAAAATACCTGACAGGGTCATTTTACATAAACCACAATAAATTAAGGCAGGACGAAAGATTTTTTTTAACTACTATAGAACCTTTCGGCCCAAAGGTTCTGTAGTGGCGACCGCGTACCGAAAGACGTAGCGTTGGAAGGCCTCCCACAAGATGGACCGATGACCTTGTGAAGGCCGCAGGAATCCGCTGGATACGGAAAGCACAGAATCGGTCGAAGTGGAGGTGCTTGGGGGAGGCCCATGTCCAGCAGTGGACGTCTTTCGGCTGAAATGATGATGACTATCGGATGTCTACAACTACTTTCCTAACCTCCTCCTAAACCTCCCCCGCTCTCCTGCACCCGCCCCGCCCGCTCATGAATAATACTGATCGCGGACGCAGTGCACAAGCACAAACACGTTTTTCATTGCTGTCATCTCGGACCGGAAAAAACGACCTGGAATAGGGAAAAGTAAAATGTCGGACGGTAAAATTACGTATAGTGTACAAACTAGTTTTTAAATTTATGGCGTGCCACATCGGACCGTAAAAAATCGGACTGCCGGACAGTAAAATTCCTTGTAGTGCACAAACGCCCAAATAAACAAACAAATTTTACTTCTTTATAATATTAGTATAGATAAGTCAATAACCACACAGTAAGTCCCAAAACAGCAACAAAACGGCAACGCGGCAGGTCCTAGAGAAGATGACATGACGAACTCGACTCTTTTCTCAAAGATTGGATAAGTCTCCTTTTTTTCGTGTGGTTAGTGACTAACCTGGTGTCACAGTTTTAAAGCCGCCCATGGGCCTCTGACTTGGCTTCACATACCGTCGAGAAATCTTTATGTGGTATTACTCCTCTTGTTAAATATTTTGATACTTGAGTATTTTCTGTATTTATTATAATTATTTTTTTGTTTTTAATGGCTCCGTTTGGTGTGTCGGTGCCTTGACTGTCATGGATGTGAGTATTTCTTTTTTAATTTGCCGCGTTTTCTTTGCCAGACTCTAGGCTATCACTGCTTAAAGCACACTGCTTGCACGATGCTTACTGCTTGGATAAGTTTAATAAGGTTAATTAATAATAATTACCTCTAGCGACAGTGTAGGACCAGTACTCCCCCCTGTCGCTTCGTTCCACTAGCAAGCTCATAGAATGTTTATTATCCTCCATCAATATTTGACGAGCTGACCACATCACGGGTAAGACAACATTTCCGTCAAAAAGTCTTTTCAGATGTTTGGTATGCTGAAAAATAATGAATTATTTCAACTTTTCCTCTAGTCGGCAGAATTAAGAATAACTTCATCAATCTGCCTAGCCTTTTCCCAACTATGTTGGGGTCAGCTTCCAATCTAACCAGATGCAGCTGAATACCAGTATTTTATATGGAGCGACTGACTATCTGACCTGCACAACCCAGTAACTGGGTAACACAATACCCCTTGGTAAGACTGCTTGTCATACTTTCGAGCTTCTGACTACCCGTAACGAATGTTAAAGATCCACCGGCGGATCCAACGGCTTTTAACATGCTTTCCGAGGCACGGAGGAGTCTCGGTATGTAAAGATGGGCACGATCAATCCTGGCAAGCGTAGCTTTACCTGGTGGATCGACCCGTGCGGCTGTTATTAATTAGCAACGAGCTCCTTACATTGAAAAGTAAGAAAAACTTATAAAATTAAGACTATGCAAGGGGAAAATATTACCCAACCAGAAAGGTGAAACTGGGGCTAAATGAAACCATGCGAGTACTGTAAGGTTTTAAACAATAAGAAACCTTATTTTATGCAGGCTGGTTAGGAAACGAACATTCTGACAGTTTATATTTAAATAGATTTGGAATATGATTTTGTTTGAGGAAGAAAAGTCAGGGAGTCGCGCCCGACGCTGACAAGCGGCTAGATTAACACGTTGACTATCCCGTCTATTTTGGGTAATTTCGTGGGTTTTTTTCACAAACAGCTTTATTTTATGTTCCAAAGAAGGGGCTGATATGTCGTTGACTGCGTAATTATACAGGAGGCCTGAATTTGCGCATGAATTACATGTAATGCACGGACGTCTCAACTGGATTTTTGTGGATGACATAAAACAACATTACAACCAATGATGCAAGAAAAAAGGCTACAGAAGTCCTTGCAAAAAATATTTTTGCCTAACATCTTTCAATGAAGCTCATTAAAAAGATTTGTTCTTAATACTAAGAGGTCCATAAAAAAAAACACAAAAAAATCGACGGGACATTTGAGTTTTATTTTTGCCAATTTATTGTTCATACATCCCTAGAAAATCAAAATTCTAGCTTATATGTCCGGCCCAGGAAACGCGGTTCAGTTTCCTTTGGCTAATGCATTACATGTAATGGACGAACGTCACAGCCAGACCTAAAATGCATTATACGTAATGCACAGACAGTCAACTTGTTAAAATGTATATGTTATAAATAATTCTTAAACCAATGCTGCCGAAAGCCGGTTGGACCCAAAAGTATTGTCCAAACATTTGCGTGGACTTTCCCTAAAGCTGAGAAAATTCGAATTGCAACTAGGGATTGCAATCCGGAAAACCGGATCCCATAATCCGGCGGATCCGGCGTCATTATAAGTTTACCGGATCCGGTACCAATGAACCGGATCCGGTGACCGGTGACGTGAACTTATCATATCATCTACATACTAAGTGAGAAAAAAATACGTATTATTGTAGCTAACTCAAAAACCGCCGAAGCAAAGTTAATCAAATTTAAATGGGACCAATTTGAGAGCATACCCTTTCAAACAAAACAGAATTTTCAAAATCGGTCCACAAATAACGGAGAAATCGGCGAACATACATAAAAAAATAAAAGAAAACAAACATACGCTACGAAAATATAACCTCCTCCTTTTCGGAAGTCGGTTGAAAAGAATAAACAATCTATTTATTACACTTACTCGAGCATCAGTTCATTTTGGAACGAAAAGCGAAAATTATCCTGATCCGGTCGGATCCGGCCGGATCGATGAAAATCCAACCGGATCCGGCTAGATTGAAAATGACGACGAATTGCAATCCCTAGTTGCAACAGCATGGAATTGGCTCCCAGAAAATGTTGTGACGGCTCTCACACTAAACTGCTTCAAGAACCGACTGGACAAAATACGGTAGTTGCCTAGGTAAAAAAAAAAAACTATTTAGTCCGTCTTTCAGAAAATAAAAATATATTAGACACGTATTTTTTTCTTTATCATATTAATCAAAAATAACTTAGAAAACACGCATTCAAGTTGGGGAGTCATGCCACATTTTAACTCAATGTATCGCCGTAATCTTTTGATAACGTCAAAAAATAAAAAATACGTGTTCAATATTTTTTAATAATCGACAAGAAGGACAAAAAAAAATTTCGGACACAGGCCTATTAAATATCGCCAAGCTATTTGAAACACATATATCAGCTATAAATAAGCTGCTAGTGTGTTATTCCAAACCAGAATACCTGCGAAAAGAGTTTTTATTTAATTTTTTTTTGTTCATATTGTTTATGGCTCTGGGGTTCTTTTTTTCGGGTTTATCGATCAGGTTAAGCTACGCTTGCCGCGGTCGGTCCGTGGATGGGTGACCATCTTTACATACCAAGACCCTCCGTGCCTCGGAAAGTACGTTAAGCCGTTGGTCCCGGCTGTCATTTGTAGATCTTTGACAGACGTTACGGGTAGTTAGAAGCCCGAAAGTCTGACAACCAGTCTTACCAAGGAGTATCGTGTTACCTAGTAACTAGGTTGTGGAGGTCAGATAGGCAGTCGCTCCATGTAAAATACTGGTATTCAGCAGCATCCGGTTAGACTGGAAGCTGACTCCAACATAGTTGGGAAAAGGCTGATGATGATTCTTTATGGCACCTCTTTCGGTCATGAGCTATCCGAATATCAAACAATATTGGTCGAGATCTTAAGGGGGAGACGCGAAAATTGATTCGCAGGTAGAATAAAAAAATAAAAAAATTAGACTAATTAAAAAAAATTCAAAGTTCAAAATATTTTATTTCACATAAACCTACATGGGCACTTATGGAACGTCAGAAGCTAGGTGCACGGTTCCAATTGGTCGTTTCCTATGGAGAAGAGCCGGCAAGAAACTCCACGGTTACTCTTTTAAAAATAATAAATTATAATACTTACGTTAGCCGAAGGATAAGTAAAAACAAAAGTGGTGTATGTTACTAATGGAGCCCAGTAGTAGAACACAAACCATTTCTCTTGCAGGACGGAGTAAGGATTGAACCTGGCAAATTTGGAAAACTCCGAGCAGTTAGTTTGTTCTCCAAAAGCCATTCCAGTAGGACCGTATTTCACTTTTGGTTTTTTAGATTTTTTACTGATAGCAGAAACTGCACATGCTATAACTATCAGTGTTAATGTTAACTTAACACGCGAAAATATCACGCTAAATATCATTTTTCAAAAATTTCGTATTTAAGTACTAAATGTTCTTGCCACGTTAATCACCGATTTCAAGTAAACTAAATGCCTCTGGTACTAAACATCTCACTTTATACTCAGTATTGAGGATGTTTCATTTCCATTTGTTTGTTAATTGTTGGAATGTGTTGCATCTTTACATCTCTTCGAAGAAATCGGTACACAACCGACCTTATTTTCTTTTTGAAGAATTTATTTGTAAAGATGATGTCTTTTATTGTTAATTACCCGACTACGGCGAAGCAAAACGGAAGGTTATGATTTTGACCTATATGTATGAATGTATGTTCATCTGTTACCTCATAACTTCTAAACTACCTTCCATAATTTGACAAATGAGGTATCATTGGAAGCGTCTTAATCGCCTGCTGGTTATGTGACGTCACATTAAAAAAAAAGCAATATGGCGCCCTCTAGAGGACATAAAGTCATGAATTAAAAAGTAACATTTAATTGTGCCATGTTGGGTATGAAATGAAAGGGCTTGACAAGCATATTACAAATATGTATACAGGGCGTCCCAAAATTATGGGACATGAAGGGAAAGTACCTTAAATATCGTAGATAGGGTATTTTGCTGAAAGAAGACTTTATGTTATTTTTAAAAGTTAGTAATTCTGCATTCAAAGATTATCTAAAAATTACTTGCCTCGTCTGGGAATCGAACCGTCATAAATGTAAAAAAAAAACACCCGTACTTTTATGATGCCAATCGAAAGAATGACCAAAAACTAATAACTCTTCTTAAGTAACATAGTATTTTAAAAGAAACGAACAACGTAAAATGTTTGAGTGAAATTTCAAGAAAGTTATTGATTGCCGACGACGACGTTCGAAAAGTAGTGAATGTTTTCCTACTTGGATTGGTACGAATGGACCGATTAGATGGCCGGCCAGATCCCCGGACCTTACACCATTAGATTTCTTCTTTTGGGGATACGTGAAAGATATGCTATACAAAAAGCGATACGAGAACGTGGGCGAGTTACAAACAGAATTGTACTATATCATATCGAGTATTCACCATAAAATTATAAGAAAATCAACAGGCAGCGGACTCATTAAAAGATTGGCGATTTGCGTAAGACAAGAGGGATCACATTTTGAGCATTTAATTAATTAATTTCACAAAAAATACCCACTTAATTGACTACGGCAGTTTCATGTATGTTTTTAATTTGATTAAAATGATTAATTTCACGCTGTTCCTTTCTTTTAAAATGCTATGTTACTTAAGAAGAGTTATTATTTTTTGGCCATTCTTTTGATTGGCATCATAAAAGTAGGGATTTTTTTTTTTACATTTAAGTCGGTTCCCAGACGAGGCAAGTAATTTTTAGAAAATCTTTGAATGCAGAATTACTAACTTTTAAAAATAACATAAAGTCTTCTTTCAGCAAAATACCCTATCTACGATATTTAAGGTACTTTCCCTTCATGTCCCATAATTTTGGGACGCCCTGTATATATCATATTTTCTAAGTAAATAAATATGTTTAAATTGTTAAGAACAAGCAAAAGTGAGACTATGCTTCGTATCGGCGTGGCTGTAAAATTAATAGCAATACCTATTGTACAATAAAATCCAAACAAACAAAGTTTTATGCTGCTCTGGAAATACTTTATCACGAAATTAAAACCCCAAAATAATTTAAATACAAAAGTAAGTTCAAAAACTAAAACCAGACTTCTGAAAAATCACGCTCTAAAAAGTATGAAACAAGAAAACATTTCAGACAGAAATCAAGATATAGGTACAAAAATGGTCAAGGTAAAGCCGTGGTCGCATGCCTGTACACCTACAGAATTATAATGGCATGCGACCACGGCTTTACTTTGACCATTTTCGTACTTTTTTTTTGTTGGGTGTGAAATTATCAAATAACTTCTCCCGTTCTGGGCGGAGCGGGAGGGCGTGTCAGACTCTTACTGACTAAAACTCACCGGTGTTCCTTCAGTTGCCCTGTTGCCGGGGGCCACGATCTCCCTTTCGGTTTTTTCGCAGCTCCGGCAGACCATTTTTGTACCTATTTCTTGATTTCTGTCTGAAATATTTTCTTGTTTCATACTTTTTAGAGCGTGATTTTTCAGTAGTCTGGTTTTAGTTTTTTCTTTCTCTGTAACTGTTTAAATACACAGAATTTTATAATTGTAATAGCTTAAGTAAGATCCCCTTTATTTGAAAATAAGCTAAAGTATTTCGGAAAAAAAAGGAAAAGCAGCAGAGTAAAGTAATTGTTAAGCAAATTGACTTCCAACTTAAATTGTCTGTATATTCAAATCACAACTGTCATTCTTTGCCTATTGTAAGAAATGGCTATAAAGCCTCCCACAGACAGTCATGACGCGACGGTGCGACGCAATTCTGGTAGAACAATTTCCATGAAGTTTTCATAGAAATTGTTCTATCTACAGTCCCGTCGCACCTGTCTGCGGCATTAACACAACAAATTGACGTAAACAATTTATGATCAAATCAGAACTGTCATTGATCAACAAATTTATTTTTCTTGTAATTTCTGAAACTGCAAATTGACGTACAATTTGTTGAACAATTTTTTTTCTGACTGTACTTAAATGTCGAAGAAAAATGATGTGGAGAAGGTTATATATCAACACACGGACCCAGTTGTACTAAAACAACGTAATTTGTAGTTAAATATATTTAGTTTACACTCTTATGATCCTAGATGGACAAGCTAAACAAATTTTTTCGTGCGGTTTTCCCACACAATTTTTAGCTTAATAAATATTTATTATTTTACTAGCTTATGCATACGTTGCTATGCCTGTTTAAACCTTCGGCGCGCACACAACAACTTATCAAAGTTTCATCACAATCGGTCGAGCTATTTTCAAATTTTTGCGAGACTAACGCACGGCAATTGATTTTCATATTTAATTAAAAATAGAAGATATAGCAAGTAGTAATATATCATCATCAAAATGGATAGCACAATGGGTCTTATTAGAAGGTTATGCTTGAAGTTTCCCTACGAGATCGAATCAGAAATGAAGAGATCCGCAGGAGAACCAAGGTAACCGACATAACCCGAAGAATTGCCAAGCTTATGCTCGCAGAACAGATGGCTGATGGGGCCGAAAAGTTCTGGAGAGGCGACCGCGTATCGGAAGACGTAGCGTTGCAAGGGCTCCCAACAAGGTGGACCGATGTCCTGTTGAAGGCCGCAGGAATCCGCAGAATGCGGGAAGCACAGAACCGGTCGAAGTCGATTAAAAATCTAATATTTTCATTGTCCTCAACCCTATTACCTTGTTACAGGTCAAAATCTGCCTAATGGACCGTTAACAAAAATAGCTCTCTCATTATCTTCCCTTATCTTTGCCTCCTGTTCCACTCTTATTTTTTCTCTTTCTAACTCGTAATCTCTCCAAACTGGTCTTCCTGTTCCCACGAACTTGACGGTGGCTGCTTCGATTATCATTTCTCTGGCATCAGTTGGTTCATTTCCTGAGACGGCCATCACTGCCGCGAATTGGTGTTCACAATAAGTCATTACTAAATATGGATCTTCTATCTTTATTCGTAATGACACCGAAGGCAATTTCATAGCGGCTGAAAAAGGGTTAAGTACACATGTTAAAAGTCGAAGTCTAAGTCAAATAATTAGGCACACAAAAGGCACTTTTGAACGTCAAAATTTACAAAAAATAGAATTGATTCTAGTTGTCCCTTCCAAAAAGTAGTTTTCGTATGGAGAAGAATGGGCAAGAAACTCCACCGTTACTCTTTTAAAATGTTTTACAATGTTTAGTATACATTAATTAAATAATGATATGTGAAGACGATGCACCTAGAATTAGATTACTATACCACAATAGGTAAAAATAATTAAAAATGAAGCAATGACAGAAAAATTAATTATGTGATGGATACATGGTGTTCACATAAAAAAAACACTGGCACTCCGGGAGTGCCGACAGAAGTGAAAACTTGAACAATTTTATTGTGCAGGAAATACTTTTAATGAGGTGTCGGTAACGGTAACGTTAACAGTGTCGCAAGTTCAATTGATTTTTTCCATCTCAAAAATGCCCAACGCGCCTAAAGAAGTTTTCACTTCAAAAATACACATAAATATATCATAACATCACGCCTGTAATCTCTAAAAGGGTTAGGCAGAGGTAAACCTCCAGTAGGTACACCCACATTTCGCCAGTTATGTATAAGTCCCATGCAATAGGGGGCGAGCCTATTGCTATCAAGCAGGCACAAATTCAGACTCCGGGCTGCTACTGAGAAATTCCTGATGGAAAAAGTCAATAACACTTTGCTCGACCTGGGAATTGAACCCAAGACCTCATGCTCAGCAGTAGCGCTTGCGACCACTAGACCAACGAGGCTGTTTGGTAGAGTTAGGTAGGTATATCGTTGAATATATGAATGTAATAAATATTTATAGTTCTACCACAGATTAGACACAGATGAGACACACACACAAACACACACACAGATGATTCACCCCGCAAAATCATTTAATTAAAAAGCGACTCTTGCTACGACTCAATAAAGTCGAAGTTTAAGGCTGGGAATATACGTCAGATTTTTTCATCAGATAGTCGGATCCGATAGTCTGATCCGGCTATCAGAACAATCTAAACTATCTGACTATAGGATCGGACGTGTGTTGAATGTTCAAACAATCAAATAACTTCTCTCGTCCTGGGCGGAGCGGGAGGGCGTGTCAGACTCTTACTGACTAAAACCCACCCTTCAGTTGCCTACATTGCCAGGGGCCACGGTAACCCTTTTGGATAAAATCGCAACCCAGTTGGCATCGGCCGCATCGGACCCCTTCAATTGTGCTGACATCTCTTTGAGGCGCGCGTGGAACACAACATGCCGTCGACCCGGGCCTGGTCCTTATAGGACGGCGAGCTACCCATTGCTCACCGTCCGCAAGCCCGCGCCTACGGTGGCCAGGAATCGGCCTGCGACTCCCGACGCCCAGGGCGTCTCCAACGGTGGGTGTATTCCCAGCCTACCTACCTACAGTTTTATTCACCTAGATGTTGCCTCTCTTTCTATCGCGTAACTCTTAGATCTTCTGACTACGTTACACTCACTGAATTGGCCCGACTAGACGGCCACGTACTTGTAGCTTCATGCCTGAAATGCGGAGTGAATCATCTATATTCATCTGTGGTTCTAATTAACTCAAGTAAAAGAGAATGATTGTAAATTAGCCATTCGTAATTTTAGGAAGGAACCGTCATGTTGCGACTTCGTCTGTGTGTTTTTTAACCGACTTCCAAAAAGGAGAAGGTTATTATGTTCGTCGCGTATATGGTTTATTTTTTCCGATTTCTCGGTCAATTATAGACCGATTTTGAAAATTCTTTTTTGTTTGAAAGGGTATGCTCTCGAGGCGGTCCCATATAAATTTTATTAACTTTTGCTTTGATAGTTTTTGAGTTAGCTTCAACAATACGTACTTTTTCCCACTTAGTATGAGGATGATACGATAAGTTCCTGTCACTGTTATTTACATAGCAGGTAGTGGTTTTCGAATTTGTGAGGGGTAGGTACTACAAGTAAAAAGTGAAAAATAAAAACATTTTACAAAAAAAGCAACCGATTTCCAAAAAAAGCATTACAAAGTGAAAAATAACTTTAATTTCGGAATTTGGTGGCAAAAAACGAAAATTCAAAACCAAAGACACCGACTCCCGAAATTAAAGTTAACTTTCACTTTGAAGTGTTTTTTTTGGAAGTCAGTTGTTTTTTTTTTTTTTTTGTAAAATGTTTTTATTAGTAATTGCATTCGTGGCTAATTAATACCAGCCGCACGGGTCGATCCATCAGGTTAAGCTACGCTTGCCGCGGTTGGTCCGTGGATGGGTGACCATCTTTACATACCGAGACTCCTCCGTGCCTCAGAAAGTACGTCAAGCCGTTGGTCCCGGCTGTCATTCGTGGATCTTTGACAGTCGTTACGGGTCGTCAGAAGCCCGAAAGACTGACAACCAGTCTTACTAAGGGGTATCGTATTACCCAGTTACTGGGTTGTGCAGGTCTTCATCTGCATCCGGTTTGATTGGAAGCCGACCCCAACATAGTTGGGAAAAGGCTAGGTAGATTGATATTGCATTTTGAGTCACCGGCAGAACCTATTTGTCCTCAGGCCGCTGTACGCGACTTAGTTCACATGCGGTTTCAATATCACTAAGCATGTAATACTTAAATAATAATATATTGCACTGCAATGTTGTATTTCTAACTACTAACTCTCGGTAACTAACTCTCGGTGGTTAGCTGAGCGTTACAGCAGTGATAACCTAGTGCTGTGACTGTCAGACTGCCAAGTCATAGGTCTCGAGTTCGAACCCAAGGCACGCACCTCTGACTCTTCGGATTCATGTGCGTATTGTTTGATTATCACTTGCTTCAAAAACGGTGAAGGTAACCGGCATGCCTGAGACATATTTCTCGATGGCATATGAAGCCAATTCAGAGGCCAATGGGCGGCAAACAAACTCTGACACCAGGTTAGTCACTAACCACAAGAAAGATTATGATAGAGAAAGCTGGGCGTTGAAAATTCAACAATGTGCTTTCATTACATTTAAAGGTGTAGTCTAGTCTTAGTAAATCGGGCATAATCCCGAGTTTCATGGGCATCAAAATGCATGCTGTCGACCAAGAGTAGTTTATTATTACATAAGAAAAGCAAGTCAACATTTGACTTGCTTTTCTTTTCTTTAATTTTCTTAGGTTTTTCAAACCTTTGCTTTACCAATAATATCTAGACTACTGTTTTGTAAATTAACTTGTCCTATCTAAGAGAGCCGGGTGATCTGTAACACAGGACCTTTCTACCTCAGACACCTTTCTCTATTTAAGATTGTGCATTTTATTAACCAGTGCCTGTAATAAGATGTTGAGATAAATAAAGATTTATGATTATGCTCCTACTATATCTAACTATATAATTATTATAAACGCGAAAGTTAATGAGGATGGATAGATAGATGGATGTTTGTTACTCTTCGACGCAAAAACTACTGAACGAATTTGGATGAAATTTGGCACAGAGATGGTTTATAACCTGGATTAACACATAAAATACTTTTTATTCCAGTAGTACGTTCCCGTGGGATTATTTTCGACCTCCACGCGGGCAAAAGCTAGTTATTATTGTATAAAGCAGTCAAAAGTTAGAACTTACATGTGACAACGCTCGGTACCTCGTGTTTCCCTAAAACATCGAACAAGCCCCTCTTGTCGGCTGCAATCAGAAGCGACTCACTTGTTCCTTTCATTAAAAGTTTAGTTTTGCTCCAATCGACAGTTTTGTTCAACATTTTGCCGTAGTTAAAATGATATTCATTTACCAGCTGCAACAGAGATTCATGCCTCATAAAAGGTCTCAAAATAATTACAGAGAGCATTGAGCAAATGAGAATTTTCTCATTTAATAGTCTAGGACAGTTCATACAAATTCCTTGTATAATACATACTAATTCCATGCTGCCATAATAGTACATACTAATTCCATGCTGCTATGTCATTCTAAGGTAGCTAGTAGTATCTTGTTCTAAACTTTTGGCAACCGAGCTAGATCGATTTTTCGACCCCTTAAACCCCTATATTGCAACTTTCATCGAAATCCTTAGAGCCGTTTTCGAGAACGTGATTATAAATATACATATTATAGTATATATATGTCCAGGGTGGCAGGCAAATCGACGCGAAAACTGTTACCATAAATCAGGATTGGCATAAAACAAACAAGTTGTTTTAAAACACGTATTTTAAACTGTATTTAAAACAGTTTGATATAAAACAATGTTTTTTATTAAGTGTTAAGTACAATCACAGTATAAAACAAGTTTAAAATAATGTTCAAATAAAGAAAAAAAAAAATTTTTTTTTAAATAAATTAGTTATATTAGGCGTGATCGATCACTGTTGATAATAAATTTGATAAATCGCTCAACGAAAAAAAAACAAAAACCTCTTGTTTTAAACATTTTGAACTGTTTGTTTTATAAAAATTTTTTAAAACTGTTTTTTTCCAACCCTGCCATGAATTCAGTACATGATTCTGAACCACCCTGCGTTGAAATTTATCGCCGGTTATTTTTTTTTAAATCTGCTAGTTCATAAAAAACTGCAATACTTGCGCGGTCAAAATGTATGGAACAGCTGACTTTTTTTGTCGGGGGATTCAGAATCATGTACCTATTGAATCTATGGTAACAGTTTTCACGTCGATGTGCCTGCCACCCAGTATTATACAAATATTGCTCATTTAATTCAAAACAAATTATAGTTACATTAAAATTTTATCAAAAAAACTAATTGACATCACCCAGCTGTTGGTATAACACACGGAATTTTTAGTTTTAGTTCTTTTTTTGCCTTATCAGAGCGTCGGCAACCGATGCGTCAACAGGTTTAAATTAAATTAACTAGCCAAACCCCGATGAGACGTGATGAGTTGTGAACTCAAACTCAAAGCATTTATTTCAATTAAACCATTTATAGGCACTTTTGAATTGTCAAGGAATCGATCAGAAATAGGTATGAAGCTAGTTGCCCATTCCAAAGCATAGTAAGTATCTATGGAGAAGAACGGGAAAGAAACTCCACGGACACTCTTTTGAATAAAAAATTGTTACAAAATATTGGTTACATCATTCATGTTGAAATTATACATGTGAGAACACTGTAGAAAGACGTGCACGTTAGAAGCGTCCGTAATAAAAAATAAAACAAAGAACAATTCAAAAATTAAAATAAGCCATGGCAGCTACGAGATGACCAGTCCCAACTGACGGCGCCCATTCACGAACATAACGCATGGATTAGCACCATTCAGCTCAACCATTTTGAAGGGAGAAAGAAAGAAAGAAAAGAAAGAAAATCCACCATCAGCGAAACATTTGAGTGAGCATGACATACTCACAGCCGCCAGGACACATTCAAGTCAATGCAAGACATATTACCCGGTAAATGGCTACTCTTTAGTACATAGTGCTCACACCTGTGCTATACAATTATATAATACAAAGGAGATTGAGTTTATACAATGCAAAGATGGTCTAACAATCTTCAGCAGCTCCAACAGTATTTGCAAATGTTAATCAATTAGTTGTGGTTGTGGAGCAGGACCAGCATTAAGCCAAGCATTTTTATCAGCGATTTAATCCCCCAACTTATAATATGCCTGCCTGCATAGTGTGCGTTTTATAGAAGATTTGAATTTCGTCTCATTCAGTTGAAGTATGTGGGGAGGAATTTTGTTGTATCATTTTAAACAGTACCCCATGAAAGATGAATCTACTTTAGCTAGTCTGAAACCTGGTTGAACTAATAGGTCCCTATTTCTTGTACTATAGTTATGTCTATCACCTCTTTTGCTAAAAAGATGTAAATTTTTTCTTACGTACCTACATGATGTTTTCATAGATATATTGACAAGGTACCGTCATATGTTAATATCCTTAAACAGAGGACAGTTGAGAATGAGGACGAGAATGGGTCGAAATACAACATGAAACGAGTTAAGAAAACTGACCAGTTGCACAAGGTGACGCATTAGGAGCGTTCAAGTATTACTTAACGCAATTTTTGGAGATTTTTGACCCATTCCCCCTAGTAAAACGTTACGTAACCACCACCAAATGACCATTTTTACCTGACAGTCACAATTATGTGGCGTAAAGTAGGTACTAGCTGTTGATAAATATTTTTTTGCTTTACATCTGGAGTTTAAAAAAAATTATTTAAAATTACTTACTATCCTGTAAAGCAAGCAAGAAATTTTGTGAAGGAAAACTAATCAAGTGGCCATTCCATTTAAAATTTTGAGAAAAAAAAAACGTTTTAAAAAATGCGTGAGAAAAAAATCTCTACGCGACCGTTCTGAAGGGTTAATGTTACGTACGCCCCCTCCCACCCTTGTAACGCACCGTAACATTTCAGAAGACCCCCCTCCCCCAAATTACGTTACGTAATACTTGAACGCTCCCATAATTAATGTGACTTATTAGGGATAGCGACGGAATAGCGAATGTGACGAATGGTCATCTTATCCTTTTATTTGTGTAATACACAATACCAGCGGTCATTGACCTCAAAAAAAAACATCAAATCTTTTTTAGGGTTCCGTACCTCAAAAGGAAAAAACGGAACCCTTATAGGATCACTCGTGTGTCTGTCTGTCTGTCTGTCTGTCCGTCTGTCACAGCCAATTTACTCCGAATCTAATGGACCGATTAAGTTGAAATTTGGTACACGTATGTATTTCTGTGACCCAAACACGAATATGTAACGTAAACAAATAAATTTTGAATATAGGGGTCACTTTTGGGGCGCAAACAAGAAAAAAAAAAAAAAGTTTTGCTAACAGTACCGTGTGACATATCAAATGAAAGGGCTTGTTGCGAGGATCTTAAATATATATTTTTTTTATAATTTTAAAATAAATACTTTTAAAGATATTTAATAAATTCAATGAAAATTGACCATTCCCCCCCCCCTTATCTCCGAAACTACTGGACCAAAAATTTTGAAAAAAATACATAGTATGGCTCTTTACTCATTGATTACAGGAAAACCTATAAGAAGTCTATAGTCTTAAAATAACATGGTAAATCTCTCAATATTGTGCGTAGAAACTTTCATTTCGTCGCTCGGCATAAAATAGGCCCATCTCTCTAGCTACTATAATATCAAAATATCAAAAGTGTTTGCCCGTCTGCTTAATACACAAATAAATAAAACTGTAAATGTTCATTACAACCAATTCGGGTTTCGGCGTGGTTTCTTAACAGAAAATGCAGTGTTGTGTCTTAAGCATACTATCACATACTTACTATACACAGCGTGGGACGCCGATTTATGCTAGCTTTCTCGACTTATTCAAGGCTTCTGATCTGGTTGCTTATGACGTATTGTGGAGAAAAATGGAGAAGGATAGGTTGCCAACGGAGCTTATAAACATCTTTAAATAGTGGTATGGTAACCAGATCAATAGTGTACGATGGGCTGGAACTTTTTCCAGGCCATACAGGTTGAAATGCGGGGTGAGGCAGAGTTGGCGAGCTGAGCAGCACCAGAGTGGGTTACTATATAGATGGTATTTGTGTAAATAATATTAGCTATGCAAATGATATGGTGCTTCTGAGCGCGTCAATCTGTGGTCTCAGAAAGTTGGTCGCCAAATGTGAGCAGTATGCAAAAACACATGGTTTGATATAAAACTCCAATAAGTCGGAGATCATGGTCTTTGAGGCTGGGGGTAGACCGGGTTATGTATCACCTGTTTTTTTTATTATATCTTTTCAAAGAACTCTCCATTGGCATCTACACAGTTTTATACGTCTAAACCAATTTTCATAACACATTTTCTAGTCCGCATCATGACACCTCTCCAATCTCCTTCTCAAATGCAGCCAGTGCATCTTCAGGTGATGAAAACTGTTTTCCTTTGAGTTAATTTTTTTATTTTGGGGAACAAGAAAAAGTCGCACGGACCTAAATTTGGACTGTAAGGAGGATGACCTATAAATTTGACCGGTGTGCTGTCCAGAACGTCCCTTGTTTTGAGCGCCGAGTGAGCCAGCGCGTTGTCGTGGTGAAGCAGTAGCCCACGAAGGCCAGTGTTTGGTCGCTTGTTGCTTGTAGTAGTAAAAACTTCTGGCAAACATTTGGTAACATACCATTCAGTATTGATGCTCCTTTGATCTCGTCAGGATACTGACACCAGATAACCCGGCAAAGAAAAAAACTTGCGTCAAAATTTTGCCTGCACTTCTGGCTCGCTTCACTTTGGTAGGCGTTGGTTCATTTTGAAACAGCCACACGGTCGACTGACGCTTCATTTCTGGATCATATTGATAAATCCAAGATAAGATATCATTACGGGTGATGAACCAGTAATGATATCTTAAACGCGCCGAGACGAGCCTGCTACAAATTTTACTATCAAATCTCGGCACCATTCTACCCGAACTTCCTTCTGAGCCTGCGTTAGATTTTACGGTACCAGCGTGAAACTATCTTCCATAATCGAAGATGCCTGTGTAGAATTTCATGCACACTTCCCGATCCAATCGGCAGTATTATGCTGAACCTCTTCATATGTAATTCGCCTATTCTCTTGAATTAAATTTTTCACAGCCAGCACGTTTTGTTACGTAACAACCGTCATAGGGCGGCCACTTTTTTCTCTGTCCACCAAAATTATTCGACCACCCATAAATTCGTTGAATCAGCGAAAAACAGTCGCTTTAGAAGGGCTTTTTTCTATGAACACCATTCGAAGTCTTTCAAACGATTCTTCTGGTTTTAGTCGACATTTGAAATCGTACAAAATCATCGCGCGAAAATGTTCTCGTTGTGAATCCAGTTTTCAGTAAGACAGAGTTGATTTTGCTCGCAAAAAATGTGTAGGGAATTTCGAATTCGGAATGTTATGTTTTTTTTGTAATAAATAGTCATAGTTTTAATTGACATCAAAACCAGCCAGTATCCTATAGACAAAAACTGTTAGTAGCAAAACTTTCTGAGTGACCTGGTAAAATAAGCAAACATAGTTTATTAACACAATGAGTCCTTGTTACTTGAATATAGAAAAATATCTGGATGACCATTTTTTTTTGAACGACGTATTCTAAATATGAAACCTAGCTAGATCGATTTATCCGAAACCCCCTGCATACTAAATTTAATAAAAATTCTTGGAGCCGTTTTCGAGATTCAGATTATATATAATATACAAGAATTGCTCGTTTGAAGGTATTAGACTATTATATTAATACCGCGAATGTGAAATTTTTAACGAAAATCAGATTTTTGTTTTATTTCATTCTACACGTTCAAATAAGTGACCCTGCAATAAAAAAAAAAAGAAAAAAATGTCACATTCGCGGTATTGGATGCCGAGCGACGATTTGCAGTTGGAATGTATGGGAGAACATGTTTTTCAACTACAATGTTAAGTTTGTTCTTGGGATAAATAAATTCATCTCAACTACGGAACCCTTCATTGTGCGTAGTCCGACACGCACTTGGCCGGTTTTATTTGCATAGTTTCACTAGCGAATTTTATTCGACCCTATTTATACCGGTATTTTGTAAAGTATCCACTTTAATTATTTTAAAGCCAGTTATGCCACAACTCACCTTATTGGTTGGATACTCAAAAGTATGTTCTACTGCAATTCCCATTCTCATATCATCCCAGATGAAGAACGGCGTCCATTTCAAATTTACAACATCTTTTGGAGAAAATATTGCTCCAACAGCAAACTCGTCGCAAGTGGTCCTGTTCATAGACTCCTCTGGTCGTTTGGTAGTTACCTGGAACGAATGTTTTGAAAAGAACGGCCGCTTTCCGATCGACTGTGGTACTGGTGGCAGTACATGGGCGCCGGGTAGAGGTTTCTTTTTCGGAATGAATTGGCGCTTTGGAGGCAGCATTGCATTTCTGGCTTGCATCGTCGGTAAATCATACCATTTCAACATTGTATGATTCACCGCTTTCTCTGGATTTAAAAACCTGTCTGACAGCATTTCTTCTTTCGGGCTGCGCTGTCCGAAAATTGAAGGTAAATTGAGATTTAAAAACATAAGATTTTTAGGTTTAGTCCTCTGCAGCAGTTCTAACGCTTCTTTTCGGTCTTTCGGCCTTTTCATAGTCAGTTCTAAAAAGTCTTTTGGCTGTTGCATTGGTGAGAAGGGGTCTCCATAGCCTTCTCGAGTAATGTGTCCAAAAGGTACAGGTTCGTCGAGTATTGGTGGGTCCATTTTTCTCGGAAAGTTTGAATAACTGTCGTAGTTGTCAAAGTCGATGACTCCTTCTCCAGACTTAGCAAAAACGAAGACGAAAACGCACAACAAAACTCTCATTTTTTCCTGAATTGTAATGAAACGAAACGATACAATTTCTTTTTATTATAGGTTTGACCGAATACGCAGGGGTGCTCAACTATTTTCTAACATTCAATTTTATCGCTTCTAAGTGTGTCTGTGAGCCTTTTGGGTAACTCATGGAAATTTATTGTTGACTAGCTTTACCCGGCCCGGCTTTACAAGGGTAGCACTAAGTAGTTATGTACAGCACAACTACCTACCTTACATACCCACCTACTTACCTATCCTACCTAACTATCTACCCTACTTACCTACAAACCTACATACCTAAAAATCTTGTCCTGAAACCAACGAACATAACAAAAAAATAGTTATCCAATTTGGCGCAGTTGTTCGGAAGTTATGTGCGTACATACATTGACCCGTCAGACGTTGTCTTGTTAAAATTTTAATCTTGATTTTTCGGCTGTTACTTTGGGTTTTTCCTAATTTTCTTTTTTTCTGCACCACCCCAGTAATAAGGCCAATAAAACAAAAAATATATATTCAAATCGGTCGAGCCATTTTCGAGTTTTTGCGAGACTAATGCACGGCAATTGATTTTTATATATATAGCTCGCTACAACCTATAAACTTTAACAAATTTTGACTAGTCTCATCTACACTACAATGTTTTTTTCTATTTCTACAAATACGGTATGAAAATAACAAATATTTGCGTCAATCACACACTTGAGTTTAAGTGTGAACGATTTGATCTTAGTAAGATACACCAGAAACTAGAAACCATCATCATCAGCCTATAATGTTCCCACTGCTGGGACACAGGCCTCCTCTTTGTGAGAGGGAGTGGGCCGTAATCCACCACGCGGGCCCAGTGCGGGTTGGTAGATGTCACATGTCTTCGAATTTTCGGTTCTAGGACATGCCGGTTTCCTCACGATGTTTTTCTTCACCGTTTTGAGAGCAGTAGTAATGAAATAATTCACACAAAGTAAAGCGCCTGTCTGGATTCGAACCTACGACCTACAACTCGTAAGTCGCGGCCGTTACCACTGGGACACCACTGCTCTGCTAGAAACCATATTATGGATTAATTGCCAACATCAAAAACTGCTTCGAATAAACCATAAAATTAGGTAATATTCTCAACAACGAGAACTCAGTAGCTGGGTTAGTTTTGTTGATCAAATAAGTTCCCAAATTCGAGCTACGTGACACATTGTTTTAACTTGTCATGTACACTCTTCATAACAAAAAAAATGCGCGTTCAGCACCGTACACGTGATAGAAGTGAACTTTTTAAAAAGAAATTTAGTGTGACAGACAGAGAGAGTTATAGGTATCTTTCTTCTCTCTCATGTAACGAAACGTACCTAAGCGTGACGCGTCCTTGAAATTTCCGCTCAATTCTCGTCCAATTATAGAATCGCCGCTTAAGGAGTTTCACTTCAAAAACTTTTGACACAAACCTAACCTATGTTTAATTTCCTTTATGGAAAATGTTGGCGACTCCAGTATTTGTAAAACATGTCATTTGACACTCCTAGCTCGTTTGCTTCCGTATGCAAACTGACTGATTGTGTTGCTGTGTATAACAAGACTAATGTTTACATAACTATCATCAGTTAGGTGACGATACACGATATAGTGGTACCTGTGATTTGCACCACCTTGAAATAAGTTCTAGTTAACTGATTTAACTTATGAATTTCATGTCTTTTTTATCGGGTACATCCTATCGGAAAATGTGACAAAACGGTGGTATATAAAAGTAAAAGTAATAAAATTTAAACCCAACTACGACAAAAAAGTCAACTAAAAAGATATAAACAAGACATCACAGACAGACAAATTAAAAATCCGGAGTCACACGTGTCAGGGCATAAATCGAACAGATTATGTGTGACTTTATTTAAATTATTTTGGGGTTATCCTATCCTACTAATATTATAAAGGTGAAAGTTTGTGAGTGTGTGTGTGTGTGTATGTTTGTCTCTTCTTCACGCTCAAACGGCTGAACGGATTTGGATGAAATTTGGTACACAGATAGTTTATAACCTGGATTAACACATAGGATATCTTTTTATCCCGATATTCCCACGGGATCGAGACTTCTGCGGGTGAAACCGCGGGGCGCAGCTAGTAATACATATATTTGAAATGTGTTCATTGAGCCCTTTCATTTGATACCCAACATAGCATCATTATATATTTTTTTTAGTTCATGACGAGAGGGTGCCCTCTGGAGTACATAAATACTCCAGAGGGCGCCCTTAGGAGTACCTACATAAAGTCATGAACTAAAAAAAATATAATAAAAACATAAAATATTCAATTTAATGTGACGTCAAATGGCCTATAACCAGCAGACGATCAAGACGCTTCCAACGATACCTCATTTTGTCAAATGATGATGATTAGTTTAAAAGTTATGAGGGAACAGATTAACATAAATACATACATATCGGTCAAAATCATAACCTTCCTTTTTGCTTCGCCGTAGTCGGGTAAAAATTAGTCTTATATGATTGAATTAGCTTCTGCCCGCGACTTCGTCCGCGTGAAATTTTTTATTCTCCCGACACATCGTGTCGCATCGCATCATCTGCCCGTACTATTGCTTCATTTTCTTTGTGCTCAGCTCCTAAGAGTCCTAGCCTAGCGTGATGTTAAATAGCCTATAGCTTTCCTCAAGAATTGGTCTAACAAAAAATTATTTTGTTAAACCCGATTGGTAATTTATTTTATTTTATTCTATTCGGGAAACTTACAGCTAACTTACACAATGTTCATAAATAATATAAAATTGAAGGCCATTTACAAGTTTCCACTGATAAACACGTAACATAAAAAAGATAAAAAAAAGGTCGTTACAAAATACCTATAAAAAATAAAATAAAAAACATTTATTTGACACTTAAAATACAAGTTACAAACAAGTAGGTCGTAATAATATAGCACACAAATGTATTGCCAAGAATCTGATCCTAACCCCCAAACTAGGCCTGGACCTGTATTTTGGGGGCCAGCGTTCAGCCGTGGGCTCTATTATTGCTCTTACAAAATTGTGGAGAAGTGTCGCTACATAGTTGACAGTCAAGTGTCATGTGATAAAACATATTTAAATTAAATTTATCAGTTTAAAACATAGGTATAACTTATGAACTACAAAAACACGGTAAAAATACAACAGAGTTATGCGTATGTTTTTGCGTGTGAATGTGTGTCTGTGTGAATGTGTGTCTGTGTGAATGAGTGTCTCGCTCTGTGTGGGGGTGTGTGTGTGTGTTTGGTAGTGTGTGTCCAGAAGGTAAGGGTGTGTGTGTGTGTGTGTGAGAGAGAGAGAGAGGGGTAAGGGTGTGTATGAGTGTCTGTTTATGTTCGCACCTTTGAATGTGTGTAAGAAGGGGACACTGAAGTATGGATCACAGTATGTAATAATTTTGGATCATGATATGAATGTGAATAAAGTTTCAATCTCCTGATAATCCATCTTTTGGAGCCAGTCTGCTACTTTCTTTTTAATTTTTGTGATTGTTAAGTTTGTTGCTTAGTCTATTAAACTGGTGTTTTGCAAAGGAGGTCCAGCAGGGTGTTGTAGGGCATATAGAGGATTTGCTACGTTTATTTGGGTAAGGGAACATATCGTTGTTTCCTCAGGATAGATTTAGGCACATAGAGCTGACGTACTGTGAGGACTTTACAATCAGAGAATAGTTGTGAGGTGGGGAACCTATATGGTTTCTTGGTCATGACCTTGAACACAGCCCTCTGTGCCCGCTCTAACCCAAGTAGACAGGTCTTGGTTGTACCTCCCCACACGGTTATGCAGTATTGGATAATGGACTGACATAGGGCTAGGTAGACTAATTTTAGTTTTTCCAGTGTTGCAGAATCCCTAAGGGCCTTAAACACAACTATTAGCCGCCTAGTTCTGCGAATAATCGAATCAATCTGCCTGTCCCACCTCAGTCCACTATCCATTACCACTCCCAATCCCAAGTATTTTACGGAATCTGCCCGAGAAATTACCTGGCAGGTACATTTGTGTCGATTATTGCAAGTATGCGCTATTATAGAATAATCAGGTAGGGGTTTAGTGTTCGGTCTCAAGAAAAAGGGTAAGAACTGTGGTTTGCTAAGGTTCAGTGTGAGGAGGTTTAGTATAAACCGGGCCATTATTTTGGAGAGGGAATATTCGGCTCTATCCTCGACCGCCTGCCAACTCTATCCCCATACCAATACTGCTGTGTCATCTGCATATGTGAAAACCTTGGTGTGCCGAAGTGACATTGTGCAGAGATCATTTATGTAAATCAGAAACAACAGGGGGCCCAAAATACTCTCTTGTGGAACTCCAAAGAGGATTGTGCATTCTTCACTAAGACAATTGCCTATTTTGACACGTTGCTTACGCTGCGAAAGGTAGTCTCTAAATATCTTTAGAGCAATGCCTCGCATTCCTATTCTTTCCAACTTTGTTAAGAGGATGGGGATGGAAACGGTATCAAACGCTTTGGAAAGATCTAGATATATGCATAGGCATTTATTTCTTGTGTCTAAGTTTTCCACTACTTGCTCTGTCAAATTCAACACTGCGTCCTCAGTAGAAACACCTGACCTAAAACCGTACTGGTTGTTGGATATAATTTTAAAGCGATTCAGAAAGTTTTTGACCGATTTTTAGAGTATTTTTTTCTAAGATCTTTGACAAGGCTGGCAAAACCGATATGAGCCTTTAATTATTGACGCAGTCTCTCTCCCCACCCTTGTGAATTGGATGTACAATAGCTTGTTTTAAAGCATCAGGAAACACCCCAGTAACGATATCACGATTACAGAAATGCGTTATAGACGGAATTAGGGCACGTCGGCACTCTCTCAGGAGGGAAGATGGAATTCCATCCCATCCAGTTGCACAATCCGGACGCAGCTGTAGAATTGTGGATTCAATGTCCGCTTCATCTACTTCTAGAATAACGAGCGAGTTGGGTAGATAGGTTTCGGTACAGTCTGAGGAAGGTGGCAGAGTCATCTGTAGATGAGGTTTGAGACAGAAGAATGCCATTGGCTAGATTTTTGCCGACGTCTGTAAAAAAGTTGCAGACAAGGTTAACAGCTGATTTTGGGCTATCTGATATTTGAAGTAGTTCCAAAGGATTATCTTTGACTTTTTGAGTGTTAGTTATCTCTTTGACTTTCCATAAGGCTTTAGGGTCGTTACCAGCTTTGTCCAGTTCACTCTTTTCATATGCGATTTTTAGTTTTCGTAGGAGTTGATTTGTAAAGTTCCTATAACGTGTATATGTTACCTTAAATGTGTCATGTTATCTGGAGATTTTTTTGCTTTAATATGTAACCTATCCCGATTCCTAATCCAGCGCAGGAGCCATGGCGTGATCCATGGTTTTAAGATTTTTTGCTTATTAGGCACCGAAACTGTTTGCGTGTGTTTAATAATAATTGATGTAATTGTTGATATTAAATAGTTGGTCGCGGTGTTAGCGTCATTTATTTCTAAGAGAGGTATGAAGTTTGTGCTTTCTATTTCCAATTTTAATGAGACAATCAATTTATATTAAACATAAATTAGGAAAAAAAATACTACACGATAAATTACAAACTAAAAATCAGATTTTGCTAACAATTACTTTTCCAATTACTTTTTTTATTATTTTACAGTTCTAGAGATTAGTGCGTTAAAAAAACAAAAAAAACTCTTCAGCTTTATTATTAGTATAGATTTGAGTCTCAGTAATAATTTTTCTATGAGCACAAAACGCAAAATTGTATGAAAATTAATCGACGATTCACTTTTAGTGACGTTTCAATTAACTGAAAAGTCACTTTGGTACTTTAGGGATGATGACTAAATATATATTTTTTGTCCGTCTTGTAGTAAAAAAATATTGGACACATATTTTTTATTTTATCAAAAGATTACGGCGATTTATTCAGTTAAAATGTGCCATGACATCACGAGTATGTAGATGTTATACTTAGGTACTTGTGACATAGCGACCCCCACTCGGAACTTTAATGAGTTTTGTCATTTTCTATTAAGGGGAAAGAGTTAGGGAAGCCCGCGAAATTCAAATTTTCTTACGTTTTTTGCATTTTGCAGGTCAGTGTCAGGTTTTATGTTGATTAAAATATGATTCACGGTGGTAACAAATATGGATTTACTCAATTATAATCATTACAACTCCATAAGTTAGCAAAGGTGTCAAATGTCATGATTTCATGACATTTGACACCTTTATCTTCTTCTTAATCACTATTGCTGATTATAATTGAGTAAAGCCATATTTTTTACGGCCGCGAATCATATTTTAATCAACATAAAATCTGACACTGAGGTCAGGGTCAGGTTTTATGTTGATTAAAATATGATTGATTTGTTTTTTGCAAAATGCAAAAAACGTAAGAAAATTTGAATTTCGCGGGCTACCCTGACGCTTCCCCCTTAATATGATAAAGCAAAAACTACGTGTGTAAAATTTTTTTATTATCTGACTGACTGACTTTTTAATTAATTTTTGACCCTAGGCATCATTCCTATTTGATTTGAATTCATACGTTCACAAAATGTTTGGAACACCTGCTTTAACTCGAGAAAATGTATAGTATAGAAGATTATTTTTTTGTAGAAGTTAAATGCCAACCAAAATAATCACGATTCATCTGTGTGCAGGCACTGCTTCTGCCTAGTTTTACCAACTATGTTGAGGTCAGCTTCCAGTCTAACCGGATGCTGCTACATACATACCAGTATTTTACATAGAGTAACTATCTAGCCTCTACAACCAGTTTCTGGGTGACACAATACCCCCCTTCTAAATTATTAGGTAAATACAAAATCTGCACAGAATACAGATTTTGTATTCACCTACCTGCAAAAGTACAGACGCCAGCACATCAAGCTATCCGAAACTGTCAAATTTTCCCAATCAACTTTGAACCTTATTCTTCAGGAATAAAGTTGAAAATCTATTGAATAAATTTGAGAGATTGTAGTAGCTTGAAGTGCTGGCGTCTGTACATAAAGGTATTGAAATAAAAAAACATTCGATATTATTATGTTTTTATTAATGATATTATTCAAATTCAGTTATTTAATTTACACACAGTTCTTAACCAAATAAGTATGTAAGTATTCATTGTAGATTAACCCGCTCACAAATTAATGATCACATAATTATTGAATTGTTATAATCACATATAACATAACATCACGCCCAGTCCCGGATCCAGGGGGGGGGCAAGCCGGGGCCCGTGCCCCGGGGGCCAACTTCAAGGGGCGACAAATTCAAGCGTAGCAGACAAGTGCACACAGCAACTTTGCAATAATTGAGACGCGCAGCTCATAATATAATTTTGTTTTTTTTTTTTTTTACATGTTTTGGCGCCCCTGTTGAATTGGCGCATTATCGATCGATACAATTTGATTTATATGTTGCTGCCAAAATTTTCATTTTGAGAAAATTTTAATTTCGCGGGGGCTAACTTAGCTCATCCCCATAAAATATTGGCGGGGGCAGCAGACGGCAGTTTTTGCCCTGCCTCAAAAAATCTAGATCCGGAGCTGATCACGCCTTGTTTCCCCGAAGGGTTGGGATGATCACATTTAATTTTAAGCAACCACCTAAGTACACATTATGGAATGCAAATAAAGTATTGAGTATTAAACCTGGTAGGCTAATTTTATTATTAAAATTAAGCTGGTTTAAGCTTATGCTTAAACCAGCTTAAACTTAAAATATTCATGATCTTACTAAGCGTACGTCAAATTTTATGAATAGCTTAAAACAAATTCATTTTTCGTGACTGTCTGTGCGCTTAGTTCTTTTAAATTACACAATGTATTTGATTATTCCCGAAGTATAATAATACAATAATATTTAACTTTGATATATCTAAGTCCACATCACTAAATCGCACCCGTGCAGGGTCGGACTACTAACACTAAACAAATTAATAAAAAAAAACAAAAAACCCAACTGCAAAAAAATATAACTGAAAAAAGGAAATACAAGCATTATAGTCTATAAAATTTTGGTACTTCAGGTGGGGACAAACAATAGTTACACCATAATTTTGAACAAAAATCCTTTCAACTGTCATTACACAATAGAATTTTAATTGTTATCCACCTCAATGAGGCGTCGTAACAGATGATGAGTTAACAGAATTAACCAACTTTGAGGGAATACCTAACTAGTTAAAATCGAATGGAAATCGTTTATTTGCTTATAATGTTAGGGAATAATGTAAGGAAGTACCTAATCATATTGCATTTATCTGTGGGGGCTTGTAATTAGCAATTTAGTAATACAATATTGTTATTATAATGTTACTAGTCTGTAAGGTTCCGAAAAAAAAAACAGATATATTGGTTTGTCCCTGCCTTGCTTTATTTGAAGCTTTTTAGTTGTTAGTATATCTATATTTGGAATTGACTCATTACCAGCTTTCATTTGATACCTACCAATATTGTTGAATTTTTTTTAAAACCTGCCCCTCCATTTTTTGTATTTGCAGATGCTGTGTATAAATATTATATAGCCTATGTCACTCCCACAATTAAGACAAATCTAACGACACCTCATATGTTAAAATCCATCAAACCGTTTAGGCTACAGAGCGTGCCAAAGAAATAGATATACATACATACAGACATACATACCTATATACTCTCGAAAAACATTACCTTCCTTCTGGGGCAGTCGGGTAAAAATTAATGAAGTATTTATCTCCTATCTCCTACTAAATAAAGGTTAATCACAAGAACTGCAGATTGTGGTGCTGGTGTATTATCTCCAAGTCTTCATCCTCTTCATCATCATCCATTTCGTTGGGTTCTGGGGCAAGGGTGGGGATTGGGGGAATCGTCGCCGTGTGGGTCCGTCCGAAGTCGCTCCAGAAACCCAACCTCTGTGCCTCTTGAGTCAACTGGAAAAATTACCAATACATATAAAAAACAGTGGCACTCCGGGAGTGAAAACTTGAACAATTTTACCGTCCAGGAAATACTTTTAATGAGGTGTCGGTAACAGTGTCGTGAGTTCAATTGTTTTTTCCCATCTCAAAAATGCCCAACACGCCTAAAGAAGTTTTCACTTCAAAATACCGTAAGTAGTACAGACGCCAGCACATCAAGCTACCCGAAACTGTCAAATTTTCCCAATAAACTTTGAACCTTAACGTTCAGCGATAAAGTTGAAAATCTATTAAATAAATTTGGCAGATTGTAGTAGCTTGATGTGCTGGCGTCTGTACATAAAGAATCCATACATAAGGAAAGAGAACTGCGTCGTTGGTCTAGTGGTCGTATAAGAGCATGAGATCCTGGGTTCGATTCCCGGGTCGGGCAAAGGGTTATTGGGTTTTTTTATCTGGAAATTCTAAGTAGCAGCCCGGAGTCTGGATTTGTGCCTGGTTGATGGCAATAGGCTCGCCCCTTATTACATGGGACTTAAATATAACTGGCGAAATGTTACATATACACTGGCACTGACATAAAAAATAAACAAAATTTGTTAAACTTTTATTAGTTTTAAATACTGAATACGAGGCTTTTGGCTAATTTGTAAAAATGTGTTTTTCTTTTTGTAATATGCGTTTAGTTTGTGCAGAGTAAACAATTTTTCTTTCTTTCTTTCTTTCTTTCTTTCTTTCTTTCTTTCTTTCTTTCTATATTAAAGAAAAGTCCTGACTCCCTCTCTGGCTGACTTATCAACACCCAGACCAAACCTTTGAAACTAGAGAGCTGAAATTTTGCACATCTAAGACAAGAAATAAGTAAGTTCGCTCATGGTATAAGAAATAGGTATAGGACGGACATAAACACGAGAATTAATAAATTACTGTAACTAAACATACAATCCAATATATATAAAAACTCTTTCTGCCCGTCGGTCTGTACGTGTGTTATTTGAAGCCATAATGGCAAATCGGATTTATACAGGGTGACAGGAACATCGACGCGAAAACTGTTACCATGGATTCAGTACATGACTCTGAATCCCTGAAAGAAAAAATCTGTTGTTTCATAGAAAAGTGCAATACCTACACGGTCAAAATGTATGGAACAGCAGATTTTTTTTTAATTTCAACGCAGTGGGTTTCAGAATCATGTTCTGAATCCATGGTCATGGGCGAAGCCGCGAGCAAAAGCTAATATAATTTAATGGGTGTAAAAATACCCTTTTCTCAAACATGCTTGGAAATTCGAACATTATTTTGATAATCTTCTTCGAGATAAATCGAAATTGCTGTACTGGTCAAAAACAAGCGAGCGTCCGGCCGACAATATTACTGTCAAAATCCATATCAGTCGTGTTTAGCGTCCAAATAAATTACTATGAAAACTCATATCTGTCGTGTTATTTAAAAATGGAACTAACTTTTTACTTCAACACATGGCAACCAAGGAGGTAATTTATCGAAGATTTTATTTAAATTTCGAACTGGCTTAGCAAATAGAGCTGTTTAAAGTAAAGAAGAAACAAATGAACATATTGGCGCGAGAAAATTTTTCTTTGTTCGTCATTGATTCTGGAATTTATAATTAATTCACTTTAGTTTGAATTTTCGCGCATTATTTGAGAAAAGTACTAGACAAGCCTTGGCCGCAATCACGCATTGATGGACTCACGTATTTTCTCGATCGTCCATCAATGTCATAACTTCTGGCCGCGACAGTAATGTACTATAACGAAGCCGAGAGTCACTTGTTTTTCCCGTTGTTACCTCGAAACTCATAGAGGAGTTGTATTCTATTTTTAATAAACGGCAAGCAAAGCCGATGTCAACTATTCTACCAATGTCTAAATTGCATTGGAAAAACAAAGTGTGCATGAAATAAAAAATAAATAAAGAAAAACATTTACTGAAGACATGAGTAAAATTCTTCGATTGAAACTTAGTTGTCCGTCTGTCTGTCTGTCATTTTGCCAAGACCTATTTTCTCAGGGACGCGTGGAGGTATCAAGTTGAAATTAAATCCAAATACGTGGGTCTACGGTCCCTTGGAGCTCTAAAAAAATAAAAAAATCAAGCTTCTAAGTCAACGCAATAAAACAATACGGTCATTAATTTATGCGTCATATTTTCATACTCAGACAGATGAAAACTACAATAAAGTACTTAGTTCTGAATTCAAATTCTTATACACGATAAATCTAATAATTGATGGACATGTAAATCAGCATTCGTTTGAATTCGAAAATCCGATGATACCCGAGGCACATTAAGAAAATCAAAGTTTGAACAGAATACGTAGATGACGGCTTCGTGATGGGTCTTCTTAGAAGAAAGATATATTTATTGCATAAACAGGGTGTCTGTTTATGCAATAAATATATCTTTATCTTGTATACTTACATAATCATGATTAGGCATCCTGTCGACCGGCGCCAGAGCATAGCAAAGTCTATACTTGCAGTTTAGGATGCCCAAATAGCCAGGATCTACTACTTTCATGGCGAACATCAGTAGTGGTGCTTGGGCAACTGTAATTATACGATAAGGTTGCTTGCTATTAGCTTAATATTAATAAGGTTTTAGTTGAAATTAGTCTCCTGCATGACAAATCTCGTGAAAAAGAATAAAAAAAGAAGAATTTTCAAGAAACAGCATTGCCAAACAACGTGGCAATGCTGCCAGCCTTTTGTCTTTTGACAGCAATGCGGGCGAATTTTTTTATGCCCCATGACTCTTTTCCCTTGTTTTCTATACAGTGTCCAGTGTTCTTTTTATCGAAATGAGGGAATCTATGCTTAAGACCAGGCACTCCAAACACAATTTCCACGCAATCTCCGCCCCCATGCAACCCACCTCTCCACTATGAGCTAAACGCTAACACATCAGTAATAAAGTTGAATATCGCGTGCGCTCTTTGGTCATGTTCGAGCACGGAACTGAATGTCGTAAGTCTCGATTCTTATTTCGTTCATAACTAAAGTAATGATTGATCTAGAGATTTTTTTTCTTATATATTTGGATAATAAACTATATTTTCTGTCTGTCAATAATTATTTTAGACATAAAAGTAATCGAGTAATCTTGTTTTTGTTTCAAGTAATCTTTAAAAAACACATGATTTTCGAATAAAAAATGAATCGAACGAAAATGTTCCAAATATGTAAGTGTCTTATATTCGGAAAGAAAAAGATCCAATAAATCATTTTATACTAAAGTTCCATTTGGAATGTATGCGTGACTTTTTAAAAATATTAATGCAAATTAACATACAGTTTAGGGAGCCTCCTCTTAATGTTATCGACGGAAAAATATTTCAGAAGGCGAGTAATCTTCTGTGTTACTACAGTCACTTAGTTAGATAGGTACTCATAGGAGTATCTCCATCTGACTATGTTGAACCTGCAGCAGCCCTCCTTTGTAGACGATACAAAAATTTCTAATTTAATGGACTTTAACATAATTGTAAGAGATACGTACACTCAAAAGCTAGGGTCGGAATTATTCTGAACATGCCAGGGTCATTGGTCTTGACAATCAGCGCGCTGAAGTCGATGGAACTCTCCATGAACAGCACAGAGTTGGTCCAGTTCACGGGGGGTTTCAGCTCAGTATCCAACTCCACTCGAAATCGGTCGACTAGCTGGAAGAATAAATTCTTATGTGATTATCGAGTAAATATAACATAAACATCAAGCTTTGTCTCTCCGAAGGGAGGCAGAGGTACACCCACATTTCGCCAGTTATGTTTAAGTCCCATGTAATAGGAGGCGAGCCTATTGCCATCAACCTGTTAAATTCAGACTCCGGGCTGGTACTGAGAAATTCATAATGGAAAAACCCAATATCACTTTGCCCGACCGAGGAATCGAACCCGGGACCTCATGGTCAACAGTAGCGCTTGCGAGCATTAGAGCATTGAGGCGGTCAAATCAGAATAGATTTTTACAGCACCCCTTGACGAGCATTGACTAGAGCATTCGCTACAATACAGATTCAAAAACGTAAAATAAACAAACCACATCAGACGGAACACTGAATTTTATGTTATAACTCTCTTCAAACTGAGGATTCCAGAAGTAAAAGATTTTCCAGTCAATGTCCAACACACTCTTAAGGTCAAAAGTGGTGTTCTCCAGGAATTTCTCGCAAGAGGTATAGTTCTGAACATCTATTTCGCTGAGGTCCTTATAAGCTGCACTTTCTTGTATCGACAAGGAATTGAGGAGGAACATTAGAATCATGGCTAACATTGCCTTTAACCAAAAACCGAACTTCCAAGCCAATGAATAATATTGTCTGGATTTGTTTATTTACTTTAAAACAAATTTCACGTTAACTTGTTATAACTTTTAAGTACAACAAAATTAACTCATTCTTTAAAAATTCTCTTAATTATTAAGTTTGTATTGCACGATCAGTAAACACTGAACAAATACCTTTCGTGATCGCTATATATATGGCAGTTTTGTTATTATTTACTGTAACATTATCTTTACTTACACATTTCAATGTAAATGCGATATTGTCTTTGTTCATTCCTTCAGAAATGTTTCGACAATTCTTTCGTTATTTAATTTGTGTTTGCTGTTTTGAGTATAGTTTCCTTTTCCTTTATAAATACGTTATTAACTGTATCTTCGCCTTTTCATACCTCAGTTTCATTATTGGTTTCTACACCTGGAGGTTTTTTGAAGTGAAAACTTCTTTAGGCGTGTTGGGCATTTTTGAGATGGGGAAAAAACAATTGAACTCGCGACACCGTTATCGACACCTCATTTTTCTAAACGCGATTGAGCTCTTTATTTATTTTATGTTACGGATCAATGTTCTATGCAAGTATTTTTACTTTAAAGGTTTTGGAAGTATTTTTTTTTGTAAACGCGATTGTGCTCTTTATTTAGATAAGGTTACGGACCAATGTTCTATACAAGAATTTTTCTTCCACCAAGGCGATCTCGTTCAAGTTTTCACTTCTGTCGGCACTCCCGGAATGCCACTGTTTTTTAAATACGCAGTATTTTCATGAGTTATATAAATGTTTGGTGATTCCTCATGCATCGGATCCATTCGAAATCAAAACTATTCAAACATGCCCGATATTATGCATGTAAGTAACGCTGCGTTCCATCCTAAGCTTCTGGATGATATTTTGAGTTGTTTTGCTCAGTATTATTCACGAAGTAGGTGTATTTACTTCATGAAATTTATGGATGAAAAGTTATTGCATTATATATACCTCTCTCTTAGAAAAACATACACTTTTTTAAAAGTGTCTTTAAGGGGGATGCGATAAGGTAACCCACGAAATTCAAAAGTTTCTTACGTTTTTTGCAATTTGCAGGTCAATGTCAGGTTGTATCTTAATTAAAATATGATTTGCAACCGTAACAAATATTGCTTTACAGGATTATAATTATTACAATCAGCAATACAACTCCTTATGATTGTTAGAGTAATCCTAAAATGTCATGATTTCATGAAATAGTCATTCAATAGGATTATATGAACTTAGTGAGTTTTATTGATAATTTTTATGATTATAATTCTATAAATATATATTTAATACGGTCGCGAATCATATTTAGATCAACATACAACCTGATACCACCTGCAAATTGCAAAATACGTAAGAAAATTGGAATTTCGCGGACTACTCAGACACTTTCGCCTTAACTTTAACAAATCGTAAAGAATCTATGAGAAATATTGTGTTCTTAGGCTCGAGTATCCCCATCATTGTGTGGATCGCCCGGAGGACACGGTGGAGCATACGGTGGAGGTCTGACTGGCTTGGGCGGAGCTTCGCCGTGTCCTCGTGGAGGCGATTGGCGACGGTGATCTCTCGCGTCCGGGCCATGGTACGGAACGAAAAAGCATGGGAGGCCGTCACCTCCTTCTGCGAAGCAGTAATACTCGCGAAGGGGGAGGCAGAACGCGTGAGGGAGAGGCAAATTTCGTGCTCTCACACCCCTAACCGCCGCAAGAGGCGCCCTAGGCGTCGGGAATCGCAGCCCGGTGAGCAATGGGTAGCTCGCCGTCCGATAAGGACCAGGCCCGGGTCGACAGCGCGTTATGTTCCACACTAATGCCTGCCGGAGTTGCGGATTTGTCCGAAAGGATTACCGTGGCCCCTGGCAACATACAGGCAATTGAAGGAACACGTGTTGGTTTTGGTCAGTAAGAGTCTGACACGCCTTCCCGCTCCGCCCAGAGCGGGAGAAGTTATTTGATAATTTCCCTCCAAAAAAAAAGGCACGAGTGTCCCAATCATCATTCTCTTGCTGTTATCCCAATATATTTGGAGTCAGCACAACCTGTGTTTTTCTTCCATACTTCGTCATCTCAGTAGTTTCTATCCATATCATATTTTTCACAGTCCATCAATCGTTTCTTTGGTCTTCACCTACTCTTATATCTATCCACATACTCAAAACTTTACTCACTACAGAGTGTCCCAATCTTGAAGATAAATACTCAGTTATCAGTACAAGTTTTAAGTCATGTTTCTTATTTCATGTTATTATCTTTTATTTGCATTCCACAATATATGCAAGAAAAATGAGATGAGGACGGTTGGCAGGGAAGAATGGAAGAATCAAGAAGAAAGAAACATGCTGGGCCGACCTCAATTCATGGGATGAGGGTAGGAAGATGATGAATGTGGAAAAGATAGAAAACAGGCCAAGTGCGTGTGCACAGTGAAGGGTTCTGTAATTTGGGGTTTAGTGGATTGTAGATCTGTTAACCATTTTACATTTTGTTAAATACCTGGTACTTATTGAAAGACCTACACTGTCCTCCCATACCTAGTAACACTGTTATTTGAAAGTATTGTAAAAGCCAATTATTTTAAAAGAGTATCCGTGGAGTTTCTTGCCGGCTCTTCTCCATAGGAAACGACTAATTGGAACCGTGCACCTAGCTTCTGATGTTTTATAAGTACCTATGTAGGTTTATGTGAAATAAAATATTTTGAATTTTGATGAATTTATCCCAAGAACAAAGTTAACTTTGTATTTGAAAAACATGTTCTACCATACAGAATGTACGGGAAAACATGTTTTTGCAACCTTGCGGTTGCAATGTAAGTTGGTCGATAATTACTCGTTAACTTGTAAAGCTTACTTAGCTGTGAAAGTTTTCCTTTTAATTTCGTTATACTTACTGCTGTGAATTTTTTGCCATATCCAAAACCAACCATTTAGCTGACATAGACACATGACTCTAAAAAAAATTAGCACTTTAAAGCTTATTATTTCACAAACGGATCCCTGAATCCAAAAATGGTAGTGGCAAACTCACAATATTTTTGAACGACCTTTTCAACGACACCCCACGCCATGGGATAGATGAGAAAAACAAAAATATCCCCACTTTAGGTACGTCTAGGGGAGAAACCCTAAAAAAATGTTTTGATTAATATGTATACCAATGCCAAATAACAGCTTTCTAGTACTAAAAGTCTCTGAGCTAAGCCGCGGATAGACAGACAGACAGACATGCGAAACTATAAGGGTTCCTTGTTTACTACGGGACCCAAAAAAATTACGCCAAGGCCAAACAAACAGAAAAACAACGTGCCAGTTTTAATTTATTCCTGGGGAACGTTTTTATTTTTCTTCTTAATAGACTGACAAGTGTGGTGGCCAGCTCCGATGTCGAGGTTCCTGACAATAGCGCTGATGTCTGCACGGAACGGGAAATTATTCCTGCGGGCTGACAGCGTCGTCACGCCGGCTTGACAGTCAGCCATCAGCAGGTACCTGCCTCCGTTTATCAGTTTCAAATGGAAACTGAGTAGCGGTATCGTCCGCTTGAATGGTACTGCACCTGTAATGATATGCATAACATGGAATTAGCCTATAATGTTCCCACTGTTGGGACACTACACATTTCTCCTCTAAGTGAGAAGGAGTGGGCTTTGTGGATGTGATATATCTTCTCGTCTTCAAGTTTTTGGTTCTAGAACATGCCATCTTCCTCACAAAGTTTTCCTTCACTGTTTTGTGAGCAGTGGTGATGTAATAATTTACACAAAGTGCCTATCTAGATTCAAAACTATGACCTTTAACTTGTTAGTCGCGGACGTTTCCACTGCTGCACTGGAAATAATATGGTTTTATAAAAAATGGCAGCTGTAATCAAGTGTTTTCATACAGGGTGGCCAACTCGGAAGTATTCAACTTCAAATCAAGATTATTTTAATTAAAAACGAAAATTACTAGATATTTTTTTATTCAGGCTTGCCAATTTTATATGATAAATACATAACATCTGCCAAATGTCCAACTTTTTGATATTTTATTTTTTTGGTCTTAGGAAATTAATGGTGACCTGTGAAGAGTATGCCTCGAGCATATAATGCAGGGTTGGAATATAATGCAGGGATGAGTAAATTCATGGTGTTTGGGGCTAGTCCAAGAAGTGTGAATAGTGTGCCCCCTGTGTGTATAAATAATGCACCGCTTGAGAAAGTGGAACAAATCAAATACTTGGGTCACATTGTTACAGCTGACCTAAAAGACGTTGCGGGCATTGAGCGGGAGCGGAGGGCGTTGTCAGTTAGAGGTAATATGATAGCGCGTAGGTTTGTGCGTTGTTCGAGGGAGGTAAAAATAACGCTCCTTAGAGCTTATTGTACATCCCTCTACACGTGCAGCCTGTGGGCATAGTAGGCATACAGCGCCCTCCGCGTCCAGTTCAATAACGCGTTCAGGGCGGTGGTGGGGCTGCCCCGACACTGCAGCGCCTCGGGCATGTTCGCGGAGGCGCGCACCGACTGCTTTCACGCGACGATGCGCAAGCGGTGCGCGTCTCTGGTGCGCAGAGTGCGGGGCAGCCCCAACACCGTCCTGGCGATGATTGCCAACAGACTGGATTGCCCTTACATCCGGCAATGCTGCAGCAGACATATTGTTGCTGTGTAAGTGTTCGTTTTTGTCTGTGCTTGTTATGTAGGTATGTAATATGTATTTATTTTTGATATTATTAGATTTAATTTATTTTGTTTTCATTTCTTTAATTGATTTCGATTCAACATAATTTATTCTTATTTTATTTTATTTTAATTGATGTTGGATTTGGTTGTATTTTATTTTGTTTATTGATCTTATTTTTATTAATTTGTGTTTGGCTATGGGTGTTATTTTTACCTGAAATAAATGAATGTATTTATTTATTTTATTTATTTATTTATCTTTATCTTTATTGCAATCCATAATGTACACATCATCTGCCCAGCCTTTTCCCAACTATGTTGGGGTCGGCTTCCAGTCTAACCAGATGCAGCTGAATACCAGTATTTTACATGGAGCGACTGCCTATCTGACCTCCACAACCTAGTTACTAGGTAACACGATACCCCTTGGTAAGACTGGTTGTCAGACTTTTTGGGCTTCTAACTACCCGTAACGACTGTCAAAGATCTACAAATGACAGCCGGGACCAACGGCTTAACGTGCTTTCTGAGTCACGGAGGGGTCTTGGTATGTAAAGATGGTCACCCATCCATAGACCAACCACGGCAAGCGTAGCTTAACCTGATCGATCGACCCGTGCAGGTGTTGTTACTTAGCCACAAGCCCTCAGATCAGATATGCAGTCGCTCCATGTAAATGGTATTCAGCTGCAACAGTTGGAAAAAGACTAGACAATTGATTAGTAACTTACTCCCATCTCTTATGAAGTTGGGCACTCCTTGGAACCTCCCCGCAGGTCCTCCCTGATCTGCAAACAGTAGTATTTCGTGTTTTGTGCGACCAATTTTGACCATCAGCGTGGCAGCATCCCAGTTATTAGGTTCAGTCTTCAAGTACTCGTTCATGTCATTGTACGTGCGCGTGATCATCTTAACAAGGAGATGATGTGATGTAGATGAGAAATCATAGACGACAAGAAGTAAACAAATCGAAAAGTCACTTGTGAATAGTTGTGGCTAGATCTCGTGGATACAACATATCGTCGGCGTAGGTGGAGAACTAAACAACTGCGATTTTGGTCAAATTGACTTTTCATCATTTTCGTAACACCCAAATCATGCCACATAAATAAATCGCAATTTTCTCCAAACAATATTTTTTTTGTTATTTAGTTCTCCACCTACACCTACGATATACAGGTTGGGTAAAAAATCGTCGATCAAATGAAACAGGGCTGGAGTTATTAGCAGTAAAAAATACAGATATCAATATTTATAAAAATAACTTAACACCTAGGTACCCATTTTACTCTAATTGTTTGTAAAAAAAAAAGTATTTTCTTAAAAAAATCACTCAGTCACATAACTTTTAAGGAGATCAAGTTAGGGCTCTGCCACAGAGATATTTTTTACTGCAAATAACCCCAACTATCGCCCCGTTTCGTTTGATCCACGATTTTTGACCCACCCTGTATAACATAATTAACTTCACGCCTGTAATCCCTGAAGGGTTAGACAGAGGTATAGATAGTACAACAACATTTCGTGAAGAATCAGTTGATTTAATCTTTCCACGCTCAGTGCGCTTAATTTGCCTCAGACTCGCACGAATAAATGATTCTATATGATATCTATAGCCTGACCAATCATGCCATAATAATATAAGAAGTGAGTGAGTGAGTGAGTATTAAGTGATTTTTCTCAGCGTGAAAACTTAACTTTCCAAGGAAGTTTGTAACAGCGCCCATGCGATGTGAAATCGTCACATAATTAGCCGATTATTATTGTAACAGCCATAAAGACACAAAAAAATCGGAGCATTTTCATAACAGCTCATTGTATTAAAAAAAATATTTGGAAAATCCAAATGTGCACGCCTCATAACGCTCATTCAAAAACAGAAAAATATCAAAACGAGTTTTCATGAAGTATGTTTTGACTGGTTTTTTACCCATCAATATGGGTAAAATTTCTCACTTCGCAATCTTTACGTACTGTCAAAGACTATTTAGGTTTGCTTTGTTGGTAAGTAAGTAACAGAAGAGGTTCGAAGTTCCAAATATATATCGATATTTATATTAATTAGTTTTTTATTAATTATAATTAAACTACTTTGAATAAAAGAGCCGTTTTCAATAGGGTTCCTCATATGGCAGAAGCGAATCTTTAAAAAAAAATAACTCAATTAATTGATTTTTTCGCAAGCTACTATGTTTTCAGGTTTAACACTTGATTGACGGGATTTTTTTTAATTACTTTGATGTATTTTTCGTTTCTGCTGCATTAAATCAATTTTTGAAAAGTACATAATTAATCTCCATTAAATTATCTGTATAATGGGATATAAATAAGTAGGTTCTGTGTTATAGCAGAAGTCTAACAATAAAAACAGTTGCAGAAAGTAGCCAAAACAAATTATTCGATCGCAAAGCACTCTCTAATGCTTCGCATTATGACTTATACAATTAAGAGCGTTTATTCTAAAAGTGGACAACGTCGCAAATAGATGTCAAATATTTCGCTGTTTAATTTGGCAATATTACTGTATGGAAATAAGAAATGTGGCTAACTAGTTTATTGAATTTGATGTTGTAACAATTTTAGGTGTAAAAAAGGCATTTGGAAAGTTTCCAAATACTTTTTTTACATCTAAAACGAAATATTCGGTATTGCGTTATTAATTATTATTGCATTTCATAATATTTTTTTTTTTCATTAGTTACCACATTTCTTAATTCCATACAGTAATATTGTTAAATTAATCAAAACAGGTAAATATTTGACAGCTATTTACGACGTTGCCAACTTCTAGGATAAACCCTCTTAAACATGTGAATTAAAACTAACTGCCAGCGTAGCATTCATGAACAACAGATCCAAGCATTGGTTTTGTATATCCATGTTCCATGTGTAGTAAACCCTCCAGGGTTTACCCAGCAACTTTTCGACTCCAAAATACGGTTCCTCGGATAACCTGGTGCACATCACGTGACCTTTCTCTGGGTAATTCCCGGCAAGATTGACATTATTCAATAACAGTTCTTCGTGCTCCTGGCTTGTCAAATCTCCTGACACCATTGGCACTAACACTACTAAGAAGCGTACCAACTTCAGGAGCTCCATCATGATTCTACGACTTCATGTGAAATATTTCCCTTTATAAAGTCTAACAGAAGTTGTTTTCAGTATTTGTATGGCTTTCCCAAGGCTCAGTTGAATCAACATTTGTCTATTAGATCAACGTTACAATGTTTTGTAATGGCTCACCTTCTTGTTTATGCAGATGTCCACTTTCACACTCAATTTGGTGCGATGTATTACCGGATATTTAAGACTTAGTGTTTGAAGGAATCGCCAAACATGATATTGAATTGAAAGTGTTGTAATCTGGGAGAAAAATTCCTTGGAGTTTTGGCAAAGGTGAATGTCAAGCAATTTTGAACCATGTGTGGTGCGTGACGAAAATATTTCGCTTTTTGATGTCGCAGTTTCTTTATTTGTTGGTATTGTTGGCACTACATTCAAGCATGCCCGATATATGCACGCGAGTAATGCTGTGTTCCATCCTAAGCTCCTGGATGACAGTACATCATCCTATATTCAGACTAAATGACTTGTGGTTAGCTTCGTATTTATTACGAATTAGGTATCCTACATTTACTTCGTGATACAAAAAGTAATTGCATTATAGATTTTCCTCTTAAAATAGAACGAAAAAACGGGTCCTTACTTAAATTAGTTCGAGTGTCCCAATCATCATTCTCTTGCCCTACCCCAATATATTTAGGATCGGTGCAACATTTGTATTTTACTTCCATACTTCGTCATCTCAGTACCTAGTCTCCCTTTCTAGCCATACCATCTTTTACACAGTCCATCCATCGTTTCTTTGGTCGTCCCCTACTCTTTTATCCATCCACAATACCACATTTCCACATTAAAGGTAACACTCGGAAAGGGATCGTTACCATATCGCCGCAGTTCGCGAGCTTGTACCGAGGCGAGGTGATCACTTTACGATTCGGATTAATGTGCGTTGCAGTAGGGAGTTTCATACAAAGAATACCAAATGGCTTAAGTTGATACGGTGACGATCCCTTTCCGAGTGGATATAATAATTCGGTTGGTACCTCATTTCATTAAAAACGTCTAAGGGGCCTCTGCGAGTTGGCTTCGGCCCCTCGTACGCCTTCCAAAGGTCCGGGATCCTAGGGTCCCGAGAAATGTCAAAGATGTAATGTTAAATAATAATAATAATCTATTTAGGAATATAAAGGTTTTTAGTACATGAGGGACTTATAAAGTATACATTATTAATTACATGGTGTAGGTAGGTAGGTACAATTAATTCTTGGGTGAATCGCTGCTCTCCTAGCTAGATCACTGAGTAATCTGTATTTAGGAGAGACAGTTTCGACTCCCAATTTGAGTATCACAAAAAATAATGCTTTTATGCTTTTGGAGATTACAGTTCCAAAACACAAAAGATAAAATCTTACAATTAAAATTAAAAAAACAAAGTAGAATGAGGAGTGCAGATGTGCTGAGTCTAGTGAGTGCGTGTATGTATGTGCGTATGAGTGTGTGGGGGTGAGTGTGCGTGTGTGCATTTGAATAATAGGAAATGAGGTTACCTTTAAGTAAGTGACAATAAATACTTTTCAGTCTCGTCGATATGTGTGCTATTTCCTTTATACTCAAAACTTTACTTACTACAGAGTGTATACTCATTGATAAACTGTTCCACCGAACCGCACTTATTAAAATTTTGTTTCAGTGCGGTTAATGGAAGTGCTCTGGTGCGGTTCGGACAAGTGCTGCTGAAATCAGTGCTCTGAATACCTGATCTTGTAGATAAATACTCAGTTATTAGAACTCGTTTGAAGTCATAGTCATATTTTTTCATATCATTTATTTGCATTCCACAATGAATGAAAGAAAATGCAGTGTGATGAGACGGAAGAATGAAAGAAAAAGGAAGAAACAAACGTGCTGCGCCAACCCCAAGTCATGGGACGAGGGCAGGAAGACGATGAATGTGGAAAAGATAGGAAAATGACGCCAAGACCAAACAAAAAGAAAAAAATATATGGTCGACTGTGAGTCGGACTTGCACACAAAGGATTCCGTACCATATCGTATTTTTCCTTTTGTTCAGATAAATGAAAACACAAAACGAAGAATATTTTTCACCTAAATTTAAAAAATCGCGGAGAATTTTATGTGTTTCATAATAATACTGTTAATTAAACAGTTATTTTTTGCAGTTGCATAAAATCGCCCATGTTTAAATAAAATACCTTGTGTGTCGGCGTATTTTTTTTAAATTTTGATTAAATACAGTAAATGGAAGGTACATGATATTCAGAAGTTTCAAATTCGTAACTAGTTTAGTTGTTGCGATAAAGCTCGTACAAAAATGGTCTAAAAATTACAACTTTTACGGCCCTCTATTGCTTTGCTTTTGAAGATTAAAAAATCAAAATTATATTATTGTACTCTACCCGATGAGTTCTAGATGACACACATGCCAGGGTAATATTTTTTTAAATAAATTTATTTTATGTAGACGCCCCCTTAATTTTTAACTTTATTTAATTTTTATTATTTGTTTTAATAGCGGCAATAGAAATACACAATCTGTAAAACATTACAACTATCTTTTTATTACAGTTCATGAAATACAGCCCGCTGACAGACAAACTGACGGACGGACAGCGGAGGCTTAGTAATAGGGTTCCGTTTGGCACCGTTCGAGTACGGAACCCTAACAATGTGCCAGCATTAATTTATTCCGTATGAATGTCTTCTTTCTCATTCTAATCCGTCAGACAAGCATTGAGGCCGGGTCCCATGTCGAGGTTACTGACAATGCCGCTGATCTCGTCACGGTACAGCAATTTACTCTTGCGAGTTGACAGCGTCGTCACGCCGATCTGACAGTCGGTCATCAGCAGGTACTTGCCTCCGTAAATAAGTTTCATATGGAACTTGTGTAGCGGCACCATCTGCTTCGACGATCGTAAATCTGAAATTATGTGCATAACATAAGTATAATCAGTCTATAATGATCCTCCTGACCTCCCCTCTGTGAGAGGTAGTGGGCCGTATCCAACAATGCGGGCGCAGTGGTTAGGATCCAGTTGATGAGCACATCCAGTGGTTGGTGGGTGGATATTGTAACGTATCGTTTACCTCTTTGGAGGTAAATGTTAGTTACGGGTTAAATTAAAATAGGTAATAAGGTAGTTAAAATTAAATTCAGATAAGCTTAGAATATTAAAATTAAGGGCCGGCTTCACAGGACGTGGGATGTTCGGGATAGGCGGGGTCAGGCTGGCAGATGGATAGGCAGGCGCGGAGGCAGGTAGGCAGGTAGGCAGTCAGGAAGTGTGGAGGAGCCGGGCTGCGGCGTCACGCGTCTAACGGCGAGTCCTGTCGAACGGAGAGGTGGGTGTGAATAACAATTAGATAGCGGAGGCACTCCGTGGTACCTCACGCTAATGGGAGGCCTGCGTCAATATCGGCAGGCTATGTTGGTGTCGCTTGGCGTCGCAGCGCTTGGCGTCGCGCCGCTTGGCGTCAGAGAGTGTCGGGGGCCTCTCTTGGAGGATGGCGTCGCTTAGCGTCACGTCGCTTGGCGTCGGAGGCCTCTTATGCCGCTGTATACGTGTGGCGCCTTGCGCCACGCGGCCGGAAGGATGTAGTACAGGAGCTTGTTAAATGATATACAAAAGTTCAGACGCACTCAAGGTTTATTATAGTCTTTAGACACTCAATTGACTAGACAAAGGTGTAAGTATTTAAAATAGCTTTGTTTTAGAACAGGCTTCGAAAACACGGCCTCACCAGCCGCTTTCAGACCAAAAACCCTTAGACCTGAACTCAAACTCCCACTGCAAACTGAAAAATTTGAAGCCCGTTTCTATCGTTCTGTGCCATTTTTTTAAATGTTTTCAAAGATATATCAAGCGATAGATGGCCAGCACGAACACAAACGATATACAGAGAGGGAAGTCTACAGGTGTTCTTATTGCTAGGGTCAGTGTATACACCGGCTTTATGAAAGGTTTAGAAAACTATAAAGTGTACTTGTCCATAGTGTGTTATGTCTATGGTATAGAAAAATAAATTGGACAGATGACAGTTTAAATAATTCTAAGATTTTTACAAAGACGAAAATTAGTAATATAAAATAAGTTTTGGATGCTAAGACGATCAAAGAATAATTAAAAGATACTTTTCAGAGGTAACAATGTTTACGAGTAATTATAAAAGGTGAGTTCTGTGTGTGTCATAGGGTTTTAATATATTGTAAATAGATAGTATAAAACATATAAATAGATCAGATTAATTATTGATTATTAATATTGATTGTTGATTCTATTACATTGTTTTCTTCACGACGGCATCACCCCCCGCTCATCTCCACGCACACACCTACACTCAATACTTGTCACATATGCACACAACACTCATTACATTACACGACACCACACAACACACACACACAAACACACACTACACACATAATTACATTCATCACCAACCACCAAATCACACTAACATTCACATCTGCACTTACCAACGTCTGATTATTTTATTTTGTTTTTTTTCTTTCTTTTCACTAGTACATAATCCTATCTTTGACAATTCTCTAACCTAAATCAACTTGTATGCTCATAATAATCGCTCGACCTTATTGTATCTACGCGAAGACACTGCCGCCCAAGATACAGGATTTTCCTAGTTTGGGGGCAGGGTACATTTCTTCTTGGACTTTCGACCTCATTTTTGTATAATTATACTTAAGTTTGCTTACCTTTCTGTATACATATCTATTGTCAAAGTTTATGTTTTTTGTGAATAAAGAATTATTATTATTATTATTTATACGTCTTTCACATTTCTCGGGACCCAGGGGTCCCGGACCTTTGGAAGGCTTACGAGGGGCCGAAGCCAACTCGCAGAGGCCCCTTAGACGTTTTTAATGAAATGAGGTACCAACCGACGATTATCCCTGTTCGCACTATGCAAGTGCAGCCAAGGACAACCCCCGGTTGGTGTAGGACTATTGTAAGATATGGAAACAAAGATATCGGACTATAGGTTTGGGTTGCTAAAGTGGACTGGTCACCTGGAACTATGGAAGGACTATGGCCCCTGCCTGATCTATGTTTTATATGCACACGGATAAAGTGGCAGGGGGTGACTTGCACACTCAATAATGGGCCCCCGAAAACGGTCGCTAGCACATAGTGTCGTAGCGACAAGGGGGCAACATGTCCTGAGGTGCTTATGAGGAGTGGAGAGGTATTCCACGGCTATCAGGACAATCCCGGAAGTACGGTCAAGATCCCTACCAGCATCTTACTGGAATACTTCCTTCCTCCGAGCATGTTTGCTCTTGCGAATCTCCACTCAAGCCAGCCAATAAAGGCAAGAATGAGGTGGGAGCTCTATTCCTCGTCAGTGTTCACTCTAGCCGGCCAATAAAGGCAAGCCAGAGGTGAGGAACAAGACTTCTCCCGGAAGATAGGGTCCGTGGGGGTCGCTACTGCCCAACAGCTCGCCACATGCTGCCCTGCGGGTTTTTGTATCTCTCTTGGTCTGGCTCCTCACCCTAGACCTGTTTCGGCAAAGTAAACTTTACCGGCACAGACCCAGAGTTCGGAGCGCGCAAGCCCCACCACGACGTCAACGTAGAGATACGGCGGTGGGGTTATTATTATTATTATTTTTATATATATTTAAATATCTCGGGACTTTAGGGTCCCGGTCTTTTGGAAGGCGTACGAGGAGCCGAAGCCAACTCGCAGAGGCCCCTTAGACAATTTTATATGGAATGAGGCACCAACCGACGATTATCCCTGTTCGCATTATGCAAGTGCAGCCAAGGACAACCCCGGTTGGTGTAGGACTATTGTAAAATTTGGAAACAAAGGTATTGGACTGTGGGTATGGGTGGCTAAAGTGGACTGGTCACCTGGAACTATGGAAGGACTATGGCCCCTGCCTGATCAATGTTTTATATGCACACGGATAAAATGGCAGGGGGTGACTTGCACACTCAATAATGGGCCCCCGAAAACGGTCGCTAGCACAAAGTGTCGTAGCAACAAGGGGGCAACATGTCCTGAAGTGCTTGAGGAGTGGAGAGGTATTCCACGGCTTTCAGAACAATCCCAGAGCCCGGAAGATGGTCAAGATCCCTACGAGCACTTACTGGAATACTTCCTTCCTCCGAGCACGTTTGCTCTTGCGAATCTCTACTCAAGCCGGCCAATTAAGGCAAGAATGACGTGGGAGCTCCGTTCCTCGTCAGTGTTCACTCCAGCCGGGCCAATAAAGGCAAGCCAGAGGTGAGGAACAAGACTTCTCCCGGGAGATAGGGTCCGTGGGGTCGCTACTGCCCAACAGCTCGCCACATGCTGCCCTGCGGGTTTTTGTATCTCTCTTGGTCTGGCTCCTCATCCCAGACCTGTTCCGGCAAAGTAAACTCTACCGACACAGACCTAGAGTCCGGAGCGCGCAAGCCCCACCACGACGTCAACGTAGAGATACGGCGGTGGGGTATTATTATTATTAAGCGGCGCGGCAGAATACCACAATATGTGTCATATATCTTCTTGTTTTCAAGTTTACAGTTCTGATTCTTTACAAAGTTTTCCTTATATAGATATTCTATATTCTTTATATTATAATTATATTGACGAATTTTAAAATAAATGATTTTATTTCTGTAAGTAGGTTTGTACAAACTCTTTTACAGGTCAATCATATTTTTAAAAACTAGATGAGGTCGGCGTTTCCTATCTGACTAATCTGAGAAAAAAGGCCGAAACAAACTGATTATTTAGGCTTGCCAATTTTATATGGTAATCTAGCTTTTTCCCGCGGCTTCGCCCGTGTGGAGGTCGGAAATTATCCCACGGGAACGTACTATCGGGATAAAAGTATCCTATGTCCTAACCCAGGTCATGATGTACCCATGAGCCAAATTTTATCTAAATCTGTTAAGCCGTTTTAGCATGAAAGCGTTACAAACAAATAAATAAACTCACTTTCTTTTTTAATATTACTTAGGATATGTTCGCGACGATGCGTCACCAACAATATGGTTTATATAGAATCAGTAATTTAACTTAGCTTAAGTATATAGGTGCCATAATGATGTGTCATCAACAATTAGTTTGTTTTAAAATCAATAATTTTAACTTAGCTTAAGTATGTAGGAAATATAATTTCCCCTCTGTAAATGTTTATTAACATAATAAATCATGTAATTCGATGATGTGCGCGCCAATGCGCCGTCAGAAATGAGTTTTATTTGGAGAATTTCCTATTTACGTATGCGCACACGTTTTTTGCACACAATTTTGCACAAAGTGTGACCCGCCTACGGATAGGAAATAATTTAATGTCGCAACAATGCGAAATAAAACAATACATAGTGCGTGCAGACACTATACTAACTCAAATATGTAAAAATTATAGCTATTGATAGTGTTATCTAGCAAATAAAACAAAATCAAAATGACAATTTTGATGAAAGTCGTGAACTCGACCATTGTACGCCTCGATTAGGTAGGTAAAATAGTAAAAAGGTAAAATCTTTTAGTGTATCCAGGTCACCTAGACCGAGACCTAGCCCTGGACCTAACTTCCTGAAATCTAGCCCTTCAGGATACCTACCTAATCGAGTCTGAAAACCGCAAAGCGGATTTCGTAAAATAAAGGCTACCCAACCTATATTCAGAGGCTCATAGCGGGCTGAAAAATCTAGATACAAAAAATAAAATACTAGATTTTTCTAGGGAAATAGACTAGCTTGAGGTTTCTTTTGGAATGGTAAAGATCGGTTTAGTACTTTACCCGTAAAATCACTTGCAAATAATTTAATATTTAATTAATTAAATAATTCCCGTTATAACTGAAATATCTTTTCAGCGGGAATAGCTAGAATCATGCACGAAACCTCATTAGAAAGGCCATAATTTTACAAATCCCGTGATATATAACACACCATGTAAAGTTATTGAAATAAGGGTGTTTAGTCATAAAACAAATAGAAACTTAAGTGATTTTTATCAAATAAAGATTGTAAAACGGGAGGCGATTCGCGGCTCTCAATAAGGTAAAGGTTCGCTACTACTTAAGCTAGCGCGCCACCTGCCAACTTTGTCCGGTGCAGTATTCTTCGACGTAGTGAAAGCGTTCGATAAAGTCTGGCACAACGGCTTAATATACAAGCTGTACCAACTCGGTGTGCCAGATCGTCTCGTGCTCATCTTACGAGACTTTTTATCGAACCGCGTCTTTCGCTATCGCATCGAAGGAGCGTTATCCACTCCCCGCCCCATCCGTGCAGGTGTCCCTCAGGGCTCTGTAGTGTCCCCCCTCATATTCACGCTATACACTAGCGACATCCCTAAAGGTTGCCGTAGTTCGCAGTTGGGTCTGTTTGCAGACGACACTGCCATCTACTGCAAATCTAGATCCCCCGACTCTATTCGCCTCACTCTCCAACGCGCAGTCGATAGACTGGCGGCATGGTTTACAAAGTGGCGAATAGAAGTGAACCCCGATAAAAGCCAAGCGGTTCTCTTTACGAAACTGCGTAAAAGGCTTAGATACCCCCTCCCCCGACCGATCACCATGTTCGGCAAGCCGATCCCTTGGGAGAAGCGAGCCAAATATCTCGGCGTCGTTCTCGATCATCATTTGACCTTCGCAGAGCACATAAAGATGGTTCGTTCGCGAGCCGCTTTCGCTCTCGGTAGACTCTTTTTCCTGGTCAATGCACGTAGCAAATTGTCACTTAGGTGCAAATTGCGCGTTTACACGGCGTGCATTCGACCGATCATGACCTATGCGGGTGCCGTCTTTGCTCATGCAAAACCCCGTCATATACATAGGCTGCAAACCGTGCAGAATAGATTCCTTCGTAGGGCGACAGGTTCCCCATGGTTCGTCAGGAACGAGGCTCTCCACCTCGACCTAAAGATTCCCACAATCCACCAATTTCTAAAACGCCTTTCAAAGCGTTTCTTTGAGTCCGCGGCCAAACATCGCAACCCTCTGGTTGTCGAGGCCGCCAGTTATGTCCCGAGTAGAATAAGTAAAGTTCGCCGCCCAAGACATATCCTAGTAGACCCCGATGACCCCATAACCCTCCTCCAGGAGAGCAATAGGGAAACAAGCACAGTGTACAAACACAGACGCCTCCCGTCATTCCGACCTCGCCGCCGAGGTCCTTTGCGTTCCCGACCGCCGCGCCCCCGAGTAAATGATACTCCCCCCCGACCCTTGCTCGAAAACGAGGTGCCAGCAGTTGTTGCAGCTGTGCACGTAGCTTTAAATTCCCCGTATAATAATAATAATGATCAAAACCCTTTGATCCAGCCCGTCCCATCTTTTGATGTTCTCCCCCCGGATAACGCCCTAAGCCGAGGTTCGAACCCCGCAGGGGGTGCCCTTAGCGCGCGTTCATCCTAAGCTTTTTAGCTTAGTTTTATATTTGTGCCCTGGCTGGAGGCTTTGAGTGTAGTAGCTTGAGGCAGCCACAGGATTGACCGGTTAAACAGCGAAGGTTTCTCAAAACCAGCTGTGAGATGCCCTACAGAAAAAAAAAAAAAAAAAAAAAAAAAAAAAATGCCAACTTTGTAGTCATCGATATGGAAACTAATTCCACCTAAATAGTAATGTAGTAGTACTGGAGAGTCCTGAAATCGCTTCCTGAATACTTATGAAGACTTATCAGTAAATATGGTATTTTATTCCCCCCGTCAAAAACCCGTCCTTCAAGAGATTTCGCAGTGAGTATTGAAGATACCCTGAACTATTGGTGCAGGACGTCAGCGCCGCTTGGACTGGGAAGCCTTACAAACTTCCCGTTATTGAGTCTGGCGATCACGCCCGTCCGGTACAGGATATAAGTTAGGAAAGTTAGGATATATACTAGCTAATTAATTGATTCAGGCGTGATCTTGCGGAAATCCATTATAAAATACAATATTATATAAAATACAATATTATATAAAATACAATATGATATATTTAGTAACTTGTTCCGCTTAGCTATTTCTAAAGAGCCATAAAAAACTAATGAAAGAAATCGACACGTGTTTCACCTCTCAACGAGGCATCCTCAGGATGACGATGGACTTGTTGCGAACTCGAACACGGCGTGTTGCCACACCAAGCGCTGAGTGCAGACTGAGCATTATCGCCCGTGAAACCCACTTATATAGTGTCGCCGTTATCAGTGCGACCGTTATCAGTGCGATAAGGGGCGAACAATCGCAGCAAAGGTGACCTTGGCATACTCGTATTTAATACTAGCTGTAACTGAGTTGTGGAGGTCAGATAGGCAGTCACTCCATGTAAAGTACCGGTATTCAGCTGTATCTGAGAGACTGGAAGGCGACACTAACATAGTTGGGAAAAAGCTACACAGATGATGAGGAACTTACCTCCTGTATCGACTTTGGGCACTCCTTGGAACATCCCCGGAACTCCCTGGTCTGCAAACAGTAGTATTTCGTATCTTAAGCGACTCATTATGAGTAGCACCGAGGCAGCATTCCAGTTAGGCCAAGTATCCAAGTACTCGTTCATGTTTTTGTAGAAGTGTTTGACTGTCTAAACAAAGAGATCATGTGATGTAGATGAGAAGTCAAAAACGAAAATAAGTCAACAAAGCAAAAAGTCACTTCTGAATTACTATTCAGAAGTGACTTTTTGCTGTGTTGACTTATTTACTAAGGAAGTTGTGGCTAGATCTCGTTAACACAACATATATAACATAATTAACATCACGCCTCTAATCTCTGAAGGGTTAGGCAGAGATGTACTTTTTTTTTGGGTAGGAAATTATCAAATAACTTCTCCCACTCTGAGTGGAGCAGAAGGGCGTGTCAGACTCTTACTGACTAAAACATATGAGAACCATAAGCATAATCAGCCTATAATATTCCCACTGCTGGGACACGTGCCTCTTCTCTGTGAGAGGGTGTGGGCCTTAATCCACCACGCGGGCCCAGTGCTGGTTGGTAAATGTCACATGTCTTAAACTTTTTAGTTCTATGACATACTGGTTTTCTCACGATGAAGTCCTTCACCGTTTTGTTTTTATGAGAACCATGCAGATTAGCATGAAGTTTGTAACAGTGCCTATGCGATGTGAAAACGCCACATAATTAGCCGACTTTTTAGTGACAGTCAAAAACACTAAAACCTTAACAGCTCATTTTATTAATAAAAATAAAGCAACTGAATGTAAACTAACCGCCGACGTAGTATTCATGAACGTCATATCCACGCATTTGTTTTGCAAATCTATGTTCCATGAGTAGTAAACCCTCCAGGGTTTACCCAGCAATATTTCGACAAAAAAATAAGGTTCTTTGGAAAACCTGGCGCACAACTCCTGTTTTTGCTGCGGGTCAATCGTCATAAGTTGTTTATTTTTCAATGGCGTTAAAGTTTGTCTTCTCTCTCTTGTGATATGTTTTCCTGACACCATTGGCACTAATACTACTATGAGGCGTACTAACTTCAGGAGTTTCATCGTGACACTACGATTTAATGTGAAATATTTCCCTTTATAACTATCACTAACAATGATAATTTGTTTTATGTTCTTGTAAGACTTTTCCCAGGCTCAGTTGAATAAACATTTATCTATAAGATCAACTTACATGTTTTGTAACGGATATCCTACTTGTTTAAGCAGATGTTCACTTTAGTAGAATTGTAGAAGGTTACTTTCACACTCAATTTTGAAGGAAATTTTAAGGAATCGTCAAACATAGTATTGAATTCAAAATGTCGAAATCTGGGGTTTCCACTGAATATGTGTAAAAGGGTGAAACGTCAAGCGATTTTGAACCATGTGTAGTGCAACTATTAATTTAACTTCACCTACTTTGTCTACATACATGTTGAACACAGGGCACTGTTTTCAACGTGTATGTAGACAAAATTTAAATTAGTATTGTAATGTCAACTTGACCTAACACTATTCATATAATTATCTATTGTAAAAGGGACCGGCCTATCGTGCCAATCCCCTTCAACCAAATACGTAGGTGGCTACAGGAGTTCACCCACACACAAGCGGAGTACTGGTGGACCTCGACACCGGGCTGCAGGCAGTCCAAGGAAGCTATGCCATTCTTGGATAGCAGGCTAACCAGGCGTTTATCACGCCTGAACAGGAACGGCCTGCGCCTGGTGACGGGGATCATCACGGGACACTGCTCGCTAAACAAACACTTCCACGCAATAGGCATAACGGACAGTCTTCTGTGCAGGACGTGCATGGAGGCTGATGAAACCTTCGCGTACGTGCTCTTCGAATACTCAGGCGTCACCCAGATTAGAACAGAAACCCTCACCCAAATCTTTCACTGATGTTCTGAACAGACCAGGAGTTATAATTAACTTCTGGAAGGAGTTGGGCTGGTTGGAATAACCACCAATCGGCCGCCATGGCCCACGCACAATGGTCCACCTGACGGACTAAGTGCGGGAACCAAACCCTATAACATAGAAGACCCTTGACCAGATCAGACCAGACTGGAATCACCGACTACTCAAAATCATCTTCATCTTCCTTCCCTGGTCCCGTTATTTGGGGTCAGACCCGACCTCAAATAACCTCATTTTTCTACGCCAAGTGGTTCGATCTTGGGTTGTCGGTTTTAGCACCGACCACTGAAAATAATCGTTCAAGTTTATTAGATCCTGAACCAGACCCTGTGCGGTCTACCGACCTACAAATTATCCTGACTTGCTAATCTAGTTACAATTACATGAGCTACCTAGGTTCAGCTCGCGTCTATGCGAGTTATTAGTTAGTACCTGGTCGACCGTGCTTTGCTCAGGTGAAAATAGATAAACATATCGTCCAGGTATACCAACGTTGGATCACATTCCCGAGGCTGTGAAAATAGAGAAAACTAAATTTCCCAGATATAAGACCAAGCTAGATCGATTTTTCACCCCCGTAAATCGCTATATTGCAACTTTCATCGAAATCGTTAGAGCCGTTTTCGAGAACGTGCTTACAAATTATATATATACATGGTAACATTTTAACCAGTGCGCAAACTTAAACACGTGACTTTAGTCATCATTATGACTTTAACAATGGGACCTTACCTAAAATCGAAAAAAAAAAAGCCGTTCCCTAAATTTTTGTTCGCATGATAAAATGTAGGGAACAGCTGATTTTTTTTTCAGGTTTGGTCTCATTGTAAAAGTTGTTCATAATGATGAGTTAAGTCTCGTGTTTAAGTTTGCGTACTGGTTAAAAAAAATCCTATATATACACAAATATTGCTCATTTAATAGTATACGATATTATAAATGTACCTACTTAATGCAATTCTATTCTATTCTATATTTGCTAGCCTGCGGTATACAGGGGATGAAAATATTTATTTTCCCCTCTTGGTGCCGCAGTTTCATTATTAGTTGGTTTCATTGGCACTGATGGAAGTTGGTTTTTAATATACAGTAACTTCCTTTTGATACAGTCTTTTTTTTGTGAGAATGAATCGGATCCAGTCGAGACCGAAACTATTCAAGCATGCCCGATGTATGCACGCGAGTAATGCTCATATAAGCCCTATAAGCCCTGATCCTGATCCTATAAGCTCCTGGATGACATTTTGATCACCTAAATTCAGACTAAGTGACATGGTTAGCTTCGTATTTATTACGAAGGAGGTATCCTACATTTACTTCGTGATATAAAAAGTAATTGCATTATAGTTCTATCTCTTAGAAAAAAAAAACGGGTCCTTACTTAAATTAGTTCGAGTGTCCCAATCATTATTCTCTTGCCCTACCCCAATATATTTAGGATCGGTGCAACATTTGTATTTTACTTCCATACTTCGTCATCTCAGTACCTAGTCTCCCTTTCTAGCCATACCATCTTTCACACAGTCCATCCATCGTTTCTTTGGTCTTCCCCTACTCTTATAACCATCCACATTTCCACATTAATACTCAATACTTTACTCACTACAGAGTGTTTACTGATTGATAAACTGTTTCACCGAACCGCATTTTTCGAAATTTCGTTTCAGTGCGGTTAGTGGAAGTGCTCAGGTGCGATTTGGATAAGTGGGTCTAAAACGGCCACATTAAGCAATTCCTCTAAACGGAATTCATTTTCTGAATTCCGAGCAATTTTTCATGGTGACACATATTTTAGCTGAATCATATTCAATTTTTGTTTTTATTTTATTTAGATAAGGAAAAACAAACACAATAAGAATACAATAAGAAATATTCATAATATTTTAAATATTACATTTTAAACCAATTATGCTACCCACTGCGTTATCTACAGATTACAATATAAAGTATTTAATTAATTAAAAACTAGCTAGTAACACATACAATACCTATATAACCGACATTATCCTAGAATTCATATCTGGATTTTTAAATTTATAAAATAAAAAGTAAATTTGTGTGTGAAACATTACGTCATTATACAATACTTTGCTGATCCTTAAAGGGTGCTTGGATTTACTTCCTAATTGCATTTTTACTAAGAAACATAATGTCGATGTTATATGTCTCAACCAAACGATGAAGTGGTGAATGCGAGCCAGCGTAGGATTTACAAAGGCGAGTAGCAAATAGCAGTCGAGAGCGTACCTCCCGTACATGAACTGTTCGAGGAACCAGGTAACACAAACTCCTAACTAAGTCCGGACAATCGAAATGATTGCGGCACACATTGAACAGAGTCATAACTTCCAGAAGTTTCCGTCTTGATTTTAAGGTCAGAAGATAATACTTTTTAAGAAGTAAGTGGTATGACATTTTATTCCGATAACATCTAAAATTCATTGCACGAATGCATTTACTTTGTACTAGTTCAAATCGTTCATTGCACGAATGCATTTACTTTGTACTAGTTCAAATCGTTCACTACATTTTATGTAAAAAGGGTTCCAAATAGGTACTGCAAACTCTAACTGTGGCCTAATTATTGATTTGTATAAGTGCAAGAAGGTGGAAGGTCGACGAAAATTCCTGGAATATCTCGTGACAAAACCAAACAATTGGTAGACTTTGTTAACAATTTTTTTCTATATGGGCATCCAGATAGAGCTTCGAATCTAGCAGAAAACCAAGATCGCGGAGAAAACCTACTTTACTAATTGGCGTATAGGCAAGACGATAGTTGAACTCAGTAATATTTTTCTTTTTGGTAAATGTTATAACGTGACACTTTGGAAGACTGAGGTGAAGCTCATTGGAAGAGCAGTAGCTAGAGAATCGGTCTAAATCCTGCTGGAAGTTAAAACAATCGGCTTTTTCAGAAATAATTTTATAGACCTTTAAATCGTCCGTGTAGAGAAGAAACTTTGAATTTTGAAAACAGTCTTTTATGTCATTAATGTATAAAATAAATAATAGAGGGCCTAAAATGGAATCTTGTGGTACACCGGAGGTGACCCAAAAGAGCCAAATTCAAAGCCATTAACAACCACCACCTTTTGTGTTCTGTTAGTTATGTAAGATATAAACCACCATAAAAGGTCCCCTCTGATTTCGTTGTGAGCAATTTTATTAAGTAGTAGTATGTGGTCAAGTTTATCGAAAGCCTTCTGAAAATCTGTGTACACCGCATCAATCTGCTGTCTATTATCGAGACCATCGTTTGATAGTCGGGACGTGAAAATGAGGAGATTGCTAATGCAAGATCTGTCTTTAATAAAGCCATGCTGTTCTTTTATTAAAACACTGCGAATAGCAGGATATAATTTACCATGCACGAGTCTCTCAAATAGCTTGGAAAAAGCAGATAGTATAGAAATAGGTCAATTCATGTCAGAATCATATTGTTGTAAATATTGCCGAATGAAAAAATGAAGACCGTAATTTTACCGGAGTTTTTTTTTTTTATTCCAATGAGATTTTTTAGATAGGTACCTAGGTTGGAAAATAGGTAGGGTAAGTAGGGTAGGTAGGGTAGGAATTTTGTCCCAAACATGCACATTCATTGACTGTTAGGCGGAACGAAGTTCCCCGAGTCAGTTAGTATTTAAATAAAATACCTCATGAATCAGCGTTTTTATATTTTTGTTGTTTAAATACAGCATAAAGTAGATGATAATGCAGAAGTTTCAAATTCCTAACTTGTATTAGTTACAAAAATAGTCTAAAATTGACAACATTTACTTTTCTAACTTTAAATTTGTACTCCGCTCGATGAGTCCTAGACAATGACACTACACATGCCAGGATAAGATTTTTTTTTTACTTTTTTGTTAACTAACTTTATTTAATTTTTATAATTTTTTGTTACAGCGGCAATAGAAATACACAATCTGTAAAAAAATCCAACTATTACGGTTCATGAAATCCAGCCCGCTGACAGACAAACTGACGGACGGATAGCGGAGGCTTAGTAATAAGGTTCTGTTTGACACCGTTCGGGCACGGAACCCTAACAACGTGCCAGCATTAATTTATTCCGTATGAACGTCTTCTTTCTCATTCTAACCCTTCTGACAAGCATTGTAGCCGGGTCCGATGTCGAGGTTACTGACAATGCCGCTGATCTCTTCACGGTACGGCAATTTATTCCTGCGAGTTGACAGCGTCGTCACGCCGACCCGACAGTCGGCCACCAGCAGGTACTTGTCTCCGTACATAAGTTTCAAATGGAACTTTAGTAGTGGCACCACCCGTTTTGCTGGTGATATACCTGAAATGATGTGCATAACATTGGCATAGTCATTCTATAATGTTCCTCCTGGCTTCCTCTCTGTGAGAGCGTGAGCCCTATCCAACCACGCGGGCCCAGTGAGGTTTGGTGGATGTCACACATCTTCTCGTCTTCAAGTTTTCAGTTCAGTTTCTTCACAAAGTTTTCTTTCACCGTTTTGAGATGATGAAATAATTTAGAAGTTAAGTGCCTATCTGGATACGAACCTTTGACCTATAACTTGTAAGTCGCGGCTGTTTCCACTGGACCACTGCATATAATATGATTTTAAACTTTAAATTAGGTTATTTTTATTACAGTAGTAGTTAAGTATACCAGCATGTCGATTCTGTAAAAATCTCACCGTGAAAACCCGCGTGAAGTGAGCTGTCAGTGTCATCTCACTGCTGCTAGGGATTGACCAAGCATTACAATAACAATCATAATCGAGATTTTCATTTAAAAAAATGCAAATTCTATTGATCATTTTATATTATTTCAAAGCTAGATTTAAGTGTCTGAACATTACTATTTATAGTAGTTTTAAATAAAATAGCAAATAGCAAAACAGATATTCAGTCAGAAACTCAATTTTGTTTTATTCAATTTTTTTTCCTCTAAGTACTAGTCCCCTTATTTTAGCCTGAGGCGCGAGCGCGTTACGCACGTACAATACCTAAATAAAATAAAACATACCCACCTACACGTTTAAGCTAGCTACTAAAGAAAATGCGCATCGACGCAGTTTGTTATTATGAACCCATTGAACTGATTAAATAAACGAAATCCCATAACCCAATCGCGATGTGTTTTGAAGAAGCGAATCGAGTCGAGTAAAGTCGAGCCGACTGTCCGACGTTGTTATTTACCCAAATCTATACAATAAGAAGAGAGATTCAGTGATCAAGTGCTAATAGTGTGTAATTTAACCCCACACAAACTATGTGGGAACCTACCTAAACGATGTAGTAATTCAGATAAAAAGACACAACATAACATCACGCCTGTAATCCCCGAAGGGTTAGGCAGAGGTGTACCTATTATATACTTAGTACACCCACATTTCGCCAGTTATATTTAAGTCCCATGTAATAGGGGGCGAGCCTATTGCCATCAACAGACTCCGGGCTGCTACTGAAAAATTCCAGATGGAAAAACTCAATAACACTGCCCGACCCGGGAATCGAACCCAGGACCTCATACTCAGCAGATAAAAAGACGTATGGATTATATACGCACCTACCTAATATTTTATTGTAGACCTACCTACGGGTTGCCAATAATAAAATAATATTCATCAAATGATTACAAAATTCAACAGATGACATTCTTGCAGCGCGCGCACTTCACCACGCTCTGAAGCGGTAAGAATCTCGTGAAGTGAATAAGTTCACGCCGCGCTTGCGCGCTAGGCACTGTCCTCAGACCAAATAAAAAACCAAGCCAAGCACTGTCAACTGTGACGTGAGGCCGGTTTCGTAAACATGTGTGCACTTAGTGAGGTGTAGTTTGATTGTAGTTAAAATGGTTGTAAATGGGTACCTACGTGTGAGCGTGAGTTATCCCGTGTATGAACAGAGCGGAGGTGTAGTTTTGACATGCCTCACTGTATTGTTCGCAGCGCTGACTTGGTTTTTTATTTGGTCTGAGTCACTGTCATGATCACATTGAGGTGTTTTTTGCTTACTAGGTACCTACCTACTTATTTAACTGTATCGCGTCAGGTACCTATGCGCACTAAATACCAACGTCCAATAATTACCTACAAGTGTTTTATTGTAGATAGATAGGTAGGTACCTACCTCCTTAACTAAACGATGCCAATAATAATATTCATCTAATCTTCATTTTGTTATCATCATTACTAAGTTCAACCGACACGCGCACACCGGCTCACTCCACCTCGCCGTGGTGAAGTGCTGTTACCATGGCAACGAGAATCGAGTGGAGTGATCTTGCTCACTCCACCTCGCCGTGGTGAAGTGCTGTTACCATGGTAACGAGAATCGCGTGGAGTGATGTTATTCACGCCGCGCATGCGCGGTTCCATCAATATCACACTGTCTTTTTTTTTAATTTTCCCGCGTTGGGTGCTATGTCCCTAAGCCTATTCGTATTCAGAGACAATAATTATTAGTAGGTACCTAACTAATAATTTAAATGCTTTTAGCCATTTCAATGTCTGAATCATAACATTTTTGTACACTTAAAATACAGTTTATTGCCTACATTTTGTTTTCAATAATAAATTAAACATTGTTTATTATCTGTGTATGTAACGCGTCACTTAAGCGCACAGAATATTATACTCAAAGAGCTTAAGCGCACTCAGAACATTATGAAAATGCAATACCAACGTACCTACATTATGTAGGTAATACAGCCACTACAAGCGTCTTCTCCAAGGTGCTCCAAGGTCTCCTCGTCGTCTGCGTATAGGTAGATACTTACATTGTTTGTTGAAAAAATGAAAAACCTATTGTCAGCTGATGACTTGAATGCAATTCGAAACCTAGCGTGATGAGATGCACTACTATACGATTGGTGTAGGTACCTATTAAAAAAGATATGCGGATTATAAATACCTACCTACCTAATATTTTACTTTTCCTACTAAACGTTGCCAATAACAAAATATAATAATATTCATCAAATCTTAATCATCATCGTATTATTATGTACTAAGATTTTATTATCATCATTACTCCACCTCGCCGTGGTGAAGTGCTGTTACCATGACAACGAGAATCGAGTGGAGTGATCTTGCTCACTCCACCTTGCCGTGGTGAAGTGCTGTTACCATGGTAACGAGAATCGCGTGGAGTGATGTTATTCACGCCGCGCATGCGCGGTTCCATCAATATCACAGTCTTTTTTTTTTTAATTTTCCCGCGTTGGGTGCTATATCCCTAAGCCTATTCGTATTCAGAGACAATAATTATTAGTAGGTAACTAATAATTTAAATGCTTTTAGCCATTTCAATGTCTGAATCCTAACGTTTTTGTACACTTAAAAAGACAGTTTATTGCCTACATTTTGATTTCAATAATTAAACATTGTTTATTATCTGTATATGTAACGCGTCACTTAAGCGCACTCAGAACATTATGAAAATGCAATACCTACCAACGTACATTATGTAGGTAATACAGCTACTACGAAGCGTCTTCTCCAAGGTGCTCCAAGGTCTCCTCGTCGTCTGCGCATAGGTAGATACTTACATTGTTTGTGTTGAAAATATGAAAGAACCTATTGTCAGCTGATGACTTGAATGCAATTCGAAACCTAGCGTGATGAGATGCACTACTATACGATTGGTGTAGGTACCTAATTAAAAAGATGTGCGGATTATAAATACCTACCTAATATTTTACTTTACCTACTAAACGTTGCCAATAACAAAATATGATAATATTCATCAAATCTTCATCGTATTAAGTACCTACTAAGTAAGCCTGACACTTTAGCGCGCGCTCACTCCACCAGAGTGCTGTTGCCAAGGCAACCATCGCGTGGTTTCCATGGCAACCACCAGAATCGGGTGAAGTGTTCACGCCGCGATTACATTTTGTTTTTTTTTTAATTTTCCATCATTGACGGCCGTGTTCATGAGCCTATTCGTATTCGAGTTCAGACACAATAATTATTAGTAAGTACCTATTTATTTCAATGCATATAGATATTTCTATGTCTAAATCCAACCGTTTTTTTATATATTTAAAAAGACAGTTTAGTTAAATACCTTCATTTTGTTTTCAACAAATGGATTTTACTTGAGATGTGAGATTGATCAAATTCAGAAAATTTTTACCTACTAAGCAAGTAGGTATTAAGTGATTGGTTTATTGTTCGTTTACCTAAATACATAATATCGATACCCTAGTTCACACTCGTACTAATCAATTTTTTTTTAATTTTTTACTTTTTTATTCCTATGTATACTAAATGAAATTCTGCGTCGTTTTATCTTACCAGAGTTACGTAAAGCCTTGTCCTTCTATTAAAAAAAAAGTGTCACAATGATAATTAAGTACTTCGGATGCGCGTATTATTGTACTTACTCAAAAGAAATTGAGTACTTAACTTATCATAACATCAAGCCTTGTTTCCACCTTGTCTGCTGCAAAAAATGTCTAATGATATTTTTTTATGTATTCTATTTTATTAAGTGTTTAGTGTGTACATACATATATAAATAAATATAATTTATTAATTTGTATCACATCAAAAACTTTTGTGAATACATTTTTGCTACTGAGCCAGCGGCCTCCCAAGGTTATGTTTCTTGATGGAACAGAGGAACGGAGTGACGTCGGATGTGTGTGTACTGCAGGCCACCACCGCTGGAAATAATGGTAAGCATTTATTACTATTTGATTTATCTCATACCTCTACTCATCCAAATACATTTTTTTAAATCAATTTTATTGAACCACTTCAAATCAAATTGTAATTATCATAAGTATGTACAGTGGTATGATTTATTTATAATACTCATTTCAATCAATCATTTTGAGTACAATGAGTTGCAACATTTCTTAATTCCATGTTCGATGCTTATGTAAATGTTTATCAAAAATAGTATGTGAAATAATGAATACCTACCTACGTACGAGGATTGATGTGATCAAATCAAGTAGAGGCGGTGTTCCTTTAATGTCTTCAGTTCTTAGGGCATCACTTAGCAACTGCAGGGTCGAATGGGCTCATCTGCTGAGAGGTAGAATATTTATCAGATAATAATATTTGTTTTGAATGTGTGATGTGTGCCTATTCTTTTTTTTTTGGCTACCTATCTTATTTTGTCCTACTGCTGGGCAAAGGTCTCCCCCATACTATTCCAGTTTTCCATAAGTTGTGTGTTCGCCGGCCAATCGGTCAGGAACGAGTCCAAATTGTCACGCCGTCGCCAGCATTTCTTAGACCTGCCTCGGTGACGACGCCCGTCTTCGAGCGAGCAGCCACTGTATGACGATCGTGGCCTATACTTTTACCTTAAAATTATTATTATCACCAAGTTAACTAGATAGGTAGGTACTATTTTGGCATACTTACCTGACTGTCCACCACTCGTTCTTGCAAAGCTAACCATCAGACTGATGATCTAGTGCACAGAACTGTAACACAGGAATTAATATTGCGGAGTTGAGGAACATATTCTTCATCATCATTTCAGTCGAAAAACGTCCATCCCCAAGGACCGCCACGGCGCGGCGCCACAATCCGCGCTAAAATGGTAATTTGAAATTTTTTAGAAAAACTTTTACCAGTACATGTCAACATTATGTCATCATAATACATCACTTTCACGATTACACATTATTATCTAACATTGCTGACAAACTAATTCAAAGTAGCTACTAGCTACTAAATTATATCTTTCATTTGTTTTGTCGTTAGTTTTGGAACTCCAAACAAAATGCTGATCGGGAAAAGTTGCGGTCGGAACTAAACAGTGTTGCCAACTCCAAAAGTTCAAATTATCGAGTTCCAACGTCGAAATTATCGTTTTTTGGGCAAAATTATCGTGCAAAAGAAAACTCCAAATATAAAAAAAAAACCGTAAAACGTTAATTCAAATTGCTATCAAAAGACAATGAATAATTTTATACTATGGTCAATGGGGAAGAATGTCAAGTTTCACTTTAGTGGCGCTAGCAGCACAAACCGTAAACATGTTTTGTCACAGGTTTTAGTTGATATTTTTATGTTTTTACTGTGAAATTATTAAAAAACTAGGGGAGGAAAAGAAAGAGAGATTCTTACTTGTTGATGTTGAATACTTGACAGTCAACATTGGTATTTTTTTTTTGCTTTAAATTTTTTCTGACAAATACGATTTGTTAATGGAACTTTAATTATTTTTTTCAGCAAATCTCAAAATTATTGTACGTTAGACATTAATTATCGTACAGACGCCAGCACATAAAGCTACCCGAAACTGTCAAATTTTCCCAATCAACTTTGAACCTTACCCTTCTGTGATAAAGTTGAAAATCTATTAAATAAATTTGACAGATTGTAGTAGCTTGATGTGCTGGCGTCTGTACATCGTACCATTGATCAAATTATCGTACGCCCCCATTATTATCGTACAGGTTGGCAACACTGGAACTAAAGCACCCTAGTAATACAGCAAATTTCTGTACGTCCCGCCAAGGCCGCGTTGCTGGACGCAGCACAGTGTTGCCAGATGAGGAAATGGAAAATGCAGCAGTGTTACTTTGTTAACGCGGATTTTCAACAAAAAAACGATGTAAACATTGTTTTTTTTTTCGCTCAATTCACACGCTTATTTATATTATGACAATTAATAAATTATGTTTATTATATTATACTAAACTTCATCAATGCTTTGTAATCTGTGGTGGAAATGTCTACGGTAAGTTTGTGGTTGGTACACACGGCTACACAATAAGTTATAATTTTCCAATATAAGCTGACCTCTCATTATACGGAAATGCTAAACAATGCGAGATCATCTTACATTGGAAATTAATAGCTTGTTATGTAGACTTGTGTACCACCGACTACTAACAACAATTCTAACAAACTAATTCAAAGAACCTAGGTGCAGACGCCAGCACATCAAGCTACCCGAAACTGTCAAATTTTCCCAATCAACTTTGAACCTTAATCTTCAGCGATAAAGTTGTAAATCTATTAAATAAATTTGACAGATTGTAGTAGCTTGATGTGCTGGCGTCTGTACCTACTAAATCCAAGAATTAATTTGTAAAAGTGAAAAGCTGCAGTTATTTTTGAAACTTGGAACGTCACGGCGCGAGCTACCAGTGTTGCCAACAAGAATTATAAATTACTTTGACATTGTTAAGATTTCTCGCCCTTTTATATCACTGGTATTTTGTTTCCATGAAACTTAGATTAGATTTGTAGCTCAATGCTTACGCACTACTACGATTGCGTAGCTATATTTAAAAAGGTGGAGCATTCAAATAAAATAAATGACATCTACAGCTTGCAAAGACCATAAGTACGTGGCGAAATATGGAACTACATGAAATCAATAGGTACTGGATTTGACAGATGTTTGACACGCTGGGTGTTATATAATTAAATTTTGTTGAATGTTCAAACAAAATAATGGCTCCAACGCTTTCCGATAGCTGGATCAGACTATCGGATCCGATCATCCGAATATATTATGACAAAATAGGACGTGCATTCCCAGCCTTAATCGGTTACTTTACATACAACATTCTGGAGCGAAATGTTGTTAGATGTTTAACATAAGATTATATGCCTTTCCTTATCTTTTTCCTACACTGTGTGTAAGTTAAAGCAAGAAAGGTATGCTTTACAGGCAATATTTCGCATTAAATTTGACCCGTGACGCGTCGACTCAATGAGCGACAGATCGTTCTCCGTTAGGAGTATATATGTTCTGTGGTTCAAGGGGAAGTTCCAAAATTCCAAAATCTGCATTATAGTTTAACTAGAATTAAACAAATGAAAGTTTGAATTTAGTAGCTACTTTGAATTAGTTTTTCAACGCTAATAAACATTAGAGCGTAATCGTGAAACTCGTGAAAGTGATAGTACCTATTATGTCATAATGTAAAGTTTTTCTAAAAAATTTAAAATTACCATTTTGGCGCGGATTGTGGCGCCGCGCCGTGGCGGTCCTTGGGGATGGACGTTTTTCGACTGAAATGATGATGAAGAATATGTTCCTCAACTCCGCAATATTAATTCCTGTGTTACAGTTCTGTGCACTAGATCATCAGTCTGATGGTTAGCTTTGCAAGAACGAGTGGTGGACAGTCAGGTAAGTATGCCAAAATAGTACCTACCTATCTAGTTAACTTGGTGATAATAATAATTTTAAGGTAAAAGTATAGGCCACGATCGTCATACAGTGGCTGCTCGCTCGAAGACGGGCGTCGTCACCGAGGCAGGTCTAAGAAATGCTGGCGACGGCGTGACAATTTGGACTCGTTCCTGACCGATTGGCCGGCGAACACACAACTTATGGAAAACTGGAATAGTATGGGGGAGACCTTTGCCCAGCAGTAGGACAAAATAAGATAGGTAGCCAAAAAAAAAAAGAATAGGCACACATCACACATTCAAAACAAATATTATTATCTGATAAATATTCTACCTCTCAGCAGATGAGCCCATTCGACCCTGCAGTTGCTAAGTGATGCCCTAAGAACTGAAGACATTAAAGGAACACCGCCTCTACTTGATTTGATCACATCAATCCTCGTACGTAGGTAGGTATTCATTATTTCACATACTATTTTTGATAAACATTTACATAAGCATCGAACATGGAATTAAGAAATGTTGCAACTCATTGTACTCAAAATGATTGATTGAAATGAGTATTATAAATAAATCATACCACTGTACATACTTATGATAATTACAATTTGATTTGAAGTGGTTCAATAAAATTGATTTAAAAAAATGTATTTGGATGAGTAGAGGTATGAGATAAATCAAATAGTAATAAATGCTTACCATTATTTCCAGCGGTGGTGGCCTGCAGTACACACACATCCGACGTCACTCCGTTCCTCTGTTCCATCAAGAAACATAACCTTGGGAGGCCGCTGGCTCAGTAGCAAAAATGTATTCACAAAAGTTTTTGATGTGATACAAATTAATAAATTATATTTATTTATATATGTATGTACACACTAAACACTTAATAAAATAGAATACATAAAAAAATATCATTAGACATTTTTTGCAGCAGACAAGGTGGAAACAAGGCTTGATGTTATGATAAGTTAAGTACTCAATTTCTTTTGAGTAAGTACAATAATACGCGCATCCGAAGTACTTAATTATCATTGTGACACTTTTTTTTTAATAGAAGGACAAGGCTTTACGTAACTCTGGTAAGATAAAACGACGCAGAATTTCATTTAGTATACATAGGAATAAAAAAGTAAAAAATTAAAAAAAAATTGATTAGTACGAGTGTGAACTAGGGTATCGATATTATGTATTTAGGTAAACGAACAATAAACCAATCACTTAATACCTACTTGCTTAGTAGGTAAAAATTTTCTGAATTTGATCAATCTCACATCTCAAGTAAAATCCATTTGTTGAAAACAAAATGAAGGTATTTAACTAAACTGTCTTTTTAAATATATAAAAAAACGGTTGGATTTAGACATAGAAATATCTATATGCATTGAAATAAATAGGTACTTACTAATAATTATTGTGTCTGAACTCGAATACGAATAGGCTCATGAACACGGCCGTCAATGATGGAAAATTAAAAAAAAAACAAAATGTAATCGCGGCGTGAACACTTCACCCGATTCTGGTGGTTGCCATGGAAACCACGCGATGGTTGCCTTGGCAACAGCACTCTGGTGGAGTGAGCGCGCGCTAAAGTGTCAGGCTTACTTAGTAGGTACTTAATACGATGAAGATTTGATGAATATTATCATATTTTGTTATTGGCAACGTTTAGTAGGTAAAGTAAAATATTAGGTAGGTATTTATAATCCGCACATCTTTTTAATTAGGTACCTACACCAATCGTATAGTAGTGCATCTCATCACGCTAGGTTTCGAATTGCATTCAAGTCATCAGCTGACAATAGGTTCTTTCATATTTTCAACACAAACAATGTAAGTATCTACCTATGCGCAGACGACGAGGAGACCTTGGAGCACCTTGGAGAAGACGCTTCGTAGTAGCTGTATTACCTACATAATGTACGTTGGTAGGTATTGCATTTTCATAATGTTCTGAGTGCGCTTAAGTGACGCGTTACATACACAGATAATAAACAATGTTTAATTATTGAAAACAAAATGTAGGCAATAAACTGTCTTTTTAAGTGTACAAAAACGTTAGGATTCAGACATTGAAATGGCTAAAAGCATTTAAATTATTAGTTACCTACTAATAATTATTGTCTCTGAATACGAATAGGCTTAGGGATATAGCACCCAACGCGGGAAAATTAAAAAAAAAGACAGTGTGATATTGATGGAACCGCGCATGCGCGGCGTGAATAACATCACTCCACGCGATTCTCGTTACCATGGTAACAGCACTTCACCACGGCGAGGTGGAGTGAGCAAGATCACTCCACTCGATTCTCGTTGCCATGGTAACAGCACTTCACCACGGCGAGGTGGAGTGAGCCGGTGTGCGCGTGTCGGTTGAACTTAGTAATGATGATAACAAAATGAAGATTAGATGAATATTATTATTGGCATCGTTTAGTTAAGGAGGTAGGTACCTACCTATCTATCTACAATAAAACACTTGTAGGTAATTATTGGACGTTGGTATTTAGTGCGCATAGGTACCTGACGCGATACAGTTAAATAAGTAGGTAGGTACCTAGTAAGCAAAAAACACCTCAATGTGATCATGACAGTGACTCAGACCAAATAAAAAACCAAGTCAGCGCTGCGAACAATACAGTGAGGCATGTCAAAACTACACCTCCGCTCTGTTCATACACGGGATAACTCACGCTCACACGTAGGTACCCATTTACAACCATTTTAACTACAATCAAACTACACCTCACTAAGTGCACACATGTTTACGAAACCGGCCTCACGTCACAGTTGACAGTGCTTTGTCTTGGTTTTTTATTTGGTCTGAGGACAGTGCCTAGCGCGCAAGCGCGGCGTGAACTTATTCACTTCACGAGATTCTTACCGCTTCAGCGTGGTGAAGTGCGCGCGCTGCAAGAATGTCATCTGTTGAATTTTGTAATCATTTGATGAATATTATTTTATTATTGGCAACCCGTAGGTAGGGTCTACAATAAAATATTAGGTAGGTGCGTATATAATCCATACGTCTTTTTATCTGCTGAGTATGAGGTCCTGGGTTCGATTCCCGGGTCGGGCAGTGTTATTGAGTTTTTCCATCTGGAATTTTTCAGTAGCAGCCCGGAGTCTGTTGATGGCAATAGGCTCGCCCCCTATTACATGGGACTTAAATATAACTGGCGAAATGTGGGTGTACTAAGTATATAATAGGTACACCTCTGCCTAACCCTTCGGGGATTACAGGCGTGATGTTATGTTGTGTCTTTTTATCTGAATTACTACATCGTTTAGGTAGGTTCCCACATAGTTTGTGTGGGGTTAAATTACACACTATTAGCACTTGATCACTGAATCTCTCTTCTTATTGTATAGATTTGGGTAAATAACAACGTCGGACAGTCGGCTCGACTTTACTCGACTCGATTCGCTTCTTCAAAACACATCGCGATTGGGTTATGGGATTTCGTTTATTTAATCAGTTCAATGGGTTCATAATAACAAACTGCGTCGATGCGCATTTTCTTTAGTAGCTAGCTTAAACGTGTAGGTGGGTATGTTTTATTTTATTTAGGTATTGTACGTGCGTAACGCGCTCGCGCCTCAGGCTAAAATAAGGGGACTAGTACTTAGAGGAAAAAAAATTGAATAAAACAAAATTGAGTTTCTCCCTGAATATCTGTTTTGCTATTTTATTTAAAACCACCCTAAATAGTAATGTTTAGACACTTAAATACTAGCTTTAAAATGTAATATAAAATAATCAAAAGAATTAGCATATTTTTTTTAATGAAAATCTCGATTATGATTGTAAATGTAATGCTTGGACATCCCTAGCATCAGGTGGGATGACACTGACAGCTCACTCCACGCTCACTTCACCTAAGTTATCACGGTGAGATGGTTACAGAATAGCACAGCAGATCTAACCTCAAAATTCGCAGACAGAAGATAAGTTTGCCATCAATGGGTGCACAACTCATCTGAAGATTTATCTATCGATGTAAATCTGGCAACATATTAGATCATTGTATCAAGGAAACAGATTGCTAAGATTTTTTTTTTCTTAGTCATTTTATTTTGACTTAAGCCAGCTTTTGCCCGAGGAGTCCGAAAGGGTTACCGTGGCCCCTGGCAATACAGGCAATTGAAGGAACACGGGTGGGTTTTAGTCAGTAAGAGCCTGACACGCCCTCCCGCTCTACCCAGAGCGGGAGAAGTTATTCGACAAATTCCCACCCAATAAAAAAAGGCTTCCAAAGCGTGGCGTTCGGAAATTATTCCACGGAAACCTACTACCGGGATAAAAGTATTATATGTGTTAAGCCAGATTATAAATTTATTATCTGTGTGCCAAATTTCATCCAAAACCTACTAGTAGCATAATACTAATAATTGAAATACTATCGTGAATTCATGCAAGCCTAGTACTTTTTGATAGGTTACTGCTCAGAAATTGTACGCGGTAAATTACCATCAGAATCGTATTAGGGACAACCACCGCGATGACATTTAGGGTGAATTTCCTAAACAGAAAAGTTTCGGGGCGTGGATGAAAATGCCACTGCAGAAAGTTAAAATACAGTCGAAATATTTTTTTCTAAATAGAAAATGTTGCTACCCACTTGAGGCAATAATATTTTTTAGTTTGGATTTTAGTTCCTTTCATTAAAAAAATGTTAAAGCACCTAATTTTTTTTAATTGAAATTAACTAAAATCCAAACTAAAAAATTAACAAAAACTGAAACATAAAATCAATTTCGGAAGTCGTTGGTAAAAAACGAAAGAAGTAATCGGATAATCTGTAACTTAACTACTCACTCACTTTTACTCTTACGGTATCATGTTACCCAGCAACTGGATTGTGGAGATCAGATAGGCAGTCGCTCCATGTAAAATACTGATATTCAGCTGCATCTGATAGGCGGCACTAACATAGTTGGGAAAAGGCTTCGCAGATGATGAGTAACTCACTTCCTCTATTGACGAAGGGCACTCCTTGGAACGTCCCCGGAGCTCCCGGGTCTGCAAACAGTAGCACCTCGTGTCTTTTGCGACCCATTCTGACCAGCACCGTGGCAGTATTCCAGAAAGGCCAAGTGTCCAAGTACTCGTTCATTTTTTTGTAGAAGCGGTTGACTATCTAGACAAGGAGATGATGTGGTGAAGATGAGAAATCAAAGACAAAAATAGGTCAACAAAGCGAAAAGCCAATAGTGATAAATGATAAATGATTTTATTTCTGTAATTAGAGTTGACACTAGATGAGGTCGGTGTTTCCTATCTGACTACTCTGAGAAGAAAGGCCGAAACAAACTCAGAGGTCACCGTCTCTTTTAAAGTCCAGACATAATCTTGGTCAGATCATGTGAAGACCATGTAGATTGGCGTCTGAAGTGGTCTTTTGAGGAAAGCACCACACAGATGGAAAGGGCTTGTCCAGTCAGTGCACACATTTGTCAGTTATTGTGCAGCTCAACTCAGAATTTAAGGAGCTCAACGATTCGACGAATAATACCAAGGACAGGACAACTGGGTAGGCCGCATAAAGTACTCAAAATTACCAGATTATCATTAAAAGTAACTGTGAAAAATAAATAAATATAGATATATATATATATGACCCACATAGTACTCACATTGACAATAATAAAAATAATAACCCCACCGTCGTATCTGCACGTTGACGTCGTGGTGGGGCTTGTGCGCTCCGATCTCTAGGTCTGTGCCTGCCGGTAGAATTTACTTTGCCGGAACATGTCTGGGATGAGTAGCCAGACCAAGAGAGATACAAAAACCCGCAGGGCAGCATGTGGCGAGTTGTTGGGCAGTAGTGACCCCACGGAACCTACCTCCCGGGAGAAATCTTGTTCCTCACCTCTGGCTTGCCTTTATTGGGCGGCTGGAGTAAACACTGACGAGGAACGGAGCTCCCACCTCATTCTTGCCTTAATTGGCCGGCTTGAGTGGAGATTCGCAAGAGCAAACGTGCTCAGAGGAAGGAAGTATTCCAGTAAGATGCTTGTAGGGATCTTGACCGTACTTCTGGGATTGTCCTGATAGCCGTAGAATACCTCTCCACTCCTCTTAAACACCTCAGGACATTTTGTACCCTTTCCGCTACGACACTTTGTGCTAACGTCCGTTTTCGGAGGCCCATTATTGAGTGTATAAGTCACCCCCTGCCATTTTATCCGTGTACATATAAAACATTGATTAGGCAGGGGCCATAGTCCTTCCATAGTTCCAGGTCACCAGTCAACTTAAGCCACCCAAACCCATAGTCCAATAGATTTGTTTCCATATTCTGCAATAGTCCTACACCAACCGGGGGTTGTCCATAAGTGCACTTGCATAGTACATACAGGGATAATCGTCGGTTGGTGCCTCATTCCATATAAAATTGTCTAAGGGGCCTCTGCGAGTTGGCTTCGGCCCCTCGTACGCCTTCCAAAGGTCGGTTTTTTGGGTGGGAAGTTTTCAAAAAACTTCTTCTGCTCTGGGAGCGGAAGGGCATGTTAGACTCTTACTGACTATGTTGCCAGGGGCCACGGCAGGCATCAGCCCTAGCGGACCCCGTCAGTTATGCTGACATCTCTTTGAAGCGCGCGTGGAACACAACGCGCCGTCGACCCGGGCCTTACTTTACACCCAGGGCGTCTCCTGCGGTGGCTAGGGCCATAACGGCGTGAAATATGCCTCTCCCTCACTCGCTCCGCCTCCTCCTTCGCGAGCATTACTACTTCGCAGAAGGAGATGATGGCTTCCCATGCCCTCTCGCTCCGTACCACGGCCTGGACCAGGGCCGGACACGAGAGATCGCCTCCACGAGGACACGGCGGTGCTCCGCCCAAGCCGGGCAAACCTACGCCGTATACTCCACCGTGTCCTCCGGGAGATCCACACAATGGTGACACCCGGGAGGCAAAGGTATACCTAATAGTACAACAACATTTTGTGATGAATCAGTTCATTAAACTTTTCTACGCTCAGTGCGCTTACTTTGCCTCAGACTCACGAATAAATGATGTTAAAATATAATATTTATTTCTATAATTTGGTTAAAAAAACACTTTTAATGAGTTTTTTTACTAGATGAGTACGTTGTTTCCTAACCTAAACTCAGAGGTCACCCAAGCCAACTCAGCCTATCGCAGTCCACTGCTGGACAAAGGCCTCTCCCAGGCTGCGCCACAATACTCTGTACTCCGCCTTCCGCATCCAGTCTGTTCCAACCACCCTTTGAAGGTCGTCGGGCCATCTAGCTAGGGCCGTCCCACACTACGCTTGCCGATACGCGGTATCCACTCCAGGCCTCGTCTGCTCCACCGGCCATCGGTCCTTCGACAAACATGGCCAGCCCACTGCTACTTCAGCTTGCTTAATTTGCAATCTATGTCGGTAACTCACATGGACTACATTTGGCAGTCAAAATCAACCGTTTGGGCGTTACCACGCCACATCACACCCACGGTGCAGCCACAACGCAACTACTAGCGAGACCGCACACTGACGGCCGGCAACATCGCAAACACAACGTTGCATCGACCATTTAATTTGATTTTGCAGTTACCAAAACGCAACTGCAAAAGTTGCAGCAACACTACATACGTAACCACTGCTTGTCCACATTTTGTAGCTGCGATGTGGTGTACTTTTTCGCTTTACACTTTACTTTTTCACTGTGACGGGGAAAGTCTGCGGGACATGTCACGTAGTGCTTTGACCACCTCGTCGGCTTTCTCGTTGACAGTGAAAAGCGGGCATTTTGGGGGGCTGGCTTATGTAATTTTGTCGTTTAAAAAGCGCTGATTCTTAGCCTAATTTGAATAAATGAGTTTTTGATTTTTTTGTGCCTGTGGTTTCCTGCAGAGCGAATCGATTTTGAAGTTCTAGTTGGAACTCAGCCGTTGTTTTAGCACTTTATCCATGGGAGGTTGGTGACCGCAGAGCCAATTCTTTCACAACGATGACGCTGCTGCCCGTCATCGCTCTGGAGAATTTATATTGGATGGTTATACCGCCATCAGTCGGTCGCCAGCGCCTCGTCCGTCAGTGGCAGGGTGTACCGCGCGCAGCTGAGGTTGATATTTGGGGAGTCCTGTTGTTGTGTGCTTCCCCTTACAACCCACAGAGAGTCACAGGCTATTTTAAAGGCCAAAAATAATCTTGGTCAGGTCTTAAGAGAACCATAAGCATAATCAACCTATAATATTCCCACTGCTGGGGCTCTGTGAGAGGGACTGGGCCGTAATCCACCACACGGGCCCAGTGCGGGTTAGTAGATGTCACATGTCTTCGAATTTTTGGTGGACTCTAGGACATGCCGGTTTCCTTCACTGTTTTGTCTTTATGAGAACCATGCAGATTAATTATATGAATTAAACGCCAGTGAATCCAGGTTAGCTGATTTTTCTCAGCATGAAAACAGCGCCTATGCGATGTGAAGCCGATTAGTTTTGTGAGTCATAAAAACACTAAAATCTGAGCATTTTCTTAACAGCTCATGTTATTAACTAAAAATAAAAATAAAATAACTGAATGTAAACTAACCGCCGGCGTAGCATTTACGAACGTCATATCCACGCATTTGTTTTGTAAATCTACGTTCCAGGAGTAGTAAACCCTCCAGGGTTTACCTAGCAACATTTCGACTCTAAAATACGGTTCCTTGGAAAATCTGGCACACAACTCCTGTCCTTGCTGCGATTCAATCGCCATAAGATGTTCATTTATTTCTGGCGATTGTCTTCTCTCTCTTGTCATATTTTTTCCTGACACCATTGGCACTAACACTGCTATGAGGCGTACTAACTTCAGGAGTTCCATCGTGACTCTACGATTAAATGTGAAATATTTCCCTTTATATAGCCAACAATAAGAAGTTGTTTTATGTGCTTGTATGACTTCTCCCAGGCTCAGTTGAATCAACATTTATCTATAAGATCAAGTTTACAATGTTTTGTAACCTCACCTACTTGTTTATGTAGAATTGTACATGGTTACTTTCACACTCAATTTAAGGTGCGACGTATTAGTGGATATTTAAGATTGACAGTATTTGAAGGAATCGTCAAACATAGATTGAAAGTGTAGAAATGTGGGGGAAAAGTACACTGAAAATGTGGCAAAGGGTTAATATCAAGCGATTTTGAACCATGTGTGGTGCAACTATTAATTCAACTTGACCTGCCCTGTTTTCAACATGTATGAAGGCTAAGTTGAAATTAGTGTTGTAATTTTAGCTTGACCTAACACAATTCATATAATTATCTATTAAATAGTTAATTGATTTAGGCGTGACCTTGCGGAAATCCATTATAAAATACAATAGACGTGGATATTTTTAGTAACCTGTTCCGCTGGGGGAGGCCTATGTTCAGCAGTGAACGTCTTTCGGCTGAAATGATGATGCTGATGATGACTTGATGTGAACTCGAACACGGCGTGTTGCCACACCAAGCGCTGAACGCAAAGTCTACTCCCAACAAACATTTTGGCGCTAAGCTTTAGCTTGCAGTTTTAACCTGTGTATAGCTTACAATACACTTAAAGTGATAAGCACTGCTTCAATAGCGCTATTGGAACTTTTTATTGTCACTCATTTATCACTACTCTTTATCTATTTAGTTACTTTAAGCTCTAATTTCGTGGGCCCAAATCAGGGTTGTAAGAAAGTTAAAACGCGCTAAGTATATCACCAAATGTTAGTGCCTTTATAGGACCTTAGGTTTTCCAAATGCTCTTAAATAGCTCATGTAGCACTTATTCTTATCACCAAAATGTTAGTTGGGCTCTGATATTAACACTCTTGTGTTATATCTACATTAGCATGACCTCTGTGGCTCCATAATCAAATGTGTAAATAAAATAATTTATTACAATATGCTTATCCAATTGAAAGCCTTGATGAGTACATTCCAAAAATATAAAATTTATTGGCATACATTTTACATAGGTAGGTTGTATATGCAAAACAAACATTTCATCCCCACTCCATCCAGTCCATCCACGCCTCGCCTCGCCTCGCCTCGCCGTGAGAGTATAAAACCACCTTTAGTGCTTAAGTATTAAAGCCACCTAGCATGATATGTTTTAAAATAAAACTTGTCACTAAAATGTATAAAATAAAAATAAATAATTAAAAACTCAACTGTCCTGCCAAAAAACGAACTAAAAAGTAATAAACGAAAGTTCACTCATTTACTCGCTGACCGAACAGATAAATAAAATTGTAATTGCAGTCTGGGGACCTCTTATATTAAAAAACCGGCCAAGTGCATGTCGGACCACGCACAATATATGGTTCCGTAGTTGGGATGAATTTATCCCAAGAACAAACTTAACTTTGTAGTTGAAAAAAAAAATCTTTCATATAGAATGTATGGGAGAACATGTTTTTACAACCGCAAATCTAAGTTGGTCGATTATTACTCGTTAACTTGTAAAGCCTACTCAGCTGTGATAGTTCTCCTTTTAAATTCGTTATATAAGCTACCGCCGTGAATTTTTTCACATATCTAAAACCAACCATTTAGCTGGCAGGGGGAGGGGGGACACTTGACTCTAACAAAAATTTTCACTTTAAAGCTTAATATTTCGCAAACGGATCTCTGAATTCAAAAATGGTTTTAACACACTCACAATGTTTTTGAAAGACCTTTCCAACAATACCCACACCAAGGGATAGAAAAAATAAAAAAAAACATCCCCACTTTACGTGTGGGAGAGGTACCGTAAAATAAAATATTTTTCATAATTTTATTTTACCACTTTGTCGGCATGATTAATATGTATACCCATAAACTACAACAAATTACAACTTACAACTTTCTAGTACCAACAGTCTTGGAGCTAGACCGCGGACAGACAGACAGACAGACAGACGGACATGACGAAACTATAAGGGTTCCTTGTTTACTACGGAACCCTAAAATCGTAGTAATCCTAAAATCGTAAGTATCCACACAACGACACAACGGTCCCCCGACAGAAATGACAATTTTATAACAATACAGATTAATTACCTAATACAACTTATTACTATTTAGTTCGTTTTTTAGCAGGACAGTTGTGTTTTTTGAAGTGAAAACTTCTTTAGGCGCGTTGAGTATTTTCGAGATGGGACTAAACAATTGATTTCGTGACACTAGCTTTTGACCAAAAAAGACATCAACGCGCGATACATTATTTCCTGCACAGTAAAATTGTTCAAGTGTTCATTTCTGTCGGCACTCCCGGAGTGTCACTGCCATTTTTTTATTTTTTTATTTGTCTGTCTGTGATGTCTTGTTTTTACCTTTTTAGTGGACTTTTTTGTCGTAGTCGGATTTTAGTTTTTATACTTGACTTTTAGTTTTTATTTATGTTATTTGGGGTTATAATATATATATATATATGTCGGAGACGGTTGTCAATTACAATAATTGTGGGTAGTCAACAGAGTTTGGTATGATTTGTTTTTATTATTATTCATTTATGTGATTTTTACTATCAATTATTGTGTAATAAATCGGAATATAATTTATTAAGTACTCTGTGTATGTACTAATTGATTTTGGCAACTTATTTCGATAATTGTAACCAATGGTTTTGTTTAAAACAATTAATGACATGTTACTTTAATTATAAAATGATTTACGTTGTGAATTCACTATTGTTTATTTACGACAATTATTATTGTATTATTTGATTACTTTATAATGTAAGTCTTATTAGATTTAGCACATTTTAGTGTTTTGTATCAAGTAAACACGTGACGCACTTCCGTGCGTCATCGGACAGAGTTGTCGTAGTGGGATTGCAAGGTGGGGGCATCGTCTTATAAAAGAGCGTGCACTCTGTACACAAGTGAATTAAACCCCGATCCCTAACAATAGGCTTCTTTAACGCCAATGGCTTAAAAACCCAAAGGGCAGAGATAGGGCTCTTCCTCCGCGATCACGATATAGACGTTCTCTTAATTCAAGAGACGTTCCTAAAGCCCTGCAATCGTGACCCGTCACTTGCCAACTACCGGATTGTTCGCAATGACAGGTCGCGTTGTCACAAGGGTGGCACCCTTATCTATTATAAAAAGCAGCTTCACTGCATCCCATTAGACCCTCCTCCCCTCTTGGTATTAGAAGTTTCCGCCTGTCGCCTAGGTATGTCAGGTCACGAGCCGATCACTCTCGTATCGGTCTATAATCCCCCCGATAACGCCCCGGGGCACTATCAATCCCTCTCAAACGATCTCTCGATCCTACTCGCTATGAGTAACTCGCTCATCATAGCGGGCGATCTAAATGCCAAACATCCCTCTTGGAATAGTTCGGTAACCAACCCCAGAGGTCAACACCTGTTCGACCTCTCAAACTCCCTGACTTTTGACGTCATCGCTCCGATGACTCCCACTCATTTCTCTCTCATAAATCCCAATCATACCCCCGATATCTTAGACGTGGCGCTCCTTAAGAACGTCAACCTAAAGTTAGAGTCAATAGAAACGGTACAAGAGCTCGACTCTGATCACCGCCCGGTAGTCATGAGACTATACCCCCGCATAGGTCTCCCTGACCCGAACGCCCCCCCTATCACTAAGAGGATCACGGACTGGAAGAAAGTAAGCACACAGCTGAAATCCAACACGTCCCCTCAGTTAGACTCTATCCCCGATCTCTTTGACTCTGTCGCCGACACCACGGCCGCGATCGACTCACTCACTGATCATGTACAAACCGTCCTGAACGATTGTTCAAGGGAAGTGTCAGCGACGGACGACCGTCGCTGGCGCTTGCCGGACGATGTGCGTGCATTACTGACTGAGAAGAACGCGGCCATACGTGCGTACGATAGCTTTCCCTGTAACGCCAACAAAGCCCATATGCGCTATTTACAGAGATCTGTAAAGAAACGTGTAGCGGAGCTGCGGGACGCGAGCTGGGGAAAGTTACTCGGCGAACTAGAGCCAAACCATCAGGCCTTCTGGGAGCTCCAGAGGAAACTCAGGGCTCCCCAATCCTCCGGCATGCCCCCTCTGACCCGTCCCGATAAAACCATCGCATTCGACGATGCCGAAAAGGCTGAATGCCTCGCAGACAGCCTCGAGGCCCAATGCACTCCCAGTTCCCTACCAGTAGACCAAGCTCACCTGTCAAAGGTCGACGCGGAAGTCGAACGTAGAGCCTCCCTCCCTCCCGTCGATGACCCTGACTGTCCGCTGCCCCCCGTCCTCCCGGACGAGGTGCACGACATCATCAAAGGTCTTAAAGCCCGTAAAGCCCCCGGTTCAGATGGTATCACCAATAGGGTGATCCAACTATTCCCCGCCCACCTAATAATGCTTTTGACCACCATCTTCAATGGTGCCTTAAGCAACAATATCTTCCCACAGTCGTGGAAAGAAGCCACCGTCATCGGTATCCCTAAGCCCGGCAAGCCCAAAACCGAGCCTACCAGTTACCGTCCCATTAGTTTGCTCAAGGTTCTCGGAAAAATCTATGAGAGGCTTATTTATAAGCGCCTCAGAGACTTCGCCGAGACCAAGGGCCTCATCCCCAACGAACAGTTCGGCTTTCGAACTGAGCACTCTAGCGTGCATCAGGCCCACCGGATCGTAGAATTCATAAGCGCTGGTTTCCAGCACGGTTATATGACCGGTGCAGTATTCTTCGACGTAGCGAAAGCGTTCGATAAAGTCTGGCACAACGGCTTAATATACAAGCTGTACCAACTCGGTGTGCCAGATCGTCTCGTGCTCATCTTACGAGACTTTTTGTCGAACCGCGTCTTTCGCTATCGCATCGAAGGAGCGTTATCCACTCCCCGCCCCATCCGTGCAGGTGTCCCTCAGGGCTCTGTAGTGTCCCCCCTCATATTCACGCTATACACTAGCGACATCCCTAAAGGATGCCGTAGTTCGCAATTGGGTCTGTTCGCAGACGACACTGCCATCTACTGCAAATCTAGATCCCCCGACTCTATTCGCCTCACTCTCCAACGCGCAGTCGATAGACTGGCGGCATGGTTTACAAAGTGGCGAATAGAAGTGAACCCCGATAAAAGCCAAGCGGTTCTCTTTACGAAACTGCGTAAAAGGCTTAGATACCCCCTCCCCCGACCGATCACCATGTTCGGCAAGCCGATCCCTTGGGAGAAGCGAGCCAAATATCTCGGTGTCGTTATCGATCATCATTTGACCTTCGCAGAGCACATAAAGATGGTTCGTTCGCGAGCCGCTTTCGCTCTCGGTAGACTCTTTTTCCTGGTGAATGCACGTAGCAAATTGTCACTTAGGTGCAAATTGCGCGTTTACACGGCGTGCATTCGACCGATCATGACCTATGCGGGTGCCGTCTTTGCTCATGCAAAACCCCGTCATATACATAGGCTGCAAACCGTGCAGAATAGATTCCTTCGTAGGGCGACAGGTTCGCCATGGTTCGTCAGGAACGAGGCTCTCCACCTCGACCTAAAGATTCCCACAATCCACCAATTTCTAAAACGCCTTTCAAAGCGTTTCTTTGAGTCCGCGGCCAAACATCGCAACCCTCTGGTTGTCGAGGCCGCCAGTTATGTCCCGAGTAGAATAAGTAAAGTTCGCCGCCCAAGGCATATCCTAGTAGACCCCGATGACCCCATAACCCTCCTCCAGGAGAGCAATAGGGAAACAAGCACAGTGTACAAACACAGACGCCTCCCGTCATTCCGACCTCGCCGCCGAGGTCCTTTGCGTTCCCGACCGCCGCGCCCCCGAGTAAATGATACTCCCCCCCGACCCTTGCTCGAAAACGAGGTGCCAGCAGTTGTTGCAGCTGTGCACGTAGCTTTAAATTCCCCGTATAATAATAATAATGATCAAAACCCTTTGATCCAGCCCGTCCCATCTTTTGATGTCCTCCCCCCGGATAACGCCCTAAGCCGAGGCTCGAACCCCGCAGGGGGTGCCCTTAGCGCGCGTTCATCCTAAGCTTTTTAGCTTAGTTTTATATATGTGCCCTGGCTGGAGGCTTTGAGTGTAGTAGCTTGAGGCAGCCACAGGATTGACCGGTTAAACAGCGAAGGTTTCTCAAAACCAGCTGTGAGATGCCCTACAGAAAAAAAAATACACAAGTGAGTCGATCTTTGGATGCGAATCTATAAAGAGCCCCTGTTCCCGACAAAACTGTCGGTTTACCTGGTACAGCGCTACTGTATATTCACATAGCTGTATTGGCTTGCTGATAGTGAGCAATACACTTTGTCATTGTCATTGGGTGGCTTGGCCACTATACGAACTATAAGACCTTAAAAGTCTGTTCGATTGTTACTACCTATTCACCTACTTTATCTTGTTACTAATTACCATTTGTATTGTGTTTTACCTTATTTAGTGTTACTAGTACCTACTATAATAAATACCCTGTAATTGTTTATAGAGTCTTGTTTATCCCAATAAAATGGGAACTCCAAACCCTGACGAAATACCTCTCGGCACTCCTGATCCTACATATATATGAAATGTGCTAATTAAGCCCTTTCCAGTCGAGATCAAAATTATTCAAGCATGCCCGATATATGCACGCGAGTAATGCTGTGTTCCATCCTAAGCTCCATGACATTTCATCTTCCTATATTCAGACTTAGTGACATGGTTAGTTCCGTATTTCGAAGTAGGTATACATTTACTTCGTGATATTTATGTATCTCTTAGCGATATTCTGATAATTATGTAAGTAATTGCATTATACCTCTCTATCTTAGAAAAAAAATATTGTGTTCTTACTTAAATTGACTTGAGTGTCCTAATTAACATTCTCTTGCCGTTATCCCAATATATAATGTCGCCCATCGGCATTGCCCCCCAATTTTTTTTGAATATTCATGAGAAATTATCGAAAAATAACTTTAAAAGGGGCGGTCTAATTTTTCATGTTATTCAATTGTTTATGTTTTGAGTAGCGTTTGCCATATATCCGATGTTATTGGCTCGATTTAGATTCTGTTTATTATTTCTAAAAGCTTACGAGTTATTTTATCGGATTAATTAACATTTAAATTAAAATTTGTCGACTATGCAAAAAAAACTGAGGTGAAAACATGTTTTCAATTAGAAAAAAAAAAGTCAAGATAGACCTCTTAAAATTAATTTTCGATAATTTTTCATGAACATTCAGAAAAATGCACATGCCGACGGGCGCCATTGTATTTAGGATCAGCGCAATATTTGTGTTTTACTTTAATATTTCGTCATCTCAGTAGTCTCCCCTTTCTCCATATAATGTTTCACACAGTGCGTCCATTTCTTTGGTCTTTACTCACTACATACTACTAATCTTGTAGATATATGTATACTCAGTCATCAGAACTCGTTTGAAGTCATGTTCATATTTCATATCATTTAAATGCACTCCACAATAAAAAACAAAAAATATCTAAAAAATCGTTTAATTCAGGCATACCGCACAACCCTTTACATAAAATTTCACAATACTGCAACAGAATAGATCAAAATAGAATAAAACGTCAATGCAATTAAAATAAACAAATCAATAGGTACAAATTATAAAGGTCACAGAATTAAAATAAAATGTCACGTTATAAGGATCACAGAATTAAAATTAAATTAAAAATAAAAGTTTCATGTAAAAACAATGCAATACAAACAAGTCATTTTAAATATTATATAGGTCAGTGTCAATCAGATTAATTGCCCTGGCTATACATGTCTGTTACGGAATTGTCGTATGTAAGAGCAGTCAAATCGCTCAGCGATCATTTTCAGGACAGTATTGGAGCTGGCCCGCACCCTGCGCACTAAGGATGCGCACTGCTTGCACCGCCGCATGGTGGCGTGAAAACAGTCGGTGCGCGTTTCCGCAAACATTCCCGAGACGCTGCAGAAGCGAGGTAGCCTCAACACGGCCCTGTATGCGTTGTTATGCTGGACGCGGAGGGCGCTGTAGCACGTTTGTGTAGCGAGCCCACAGGCTCGTGTACAGTGAGATGCAATATGCTTTGAAAAGGGTGATTTTAACTTGATCGGAGCAACATCCAAACCTACGAGCTAGCATATCCGCTCTTTTCGACAAAACCCTCCGCTCCCGTTCGATATCAGCATGATCCTTGAGGTCAGACGTGACTATATATCGTAGGTATTTAAAATGGTCCAGTCCGTCTAGAATAACACCATTAAGAAAGACTGGTGGTACATTTTCCAAGCATTTTGCACCACTGGGTCCAAAGACCATGCATTGACTCTTGCCAACTTGCTTTCTTAGACCACAGACCGAGTGACGTGCTGAGCAGCACCATGTCGTCACCATAACTAAGATTGTTGACGTGGCACCCGACATACCAACTGCTGAGCGCGACGATCAGCGCATCCATGTAGAAGTTGAAAAGGGTTGGCGAGGTCAATCTGCCCTGCCTCACTCCACACTCAAGCTTTTATAGTTCCAACGTTGCCCCCGCCCATCTGACGCTGTTGACCTGATTCGTATACCAATATTTGAAAATAGTCACAAGTTCACGCGGCAGGTTAATACTATTCAGCTTTTTCCAAAGAATATTATATGCAACCAGGTCGAAGGCCTTAGACAAGTCGAGGAACACGCGTATACAGGGGATTTACGATCCGTGTAGTATCTGATGGTATGCTTAAGACACAGTATATATAGCACTTTCTGTAGACAGTTGAGGTCTAAAACCAAAATGGTTATCGTGCAGGCTTACATATGCATCCAATTGTGAGTTAAGCAAACCGTCAAACACTTTGGCTATGATTGCAATGGCACCTGAAGGCCCCAGAGATTTTACAGAAAAATGGTCCTTAAAGACTTCCACAATGTTCGTTACTTACTCCATCGATGCTCACAGGCAGACCTGGTCTAACATTTAAATAATAATAAATAATGCTTCTCAGCTAGGGTGTCCATACGAATCAGATCCTCACGATCTTGGCAAGCCTTCAGTCGTGACTTGAACACCCTATTGCTCTCACAAATTTCAGTGTACATGACACCAAACCTAGGCTTACCACACGCTACCCACTCCGTAAACTTCAGCCGGGCCTCCCCGTGAGCTTCTCTGATATGATCGTTCCAACCCACTACGCGCAGACCACTCCCACCCACCGTCATGCTTCCTCAACTTGCCAAAGACGCATCGTGAAGGGCAGCCATAATGTCAGAGTAAAAAAAGTCAGACACGTCTGTGGCCGCCGTGGTCATTAAAACAATAACCAGCACAACTCATACTATACACTCGACAGTAAAATCAATTAAATTCAACCGCTTGTGACACACGTTGGTGTAGTTTGCGACCTGTTTCTCGTTTGTTAAACCCCACACTACGTTACTTTTAGCAATTGTTATATAAGGCAAGTTTGGTGTTAATAAATTTAAATTACACTCAAGAACCAGAGGAAAATCGTCAGACCAAATAGTGTCCTATTTAAGGAAAACGTTAACAATAGTTCGTTTTGCCGCTTGAGTAACAATACAGTGATCCAGCCAGCTACAGAAGCCATGAGGCTCACTAACGAAGGTATAAGCACCGGAAACAGTACCCAGAAAATCGACATCTACACATGACTAACACTGTTCACAAAATAATGTAAAAGCTCGTTAAAACAATTCAAATAAGTCGGCATTGTAATCACCAAACATAAAAACTGATTCAATACCATATTCGTCAACAATTGCGCTCACCGTACTTAGGCAATTCGTAAAGTCAGGCAGGTTTTCCACCCCATTCGTAGGCAAAATACTCATCGTAATCACTTGTCGTTATCTTAATGGCACAGATATGAGCATTGTCACATAGCAACACTGACACTTGCACATACACTGCTTCTCCACAACAGTGCTACGCCGCCATACGGCCCCGCGCAGTATGCCTCCAGATGTGTCGATCGCAGACATGCCCGCGCGTCAGAAGCCACTGTCGATCGTGCTTAGATATGGTATATCATCAACCATGTTTCTTCAGATCTATCCATTATGATGTTTACTTTGCCCGTGCGCAGAAAACAATCTGCTCGGATTTCGGCGTTCAGAATACATAAAACGTCTAAATATGATATACCTTTAGGCCAAATGTTCTCGTAATTTAAATTCTTCAATTCAGAGACAATGAATTTGTATGCCTTGTGGCCTTTCTCTTTCTCCATAATTATTTTCTCGATGGATACAGTTTCTTGACTCTTGCTGAGAATGAGTATATTTAATTATATCGTCCTCTATCCTTTCACTGTGAATATTCGTTATAAATATAGAAACTTTCTTGTCAGCAGCTTTGAAATTACAATTCTCGATAGTAAGATCGCTTCTTATGATACGAAACCTTGCTCCAATTTTCACCACCGGTATCCAGGTTTGATGTTGTTTCATTCAGGTACAATACATTCAAACGCGGCGCCTCATTAAACAGCTGTTAGACTAAGTGTATGCTGAGATGCAGGTGACGCAGGTCCACGCAGCGCAGGGCAGAGCAGATTTAGGAATGTATGAACGTACTGACAGCTGCGTACGCTACGGCGCATGCACGTGCGATGCAGACATGTGTCTGACCTGCTCTGCGTCTCGTCGTAGAACCGGCACAGATTTCTGCACGACGTGTGCAGTTCATCACTTGTTTTTAACCACTGATTCATAATTTTGTTTCAATGACAGATTGTTTGTACTAGCTAGGACGCGAATGTGTCTGTGTAGCTGCATCGCAGCGTGCGCTCGCGGCCTATGTTGGCCTCGCCTGCCCTACCCTGCAAAATCTGTACTGTGCTGGGCTACGTCACCTGCATCTCAGCAAACGCTTAACCTTATTGTCGCTAGCGTTATCAGTGGCAATCAGCTGATGTTCCGCTACTCTTTCTATTGGCCACGAGCGCCGCTGCTGTCGCTAATCGTTGTTCAGTACATGACTCACATTCGATTTGTTTACCTTCTACCCGTTCAATTGCTCGATATTCGGGAGTATTTTTATTTGAGTCACATCGCTATTGTTTTGAGAATCGTGTAGATAGGATAATACCACGGGGTCACTATCCAATAACCATTCAGAGGCACCACGCTTTGTATTCACTTTAGACATACATATAAGGGGTAGTTAATTGTTCTCCAGGTGACTAACTTCAGCTTTTAATGCACTCAGATGATCCGGCGTAGCATACGTTGACTTTATTTCTTCAATATTGAGGTTTGCATTCGCAAGAGATCCTTCAGAAGCTTTGTGCAATCCAGATGGTCAAAGGTGATGGGTGGTATATTTTCCAGTTGCCGTGCCACGAATATTGGAAGTTCATCCGGATGAGTTCTAAACAATTTCATATCTGCTAGATCTCGTTCCTCCTTGTCTTTGTTTTTGCGAACAATTTTTCGTAAGCCACTACGAATCAAATCGAATAGAAGTGATTTCGACTTTTTAATTTCCGCACTGGTGAATGATGTACAAATTTGCACCAGCATCACTTCGCCAATAATCGACACTTTTTTCTGCCACAGATAGTTCACTCCGCATTTTCGGTACGCGGTGGGCCCGTCTTGTCGAGCCAATTCAGTGAGTTTAACGTAGTCAAAAGATAGTGCCCCCGCCAAGACGAGCCAAGTGAAGCGCAAGGGCACTACCTACCTTCTCTCGAAGCGCTTCGTCGTTTTTTTTAATCCTCATATCTGGTATAATCCAAACTCAAGTTAGTTTGGATTATACCAGATAAAAAAAACTCGGGAAATGATATCAATAGTGGACTGAAAAAATCCTGATTTCGTCACTCACTCACTCACTGATGATCATCAAAATTGTAACTTCTATGGAGGAATTGTTAGTGTATGCAACAACCCGTTATCAACAGTAGATGTCTACCACCCACCCCTCGAAATACTAATAAAAAACACGTCCCCCGCTTTATTAAAGAGTAAGATTCCTATTAGATACAACTTTAGAAAAGGCAATTATACTTTAATCAACGCTATAATTAGCGAAATTGACTGGACCTATATTTTCTCAGACTTGCACGATGTCGATGTTATGGTGACACACCTATATAAGCACCTTAATGATATAGTTGACGAGCACGTTCCAAAGTCAAAAAAACCGAGTGATAAGTATCCATCCTGGTTCTCTAAACCTCTCATTAGACTCCTTAATGAAAAAGAAAAACTTAGAAAACGGTTTAAAAAATATAAAAACCCAAGGGATCACTTTGAATATAGACTATTGGAGGGGCGATCGAAAACCATGATGAACTGCTGTTACAAAAACTATATGAGCTTAACTGAAAAGAGCATTAGACATAATCCGAAACTCTTTTGGTCCTTCGTCAAAGCGAAAAAGTCCAAATCTAACGACATTCCCTCGGAGATGTGTCTAGGAAATGAAACAGTATCTACTGGTGATGAAGTCTGCAGCCTTTTTGCTAAGCATTTCTCTTCTAACTTTACTCCCTCGATTAGTTCACCTACTGTAGCTCAAACAGGACCCAAGTATCATCAACACGCATTAGGTAGTGTAGTATTTACGGAACGAGATGTCTTGAAAGCACTAAAAAAACTTAACATCTGCAAAGGGCCGGGGCCAGATGGTTTGCCACCGGTATTTGTAAAGAAGTGTGCTACTAGTCTATCCTTACCGCTTAAAATAATATTCAATCATTCGATTGCGACATCGCAGTTTCCGACGGAATGGAAAATGGCAAATGTCGTACCAATTTTTAAGAAAGGGGCCTCTAATGACGTGCAGAACTACCGTCCTATTTCACTCCTTTCAGTTTTCACTAAGCTCTTTGAATCCCTGCTATGTCCTTTACTTACATCACACATTAATCCTCAGCTAGTACCCCAACAACATGGTTTCTGTGTTCGTAAGTCTACGACTACGAACTTGGTCCACTACGTCAATGAAGTAAGTAAATTGATGGACTCTCGTGTCCAGGTAGACTCAATTTATACTGATTTCAGCAGTGCGTTCGACAAAGTGGACCATAAAATCCTCTTAAAGAAGCTTGAAGGTTTCAGCATATTTGGCCAGTTGCTTCTTTGGTTTAAATCGTATCTCTCAGAAAGAAAACAAAGAGTGGTTGTTAAGGGCTATGAGTCACCAGTTTATTTCTCTACATCTGGAGTCCCCCAAGGTTCACACCTAGGTCCAATTCTTTTTCTAATGTTCGTTAATGACATAGTTCTCTCAGTAAAACACAGCAATTGCTCTATTTTCGCTGATGATTTAAAGATCTATAAAGAGATACACTCATCCGTCGATGTTCATTTACTCCAGGTTGACCTCAACGCAGTTCACGATTGGTGTTTAAAAAACCGCATGTCCCTCAATGTGAAAAAGTGCTACCACATAACATTTACCAGAAAACGGAAACCTTCACCTACATCTTACTCAATAAATGGGGTAGCACTACAAAAAGTAGACACGATTCGCGACCTAGGAGTCCAGCTCGATTCTAAACTCACATTTGTCAACCACATTGATAATATCACTGCCAAAGCTGCAAAAATGTCTGGATTTGTAAAAAGAATATGTCGGGATTTCCAGTCCATCTCTACCCTAAAGGTGCTCTTCAATACTCTTGTGAGAAGTCTACTGGACTATGCATCTCCAGTTTGGAACCCTACTTACCGTGTTCACGTAAATAGGATTGAACGTATCCAAAGAAACTTCACCAGATACCTTCGTTTTAGAAGCTCTAGCTGTCCACGAGATTCTTCTTATGGTGAAAGGCTCAGTTATTTTAAAATATGCTCTCTTGAACACCGAAGAGACGTAACAGACCAAATCCTTCTTTACAAAATTGCTAACGGTTTACTAAATGTTCCCGATCTTTTGGCGGAATTAAGTATAGCTGTACCTCGACAGAAAACTATTCGATCTGGTCGCGAGACCATTACCTTTGCCACAACTGCAAGTCGTACTAACCTTGGTAGCACCGCACCCATGAATCGTCTAATGAGAAATTATAATAAAATCGCTACACGAACCAATAGCGTCGACATCTTTTCTAACCCTTTTCGTCAATTCCGTACGAGACTTTTAGCCAGCTCGGAGTCTCAAAACCTCTGTGCGACACAAGCCGCCTATTATTAAAATTGTATCCACTGTCATTTCCTTCTTCATAGGTCTTTTTTGTTATTTACATTTCATCGTAGTTGTGAACATTTTTCATAATTAAAATCTATTTTTATTTTGTAAATAATTCAACTAACGATAAATAAAACTTCCTGTAATCATTAAATTCTCTGCTAGTGCTGTGCACTTCTGTAAGTGACGAGTTCACAAGACCTATATAACTATATGTGATTTTTGTATGTGTATGTTTAAGTGAGCAAGTCGTTGAGGTGCCAAATAAATAAATAAAATAAAAAATAAAAAATAAAAATTCTTAGGGTACTTCCTGGAGTCTTAGAAAGCTGAAATTTGGTATGTAAGCTAGTATTAGTACACAACCAAAGAAAAAAATACTTGGAACTTTTATCCCTTAAATTGGGGGATGGAAGTTTGTATGAGACTTCCGCAAATTTTGATGCTAGAGGTCTGAAAATTGATATAAGGACTCCTTGTTATAAATAATAAAATAAATTGTTCAGGATTTTTTGTAAACCACCCCCACCCTTTAAATTAGGGTTGGAAGTTTGTCAAAGTCAAATAATTTATTTCAAACGGCCAAGCCACATATTTTGACTAAGGTGTAGAGTTTGTGAAGTTAAGGCTTATACAGTTAGAGCGAGTAGAGTTAGAAGCTTGGCTCTACATGAGATTTGATAACTTTTTGACAGTGCGAGCCATAAGGTCTAGTCTTGGCAACATTTTACATGAAAATGTTTTTGATGGGTAAGAGTCACGCGATAGAAAAAAAGGCAACTTCTAGGTGAATATTACTGTAGGTAATTAGCGCTGTGCGACCTGAATTGCACTTTATAATGTTGTAGCAAGAGTCGCTTTTGTTTTAATGATTTAGCGGAGTGAACCATCTGCACTGTGGTTCTGGATATATTATGATAACATGTCGTCGATAACGATGTTATATGCACGAATTGCCCGTCATTTTAAGTCGATGATAGCGCTGTCGACGATACGTGCCTGTCATAATTGGGTGCCGAGACTCACAATGTATGAGAGATAAATACAATTTACAACAATTTTAACAGTTACAATTTTAAAAACCCCCGACACAAACATTTCCTCATTTCTCTTTCCTACTCCATCACCAGACCCTGTTCACCATCTGTGTATAACCTATTCATTGAGACCATTCCAATGAGCCCAAACACGATACCTGTGCAGTAAGTTGGTTAGGGAGTTGGGTATCCTGCAAATTCCAGGTGATGCTGCAGCTTCAGTTCAATGTTACTATGTTCTTCTGATATCATTGAAGTAACAGAATACCAAATTTCAAATCGATCAGACCTGTGGAAGATACTCACATCCATTCATCAACTAGAAAAGAGCTGATAATCTGCAAACCGCTAAACCGTTTTTGATAAAACATATCTAAGAATCATCGCTAGAAAACCTGCTTTCAAATAAAAAACTGCATTGAAATCGGTTCACCCGTTTAAGAGCTACGGTGCCACAGACAGACACACATAGCGGTCAAACTTATAACACCCCTCTTTTTGCATCGGGGGTTAAAAATGGAGTGTGATGGAGACGGTTGACAGGGAATAATGAAACAGGAAGAAAGAAACACGCAGCGCCGACCTCAAGTCATGGGACGAGGACAGGAAGACGATGAATGTGGAAGAGACAGGAAAATGACGCCAAGGCAAATCAAAAAGAAAAAAAAAGCCGGCCAAGTGCGAGTCAGACTCGCACACGATGGATTCCGTACCACACCGGATTTTATTTTTAGTTCAGATAAATGAGAATACTAAACGAAGAATATTTTTCATCACTTAAATTAAAAAAATCGCAAAGACAAATTTGTATTTCATAATTATACTGTGAATTAAAAAGTATTTTTTTGCAGTTGCAGTAAAACGCCTATATTTAAATAAAATGCTTTGTGAATCGGCGTTTTTTTAATATTTGTAAATTAAATGCAGTTTAAGGTACATGATATACACAATTTTCAAATTCCTAACTTGTTTAGTTGTTGCGATAGAGCTCGTGCAAAAATGGTCTAAAACTGACAACTTTTACGAAGCCCTGTATCTTCATTTTTGAAGATAAAAATTATAAAAATAATATTTGTACTCTACTCAATGAGTACTAGACAATGACACATGCCAGGGTAAGATTTTTATAAATCAAAATCATAAAGGAGAAGGCTCAAAAAAAAGAGAATAAAAATATACCAAAAGAAAAAATATTTATTAAGAAATATATCTCAAATTATCGCTACAAATAAATTAAACAAAATTACATACTTCCGGTTATAATCCTAACTGGCTAACATATGAAAAAATTGCTCTGAATATTACTTCAGGAGTAGTATATAATTTAGTAAAATCTGGAGATTTTAGTTTAAGAAAGACTGCCTCATTGGTCTAGAGGGTGCAGGCGTAACTGTTTTTATTGCATTTCTAATCGTTCTAAAACTATAATCTGCAGGTTTTACTAAATTATATAATACCCCAGAACGAATATTCAGAGCTTTTTAACCGACTTCAAAAAAGGAGGAGGTTCTCAATACGACTGAATTTTTTTTTTTAAATGTTTGTGACCTCAGAACTTTCGACAGGGTGAATTCTTTTTTTATTTGAAAGTTGGTGCTTTCCGAGTGGTCCCATTTCAATTTGGTCTAGTTCTGACAATGGCATCCATGGGAAAACCATATAAGTCTTAAATTTGCATTAAGTATGTGCGCCACAAATGGACGAATAACTCAATATCACGCCAACCGATTTCGATGATTCTTTTTTTAACCGACTTCCAAGTACCACAACTAAAAAGCAAAAAATAAAAACTTTTTACGAAAAAAAAATAACCGACTTCCAAAAAAAAACACTACAAAGTGAAAAATTACTTTCACTTCGGAAGTCGGTGGCAAAAAACGAAAATTCAAAACCAAAGACACGTTTTTTTATTTAGTATGTTTAGATAGTAAGGATTAAAACAGGAAATATTATTTTAAACTTATTTTAGCGATTTTTTTAGATACTTCTCTCTGCTGTCAGACGCGGGGCAATTTTCTATGGGAGATGAGACTTCTCCTTTATTGTATGACCCCCTTAATTTTTCACTTTAATTCATTTTTATTATTGGTATAGCGGCAATAGAAATACACAATTTGTAAACATTTCAACTGCATACCTATTAAGGTACAAGTCCGTAGCCGACTGCAGGCAGCAAAAGCAGACGACGTGTCGTCGCGACACTACTGGTTTCTATGTATTTCTATGAAATACCTTCCGTAGCTAGCGACATGTCAATTACAAATAAAAATATAGTGGCACTCCGGGAGTGCCGACAGAAGGAAAAACTTGAAACAAAATCGGCGCCGCGGTGTTCAACGCGTTGATGTCTTTTACTCCACGGTGTCGGTAACAGTGTCACGAAATCAATGGTTTAGTCCCATCTCAAAAATACCCAACGCGCCTAAAGAAGTTTTCACTTCAATACATAGAAACCAGTAGTGTCGCAACGACACGTCGCCTGCAGCTGCAGCAGTCGGCTACGGAATTGTACCTTGACGGTTCATGAAATGCAGCCCGCTGACAGACAGACAGACGAACGGACAGCGGAGGTTCGTTTGGCACCCTACGGATACGGAAGCCTAACAACATGCCAGCATTAATTTATTTCTGAGGAACTTCTTCATTCTTATTCCTATCTGACTGACAAGCACCGAGGCCGGGCCCGAAGTCGAGGTTACTGACAATTCCGCCGATCTCTGCACGGTACGCCATTTTATTCTTGCGGGTTGACAGCGTCGCCACGCCGATGTTACAGTCGGCCATCAGCAGGTACTTGCCTCCGTACATCAGTTTCAAATGGAACTTGAGTAGCGGCACTGTCTGTTTCGCTGGTGATATACCTGAAATTATGGCATAATATAAGCATAATTCGTCTAAACCAGGAATGGCGAAACTCTCTACATCTGCATGCCATTTTTTCCAAATACATATTGAATGTTGCCATGACGTGCCAACAAACCATCTTGACTTAGTGACTCCTCGGTACAATAGTCAACTAACCAATGTGAAATTTTGCAGTTTTCACTTAAATACAGAGAAATTTTTATTTTCTGGCGACACATACTGTGGCAAAATATTGTATCTGTGGCATTTCAAATACAGAAGATACAGACAAATTGTTATCTGTTTAACTGTAAAAAATACAATTTCTACTGAGGTAAACTCAGTGCCCGGTTGATGGCAATAGGCTCGCCCCCTATTACATGGGACTTAAACATAACTGGCGAAATGTGGGTGTACCTGCTACAGGGACACCTCTGCCCAACCCTTCGGGGAAACAAGGCGTGATGTTATGTTATGTTATGTAAACTCATTGAAATAGAGTTTACCTCAGTAGAAATTGTATTTTTTTTCTATGTGAAATCATCCTCCTCAACAATTTGACATTGACAGGTGTAATTACTATTGCCACTGTCTATGGTTGCCATAGAAAATTAGAATTATTCTCTGTATTACTTACTACTCATACATACCATCTGTAATTTTGTATGCAATAAAACCATATATCACAAATGGTTTTCTTAATTCTCTCGTATCAATTTATTGCATACAATAAAACACAGTGAAGAAGTAATGGCTTTTATTGCCCGACTACTCAGGCCTGAAAAGTTCGATGTGGATCCCGGGACTCCAACCGCCGACCTAAAATATCGGCATTGGAAAGAAACATTTATAAACTATATTTCAGCAGAAACGGAGGAGGTCAAGATTCCAGATGGAACAAAGCTAAAAATTCTTTTCAATAATGTGTCTCCTAACGTTTACTCGTTCATCAGAGAAACAGAAGAATATTCGGACGCTTTACGCCTCTTAGATAAAATTTACCTGAAATCGAAGAATGAAATCCACGCTCGGTATGTACTTTCTTCAACCAAACAAAAGCCTGAAGAAACAGTGGCAGACTATATACGCACGTTACAACAACTAGCGTTTGAGTGCTCTTTCAAATCTGTTACTGCTGAAGAATATCGAAACGAATATGTCCGTGACGCTTTCATTGCGGGCTTAAGTTCACCAAAAATTCGCCAAAGGCTACTTGAAAATTTAGAAATAAACCTGGAAGAAGCGTGCAATCAGGCCATGTCTCTCGAAATGGCTGAAAAGAATTCTAATGAATTCCAAACTGCAAAGGAACTCTACCAAATCGAAAATACTGATGAATCAAGAAATACTTCCAATCTGGCCGCGGCCCCATCACGTAGACGCTGCTTCTTCTGCGGGGGAAATGTTCATCAAAGAATAAAATGCCCGGCTTTTCAAGCAACTTGTCAAAACTGTGGAAAGAAAGGCCATTTCGCCAAAGTATGCAGAAGCGGAAACGCCACAGATAAGCCAGTTAGCAACGCTGTAGTGCAACCAAAGGAACCAGAAGTATCAGCAATTTCAGCAGCATCTCCAGCTAGTTTACATAAGACTACAGTTTCAATCACTGTCAACCACCATAAAGCTGATGCGTTGATTGACAGTGGAAGTTCTACAAGCTTTATTGATAAGAACTTTGCTCTATCGCTAAATTTGAAACGCCATCCATGGAAAGAAACGGTAACACTAGCTTCAAATAAACGGACTTCACTCGTAGATGGATTTTACTATGCAACAATCAAGCTTAACGAGCACATCTACAAGGAGAAGCCTCTTTATGCTTTGGAAGATCTATGTGCTGATGTGATAATTGGCCATGACATTTTAAGCAACCATTCATCTGTAGAAATCAAATTTGGAGGCACAGCAAAGCCCCTCAGGATATGTAACGCCATGGAAGCTACGGTGCCTCCTGTTTCACTTTTCAATAATCTTTCAAATAATATTAAACCTATTGCTATAAAGTCAAGAAAATATTCTGAAGCTGACAACGAATTTATAAAACACGAAATTGACAAACTCTTAAAAAATCAGGTTATTGAACCTAGTAACTCGCCATGGCGAGCTCAAGTCTTGGTCACTGGAGGCACAACGCACCGCAAACGTCTTGTCATTGATTATTCGTTAACAATCAACAAATTTACTGAACTGGATGCATACCCGTTGCCAAACATAGAATCGATTGTATCAAAGGTAGCACAACACAACTTTTTCAGCCAAATTGATTTACAAAGTGCATATCATCAAGTATCTATCTTGCCGACTGAGAAAAAGTATACAGCTTTTGAAGCTTGCGGTAACTTATACCAATTTACACGTATACCATTTGGTGTCACAAATGGGGTTGCTGCATTCCAAAGGACGCTTCAATACATTATCAATAAAGAAAAACTGACAGGTACTTATTCATATTTGGATGACATCACAATTTGTGGAAAAACAGCAGCAGAACATGATCAGAATTTGTCTCGATTTAGAGAGATTGTGGCAAAATACAATCTCACTCTTAATGAGGAAAAGTGTGTATACAGGCAAGAAACTATAAAATTATTGGGTTACAAAATTGAAAAGAATACCATTCGACCAGATGATGACCGCCTTAGCCCTCTATTGAACTTGCCAATTCCGACTGACTCGCGATCACTTAAAAGGACACTAGGCATGTTCGCCCATTACTCAAAATGGATTCAAAATTTCTCTGAAAAAATCAGCCCCTTGACTAAAGTTTCTAAATTTCCCCTCGAAAAAGACGCTGTTGATTCCTTTCAAAAGCTAAAAGCAGATATAATGGGATCAGCGTTAACCGTCATCAATCAAAACGAAATATTCACCGTTGAAACTGATGCTTCAGAACATTGTATTGCAGCTTCCCTATCTCAAAACGGCCGCCCAGTAGCTTTTTTCTCACGCTCACTCAACATTTCTGAACGCCGACATTCCTCAATAGAAAAAGAAGCAAGTGCTATTGTTGAATCCTTAAGAAAATGGCGGCACTACCTCATTGGTAGACATTTCTTATTAATAACTGACCAACGCTCTGTCTCTTTCATGTTCAACCAATCTCATAACAGCAAGATCAAAAATGAAAAGATAGAGAGGTGGCGTCTTGAGCTATCAAACTACAAATATGATATTATCTATCGTCCGGGTAAAGATAATATAACAGCTGATACCCTCTCCCGTGTGTGCTCAAGTATGACTATGGATAGACTGAATGAGTTACATAATATCTTGGGACATCCCGGTATCGTACGAATGTTTCACTGGGTACGATCTAAAAACCTGCCTTACTCTGTAGACAATATCAAGAAGATGACATCAGAGTGTCGTATTTGCGCAGAAATTAAACCTAGGTTTATTAAAAGGCAGGGAACGCTCATAAAAGCAACCGCTCCATTCGAAAGACTAAACATTGATTTTAAAGGACCTCTACCTACCAATACTCAAAATTGCTACATCTTGACAATTATAGACGAATATTCAAGATTTCCATTTGCCTACCCATCCAAAGACGTGTCTACCGGCACCGTTATTAAATGTTTGAAGGATTTATTCCATACTTACGGGGTTCCACAATATATCCACTCGGATCGTGGAGCAGCCTTCATGTCTAAAGAATTACGTAACTATTTGATAACAAATGGAATTGCATGTAGTCGAACCACGCCATATAATCCACAAGGAAATGGTCAAGTAGAGCGTCTAAACGGTACTTTATGGAAAACAATAAAGCTATGCTTGAGAACCAAAAATCTTGAAACCGCTAGCTGGGAGCAAGTCTTACCATACGCTCTCCATTCAATTCGTTCATTGCTGTGCACGGCTACTAACGCCACACCCCATGAAAATTTTTTTAGACATACACGACGGTCTGCCAATGGGGAATCGATGCCAACATGGCTTTTGGAGCAAGGACCTGTATTGATGCGTAAAAATCATAGAACATCAAAATACGATTCCGAAGTGGAAGAAGTGGAGCTTCTGGAAGCCAATCCATCTTATTCTCACGTAAGATTACCGGATGGCCGTGAAACTACCATATCGAACAGACAGCTAGCACCTCTTCCGCTGCCGTCACTAGAGAGTGATCTATCTGAATCCGAAGATCAGTATGAGGATGCCGAGGGTGAAGCGGAGATACCTGCTGCTCAGGTTCAAGAATTGATAAGAGCTGAGAACTCTCAGCTACACGAGCCTACAGCAACCCGACGCTCCACAAGAGAGAAGAGAGCTCCAGCTCGTCTTCTGGATTACGTTCTCTGAGGCGGGGGTGAATGTGGTGTAATTACTATTGCCACTGTCTATGGTTGCCATAGAAAATTAGAATTATTCTCTGTATTACTTACTACTCATACATACCATCTGTAATTTTGTATGCAATAAAACCATATATCACAAATGGTTTTCTTAATTCTCTCGTATCAGGCGAGTTGACTTCTGACCCGACGATATCATATAAATACTTTCACAATTCACAAGAATACCTTTATTATTATACAGTAATGTTGATATTTATTTGAATTAAAGAACAAATTAGTCCAACTTCTGCTGTTGCAAACTAGATGACTCAAGTACCTAAATTCTTGAAATGATTGCGCGCCTAAATCTTTTGGTTACGTGCCACCAATAGCACGCGTGTCATTGGTACGCCACCCCTGGTCTAAACCATTCCTCCTCTCTGTGGGCCGTAGCCCACCACGCGGGCCCAATGTGGGTTGGTGGATGTCACATGTCTTCTCGTCTTCAAGCTTTCAGTTCTAGGACATGTCGGTTTTCGTCACACAGTTTTCCTTCACCGTTTTGAGAGCTGTGGTGATGAAATAATTTACAAGTTAAGTGCCTATCTGGATTCGAAACTTTGACCTACAACTTATAAGTCGCGGCCGTTTCTACTGGTTTTATAAAAAATCACAACTATAATCAAGTGTCTTCATACAGGGTGGCCAACTCGGAAGTATACAATTTTAAATTAAGGTATATTTTTATTTGAAACGAAAATTACTAGACATTTTTTAATTATATTATTCAGGCTTGTAAATTTTATTTATGATAAACTAACATTTGCCCGTGGCTTCGCCCGCGTGGTTCGATTACTATCCCACGGGATAAAAGTATTCTATATGTAAATCCAGATTATAAACTAACTGTGTACCAAATTTCATCCAAAACCTATAATACTAATGACTAAATACTATCGTGAATTCATGCAAGCCTAGTACTTTTTGTCAGGTTACTGCTCAGAAATTGTACACAACGTGTCGTGAACAGAATACCGTCTTGTATGAATGCAACGTCGTACTACCGGGATAAAAAGTAAATATCCCAGATTCTAACCCAAGTCATGGTCTACCAATGTGCCAAAGTTCATCCGAATCCGTTTAGCCGTTTTAGCGTGAAAGCGTAACAAACAAACACACAAACTCACTTTGACATTTATAATATTAGTTAGTTAGGATTTACTATACAGGCTGGCGGGGACATCGACGCGAAAAATAAAATAATAATAGAAAACTATTACCAAGAATTCAGTACATGATTCTGAACCCCCCTACGTTGAAATTTGTCGTCGGTTATTTTTTTTAAAGCAGGGACCGAAACCAGGACGACCAATACCGGTATTTTTCGGTTACCACCTTTATATTTTATACATGTATTTTGAAAGGTTACCTTAATTTTTAAATGTTGAATACAACCGGTATTAATACCGAAACCGAAATAAAAAGTTACCTCTATCTTACACGTGCCGTTGGCATTACTCGAAGGGCGTCGGTATTACATCGCCTGTATGTGGCTTGTTAAATCCTAATCCTAACCAATATTATAAAAGCGAAAGTAAGTTTTTTACAAGCTTTTATTCAACTCGCCGTGTTAGTTAATTAGTTAGCAAATCTTGCTAGCTGAATTAAAACCACTTTCTCTTATCCCACGGAGTTGAAATTTTACGTGTTGGTTGATTGGTTCAGTTTTGAAGACAATGCATTTCTTTATGACGTATGATCTGATTCTACCCGCAGGATAGGCTCCAGACGAAGAAACTCCGCAACAGTCAACGGTTCAGACAGAGAATTTAATATACATATTTAATTATGATAGTCCGTTCTAAAGTCTACCATGACCTTGCTACAGTATTCAGAATTGGCTCCACACGAGGAAACTCCTCACCGATCAACGACTGAGACACTCAATTGTATATACGCATTCAATTACGATAGGCCCATTCTAAAGTTCATCATGACCTGGCTGCTGCATCCAAGGTTGGTTCTAGAAGAGGGAACTTCTCAGCGGTAAGCAACACAGACAGAAAATTGTATATAAGTACGCATTCAATTATGATCGCCCATGCTAAAGTTCACCATGATTTAGGTGCTGCACCCAGGATTGGGTCCAGATGAGGGAACTCCTTACAATGAACGCACTGTATCCACAAAAAACCGTATCCTAACCCATTTGGTCGGGCTGTCATAATAATATGCGGCGTGAAATGCAACGTTACATTAAAATAAGTTTAAAAAAAAACGAAAATTCAAGACCAAATAGGTTAGGTTAGATTAGAAGTGTGACCAACCGCGCGCGAGCCGAGCGAGGGCTACTTCATTGATCGTAGGTTACGCAATTAGGTTGCCAACTGCTGACCACTTTATGATACAACCATTTCATGAAATGATCAATTCAATAAATACCAGTGTTTTAATATAAAAAGTGTAGGTACTGTGCTAGCGCGCTCAAACAAATTGCAAACAAAAAAGTTTATGCGCTTTGTTTACGAGGAAGTGCTGCCTTCTATTAGAAAAACGGGCACGTACGTTTCTCCGCAAATTAAATAAACAAACTACCGAGTTGGTTTCTATGATGAGAGAAAAAGATAAACAAATGGCATTTTACCAATTTACAATGTAATAATATTCTAATATCATCTTACTTACCTTTGTTTATTATTTTTATTTTACTTGAACACAAATACTCCGCAAAAAGGCGAACCAAAAATACCTAAAATTTAAGTAAAAACCTTACGTAAACATTGAACTTTAATATATTCTTAAAAGCTCGAGACTTATCTTAAAGTGTAAGAAGGACGTTCACGCCTCAAGCTTTTAAAAATACAATGTTTACGTAAGTTTTATTTACTTAGTACTTTTTAGTTCATTAAAAGCTTGTTTTTAAAAAGGTTTTTACTTAAATTTTATTTTACACTTTTTAGCATTACAATTTTTTTTAAATATCTGTTTTATCACCTTCACTTGAATGGTACTTGTAAAGACAAATCTAACGAACCCAAACGCATTTACACAAGTCATGGTGTGAACCCAACCAAGTTGCACTATTCAAGTCATGCTATACTTTAGAACGGGCTATCGTAATTGAATGCGTATACAAAATTTTGTGCCTATGCTGTTAACCGCTGAAGAGATCTCTTGTATGGAGCAATACTGGGTTAGCAGGCAAGTCATGGTGTATGAATTCGTTTATAAAATTTACTGTCTGAACTGTTAACCGTTTAGGAGTTTCCTCGTCTGAAGCCATTCCTGGGTGCTACACCAAGGTCATGATGTACTTTATTTTATTTTATTTATTATGGGACAATAAACAGCTACAATATAAAATGTTTGCAAATAATAATATAGGCTCATAAGTAGTATTAACAATATTGCAGCCCACTACATTATCCGCATGTTAACAAAATTAAGATAAGGTAAAAAAGTTCCACTAGATTAGCATTATGAATCGCGCGATCTACAAATTGAGTGTCTCAGTTGTTGATCGGTGAGGAGTTTCCTCGTGTGGAGCCAATCCTGGATGCTGTAGCCAGGTCATGGTAGACTTTAGAACGGACTATCATAATTAAATACATATATTCAATTCTGTGTCTGTACCTTTGACTGTTATGGAGTTCCTTCGTCTGGAGCCTATCCTGGGGGTAGAATCAGGTCATACACCATAAAGAAATGAATTGTCTTCAAAACTAAACCACAACATGTAAAATTTCAACTCCGTAGGATAAGAGGAAGTGGTTTTAATTCAGCTAGCAAGATTTGCTAACTAACTTGAATAAAAAAAAGCGACCAAGTGCGAGTCGGACTCGCTCATTAAGGGTTCCATAGCAGCAAGTAACATTGAATGAAAGGTAAATTGCGGTTTACGATTTATGACATATTAAAAAAACTACTTGCTAGATCTCGTTCAAACCAATTTTCGGTGGAAGTTTACATGATAATGTACATCATATATTTTTTTTAGTTTTATCATTCTCTTACTTTAGAAGTTACAGAGGGGGGCATACATTTTACCGGTTTGGAAGTGTCTCTCGCGCAAACTATTCAGTTTAGAAAAAAATCATACTAGAAACCTCAATATCATTTTTAAAGACCTATCCATAGATACCCCACACGTATGGGTTTGATGATTTTTTTTTATTATGTTTCAGTTCTAAGTATGGGGAACCCCCAAAATTTTTAGTTTTTTTTCTATTTTTGTGTGAAAATCTTAATGCGGTTCACAGAATACATTTACCAAGTTTCAACAGCATAGCTCTTATAGTTTCGGAAAAAAGTGGCTGTGACATACGGACGGACAGACAGATATAACGAATCCATAAGGGTTCCGTTTTTTCCCATTTGTCTACGGAACCCTAAAAACTTGTAATAATAATAAATAGTACAGCACGCTCAACGATCTCCCTGGTAATTTATTTTTTTCAAATGCCAACAAATTGTCGGCATTGCGATATTCTGTTTATTTCTCGTAATCAAGCTCATTTTTAGGTAACCGGTATTAATACGGTAACCTAAAAAGAAGTAACCTGTTTCTTCTTCTTGGGTTACCCAAATAGTGGTAAACCTTCATCGTAGAAGTAACGTAAATTCTTCGATACCTGTACCGTAATTTATAAAGGTTTTCGGTCCCTGAAAAAAAGCTGTTCCATACATTTTGAACGCGTAGGTATTGTTCAATTATTACTTTTGTAAGCAAGTGATAATTGAACAATATACGCACATGAATCCGAAAAGTCAGAGGTGCCTTGGGTTCGAACTCGAGACCTATGACAATACGTTTAGAGGATAAAATTACTGAAGGTATTAGGTAGGTAATAAAGTTAAAGAATAGTGGCAAAAAAATTTATAAACTCATGGTCCCATGACCTTCCGGCGCATTGAAAATTATTTTTCATTTCTCATACTCGGAAAGTAGTGTTTGTTTGATCCAAGTAGCGGGTGGAAGACGCTGATCCCCACCCTTGGGCGGGAAAGACTCATAGTAATTGCTTCCCTCTCTAGGGCGGGAATGAATTTTAAAAATAGAACGAAATTTGGTTAGGTAGTCAGCTACGAAAAATTTTACTAAGGGGGATTACACTGTCGAGTCTGTGGTCATGGATCTGTGATCGAAGATATAATGGAATTGTTTACTATGGGTATATCCCCCTTACACTATCATTTATTATATCATATATGTACCTATCTACGAAGCTCACAAATTACCCATGTTATGTCTATTTTTTTACAATTTAGTTATGTCTTTGATCATGGATCTGTGATCGTAGATATGATGGTGTAATACCGCCCCTACAGAAAAATCCTGATTAAAAAAAAATGCTGCGGTCTTGTCATTGTATTGTAGCATTGTGAGCGATCTCACTACAATTAGTCGAGTGATTCTCACTGAGTGAGTAACTAACCACATCACTAATAATGTGGCAGAACACTGATTTCCAAAGGACACACTGTCATTTCGATTGCCGTTTGTATTTTTTTTTTATTATAACTATGAACTTTGTTAGTTTATAAGCTATCAGTATAATTTCCGTTAGATTATAAACTGTCGAAAAATTTTGAACTGCAACAAACCATTTACAATTTAACGCATAATTTTTCGATAGTTTATAATGTATCCATGAAAAACTGACAAATTGTGAACTGGTAACCAACTTGTTTGCGACGTAATGCACCTTGCGCTAATATTAAATAGCTCGGCTCGCGCGCGGTTTGTCACAGTTCTAACCTAACCTAACCCATTTCACAATTTTTCGACAGTTTATAATCTAACGGAAATAATACCGATAGATTATAAACTTACGGTTCTCACAATCTTACGGTGACATATACATGCGAGCTGGCCACCTTGTAGTTCGTTCACACAGTTCTAAAATATTTTAACAACTGCATGTAGTCTGATCTGTCTGACAAACCTAAACAATGTTTCGTTCTTTCTCACACCATTTTGCGCATATTTACGCACATGGACCTCCTTATGATTACTACAATTAATTCTAGGTTATGATCAGAACGCTTGGTTGATTTGCACTTTTGCTGGATCCAGAAGTGGATGTGCAGTGGCCCATCCAGTTGTCAAAGTAAACAGAAGTAATCAGATGATCAGTAACTTAACTATCACTCACTTTTACTCTGACGGGTAATGTGTAAGCCAGTAACTGAGTTGTGGAGGTCAAATAGGCTGTCACTCGATGTAAAATACTGGTATTCAGCTGCATCTGATAGATTGGAAGGCGACACTAATATAATTGGGAAAAGCTACACAGATGATGAATAACTTACTCATATTATCTCTGATGATATTGGGCACTCCTTGGAACCTCCTGGAAGCTCTATGGTCAGATAGGCAGTCGCTCCATGTTAAATAATGGTATTCACCTGCATGCAGACTGGAAGCCGATCCTAACAGTTGGGAAAAGACTTCGCAGATGATGAGTAACTTACTTCCATCTCTCATAACGTTGGGCACTCCTTGGAACGACCCCGCAGCTCCCTGGTCTGCAAACAGTAGCATCTCGTGTTTTAAGCTACCCATTCTGACCAGCACCGTGGCAGCATCCCAGTACGGCGAAGTCTCCAAGTAGTCATTCATGTCATTGTAGATGCGGTTGACTATCTAAACAAAGAAAAAAATACAAACTAGATAAGAAATCAAAGTCCAAAATAGATCAACAAAGCGAAAAGACACTCCTGAATAGTAAAGGCAACTAGCTAGATCTCGTGAACACAAAATCATAATCATTCATCCACTGCTGGACATAGACCTCCCTCAAGCACCGCCACTTTGACCGATTCTGTGCTTTCCGCATCCAGCGGATTCCTGCGGCCTTCACGAGGTCATCGGTCCATCTTGTAGGAGGCCTTCCAACGCTACGTGTTCCGGTACGTGGTCGCCACTCGGCCATCACCACTCGGCCCCATCGGCCATCCGCAGAACGGATGGCCGATGGAGTTGAAAGGTTCTGGCCTTTTGACCCCATCGGCCATCCGTTCTGCGAGCAATGTGCCCTGCCCATTGCCACATAAGTTTGGCAATTCTTTATACATACAACATATATAAACGTGAACACAACATATTATGTAACATAATTAACTTTACGCCTCTAATTCCTGAAAGATCAGGCAGTCGGTATGCTGCCTGATCTTTCAGGAATTAGAGGCGTAAAGTTAATTATAGTTAGTTAGTTAGTTAATTATAGTAGAACAAAATATCGTGAATCAGTTGATTAAATTTTTCTACGTTCAGTGCGCTTCCTTTGCCTCAGACTCGCACGAATAAATGATTATAAATGATATTTGACTGACTGACTGCCTCGTTGGTTGAATGGTCACAAGCGCTACTGCTAAACATGAGGTCCTGGGTTCGCTTCTCAGGTCGGGCATATTGTCCGCAGGAAGAGACGCCCTGGGCGTCGGGATTCACGAGCAGATTTCCGGCCACCGAAGGCGCGGGTTCGCGGACGGTGACCAATGGGTAGCTCGTCGCCCGATAAGGACTGGCAGGCCTGGGTCGACGGCGCCTCAAAGAGATGTCAGCAGAATTGACGCGGTCCGCTAGGCCCGATGCCTGCCGGGGTTGCGAAGAATACCGAAAGGGAAATCGTGGCCCCCGGATATAGATCTACGTCTATTGTATTTTTTTTTCAGATCGGAAATGTCGACTCAGCTTATTTTAATTATTTTTTTAATATAAGTTACAAAAATGTGATAAAAGTGATTCCGATATCCTATTTACAGAATAAACAAATTTATTTTTCATTACATTTCATTTCATTAGTTCCCTATTCAGCCCAGTGAAGGATTTGACTCATTCGATTGTTGTATAATGGTATATTGTGTTGATTTAAATAATAGACCTACTATTATTTAAATCAACACAATATACCATTATACAACACCTCATTAAAAAGTTATTTCATCACACAAAAATATGTTGTGTTCCTTCTCATCTCAATCTCATTTCCTACGAAATGTATCAGAAGTTTTTTGCAATGTCTGACTTATCTCGTATTCAAACCTCAGTTGGCCCAATATAGTTTTTTGACCCTAGTAATAAGAAATAGGATCGATTGGATTCAAAAAAGTTTTGTGAAAATTGGCCATTTTCTTACTGACTATATTTTTTTTCAAAATCTGTGAATGCAGATTAAAATGTTTCAAAAAGTTAAGGACAGTCTCCTAAGACCGTTTTCTTGTAGCGACAACGGTTAAGGTACCTGCCCTTATTGCCCCATCTCAAAATCCACCTTGTATCTTATGATTGACTGCTTAGCTCCATAAAGGTATAGCATGATGATAATCTTTTAAAAGGTTAAATACGTAACTATCTGCAATATCCTAACCTATTTATTGGTTAGTCTTTTCACAATTTGCGGTAAACTATAGTAGAATACGAACATAATGCAATATTGCTCATCCCCCATAGCAAATAGCGTGGTAATATTTTTTTTAAGTCTATCGTGACGTTTCTATTATTTTACTTATAGATTATTTATACTAATTTTCAAGTTAATCAAGGGACACAGTAAAATCCTCCCTTGTAATAAATGACTACCCCTTTTCACCCCGTTTGATCATATTTTCGAAAAACACTGATATACGTTTTTATTTATTTTCAGTCTTAAGATACTGAGTTTTGAGTTAATCAGACCGCGCGGTAAAATTCTGCCATACAAACTTTGACAACCCCCAATCCTCCTTTACGGGGTAGTTTAGAAATACGAAAAATGGCAAACTTTATAATTTACCTATATAAGTATTCGTGCCAAGTTTCAAGTGTATTAACTCAAGGAATAAGATTCATATAAACAAAATCCCCCCATTTCACCTAAAGGTCGAATTTCCAAAAACCCTCTGATGCCTACGTCATAATAACTACCTGTGTGCCAAATTTCTGCCCAATCTGTTCAGTGGTTTGAGCTGAGCGTTGATAGATAAGTCAGTCAGTCAATCAGCCAAGCTTGTAACAGGCAGCCTATGCGATGTGAAATCGCCACATAATTAGCCGATTATTTTTGCGACAGTCATAAAACCACTAAAATAGGGTAGTTGCCTAGGTAAAAAAAAACAAAATTCTATTTAGTCCGTCTTTCAGATAATAAAAAAATACTAGACACGTATTTTTTACTTTATCATATTAATAAAAAATAACTTGTAAAACACGCATTAAAGTTGGGGAGTGGGGGCTCACTACGTCACAACGCAGTGTTAGATAACACGGCGTGACGTCATGCCACATTTTAACTTAATGTTTCGCCGTAATCTTTTAATGACGTCAAAAAAAAAAAATACGTGTTCAATATTTTTTAATAATCAACAAGAGGAACAAAACATTTTTTTTTGGATACATGCCTATTGGAGCATTTTCTTAACAGCACATGGTATTAACTAAAAATAAAACAATTGAATGTAAACTAACCGTCGGCGTAGCATTCATGAACGTCATATCGAAGCATTGGTTTTCTAAATTCATGTTCCACGTGTAGTAAATCCTCCAGGGTTTACCCAGCAACATTTCGACTCCAAAATACGGTTCCTTGGATAGCCTGGCGCACATCACTTGACCTTGCTGCGGGTCCATCGTCAAACGATTTCTAACTGGCAGTTCTTTGATCTCCTCTCTTGTCATACGTTTTCCTGACACCATTGGCACTAACACTACTATGAGGCGTATTAACTTCAGGAGTTCCATCGTGACACTACGATTTCATGTGAAATATTTCCCTTTATAAAGTCTAACAATGAGAAGTTGTTTCAGTGTTTGTATGCCTTTTCCCAGGCTAAGTTGAATCAACATTTATCTATGAGATCAACGTTAGGTACAATGTTTTGTAATGGATATCCTCACCTCCTTGTTTATACAGATGCAGATAATCACTTTCACATTCAACCTGGTGCGAGGTATTAGCGGATATTTAAGTTTAACAGTGAATGAATCAAACATAGTATAGAATTGAAAGTGTAGAAATCTGTGGGAAAATGTACTTAATATTTGATAAAAAGTGAGGTGCCAAGTGATTTTGAACCATGTGCGGTGCAGCTATTAGGCCGCGCGCACTTTGGATGCGTTTTCATACGAATTTCACTCGTGCGTACACGTGCGACCATGATGGTCCTTCGAATTGAGTTGAGACACTGGATACGTGTTTCTCCGTCAAAGAGAACAAATCCCAACAAGTTTGGATTGTTTTTGGACGTCGGAATTATACAACGGTGCCGATTCTCTTGTCACAAATTCCTCTCTAGACTAAAAATCACCAAAATTTAGTCTATTCCTGTCAAACGACGATTTCCCATTCTGAAATAGACTAAAGTGACACAACTTAACTACATTTTAGTTTGACAGCACTAAGATGGTACTGAGATATTAATTTAGTGAAAATGGCAATTTTGCTATTCTGAATTTGACGTTTTTCACTTAAAATTTAGATTTCCTAACTAACTGACTATTTTTAATCGCGACTAAAAACGTGTGGAATAAAATTGGTTGTCATGAACTTTAAATTCACACCAACACCTCGACTTCAGATGCAAAATAGTACTGAATCTTTTTTTTTCTTTTGCTTATATCTCGAAAACGGTGTGTCCAATCTCAAAAATAATGAAAATTTTGACAAAAAAATTTAATCTTAAAATTAAATTAAATCTTTATTGGAATAAAAACACATTTTACAAATTAATTGCGTACGTAAATAGCTACATTAGTAAAAAAATGTGTCGCAGCTATTAACGCCCAAGAGGGAGACGACAGTGTCCCAGATTCTAAAGATGAAAACACAGCAGGGGTTAAAAAAAGAAAACAAACAATAAAAAAATATAAATCTGCCTAGCCTTTTCCAACAATGTTGGGGTCGGCTTCCAGTCTTACCGGATGCAGCTGAATACCAGTATTTTACAAGGAGCGACTGCTTATCTGACCTCCACAACCCACTAACTAGGTAATACGATACCCCTTGGTAAGACTGGTTGTCAGACTTTCGGGCTTCTGACAACCCGCAACGACCGTCAAAAATCCACGAATGACAGCCGGGACCAACGGCTTAACGTGCTTTCCGAGGCACAGAGGAGTCTTGGTATGTAGAAATGGTCACCCATCTACGGACCAATCCCGCCAAGCGTAGCTTAACCTGTTGGATCGACTCGTGCGGCTGTTAGTACTTAGTCACGAGCTCCTCTATAGTAAAAAGATAAATAAATGGTAAAAATTTAAATTGTAATTTAAATTGTGTTTTGCATGTGTTGTGTGTGAGTGTAGTGCGTGTCTATGGGATGTAACTGTAGAGTTTGTCTGTATGTAGACGAAGTTGAAATTAGTATTGTTATGACAGCTTGGAACTCACAAAACAAAATTCACATCCATCTATTGTGGAACGGACCGGCAAAGAAACTTTTTTGTTTTTGGGTGGGAAATTATCAAATAACTTCTCCTGCTCTGGGCGGAGTGAGAGGGCGAAGTTGTTAGGTGTTAGACTCTTACTGACTAAAACATACTCGTGTTCCTTCAGTTGCCTGTGTGTTGCTATGGGCCACGGTATCCCTTTCGGACTTTCCCACGACTCTGGCAGGCATCAGCCATAGTGGACCCTGTCAGTTGTGCTGACATCTCTTTGAGGTGCGCGTGAAACACAACGCGCCATAGACCCAGGCCTGGTCCTTATCGGACGGCGAGCTACCCATTGCTCACCGTCCGCAAGCCCGCGCCTACGGTGGCTGGAAATCGGCCTGCAATTCCCGACGCCCAGGGCGTCTCGTCCTGCTGCGGTTAGGGGCGTGAGGGCGCGAAATTTGCCTCTGCCTCACTTGTTCCGCCTCCTCCTTCACGAGCATTACTGCTTCGCAGAAGGAGGTGACGGCCTCCCATTTCCTCTCGCTCCGTACCATGGCCTGAACCAGGGCTGAACGCGAGAGATCACCGCTGCCAATCGCCTCCACGAAGACACGGCGATGCTCCGCCCAAGCCGGGCAGACCTCCACCGTATGCTCCACCGTGTCCTCCGGGCGATCCACACAATGGTGACACCCGGGCGTTTCCGCGCCTTATCCTGAAGAGGAACCTCCTGACACAGCCGTATCCGGTGAGGACGCCGTGGGGCCTCTCTAGCCACTCTTCAAAGAGGGGAATTATCGCCGCAATTGTGGCGTGCCCAGCGCTGGGTTGCGACAATCGCACTCTCCATGACGCCATGAGATCCCGTCGGAGCTCTGTCCGCTGTGCCGTGATTTCTCGCGCCGCTCCCAGATGTGCGCGAGGACTTTTGCCTCCAGATCTCATGACGGTAATCCGGCAAGGAGGCTCGCCGCCTCACAGGAGACCGTGCGGTATCCTTGGGCCAGCCGGATGGCCATGACCCTCTGACCAACAAAGATCCTGACCTTGGGATCACCGACCAATGAAAATCTTCTTCTTCCTTCGCTGGTCTTGTTATTTGGAGTCAGCTCTCCTCACTTTTCTGCACCAAGTAGTTTGGTCTTGGGAAAATAATCGTTTTTAAGTTTAGGTCTTGGGAAAATAATCGTTTTTAAGTTTATTAGATCCTCCTGAATCAGATCTTAACGATAGAAATTTAAATGGACTCAGCCAAGAATTCGGCTCCAACGCGCCGCTGACCCGAGCCTGGACCTTATCGAACTGCCCATTGCTCACCGTCCGCAAACCCGCGCCTACGGTGGCCGGGAATCGGCCTAGGATTCCCGACGCCCAGGGCGTCTCCTGCGGCGACTAGGGGCGTCAGCGCGTGAAATTTTCCTCTCCCTCACACGTTCCGCTTCCTCCTTCGCGTGCATTACTGCTTCATAGAAGAAGGTGACGGCTTCCCATGCCCTCTCGCTCCGTACCATGGCCTGGACCAGAGCCGGAAACATGGGCTACCTAGGTTCGGGTTGCGTCTATACGAGCAATTCTATAAATAAACGTTTGGCTACGTTTGTAAGCCTGTATATACAGGAGGCGTGACGAAAATATTTCATTATAATAATTATTTTTTATAATAATGGAGTTCCATTTAATTACTTGGTATTTCTATGTGAGTCTTGGTTCATAACAAAAGTTTATTTCGATTAATTAGTTTCATATTTTTTATTTATTAGGATTTCTTCATTAACTCGACTTTCTTTGTATTTATTGGGTTTAATTACAATTTATTTTTAACTGTAGTTGTAAAAATAGCTTCGCGACTTCGCCCGCGTGAAATTTCTTGCTCCCCCGACCCATCGCATCGCATCGCATCGTTGTCGCATCGCATCGCCCACCCGCGCTCTTACTTCGTTTTCGCTTAGCGTTTTTTCTGATTTTTTCTATTTGCTCGGCTCTTAAGGATCGTAGCGTGATTTTAAATAGCCTTCCTGAATTGGAAAAGTAAAAAAAAAATCAAATCCGACAGGTACGACCTAGTTCCAGAGATTACATTATTATAATAGGTAGTATTATAGTTTATTAAATATATATAATGTACATAAATTTGTATCACAGATCAAAAGAATAAAAGGAAATGGATGAGAAAACAATGATTTAAACCATAAGTAGGTACCTATTAAAAAAAAACAAAGAATTATGTTTAAAAAGAAACCCGAACAATGGTTCTCATCGAAATAGATATGGGTGAGATAGTATACTTATAGAACAATGCATAGTATAAATATTATAGTGAACTATCAGTAGGACAATGTATCGTATAATTTCCTTTCTTTAGAAATACTATTCTTTTAAAAATCAATACGGTGCTTCGTTAGAGGGATGTCGTCATTCGAGTTTTTTTTTCTTGTTTAAACATACATTTGGATATTTTTTACGAGTTCACTATGTATTACGATTTACCTTCGATTTAATTTTATGTAACCTAGTTTGGAAGTCGCTGGTGTCTGTGTTACAATGATTTTTCATTAGTACAGGCACCAACGATACACTTTTTTCTTTAATGTTAATTTTTTACTCGAAAATTTGTTTTTGTAGATGTGTTTTTTCTGCAAATATTTTTATTGTATTTAATATTTAAAAAAAAAAACTCACGCCTTTTTCCCACGGAGGTAGGCAGAAACAACAGAACGCCAGCTGCTACGATCCTTACATACTCCTTTTGTTTTGTTTAATTAAAAAAACCTAACCAATGGTGCCGATTCCCTTATTCACAAACTAAACTAAATTTAAGTTCAATGCATCTTTTTCTTTCTATTTCATTAAGAAAAAGACAGAAGATAAATTTTAGTTAACTACAAAACTAAAACTTGCCTACTAAAATTACGTCAATTTACGTCAAGCGCTGATTAATTTGACAGGACTAAACTTAAATTTATCTTCTGTCCTTTTCTTAATGAAATAGAAAGAATAAGATGCACTGAACTTAAATTTTGTTTAGTTTGTGAACAAGGGAATCGGCACCAATATAATTATAATTAAAACAACCTAACTAATGTAATTCAAAAAACGGAACACCCTATTTACATTTAAGGGTATTTTCCTGTATCGAAAGATTTATTCATTTAAGTTTTCATGCACAACATTACAGAATAGAATCCCAAGGAGTTGTACAGAGCAATTTACAAACTAAAAAGTGACACACATAACATAAATATACTAATTATTGTCTTTCATCCATTGTTAGTAACTTTTTAACTTTAGACCTCGAATTCCTTTAAACATTCTCCTAACGCCAAAAATTAAAAATCGACTCATAAAAAATGTTGCCCATAAAAATAAAATATAGGCATATTATATGAAATTCCTCGCGCAGGTCATCGCGTGTTCCGTAGCTCATTTGTTCTGCAGGAGGCGGTGCTGACCGGCCACCGATGCGTATCTCGGCATAGCTGGAATGGGTAGGCGGAATATAATTATGAAGCGTTTCCAGTCGTTTGTATAGTGACAGAATTCAAACCGTAATGACATGACTGCGCCGCCCATTCACGATGATAGAAAAAAAGTATTCGAATTTTGAAAAAGTTTTGACTAAAATTTTTTTTTTCTTGTTTTATACAGTTTTTTAGAATAATTAATGTTGGCAGTAAATGTGGTTGGTAAAAAAACTATTTTGTGTAGTCGTAATTATTGGGTACGAAAGTAGTAGCGGTTGTTAAAATGTTGAGTTAAATTAATCGGTTTTTTAAAGTAATTATTTATAACAGTTTTGACAGATTTTTCGAGAATGGCTTTAAATTATATTATGCTGTCATAGGTACCTACTTCACATTTTTTTCAAATAAATTTTATTATATGATGGTTTACTTCCTAATCAGCAAGTGGCGTTTATCACCAATATTCTCATTTGTCGCCATAATTGTTGCCATTATAATTAATGCAACATTCACACTCTATCTTATTAATTACTAAATTCTACTCTATGAAATGTCGTAACAGTTATTAATCGATCAAGTTTGTAGTGTTCAATTTTGTTTAATTTTTGTTGCATGTTCTCTAGCTTCGAAAGGAATTTCCAGCAATTGGGAATACCTATGACTTGTTGCTATTAAGTCATTAAGTGTTCATACCTTAAATAGTTAATGTTTTTTTTTTTAGTTTTTGTCTGGACACATCGGGAGTCACCAACAGAAAAATTATGTCCTAAGGAATAACCTCAAAACCATACACCTGCACATTGGTACGGGCAATACTGCCTATCTGCAGATCTACAGCACCTTTTACTTGCAGCACGCAGAAGGCGGAACTCACAAGCAAGGGGCGTCCCTGATTTATGGTCCAGCGATGCGGAGGCACCTTAAGAGAACCGGTCCACCGCTTGTGTTCTATGCTGCCCTAGTACTTGATTTAGACTAGGGTACGGTAGAATGTTGGATTTTACAATAAACATGATTTCCAAAATACTGATGATGAACTTATTTTGATGTATATACTCATTTTGGAAATCATTTATCCACGGTCAATGGTGTTTTGAGTAAAGATGTTTTTTTGCCAGAAGTTTCTAATTCCGTTTTCTTAAATCGACTCATAAATGGAGGATTTAGGAATGAAACTGATTTCTTCTTCTACTTCGATTATGCCTAGGTATCCTCTGTGTCTATGGAAGTTATCGCTTGCCAAAATTACTACTCATAAGTACTCCCGTATCCAATTCCTGAAATTACTGACAACTGCCAGAAACAGAAATTGAGTATACCGTATTCTATAAAGTTCAACCTCACTGTAATTAATAAACTAAAGGGAAAACAAAAAAAAAACTCGATACAATCAAAGCCAGATTTTGGAGTGCTGATTTTTCTGCAACGTTAATATTTCCATAAAAGGTACACCAGATATCACACAAGATACACGTCCTTTTTATGACAAATGACATCCTCCGACATCATTCCTTAATTCCAACGACATCAAACAATCTCTACCCTCGACATCGCCAAATAATACGTCATAGACATGTAAACAGAGAACAGAACAAGAATGGCAGGGCAGAATCGATTAGTGGTTCAAAAGCAGGGCAGAACCCATCAGGTGAGGCGACGTGAACACTGCCTGTCACGCGCACCATCACGCCAGAGGCGCACAACACTATGAGTACGCAGGGATGCCACTACCCAGATCCTAGGGAGCAGGAAAATATAGCCCGAACTTTTTTTCTTAGGGTCAGTTGACTGTGCCATTATATTTGTGTTATTTACCTTCATTATTTGACGTCGATGTGTTTGGCAAATGGTTCTGCTTTCAATTGTTAGTCCTAAGTACGTGGTGCCACCTCAATTCGTATTAACTCTCCCATTTTCCTATGTGCATTATGTTCAAAAAAACTTAGGATTTGTTTTTCTAGTAATATTATGTAAACCATAAAATGCCTCTACACTTTTGTACTGTTCTTAAAAAAAAAAAAAAAAAATAAATGTTTCAAAACTGTACCTGAATTTTGGAGAAACAAGACTCTCGCAACACCCCGCTCACCCTGTAAGTATAATTTTTTTTTTTACCAAACGCATTCTAATATTCCCGTATAGAAGATAATTATTATACATACAATTTTATTATTTCCTTTTACTAACAGCCCTAAACCGGTTGGAGACGGTTCGATCGAGTTCTCGTGACGTCACTCGAGGGCTCGGAATGGATATAAATTGGCGCGGCTCGATATTAATGGTTCCGAGGAGTCTCACTGTTTCAAACTTACCTATTGTGGCTACTGTATCCGATGATTGACTTCTGATCTTGTGTTGAAGTATTCAATGGGCAGAGAAAAATTAGGAAGTTCATTTGGTATTTATTGAGTAATAAGTTTAATGGAAAGGAGACGATAAGTTTAACAGAAATAGAGACGATAAATTTAACGGAAAGAGAGACGATAAGTTTAACGGAAAGAGAGACGATAAATTTAACGGAAAGAGAGACGATAAATTTAACGGAAAGAGAGGCGATAAATTTAACGGAAAAAGAGACGATACGTTTAACGGAGAAAATAGTAACGTCATGGGAAATTAATTATTGAGGTCCGATAAAGTGTATAGAAGACCGATGCTTACGCTCCTTGAAGATATTATCTAATTCTATTAATAATGTGCCTCCTTGTAAAAAATCAGATTATTTTAATTGTATTTTTTTTTATCTGTCTCTATTTTTTACTGAACCAAGAGCGAAAAACCCGTTTCAAAAAAGGTGTAAGATTATTTGTGAATTTTCCTTTAAACCAGTCATGGTTACCATGAAGATTCCAATTTTTTAACTTTACAAAATAACCGTAAGTAACATCACAGGATCCGTCTATGCACCATGATAGATGACAAGACGGTTGGAAAACATTCTGCTGATACATCTAAAATACCAAATAGCATGAACGTTTGACTGAAGTCACGCTATTTCAAATTGCCAATCAACCTGAAATACGTGAAAGAATAATGAAGAGAAAAATCCTGTCCTACCCTCATTTCCCAACCTTTAATTTCGCACCCACATTATTGGCCGCAATAAAGAGCCTTCCAATCTGGACCACGAGCATCCAATCAAGTACTTTTCTAGCTACCACAGCCGAAAATACCATACATACCTACTAGCCAAAACTGTTATCACTTTCTCCGCGACTTTTCCTTTCTATTCCGAATAAGTTAGGAAAACATTTTCGCCTGTGTAGTTCCGTACCCTCCCATAATCCTCTACCTGCAGAGATATACCCGTACTTACCCCGCGCGGGCACTATCATCCATACCTACTGAGAGCGTCACAACACTAAACATCGTATCTACAACCTATTAACGAAGAAAAAGCAACTTTGTCAATTAGAGAATAAAGTTTAAATTCAAATGTAACGATCACGCCGTTACGTTGTTGATTTATGATTGGTTCTCCCCCCACCATCGTGTCTCTCGCCCTGCCTCATGCATTTAAATTGCTTCATTACAGAATCTAGACGCCGGGGTGTAGGGTTGCCTGTTGGGAAAAATGTTGCCAGTTTTATTTTTGTGGATTGTGTTGTTATTTATTTAGTTTAGTATTTGGGAAATAATGAGGTTTTGTTGTAGTTCTGCTGTTTGCGCTCGGGTGTGATAATGAACAGAATGTAACTAGAAAAGGGTTACTCCTTACAGAATGACTTTTTACCAAATCCAGCTTTAAAATGTGGCAATGAGATTCTCTCAAGAAAAAAAGACACCTAAAATGTATGTTTGGATAATTCTGCAACGAACGCTACAAAATAATATGAACAACACAATTTTTCTTCTTAGCGTGTTGAAATAACTCATGCAATGTCTTTTTTTTTTTGGTTTAGCCCAAAAATCAGCAACGCGAATACCGTTTGCTGACGCAGCCATTAAGTCCTCACGTTTGCAGATGACGGACCATGTATGGAAGTTGGGCCATTGTCACAACACAACAACAACACTATTGTCTCAGTCAGCATCATTGCAGCAATCCTGTTTTTTTTTTATTTCTTTTCTTAAGTGACATCTACGTACCCGCACTGGGTCCGCGTGGTAGATTATTTCAACCCATTCCCTCTCGAAGAGAAGAGGCGTGTCCCAGCAGTGGGAACAATATAGGCTGATTATGCTTGTGTTCAATCAGTTTATACAATATGTAAAAAAAACCCTGTCCTTCCGAAAAAGGCACATAGGTACTGACAGACATTACTTAAAAGTAATAAAAAATGTGCCTTTTTATTTGTTTTTCCTGAATTTTACCACATAATTAGACTCTCAATACGATACCTAACAACACCCTCGGGTTTTTTTTACATGTTGTATTGTTCCCACTGCTGGGACACGGCTCAAAAGGCTGGTCAACTTAAATGGGAGTGGGCAGGACATGTCTGCCGCATGCTGGACAAACTGTGGGCCCAAATAGCACAGAATTGGTGCACTAAGACAGTGAGGCGGGTTCGCGGCGGGACGAGCTGGATAGGTTCCTTCAAAACTGGAAGGAGGACGCGCGGGCTCGCGAAAGATGGAAGAAGATGAGGGAGGCCTTTGCCCAAGAGTGGTACAGCATAAAGATTGCTTCTTAAACCCACAGCATAGCATATACTAAATTTGATATCAGTAGACACTTCTCATCATTATCAAATCCAGAATTGACATAACCTACAACACCTTCCTTCACCACCTACCTTACTTACTTATCTTTTCTGAACCATCAATCTCCATTCTTACAAAAGCCTACAGCATCTGACTTCAGGCCCCCTGTACCACGACACACAGCCTCACGCGACAGCCCTAGAGAGCGGGCGGGCCGTATCTGCCCGCCGATCATTAGTTCCAGAGTGGCCAGGGTAAAATTTTGCATGCTACCGATATTTCGCCAGCTAAGCAACTCTTGTATTACTTTGATAATGTTTTTGGGATTGGAGCACTTGATTTTTTAAATTGGTACCCAGCAATAAGAGGTATTTTATATTATATTACACACAATTTCCTGTTAAATTATTATTTTACAGTTTTTGTTTGATTCCTTTTTCTTTTTTTTACTTAGTAGGTACCTGGGCGACCGAGCTCTGCTCTGGTGAAAATAGAGAGTGCTCATTTAATAATATAGGATAGTACTTACTAATTCCATACTGTCATGATAGTAGGTACTTACAAATTCCATGGTGCCATGATCATTATTCAAATGTCAATAATGTCATGTCACTATTCATTATCTTGTTCTAAACTTTGGGCGACCGAGCTCTGCTCGGGTGAAAATACGGAGAAAACAAATTTTCCCAGATATTGAGACCTAGCTAGATCGATTTTTCGCCCTCCGTAAACCCCTGTATTGCAACTTTCATCGAAATCATTAGAGCCGATTTCAAGAACGTAAGTACGTACAAATATATATACAAACAAATACATATAAAATATACAAATATTACTCGTATAATAGTATAGGATGTTATAGTTGATCTTTCTTTCTTTTTCGTGTGGTTAGTGACTAACTTGGGTTGATAATGCGAGGGAAGCAAAACTATCAGCCGCATTTGTAGAGTCTGGCTGAGACAAGCCGACCCCAAAGTGGCTGGGAAAAACACTTGACGATTGTGAAAAAATCTAGAAGAATCTTCACAATCCTCAAGCTTTTAGGCTGCTAAATCGCATGAATTCAAGATCTCATTTGAACTTTCTTAGAATTTCGAGCTTCTCAGGAAGCAAGAAAATAATGCTTGCCGAATATCAAGGTGCATAAATAATCGTGATGAGTCAGTTAATGAGTCATGTAGTGGGTACTTATTTAGCTCGTATGTGGAAGATAAATAAATGCGGACTTCGAATAATCTGTGTAGTTCAGGTAAAGCCGGGCGTAGGAGAGTGCGTGTTTTTTCGAAACATTACACAAAAACATCGCAACAAAGAGCCGTGGCCATACACATTTATGTATGCAAACAAGATGTTTGCATGAAAACAAATGTTTATGTGTAAGGATTTTTGAGTAATATTTCGAAAATTTTATTTTTGTTTTTTGAGTATTATACTAGACCCGGCTTAACAATTACATTTTGAAACCTCAGACCAAATAAAAAACCAAGACGTAGTGCTTCGAACAATACAGTGAAGCATGCCAAAACTACACCTCTTCAACTTACACGCAAAAACATTACATTCATAATAATATTAAAACTGCCAATTAACAAAAGTTCATCAATGACGGTAGTGGGCACACAGTCGATACGAATTTTAAATATTTAATTTACGATTTTCTCGTTAGCTATCGACGAAATGACGTTGGAACGCGTGTTGGTAAAAGCCAGATATTTCGCCCACAGTTTCGACACTTTGATGTTTTGTTTTAACTTTATTATATTCGTATATTTTCTAATAGATTTGATATTGTTATAATAGACTTTCGCTTTTGCTTAAAGTTAATATGTACGGAACGTGTATAATATATAAGTACCTGGGCGACCGAGCTCTGCTCTGGTGAAAATAGAGAATGCTCATTTAATAGTATAGGGAAGTTCGTACTAATTCCATGCTGCCATGTCATTATTTTAAGGTAGCCATCTTGTTCTAAACTTTGGGCGACCGAGCTCCACTCGGATGAAAATACGTAGAAAACGAATTTTCCCAGATAAGAGACCTAGCTAGATTAGACTTTCGCCCCCTATATTGCAACTTTCATCGGAATCATTAGAGCGGTTTTCGAGAACGTGATTACAAACATACATAATATAAATATTGGTCGTTTAATAGTATAGGATATATATGTACCTATTATGGCAAATTGGCAGTTTACTTTTCCACGAAATGCTATACTGAAAAAAAATCCAATGTTTTCATAACTTTCAAGTAGGTAGGTACCTAACTACGATACTTTTTAGCATAAATGGTACAAATAGACGCAGACTCCAGCTTGAGGCAAAAATAAAAAAGTTGTTCCTAGCAGAGGTTAAGAGGAGCGTCTGCTTGACTAGTCAAGTAACTAACTAAAAGAGTTTTTCAAGTAAGTCTGACTGGTGTTAAACTCTTGCAGCATTGATATCCTAAACATCGAAGAATTAAAGCTCTAAATTCTACATCGAACCCCTAAAACTTAAACTCATGAAAATCTTGAAAACCAACGTCAAAAGTATTGGATTAAAACAAATCTCTTTACTAAATAATATCCCATGTAACATTATACAATCAACAATCGTATTTTATTTCCGACGCAGGAATTATTATATCCCATGATCCTGTCAGTCCATCCATACGGATCCCGCCCATCTTTACAATAATCAAAATAATATTATTTAACAACAACATTTTTTCCGAACGCAGCTGTATCCATTTACCCCGCCAAACGTCAACAATTTGCCTATTTTACTTTTTGCCGCCAATCAGCGCAAAGTATTGCCACAATGCAAAAATCAGGTATCAATACCGCTACTTATAGGCCATTCAATCAAGAAAGGTGTCACATTACGACACTCCATTGTATCGTACGTATCCGTGTTTACAAACACAACAAGGGCTTGTCATAATCTGTTTTTGAATGTGTCCTTTTCTATTTTTCGGTCTGGCAACTTTTAGCGTGAATGTTTTTTTTTCGGCTGTGAACAAAGATTGGTGGAGGTATGGATTTCAACGCCTTATTGTTGGTTTATCCATGTATTGAATAGGTTTCACGGAAAGCGAAGGTAAGTCGTACTTATGTTGATCGGCTGATAATTCGTTAGTGGTGGTCTTGTGACTGGCAGTTGACAGTGAAGGAGGCTGAGGATTCAAAAAATTTCGCTTTCAATGTAACTCTGGATTTGTATAGTTTATTGTACTTGTCAAGCCTTTCTGTTTACTTTAGCTGGATGAAACGGACCGCGAATGATTTTGGTAAAAGGTATGTCAGCAAAATAAGAACACTATTTTACTGTTTTTTAACGGGCAATTTTTTGCTTTAAATTGTTTCAAACGACTTGACATTGCACCTATAATTGATATAAACGGTACATTTGTGTAATAGTGTTTTTCCAATAGCACATTTTAGTTCCACATCGAGTATAATTTCACAGTGTTTCATTCGAATATAATATAAGTAAGTACCTGCTATCAAATATCTTACAACGCAGATTCGTCGTCAGTTTCCTCAACAAAAAAAAGGTAATCTCGAATTTTACACCTCCCCGGTCAGTCGGGCAAAAACTTCACAAAACAAACAATACATTTATACAACAATTACATTACAAACGCGAAACCTCAAGCGTCAAATGCCGAACTTTGGATCACCAAGATCTACCACCAGCTATCAAAAACTCACCACACTCTAAGACCTTCAAAACAGAGTTCAAAATCGTGGATGTTTTATTTCACCAGCTCCTTGTGTAACTTTGCAAAAAACACGAAAGCGGTGAAGCGTGAACGCTTGTGCAGGACAGAGGGGTCTGTCGGTTTATTTTTTCCTTAATCCTAACCGGGATTAGGTTAAAGCCCTTTTGATTGGCAGCCGCCGTCAGATGCAGGAGACGGCTGAGGTGCACCGTGAGCCAGGAGTTTAGCGGAGGCTGGGATAGTAGGTATGTACTTTTAAGACGAAGAAAAATACTGGTAGTGAGATATTTTTTTTAAAGTAAAAACTTCTTTAGGCGCGTTGAGCATTTTTGAGATGGGACTAAACCATTGATTTCGCGACACTGTTACCGAATTTACCGACACCGTGGAGTAAAAGATATCAACGCATTGATTACCGCGGTGCCGATTTTTTTTCAAGTTTTCACTTCTGTCGGCACTCCCGGAGTGCCACTGTTTTTTTTTTACTTAAAGTGTTTGTGCTTTATGTCTTCAATTTATCTGTGTGTCTATAGGTCCAGGATCACTTCTGCCATACTTGCTTCGAAAATTGTGAAGGAAATCATCGTGAAGAAACAGGCATGCCTGCAGTTTTTCTCGACGGCATTTGAAGCCAAGTCAGAGGTCCACGGGCTGCATAAAAACTCTGACACCAAGTTAACATGAAAAAGAAAGAAAGAAAAGCCATATTTGAAAGATTTAGGTAGAATTAAGAGAGCTTCTATTTGAAAAAATAATCATCTTAAGATCTGCAAATGAGGTGGAGCAAAGAAACCATTCCATTGGTTTCCCAAAATAGACTTTCTTCGGTAAACGAGCCGAATTTACCCGAACGAAAAGGTATTTGCCAAGCGTGGTTATCATGGCCTCATAACACCATAGCACTTCATTGTAGGTCTATGAGAAGATAGCTTTCAGTAATGGACGTCGTGAGTTACAGCATTATGGTGATGACCTTGATTTGAAATACATCAATCTTTTCACAAACGTTATTTAAACTTCACCACAAATTAGCCAAAACTAGTCCACCAGCTAAAAACATTAATACCTAAATCCCAGCGTTGATTTGCTAGATTCGTTTTTTCTCCTCTACTGATCGTTATATCTCCTCTACTGATCGTAACATCTCCTCTACTGATTGTTATTTCTCCTTTACTGATCATTACATCTCCTTTACTGATTGTTATTTCTCCTCTACTGATCGTTATTTCTCTTCTACCAATCGTTATTTCTCCTGCCAAAGTTTATTCTGTTTATATGTATATATCTATGAATTTTTTCTTGTATTTTATAGTTATTTTCGAGTTATCAATCCCTTATGTTGCACCTGCCATGTCTCTGCATCACCCTAAGGTTGACTGGTAGAAAATGCCTCAGGCATTAAGTCCGCCTTTGTACGGTATTTTTTTTAACTTATGCATAAAGTTTTAAATGATAAATAAATAGATGATCTACTTTCAGATGACGCATCAGCTTAACATAATCAGACATTTAACATCAGCTGCAGCTATTACCAATATCATCTACCATACTTAAGTATAACGTTTCGCATGCTCCCGCCACCAACACTAATCGCATCATATAACTTACCACTATCTACTTACCATATAACCTTGAACACCACTTAGTTGACGAGCGAGTTGCGCGGGCGACTGAGTGACATTCGTCACGGCGCGGGCGCAGTTCTCACGAGCTACCCGGCTACCCGTGTTGCTCATAGGGATTAGCGTGTGTGTTACAGGGCTGCTACTTAGGTGCTAATTGATTTATTGGATATTTATCATATTATGAGACTCATAATATCTCTTTATGAGCCGTTGTGAAAGTAACAGTAATTTTCTAGTATTTCTCACGGCATTGTTAAAAATACGGATAACGTCAGTGTCAAATTCAAACTTAATAGCTTTAGAACTAAGTATTTTACGACAATTCATAAAATACTGGGCTACTAATGATTACCACGTAATTATGACGTCTTTTGAAGCTGTAAAGGATTTCCTTGTGAAATCAAAATTTAAATGGATATTGCAAAAAAATATATAACGCTGAGTCCCTACATTTTAAAGCAGCAACTACTTATATAATCATACAAAGTATGGTGTCAGTGTCAGCCCTACGTAACGTGTCAGAGTTGGTCGACAGTGACAATTCATTCAGACCAGCCTACCTGCGCGCACGCCTAATCCAAGTGACATACGAGACGTGTGCCATAGAGCAGGAGATTTGTGGATGATGCTGTACATTGTGCCTAAAATGCAAGAACCTCCATGGGTTAATATAGTTTCGTCGATAATCATGTGATTTTTGACGTAGAAAATGAAATTAACAGACCAGAAGAAAAATGTCGTCATCGTCGTTTCTGCCCAAAAGCTCGATATAAACTTCCCCGAAGGATTGCCACAACAATGACTTAGTAATAAGTTTCCTTCATCCAGCAGATTCCCATAATCTTTACCAAGTCAGTCCACCTTGTAAGGAGCTTACCTGGTAGTTTTTCTGTCCCATTGGCCGTCCATTTGCTCCATCCGTATTTCTAGTAGTCATTTAGAAAAACTTCAAAACAAGCAGTAAGCCCAGGAATTTGTAGAATGTAGATGTTTTGACATATGTGGGAAGCAGTACCTAGAGTCAAATAATTTTCTGCTCCTCAAAAAGTATGAAACACCAGCCCAAAAGATTCCTCCTGCCACATCTGTTTCCATCTAATCTATGTGATTAGAGTCGGCCTGACGATTTGAAGCATTTATAGGTCCGTATTGATCAGTGAGTGGATTTATTACGGGCTCGGATCGAGACGGATTGTCTCTGGCTCTCACGATGATAACATTTATTATTTTATTGTTATTGACATTTGACTACTTCAGTGTCGGTTTATTGTTGCTGCTGTAAATTCCTTAACAGTTCTTGTTTGGGATTGTGGAGGAGTGTCCCTGTCGTTTTTACTGTTAACGGCATTGTGGATATCCAAATATCTAAGTTTTTATTATTAGTGTGTAAGAAGTTACGTTTGTACCCGTGAACCTGACCCGGCTAGGCTATAATGAGCAATTACCATAGTAACTCATTAGTTCCCCAAGCTACGAACTTCAAAATATCATATCATTTATCTATTTTTTCATCAATTAACTTTTTTAAAGAAGAGTGAAAGATCACTACCTTTCCACTTCGGCATAGTTACGTAGGTATTTATTTTGTATTTTATGTATATATTTTTGTAACATTATATTAGTGTTATTTATTTTAGAAGTATGTATGTTTGTGTGTATGTAAGTAAGTAAGTATATTTTCATATTATTAGTTTTATTTCAGTAAGTGAATTGTTTTGATTTTATGTATTTTACTTTCTCTTTACTCTTACACACGGTGTCTACATCTCTTTTTATCCTCTGTCCTATCGCAGGTATGCTGGAAGAGATTTCATTAGAAATAAGCATCACCTTTGTACGTATTTTTCTGTTCCTTTTGTCTTGTCTGTGTGTACATAAATGGTTAAATAAATAAAAAACTAAAAATATTGTCTGCGAAAAACCTCAAGCGGCAAAAGTATAATAACCTTATAGGTCAGTATATTTTCGAGCCGTTTAGGTTTGAAACCCTAGGGCCGTGGGGTCCGAGTGCTCAAGGTCTGTTCAATTAAATCTGCAAACGACTAGTTGACACTTCCCGTGACCCAAGGGCTGGCTATTATTACCTTGGCCAGAGGCTAAGCATTGCCATACAACGTGGCAATGCCGCCAGTATCTTGGGTACATTACCAGTCGACAACGATGCAGAGGAATTTTTCGACGCCATATTTTAGTTTGCTAATAGTTTTAGTCTTAGTCGTAATTGGTAACAATGGAAGTTTCCAACTAGATTCTGACCATCACAATTTTCAGAGCTATAATTTCATGAATCTACTTATAAAAACAATAATTAGGTATGTATATTTTGTATAGATACTAATGCCCCATTTTATTCCATCAAAAGTAAAGCTCAAGTAAACAAACTCAAACATGAATGAAGCAATGATCATCATAAACCGGAAGCTGTCACAATGGGACATCACTTGAAATTAGTGCACATCAACATACAACCGACAGATTACTGTGCGTCCCAAACTTAAATCATAAGGAACTTTAGTTTACGCACTTGATTTGAAAAACGCGACGGGAAACCGCTCCAGTAATGCTAACTATTCACAAAGGATTTATAGGCCTATGCAGGGTGGCAGGGACATCGACGCGAAAACTGTTACCATGGATTCAAATCTAAATCCGCATATTAAATATTACATTACTACCAAGAAATTGTAGAAAAGAGTCAGCAAAGTTATCAACACTAATAAAGACGTGGCCCTTCGCAATAAAAATATAACGACATCCTTAACCAAATCGAATTTAGTAATCATGAATTTTCATTATTGTCTTTAGAATTATCGTTGATAAAGGTCTCTGAAAAGGAGTTGGAGAATTCTTAGAGTCAACTTTTTATTACACATAGCCATTTAGCCAAGGTTAGGGAAGCAAATGTTGCTTCAAACCTCACGCGTCGTGTATACCGTGCAGTGCGTTCACTTAAGATGCCAATCTCGACGGATGCATCGACTTATATGGTCCATCGTCACATAATCGCGTTTTTGTATTTAAATGTCCGCGATTTGAATACAATGTCTATGCAGCTACCGAGATCGATCGCACAGTCGCACTGTAATGGGCTGGGCGAGACAAACCACTTAAAAACAAAAAAAACAGTAAGATACTCTATCATCTCCATGTGAAGTTCAACTTTCTTTGGCAAATTGTGGGTGGTTGGGACATTTTTTGTTCGAGAGCTTGAGGTTTGGGGTGGACAAAAATTTTCACACCATTGAAGACGTTGATTGTTCTCTTAAAGTCAATAAGTCAGTGAAACGATAAAGGAGTCGCTTTCGTAGAATTGTGAAGGGATTTCATGGACTTACTGCACCTATTTAAAAGAAAAAAAACTGTGGGCAATTGTAAGTATCGGAATACTTAACAAAAAAATGTAAAATCAATGATGATTCATCTTTAAGTGAACTTAAAAATGATACTGGTTAACGAAAAATAACTCCAGTACCTTATGATCTTGTTAAGAATAACAAAACAAAAACGTCTGCCTAAAATAATTATACTTCTTAACATAATTGCATTCCGACACCCACGCCACGCCGTAATTCCAGAAATTGATTCTGACGTAAAACTGTGGAAGGACCGAAGGACACGAGCCACAATTCACAAAAAATACTTGAACCCCGATATTATCGTAACAACCTCAATTTCGACCACAAAATTATGTCATTCAAAAAAAATACTCAGAAACAAACTACCAAAATGTTTTTTTAAAATCGACCTCACACATTTAGGGGTTGTTTCCCAAAAATCGACGGGGATTCTTAAAAAATACATTTGAATACAGTAGTCTCTGCCCAGGTGTTGTTGGACAGTTTTTTTTTTTCAATGTGTCACAGATCTTTATCAAGAAGGACGGATTTAACAACCTCGTAAGCGCGGTCGCGTCAACTTTTTTTATTTAACTTTTTTTTGTCTTAACGCGTCAAGCCAGTCACGTCGAATTAGACAAATCCTTTTAGCTGAACATTGATTCCTGTGGGTGAGAACTTTTTTCTTTTAGCATTCACGTTGGGTATTTTGAATTTGTCGTGTTGGATTCTTTTTTCGAATACGAGAGTGTTCAACTGCTTTCTAATGAGAATTACCTACTTATTGTAAACGTCTTGAAATATCTGCGAATTGCGATCATTTCTGATGAAGTCAAAATTATTGAACTTGTACCTTTTTACATAACATAACATCACGCCTGTATTCCCCGATGGGTTAGGCAGAGGTGTACCAATAGTACACCCACATTTCGTCGGTTATGTTTAAGCTCCATGTAACAGGGAGTAAGCCTATTGCCATCAACCGGGCACAAATCCAGACACCGGGCTGCTACTGAGAAATTCCAGATGGAAAAACCCAATAACACTTTTCCCGACCAGGGAATCGAACCCAGGACCTCATGCTCAGCAGTAGCGCTTGCGACCTCTAGACCAAGACAGTCACACACTAAACCTACCGGTGTACCTATTTTCCTTTATCATACAACTCGTATAAGTTTCAAAACTCAAATACTTACAAGTGTCTTCGGACATTAGAAAACCTGCCAACCACTTGCACAAAGAATAACCATCCAAAACTATAAGCATAAAAATATAAAATCCCATCAATCAAGTGCTCGAAACAACTAAAGCGTCCTATTCTGCCAGTGCTCGACATTCGAGCACATTTGTCAATGTAAACAAGCAATTATTTGAGGATGAACCCCAGCAAGTGACACAAAAGAATCGTTTTAATTCAAAGCCCCACTACTGACAAATTGTATCAACTGTTGAATTCAATTGGATGGTTTAGGATTTATAATTTATGGTTTCAATGCACATGGGGAAAATGTTTAGAGTAAAATGCAGTAAACGAAGGTAAACTAATTTGAGAACTAACAACAACCATGGATGAGTCTTAGATTTTCTACGAAGATCGGTGATGAGTTTGCGGATCATCCCATCCAGGCAGGATGCATGCAAAATAGACCAGTACCCTAATTGCGTAATACACGATCAATCACAATTTGTTTACTAATCCAATGCTTCATAAGTTGGAAAAAAAATCTGCTCAACAACGTAAATAACGTAGGTAATGAATGTTGTTGAACTGTCAAAAAGAAACAAATTTGTCATAATCGTTTACGAAAATAAGTTAGGCAATTAGGGTATAGGATCTAAAGAAGACAGCCGGATTAATGAAGTAATTAAAGAGAATTGAGAAGAAACTGAAAGCGGCAAGGGACAACTAGATACAGCTACTAGATACAAACTAAAAAAATGCTTGTAAAAGATTGCTTTTAGCGATAAGACCGCCCATTGTGTCACCCAATGTAAAATTTCTAAATTAATGTCTGTCATTTTTATGGTGTAAATAATAATGAATATTCTATCTATCTATCTTCCCATAGTGAAAGGATTTTCGGAATTGGATCAGCAGTTCCGAAGATTACCTTTTACATACAAACTCACTACCTCTTCATAATATTAGTATGGATGTTACGAACCTTAGTACTGTTCGCAAACTTTTTATGTAATCATTGAAATTTTATATAAATTCTTTTGGCAAAATCAATATGACTGAACATTGACTTAAAACACTGTTGACTTATGTTTAAGTTCTGATTTCAGGATTGAAGCCCAAACTTCTCAGTTCTCTTTGCAAAGAAAATCTTATGGCTATCGTATCTATAATCAATACACCATCACTATTTTAAACCCAGTTGACCCTTAACAATACATCCACTAAATCTGTTCCTCCTGAGACCAGTAAAAACAAATGTTCAATTCATTGTGAGCCATCATCAATAATTCTGGATGTTCCCCTAATCTTTCTGAATCTAATCATACATCATCCGCGTCGCATCTGCGTGTTTAGACCGACGCTTATAAAGTCGCCAGTGTGTTCCAACAGGGCAGTTGCTACCCTCTGCTTTGGAAGAAATATGGGGGAGTCTGCTTGTGACGGGAACGCAGCGTTAAATTGCACGTCGGCTCTGTACCTATTCATGTCTACGTTGTGTACGGGTGACGTTGTAGTGTAACTGTCCCAAACACTTTCCTTTGAAGAATTTGTAAAAGAACTCCCTGTGTTACAAAAATCCTTCTTTTATTTTATTTATTTGTTTATTGTACCTTCAATATTTCAATCGATTTAGACTATCATAGTCCGCTGCTGGACACAGCTTCTCCAAGTTACGCCACAACACCCGGCTTTAACCATGACTTTAAAAAAAGAAGCTTATCCATTTCGACACGTATGTAACTATGTAGGTAATATTATTAAGCTTCTGTTCCTATAAACGATTACGAATTGTTTTCTTTACCAAAGGTAGATTTATTTTTTTGGCAAACTAGGCATAAAAATAGATTCGTAAACGAATTTTACCTGTGATAGCTACTTCCATATGGGAGGGTCTATTATGTAAAGCTATGAGGTCTTTGCTTCATTATTGGAAAAGATACAAAAGTCTTAATTTTAACCAATAACGGTCCGTGTTAATAGGAATCGGCCATAAATCTTCGGTTCATCTATCTACTTATTCACGTGCTTATGATTAATATTGATGATATTGAAATATTATTATTACCTTTCCAATGAGATGTAGAAAAATTACCTTCAATGTGTGCTACCATAATACTTCCTCGTGTATTTCCATCACAGCGGGTCTCAAGAGAGATGGGAGAATTAAATGACAATTTTAACACAGCCCTGAACTCGTAAAACATTCATCAATTTCGCAAATGGTGTTTAAATACATATGTGGCTGGTTTGCTTTATTTTAGTTTATATTTTGTGTTCTTATCTGAATGATTACTTGCGAGGAGTGAGACAGATTTTGTAGAGACGATTTATTTATGGAAACTGATCATATAAACGATACGAATGGCTACGATCAAGATAAGTGCTATTGTAGAATAAATCAATCATTTTTTAGGACGTATTACGGACTTAAACATAACTGGCGAAATATCGTTGTAGGTACTATAATTACAACTTTGCCCAACCCTTCGGGGAAAACAAGCATAACGTTATTTAAAAAAACAAGCATACCGACCATAAGAAAACACAAGATTAAAGTGCAAACTTTGTCTACAAGAAACAAAAAAGGTGCCAAAAAGTTTGTCGACAGATTTTTTCACAACAACCTCAATCGGCACGTTAAAAAAATATATCAAAACTGACAAGAAAAAAATGGTCCTTTAATACGGGGGCGCTAACCCTTCGCTTATAATGGCTAAAAAGACCGGTCCCATCAAAATTGTCGGTGTTAAAATACACCCCATTGTGGCACACTACGGCTTCTTAACCCCAAACTAAATAGACAATTTGGAAGCCGAAATTGTATTTATAATAGTCTTTTTTGTTGTCAATCGAGTTTTTGTATTCCTTTTTACACAATTAAAAAAAGAGGTTTGATCAATTCTGCCTTTGTAAAATGGAAACCAATTTATGTACAGGCGAAATAATGTTGACAGACTCCTTATAATTGTATGGGCAACTTGAATGCCTTACAATGGATAGTTTGTAATATAACAGCGAAAAATGTGGTAAAAATTACGTCATAGGTGGCCTGACAATGCTGTGCCTCTAAATAACCACTTACTGACTGTAGCTATTAAATTAATCGCTCTGGTTTGAATATACCGGGTTATTAGTTATGTCATTTACAACCAAATGTACCCCTTTTGACTCCTATGCAAATGTCAACAATTTTCGGGTCATTTGAAATTTTTATTTCATACATTTTAAAACATAAAATGTCATTTTACTCAAAAATTGTTGACATTGGCATAGGGGTCATCAGGGGTCATTTGGTTGCAAATGACCTCTCCTACATCCCCCGACATATAACCAATAATCCTGTATAGCCGTATGTAGGTACTATTTCGTGAGAAAATCCTGATTATTTCTTGACTAAATGAAAATCGTAGCCTGGATGCTGAAACGACTGTGTTACTGGATTCAAACTGACCGCTCCAGAGCCAAGAAGTTCAAGCATCAAGTGAACTCAAATCTGAAACAAAGTTATATGAAAGCCTTATTTTTATTGATGACGAGAACAATGAGCATATGGGAACGAAGAAATAATTTGCGACTCATATGATTTATGACTTTTTATCGGGTGACCACTGAAAATCAGCGATGTACTGTGGGTCCCCATAGCGCTGCCGCTGTGCTATGGGGACCCACAGCACAGCATCATGCTGAGTGGAAGCCTTTTTGTCACAGTCATAACGTGCAGCTACCGACTATTTATGTTTTGTGCTCGTGATTAAATCTATTGTTTTATTTTATTGTTCTATTCGAGTAATTATATTTTTTATGCACGTGTTTCTATGACAAATAAACTTATTTTTCTTTCTTTCTTTCAATTCTTTCACTATTATATCAGCTTCGTCACTTTTTCCAAAATGAAATCTTCGTGGAGAAGTACTTTAACCTCTTTTTTTTTTCACAACTGGTAGCTGTTGACCTACATCTCTCCTGATGGTAAGTGATGTTCAGACAGAAGGTGGAAGCGAACTTCACCCGGAATCCTTAACCACAGAGGAACTGGCTATCTTATAGTACCTCAACTGCCGAAATACAACAATGCTGTTAACATTATTGCTATGGCGACAGACTTAGATAAGATAGTCCTGGCCTGGCGGGCTTAGAACAAACCCTACTACCAACTAAACCGAGCAGAAAATTTTGCTCCACTGGGAATTGAACCCGGGGCCTCTGGGTCTGAGATAGTTGTTGGTCTGAAATGAAATGAAATTGTTTATTCTGTAAATAGGATATCGAAATCACTTTTACACGTCATATTAAAAAATTATTAAAAATAAGCTAGATGAGTTCGGCGTTTCCTATCTGACTACTCTGAGAAGAAAGGCCGAAACAAACTCAGAGGTCGCAGTCTCTTTTAAAGTCCAGACATAATCTTGGTCAGGCCATATGAGGACCATGTAGATAAGTGTCTGAAAAGGTCTTTTGAGGAAAGAACCACACAGATTTGAGTGGACCTGTCCAGTCAGTGCAAGCATTTGTCAGTAATCGTGGAGTTCAACTCAGAACTTAAGGAGCTCAACTCGACGAACCACTAGACCACAGAGGTGGTTTATTATCTATCTGTACAAAGAAAATACAACGGTCCATCGGTCCGCCTTTGCTTTACCTACTGCAACAACTGTAACCACCGCACCATCGCAAAATCACATCCGATCAACAACACTCTAAACATGTTGTACTCTTGCAAACAACACCAGTTGTACAAGGATGTAATCCAACAACACAACACAACATATCGGTATCATCGTAACAGTTGTCTATGGTCGCCCTGGGGTAGTTCAAGAGATGCGTCCGTATGGCGAGGGATGAAACCGATTTCATTATGGTTATCTGCTGCGCCTGCGATTAATTTTGGTCTGTTGATGGTTTTGTTGTGGAGCACTCTTAATTTATCGTTTAGTTGTCCATATGTGATGTATTTATTGGTTGTGAATTTGTTACTTCCAAAATAGTCATTTCTGGTTTTGGTCATTTTGAACTGCATCAATTCTAAACACGAAAACTTGTAATCGGCTTTCTGTCGACTATTATTTCCATTTTTTTGTTGTTATTTTTTTTGCTGTAAGTCTATAAATATTAACCTGATACCTACATAAATAACAAAAAAAAAAAAATTACATAACATTTGTCATTTTACAAGCTAAAGGATCAAGTCGATACACCACTAAAAGAATCTATCTGCCCAAAAGTATTTTAAGTATTGTGTCGTGAGACTGAATTTTAGAGGAAAAGTTGAAAGAAAATCTGATCGGCGAACAGAAACAGAGAGAAATGAAAAGCTTTATGATGCTTATTCGAGAAACAGGTATGAAACCAGTGTACCTTCTTCATTAAAAATAGGGTTTATAGGTGTAGCAGCCATACTTCCAAACCATAGACATGCACAACATTCTGATAAACAAAAACTAAAGCAAATTAAAAAAAAGCATTTTCAAATTTAAAATTTCGAATTCGCACGAATCCCCTCGCGATTGGTGAAAAGATAAACCAATGGAAGGGGGTGGCATTGTTACAATATCTGCCAGTATCACGATAACGCTCGAAGGGTGCAGGCATCTCTGACGTGCATAGATAAGCTGTAATGCTGCTCGTATCACAGCAAGGGTGCTTGTTGACTTTATGGCATACTAAATTTAGGAAAGAGGCATTTAACTTTGAATAATAGCTCCGTCACTTAATCTAAGTCTGTTAAGTTTTTTTAGTTCCCTTTCTAACGAGTTTGCTATCGCTTCTAGCTCATTTGCATACCACTGTCTATGCGTCAATCACACAAATGAATCGTCGATTGATTGATTGATGATCGCCGATGAGCGTTCATTCACTCGTTCAACTGGTTTACTCACTACTTTTTTACTATTGACCTTAACTGATGAAATGGTGATATGATGAAGTTTAGATATTATTTCCACTGTTCTGTGGCGCCGCAATTATTGTTTATGCGATGAAGGTGCATTTGATTTGATAGATTGTAACACTGATGAATTAATGGTTTTTAAAAGCTTTGATTATGAAATAGCTGATTATTACTGTATTTATTTAAATGTTTTTATTTTATTTTAAACACAGGTAAAATCGTAGATGTATTGCATCACAAGTGACTATGGGGCTCAAAGCAGACAGTCGTCAGGTCAAAACAGAAAAATCCTTATTCAAAGGAACATGGACGTTTAAGAGAGGTTTACAGTGCGTTCATTTTAGCTGGTCCTGTGACGCAATTGGTAGCACTAAACTTTGCAGTCATGGGATTGGTAGTACTGTTCTGTCAGTCGCCATTTTGAAATTTATTATTTTTTAAACTTAGACTGCAAAATTCAGTGCTACCAACCGCTTCACAGGTCAAGTTATAATGAACACACTGTAGTAAGTACTCTACATTACAATGGAAGTCACAAAAAAAAGCCCAGATTTTGGAAGCATATTCTTTAAGAACGGACCTATGTATCCTATCGTAATTATTTTTGTGGCAAACGCAAGACTGCCAGCTTTTTTCCAACATCTCCGAGTTAAAATCGAAGGTATAAGATTCTGATTAGATTACAAATATATTTGATTAAAAATTCGAAGATATCTAAAATAAAAATGCTAGTATTTTACCCAAAACTTAAAAACACCAGCTGTTTGAATTCCTAACTATAACTTTCGTGGAACAGGTCGTTACCTATTTTCGAAACCGTGCGTGTCTATTATGAGTTACACTACAGAAAACAGTTACGAACAGTCCCAGTGATTAACCATAAAACAGCTCATCATATCCGCAATATCATAGGTAATTTCACCACTAACTGAGTTAAACCAAACTGAGGGATGCGACCCCATGCCATAAATCCATAGAGAACATTAAAACACCGCCCATTACACGAAGGAATTGCCCCAAAATGCCTCAAACATGTGTCCTATGGCGACCTGTCATCGGGGTTGCCAGCACAATGGGTAGAATTATATTTTTTTGTGTTGGCAACACGACGACAGACGCGCGCCGCGGGATGCCGCCACGCCCCACCTAGTTGCCGATTTGTTTAGAACACTATTCATTTGTGGATTCATGAAGAGAGTAGACAATTGGGCTAGTGCGCTTATTTTAGGGTGATTGCTTTTGCCTCTCTGAGGCAGCATAAAGTGAAAGAAGTCACTAGGTACTAATATTAAGGATGTCCACTTTCGAACCCACCCACTTTTCATAGAACTCATACTCCATGCCGCCATAGGTACATATTGGAAGTAAACCCTCCGGGAGGGTTGCCGGCATTAAGTTTGCGCTAAAGTTAACCATCGCAAACAGTCAACGGCATTAGGTTTAAAACTGTGTTATAAAACACTGTAAAACGAAATAAAATTGTGGTTTCAGGCGCGAGGCGGTGTTGTCGCTATACGTAGTTCCCAACTTTTTAAATTCTTTGTGAATAATTGTAAACGTGAACTAAAAATATTAAAAAAAATGCTTGGATTTAAAACCAACGGTTAAACCAACTGTTTATAATGCTGTATTTGCTAAGAAAAACTTACATTTAAAATGAGCCCTCCGCGAGGGCTCCCGGCATCCCATATGCGACTAGGTGAACCCTCCGCGAGGGCTCCCGGTATCCCATATGCGACTAGGTGAACCCTCCAGGAGGGCTCCCGGCACTGAACGTGTTGTTAATCAGTATTCAACAGCGACGAAGCAGTAGTATGTTTATTTATTTATTTAAACTTCTCACACACAAAAAAGGTACAAAGGCGGACTTAATGCCTTAGGCATTCTCTACCAGTCAACCAAGGGTGGTGAAGAGATTAGATGGCAGGTGCTCTGTTTGAGAGGAACAAAGAAAAAATTATTAAAAATATATCATTAGAAATAAAATGTATGTTACGGTAACTCTGGCGTTTATATGTTTCCCTACCTATACAAAATACCAGGACGGTCGTTACAATACTAATTACTAAGAGAAGAAAATATATTGGCTTTGTGCAGACGCCAGCACATCAGGCTACTACAACCTGTCAAATGTATTTAATAGATTTTCAACTTTATCTCTGAACTTTAAGGTTCAAAGTTGATTGGGAAAATTTGACAGTTTCGGGTAGCTTGATGTGCTGGCGTCTGTATGACATCAATATCGTAATATCGTAGTATCATATTTGGATCCAAAGCATGCGAAATTAACCCTCTGCACATCGCCCGTCTACTCTATGGCCAACATTTCTAACAAGGCATAAAGTTCGTTACACAAGGGTAACATTTTGTGCACCACATCACAATAATTAGCCCTTCGCTAATAGTGGGCCAAACTGTAATCTATGGTACTTAGTGCACGTAATCATAGCTTGGCACAAGGTACCACTAAAAGGTTAATTAGTTGTGATTTTTTGTAATGGTTTAATGGTGGTGTTTTCAAAAGTCTGACCACCAGTCTTACCAAGGGGTATCGTGTTATTTTTGTTGTGGAGGTCAGATAGGCAGTCGCTCCATGTAAAATACCGGTATTCAGCTGCATCTGGTTAGACTGGAAGCTGACCTCAACGTAGTTGGGAAAAGGCTACGCTGATGATGATGGTTTAATGTATGGATGTATAAAAATTGCTATTTAATAGAATATCCTAACATTATAAATGAGAAAGTGAGTTTGTTTGAAAAAAAAAATATATCCACTTAGTCCTCACATTCACAATAATTAAAATAATATAACACTTTACAAAGTAATCATGTAATTTTTTATATAATTTACAAAAATGTTAATGTGTTTATAAAACTGGTATATTTTGATGACTTTACGTAGTAATTAAAGTGTCAAGTTTTATGGTTTTATCACGAGGCTTAAAAGAGCGAACAGCACAATCCCAAGCTTTTTTTATCTTCTAAATAATCTGAAATTTTATACTACCCTTTTTACAAAGTTTGGTTGGTTTGGAAAACCTTATGGTGTTCCTCTAACATTCTTACGCTGGGGATGCTGAATTTACTCACACTTCTTTGCTTAGCTTTGGATCATGCATAATACAATTTGACTATTTTCTTTACTTTCCTCGGGAATCATCGCATTTCCGAATACAAACGAATGCTAATTTCCATGTCCATCAATTATTAGATTTATCGTGTATAATAATTTGAATTCAGAACTAAGTACTTTATTGTGGTTTTGTTTTGATTTCAGTGTGAACTTTAAAGAGCTGTAAAACTATTTACGTGCCTGCGACTTTAGCAGCTTTCCTCCCATTTTTAAAATAAATAACATTAAGTTAAAAGAGTATTAACAACTCTATATACTTCCAAGTCGATTGAGAGCGCGCGGTCTACACCAAGTGCAAAGAGCAACTAATAGAAATCCGACGACTGACGAAACACGATGTTTACCGAGGGATATTAAGATTTTTTTCATACTGCACATTTAGTGGTTTCTCAACTGGCAAAATAAGAGACTAAAGTATTTATGAACCGTGCAGTATCCACATATGCCATACCAATATTAAATAATCATAATCTCCATGGGACACAACTCCTTCACATTCTCCCCTTATTCCATCAATGAGTACTACTCGTTGAGTATCAAACTTTAAACGCACTCGACACCTCTTGACCAAATAGAATTACTTCGGTAATCGCTCTCCGTTTCAAGTAGACAGTTGTCAATCATGTGGACTGTACTCTGATCGAACTGCTGCACAATGTGTCGATGGGTTCACAGATTTATGTGCCTTTTGGAAATTTGGGATACAAAATATCATTATGAAGTAATATTTACATTACACCAGAAGTAATTAATTTTTTTAATACCTACTGTTTAGTACGGAAGTATGGATTATTCCAGTGTCTCGTCTCAACATTCTCAGTCCATTTTTTTTATTTTATGCTATTTGTTTCTTCAGTAACTAACTACCTATATTTTTTATCATAGTTCAATAGTCCGATTATTGTTTGACGGAACGTCAATACGAACCAGGTAGACACTATAAAGATCTATGTAGATCGAAGCAGAAAGCTTTGGAAATATGTTGATTATTTAGGAAGATTTACGAAGTTACAAAAAACTATTCAACTTTTGGATACTTACCATGTTTTAATTTTTACGTTGCAAAATAAAAATAAGTGTGTAAAGTGTAACAGCTGTGTGACGCATACGCACGGTGAGAGGCGCGTGCGCCGGCAATATGGTGACTCGCCGGGCGGTATAGCCACAGGCGATTTAGGGTTGAACTATTAATAGGAAAAAAATGTTGCCAAAATATTGGAGAGAAGTCTGCTTTTAAATAAAAAGGTTGAAATCTCTAACATTACCCAAACGGGCAAAGTGGAATATTCCAACTAAAAGGGTGTCTTACTTTTTGATTCGTACATTTTATTCGACCCTTGTTTGATTGTATCTGATGTATTAAAATATACCTATTAGAAACAATGCACCTGCCCAGGGAATCCTTCGTAACCCAACCTGGACAGACTAACCTACATAATAGTTTTATTTGCGCTTTAACTTAGTTTTGGTAAATGGATAAGTAGGTACAGTGAATACGGTAGTTGCCTAGGTAAAAGAAGAAATTCTATTTAGTCCGTCTTTCAGATAAAAAAAAAATATTAGACACGTATTTTTTACTTTATCATATTAGTCAAAAATAACTTAGAAAACACGCATTAAAGTTGGAGAATGAGGGCTCGCTACGTCACAACGCAGTATTAAATCTAGCAAGGCGTGACGTCATGCCACATTTTAACTCATGTATCGCCGTAATCTTTTGATTACGTCAAAAAAGAAAAAATACGTGTTCAATATTTTTTAATAATCTACAAGACTGACAAAAATTTTCAAACATCAAGTAGAATTAATTTATTTTAGTTGGGTCATAGATCTAAGCGATTCTGTAAGCTTACAGGTTGCTTAAAACCTCTGTAGGTTTCCAGAATGTTATCCAAGGCGTTTCTTACATTGCATGCGAACTATGTAAGTATCGATTTTATTATATAAACTCCTGAACGAACGTGCTCTATACGACTGCCGTAAAATCCGTTCAAATAGAACACGTAAAACGAAATGTTTACGACATCTCGTCATACGGAACCCTAAAAATATAAACTCACAACGATTTTCTTGTTAAAATTTTTGTAACATTGCAGAGACAAAAGCCGCCCACTGGGACGAACACTCGGCAAACGCGCAAAATGCTCTGCAAACTTTACACAGTGGGCTGGCATAGCTCCCGGCCAAAATATTGTTGAGAGGACTTCAACAGGCTCGCACTGTGCCCGATAATTTTTATAACACTCTACTGTTGAGTGGTTTCAAGTTTTAGAGCAAAATGCAATGTGTTATGATTATGAAACTTGAAATCATTTTAATCTAGTTCGTATTCTGTTTAATCGTTACATTTTAATTTAATTTTATCCTATTATGAATTTGAAATAATTTTATAGAGTCAAATTTATTTATTATCCTACTTCCTACATTAATTAAAATATTATAAACGCGAAAGTTTGTGAGGATGGATTGATGGATGGATGTTTGTTTGTTACTCTTTCACGCAAAAACTATTGAACGGATTTTGATGAATTTGGCACACAGATAGTTTATATCCTGTTTTAACACATAGCCTACTTTTTATCTCGATATTCTCAAGGAATCGAGACTTATGCGGGTGAAACCGCGGGGCGCTGCTAGTAATTAATAAGTTACTAGCGGAAGTCACGCGGTTTCACCCGCGTAGTTCCCGTTCCCGTGGGAGTATGGGGATAAAATATAGCTTATGTAACTCGCTGATAATGTAGCTATCCATTGCTGAAAGAATTTTTCAAATCGGTTCAGTAGTTTTTAAGTTTATTCGTTACATACAAAAATACAAATCTTTCCTCTTTATAATATTAGTGTTTCATCCGAGTGAAATTTCTTGTTTTTTAACATCAAATATATCTAAGACTCTCGGTAATACGGAATACACCTAGTGGAGCTTTTTATAAGTGAAAAAGTGATTCCACTGATAGAAAGCTATAAGGAATCAGTAGTTCCAGAGATAAACAGGGCCATTGAAAAAAAAAACAGTGGCACTCCGGGAGTGCCGACAGAAGTGAAAACTTGAACAATTTTATTGTGCAGGAAATACTTTTCTTTTTTGAAGTCGGTAAAAAAAAGGGAAATGTCAACATGTCGTTGTCATGTCTTGGAATGTAATTAATCCCAAAGAAAATGTATCGCGCGTTGATGTCTTTTTAATGGTCAAAAGCTGGTATCAATAACAGTGTCGCGAGTTCAATTGTTTTTTCCCATCTCAAAAATGCCCAACGCGCCTAAAGAAGTTTTCACTTCAAATAAACAACGACCGCTGGTATATGGATTGAGAAAATCTGTTTTCTTTTGTTTTATCATGTTTAGATATCGATACTCATCACATCTGTGAAGTATACCAACACAAAAAGTGACTACCTAATCTGCGTTCGCAATTTATTTGCCAAACATGTAAACAACCACGAGTTTTAGGAATAAAAACTGTAACGCCTACACATAAAGTACAGTTTGCGCTACAAATTCATATTTTTTTTACTTTTCCTTACTAGTCAGTCTAAAATCAATTTTATTCACACATATTTAAAATTGATGTTTGTTTAAGTGGAAATAACATGAATTGGAAACAAGGATTTAAATAGACCTTACACGAATTGCGGTTGATGACCCCAAAAAATACTCATTTAATTAAAACCCATCACATTTGCGAAGTTTTGCTAGCTAATTTAATATGACCCTGTATAAACCAGAACCCTTTTATAAAATTAGTTTGGATAGATAACTAGAGGCATCTTTTTCTACTAGGTTCTTACAGGGAGCGGCTTTTCATAATAATTTTAAGGGGTATATTTTAAGGCATTTGATTCACTTAATGAGAAATGTCTGTCTGTTGACCAATTACATCAAAGGAAGTGGTGAAATAGAGCGCACTGATTCAGCCAATTAATAAGGGGTCATTAATATTTAGCGATTGCCCATCAGCCCAATCCATTTAACCGATTACACTGGTGGTAATTGAATATTTTGGTACTACAACAGATACACAGAATAAATAAGTAACAGTATTATAATCTCGGCAGTGACCTTGAAATTTTACCTACGGCCGCTCGGTAGATAAACCTTCCGCGTCCGTGCGTAACTGTCGCGCACTCGATACTGTTGCGTACTCATATTGTACACGGAGATCTCGAAGCGCGTCGTTTTGTCTGTTTTCTATGAAGATAGAATACTGTACTTATTTATACTATGGCAGACGCTAGGTGATGGTTAGGTGCCTAGATAAAGTTATGAATATAATTTTTCACTGGGTGGCGAAAATTACCTACATGTTTAACACATATCTACAGTTCATTCTCCTTATTATCTCACATCAAAGCAATTATAGGTAAGTACCTACAATTTATAAATTTAATTTAAAAAAAACAGTGGCACTCCCCAGTGCTGACAAAAATGAAAACTTGAACAAGATCGCCTTGGTGGAAGAAAAATATTTGTAACGAACATTGGTCCGTAACCTTATCTAAATAATGAGCACAATCGCGTTTACAAAAACAAATACTTCCATACCTTTAATGTAAAAATACTTACATAGGACATTGATCCGTAACGTAATATAAATAAAGAGCACAATCGCGTTTACAAAAATGAGGTGTCGGTAACAGTGTCGCGAGTTCAATTGTTTTTTCCCATCTCTAAAATGCCCAACGCGCCTAAAGAAGTTTTCACTTCAAAAACTACCACCAAGCTCTCTAGGTGACTCCTAATTATAATTTTTTTAATCTTTTCTAAAGTGTCCTTTTCGGTAATTTTAAAGGTTATACCTTAATTTTACTGGTACCTAACAGACATTATAATATTATCAAAAGATAGAACAACTAATTTATTGATTATAAAAATTAAAATGCGATCATACACAATGTACAGTGAAGCTTATGGAAATATCTCCACAAACGAAGGGAGTGCCCGTGCAAACAAGAACTGTTCCCCGCTACAATCATACTTAGATTATCCTAATATCGTTTTCGGCAAGTACTGGCTGGAACTACGAAAATACATAACATTGGATTCGGTAAAGGAAAATGCGTTTTCCAACACGCGTAACATGACAACCATAGAAACGGGTTTTCTACGGGTTTTGTCGACGGAAGAATAGACAAAATGACAGATTGTGATTGTTTATCTGTCATTTTGTCTATTCTTTCGTAGACAAAACCCGTTTTTATGGTGGTCATGCTACGTGTGCTGGAGAGACTTCCTTTTCCCTTTTTCTTTCGAAATCAAAAGTATAAAATTGTATTTAATTTCCAATTTAATTTTAATTTTAATTTTTGTAAGTCGATTTTTTGAAAATTTGTAATTGAATTATTTTTATTTGACATTTTTAATTTGATAATTTAGACAATTCTTGATTTAGTACTTATTTTTTCTGACATTGGAATTTAATTATTTTGTTAAATTAGAATCATTGTTATTGTCACAAAATTTGCATGCCGAATTTAGTTTGCGGAATATGAAGAACTATTGTGTATGTGTTATAAAATCTGTAAAATACTATATTTCAGGCAAATAAATTAATCTATCTATCTATCTAAAGCTGAAAATCAGAACATTTTGAACGTCAAAATTACATAAGACAGTCCTCCAAAAACGCCCACCCTTCACCACTTCCTAGTGCTTTAGCTGGGAAGAAGTGGCGCAACAAACTCCCCAGCAGCAACTTTTTTTTTTTAAAGCTGTTTTTGGATCCATATGGTACCTTCGATGTTTTTCTTGAAATTAAATGAAATTGTTTATTCTGTAAATAGGATATCGGAATCACTTCTAAACACGTCATTAAAACTAAGCTAGATGAGTTCGGCGTTTCCTATCTGACTACTCTGAGAAGAAAGGCCGAAACAAACTCAGAGGTCGCAGTCTCTTTTAAAGTCCAGACATAATCTTGGTCAGGCCATATGAGGACCATGTAGATTAGTGTCTGAAATGGTTTTTATAGCACGTATACTACTATAAGATGATTAACTATACTATAGTTAATCATCTTAGAAAATGAGGTACTTAATACATAATGTAGAAAATAATATTCAAACAAGAATATTTTAGCTTCTATTGTGACTACCAGAACAGACTGGAGACATAACAATGGAAGCAATTTGCTTCTGGTTAGTGCATTCACGACCTATTCAATTTATTATCATATTAAAGAGGTTTTCTACTTATACAGCGTGTATCTGAAAGGTGTGGTCAAATTTAAGGTAAAAAACTTTCTCCACGGGGCCTCAGACCAAATAAAAAATCAAGACATAGCGCTGCGAACAATACAGTGAAGCTTGCCAAAACTACACCTCCGCTCTGTGCATACACGCTCACACGCACACATTTACAATGAAACTACACCTCACTAAGTGCACACTTGTTTACGAAACCGGCTTCACTTCGCTGTTGACAGCGCTGTGTCTTGGTTTTTTAATTGGTCTGAGAATAGGACCAACATCGTAACCGCGAAAAAATTATCAGCCATCCCATTTGGGTCAAGTAGGTATTGAAGTTTTGTATGGAATAGTTGATATTTTTTTCGTGATTACAATGTTGGTCCTATGGAGAAAGTTCTTTTGAACACATCTTTCTGAAACGTGCTGTATGTACACTTTCAAAGCTATATGCTACCTCATTTACCGTGATACAAATTAAAAGCAATAGACATTAATCAATTGATATCAAAAACTTGATGATGCAACTCAAGATTTTAATATTTATTGCCGATTCTTATCGTAAAATTGATTTTAACAATCCAATTAGTAGAAATATAAAATGAAACCAGTTGCCGGCAGTAATCAAGAATTCAATTAATTGAATCTCTAATTTTTGTTAATCAATTTAATTACTCCTATTATAACTACAAATATATTGGTCTAAAGGTGGATTTTCTTAACCGTTTCTATTTTAATATGATGTGTGAAATTGCTACCTGATTAATCAATGTAATCAATAACATAATTTAATATTCGTTGTCTAACGCCTTCTTAATTAATATTTTGGGAAATTAATTTAACGAGTAATTTATTTGAATTATTTTTATCCTAGTTAGGAAGTCCAAATTTGATTTGATTTCTTTTTAATTCAACTGTCTACACGTGATCAAATCAATTAACAAATTATAATTAATTCTGGGTTAAAACCAGCTAGACTTGAGTGTAGAGTTTGGCAATAAATGTAAAAGCAAAAGGAATCACGAGTTCATTCGCAATATTCGCTTATGTGAGAAAACAGCTGCCAATAATATGATAATTGAAAAACTTAAGAAACCATAATAAAATTATAACCCGAAAAAAATATTATGCTAGATCTCCTAGCAAAATCATTTTTATTTTATTATAAAATTATTCTCTCCTAGATACACTACACGAAGAAACAACTCAACCTAGCGTATCTAATCGCGATTATTTCATACTCCATGGTTCTATGGCGTCAGTGATCACCCCCATGAATACATGATCAGGTGGTCCCGGCTCGGCGGCGCGGGAAATACCTCATCTATATGCAAGGGTCAAACAGTTATAATATTTGCAAAAATATACGCCTACAACCCCACGAGGCTACGACCTAGTCAGCATTGTTTTTTTATATTTTATTCTGCTACGCTTAGCAAGATTTTTATCTTTAATGTTAAAGCAATTTAATTAAATTCGTTTGTCGTGTAGCTGTGTCGTGACTGCAAGCATTTTTACAGATGACTTTGCATACAAATTTACACCCTGTAGAAGAGCTAAGACCCAGACAGTCACAGAACCATAGCTTAGCAGACCTTTCAAAAGCATTTGATATTGTTTTACATAGTCAAAGTTAAATATTAACTAAAGTAGGTTTAAAGCTGTTGTACCTATTACACAAATTGGGTACGTAATCTTTTACACTATCAACTTATCTTTATTAAAAACCTAAATACCAGGTAAGTACAGGATGCAGACGCGCAGTCAAAAGAATAAGCTTCCTCAAGGCAGTGTGCTGGGACCAAAGTTTTCAAATTAACCCTAACAAAGATTTTGGCATGAAATGCAACTAACGCTTCAGTATTTAGAAAAATATAATAAAAAAACACCGATTCCGGGAGCGCATAACCAACTGATGTTATAACATAAAAACCGCAAATAAAACCAATTTTATTAGCAACACAATACATTTAATCTAAAAATCACGTATAAATCTGTTAACCAAAATATCCTACTTCATTATACCAACAATCGAACCCCATGGATCGAGAACAAAGCTAATAATTAGATCGACCGTTTTTGCCAGATTTTACGTAAAACTGTACTCGACACAAAGGAAACCCAATACCGACGTCAAAAAATCACTGTAATTTCGCACTTGGGACCGCCCCACACCAGAAAACTTAATCAGGATGAAGGGAGTTACATTTCTGTTTCCGATACGATATACTATAGCGTTTGAACACAGATTATCCAATCAGTTAAGATAAAGGACACGCTTTTTTTACTTGGCAGACATCTTGTTTAGAATTAACCGCCAAAATATGACAGTTGTATTTTGACATTTGCGTAACAGGAATAGAGTTGTGTTTTGTTTTTCTAGATGCATTCAAAGGAACCATTTCTAAACTTATCTATTCACGGGCATGTCGTATGCAGGAGAGGCGCGCGTGGCGGTCACGTGATCGAGATTAGGCGGCGCATTCATGTCGCGCGCACAAAAGCGTGGGTCGCGGGCGAGACGTCAATTGTGTGCGGATTGGGGGAGGAAATTCGCCTAAGTTCGGTCGGATTTGAATTATAAATGCGAAATTCTACACTATTTGCATATCCCACGGGTGTAGGACGTGTTTTTTTACGATTAGAACGACACCAATTTCTGTCACATCAATAATTTTGAATAAATTATAATAATAAATCAAGTTATAAATCGTAAATCTAGAATTTCTATATGTAATTGCCATTAATATAGATATCATATAGCTGTCAATATTTAGTAGTTTATTGGATAATTAATAAAATATCTAATGATTGGCAAAACAACTTGTAGATCCTGTTGTCTATGGCTTATAAATATCTATTTTTTTATCGCATAAAATGCGAGTCCATCTAACTAGTTTATATTGAATTAATGATACAGCTGACTTGGCATTTAACCTTTCCAGATTAAATATAGCATCATTAGGTAGCTGAGACAGACTGGACGCAGAAGGCGGAGGACAGTGTGCAGTGGCGCAGCCTGGTAGAAGCCTATGTCCAATAAAATTTTGACAAAATTCCAAAAAAATCACCAAGTAAATTACCTTCTAGAATTAGGTAGCTACCTCACTACCTACTAGTACACTGAGAACAATTAAGTAAAAAGAAGAAAATGTAAACAAATTAATGTTTATAATCCTGCCGACAAACGTCAATCATCACATTCATCACCCATAACAACACGACGCAATCAAATTCTAAAATTCCACCCACTTATTGAAAAATGACAACTGAAAGTATCATCAAACAGTGTCGGTAAACAGAGTTAAAAACAAACGACGAGTAAACAAAGACGACACCAGTGCGCAAACACTTGCTACCATCGGTATATCAATATAGGAACACGTTGATGTCAGTAGTACCGAGGGAGGACAAATAAATCAGAATAGATCGCGTTCTGGGGCGGGGTCCCGAGAGACCTGAAGTAGCTGGAGTTACGATCGCGAGGAGATGGTAATAAAAGTCTTTCGATTCAGAGGTCGTTGTGTTGACAGTTGGTACTTGGTATGGTCAAACAGTCTTATAGCCTTTGTCCGAACCCTAAGTGACTCTTCATCCGGCAACTCAGTTGAGGCTGGTGCAAAATTAAGAAAATGATTAGAAATAAAATATAGAGGTGGCAGGACGAACTGGACAGGTTCCGTCAAAACTGGAAGGAGGATGTACGGGCTCGGGAAAGATGGAAGGAGTTGAGGTAGGCCTTTACCCAGATATGGAAATGTCCCACTCTGTCTCTTTTATTTTTATTTATTAAAAGCGTACGGCAGTATATACATTTTACATTAATTAATAAAAGTTATACGTACATAGGTTATAGGAACTTCTAGACGTTTTTAAGTATAGCCCAAATATAACTTGGAGGATCGTCACACATATGTTTAAGAGATTCCTCTTCATGAAGATCTGATCACTGAAAGCTTGAACCCTGCTCCCGATGCCAGGGATTATACAGTTTATTGCGATATCAAACTTTATATAGATAATTAATTTAACTTGTTAAGTGGCTATATCTGAGAAGACTACGACGTGATTCAGTCATTCTTTGGGAAATATCATAAATTGGAAGTGTGATATTCACCACGTATAGGAAGTATTCGAGTTTTTAGTTAAATTAAACAACAATACAACAGCAGAGATCACACGTCTGCATCGTTCGGGCACCAGGAAGCAAGTGACCACTCTGCGGGTCTGCGCAACTGCGCTAATTTATTATGTCGCTATGCTACAGGAAGATATAGATTTCAAGGAACCCAAAGTGTTGTTTGGGCTCCTTGAAATCCGACACTTTTGGTGGAATTAAGTATAACTGAACTATACGACAAATAAAGTGTTCAACAGCAGAAATCACACGTCTGCATCATTCGGGCGCCAGGAAGCAAGTGACTTGGTGACCACTCTGCGGGCCTGCGCAACTTGCGCAAATTTATTATGTCGCCATGCTACAGGAAGATATAGATTTCAAGGAACCCGAAGAGTTCTTTGGGCTCCTTGAAATCCAACGTTTCTTGGTGGAACTAAGTATAACTGAACGTAACCACAAATAAACATGCCATATCCATTCCAATTCCCTCGCTTTTGGTTCTACGGTGAATGTGCGCTCTCGTGGGACAGAGGACGCATATTGCACTCATTTCATTATGTACACACGACAGCCGCGATCTGGGGACAATCTATGTAATGTCCACAACTCGAATGGACTGGTGATAGTATTTATAATAATGTGTGAACTGAAAAAATATTATGTTTTTAAACTTTTTGGTTGTTCGATGGAATCTCGAATACAACTAACAGCAGTTTATTTATTTTGCAATTTTTATTTTTGATGAAACTGGCTCATTTTATAACAGAGTCAATCAAACGGTTAAGCACAACCTATTAAAAAGGATTTCTGGCCCTCTTACAAGTTACAGACCTAATCTATTCTATCAAACACGATAGAATAGATCTATCGTTCTTAATATTTGTGTAAGTCTGTTTTAGGCTTAAGTCAAAGTTGTTTTTTTTTTGTTATTTTATTTTGTTTTTCTTAATTATTTTTTTTGTTTATGATTTTGTTTTGTTTTCTTTAATATTTTCATCTTATGTAAATTAAGAAGGTTGCTTTGTTTTATGTGAATGTCGTGTACACCTGTAATTGGTATATATATATGGGCCCATACCTGATAACTTTTAATATTTAATGTATAATAATTATATCTATATGCTGTTGGCGTACCTATTTTAAATAAATAAATGAATAAACATGTTTTTCGTGGACTTCCATTACCTAGGTAATTCATAAACTAAACAATATTCATTTGTGTGAGTGTATTTTAAAATATTGTACCGTGTATTCTCTTAACCTATTATTTATATTAAAATTGCTACTTTCCGAAAAAGCACTGTTCTACTGGAAAATCTGTGCGTCTACAATTAACAACCCAGTAGATAAGCACACAAACCCCAAACTACTTAATATTTACTGAATAAAATGAATTGTACCGAAATGAAATGTGACCGTCGCTTGGGAGTGCCTCCTGAGCCAACTAGCCTTGTTAATCGTAACTAGTTTAGTTAAGGGTACCCACCCTTGCTGCCGACCTACCCTGGTGACAGACGACACCTTGCCATGGTAGCCATTGTAGTCAAATGTTTTGACAGCGCGTGTTAGCTTTCAAATTAGTTGACATATTTTGATGTTTAAAAGCAGACATCAAAATATCTCGAATCAACTAATTTTTTTTCATCACTGTCAGATATTTGTGGTTCCAGTGGGATGACACATATTCTTGCGATATGAGCGGGCGCGGCACTGAATGCGATATAGAAGATAACTTGAAACATTTTACTGTCAGGTTTTTATGCTGCCAAAGTGATGTCAGATATTTTTGATTACGACGAGGTTTCACTTTCTTCTGAATTGAACTGAATAGGCAGATATTTATAAAACAAGACGTCCTAATTTTATGCATTCTGAGAGGTGGCACATCTTTATGAAGCCGATGCGGTATCCTTTATTTTGGCGTCGCGTCGCTTCATCACAAACAAAATAAACACACACACATATTTGTGCCCCTACTTGCCTCGCCTTCCACTGATGATGAGATATTATTGCCGAACTGACCACAGTAATATATTTTACGCTCGTGACTGTACCCTACCTAAGTACTGTCTTCAAATTATTATTTTTCTTTTGTTTCACTGTTTGGTCTAAAACTCTTACTTCCAACAGAACAAGATACTTATGCCTACCATTTCTACCATTTGCCACCAAAAGATAACAGATATCCCAATGAATCTTCACCATATTTACTCATCGGCGCGCACTTATGATAAAGGGTGTAATGTATTATTTACAGCGGGGTGTTCGGCGGGAGGGGTGGGGGCGAGGGCTTGTTCGTTACCCGGTTCACTGGGCCATAATAACTTCAGGGAATACCTGGCTCTGAGCTACTAACACCCGTCGGCAGGTTGTACGAATGGTTGTGGTGCGACTTTTGAATTGTAATCATAACTCTTTTAGTGTGTAAAAAAAGTTATTTTATGATTACTACTAAGCCACCAATATTTACCTACTAAAATTTTGTAGGCAATATTAATAAATTTATGAAAAACTACCCACACTTAAATTCGATAAAGTTGGTAAATCTGAAGGTTCCAAGAGAAAAAGATATAAAAAGATTTACAATGAAAATCAGGTAGGTAATTGGTTTTATAGTTAAGCAATTTATTTCAATAGGTAATCAACCATCTTAAATGTACAATAAAATAAAATAATCGAATTTGACAATCGCGACTCCACGTGAATTTTTTTAGAGCCGGAGGCGCGCATGCCGGCACAAACTCGATGTGTTTTATATGGAATTTTTCACTTTTTGTATGAAAAATAAAAAAAATGTCACCTACATGTTGAGTGTAAGGGTTTTATTATAGTGGGGGTCGAAATTTTCATTATTTTTGTGATTGGACACACCATTTTCGGGATATAAGCAAAAGAAAAAAATTACGGTACGGTTTTTATTGCACTTGAAGTCGAGGAATTGGGTGTGAATTTAAAGTTCATGACAACCAATTTTATTCCACACATTTTTAATCGCGATTGAAAATAGTTAGATTTAGTTAGAAAATCTAAATTTTTGGTGAAAAACATCAAATTCAGAATAGCAAAATTGCCATTTTCACTAAATTAATACTCAGTGCCATCTTAGTGCTGTCAAACTAAAATATAATTTTCAGAATGGGAAATCGTCGTTTGACAGGAATAAACAAAGTTTTGGTGATTTTTAATCTAGTTTAGAGGTATTTGTGACAAGAAAATCGGCACAAATGTCGCACCCTCTTATTCCGTACATTTATTAATATGTTATAATTTTGTCGCCACATCCATCACGCTCGCTAGGACACATGTCGCGATTACAGCTCTCTGCTCACCTCCCATTCCTTCGCTTATCATAATTCATTCTCATTCACCGCCGCTGAACTTTTATTATGTTGCCTTTCAATCTTGAAGCTAAAAATGTTTTGCCTAATCGAGTGATTTTAAAGGGAAAATCGGAATGTAAGTCAATGGTACTGATTCCCTTGTTCACAAACTAAACTAAATTTAAGTTCAGTGCATCTTTTTCTTTCTATTTCATTAAGAAAAGGACAGAAGACAAATTTTAGTTTAGTCCTGTCAAATTAATCAGCGTTTGACGTAAATTGACGTAATTTTAGTAGGCAAGTTTTTAATCACGTCTAAACTTGTAAGGAGTAGTGACAGGCGCTGGTTAATTTGACAGGACTAAACTAAAATTTATCTTCTGTCCTTTTCTTAATAAAATAGAAAGAAAAAGATGCACTGAACTTAAATTTAGTTTAGTTTGTGAACAAGGGAATCAGCACCAATGAAGATTATTGACTGAAATTATTGTGTTTTTTTATGGACATGCTCTCATATTTGCACCAACTTGTTTACTCTATGCCACTACCTAGAAGCTATTATAATCACTATGACATGGTTATCATCAGCATGTTCAGGGATCAAAATATAATGAGCAGTTAAGCAAGCAAGCCAAAGCTGCAAGCTTCTCAGGTTACTTTGCAAGCCTTCGTAAATAAATACACACACAGCCATTAAGTGAGGATTCTTTCGCGGGAGATCTAGCCCTGTCATCGAAGACCTGGATTCTTTTTTTTTAAGTTGTTGTTTACCAGTTATAACCCGTATTTCTTGACTTCAAGTCGAATTTCTTAACTCAAGTCAGAGGCCCATGAGCGGCATAAAAACTAACAGCAATTTAGTCACCAACTACACGAAAAAAAAGAAAAAGTTGTCAGTATTCACCTACGCCAACGCCTAATTATGGATTTGGCACAAGATCTATTCCCAAATCAAAACGAAATCTAATCAATCATTAACAATTAACGCTAAACCCGAGCCTACACGAGTAACATTAACAATTACCGTCATGTTAACACTGTTATTTCTCGTATTGTTATTTATTCAGCTAGGTCTGTGTAAACCACAGGTTTTCGACGAACGCTGTGCGTGACGGCAGACGCGGCCGACGTGTCGCGTGCACGCCACTCAGTGTAGCCCTGGCCTTAGGGACTGATAGCAGAAGAAATACTAAGCAGTTCTGTAATAATTTGAGGCTAGATAAAATAAACATTAGGTAGATAGTTACCTACATCTAACCTTACCTAAGAAAACGAGGAACAAAAATATGTTTATTGTTTTGGAAAATAAACCACGTCTGTTTTTATGACCTTCTTGAGATAAATATTCATAATTATTATCAACCAGCTGCGCCCCGCCATTTCACCCGCATAAGTCTGGATCCCGTGGAAATGTCGGGATAAAAAGTAGCCTATGCCTTAACCCAGGTCATGATCTACCCGCAGGAGGAGACGCCCTGGGCGTCGGGAATCACAGGCAGCTTTCCGGCCACCGTAGGCGCGGGCTTGCGGACGGTGAGCTATGGGTAGCTCGCCGTCCGATAAGGACCAAGCCCGGGTCGATGGCGCGTTGTGTTCCACGCGCGCCTCAAAGAGATGTCAGCAGAATTGACGGGGTCCGCTAGGGCCAATGCCTGCCGGGGCTGCGAATATGGGCCGATAGGGATATCGTGGCCCCCCGGCAACATGGCAACCGAAGGAACACGGGTGGGTTTTAATCAGTAAGAGACACGCCCTCCCGCTCCACCCAGAGCGGGAGAAGTTATTTGATAATTTCCAGCCCAAAAAAAAAAGTTCATGATCTACCCATGTGCCATATTTCATCCAAATCTGTTCACATTTTATAATATTAGTTAGGACAGGATGCTTCACGGTCTAGATTATGAACCAAACTGGACCTTTAGTCTGACTGCTGAGTGCTGAGAAAAATTTCACTGAATTGATGTTGCAACAGAAAGCCGATGGGGCCGAAAGGTTCTGGAGTCGCGACCTCGTACCGGAAGACGCAGCGTTGGAAGGTTGGCAGGAATCCGCTGGATGCGAGAAGTAACAGAACCGGTCGAAGTGACGGTTCTTGGGGGAGGCCTATGTCCAGCAGTGGACGTCTTTCGGCTGAAATGATGATGAAGTTGCAAAACGGTGATTTTGTAGTTGGTCTTTATTTATTAGCCCGAGCCATCAGAATACACTGGCTTCTAAGTTCATCCCATCGTTGTCAACATAAGTAAGTAAAAAACCATCTGCTCATAGGTACTATTAGGATAGATTACAATGTGGTTATCCGGAATTAAGAGCGTTTATTCTGAAAGTGGGCAACGTCGCAAATAGATGTTAAATATTTCGCTGTTTTAATTAATTTGGCAATATTACTGTATGGAAATAAGAAATGTGACTAACTAGCGAACTAGAATATTAATAATGAATTGCATTTATAACACTGAATTTGATGTTGTAACCATTTTGGTTTTAGGTGTAAAAAAGGCATTTGGAAAGTTTCCAAATACTTTATTTACATCTAAAACTAAATATTAATGATTGCATTTCATAATCAATATTTTAGTTCGCTAGTTAGCCACATTTCATATTTCCATAGGTACAGACGCCAGCACATCAGGCTACTACAATCTGTCAAATTTATTTAATAGATTTTCAACTTTATCTATGAAGTTTAAGGTTAAAAGTTGATTGGGAAAATTTGACAGTTTCGGGTAGCTTGATGTGCTGGCGTCTGTACAGTAAATATTGCCAAATTAATTAAAACAGGTAAATATTTGCGACGTTGCCAACTTTTAGGATAAACAGTCTTAAGTAGGGAGACGAAAGCTGACATATCGCCGAGATTCCTTAAATCAAGTTAAATCTATGTTACGTGTATTAGCGAAAACTTAAAGTATGTAAGTACGGTATTAACAACATACTTTTCCTATCATCCCAATGAATTTGCTAACGCTACCCAACCCACCTTCACGACAGTACACAAGGCAGCTGCCAGACGCCCGTCAACGTCAGCGGCGCGCGAATCAGTGGTTAGCATGGCGTGCGGGCGCCGATCGATATCTACCCTCCAACTCACCTGATATCAGCTAACTCGGGAAATCTATCTCAACTGGGTACGGTTGTGGTCGACACGTGTTTTTTAGCATGACACGTAAGCTTCTGTACTTTGGCTTGCCCACAGAACATATAACTATATCTATAAGTTGTCCACTCTGAAATGACGCGCCCCACTACCACATTAAGCAACGTGCAGACTAGCGCGACACAACTCTTAAGGTGGTCTCACCGGCGGGCGAGGCGAGGCGTGGGCGAAAATTTAAATTTGTATGGCAAAATTTCTAACTACGCCCTGCCCATCTTTGGTATAAAGGATGCGCGAGGATGTGTGAGGCGAGAATTGAAATATGTAGTACAATATTGAACTTTATTGCTGTAAGAATAGAGTATTTATTTACATTGTACAACGGATATACAAATCTCGCACCGGCCATCGAGACCCGCATGGTCTCTCTCCGTCAAGTGCTGACTCGCGATGCCTCGCGCTGGCACGCGCCGCCGCCGGCTCGCTCCGACCATCGCGAGACATCACTGCATTACTCTCGACTGCCCGGCGCGCCAGACACGGCTGGCCGAGTGGCGCGTGATAGCGCGAGCCGGCGCGTGACATCGCGAGCCGGTGCGAGGCAGCGCTGGCCATCGCGAGACGGCGCGGTATAGCGCTGAACATCTTTCGGTGTAAAAGGGTAAGCGTGATTTCAATTCTCGCGGTATAAAACCAACAATACAATTTCCAAGAAAACTTCACGGTAGAACCATTACCTGTGTCACGTCGCGCCGTTGTGTCGCGCTAGTCTGTACGAAGCTTTACCGTGTAGGTATATAGGTATGTAATTTGCAGTAGTGGGGCGCGTCATTTCACACTGGACAAGCCTACAGGTGTATAAGGGTCATGGACGCCCAAACTGTTACCATGAATTATTTTATTAGACCTTCTAGCGTAGGAATTTTTCGTCGGTTAGATAGGTATAGATTTTTTTTAAAGCGAGCCTTAACCCCGGGTTCACTCTCTTGCGAGTGCGCCTCGTGGAAACTCTTGCACGAGCCGCGGCAAACGGAGGTTAAACGAGTGCTACCCATCCACACTCTCGTTTTATTCAGTTGCTCGCCACGCCTCGCGCCTCGCGTCCTTTGACTCCGGTCAAAAAACCGACACCGAATGGAGCGCGCGCGAGGCGAGGCGAGAGACAACGAGAGGAGGCGCCATCCACACTATCGCGCTCGCTTCACCTCGTCTTGCCTCCTGGAGAGTGAGGACCCGGGGTTAGATACAATAGTCGCATATGATGTGTAACATCTGACCTCTCATCTTGGTAATAGTAGGTAATAAGCAACATTAAAGGGGCGGGGTCATCAAGGTCATTTCTGACGGCTAACTCCACGCGCGCTCATTGGTCAAATCAAATAGCGCGCGCTTCCCCGGCTTCCTGTTACACGCTTCCGTCCCTTTTCACGAAATTACTCTCACAGCTTTTTAACCGACTTCCAAAAAGGAGGAGGTTATATGTTCGACGCGTATGTTTGTTTTTTTTTTTTTTTTTTATGTATGTCCACCGATTTCTCCGTCATTTGTGGACCGATTTTGAAAATTATTTTTTTGTTTGAAAGGGTATGCTCCCAAATTGGTCCCATATCAATTTTATTAACTTTGCTTGGGTAGTTTTTGAGTTAGCTACAAAATACGTATTTTTTTCCCACTTAATATGTAGATGATATGATAAGTTCCTGTCACTGGTAGCAGGTAGTGGTATTCGAATGTGTGTGGGGTAGGTACCACAACTAAAAAGTGAAAAATAAAAACTTTTTACAAAAAAAAACAACCGACTTCCAAAAAAAAAACACTAGAAAGTGAAAAATAACTTTAATTTCGGAAGTCGGTGGCAAAAAACGAAAACACAAAACCCAAGACACCGACTTCCGAAATTAAAGTTATTTTTCACTTTGTAGTGTTTTTTTTTTGGAAGTCGGTTGTTTTTTTTTTGTTAGGGTATATATTGTTCAGTGCAAAGATTGCAGGAAATCGAGAGGAAATCTGTTACACATCAAAAATAGCAGCGTTTTACCTTCAAACAAAACGCTTGTTGTGTCCGGAGACTCATTCGGGGTCATATAAACATAATTTGAGTCTAGCATCTTCCGTTTTCGTGTCACATTTATATAGGTATATGCAACTGTCTCCTTGACAACACGATGATGACGTATTTCCGCCCGCGTTCACCAGGTGCCCGCAGCGCGCCAAATCGTTCATTGTGGCCTCAAAACCTTAAAACTTGAGAAACCAATTAAACCAGGCAGTTTTTAAAATTATGACCCCGAATGAGTCTCCGGACACAACAAGCGTTTTGTTTGAAGGTAAAACGCTGCTATTGTGTCCTTCGGCCTCATTCGGGGTCATATAAACATAATTTGAGGCTTTGTTTGTTATCGCCTGGTGAACGGGACGCCAATGTGTTGTAAAAGAAATAAGTAAAATTAACTCAATAAATTATTGAAACCATAAACACAAAATTTTACGATTGCATTGGAATAAATTAGTAATACTTTTAATATGTTAAGAGAAATGACTGAACAAAGTACCTAACAATTCCATACAGTAAAAACAGAGCATTTTATACGTACCTCGAATCCATCATCATGTGATATCTTCGCATAAACTTACCATAATCATGTAAAAGTTATTATTATTCATCGATACATCATAATCACATAATTCAAACATTCTGTAGGATCATCATCATCACAAAATAATATTATTCTATTTAATCAAAGGTATTTAATTAATTGGCTGAAACAGATGAACCAACGAGCTTCCCTGCGCTGGAATCACTTCCTTCCTGTAATGTTTTTTGAAGGTATTACCGGATCTCCAATTAGCTCGTGCCATTATCTCATCAAGTGGTTCGTTATCCAACCAACTTCGTGAAGCAACTGCAGAACGAAAACTACCTGGAGTAGCCTCAATTCCTGCTTCCTTCAAAATCGTCTTAACCCAACCTGCCAAAATAGTTCTAGTAGCTGGCTTAGCTTTTCCACATACAGTGATAAATAGTCTATCGCTAGAACAAAGCAATCGACGCGGTTTGCCAATTTCTATAAGCTTTTTAAGCCAAAGTACCGGGTCAAGCGCCGCATTTTCAAGATTCCCTAACAACTTCCAGCCTGACTGTACGTGAGTTTCAGAATCAGTTTTCGAACCAAAATGCGGCCAAAACATAATGCTATTTTCACCTACTATACACCTGTCTGGCGAGACACTAAGTAATGTTAAATCGTGTATCCTACGCCCTGAACATAACAACAGTAAAACTGCACAAACTCTTGAAATTTCAAAAGGACTTTGATTTTGAAGAGGTCTATTGCCCAACCACCCTTCTAGAGATTGAGGATCCCAAACAGGGGGTGGACACTTTTTAGGTTGTTGTAACGCTATAGCTTTAATCATTTGCTTAACCAAAATGTTTGAACTTAAACGGGCCTCACTCTTTGTATTACATAAAGTGGATACAACCGATTTATGAAGTAAAATAGTACGATAGGATAACTTTTCTTTTAGGTGCAAATCCGCTAAATATCGAGCCAAATCACTACCTGAAGGGTCTGAGAAATTTATACCAAACGTGAAACACCAATTCCACCATCTCTGCCATGCTGGCCTATATGTATTTAAAGTAGACGACCTCCAACCTTCTTTCAGTAGACACTTTTGTTCTTCGGACCAGCCACCTAAGGATTCAGACCACCCCCACATCTCCATACTTCTAAGACCAACTCCTTCACTCGAGGTGGGGGCTGCCCGGTCCTCGTATCTACTAGCACTTTCGATAACCTGTGAATCGTGAACGGAGGCGCGAGCGCTCTGGCCTTCAAGTCTGCTCTCCAGAATGCTCTGATCCACTTCGGTGCAACTATCAGGAATACACCTCGAGCCTGATTTAGATGCATCAGGACCCGGGGTATCAAGCTCGGAGGAGGAAAGACCCAAGCCAGACGGAAATCCCATCTGAATGCGAACGCGTTGTGTCTCCATGCTCGCTGATCTCTTTGATCTAGAGTTACATAACAAGGTACTACGTGGGCTGTGCTGGAGGCAAAAAGATCTGTCTGTGGAACACCCCACTTTGCAAAGACAATACTGGTGAATTCGGGGAGTAGATGCCATTCTTGTAATATCGAGTGACGCGACAGACCGTCTGCGACATTGTTGTACTTGCCTGGAATGTGATGGGGGATTACATGAATGTCGTACTTCTGAAGTATGTGAAAAATTTGATATATTAACTTCATCAAGATCCGCGACTTGTTTCCCCCCTCCTTCCGCAAGTACGCTACAACCGCCTTGTTGTCGCACTGTAGAAGCAGAGATGTGTGGCTCAGAGACGGAGCGAATTCTATCAAACATTTTAGAATAGTTAACATCTCCTTGTGATTCGAATGAAGCCGCTCTTCTTCTTTTGTCCACTTGCCCGATAGATGAAGACCATTTAACTCCGCCCCCCAACCTGTATCTGCTGCGTCTGTTGTCAAAAAATTTTTTACTACTGGTGGATGAAGCCTGGATTTCTCTACACAATGAACCTTCCACCAATTTAATTCTGCTAGTACCTCCACAGGTAAGGGATAAGTCGACTGACATGGCATTTTTAGGACCAAGTTGCAATAAGCCAGTAGGTGCCGAAAATTCAAACGACCCATTGGAACTACCAGACGAGCAAAATTCAGTACGCCTATGATACTCTGTATTTCTCGAAGAGACGCCTTCTTCCGCCAGAGCAATTTTGACAAAACGACTTGTATGTGCTGAATTTTGTTTTCTGGTAAAAATTTTTGATTTTGCCACGGATTCCACATCAAACCCAAATACTCTATTATTTTTCGAGGGATGAGAATCGATTTCTCCCTGTTCACCTGCCAACCCAGCTGGCTGAGAGTTTGAAGAACAATGTTGACGTGTTTATAAGTGTCATTCTGTCCTGTGCTACTAGGAGATAATCGTCGAGGAAAACCACTACTCGAATGCCTAGATTCCTGAAAATCTCGGCGGTCCAGTTGGTCAACGATGCAAATACTTTGGGTGCTGTCGCCAGGCCAAACGGCAAACAGGTCATTTGCAGTAACCGATTTCGATACAATAGACGGAGAAAACAACGGTGAGAGGGTGCTACATTTACGTGGTTGTAGGCTTGCCTGAGGTCTATTTTGACCATCCAATCCCGCTCCTGAATAAAATCGGGAACTCGATTCACCGAAATCAAACGAAATTTGCTTATGTTCAAATAATTGTTTAAGCTTTTTAAATTGAAAATGGGACGGTAAGTTCCGCCGCTTTTGGGAATCAGAAAGAAATTTGATATAAAACTCGGAGTCAGGGTTATTCTAAAATTCTCTGTGTCAACAAATTTTGAATGACTCTGTCCATCTCGGGGGATGGTAGAGTAAGATTGCAACGTTTCACCTGCCTTGGCGGGACCAGAGGCGGTTTCCTTTGAAATGGAATGCGATAACCCTTCACTATTTTTATTAATGGTTCTGGTGCCCCCAGTCTCTTCCACTCCGTAACATGATTTTGTAAGCACCCCCCCCAAAAATCTTGATCTGAGTCAGAACTTTTTATTGAATTTAGCCGAGCCCTTACCCCGTTGTGTATTGTTTTGCGGTTCATTTTTCCGGAAACTATAGGGCTGATAGAAGCGTTGTCCAGCCAGTTGTGCTCTCGGTTGAGGACGAAAAAATTTTGGATTGTTAATAAACGGGTTCATTGCATGATAATTATTATAAAAGGCTCCTGCACTCTGAGGAGGAGGAAATCTATAGTTCATCGTCAGTGCCGAAGGGCGACTGGACGATTGATATCCACTAGGTCCAGGGTACGCCGCCTGGGGTCTAGGGGTTTCTTTTCTTGCCCAGAAAAATTAATTTTATTTGCATAAAAAATTTTGTTAACTCCGCCATTATTCTTAATAAATTCACTAAAAGGTACTTTATCAAACAAAAATTCACTAGACGGCGGTATTTTCTTTAAACATGGCTTAAATGATTTATCTCTTAATTGCTTAATGAACACTTCGCGTCTTTGTTCAATTATATCGGCCCTACGGCCACAAACTAGTTGCAAACAATCACGTGAAATCTTTTGAAAATCACCGGAAAAAACCTCTTTTAATTTTAATGCCAATTGTTCTGGGTCCATGCTACCCGTATCCTTAGCCCAGTCCACTATCTGTCGAAAACCCTGTTGCATAGCGTCGCTTTGCATTACCAGTGTGCGAGTTACAGAGCCAAGAAATTTATCCGCTGAGGGTAGATGGGTAACTTTTTCTAAAGATTTGATTTCATCGTTTACTTCAAGGTCAACATATCCAGGACGAGCATTATAGACTTTTTGTGATTCCACATATCGAACATTATTCCAGTTTTCATTATTAAAATATTGAATTGAATTAAGCAAATCTAACTGATTAGATGGAGTTGCTGTGACAGCTGGCTCCTTTAATTGCGTTGCCAAATCAAAATCAAATGATTGAACTGGTACAGGGTCTGAGACGTGTTCCTGTGCAGTTTCGTAATTATCACCATTGTATATCGGATTATCACAATCATCATTTTCATTTTCATAATACATATTATGAGGGTAGTAATATAAATTTTTCAAATCACTGACCTGCTTCGCAAGCTTTTTGATTACCTTGCTTTGTCCTCGATGACGCTTACTTTTCTTCTTCTTACTCACCTTCTTCCTCTTTCGGGATTTATCTACCTGATCAACCTCTAGATCCGACGGTGATGATTCAGAGGAACTTAAGGAACTTGACGAATTCGATGACGAATCAGATTCTTTACGGTTACGCGCCTGTACTCTATCCGCCATCGTAAGAAAATCTATTTTCTAAACTATTTTATTATATTATTCTTTAAACTATCACTTTTCAATCTATTCACTTTTTTGTGAAACAATCTTTAATATTTTATATTTTTTAAGCATATACCGAACGCTAACAGCGTTAACAAAAAATAAACGAATTAAAACTATAATTTTCTAAGAATTCAATTAGAATATCGAACGCTAACAACTTTTAAATTTAGATGTGAACCGTCCGAAAACAGGACGCCAATGGTCGATTTGGCGCGCTGCGGCCACCTGGTGAACGCGGGCGGAAATACGTCATCATCGTGTTGTCAAGGAGACAGTTGCATATACCTATATAAATGTGACACGAAAACGGAAGATGCTAGACTCAAATTATGTTTATATGACCCCGAATGAGGCCGAAGGACACAATCTGCTATTTCATACAGATTTTTTTATTCAATCATTTGCTGAATTCCTGGCAACAATTTGCTCGTCGATGTCTCTACACCGTGTACCTATGTTCTGTGTTGCCAATAGCGATAACAATCCTGAAGGCTCTGATGGTGGGAAGGGTCGACAAAACTGCAGAACTTCTGCAGAAGAACTATCGTAAATCAGCAACCTACTGAAAGTAACAATTGCTACTTTCTGTATTGAGAGAGTCATGAGTCCTACGTGGAAAAGCACAACACCTGGCTACCTCAAACGTCAATGACGACGGGTCAGAAACGGACGCCCCGTTTCTGACCCCTTAAGGATTACAATTTTCATACGCTCGTATATGTTTGTAATCAATCCAATCAAGAACTATTAAATAAAATAATGCCGGATTTTTAAGTAGGTAGGTACCTACGTAGTGTTGTCATGAATGGACTGCTAAGCTAGCAGGTTTATGAAGCATTTAGTAGGTCACTCACTATTCCAAGTAACTTAAAGATCATGAATCATACTTATCTACTCCGTGATTCTCCGCATACCTAGTCCTGACTGAGACAAATTACTTATCGCTTTAAATCTAGGTACAAACTATTAATTAAAATATTTTAATCAACAGCAGCAATAACTAATTCAATTTATTGCCATTTATGGTATAATTGACTTGTCACACCAATAACTATAACCTAACCTCATAATCGGGCGTTCAGAATCATGTACTGAACCCATGATAAATGAATGATAAATGATAAATGATTTTATTTCTGTAAGTAGGTTTGTACAAACACTTTTACACGTCAATCATATTTTAAAACTAGATGAGGTCGGCGTTTCCTATCTGACTACTCTGAGAAGAAAGGCCGAAACAAACTCAGAGGTCTCAGTCTCTTTTAAAGTCCAGACATAATCTTGGTCAGATCATGTGAAGGCTATGTGGATTGGTGTCCCAAGTGGTCTTTTGAGGAAAGCACCACACAGATTGAGAGGGCCTGTCCAGTCAGTGCACGCATTTGTCAGTTATCGTGCAGGTCAACTCAGAATTTAAGGAGCTCAACGATTCGACGAACAATACCAAAAAAAGGACATTTGGGTAGGCCACTTAAATTACTCAAACTGTCAGACCATGATTAGAACTAACTGAGAAAAAATAAAAAACAAAACAAAAAGAAACAGTTTTCGCGTCGATGTCTCTGCCATCCTGTATAATACCTACTTTTTGATGTCACATCTTTTCTCTCGCTTTCCAGTAATCTGGTGGGAAACTATGGGACTGATTTCGTGAAAAGGGACGGAACTGTACCTATTACAGGAAGCCGGGGAAGCTCGCGCTATTTGATTAAACCAATGAGTGCGCGTGGTGCTAGAGTTGGCTGTCAGAAACGACCTTGACGAGGCCCCGCCCCTTTCCGGACCACTTGCGTTTAAACCTTAATTTCTCGCTATTTTAGTATGAACCTCATAAAAAACTGACATTGTAACTGTTTCGTGATCTGTATAATTTTTTCTATTGGTTCATAAAAGACTTAAAAGAATTTAGTTTACAATAAAATGAGTATAGGTACAATAAATGCAAATAACCTATAGTCTGTTCCAATAGTATAAATGGTATTTAAAATGTAAACAAATGGATCAGAAAACTTACCTGTAGATGCCAACGAATTTGTAGTACACACGGCTACACATCAAGCTATACAAATCCAGTATAAGCTAACCTCGCATTGTACGGAAATCCTATACAATGCGAGATCAGCATAAACTGGAAATGTATAGCTTGATGTGTAGCCGTGTGTACCAACGTACCGTGGTGGTACCGTTTGTAGTAATAACCACAGTATACCCGGAATTCTAATTTTAAATCACCAGATGTTCATTTGACAACTGAGATTTTCAATAAAAAAATTAATATCTAATGTTTTTCAAACAATAATTGGTGGAAATCTCACCACTTAGAAATAAAATTGAAACCCTCCAAATACCTTTAGATGAATGTGTTACTAATTCCCTTTAGTGAGTGATTGCGTAAAAATTTGACTTGAACAGGGTTTGTTTACATTATTATCAGATACTTTACGAAAAGACCATACGATGATTTTCTAATCACGGCTTGCTGCAATAAAAATGCAAATGATACCAGAAGTCGAGTAAGCCCCTGTGTACCGCAGCTACAAAACTGTAGCATTATGTCCACGCCAACAAGTATGTAATTCACTTTCTATTGCGGCCAATTGCTGGAGGGGTGTATCTTAATCGTCTCGCCATCTGTCAATGTTTCTCTTTGATATAGAGATGCTGGGGAATTTATTGGGTATGTTTTTAAGGATAGGTACTGTAGAATCCTGTTGATCCAGTATTTAAGCTGAATATAATTACTACACTGGCTCATCGCCACACCAAGCCTCCGTGCAGGCACCGCCTCACTTTCGACTGCTTCCCGCCATTCGTGGTGAACTGACAGTTTTGACATTAGTGACAGCGACCTCACTGCTGACGTGCATGAGATAGGTATACAGTACAAGTACCTTTACGGTACCTTTAGGTAAATGATGAGTAAGGAAAAAAGGTAAAGAAATCGGGTAGGTCTAGGTACCCAGGTGGGTATACTTAGGTCTACAGGTATGCGTGGGTATGCGTACGTAGGTAGGACTAGGAATGTCCATTATCACTGTTACTTGTAAACAATCTAAATCGACACAAATTGTTCGATACATTGTAGGAACTTGTTTCAGCATTTCATATAATAACTAGGAGTTGTTATTCCTTGAATTTTACTTCTGTTCCGATTTGAGTTATAATAATTAGCTCAATAATTAAAATTAAGAAACTGAAGTGTTAATCGACTTTTGTCGCGAACTGTTTCTACCTTATTTCTATTGTCTTAACCTCTCTGCTCGACAAGATTTTGACATGTGACACATCAGTTGACTCGACGGGGTGTTGCGAATTCAGTCATGAAATTCAGGAATTTACATCAACTTTCAGCATTCGAATTTATTAAGAAAAATATGTTACCGCGCCTATTTTTTACAATAAGTTTGTGGAAAATATATTTAATTATATGTTGAGATCAGTCAAACCGCGTCAGTACACTGCGAAAGTTGTATATAATTGGTATTACTACACCTATCCAAAAAGTAGGTAATTTAAATTTGCTGAAAATATGTATATAAACAACCTACTCTCTTGCTGAAAATATGCAAAAAGGAAAAATAAATATATTTTCATTCTCTCTGCATTCTTACTTTTCCCATGTTTCATACTTAAGATAAATAAAAAACACGATCAAATCTTGATAAAAATAACTGAAAATTGTGTTGCGACGTGACACTTCTTAGTGCTGACCGTCTACCCAATTTTCTTATATCGATTCAAAAGTAGCATTCAGCCTAATCGATACTCGCAATAAAATCAGTGTGAAAAAAGTATTAGAAACTGAATAAAACTCTTTGGTATATTTTCCATGAATTATTTTATTTTTGATATTAATAATTTTATTAGTAAGTATACACATACAGTGTGGATAGGGCAGTAACTTTTGAGGGTTCCGTACGTACCTACGAATGAAAAAACGGAATCCATAAAGGATTACTCGTGTGTCGGTCTGTCACAGCCAATTTGCTCCGAATCTACTGGACCGATTAAATTGAAATTTAGTACACATATGAATTTCTGTGACCCAAATACAGAAGTGTAACGTAAATAAATGAATTTTGAATATGGGGTCACTTTTGGAGGCCAAACTAGACAATAAAAAAAAAGTTTTGCAAACTATACCGTGTGACATATCAAATGAAAGGGCCTGTTGTGGGGGTCCCAAATATTTGTGTTAATTATTCTACATTATTTTTGAAACTAAGTTCTTTAACGCGACTTGCAGTAGGAGTAAACTGGCATAAATCGTCACGCGAAAAAGTGTTCATACTTGTGTCTGTCTTCTTCTAATTTGATAGAGAGAGAAAGAGAATTTGGTCAAAATGTAAATCCAAGATGGCGGCTGCGAAAATTTTCCAATTTTTCATCATGGGTATCGTTTTCATAGTTTTTGAGGGTGCTAAAGTCGATAGTGAGGTCAAAATGTAAATCCAAGATGGCGGTTGTGAAAATTTTGTTTTTGTTTGAAATTATACGTGAAAAAGAACTTCATTCCCCCGGACTTACTTACACGTTTAATTTTTTTTAATTTATTATAGAAAATAGACCATTTCCCACTTATATCCGGAGCCATTAAACCAATTTTTTATACTGGAAATTGTTGGTCTGATCGTAAAATAATATAAGTTTGTTCTTGGGATAAATTATTCGTATAAAACAGAGGCTTTTACAATTTGGTAAATTTTTATCATGACTACAATTTTCATGTTTTTTGGGGGGATAGTGCTGATATCGAATAAGATGAACATTCTGGATTTTAAGATGGCGGCTATTCCAAAATGATAATAATATTGTAGATAAATTCTCATAGACATCAGTTTCATGCCGATTGTAAACTCGATAGCCAAAATCCGTGAAAAAAAACGGCCCTCTTAATTTCGTCAAGTCCGTCTGTCCGTGCGTCCGGATGTCATACAGCCATTTTACACGGAGACTATTTACTCTATCGATGAAAATTTGGAAATGTATTCTTTGCACCGCTAAACAATGGTGTAATGAAATTACGATAAACATAATATAGGGGGTGGCATTCCCTATACATATATTCGAGGGATGAAAAAAATCTATGCACATAAAGCATGTATTGTTGGATCTCTTAATTAAAATGATAAATATGTTTCTAAGTGGCTTTACTTTTTAAGTCAATAGTTTTTGAGATATGGGTTATTTTCGGTTACAACCGCAGAATTAATTTTGTTTATTATAGTTTTTTCGAGAAATACAACCTTATTTTTGCAGTCGATAAAATTGATGCTGTGCAATATTTATGCATAAATAAGTATTCATCCCAACTACGGAATCCTTCACTGTGCGTAGTCCAAGATACACTTGGCCAGTTTTTTTAATTCCGTTGGAAAACTACCACAAAAAAAAAACAATTTCTGTTACTCTTACTATTACTCAAATAAGAGTAACCTATTAAAAACAAAAAATATGGACGTCATTTAAAAGCGTTTGCAAAATACCTACCTACTTTATAAAATTAATTTATCATCATTCCTAAACAAAGTTATATTAGGCCTACCTAAAAATGTATACTGGGCATTCTGTAGCAAACTATCAGAAAGTATCAAAAATAAAATCTACAGTAAATAATTGTCCAAAAAATTTAAATAGTTTTGAACAGCAAGCGCATTCCGAATTTAAATTTAGAAACAATTCAGCGCGAAATTTAATAAATGAGGTATCTACCCCGTCCTGTCTGTTGACTCGTTTTATACATAATGTCCCAAAAACGATTAAAGTTACATTAGAAAAGTATAAATAATTATTATAAACAATGCTTAATGTATTTAATGCTTAAAACAATTTTATTTAAATTTTCAAGTAGGTATCGATTTCTGACATTCGACTTATTAATTAAGCGAGTCGATCAAAATTGAAAAAAAAATCGTTTGGCATAATCGTTTTCGCACATCATTACAATAAAAAAAACAATAATGGTCGGATATTTTTAACACAAATTGAGTAGTGGTAATGAATATTACGTGTTATTGGACCTGTGTTCGTATATTACGTTAAGATCTGGGCATTTTCTAGTTGTTTATAATATTTTTAATAATATTTGTCACATTTTAAATCGTATCTACATGTGTATGTGTGATATTAGTGAAAAGTTCAAATGTAAACACGCACGATTGGCGCGAAACTTCGACTTTGGATATCGAAAACTTCATTACCACTACTTATTTAACTTGAACAATGGATGAATTCGTCAAATAATTAAATGCTGTTGTATTCACTGCCCCTGTGGTGGAGTTTAGATGTTCGAAATCCCCAATTTTTATGATTTTTAGCTTCGACCTCGACTGTCATCAAAATGGCGATTATCGCATTTACAGACTTGAATTTTATAAAGGTAAATTAATAATCTTGCACGCTAAATATTAAAGATTTAATGGTGTAAACATTTTAGTTTTTTATTCAACTCTCTTAATTAATAATGCACATTCATAAGATTTAATGGGTAGTATAAAAAATATTTACATAAACAATTAAGGGTGTCGTATGTGGTAATTCTGGGGTCCAATTGGACCCACTACCGAGCCGGCGGAGGTTTGTGTGTTCGGGTCCAATCGGGGGCGCTTCCGAACTATACGGTTAATCAAATTCGAGTCCCTAATTAGGTTATTACCTTTCATGGGACCATTTCTGACGAGCAAAGTGGGCTAGCTAAAGATAAACAGGAAAAATTAACACCTAATAAAAATAAAACAGTCGATTTTGTACATAATAGTGTTTTCAAATGCATTTTGAACCAGGTAGGTATTTATTTATTGTGCTTGGCAAAACTACACAAAATAAATAATATAAGGAACCACATGGGAAAGTACAGTACAATATACAAATTGGCCTATCACCAAAAAGGACTTTCATTTTCCTTACTGAAAGCAGCGCCCACAAATTAGTTTTGAAAATTGACCCAGATTTATGAAAACGTTTTTTCTGTGTCAGCTTTTCTTTCACCCCCGAGCCGAGTTTGCACTTCAGCGCAGGTTCATTTGCAATTGAAGTCACAACCTCTCGCGTAAAAAAAAAAAACAAGAAAAAAAGCGCGCACTCCGTACCTATTTGACAAATCCCCGCGGGCGGCCGAACACAAACCTTGTATACTTATCTCTTTCACGCTTCAGTGTTACGCATCTTCCCTTCCACTCCCACGCGCTGATTGCTTTAGGTTCTTTCTCAGAGACGCTCCACCCGCGCCACGTTTATTTTTCATTTCTTAGGGAGCGAAGAAAATAATTTTCTGTGAGCTTTGAACCCGCGGCGAGGGAAAAATGGGAAATTTGGAAAATGTAATTGGATTCTGGACTAATCTCGACGCCTCTCGTATTTTATAAGAGGGGAGTGCGTGTTGAAATAGAAATAGGTACCGTCTTACGTACCTACCTACCTATTGAGTAAGTATGTAAGAGCTTCTCCGTAAATTAGTGTTGAAGAGCCTATTCTGTATTTTTTGAAGCCCTGAAAATCACATTGTAAATCTACGCTCCTTCCCGTTGGCATTTTATAAATTAGTTTCATGATACCTACCTACTAATGGAGCAGTTCCGAAGTAAAATTGAATCTTTAAAATCTATAATTCTAAGTTATGTTATCAAAACAAAACACCGTTCGATTTTTGCGGAAAATGCCTAACTGATCTGGATTCCCGAGACGTATGACCTATGAGTTTTATTTATTCTCTACCTTTATTAAAAGATCAAAGAAAATAATTATTTATTTCAATTATTGCTGACTTTTCAATAGTGTGATAACTTTTGTCTGATGAATAAATATAACAGTTTGACATATTATTACAAGTATAGAATCTTTCAAACCGCCATATTTATTTCTCAGATAAAGGTTAACTGACTATTTAAAAACCGGCCAAGTGCGAGTCGGACTCGCGCACGAAGGGTTTCGTATATCTAAGAAAACGGCAAAAAAATCATGTCTGTTGTATGGGAGCCCCTTTAAATATTTATTTTATTCTATTTTTTTGTATTTTTTGTTATAGCGGCAACAGAAATACATCATCTGTGAAAACTTCAACTGTCTAACTATCACGGTTCATGAGATACAGCCTGGTGACAGACGGACAGACGTACGGACAGCTTAATAATAGGGTCCCGTTTTACGTACGGAACCCTAAAAATCAGCCCTTAGGCATGTAGAAGACACTTTGGAATGCCAAAATTATCATAATTTTAGATTTGTCCGTAGCCGTACTAACCTATCTCAACAGAGCACCCTGTGTACGTACAGGGTGAATTATTCAAGTGGGCGTGGCTGGCCAAATCCGAAATAAGAAAAATAATTGTGAAAAATAGGTAGGTACCTACGGTCACAAAAGTCAAAAAACACTGTAAAAAATTTCAAAAAAATTACGAATGTTAACAGTAAATACACGATCAATCACAATTCTGTACCTTCAGTGAAAAGTGATGTAGCTGGAAAATCATGATTTTGAGAAGTTTAATGTTAGTTTTAGAAAAATCCGACTCTTTGTCTACTTCACTAAAATGAGTAGGTACTGATTACTGACATTGGTAAACAATATCTTAGAGCACGATTTAGTGTAAGAAGAAACAGATTCATTTGTAAAAAAAATTGTAATTTAAAAAGAAATCCTGTTATAGGTATCAACTAACACAACATATAGTCGTTTTATGTGTAAATTAATTTAAAATGACTTGAACCATTTTACACATTATTTATTGATTGGTGTTGGATTATGTGTACCTAAATAAGTATATCAGTTTGTACTAATTCACATAGATCGCGTAATAAGAGTCACATACCTACATTTGTATTAATATCAAAATCAAAATATTTTATTTCACATATACCTACAAGGGCACTTATGAAATGTCAGAAGCTAGGTGCACGGTTCCAATTGGTCGCTTCTTATGGAGAAGAGCCGGCAAGAAACTTCACGGTTATTCTTTTCAAAATAAATTGTTTCTACAATGTTTTCAAATTATAGTGTTAATAGGTATGAGAGGACAGTGTAAGCCTATCAACAAGTACCAGGTACTTAGTAAAATAAAAAATGGTACACAAGTTTATAGCCTACAACGTTCTCACATTCACAAAATCTAAAAGAAAATAATCTATTTAGAAGATAAACAAAATAATAAAAAATAAGAACCTATTTAAACCAAATGACATGATTGCCACTACAGCTGTAAAAAATCTAATTTGATTAAAAAATATATAGAAAATTGTAGGTATATAATGTCAAATACTGAAAAGATTATGTCAATGAAGTATGTAAAAAAAGTAAAATAAAATAATCATCGTAATTTGGGAGCAGTTAATAGACATTTACATTGTTATGCCGTTAATGAGGTACCAGGGAAGCCACATGTGCAGAAGGAATTATTGCCAAACTTCCTTGTCTTCAACGTAGTCTTTAATCTCATAATATGCTTTTTTGACAAGGACACGTTTGATGTGGGTTTTGAACTTCCCATCGCTTAGTTCTGTAACAGACTTTGGCAACTTGTTATAAAAGCGGATACCGTTTATAAGAAATGACTTACTAGTTTTAGTTTAATCTAAATATTTAGGTATCATAATTTCATGTTTACTACGTGTATTATTTTATATTATGGAAATCGCTTCTTATTTTGAAAAGTCCTAGGTTTTTGGGAACATACAAAATACTTTCTAAGATATAAAGAGAAGGCTGAGTCAGTATATCAATTTCTTTGAATTTATTTCTAAGGGACTCACGAGGACTCATTTTGTAGATCGCGCGAATTGCCCTCTTTTGTAAAATGAAAATTGAATCTACGTCAGCTGCCGATCCCCACAGCAAAACGCCATAAGACATAATACTGTGGAAATAAGCAAAGTACACTAACCTAGCTGTGGCTACATCAGTTAACTGCCTTATTTTTCTTACTGCATAATGCAGCTGAACTTAATCTACCTGAAAGAGCTCTAATGTGGGCGCCCCATTGCAATTTCGAATCTAGAGTAATTCCTAGAAACACAGTTTCCGTAATAGCATCTAGTTTCTTGCCATCAAGTTTTAAATTGAGACCTACTTGAGGTACATTTGGTAATGAGAACTTAAACATTTAGTTTTGTTCGCATTAAGTAAAAGATTATTAGCTGCGAACCATTTCGAAAGAATTGCTAGACTATCGTTGACATGTAAGACATCCGTATCTTTTCTATCTATTTAATATACATTAAGGTAGGTACTTGAAATATTTGTTCAGTTTACATTGATATTATTTAAAATGTTAAAAATTAATAAATGTAAAAAATGCTTAGTTAGAGCACTCTACACCAAAATAAGGTTGCTCAATTTTAATCTTAGAGGGGTACCAATTAGACCAAAAAATTGCATTTTTTTTACTGTTAAACTTAGTGTAAGAATTTTAAAACTGATATAGGTCAAGATATATCTAATCTGATAAATGTGTATCTAGTGGTCGCAAGCGCTACTGCTGAGCATGAGGTCCTGGGTTCGATTCCCGGGTCGGGCAAAGTGTTATTGGGTTTTTCTATCTGAAATTTCTCAGTAGCAGCTCGGAGTCTGGATTTGTGCCCGGTTGATGGCAATAGGCTCGCCCCCTATTACATGGGACTTAAACATAACTGGCGAAATGTGGGTGTACCTGCTACAGGGACACCTCTGCCCAACCCTTCGGGGAAACAAGGCGTTATGTTATGTGTGTTTATGTGATAACTATGGACTAGAATTATGTCTGAAATAAATAAATAAAATATCACTTTTCACTGAAGGTACAGAATTAGGGTACTGGTCTCCAAAAATTTTACGTATTTATTGATACTAACCGCGGACAATGGCGGTAGACCACTTTTCACCCTTATGTTCTTAGAAATAAGGTTGAAAAGTGGTTCACCGCCAGTGTCCGCGATGGTACCTTGTAGGTCCACTTCGATTCATACGCACACAGGACAGCAAAATACTAAAAAAGCAAGTTATTTGCTGGTCAAGACGAAAGACGATGGGGTGATAATTTTGGTACCTACCTATGCGCGAGCACACACCACAGTCCTCTCTTGTGCTATTTTTGTAACCCTATTTTAAATGTTTAAATGCGATTAGTTCATTGTCATTGACAAATTGTTCGAGCATTTTGCTGCTGTCTGTGCTTACCCTTAGACCAAGATTCACCGACCGCACTTTTGACTTTACTTTGCAATGGCACGTAAAATTTTATCGGAGAGGCAACCGGATGGCGAGTGGTAATCTGGGTACTGAAGTGATACCGAACCCCCCGTACCATCCGAATGGACTCCAAATGGACGGGGGCGGAGATATGGGGATGGAAGCCTAAAATTTTTATTTTTGACATGGCATTCAAAATTTAAGCTCTATTATGCGCAAGAAATTTGTGTGTATCAGTTAATAAGATGTCCGTGACTACCGCAGGACCACCAACGCCAATCGCTTCCATATTTAGTAAATAATTGGTACCCAATTGGTACTAATTAGTGCTCAAACAACAAAATTGGTACCGTAGTAATTTTCGGAAAACACGACTTTGAAGGTGATCACGCTCCTTTCAGCAGGACCACCATTAGCGCCGAAAAAGTGGGCATGCTACAGCTATTCTATGTATAGGTACCTACAAATAATTAGTACCCATAAATTTGATTCATTGCGTAAAAAAACAGAACTGAAACATTTGTATTTACCGAGAAATCAACGATGATAACTTTCGCACGCTCGTTCAGCAGGACCACGACTTTGAATTTTGATTCCAAGTTTGAGGAGCTTGTCGCTTTCCTCAAACCTACATAGAAAATTAGTACCCTGCAAGATAAAATTAGTGCCCAAAATTCAAAATTAGTTCTTCAATAGTTTACGAGATATACCATGCCATTGGGAGGGGTGGCTGTAGTCACGGTGTAAAATTTTCATTTCAAGATTTCCCTATTAAAAACTCTGTGATTTCTTACTAAATTTATGCAAAAATTAGTGCTAAGAAGTTATAGCGACCAAAAATTCAGATTCCTAAGTGTTGTATTTTAAGAGAAATTAGCTTTCATTACTTTTCCATACTAAATCTCCGCATATAACCCTACCAAATTAAGTTGTCGTATGTCTGTTAGTTAATAGTTGTCGTATGGAAGCGATTGGCGTTGGTGGTCCGGCAGTAGTCACGGACCTGTTAATAAGAAATGAAAATTGTTAATAATGTATTTATCAATAATTAATAAATTTTATACGCCGTTTTTGACCGGGACTACCGGTTGACCTTAAATGATGCTCTAACCGCGCGCTCTCCGCCCTCTATCTCGAAAACGAATCAACGTATAATTTTTTTTTTTTAACAAAGTTTTATGGAATTTAATCACAGCGAAAAACCCATAGGAAACGAGATATTTGCAAAAAATCGATTTTGGTGACCTTTGATTTTAATAGTCGCGTACACCCTACACCTTATGTAGGTTTTGAGACAACTTTTAGGATGTCAAAATAAAAGTTTATAGCTGGGTATGTCAAATTCCGAGGTGATCTTACTAAGATGACTGCACTAGCAGCCTTAGGCTTGTCACCGGTGCTCTCATTTCTTGCGCCACATTAATCTTTGAGCGATATTTGCTCTTTATTACAGCTATACCTAACTGATAATCCGGCTTCACACAAATAAGATTATGTCCGTGACTACCGCAGGACCACCAACGCCAATCGCTTCCATATTTAGCCAGTGCTCGAACGACAAAATTGGTACCTTAGTAGTTTTCGAGAAACTCGACTTTGATGGCATGTTATATCTCGTAAACTACTAAAGAACTAATTTTAGATTTTGGGCACTAATTTAATCTTGCAGGGTACTAATTTTCTATGTAGGTTTGAGGAAAGCAACAAGCTCCTCAAACTTGGAATCAACATTCAAAATCGTGGTCCTGCTGAACGACCGCACGAAAGTTATCATGTTTGATTTCTCAGTAAATATAAATCGAGCACTAATTAGTACCAATTGGGCACTAATTATTTACTAAATATGGAAGCGATTGGCGTTGGTGGTCCTGCGGTAGTCACGGACATGTTACGTAATAGGGGGCAGGTCTATTAGTACCGGAATAATTGCGTGATGTTATGTTATGAAAATAAGGTGTTAGGATTTAACACTACAAAAATAAAACACAATAAATACTTCATTGTAAATATTAATTTCCAATATTATTTTATGCTTATGGTAACCAATGATACAATGTTACTTTCCGTGAACGCGGTACGTCGCGTAATATCGCTATACATAAACCTAGCCATTGGCATGTAATATCACCGTAACTGCCAACGACGACGCCCATGCGAGACATATAAAAATGCTATCTCATATTGATCAACTCTCGCATAAAGGCAGCTTACAAAACTAGATAATATCTATCTTATAATTAACGCTCAAAAATCACTCATCAATTTGTTTTTTTTTTTTTTCTTAGTCCATAAATTTTGATGAACATAGAATGATGTCACAAGTATATTTTTTTATAAACAATTTTTTTTTCTATATCTAATTGTCTATAACAGAGGCACACAATGCTTAGAATCTAGCTCGATATTGTGGAGCTCACGGTTCCAAGTAAAAATGTTACTCGATAACGAACTTACTCTAACAATGTACAGTCCGTGGAGTTTGTAGCACTCGTCAAATTTTATCGCCGCTCTATCGACGCCAGTATTACTTAAGACAGTCTATTCCTGCATAACTGCATATAACTATTATAAATCTTTGCACATTATCTTATAAGTAAAACATATTTCTCAACTAAATCACGCTGATATACTGGCATCGTTCACAAAATTGGACAAGTGTGTACACAAATTTTCTTATTGGTTACGCTATAAGGTCATTATTTCTCCTAAACTAACACTATAGGCGGCCCTCCGACCTCGCTTACTGTGACCAGAGTCGGGTATCTTACACACTAATGTATGACATAACTGTTTCTTTTTTATGTACAGGCTCTGGAAGTAAACAGATATGTCACCCCATTTTTTAATTTAAAATAATGATAAAATCTTGAATCTCTTTACATTTGGTGCCCATTAACATCTGTATATATTTATTTAAACTGTATCTTTAGAATATTGTCTTTCCCTATTTTAATGTTAGTAAATTAAAAAATGGAGTTCTTTGGAGCGAATATTTGAGATGTTTGTTCCGTAACTTTATGGTATGGGGGCCAGCTGCGAGGTAAGTCGCACGTCTAAATCAAAAGCTATTTGGATAAAAGCATGTTTAATGTGTGGAACAGCGAAAGAATCGACTATGAGACATTAAAGATGTCTCTATGAAGAGGATAGTTGGACAAGTCTGCATGATGCAGATATCAAAATGCTACTAATTTGATAGACTATCCTGTACATAGGACAGCTCCAGGCCAATCACAAAGTCCACATTTTATAATACTTTCCCACAAATCGACCGATGTCACAGAACTTACAGCTTAACCTACAAAGAGACTAGAACTAAAAAATACAACCTAAGCAATTTTGAATTGTCATGTAACTAAAACATAGCTTTCTTTAGGAATAACACTGTTTAATAAATAAAATTAAGATGATATTTACAACGAAAATATTGCGGGGAATATGGTCGTACACACATAAATATACTGTACTAGACTGCAATATCACACTAACTTTGACAATATCTATACAATCTGTACTTCGCATTGTATATCTATTGTGCAATAACAATACAAAGTTAATAAAAATATACTTTCACGCCAGAGTTGTGTGATATTGCAAAATGATATTTTACACGTTTCAACAATAATTTCAGAATTTTCAGTCATTATTTTAAAATGGGAGCCTCTTGTGGTCCAAAATATGGTCTTCAACTTAAAGAGTTACAAACGTAGAACTAATAATAAAATATAATACCGATGCAACAGCATGCAATAAAATTAATATAATATATATATAACTATAATATATTTTATTTAATTGTGCAGTGATAAATGTGCTTTCTCATATAGAATATATATGTTGGCACAAGTCATTGTATTGCAGAATTGAAATTACAAATAATAATGAACTAAAAACTGATTCAATTTGAACATTTATTTTATCATTACTTAATTTTGAGTACTTTTCTTCTAACCAAATCTCTTTCCTAAAAATATTTTTCCTAATCAGAAATCGTATCACGTTAACAATAGTACCAGGGTAGGCATCAAGTCTTTGCAAAATTATCTACATTAAGTTGTAGAAACTGTGTGTTGATAGCATAGTTTGATATGTTGTGCGAATTAATACAAAATCTTCAAGAAACTAACATTATTTATTTTATAACGTTCTAGAAAACAAACACACCAAATCTTAGGATAAATGCCGATTAGAATTAAGTACTTGAGAAGCTGTCATGAAAGAAGATTATGTTGGTAGCGGGTTATTTCTAGGGTCGATGATGTAGAACTAGACTAGAATGTGCTAACTTAAAATATCAACAACGGGTAGCGAACTTGTCGCGTGGCAACCGAACTGTTCGTGGTATGCGACCAACACACCGTCACTCACTATATATCACTGTTCAGGCAGCGTCTGTCTGCGCGGGCTCGGGCTCCGGCGAGGCGCCCTCGTCCTCGGATCAGGTCTTCCGCAACTCTACCAGCTTCACGTCCTTAACGTGCAGGTTGTGCTTCGATTTGGCCGCGAATTTGATGACCGCCTGCGTTGAGACGAGAGGCACATGTCGGAGATCCAGTCTGTTGAGAAAAATATAAATTCGGATCAGTCTCTTTGGTTTTATAAAAACAACCGTTTCTGTTGAAATTCGCAGATAACTGACCGCCCAAAGAATTGTCAAACAATCGCTAGTGGGGCACATTTCTAGCAGAACGTATGGCTGGTCGGGTCAGTTCTGAATAGCGCCGCGTCATCGGTACGATGTCGCTCGCATACCGGCGCGGCGTAGCGTAGGTAAACCTCTACAGGGTGGACCGACAACCTGATAAAGATCGCAGGATGCGAGAAGCACAGCACAGGTCGTTGTAGCGATGAAACATGCATTACGGTGACTTGTTCAAAATGTAGTTGTAGACGAGATAGACGGTCGTATAGTTACCGCACGAGGTTGGGGCAGCGCGCCAGGTGGTCGAGCGCGGCCTCGGTGAGCAGCCGGCAGCCCGCCAGCGACAGACGCTGTAGTTGTAGACGAGATAGACGGTCGTATAGTTACCGCACGAGGTTGGGGCAGCGCGCCAGGTGGTCGAGCGCGGCCTCGGTGAGCAGCCGGCAGCCCGCCAGCGACAGACGCTGTAGTTGTAGACGAGATAGACGGTCGTATAGTTACCGCACGAGGTTGGGGCAGCGCGCCAGGTGGTCGAGCGCGGCCTCGGTGAGCAGCCGGCAGCCCGCCAGCGACAGACGCTGTAGTTGTAGACGAGATAGACGGTCGTATAGTTACCGCACGAGGTTGGGGCAGCGCGCCAGGTGGTCGAGCGCGGCCTCGGTGAGCAGCCGGCAGCCCGCCAGCGACAGACGCTGTAGTTGTAGACGAGATAGACGGTCGTATAGTTACCGCACGAGGTTGGGGCAGCGCGCCAGGTGGTCGAGCGCGGCCTCGGTGAGCAGCCGGCAGCCCGCCAGCGACAGACGCTGTAGTTGTAGACGAGATAGACGGTCGTATAGTTACCGCACGAGGTTGGGGCAGCGCGCCAGGTGGTCGAGCGCGGCCTCGGTGAGCAGCCGGCAGCCCGCCAGCGACAGACGCTGTAGTTGTAGACGAGATAGACGGTCGTATAGTTACCGCACGAGGTTGGGGCAGCGCGCCAGGTGGTCGAGCGCGGCCTCGGTGAGCAGCCGGCAGCCCGCCAGCGACAGACGCTGTAGTTGTAGACGAGATAGACGGTCGTATAGTTACCGCACGAGGTTGGGGCAGCGCGCCAGGTGGTCGAGCGCGGCCTCGGTGAGCAGCCGGCAGCCCGCCAGCGACAGACGCTGTAGTTGTAGACGAGATAGACGGTCGTATAGTTACCGCACGAGGTTGGGGCAGCGCGCCAGGTGGTCGAGCGCGGCCTCGGTGAGCAGCCGGCAGCCCGCCAGCGACAGACGCTGTAGTTGTAGACGAGATAGACGGTCGTATAGTTACCGCACGAGGTTGGGGCAGCGCGCCAGGTGGTCGAGCGCGGCCTCGGTGAGCAGCCGGCAGCCCGCCAGCGACAGACGCTGTAGTTGTAGACGAGATAGACGGTCGTATAGTTACCGCACGAGGTTGGGGCAGCGCGCCAGGTGGTCGAGCGCGGCCTCGGTGAGCAGCCGGCAGCCCGCCAGCGACAGACGCTGTAGTTGTAGACGAGATAGACGGTCGTATAGTTACCGCACGAGGTTGGGGCAGCGCGCCAGGTGGTCGAGCGCGGCCTCGGTGAGCAGCCGGCAGCCCGCCAGCGACAGACGCTGTAGTTGTAGACGAGATAGACGGTCGTATAGTTACCGCACGAGGTTGGGGCAGCGCGCCAGGTGGTCGAGCGCGGCCTCGGTGAGCAGCCGGCAGCCCGCCAGCGACAGACGCTGTAGTTGTAGACGAGATAGACGGTCGTATAGTTACCGCACGAGGTTGGGGCAGCGCGCCAGGTGGTCGAGCGCGGCCTCGGTGAGCAGCCGGCAGCCCGCCAGCGACAGACGCTGTAGTTGTAGACGAGATAGACGGTCGTATAGTTACCGCACGAGGTTGGGGCAGCGCGCCAGGTGGTCGAGCGCGGCCTCGGTGAGCAGCCGGCAGCCCGCCAGCGACAGACGCTGTAGTTGTAGACGAGATAGACGGTCGTATAGTTACCGCACGAGGTTGGGGCAGCGCGCCAGGTGGTCGAGCGCGGCCTCGGTGAGCAGCCGGCAGCCCGCCAGCGACAGACGCTGTAGTTGTAGACGAGATAGACGGTCGTATAGTTACCGCACGAGGTTGGGGCAGCGCGCCAGGTGGTCGAGCGCGGCCTCGGTGAGCAGCCGGCAGCCCGCCAGCGACAGACGCTGCAGGCCGTGGTGCGCCAGCTGCGCCGCGCCCGCGTCCGTCAGGCGCGCGCACGACGACGCATCCAGCTCCACTAGCTTTGGTAACGCCTAGGACAACATTATACATGTTATATATTACACTAGCGACATGCACGTGCGTCGCACGGTTACGAACAGCGACTTTTATTATGTATAATGTCGCACGTTCATTCAAGGGTTAAGCTACGCTTGTCGCTGTCGGTATGTGGATTACATATAGCTTGGAAAGCACGTTAAGCCATTGGTCTCGGCTGTCATTTAGACCTTTAACAGTCGTTACGGGTAAGTCCAAAAGTCTAACAACCAGTCTTACCAAGGGGTATCATGTCACCCAGATAACTGGTTTGTGGAGGTTAGAAAGACAGTCGTTTTATGTAAAATGCTGGTATTCAGCTGCATCCGGTTAGATTGGAAACCTAACATAGTTGGGAAAAGGCTAGGCAGATGGATTGTATCGTTAGCAGGTCCCCGTTACCTGCACGACGTATCGCATGGCGACGTCGGTGATGTCGGTGCCGGGCAGGCGCAGCACGGCGAGCGCGGCGAGGCGCGAGGGCTCGGCGCGCGTGGTGTTGCCGCCGCCCGGACGCGAGCTCTCGGGCGGCGCCAGGATGCCGCGCAGCTTGGCGTCGTCGAGCGCGCGCGCGAACGACAGGTCCAGCGCCGTGAGCGGCGGGCAGGCCCCGCTGCGCAGCGCCAGCGCGGCCTCCGCGGGCGAGCCGGCCAGCGACAGCGAGCGCAGCGCCGGCAGGCGGGCCAGCAACCTGGAAGTTAATGCACATCCTTATGCTCTTCACTTTCATCAACATTTTATGACGCGAGCATTCTGCCGTGATTTTTTCATAACTTCACGCCCTCTCTTGATCAGTTTATCCAATTTCCCACTTAATAATTCCATTGAAGAAATCATTCGTCATCTGAGGCTCGTAATCATTTCTGTGTATAGGATGCATTCTGAAATATTTGACAGATATTTGCGACAAATATCTGTCAAATATTTCATCAATTTTATCCTTCGATCAACAACACCAACTAGATATCGGGTCGGCGCGAAAAAAACGTGTCGGCAAATAACACCTCACTTGAAAGTTGAGCCCCTATTTTTGTTTAGTTCGCTTGATACACTGCCAATATAACCACGTTTCACAATGTGTGTTCAAAAGTTGTAAAAATAATGCCCGAACAAGCAATTTAACGGCTGGAGTTTCTTACTTTCGGTAAGTACATCTATTCTATGTTACATTTTAAGCTTTAACTAACGACTAATACAAGTCCTTTCATTTGATATGTCACACGATAGTTTTTTTTCTTATTTGCCTCGAAAGTGACCATGGGGGTCACTTTCGAGGCAAATTTCTATTATTCAAAATTCTATTATTTACGTTACACGTCCGTGTTTGGGTCACAGAAATACATGTGTGTACCAAATTTCAACTTAATCGGTTCATTCGATTTGGAGCAAACTGGCTGTGACAGACGGACAGACAGACACACGAGTGATCCTATAAGGGATCCGTTTTTTCCTTTTGAGGTACGGAACCCTAAAAACAACAGGCATACTTACATTTTGTGTACAACACATAAAACAACTGTTAAAGTAAATAAACATATTATACACAACAACATAACGCTAATAAAGTAATAAGTATGTATACTAACAAACATAGATGCCCAAAACATAAAAAAAAACTAACCAACTAAACTTTCACGTTCATTTTATAAATTATTTTAGTGTTCAATGCGACTCCATGGTACCTCCTGTAGTAAAATTGGTAGAAGCAAAGACAAAACGATGTAACTCGCAAGGCAATAACTGGAAAAAGTTCTTTATTTGTTGCAGCTTAAGGTTGATTTCACACTAAATGTTATTTTAAGTAACAGGAGTAATAATATTACTTTGCTCGTTTTTTGTGACGAGTGATCGTAAGTATAACATAATATTTTGATGATTTGTGACTTTATTACTAGGTGCCATGGTTGTGATTAGGTTGAACTTAAAACTGTTTTAAAACTTTTATCTCAGTTCGTTAGTACACAAATGAAGATGTATAAGTATATATTCACGAAGACAGCATTTAGCTTTGATTTTATACGTGACCCGTTATCTAGTTGGTATTGTTGATCGAAGATTTTATCAAAACAGCGAAATATTTTTTCTAAATTCAATTATAAAATATTGCTCTGTGGTGAACTAACACATTATGAATTGCAATAATGAATATCATGAAACTGAATATTAGGTTTTAGGCGTAAAAAACGCACATTACGCCTAAAACTGTTACCGACACAACACATGATTCAGAGTTATAATTTAAAAAATCTTAATTGAAAAAATCACAGATTACTTGCATGTTCCCAACCTCTAATCCTGTCACCAATAGAAAATATACAATTCTCATCATTTAAGAATACAGACTATAATAGTATAATTACCATGCCAGTTGCCGCCTAGCGAGATGGCACCACTCGAGTCCCAGTGACAGCGGTTGTCGCCGGGCGATGCCGGCCAGCTGCGCGGCCGACACGCGCACTTGCACGAATGACATGCTGCGCCACAGAGAGGGATCCATCTGGAAATACAACGTAAATATTATGATGTGATCGAATTTACTGGTTCCACGGCTAGGTAGTGTTCGACCGTAACCCTTTTTTATTTTTTCGGTCGAAATCGAATACGAAATTCGGTCTGATTTGCATTTTCAACAAAAAAACCGAAAACAATTGTAAAAAAACAAATCACTATTGATCTTTTATATAACCGATTAAACTTTATACTTTTAGAGCTAGCGCGCACGGGCTACTTTTATCTCCGCAACTAATTTGTCTCTCACATCATATCTAGTAGGAGTAGTAATAAAGTTAGTATGAAAGTGCTCGCATGTAGCGACACGACAGTTGGTAGACTTTTTTGTCCACGGGGTTGGAGACAGGCCGGCGACGCAACTGTCGCCCCGCCTATTGGTTGCAATGCAAGTGCGCGCACGGCGACAAAAAAGTTGCCGGCCTGTCAGTTGCAGCTCAACCGCCCCCGTTGACAGAGTGCGTCTCTTCACCGAACGTATTTATTTGCATACGCTATTTTACACAAAATAGAGAAAAAAAATCGATTTCGGAAGATATAGATAATAATAAACTGATTGAAGAAGTGAAAATTCTGCACAGTTCATCAAAACTTCCGACATTCATTCTAAAATACCTAAAACATTTTTTTGGGAAATGCTCTCAATTTTCTCAACATTGTATGAAATTTTCCTCTTCGATTTCCTTTCCAATTTCCCAATACATATTCCCTTTTTCGCTGGAGTCTTCGGTTTCTTAGGTGGATCATAGATCTACGACTTCTAAGAGTCATATTTATATGATAAAATACAATAGACGTGAATCTGAACCTGTTCCGCCTATCTATTTCTAAAGAGCCATAAAAAAACTCCTGAAAGAAATCGACAAGTGTTTCACCTCTCAACGAGGCGCTGAGCGCGAGCGCAGACTCTACGCTCACCACTCGGTGTGGCAACACGCCGTGATCGGGTTCGCAATAAGTCCATCGTCATCCTGAGGATGCCTCATTAGAACAAGCGCACAGATCACAACCGTCTCTTCGAAATCCATGTTGATGAATACGGCAAAATTTTAAGAAAAAGTAGCGTTGCTGTCGCTCCCGTGTGCGCATCGTACAAATCTCGGTGCGGAGACAGCGACAGAGACAAATTGCTGGGAAACTAAGTTGCTCGTGGGCGCCTACCCTTACGAACTTACCTACTACGAAAAAATCACACGCAACTTTATACTTTTCGATGCGAGAAAAAGCGATTTTTTTTAGAAAAAATACCGGCACTTAATATATTTCGGGCACCGGCAAAAAAAAACGCATTTTCGCCAATTTGTAGACGTAAGCACGTAATTTTCGGCAGGTGTGTCGCTAGTTCGCTGCGCAAACACACCATAAACATTCCATTTTGCCGCGCGTGAATCGACGTTATACTATAATACTTAGTTATAAACTACTTACAGAGTACTCGGCCCAAGCCTTGCAGACGAGCGCGCAGGTCGCCAGCTCGTGCGGCGTGAGCTTGGCGAACACGCACAGCATGGCCTCGCGGTCCAGCCACGGCGAGCCGGCCGGGTTGCACACCGCGCTCAGTGACGGCGCCGGCCTGATCGGGTACATCGGCTTCTTCATGATCTGTGATAAATGGCACGGTATAAGACAAGGTACCGTTTTATGGCAAGGCACCGTTTTAAGACAAAGTACGGTTTTAAGACAAGGCACCGTTTTAAGACAAGGCTAGGAAACATTGTGGGCGGAAGGTCTCGCGTCTACAATTAACTTTATATCTTAACTAGCCCGCGACTTCGTCCGCGTGGAATTTCGCATCCTGACCCATCGCGTCGCATCGCATGGCCCACCAAACTGTTTTCATATAACGCTAGTGGTTTATGCGGCCGCACGGCAGTAAAGCATATTTTGTTCACGAGTTCCCTACAAAACAAAGTTAAAAAAAAAACAAAAATCTTTCCTTAGTGAGCTTAAGGAAGGATGTTTGGGGTTAAATAGGGAGTAAAAGTTAAGGATAAGTATAATTTATTTGTTCAAAAATATACAACAGTTTAATTTTTATGGTGATACACTTTATGACACTTGTTTCTATGAACAGATTTTGAAGATATGTGTCTGAACTAGATATAAAATATCTGTTTTCAGACCACATAGTTTGAAAGCTTGAGAGTTTGTATGGAAGTTCGCTATTTTTGACGATGGAAAATCCCTTCGGGCACACGGCTTGTTATTAAATAATAAACGTTTCTGACTAACTTTCCTCACCTTAGCGGAGTGGTGTGTGAGCTGCAGCGCGAGATGTGCCCGCAGCGCCTGCTTCTTGGGCGCCTCGTCCTCGTCACTGGCGCGGCGCTTCTTCAGCGCCGGCTCCCAGCCCTCGCCCTCGCCGGCAGGGTTCCCTTCGTCCTCGCGCTTTATTTCTGTAAGATAAGGTATACGGCGATTAATATTACTATCTTGAGAAAACTTGTACGTCCTACTCAAAATCCAGAGACGTGACATCCACCAGCATGCACTGTGCCCGCGTGGTGGATTATTCCCCTCACAAATAGAAACCCTGAGTCTCCCAGCAGTGGGAACATCTCTTATAAATAAATTAAATTTTATTCTTATCATGAACTGAACCACTTTAACAAAGAAACATACAGCAATAAAATACGAAAATTTTACCTCCCCATAAAAAATCGATCAGATAATCGCTCATTTCGTATTATTTTTAGAATCAGCTCTATTTAATACAGTGGAACCTTCCAAATACTTTCACTTGTTTAAAAGAAAAGGGATAATGTAGGTAAAAAAAAACTGCCACTCCGGGAGTGCCGACAAAAGTGAAAACTTGAACAAAATCGCCTTGGTGGAAGAAAAATACTTGTTTAGAACAATGGCCCGTTATCTAAATAAAGAACACAATCGCGTTTACAAAAAATTATCCTTCCAAAACCTTTAAAGTTAAAATACTTGCATAAAACATTGATCCGTATTGTAATATAAATAAAGAGCACAATCGCGTTTACAAAAATGAGGTGTCGGTAACGGTGTCGCGAGTTCAATAAATTTTCCCCATCTCAAAAATGCCCAACGCGCCTAAAAAAGTTTTCACTTCAAAAATGTGTTATACCGTCAAAGCTATAATATCAAAGAACACGAATCCGTCTTCATGATGACAATAATTCGTCAAGATTACTCAAATTGTAGCCATAACTTTCGGCCTATTTAATTATTTGGCCGAAATTCAGCAGCGGACGTTACTGAATGATGGCATGTATTTACCGTCCTCAGACTTGATATGTGGAACTTCATTCTTGCCTTCGTTATCGGAGCCGGCTTCCGATTTGATTTGCGACTGCGATGTCGGTGCTGTCGCCTTATTCTGAAAACATAAATAATGGTCATAAGTAATTTGTAAGTGTTTATAGGTGTATGTGCAATGTGTATTTATATTTACATAAAGGGCAGTTCAGTCGTTACGGGTAAGTCTGACAACCAGTCTTACCAAGGGGTATCATATTACCCAGGTACTAGGTTGTGGAGGTCAGATAGGCAGTCTCTCCATGTAAATACTGCTATTCAGCTGCATCCGGTTAGACTGGAAGCCGACCCCAATATAGGAAAAGGCTAGGCAGATTGATTGATAAAGGACAGATCAGACTATGCTATAAATATAGCAAAATCGGTTAGTATACATTTTATATGTACACGTTCTCACAACGCTATGCCATAAAGTATTAGCTTTCTGTACACGAGAAACTTGATCGATTCTCGGAGCTATATCGTACGACTCCCCGGTTTTTTTTTCTTTATGATGAGCTTTCCACGCTTTTGTTTTTTTTTTCCATGATTATGATTATGAGTACCAAATCCTTTGTGCGTGCACGTTATGACGGATCGCCGTCACTGGCTCTACATAGTAGCCCTGTTTGCGATATAGCGTATAGTGTGAACGTCATGCTATATAGTTACAGCTTACGACGCAATATGTTTTACTGCAAAATAGAGATGGGTAGCATCCTCTTTTAAAAAGAGGTGACGTGCTAGCACACTGCTGCCTATTGAGACTTGCATAGTATTGTGAGTTTTGAACGAAACGTGTCACTACACGTTTCGTTCAAAACTCACAATACGTTACAAAATGTTCTGTGTAGCTAATCTGTGCGCTGTGGTGTGTGGTAGCACATCAAATTCAAAAGAGTGAGTGACTCTTTTGATCCCAAGTGAGTAGCTACAACTGTGCTAGCACATGTGCCAGGTTACCCAACACTACTGCGAAATAGTATAGCGTAGTCTTAACTGCAGTTAAGACTGAAGTGCACTTTATACAGTATTTCGAAACGAGGAAGCTTGGCGAGCCAACAAGGCAAGAATTAATCTAACAATCTAATTTGGATCGATCAACTTTTAATAAATGTATCTTTTACTAACAGGGGAGTTACTATCGAAGAAACGCATATCTAAGCAGTTTGAAAACAAATTCCCGTGCACACGACCCTTTTTTTTTCGTAGATAAGCGTTACTATATCGGCCGAGCGCTGCAAGCAGAATTAGCCCTTACGGTGCATAGATATGAGTTTCTTCGATGGTACATCTATTTTACGTGATTTGAGCGAAAAAATTGTCAATAGCTAGTCTCTTCCTCGTCGGACGGCGGTGACTAAGAACGGGCGTGAACCATAAATAAGTGACAGTATTTCTATTTTCTTAATGACCCTCGGGAATCATCGCATTTCCGAATACAAACGAATGCTAATTTCCATATCCATCTATTATTAGATTTATCTTGTATAATAATTTGAATTCAGACCTAAGTACTTTATTGTTGTTTTGTTTTGATTTTCGTGTGAACCATATAGAGCTGTAAAAGTATTTTCCTATCAGTCGTGCTTGCGACTTTAGCAGCTTTCCTCCCATTCTTTAAATAAATTACATTAAGTTAAAAGAGTATTAACAACTCTATATACTTCCAAGTCGATTGAGAGCTTCCGGTCTGCACCAAGTGCAAAGGGCAACTGCAATCCGACGACTGACGAAACACGAGGTTTGCCGAGGGACATTAAGAACATATTTGTACAGTACTTAATAGTTTTATGTTATGGTTTTACCTGTATGCCATGACTGATTTGTCCGACGTCGGAGCCCACACTCATTCGCCTGAGGTCCGATGACTTCTGACGGGCGCGGAAGTGGCGAGGCTGAAATACAATGTTCTTTATATTTTCGTACTTTAGGTGTCCTCGCCCGTGTGTGGTCCGTTGTCGTAAGGTTTATAGATAACTGTATACGGCTTATAGTAAACAATGCAATTATAGGTAGGGCATTTTATAAAAAAAATGGGCCGTCGCGGGACGCCTGGCAGATGTGAAACATCGAAATTATTATAAACATAACATAACATCACGCCTTGTTTCCCCGAAGGGTTGGGCAGAGGTGTCCCTGTAGCAGGTACACCCACATTTCGCCAGTTATGTTTTAAGTCCCATGTAATAGGGGGCGAGCCTATTGCCATCAACCGGGCACAAATCCAGACTCCAAGCTGCTACTGAGAAATTTCAGATAGAAAAACCCAATAACACTTTGCCCGACCCGGGAATCGAACCCAGGACCTCATGCTCAGCAGTAGCGCTTGCGACCACTAGACCAACGATTATTATGTACAGGTAATATGCATAAAAGGATAGTTTACGACAGGAAATAAATATGGCGACTGTTGGCGTGTTGGCTGTTGGCGCCAACAGTCGGTCTGACCCGCCGCTATAGATTTTTCACATCAATAAATCCATAGAATAATAATCCGAACTTAATATTATAACTGCGAAAATGAGTTTCCTTGTAACGCCTTCACGTTAAAACGGCTGAACAGAATTGAATTAAATTTGACACATGGGTAGACCATGACCTGGATTAGGACTTAGTATGCTTTTTATCCCGATATTCCCATGGAATCAAGACTTATGTGGGTAAACCCGTGGGGCGCAGCTAGTCATCTATAAATAGAATTGACTTTTATCACCTCTAGGTAGCAGACTTCAAATTAAATATAGTATATCGACGGTGTAGTACCATGATTTTACGGAAAGCGAAAAACACGTTTAATTTCTATAGTTTTTAACATTTGAATCAAAAGTAATTTTTATTTACGTAAACGGCCAAAATGTTAGTTATTAGATATTGATACTTCACCGTCGATATACAGGGCGTCCCAAAATTATAGGACATGAAGGGAAAGTACCTTAAATATCGTAGATAGGGTATTTTGCTAAAAGAAGACTTGTTGTTTGTTATTTTTAAAAGTTAGTAATTCTGCATTCAAAGATTTTCTAAAAATTACTTGCCTCGTCTGGGAATCGAACCGACTTAAATGTAAAAAAAAACACCCCTTCTTTTATGATGCCAATCGAAAGAATGGTCAAAAAATAATACTTAAGTAACATAGTATTTTAAAAGAAAGGAACTTTCCCTTCATGTCCCATAATTTTGGGACGCCCTGTATAGTCCTTCAGACCGTATTCTGCTATGGCGGCCAATCTCAGCGGAGACTAGCCTTCGGCGCGGGAGACATTATAGTGCACAAGTGTGCGCAGACACAAGTGCACTCTCTCTTCCCTCACTTTCATAGTCCGATGGGACGACAATCCTCGACTCGCGGAGAGATCAGGCGCAGGGCCAACAGCTTAACGTGCGCACCGAGGCACGGGGGTATCACACCGCCAACTTACAAGACTCCGGGCTGTTTCTAAGAAATTCCTAATGGAAAAACCCAATAACACTTAGTCCGACCCGGGAATCGAACCCAGGTCCCCACGCTCAGCAGTCGCGCTATCCAACACTGATGAAAGCCATGTGTTCGTACCTTGTAATCATGGTTGAGTCCCATGGTGGTGCAGGTGGGACACTCCCAGGAGTTGGGCAGGTCCTCGTTGACCTGCCCGCCAGGCGGCACGCAGGCCGGGTGCACGATGCTGTAGCACACCGAGCACTCGCGCAGGGACGACGGGCCGTTGCGGCCTGCACGAGAATACTCTTCATTAGTATGTTGTGGAAAAACGACTGCCTAATTATATATCATGTTTGTATTCCCCGGACCTACATTTCGGCAGTTATGTAATACGGTTCAATCCTCCAAATACTACTATGAACCTCGTGTAGGAAAAATCCGACTACAGACAAATATCTGGTAAAAAATAACATATCAAATGAATATTTTAGGAAAAGTGGAAGTATTCTATTATTATTTCTCTCGTCTCCCTATAGATAAAAAGTCTAACAAATACCTATGGTTGTCAAGATTACGAGACTTTATTTCTGCATAGATAAAAATAAACGACTATGTTTCAAGGTCTGTAGTGCAAAATCAAATCGAGAGCTGATCTTCGACATATTCAATATGTAAAAAAACCTGTCCGATCCAAAAGGGGGAGGAAATATTTTATTTTCAGAAAACCAAGGCCCATAATAATAACATTACCTAAAAGTAATATAAAATCTTATTATTATTGAAAATAAAAAAGTTATGGCTATTTAAAAACCACCTTTTTAGTACCAAAATTCCATAAACAATTTGCAAATTATCAACAGGGGTCATAAGTTATGACTTGTAGACACCCGCTAAACGACAGCCGCCCGTGCCCCATGTAATAACCCGGTAAAATTAAAAAAAAATGTGAAGAATTTTTATTTTCTTTTTTCTTGAAAATTCTCACAATTTATGTGGGAATTTCTGCCCGACTGACTCTCAGTACGATACCTAACAACACCCTCACGGATCGGACAGGGTTTATTTTACATATCGATGGTCTAGAAGACAATCGTACTAATTACAGATGTCACTTAATACAAATATACACTCACAATTTAGGCAGAAAGAGATGGAATTTAAAAACTCAAAATTTTGCACTCAGCATGTTTGTCTTCTAGGCCATCGATATTGTTGGAGTCTAGCAACAAGCGACAAAGAGATAATTTCACGTTTATGAGGCATTACTTTAGAAATAGAACTGATATTAACAAGAAAAGTTGATAACTCACCATTGTTGCCTTTAGCTTGTGGCGCGACGGGCGTCTGCATCCAGCCGTCAAGATGGCATGCTGCACACGATGCTGTAACTGGCAGCATGGGCTGTGAAATACAACAAAATAATTCATACAACATCATCAAAGTACTATTACACTACACTTCTCATCAGAAAAATCGAAACACTTCCGATTTTATGGTTTCTGTCCTAATTTAACACAAAAGAGTTTTCATTCCATAAAAAAGATCACATGATTGTATAACTGGCATTTGGCCATTACAGTGATAAGCGACAATCCAAAATTAGAATTTCATTTGTTTATCCATGAAATGATTCACTGTTTTGAGACAAATGTGTGTTTAGAGTTGGAGTACATTTCACCTATGAAAACTAAAAATTTGCCCTTATCTTAAAACTTTTTGTTGTGTTCTGAATACTGTGTGTGTACTGTGACTTTGGGACGTCTGAAAAGTTTTTTTCTAAAACATATGGAAACTTTGCCCGCAGAAGCCGCCCAAGTGGTGGCATTGCTGGATTCTGGACTTAGTCAGCGTGTTGTGGCTGAAAGATTGCATCTAAGCCTGTGGTCTGTTCATAGAGTCTACAAACGCTATAGGAAAACTGGTTTGTTCACGCGCCGTTCAGGATCTGGCAGGAATCGGGTCACTTCTAAGCGAGATGATCGATTTATTGTAACAACTTCTTTACGAAATCGACGCCTTAATGCTTTTCAACTGCAGCAGCAGCAGCTTCATGTTGTACATAGGGTGGCTGTAAGTGACTCTACAATTAGAAGAAGTTTGAAGGAACGTGGACTGGTACCGCACAAGCCAGCAAATGAGCCGAAATTAACTGCAGACCATCGAAGAACGCGCCTTAACTTTGCACGTGAGCACCTAAATTGGTCATACTCGTAGCTCCAGCGGAACTAAGTCCTCTTTTCTGACGAGTGTAAAATTATGCTGTATGGTAACGACGGAAGGAACAAGGTCTACAGAAGAGATGGAGAACGCTTTGCACAATGCTGCATTGAAGAAAAGGTCAGCTATGGTGCCGGTTCGTGGAGGGTTTGGGGAGGAATCAGCGCCGACGGTAAGACAGAGCTTGTCTTTGTGTCTGAGCCACGTCTGCAGCACTAAACAGTCATTGGTACATCGAACAGTGTCTTGAGCCTCACTTGATGTCCGATGCACATTTTATTGGCAACTGTTTCATATTCATGCACGACAATGCTAGGGCTCACACCGCGAGCTTCGTACGAGATTGTTACCGAAGTCGGTATCTCCATTATGGAATGGCCAGCAAGAAGCCCGGACATGAATCCGATTGAACCTCTATGGGATGAATTAAAGAGACGAATTCTTGCAAGAGATCCAAGAGGAATGGAATGGAATGCCACAACATTTGATCGTAACTTTCATCCGATCGATGAAGAACCGTATGGAAGCAGTACTAAGAGCTCGGGGAGGGAATACAAGTTAAAAAAATAAACATTTCTTAGCCTTTTTTTTTCATTTACGTGTGTTGTTTTATAAATTTCCTTCATACTCCATACAGGGTAAAAATGACTTGTTAAACATGAAATGAATTTAGAACATTAACATTAGGATTTGAAAACCTCATATTATTCACTATTAAACGACATTTGACATATATTCCTAAATATACACATTTTTCTGATAATCCTTACAAAACATAAACTTGCAATGTGTTTCGATTTTTCTGATGAGAATTGTATTATATTTTATATGAAATCTTCCTGGGCAAGGGCAAAAAATCCAGGAGACTTTTTTTTTAACGCGAATTTGGGCTGCGTTAGGACAGCCTAAATTGTGTCACACCAATTTATTGCGCTTTTTAAGGATTTCTGTAAAAATTGTGGCTTGTGAGTGCCAACAAGTCATCGCCTTTTGGCTTTATCTTTGAAACCGTGCTAGCTATTGTAGCGTGCGTTGGCTTGGATATACCGTTTAGTATTATCGTAAACGATAGTTCAGTTAGGTGTTTGGCCAACTTAAAATGGAGTGTCCAAACTTTTATTTATTTATTTATTAATAGGAGAACCAAAAAACAAAACAAAGAAATGGATAACACTTGTTTGCCAATTACAGGTTCTCACGGGTAAAAACAGAAAAAGTAGTAGAAATCTTGGGATCACTAACAAGCACGATAAAAAAGATTAAGTATACATATTATTATATATAAGGTACAATAAGCACTATGCACTTTTAAAAAAGTCAGCGTTCAGCCGAGCGCGTGCAGAATAGGTTTTGGTTGTAAATGGGTCAAATGAGAACTCTTTACAAAGAATGTTAAAGTCCTTACTCGCTCGCAGCATGTATGAGTTTTGCCTGTAGTCGTTCGACACACGCGCATGTACAGTCTTTTTTCATAATGTCCCTCGTGAATCATCGCATTTCCGAATACAAACGAATGCTAATTTCCATGACCATCAATTATTAGATTTATCGCGTATAATAATTTGCATTCAGAACTAAGTACTTTATTGTTGTTTTGATTTCCGGGTGAACTATATAGAGCTGTAAAACTATTTTCGTGCCGTTAAAAGTAAGTAAAACTTTATATACTTCCAAGTCGATTGAGAGCGTCCGGTCTGCACCAAATGTAAAGGGCAACTGATATAAATCCGACGACTGACGAAACACGAAGTTTGCCGAGGGACATTAGGGAAATTGTTATACTGTAAACAAAGTGAAACCTCGTGTAGTTTATTTTAGTCGTATTACCAAACATTAATGAGTGTTACCTGTAAGCACTGTCGCATGATACAGGTCTGCTTGGCGCGGCCCAGTCCGCCGAACTTGACCATGTCGTGACAGAACACGCACTCGCCGCAGTCCGTGCGCTGGCACGCCTCGCACTTCTTACATCTGAAATTATTTACAAGTTAGGTAACATTATTTACATCGGCAGACTGTAAAATCTATCTAAATTGGAGCTACTTTAAATTAAACAGATATCAACTTTGTGTAAGTGCAGATTAGGCTGATTTCAGAATGCTTGATAGTATTGAAAATTACGTAAATATATTGGATACTAAACTTCTATTTGTACGATGTTCACTACAATTATTTATTGTGTCAGCAATTCAGGACTTTTGCTAAAATATTGCAAAAGAATACTGCTTTTGGTTGATTGATATGGTTATCCTAGTAACGAAAAGTGGAAAAATTGTGTTTTTTTGTATGTACATCGTCAACCGCTCGCCCATAGCACAGATGAATAAAGATGGATCACTCCGCATTTTAGGTATGGAGCTGCAAGCAGGTACGCGGCGGGCTCGACTTGTCGAATTCAGTGAGCGTGACGTAGTCAGAAGATGTAAGAGTTACGCGATACAAGGAGAGGCATCTTCTAGGTGAATATAACTGTAGGTAATTAGCGCAGTGCGAATTTTTTTTTTTTCTTGGTTGGGAAATTATCAAATAACTTCTCCCGCTCTGGGTGGAGCGGGAGGGCGTGTCAGGCTCTTACTGACTAAAACCCACCCGTGTTCCTTCAGTTGCCATGTTGCCGAAGGGCCACGATTTCCTTTTCGGCCCGTATTCGCAGCCCCGGCAGGCATTGGCCCTAGCGGACCCCGTCAATTCTGCTAACATCTCTTTGAGGCTCGCGTGGAACACAATGCGCCGTCGACCCGGGCCTGGTCCTTACCGGACGGTGAGCTATCCATTGCTCACCGTCCGCAAGCCCGCGCCTACGGTGGCCGGAAATCTGCCTATGATTCCCGACGCCCAGGGCGTCTCCTCCTGAGGCGGTTAGGGGCGCGAGGGCGCGAAGTTTGCCTCTCCCTCACGCGTTCCGCCTCCTCCTTCGCGAGCATTACTGCTTCGCAGAAGGAGGTGACGGCCTCCCATTTCCTCTCGCTCCGTACCATGGCCCGAATCAGGGCCGCACGCGAGAGAAGCGCTGTGCGACCTGAATTGCACTTTATTGTGTCGTGGCAAGAGTCGCTTTTTATCTAAATGATTTTGCGATCTGTAATAATCTGTGCCCATTGTAAGTAAGGATTTGGTTTTAACAACACTTATTTTCAAGCAATAGTGGTGGTTTTCATAGTCAAGTGTTACTACTAACGTGACGGGACCGGAAATAATTTGTACTTTACAATCCATGTGCCTAATGGAATTTCTTATTGATAAATTAAAAATTAGGAACTTCCATACAAACTTCCTTCCCCTATTCAACTCCTTTACGAAGTGAATTTTCAAAAATCCTTAGGACATGTAGATGTAGACAGTGTAAATACAGTACGTACCGCGTGCGCCTCCTGCGCGGCGCGCTGTTGGCGTGGTCGGGGCGCGCGCCCGCTCGACTGGCGCCGCTCTGTGGACATAGTACGTACCGTGTGCGCCTCCTGCGCGGCGCGCTGTTGGCGTGGTCGGGGCGCGCGCCCGCTCGACTGGCGCCGCTCTGTGGACATAGTACGTACCGTGTGCGCCTCCTGCGCGGCGCGCTGTTGGCGTGGTCGGGGCGCGCGCCCGCTCGACTGGCGCCGCTCTGTGGACATAGTACGTACCGTGTGCGCCTCCTGCGCGGCGCGCTGTTGGCGTGGTCGGGGCGCGCGCCCGCTCGACTGGCGCCGCTCTGTGGACATAGTACGTACCGCGTGCGCCTCCTGCGCGGCGCGCTGTTGGCGTGGTCGGGGCGCGCGCCCGCTCGACTGGCGCCGCTCTGTGGACATAGTACGTACCGCGTGCGCCTCCTGCGCGGCGCGCTGTTGGCGTGGTCGGGGCGCGCGCCCGCTCGACTGGCGCCGCTCTGTGGACATAGTACGTACCGTGTGCGCCTCCTGCGCGGCGCGCTGTTGGCGTGGTCGGGGCGCGCGCCCGCTCGACTGGCGCCGCTCTGTGGACATAGTACGTACCGCGTGCGCCTCCTGCGCGGCGCGCTGTTGGCGTGGTCGGGGCGCGCGCCCGCTCGACTGGCGCCGCTCTGTGGACATAGTACGTACCGTGTGCGCCTCCTGCGCGGCGCGCTGTTGGCGTGGTCGGGGCGCGCGCCCGCTCGACTGGCGCCGCTCTGTGGACATAGTACGTACCGTGTGCGCCTCCTGCGCGGCGCGCTGTTGGCGTGGTCGGGGCGCGCGCCCGCTCGACTGGCGCCGCTCTGTGGACATAGTACGTACCGCGTGCGCCTCCTGCGCGGCGCGCTGTTGGCGTGGTCGGGGCGCGCGCCCGCTCGACTGGCGCCGCTCTGTGGACATAGTACGTACCGTGTGCGCCTCCTGCGCGGCGCGCTGTTGGCGTGGTCGGGGCGCGCGCCCGCTCGACTGGCGCCGCTCTGTGGACATAGTACGTACCGCGTGCGCCTCCTGCGCGGCGCGCTGTTGGCGTGGTCGGGGCGCGCGCCCGCTCGACTGGCGCCGCTCTGTGGACATAGTACGTACCGTGTGCGCCTCCTGCGCGGCGCGCTGTTGGCGTGGTCGGGGCGCGCGCCCGCTCGACTGGCGCCGCTCTGTGGACATAGTACGTACCGTGTGCGCCTCCTGCGCGGCGCGCTGTTGGCGTGGTCGGGGCGCGCGCCCGCTCGACTGGCGCCGCTCTGTGGACATAGTACGTACCGTGTGCGCCTCCTGCGCGGCGCGCTGTTGGCGTGGTCGGGGCGCGCGCCCGCTCGACTGGCGCCGCTCTGTGGACATAGTACGTACCGCGTGCGCCTCCTGCGCGGCGCGCTGTTGGCGTGGTCGGGGCGCGCGCCCGCTCGACTGGCGCCGCTCTGTGGACATAGTACGTACCGTGTGCGCCTCCTGCGCGGCGCGCTGTTGGCGTGGTCGGGGCGCGCGCCCGCTCGACTGGCGCCGCTCTGTGGACATAGTACGTACCGCGTGCGCCTCCTGCGCGGCGCGCTGTTGGCGTGGTCGGGGCGCGCGCCCGCTCGACTGGCGCCGCTCTGTGGACATAGTACGTACCGTGTGCGCCTCCTGCGCGGCGCGCTGTTGGCGTGGTCGGGGCGCGCGCCCGCTCGACTGGCGCCGCTCTGTGGACATAGTACGTACCGCGTGCGCCTCCTGCGCGGCGCGCTGTTGGCGTGGTCGGGGCGCGCGCCCGCTCGACTGGCGCCGCTCTGTGGACATAGTACGTACCGTGTGCGCCTCCTGCGCGGCGCGCTGTTGGCGTGGTCGGGGCGCGCGCCCGCTCGACTGGCGCCGCTCTGTGGACATAGTACGTACCGCGTGCGCCTCCTGCGCGGCGCGCTGTTGGCGTGGTCGGGGCGCGCGCCCGCTCGACTGGCGCCGCTCTGTGGACATAGTACGTACCGTGTGCGCCTCCTGCGCGGCGCGCTGTTGGCGTGGTCGGGGCGCGCGCCCGCTCGACTGGCGCCGCTCTGTGGACATAGTACGTACCGTGTGCGCCTCCTGCGCGGCGCGCTGTTGGCGTGGTCGGGGCGCGCGCCCGCTCGACTGGCGCCGCTCTGTGGACATAGTACGTACCGTGTGCGCCTCCTGCGCGGCGCGCTGTTGGCGTGGTCGGGGCGCGCGCCCGCTCGACTGGCGCCGCTCTGTGGACATAGTACGTACCGTGTGCGCCTCCTGCGCGGCGCGCTGTTGGCGTGGTCGGGGCGCGCGCGCGCCGCACCGCCGCGGTGCAGCCCGCCGCGCGCGCCGCGCCCGCTCGACTGGCGCCGCTCTGTGGTCACCACGTCGTCTGGTCCTGCACACAAAGTTAAATGTCGGTGTTAGCAATACACTTTGAATTCAAACACTTAGATAATGCCAGTCTTTAAGCAGTCAGGATAAATGGCAGTTGCAGAATTACACAAAATAAAAATATAAACTGGAATTAGGCTTAACAAAGTTTAAAATTGTTTTTTATCACATCTATTCAAAGAGAGCTAGTTTATTCTTTTTAATCCCTAGGGATTAAAAGTGATTTGAATTTGGAATGTGTATTTTGTTAGTAAAAGTTCCAAGAGATCAAACACGAACATTATATGAACAAGTAACAGGCTGGCAAGAGAGACAAAAAGTGTAAATTTGGTCAAAATGAAAATCCGATGGCGGCTGCGACAATTTTCAAATTTTTCGTCATGGGTGTCGTTTTCATAGTTTTCGAGGGTGCTAAAGCCGAGTGAGTTCAAAATGTAAATCCAAGATGGCGGCTGCGAAAATTTTGTTTTTTAAATCATACGTGAGAAAGAATCTCGTTCCTGACGGGGGTCGGATCACAGCCTTTTTTTTTTTCTCCACGGGAGCAACACTATTTTAAACTCGAGTGACGTACTTTGAATCCCTCGCTGCGCTCAAATTCAACTTTAGAATACTTCGCTCCGCTCTGGATTCAAAGAAACACTCTCGTCTTAAAAATAGTTGATTACTGTACTGTAAGCTGTACTTTAGTACGGAGCGGAGTGGGGCGCGTCTTTGTGGATTGCACTATCCATACCAAAATAGCATATTCCAGTTAAACTATTTCAATTGATAGATTCTTCTTCACTTCGCACTTTTTCTCTGTCTCTCCCTCTCTCCCCCCCTCTCTCTCTCTCTCCCTCTCTCTCTCCCTCTCTCTCTCTCTCTATCTCTCTCTCTCTCTATCTCTCTCTCCCCCTCTCTCTCCCTCTCTCTCTCCCTCTCGCTCCCTCTCTCTCTCGCTCTCTCTCCCTCTCTCTCGCTCTCTCTCCCTCTCTCTCGCTCTCTCTCTCCCTCTCTCTCTCCCTCTCTCTCTCTCCCTCTCTCTCTCCCTCTCTCTCTCCCTCTCTCTCTCCCTCTCTCTCTCCCTCTCTCTCTCCCTCTCTCTCTCCCTCTCTCTCTCTCCAGCCTGTTACTTGTTCATACAATGTTCGTATTTGATATGTTTGGTGATTGGAAATTTCACTAACAATATACACATTCCAAGTTCAAATCCCTTTTAAAAAAAAGGTATTTTAGTCCCTGTTTACGAAGAATAGACTAGTTCTTTATGAATAGATGTGATAAAAAAAAAGTGAAATATTCTCTAAAATCAGATCTAATTATTATAACTTCGCCTACCTTTGAGTACCGGCACGCCAGTGCAAGCCAGATGTTGTTTATCATGCCTGTGCTGTTCCACAAGTGTGCGCACATCCTTGACCAGCGCGATTGGGTCGGATAGCAGTTCCGGCACCGACTTGCGAGCTGCCGGCAGTTGGTGGAGATACATTACTATTGCCTGAAAATGGAGAGATCAAGTGTTATAGAAAATGTTTTTGTGTTCGATGTAGTTGCTAAAGAATGTACAACGAAGCTCGTTCAATTTCAGTCATATCATGTACTTTTTTGGTAAACTGGAAGAGGCCTATGTCGAGCTATACAGGGTGGCAGGGACATCGACGCGAAAATTGTTAACATGGATTCAGTACATGATTCTGAATCCTCCTGCGTTGACATTTTTGGAAGGTTATTAAAAAAAAAAACAGCGTTCCATATATTTTGACCGCGTATTGCACTTTTCAGGTTGGTTTTGGGAAAAACCGACGAAGACTTTTTTCAATGTTTGCGGAATTTTATCTCTACAAACATCCACTTCAAATGTGATTTCCGTGTCCGTGACGAACTTTTAACATGTGATGTATCTCACCTTGAGGCCATGAAGCTCGTTCTGCGTGAGATGCAAATGCTCCTTGGGCGCGGCGAGCGCGGACTGTCCCTCGGGCGCGAGATGCGAGCGGCCCAGCAGAGCCATCACGTAGCGGTCCAGTACGTACCACAGCATCTCCGTGAAGAATGGGTAGCGGAACTTTTGTGGCACCTGGAATTGCATGAAGACACAGTCAGCTTTGTTATATTATTTATATGTCTAGATAGTGTCGCGCTGCAAAAGAACTAAAACAAACACGCCATCGTTGTTGTGCTGGTGTGCGTGACACCTACATCTTAAACTCGCGCCACGCCATTCTGCTTTTCTAGTGTGCGTGGCTTTAGCGGCGAACAGTTGAACGCTATTTTTTTCGACGAGTAGTTATATCTTTAACTGTTAGTTCAAATAACTAGTAGTAGCGCTTGTCATTAGTAAACAAGGGGTTTATCGACAGGCCAATGTAATTTATTGAAAGGCGATTCGAGGACATACTATGTCCAGTGGTAGACGTCGTTTAGCTAAAATAAAGAAGTTGAAAATTTTAACAGCTCCTTAGCAGAAATGAAATTGTTTATTGATGTAAATAGGATATAGGAATCACTTTTACACGTCATATTAAAAAAATATAAAAAATAAGCTAGATGAGTTCGGCGTTTCCTATCTGACTACTCCGAGAAGAAAGGCCGAAACAAACTCAGAGGTCGCAGTTTCTTTTAAAGTCCAGACAATCTTGGTCAGGCCATATGAGGGCCATGTAGATTAGTGTCTGAAATGGTCTTTTGAGGAAAGAACCACACAGATTTGAGTGACAGGTCCCGTCAATGCAAGCATTTGTCAGTATTCGGTCTGCTGGTCAGACAAAGCCAAAAATAACTAGATACCCAGAATAACAGTTAACATCAAAACAAATAAAAAGGCACGAGTGCGAAATAATTAGGCTGGTAAACAAAAACATCCGCACGTAAAATAATCAAGAAAAATACAGACAAAATCATCCAGCACACGTAGAAACGACCACCATAGAAACGAGTTTTGTCGACGGAAGAATAGACAAAGTGACAGATTCACAATCACATCTGTCATTTTGTCTATTCTTCTGTCGACAAAACCCGTTTACGCGTGCTGGTGTTTCCCAGAACTTTGATTTTAATGAACACAATCTCACCTTAGTAACATCTTCAACTTGAGCAATCTTAAGTTGCTTTTCAATACCGAACTGATGCAAGAAGTTGCCGCCGAACACCAAGGAGTCGCTCGGTGTGTATACAGCGTGGATCCAGCCGGTCGGGATAAAGAATGTGTGGCCGGCTTGCAGCTAAAATGTTACGAAAAATATAACATAGGTACCTATACTCCATTTGAAATAAGATTAGACATTTAAATAAACCTTTTTTACAGTCCTTTCAACCGATTTTGACTTTTATTGCGTTGGTAGCATGAGATGGGGCAGCTGCAGTAAACAGTTGGTATTGTAACAACTTTTTTGCTTTTAATGCCATCCTTATACGTACGGTATAGAACTCAAAATCGGTTGAACGGACTGTAAAAAATATTTATTTAAATGTCTAATCTTATTTCAAATGTAGTATAGATACATTTTAAGGCGAAGAAATTGAAATTAAATTTATGAAAATCAATATTCCCATTGCTGGGTGGGACTTAAGTCTACACTCTGTCTGAGAGAGTGGGCCAAACAAAATCGATTCGCGAGATCAGTGTGGGTTCAACTTTAAATTCAGGATAAATGAATCATGCTATGTAATGATTTGGTAACATTCCACTGTTAAATTTATAGGTCCTTACTACTTGTTAAGGGAAAAAGTAAAATTATAACATATGAAAGATATAAAGCAGTCATAGTTAATTAATGTTATAATTTACGAGTTACGAGCGTATTTTTATGAAGCTATTAAGAACACGATTGCTGTGTAAAACCGTCGCTGCGTACGTGGTGAACCGCGTCACCGAATCACACGTTTACGTTTTATTGGTATTTCAATTCTCGACTAACAATCGTAATTATTTAGTTAATCCGTAGAGGCGGAAATTACGCCGATTACCTTCCGTCTGCAACCCTGAATGACCTTTAATTTAGTTCAGAAGTAGACGAATGTTATAATATTAATGATTATTTTAGTTATATAAGCTGTAATACTCACATGAACTCGAATGCATTTTTCGACCGTGTCGCCGAAGAAGACATCAGACTGTTTTCCAGAAAGCACCCACTTTTCATACAGCTGCAAGTTTTTCTCAGTTGGTGGGATCAGCCAGAATACCTTGGCGCCTGAAATTGATTAGAAACCATATTAAAAACTCCTTTCAACTGAAATGATGGAGAGGACTTTTTCTCCCCATCACTTCAGTTGCAATATACAAATAATAATCAGCCTATAATGTTACCACTGCTGAGACACAGGCCTCCTCTCGGTGAGAGGGAATGAGCCGTAATTGACCGCGCAGGCTCAGTGCAGGTTGGTAGATATCACAATGTCTTCGAATTTTTGGTCAAAATTCAAGTCATTTATTCAAACTAGGCTGAGAATCAGTACTTTTCGAACGTCAAAATTACATAAGATAGTCCCCCAAAACGCCCACCCTTCATAGGTTCCAGGACATGCCGGTTTCCTCACGATGCTTTCCTTCACTTTTTTTAGAGTAGTGGTGATGACATCATTTACACAAAGTAAAGCGTCTGTTTTGGGTTCGAACCCACGACCAACAACTTGTAAGTCACGTCCGTATCACAGGGCCACCACAGCTCCAGTAGCACGCAGTATACAATAGCATAACATAATTATACCACATAAAATCACATCTGTATATAAAGGATAAGCCCACGTTCGCATGGACGTAAAAATATCGCAGCGGGATTTTATCGCACACTGAATTTTCAACTTTCGGTGTTAAGCCGAGCGTTAAAAATCCAGTGCGCGAAAAAAAACCACCGCGGGTAAATATCGCTCGCGCGAACCTGGGCTAAGGCACAAGTGTACAGTACTTATTTCATAATAACATAATCTTTATTTGCCAAAAGAATAACAACCTTATGGAAATTATTTCATCACCACTCCTTTAAAAACGATGAAGGAAATCATTGTGAGGAAACCGACAAAATATCATAGAACTAAACATTCGAAGATATATGACATCCAACAACCAGTATTGGGCCCGCGCGGTGGATTACGGCCCACTCCCTCTCACAGGGAGGAGCCTGTGTCCCAGCAGTGGGAACATTATAGGCTGAACATAATTAGGCTAACAATCTTACAACAAATTTTACATTAGTACTTATTTTCAATTAAATCGGTCATCTATTTAATCAAAGCTTTATAACTGAAACTTTGTATACTACAATTTCATGACGTAAAACTTACCTCGCAAAATATGGTACCAAACGGAGGTACCTCCAAAATCAATGTGGAAATCAGTGTAGCAACCTTTGACGGACATGAGGCAGTACTTCTGCACTTTCGGATACATCATATCGTCCAGAGCATTTGTTGATTCCGTCTGAGGAAGTCATTAAAAACATTATTAGGTACAACTCATATGTAAGTACTATCGAAGAAAGGACTGATCTGTACACTGTAAGGACTATTCTTGCTTGCAACGCTCGGACGCTATAGTATCGCTTACCAACGAAAAAAAAGGGTCGTCTGCACAGGATTTTGTTTTCAAATTGCTTAGATATTATGCGTTACCCCGATGGTACACACGACGAAACACATGCTATAATATTACCAGTATTTAAGCTGACCTCGCATTCTATAAGGTCTTCTATAAAATGAGAGGTCAGGTTATACTGCATATTTATAGCTTGATATTTCATCGTGTTTACTAAGCATATCACTAAAGTCAGTGTACGATACATTGTAGGTTTTAATACTAGGAATTTAGCCAAATAGACGTTTATTGTTTAGCTATGAAAAAGAAAACCTTGAAAGTGTTATGAATTGTGTTGCGTCTACTACATTTTAGAGTTATAGTTGAATGACTATAAACACCATCGTAAATCTAGAAGGCATAAGTACAAATGCGTTCTAATTCAAACTCAAAATATTTTATTTCACATAATGGCCACTTATGAATCGTCATTGTATGCGACAATGACGATTCATAAGTGCCCATTATGCACATATGGTTCCGAGTGGTCGTTTCCAATGGAGAGGAGCTGGCAAGAAACTGCACATTCTTTAAAAAATAATTGACTATTACAATGATTTCAAATGACATAGGTATGGGAGGACAGTGTAGGCCTGTCAAGATGCCTGTCATTCTGAAATGATTGTAAGTACTTGGAACTAAATAAATGTTCCGACATCGTCGTGCTCGCGTGCGGATGGACCGTGTAATACTTAGGTCGTGCCGTGCTGCGTGTTCAAGCGTAACACGTAAGTAAGTATATGTCAACCCATTCATAAACTACATAATTACGATTAAAGATAAATAAGAACTAGCCGTAAGTCTTCAACACAACTTTTACAACGAAGTTACAATTTCCTTTGTCTTGTTTGTTTTGTTTATGCATACTTTTACGCAGTTCAAGGGCATAGGTCGTAAGGGCGGGGGTAAATGTAGCTGAATCCACCCGGTCACCCGAAATAATCCGACCTCTCACGATCTCAAACGAGGCCGTCCCGCCCAAGTCAGCATATTTTCCGCCCGATACTTTCAGCGTAGGAAACTCTTGCAAAATAATATTTTCCTTTATCGGATCTCGTAGTAAACAATTTTCTTTTGGCTATGTCAGTGAATTTTACTTGTAAAACCAACTTTTGCGAGTATTGTTTTGGGTTTGTGATGTAAACAATATTTTGTAACAATATTTTGATTTAAAAGAGTGTCCGTGGAGTTTCTTGCCCGTTCTTCTCCATAGGTACCTACTACGCTTTGCAATGAGCAACTAGCTTAATTTTTCTGACTAACCGACCCCTTGACAATTAAAAAGTACCTGTAATTGGTTTATTTGAAATAAATGCTTTGAGTTTGAACATTAGATTGATTTAACTCACAATTAGAAATGGCTACCACGATATCAACGCGAAATAAGTTAGAACATCGTACTACTTACTAGTAAACGTTACGTCAGCTATGAAAAGATCATTTTCCCCATTCACTATCCCGCCATTCACCGACCACCGAGATCCGCGAGATATTAATTGCTATTTCAGCCTAGCAAGCGCTACCTTGGGCCGCTTTCAGGAAAATTAATGAACATAGTATAACGGGTGTAAAATGATGCTTAACGAAGGCGAAAGTCACTTGAACGGTTGAAACCCCCATTATTGTAATATTTTTTTTTGTACTGGTCCAATACTGATATTAACTACCAATACCTTACGCAGATAGGAGAGCAGCGATTCACCCAACAATTAATTGTACCTACCTACACCTTGTAATTAATAATGTATACTTTATAAGTCCCTCATGTTCCTAAATAAATTATTATATTGAAGGTCAAAGTTCAAGCTTTTTAGCTTAGTTTTAAAGGTTATAACTTAACTGTAAATACCCCTACAACTTCTGTACTGTTCCATGCACCCAAAAGCACAATGTATTACGTGCGTTACATTGCGCGCTGTCGTAAACAGTGATTTATCACACAAAAATAAAAGTCTTTTCCCAGCAATAATTTTTGCTCAAACTCAAAGCATTTATTTCAATTAAATCATTCACAGGCACTTTTGAATTGTCAAAGAGTCGATCGTCAGAAAGTTGAAGCCAGTTAGTTGCCCATTCCAAAACGTAGATCTTTATGGAGAAGAACGGGCAAGAAAATCCAAGGACACTCTAATATAGATATTACAAAATCCTGGGTACATTATTCTTGTTGCTTCTCTAAGTGAGAACAATATAAAAAAAATATGATGACTAGTCTCAATTGACGGCGCCCGTTCAAAAACATGACGCGTGGATCAGCACTATCCAGCTCAACCATTTTGTAGAGAACCAAATGATCAACACACTCGCCAACATCAGCGAGACATGACATACTCTCAACTGCCATGCTTTTTTGCTACATGATGGGTCATTTGACACCCTGTATGATAGGATGGCTTATGTAAATCATTTGTAAAAGTGACCATCAACTGCATACTGTCGGCGTAATCTCGCTTGTCGGTCAGACTGTACTTCGGAGAATGTGCGCAGGAGATCCACGATCTGCTCCCAACATTTACTTTTCATTACTGGACTACCAGGCGTACTGCATGCAGGGTTCCATCGGCACTTGGTTGATATCCCAACCAGCAGTGCGCATGGTTAATACAGAGGAAAAGGCTGAGGACGTTTCTCCTCCATATTAAGTATGCGCACGTTCAAAGTATGGAGCTCTCTGCCAGCGTCTGTGTTCCCTTCCACATATAACCCGTCAGCTTTCAAGCAAGAGTGGACAGGCATCTTCTGGGTCACACTCGTTCTATCGTAAACCTCATTTATCGCTTTCCATCAAGCCAGGTCGAGGTCAAGAGCAGGCCCATTCCGCAATAAAATAATAAAATAGTTCAAACTTCTGTAACACCACTTTACCTGCTGATCTTTAAGATGTCTTGGCCACACCGTATCCACCCAGTCGATGAGGCGCACGATGCGAGGCGCCTGCACATAGTTCTCGAGCCGGGTGTGCGAGAACTCCAGCGAGATCACGTTGAGCAGACGCTCCTTGTTGGGATCGTCGTAGTAACGCTGCCAGTCCTGGGTGATGAGAGATTTTACATTATGTTAATGTTTAAAACTGTGAGATGTTAAGACCAGGCCCTCCAAAGACAATTTCCCCGCAAACTCCGCCCCAATGCACCACCCCACCACTCTACCATGTGCTAAACGCTTACACACCAGTAATAAAGTTGAATATCGCGTGCGCTCTTTGGTCGTGTTCGAGCACGGAACTAAGTGTCGTAAGTCTCAATTCTTATTTCGTTTATAACTAAAGATAAAATTGATCTAGTGAAAAAATATCTTATATCTGGAAAATAAACTATATTTTCTTACTGTCAATAATTATTTTAGACATAAAAGCAGAGTAATCTTGTTTTTGTTTCAAGTAATCTTTAAAAAAGACATGATGTTCGAATACAAAATTAATCGAGCGAAAATTTTCCATTTACGTAACTGTCTTATATATAAATGGAAAGAAAAAGATCCAATAAGTCATATAATAAAGTTACATTTTGATTGTATGTGTGACTTTTTCAGAATATTAATGCAAATTAAATACAATTTAGGGAGCCTCCTCTTAAATTGTCGGGCTTCCTTATAAAACAATACTACATATTATAGTATAGATAGATAGTTGTAAGTAGCGTGGTTATCATTTCACACGCTTGATAGACGAGTTCCATGATGTTTATTCGTTTTTAAGATAAAGAAAAATGCTTCCTCCGAAACATAAAAGCAAAAACACTCTTACTACCTTTTTATGGCACTATCCATACATATATGAATATCACATGTCACACGCACTAATCTCACACTTACTTTTTTTTTCATACTTAATGCATACTTTTCACTTAAATTCTTACATGGCAATCTAATTATATTTACAACTTTAAACATGCCTACTAAATATTCACAATTTATACAAGGGGATCAAATGTAATCCGAGATACAGGTTTACCACCTAGTTCGGATGCAGATAGTCCTAAACTTTGTATATTACAAACTTTAAGCCATTATTTACTGTATATTTTGTCAAATATTCAAGCTTGTAATCATCATCAGTCTATAAATGTTCCCACTGCTGGGACACAGGCCTCCTCTCTGTGAGAGGGAGTGGGCCGTAATCCACTACGCGGGCCTTGTGCGGGTTGGTAGATATCACGTCTTCGAATTTTTGGTTCTAGGACATTCCGGTTTCCTCACGATGTTTTCCTTCACCGTTTTGAGAGCAGTGGTGATGAAATAATTTACACAATGTAAAGCGCCTGTCTGGGTACGAACCTACGACCTACAACTCGTAAGTCGCGGCCGTTACCACTGGGCCACTACTGCTCACGCCCCGCCACTGCTAAGTTTGTAATACGTGTTCTTATTTTGATGAATAAATCAAATAAATAAAACCAAGGAAGTGAGCGGCTAACTACACAGTAATTGCATTACTTTAGTGAAATGAAATGGAGAAAATAAAATATCAAATGTATTCTCTCTAAACATAAGCTTTTAGACCACCACGTTCGCAAGGACGTAAAAATATCGCGGCGGTATTTTGTTGCGCACTGGATTTTCAACTCTCCGTGTTAAGCCGAGCGCTGAGAATTCGACAGAGTAAAACCCAGCGCGTCAAAAAACACACTGTTGGATTTTCAACTCTCGGTGCTAAGTAGAGCGTATAAAATCCAGTGTGCGAAAAAATTCCGCCGCGATATTTTTACGTCCGTGCTACGTTGGCTTATAGTTATTAAAAGCTATCGTGATAAATGAAAATTGTACTTAACAATGGTGTCGTAAAAGTCTAGATTTTATTGGCCATTTCTATAAATATAATTTATAGACTAGAGAAGAAACATAATAAGTTACTAAGATTCAGCGAAGTGATAAAAAGCTGTCTGATTTCGCTGAGTTTCTTTACTTAGAGGATTTACAAAATGTATTTCACACTAAATTAATCCTTACGAGGTGCTAACAATCCATGTGGTCATGAAAGCATACTTATGGAATAAAGGGTTATTGATCTCATTTTAATCGAAATTGAGGGAAAATTAAACAATTTACCTAGTAAATGTTAGAATAAGTTTTAATAACAAGTAAATTCATGAAAATAGTCATGGACCCGTACCGTAATTGCGTAATGCACGATCAATCACAATTTGTTTCGATTTGAAACAGATTGATAATCCATTGCCTCATAAGTTCGAAAAAAAATCTGCTCAACAAAGTAAATAACGCAATGAATGTTGTTGAACTGTCAAAATGAAACAAATTAGTCTTAATCGTTTACGAAAATAAGTTACGTAATTAGGATACTGATCGCGGATAGACTCCGCATTACTTTGGTCACAACTTGCAGAGATTCACATCTTAAAACATCGTATGCATTTTAATATAAATAAATTAAATCCTCACTGGCCACTTAATGACCCACTCTCTCTCACATAAAATAGGTCTGAGTCCCAGCAATGGCAATGGGAATAATTATAGGCTATTTCTGTTACCTATGTACACACGGCTACACATCAAGCTATACATTTCCAGTATAAGCTGACCACGTATTGTACGGAAATCCTATACAATGCGAGATCAGCATAAACTGGAAATGTATAGCTTGATGTGTACTATCAAAGAAACGCACATCACCGTAAGGACTATTTCTGCTTGTAGCGCTTGGCCGCTATGGAAAGTGGCCGTTAAACATGTGGTCATCGTGTTCACGGGATTTTGTTTTCAAACTGCTTAGATACTTCTTCGATAGTATGTAACTAAAGATTTACATCTCAAAACATTGTACGAAATTTAATTCAATAAATAAATGATATCCTCACTGGGCCCGCGCGATGGATGATGACCCATTCACAGACAGAAGGTCCTAAGTCCCAGCATTTGGAACATTATAGGCAGTTTTAAGTAATGTTGTGGATGTAAATAAATCAAATGTGTAGAAATATTTTAACGAGTTCTACCGTAATCATGAACCGTTTAATCAGAGAACTTAAAACGATTAATTACATGTCAATGCATCTCGGATTCCGGTTTGATGTCACACCCACATCATCTATATTTAGCCGGTCCGGCTATAAAACCGCAATCCGGGACGCTGACGGCAACAAATTATCTGTAATGTGCGCAGTCTTATCAAATACAGAGGTGTGTCTTGAATTTGATAAGGAGCCACGCGTATGAAGTCTTGGATTCTCAATTAAACTCAATCTATGAATCTTTGTAGATTTGATTTATTCATTAGGCAATCTGTAATGTGATAAGATTAATTCGCCATGGTTTTTGGAAGGCGTACGAGGGGCCCAAACTCGCAGAGGCCCCTTAGACAATTTTAATTGTTGAAAGACCAACCGACAATTATCCTTGTTTCCTCTATGCAAGTATTGCAAGTGCACCCGAGGACAACCCCAGTTGGTGCAGGACTATAGCATAAAATAATAAAATAGTTTTATTATTACTGTTTCAATTATTATACCTAATGACTCATAATATTGAAATCATTTGCCGTATGTAAATGTACTTATCATATGTGCCAAATCTTTCTATGGTCCATAAATCATAAAAAAACAAACAGTAAACATTTGTGTAGTGACAACTGTGACAATTAATTTGAGAAGTGTTCAATCAACTTTTACGTGAAATACTACGTCCGTGTACACACGGCTACACATCAAGTATTTCCAGTATAAGCTGACCTCGCATTGTACGGAAATCTTATACAATGCGAGATCAGCATAAACTGGAAATGTATAGCTTGATGTGTACCCGTGTGTACATCTACTACAGTTCGGCCGTCGAGAAAATGCGTTCCTGAAACCTGTCAGTTGGACAATTTCTAGTAGCAATAAGGATCAAATTCGCAAAACACATTCGTTAGTAGCTTATCTTTTGGCCTTTCATGAGTTTGTCTGCAGTTAGTTAGATAAGTTACGTTAGTGGTTATTTCTCGTATTCTTTGAAGAGCTTACTGTGAGTAAGTAGGTAGCGATACTGCGTGACGTACAAATGGTTTGTAGTTAAGTTTATGGAAAGAAAAGAAAAAAAGAATTTTCCCACTTAGTATGTGGATGAATTATAATAAGTTCTTGTCACTGTTATTTACATAGCAGGTAGTGATATTAAAATTTACACGTCGGTGGCAAAAAACAAAAATTTAAAACCAAAGACACCGACAAAATTAAAGTTATTCTTCATTTTGTAGTTTTTTTTTTTAAGTCGGTTGTGTTTTTTGGAAAATGTTTTTTTTTTATGATATAGGTATAATTGAAAATATTTCTCACTAGTTCTGCCCGCGACTTCGTCCGCGAGCCTATAGCGAGCCTATACCTTCCTCAAGAATTGGGCTATCCAATGCAAAAAGAATTTTTCAAATCCGACTAGTAAGTAGTTCCGGAGATTACCCCCTACATACAAACTTACAAACGAACGAACAAACAAACAACCAAACAAAAAAAACCAATTTTATCTCTTTATAATATTAACTATTATATTTATAGTATTAGTTTATCATATTCTTGTGACTAATATTCTTCAATATCTAATCGCCCTAAAAGTTTCCTGCTCAGATAAAAGCACAGTATTTACAACTCTACGTACACACGACTACACATCAAGCTATACATTTCCAGTATAAGCTGACCTCGCATTGTACGGAAATTCGTATCAGCATAAACTGGAAATGTATAGCTTGATGTGTAGCCGTGTGTACATAAAGAATTCTTCAAGAAATTACGTAAACAGAATTTACAACAGACATTGTGAGTACAAAACAATAAACATTGCGAAAACGGCAATATGAATTGTAAATTCAGTCTCTTGACTCCAAGCCGGTGTTAGGCCTTGTGTAAACAAAGCTTAGATACGACAATCGGCGATGCGATTACCGCCGACAACTGTAGATAGTGATTGATGACCGATTTCAAAATAAATTATGTGGTTATAGTAAAATATTACAAGTGCTGTCGGCTATCGCCGTTTATTGGTTTAGTGACATAAATGTCGCGTTTGTTTATGATGGACCTAGCTATGATATAGGCAATGTGTTAAGAGGTAGAATTTTTGCTGTAAAATTTTGTAACAAAAAGCTATTCCCGCTTAAGCAGCACCTAGGGTTGCAAAATTACGTAATTTTACGGAAAACGCTGGTAAAATACGGGTATTTTACGGTCATTTATATAAAGCAATAAAGAATTGAGTATTGAGTTACGGTAAAATTGCCGGCGACTTATGAAGTTTTAAATTTTAGTTTGTGCTGCCCTCTGCACATAGATGATATTATTATAATCGATGACATGGTGTGATTCATATCTTGAATTCTTAACTTGAGAATTAAGTTTTAGGGATTTTTAGTACGCATGAGTCGCACGAGCTCCGTTTTCTGTTTTTTTTTTTTTAAATTTCAATACTGCTTATATCTCTGGCAAATTTCATTCAAATGCATTTATCCGTTAAAAGTGAAGTAGTGATAGACACATGATACACACAAACACTCACTTCCGTATTTGTAGTGTAAACTACGTTTGTGGTACGTGTGAGTACGTTTTTTACCGAAAATTACCATATTTTACCGTAAAATACCGTAAATTACGTAAAATATCATCATATCATATTATACCAGGGTAATTTTGGCGTTTTATATCCCTAGCAGCACCCTAATTGCGTAAAACACGATCAATCACATTTTGACAGTTCAACAACATCCATTGCGTTATTTACGTTGTTGAACAGACAAATTTTTTGAACACATGAAGCAATAGATTAGCAATGAATTTCAAAATGATTCAGATTATCATTGATCGTGTGTTACGCAATTAGGGTGCAGAACTAGGTAGGTACCAGGTGCAGCCGTTCTGTGCCATTCACAATAAAATTGGAATGACGTATAGCCATTAGCCAGTCAGTGCAATGTAACTCTTATTTAATTGTAGTAAAGTAAAAATTAGAACGATTGCCGTGAGATTGATAAAACTCACAGCAATCATTCTAATTTATACGTTACCTTACCAAGATAAGGAGTTACCTTTAAAATATATAATAAAATAATATAAGTAATCGTTAAATTGAGAAAGGTCAGGAGAATGATAAAAAGTTGTTTAAATAACAATATATTACAATAATTCCGTTCGTACTGGATGTTTAAAAGCGCGACATTCTCGCTGCAGTGTTTATTTTATGCAGTTCCCTACGGCACGATTGTTGAAGTTGCAGCATAATGGTTTATTCATAAAAGAGCCACGAAACTTAATGAAAACATTCGACGACATTTTATTTATTTTCGTTCACGCTTCATAATATTTTATAAGTTACTGTGGAATGTACCTAATGTTATTATTGAATTTGTTTTTAAGGTCAATAGCCCCAGAATAAGATTGGTGTAGGTAAGTTCTAAGTTATTTTCAATACTTGATACGTAATCATTTTTATCTCTGCCACTTTGACAGATAACCTGTCTCCATAACAAGAGGTCAGCGATATTCTATACCAGTATAAAGCCTCGTTTAGACTAGCGTGACGCAGCACCGGTAATAGGCCTGTGTCAAAAATTTTCTTTTTGTCCGTCTTGTAGATTATTTAAAAAAAAATTGAACACGTATTTTTTCTTTTTTGACGTAATCAAAAGATTACGGCGACACATTAAGTTAAAATGTGGCATGAGGTCACGCCTTGCTAGATTTAATACTGCGTTGTGACGTAGCGAGCCCCCACTCCCCAACTTTAATGCGTGTTTTCTAAGTTATTTTTGATTAATATGATAAAGTAAAAAATACGTGTCTAATATTTTTTTATTATCTGAAAGACGGACTGAATAGAATTTCTTTTTTTTTTACCTAGGCAACTACCCTATTGTTCTACCGTGAAGTTTTCTTAGAAATAGTCGCGTCGCGTTGTAAGGTCGCGCTAGTCTGTAGTAATGTAAGCAGATAACAAAAAAAATCTTTTTCTGAATATTCACAGTAGGAATTTTGTAAAGGTCTCTGGCATCTCTCTGGTTTATGTTATCTCTGTTATTAAACAGAGATTAATTTTGGAGAGGGTTTGAGGGAAACTGACGGCAAAATACTGACTTGTAAACAGGGACTTGAAAACGAAATTAATTTCGTTCCGATACACAAAATGTTATCTAATAACGGTCTAAATTTTGTAACGGTACTAAAACCTAAAACCATTAATAACGTTACAAAAAAAAAACGTTATAGAATATCATTTTTGTAGAACAAAATTTTAAGTACCTAACGTTATAGGTATCAGTAACATTATGCTTATATCCACTTGTAATAACGTTACAGATTCATTTGTATAACGTTATTCTTAAGAACTTTTCCCGCTGACCACCGCTCTGTCGTCGCCCAGCACCACCACCACCACCGGCCACCCCCGTTACAGCGGCCAGCGGCCGCTTGGTGCTAAGCCACCGCCGTATTCAAACATAAGTTCGTAGGAAAGTGGTCATTTTTTACAGACAGTGTTGTGAATGAATGGTTATTGTTACCTACCTACTTTTATTTTCATGTGATAGTGTCATGTTCACAATTTTTTTTGGCAATTTTGCGTATCGAAATGAATAACGTTATTATTTCGTTATACCGATATATTAATAACGATTTATTTTTAATAATGTTTTCAAACAGTTTAAGATTTCGTTCCGTTTGTTAGTATCGTTATAGTCAATGAATTAATTTTGTTACGATCCTGGTGGAACGGTACAAATTATCGTTACCGGAACTTCACGTAACGTTATTTTGAGTAACGTTTCAAGTCCCTGCTTGTAAATACCAATTTGATTTCTCTGAACTTCTTCTGTCTCTGCCTGGCCTTTTCCCGACTATGTCGGGGTCGACTTCCAGTCTAACCGGATGCAGCAGAATACCAGTATTTTACATGGAGCGACTGCCTATCTGACCTCCACAACCCAGTAACAGGGTAATACGATACCCCTTGGTAAAGCCAGTTGTCAGACTTTCGGGCTTCTGACGACCCGTAAGCCCGTAACGACTGTCAAAGATCCACAAATGACCGCCGGGACCAGCAGCTTAACGTGCTTTCCGAGGCACGGAGGGGTCTTGGTATGTAAAGATGGTCACCCATCCACGGACCAACCGCGGCAAGCGTAGCTTAACCTGATAGATCGACCCGTGCGGCTATTAATATTTAGCCACGATTTCCTACGTCTACGTCTCATTGAACTTCATCATGGTAACAAAATTACAGGTGTAATTAGTGACTGGAGCTTTTGATGAAAACATAACTGCTTTACACCAATATCATAATTTACAGGAATGTTCCCGAACACTGGGCTTCAATCCTCCTTTTTAGGAACAGTCGATGTTCAAAAATTCCTGTGTTTATACTTCTCAATCCTGATAGCGAGAACTGATAACTTGATAAGTCATGCAGTCTTACCTTCATATTCATCTCGATGTTCTTCTGTGTGTTGACATCCATGACATCGAGCATGCGGCGCGACCCAACACACATCCTCACATCGTTCACGGTAAAGTTGCTGGTCGGGACCCTGTAACAAACAAAAATGTTTTAACACAGTTTTTTAAATGAAAACTTCTTTTGGCGTGTTGGGATTTTTGAGATGGGACTAAACCATTGATTTCGCGACACTGTGACGACACCAGCTTTTGGCCATTAAATACATCAACGCGTTGATTACCGCGGTGGGTGGAGTAAAAGACATCAACGCGTCGATTACCGCGGCCAATTTTTATTCAAGTTTTCACTTCTGTCTGCACTCCCGAAGTTTTTTTTTTTTTTACACACATTATTCACGCGACTTTCATCAAGGGTCTACTTAATAAAACCAACAGGTGACAAGACAAGCCACAATACTACAATTAAGTATCAAGTTCTTTTATACGCGTTTACTTAGGTTTTTTAAACGCGCGAAATTTGAAATATATCTGTGTATTGGCAAATAAATATCGTTGATACCCGATGTATCGGAAAAATCAAAATATCGTCGATATATCGGTATCGGCATCGGATGCACCCCTAGTAAATATGTCGTATGGAGCTGCCCACATCCAGTGGATTTATTCCCTTTATGTCGAGTCCCGTTATGTCGAGCCTGGAAGTCTATTGTTCTCCAAAGTATTGATATTTTACGCTTTCTATTACCTTTATGTCGAGTTTGGTGAACAGGTACAGTCAGGGATGTAAATTAAAAGCCAATGGCATAAAAACATTGTTTTATTATTTGTTCTATTACTTATTTTCATATATATATCTAATCTTTCTTAATCTAAACATCTAATATATAAAATTCTCGTGTCACAGTTTTCGTTGCCATACTCCTCCGAAACGGCTTGACCGATTTTGATGAAATTTTTTGTGCTTATCCGGTATCTATGAGAATCGGCCAACATCTATTTTTTTTTTTTTTTTTTCTATTTTAAGTGTTGTGTATAATTGATTCTAAATTATGTGCATGTGCATTTCATTGGACGTGACTGTACTTCTAAAATATGATATTATTAAACTCGACATAAAGGTAATAAAAGCGTGGTAAATAAACTCGACATAAAGGGAATAGAAACGGGACAGAAAACTAAGCTCGACATAAAGGGAATAAATCATCCAGTGGATTACCGCGACCTTTACCAGGTGGTTGGTCTACCTTGTTTGAAGACGTGCCCACGCGCGCTGCTTCAACAAGTATACAAGTCATCGATCTTTATTCATTTATTGCACAACTAGAGTCTAGCCACGCTAAATCTGCAATGGAATAAATGGGCAACCCCATTTTTTTTTACATCAGTCAGATATGTCAGTTTCGGGGTTTTAAGTAGATCTAATGATTTTGATATTTTGTTTTTTGATTTTTGCATAATAGATTATGTGTGATAGAGTATGTCGTACCTCCATACGATGACAAAACTGTATCATATCCACACTGCATCATGCTAAAGCGACTATTCTTTACCAGGAATAAATCAGAATATAAACAAAATAACCTATCAAAAACAAAAAGACAAACAAAGTATCAAATTCTTTTTTCGTAGGACAGGATGGTGTTGCCGTCTAGATTTTCAAATTCCACCGTTTTTTATGCAGACTTAGCGTGGCCAGACTTTAGCTGCGTCCCACGATTTCACCCGCATAAGTCTCGATCCCGTGGGAATATCGGGATAAAAAGTATCCTATGTCCTAATAGGGTAGAGCCTTGGTAAAAAAACAAAAATACTATTTAGTCCGTCTTTCAGATAATAAAAAAATATTAGACACGTATTTTTTGCTTTATCATATTAATCAAAAATAACTTAGAAAACACGCATTAAAGTTGGGGAGTGCTACTGGTACTTAGTACCAGAAAGTAATTTGGCATGGGTTTACATATAAATTACGCAGACAAAGTGGTAAAACAAATATACGACAAAAAAAATTTTTGTTTACCTCCCCTACACGTAAAGTGGTGATATTTTTTTTTCTATCCCAAGTTCCTTCAAAAACATGGTGAGTATGTGAAGACCATTTTTGGATTCAGGGATCCGTTTGCGAAATAGTAAGCTTTAAAGTGCTAATTTTTGTTAAAGACAAGTGTCGTCGTTCCCCCCCACCCCCCCTAAATGGTTGGTTTTGGATGTGTGAAAAAAATCACAGCAGTAGTTTATATAACGAAATTAAAAGGAAAACGATCACCGTATGGGAGAACATGTTTTTCAACTACAAAGTTAAGTTTGTTTTTGGGATAAATTCATCCAAACTACGGAACCCTTTTTTTTTTTTTAAACTCTTTTTTTTTTAAGTGAGAACTTCTTTAGGCACGTTGGGCATTTTTGAGATGGAACTAAACCATTGATTTCGCGACACTGTAACGACACCAGCTTTTGGACCATTTAAAAAGACATCAACGCGTTGATTACCGCGGTGCGTGAAGTAAAAGACACCAACGCATTGATTATCGCTGTGCCGATTTTTTTTTCAAGTTTTCACTTCTGTCGGCACTCCCGGAGTGCCACTGTTTTTTTTATACTGATAAACGTACATACTTGTTTTGACCGATAACTTGTGTTTGCAAACTATAAATATAAACTGGTTATGAATCCTTATCCTTACATATTATAAAAGTCCCCCGCCGCGTCTGTCTGTCTGTCTGAACACGATAAACTCAAAAACTACCGAACGGATTTTCAAACGGTTTTCACCAATGCAATGGACGGAGTTATTCATGGGGAAGGTTTTAGTGTATAATTAATTAAGGTTTTGTGTAAATTAGCTGAAATTTTACGATTATGATCATGCCGACTGGGAGCTTATTGGCGTGCACCGCGGAAATCGTAAAGGTTACATAAAATTTATGTTCGACAGTATTGTTCATCTTAAAAAGTTTAACAAAAAAGTTCGCGCTGGCATATATGTCTATCTTCTAAGGATGACCCACAATAACCATTTTTATCATACAGAATTTGATAAAAATTTCATTGTTATTTCCCAAGCTATTTTGACCGGTATTATTCCCAAAATACAAGCCCTGGCTTAGTTTGGATTTCAGTTTCAGTACCTAAAGCAAAAATAAATAAATCTGTATCTATCTGTGTAACAAATTTTTGTGAATGCTCCTCCTATTTTGTAAAATAAATAAACTTTTTTTTTTTTTTACTTTATTTTGATCCTTATTCAATAAACTATGTTACTTAAATTGAGCATTTAATTTAGATTAAAATATGCCTTGACATCGTTTCAATTACTTAAATGAATGGTTTAAAAGATATCACAGATTCAAAATTACGCGTAACAAAATAATTATGTCATGTGTATTAATGTCAATGACCTTTTCCTCGGCTATTAGTTATGTAATCCCGGTATCGGTAGTACGTTCCCGTGGGATATTTTTCGACAACCACGCGGGCGAAGCCGCGGGCAAAAGCTAGTAAATAAATATATAGATTAGTTTGCTGAATTACATGGGGTTTTCCTAACCGTTTAATATTCAACTTTTGCATTCGGACATTCGTAAATTAATGTGCTGAACTTGTTTGTTGCAAAGAAAACAAAACAATCAAAACTCGATTCAAATAAGTTCTCGAAAGCACTTTTAAAGCTTCGAACATATTTCGAAATGGGAAACTTATATAAAGTATTTTTATCCTTGTTGACGTCATAAAAGAAACCCGAAACAGTCACTATATTAAACTGAAACGTAAGTTACGGATTTAAGAAAATATTTTTTACATTCTAAAGGCCGAGTAACCAGGCGCGACGCGGCTCTAGTAGAACAATTTCCAATTTTCCATGCAGTTTTCATAGAAATCATCTACCTGAACCACGTCGCACCTGTCTGCAGGCCTTTAGTTTAATTTCTGTACAATAGATTAAATGGAAAACTTAGTACTGATAAATTAAACTACTTTAGCTGTAAAAGAATTTAACTTAAATATTTGCTAACCATCGCTTATGCACAGACAGAAGATCAACTAGTTGTCTTGCAAAATAGAACCGCTAACGTGCTATTTTACTTTTGTTTATCCTAAAAGTTGGCAACGTCGCAAATAGCTGTCAAATATTTACCTGTTTTGATTAATTTGGCAATATTACTTGTATGGAAATAAGAAATGTGGCTAACTAGCTAACTACAATATTGATTACGAAAAAAATGCGGGCTAAAAAATAAATGTTTGAGAACGCTCTTTCATATGATACCCCATATGCCCGCCCTAGTAGCCCCACTTCGAATTTTTAAGACCCCGTTCAGTCCAAGTTGAGAAAAAAAAAATGTATTTCTTTCTTATTTGGAAGATAGGCAAAAGTCATCTAAAACCATTCCAAATTTCAAGTTGATAGCATTGGCATTCTTGAGATATCCAGCTGTGACAGACAGACAGACTGAGTCGCACCTTATGGGTTCCTTTTTACCATTTTGGTACGGAACCCTAAAAAGGAGGGTTACTGCATCTACATAATGTATCATGTACCTACATATAATCGCGTCAGTGGAAGTTGTAAGTCTAACCGAAAAGGCTATCAAAATACTTCCGCCTATTTATGACCTTTTGACCTAAAACATATTTTTTTTTAGTTCGGTCTAGGGTTACCATCCGTCCAGATTTGTCATTCGTCCGGACTTTTCGAAGAGTTTTTTTTAGAAATCAAGTTTACTAAAGAACAGTTGTTTTAATTCTCTTGCACGGTAAAACTCCAATAAGTTTATGATTGCAACTTATAAGTATAAATATGTATGTGAACTACTGAATGAAAAATAAATAATAATAAGTAGCTACAAAAAAAATAAAGAATAAAAAGTAAAATATCTGGACTTTGTTTTGCAAAGTCGGGGTTATTGCAGGACTTTTTAAATTTCAAAATGGCAACCCTAGTTCGGTCTCCCGAGCCAACGCACCTTTTCTCCGTATCGCATTTCATCTGAACTGAAAGGAAAGCTTTTGCGTAAGCAATGCTTGGAATATAGCATGCAAATTGTGAGCATATCTCCTTTGAATGGTACAGGTTTCTTAGTGATTTCACGTTTGAACAGATGATAGGATTCATGTGAATATGGGTAAAGGAAGTGAATCCTTTTAAAAGTATACTTTTGATTCTCCTATTGCATAGAATCAAACATTCTCATAACCATAACAAAAAGATACCGTGTTGATGTCCAGTTCATTGCGCTATTTTATGCCATCTCAAATACTAGGAACTGTACCCTAATTGCGTAATACACGATCAATCACAATTTGTTTCGATTTGAAACAGATTGCTAATCCATTGCTTCATAAGTTGGAAAAAAAATCCGCTCAACAACGTAAATAACGCAATGAATGTTGTTGAACTGTCAAAATGAAACAGATTAGTCTTAATCATTTACGAAAATGTGTTACGCAATTGGATAGCAGGTCTTTTTACTGATTTGATGGCAATGCAACAGCACCCTAAAATAATTAATACACGATCAAACAAAATCTGAATCATTTTGAAGGATATTATATTGCTAATCCATTACTTCATACTGTATTCGTAAAATTTGTCTGCTCAACAACGTAAATAACGCAATGAATGTTGTTGAACAGTAAAAATGAAACAGATTGAGATTGATCGAGTGTTACGCAATTAGGGTACAGGTCAGTACCCTAATTGCGTAATACACGATCAATCACAATTTGTTTCGATTTGAAACAGATTGCTAATCCATTGCTTCATAAGTTGGAAAAAAATATCTACTCAACAACATAAATAACGCAATGAATGTTGTTGAACTGTCAAAATGACAAATTGTCATAATCGTTTACGAAAATAGTTATGCAATTAGGGTACTGGTTGGATAGGGTAGCGGCTGTCTTTACTAACTTTGACATTCAAAAAGTACTGATTCATAGCCCCTTTTGAATAAACGAATTCAACTAGTTTCACTACGAGCCAGAACTAAGTTTCACTTGCACGAAGCCTCGGGTTTCGAGGATAACAAGGAAGGAGTTATCGGTAAGTAGTTGTTTGCTCTCTCAGCCGATGAAGTTTGAAAGTGTCAATATAGTCTGGATTGTAAGGTTGTCCGGTCCCGTTTGAACTTCTCCGTTGTGCCTAAGTTATAGGTTCCCGCTGTCCCGCAGAAGACACAGATGGCCACCCCGGTACTACTCAGTATTTCACGGGTTGCGATTCGATTACTTTAATATGGTTGCAAAGCAATTTATGCTCGTCACAATGCATTTATGGAGAAGTGAAGTACCAGGAGAACTCCTCAACGATTAACGTCCCTGTCTCGGGCATCGAGAAAAACAATATTTTGTAAAAAGGTGATGAGCAATTGACATTAGGCTACTGTAACTTAGATAAATTACAAACTGACCTACTAAAAAGCGAGAAATAAAAATAACTTAAATTTCGGAAGTCGGTGGCAAATAACGAAAATACAAAACCAAAGATTTTTTTTCCCTTTGTAGTGTTATTTTGGAAGCCGGTTGTTTTTTTTTTTTTTTTTGTAAAAAATAATTGTTTACTTTTATAAATCTTCCTAAACCAACTGAGTATAGATCGTAGTCTAGCTATGCTTCAGGGATGTAACGGATATCCGTATCCGCATCCGCAACTGCGGAGCATCCACATAAATTTTGATATCCGCAAAACATCCGCTTCCTCAAGTTTTGATTTTAAAAGCTCCGCATCCTCATAATTTCTATGGGGATGTGACCCTACCTACGTTGTTCGCACAAATAGTGTTTTTTTTTAAACTCACTCCGAGCTAAATGTGCGGGCCGGAGTGTGAGTGACGCGTTCCTATTGCCTGAATTCGCAGTGTCGGGATGTCCCATGACAGACGACCGGCCGCACGTGACAGTGGTGGCATGATGTGGTGTCAGGTGTCAAAACAAGGCCTATTTTTCATACATCTGCATCCGCACCCTCATCCGCATCCTCAATAAGGAATTTTCCAATATCCGTATCTTCATCCGTATCCTCAAACCCGATTATCTCGATAACCTCATCCGCATCCTCATCCGTTACAACCCTGCTATGCTTCATTACTTCATTAGCAACGATTCAAACATTTCTATAGAAACATCTTCAATATGCATCATACACACAATTTCCTTGAAGTCGTTTCCCACTCTTATAAACATGACGCGACGGGAATATTTTCCACCTTACATTGCACTTGGGATTTTCCAATAACGTAAATGTCATTCGTATTATCTGGATACTAGACGGAACGCCAATCCATTGATAATAATGTGAACAGATTTGTTTTATAAGAATCCAGTTAATTTATTTCACCTGCTAATTTGTTTAATTTTGACAGTTCAACAACATTCATTGCGTAATGCGTTATTTACGTTGTTGAGCAGATTTTTTTTCCAACTTATGAACCAGTGGATCTGTTTCAAATCGAAACAAATTGTGATTGATCGTGCGTTACGCAATTAGGGTTGATTCTAAATAGGTACCTACATTATTTTGAAAACTTCATAAGTACTTCATAGGTGTTTCCATAATTATTACAAACTAGCTGACCCGAAAGACGTTGCCGTCTCAATAAATATAAAAATCCCATGGAGAAAAACTTTTCCCGAATTTATCAATTTTCTGGGCACCTTTCCAATATTTTTTTCTTAAATAAATAATGGATAATCTCCTCCTTTTAGAAGTCGGTTAAAAACTTTAGTAGTTTGTTTACAAACTTTTTTTTTAAATACCCAAATCGGTCCAGCCGTTCTCAAGTGTTGCATTTACCAACGAACTGCATTCTAATTTTAAATAGTCCTTTTTTCAAAGTTGTGCCACTTCTACCAAAAACTTACATAAAGAACTTCAAGGTTAAAATCTGAGGCGTTCCCCACGACAACGAGGAATATTTACGGAAGTAGTTTTATATTAGAATATTTTCTATCCATACATAAAACTCAGAGTTAAGCTTACACCGATCCTTACACGAAATAGTGCTTCAGAAATGCAATAAAGATTACTTTACAGATAGCAACATGGAACGTGTAAGAATTATATTTTTGCTTGCGTAAACTTATCTTTAGCTATTTCTTGGATAAAATATTATTGTATTATCGAGTTCTATCGACTACAAAGTACGCACTGCAGTATAAAATAAACTGTGAGAAATGAAACTTATTTGAGACTCCTTAGCCTGATGCAAATGTTGAAAACTAGATGCGCCCCGCGGTTTTACCCACATAAGTCTCCATCCCGTGGGAATATTCGGATAAAAAGTATCCTATATCCTAATCCAGGTCATGGTCTACCCATATGCCAATTTTCATCCAAATCTGTTCAGCCGTTTTAGCGTAAAAGCGTACCAAACAAACTCACTTTCGCATTTATAATATTATTATAGTTAAGATATGTTTTGTTTACAATGAGCTTTTTATAGAGTAAGAAAAGAATACATTATGGACTACGCGACTAAAGTTTAAATGAACTAATTAAAATTGAACTTTTAAAGGACTAGCATGTGAAATCGTTACACTATGCTAATTGCTACTTAGTATGCAAATCAGGTTTAATGGCGATCCAGCCAGCTAGTATCGTGAACAACGACAAAAAAAAGCGAAGGAGGTTCGAACTTTACGCTCTTTTTCGTCTTATTTACAGTTTTACGGTAGTGTACCTCCTTATTTTAGGAATTGACAATACTTGGAAAGCACGATAGGGATGCTTAATAATTCATTAGTTCCCGAGTAATAATGATCTAAAGCTCAAAACTGCGTGGGATGTTCTAGCAGTCCTCATACGCATACTCCTACTTATTCCTCGCCGTAAGGCTTACAAATTATGAAAATTTTGTGCTCATACACACGAGTAGGAGTGAGGCATATTTATCGTAACAGGTAGAAATAACAGATATTTAAAAATAACAATTGTTCCTAACAACATAACTTAACTGTTACTTAAAATAACAGACCCTCAAAGGCTGTTACGGCGGCTTTTACTGTTAATTCATTATAACAATCCCCACACAGACTGTTACCATGGCTGTTACTTACATACACACTCACACAAGAGAAGACACATTGCAAGGTTATCAATTTCTCTCTCTTCCTCATTCAGGAATGACCCTTGCTAAAAGAGAAACATCTATTATTTACTTCGAAATATGTTTACTTCTCACTCTTACTAAAGCGGACAACTACGTTAAAAAGAGCACTTAGTATTTATTATTCCAAAAAATACAGTTGGTGGTCTTACAAAAACAAACATTTACGAAAAAGTGAATCCCAAATTATGTCGTGTTACCTGTTACCTTTTACTGACTAGTTACCATTATAAAAAACTTAAAACGAATAGAAATAAAGAAGATATTCAATTGATATTTAAATACGTATTTATCGTCCGTACAAAAATAACAGGCTGTTATTTAATAAGATATTTGGATCTGTTATTTTTGTGTAACAGTAACAGTGATAACAGATATCGTGTTTAACCTGTTACAGCCCATCTCTACACACGAGCGGCACTCACTCAAGAACTCGGACTCGCGTGTATCATGTAAATAAGCACTTATACAACGTCTGTAAACACCATTTCTTACCCAGTTAATACATGTTTAGGGTTCCGTACCTCAAAAGGAAAAAACGGAACCCTTATAGGACCACTCGTGTGGCTAGGTGTCCGTCTAACGCAGCCAATTTTCTCCGAATCTTCTGGACCAATTTAGTTGAAATTTGGTACACATATTATGAATTTCTGTGCCCAACACGGACGTGTAACTTAAATTAATTAATTTTGAATATGGAGGTCACTTTTCGGGGGAAAATTGGAAAAATTTATGACCCTTATCTCCGAAACTAGAGCCTAAAATTTTGAAAAAAAAAAAAAATACTGAAAGTAGTTCTATATGTACTTATAGATTACAGGAAACCTATAAGAAGTCTATGGTCTTAAAATAACATGGTGAATCTCCCAATATTGTGCGTACAAACTTACAGCCATTTGCAATTGGAATGTATGGGAGAACATATTTTTCAACTACAATGTTAAGTTTGTCATTGGAATAAGTTCATCTCAACTACGGAACCTTTCATTGCGGGTGGTCCGACACGCTCTTGGCCGGTTTTTATAGAAATCGTCATTCAACCAGCACTAGACTTACTGACTCGAGCTTGGTAAAGATATAATTAGCTTTCTTTGTATTCGACATAGTTCCTCTAACAAAACTTTTGGGTTCAGAGTATTTAATAACCAATTAGCCTGTGTACGAGTCATAAGACGAACCAATACAATTATTATTAGGTATCTGAAAACGTTGTTTATATATAACTGCATATAAGAAAGTCACAGAAATACTCGGTTCTGTTGACACAATTCGACCTGAAACGACTTAAAATAAGCTTATCAGAAAGCGTTCTCAGTCAAGGAAAAACAGTATATACAATAACAATACATTACTTGCTATTTTTATTCTTACAGCGGTTTCGTTATGGCGGCCTACCGCAAAAGTGATAGCAATCTTTTCCTCTGATCGTACACGTAATGTGAATATTATTATAGGCACCGGCGATTCATAATCGATTTGTTTCTCTCACAATCTATTATTGACCACACTATACAACACAATAGTGTAGTTAAAAAACAGTAGAACGCCAATTGATATTTTATTTAAATGTATTCATTCGTTTCATCAGAATTATACATCAACTAGCTTTTTCCCGCAGCTTCGCTAGCGTGGAAGTCTGAAATTATCCTATGGAAACGCACTACCTATTATAAACTATATTTTTGCCTCATCCAAATTCTATTAGTAGCATAACATAAGGATTGAATACTATCGTGAATTCATGCAAGCCTAGTAATTTTTGTGCAAAGTTTCAAGTTGAATTTCATACAAACTTTGCCCCCTTTTTCTCCCCCTTAGGGGTAGAATTTCGAAAAATCCTTTCTTATCGGATGCCTACGTCATACAAAGAACACACCCTCCAAGTTTCTGGTCTCTACGATCAGTGGTTTAGGCTGTGCTTTGATCCGTCAGTCAGTCATTCAGGACAAAGCATTTTATATGTATAGATATATATGGTTATACCTACTTACATAGATATAGGTAATGAAGACATTTTTGGACTTTAAAATATTGATTATTCTATGACTTGTACCAGTACAACCAATTTTTTTTATTGTTTGTGATATAATGATACAGTACCTGGGCGACCGAGCTCTGCTCTGGTGAAAATAGAGAATGCTCATTTAATAGTATACGATAGTACCTACTAATTCCACACTGCCATGATAGTAGGTACTTACTAATTCCATGCTGCCATGATCATTATTTTAATGTCAATAATGTCATGACATTATTCAATATCTTGTTCTAAACTTTGGGCGACCGAGTTCTGCTCAGGTGAAAATACGGAGAAAACTAATTTACCCAGATATGAGACCTAGCTAGATCGATTTTTCGTCCCCGTAAATCCCTATATTGCAACTTTCATCGAAATCGTTAGAGCCGATTTCGAGAACGTGAGTAGAAATCTATATACAAATAAATAATATATACAAATATTGCTCGTTTAATAGTATAGGATTTAAATTACTAATGTAACAAAAAACAAGTGTTATTATTACAATGCTTAGGACATTCCTGGAATAGATTAGGGCTCTACCCAAAAAGAACAGACGAATCCACTTTTTACCACGTGTCAACGTGATAAAAACGTAAGAGATAAGAGATCCCAGTCTGGCGATAGTTTTTTGTAAGTCTTCTGCAGACACCGCAGGATACTTAGCACTTAGGCCGGTAGTACACACGGCTACACATCAAGCTATACATTTCCAGTTTATGTTGATCTCGCATTTTATAGGATTTCCGTACAATGCGAGGTCAGCTTATACTGGAAATGTATAGCTTGATGTGTAGCCGTGTGTACACAATGACAATCAAGTTATTCGTCAAAATACTTTGTCAAAGAATTTTCAAGGGACGGCCGAGTTTGTTGAAACACGTTTTTTAACCCTGTTTTATTTACGACGAAGTTAGTTTATAAACCAGATCTAGTAAGAAACAACTAATATATTTATTTAGTGAACGACTGAACGCTTACACTTACAGGGTTCTATTTATTGGTGCAGACTGCAGAGACAAAAACTTAGAATTCAAACTTTTGATAAGTGCTATCAAAAGTTTGAATTCTAAGTTTTTGTCTCTCATCAACCGACTAATTGCTGAATAGTATGGTCTATTCCAAAAGTATTTGATGAAAATGTAAACAAATGGATCAGAACACGTACGGTCTGTGGATGAAAATGTATAGTGCCACTTACAAAATGAGTGCTTTGCCTTAATGCTTAAACCCGAAATTCTAATTTTAAATCAGCTTAAAATGTTTTTCATTTGGCAATTACCTGACCCGACAGACGTTGTCCAGCCGAAATTTCAATATTGTCTTGAGTTCATACAAATCTCATTCCGTTTTCCTAGAATTTTTCATTTTTCTGGGCATCTTTTACCATTTCTCGTTCTATAAAAACCTAATTCGGACTATTACGAACATTTTAAAACAAAAAATATACAGGATAATTTTATGACTTCAATTTTCGTTTCTGATTTTTTAATTACAATTTTTTTTAATCCTTCATATACTTGTACATAATATAAATATTGTAGTGTTAGACTGTATATTGTATTTAAATATATGTTAGTAAATTCAACGATAATCCGAAATTTAAATTCATAGTCACAAGAAATTTTATAAAAAGAGATTATACGTTGAAACCTTCTAAATACTGATGAATGGATTTCTAATTCCCTCTCGCTAAATTCCTATTGTGTGAGAATTTGACCTGAACAGGGTTTGTGTACATTTTCGTCATATACTTTTAGAACAGACAGTAGATGTGCCCCTAGTTGAAATCTACTCAGGCGACTCACAACATTAATATATATTATATCTAGTAGGCAAGATAAGGTCCAATAGCCCAGTAATTGAGGACGAATACGATCGTAAGATAATAGGTGCCGAGATAAAACACTTTGTGCACTTTACGACTTAGTTCAACGAAACAAATTATTAAAACCTGTTGAGAGAGAGAATGTTTGAGCTTTATTTCGGCGTGTTTTACGTTAATTTGTTGAATTGTATTTTCTTTTCTGGATATGGGTAGGATGTGGCTCGACAACAAAGGGTCAACTTCAAAAGTAAGGTACCTATCTTAAATCTCCATACTAGCTTTGTTTACATCTTTTGATTTAGAACGGTTGCCTTACACATGTCATTTCGAAAGATGTGGAAGTAGCTCTTTACAAAACTTGTTTCCGTTTCGTTAAGGTTCCATTATAAAAAGCTTACTCATCTAACAATAGAGATTTTTTCATATCTCAACTACCTGCCCAAACCAAGATAAAATCCTAAGATATTTTTGTTTAGTGAATTTAAACATGATTAAAAATGAGCGGCACTGTATGTAGATAGCCTGAACAGTTGAGTTTTCCATGTAAACAACGATGGGCGACCCGACCATAGACAATACCGTGTAGTTCGCACTCATACTTATACTTATGGCATGACTGCGGATCAGCGCGTAGAATCAAACTAGGTTAGTGAAGTCCCGATACGCGATACAACACTGCTACTTGTGGTATCACTGTAATTATTTCCGTCTGTCATCGTATACATATAGGTAACATGATGGTAACTTGCGTTAGTCGATTACGCACTCTGTTAGTCTACAGTCCATGCCATACCCCATTGAAAGTGCACCAAAGCTCATGGTATCGTAGTTGGTGCCAATGCATAAATTATTTTAAAAGTGTTAGTGAGTTTCCTATTATTACATGATGTTGTAGTTTAAAGTCTGTATTGTCTATGATGACCATTTATAATCATGCTTCCCGAGTCCCGACGTTATGAACAGCAGGTGTACTTTTGTAGTTCAATAACCACAGGTTGATAATAATAATTCAATATCAATGAAGGGGCGACCCAGCCGTTATCTTTCGCCATAATACGTAATACCTACGACGAATATTTCCGGCACTAGTAATTCCATTAATGTTAACATTTATTTGCCTAATATTGGTATTCAGAATTTTAATGGTACTAACATAGCCAGTACGAGATCAGGGGAACTAATATCCACCTGGCAATTGGTCGAATATAATGGTAAAATGAAGAAGATAAAATACAAAACTGCATGGACTGAAAAGTACACCAATTATTCAAAGATAAATAGTTTAAAAGCTAAGGGACTTATTGTAATCGTTTTAGAAAATAGATGCTCGAGGTATCAGTATCAACAACACATACATTACATACCAACAATTCCTAAATTAAAAACAAAAGAAAAATCCAAGCACATACCTGAGTCCCAATCCAAGTTTCTCCTTGAACAACAGCGGAGTAGTAAATCCATTCTTCTGTAGATATGACACGGTCAGGTCTGTTCCATGCATATCCAGCACTGCACCAGAATGCTCAAATCTTGGGCTCTCCAGTTTGTCAGCCAGGGAGAAGCCCCGGCCACCTTCAGCCTCATCGTCGCCCAAAGCCCACTCATCGGAATATAGCTTGCGTTGTTTGCGTTCACGCTAGGGAGAAGACAAGAAATGTTTACTTCTCAATGTTTGAGGGGATATTATTTGAAGACTACAGTTTCCAAAGGTTCTAAGTGTGCTTACTTTGAGTTTGCTTTTTAGTGACATTATTGCTGACCTATTGTTTTCACAATGATGTGGCAACTGAAATGTTTTTGTTCAAGAAGAACTTTGTTGTGCAATAATTCTGATTATTGTGTCAATTCTTATGATAATAGAAATATTATAAAAGGTAACTTTCAACTAAAGTACTGCCAGGAATTTAAAACTGAAAACATGTTACATAACACCATCTGACAGCTGAACGGGATGCTTATTTTATTCTGTAAATATATACTAGTTTGCGAGGCTATAAATTACCACTACTCAAACAAAACTGAAATTATTAAAGTACAAAATAATGACTATTGGTGTATAAAAATGTTGGCAGAAAATTTTATTTCCCAACCAAATCTAATCTTGAATTAATAATTGCCATTAATTACATTGGTATAGTAAACACCATGAAATATTAGGTTGCTTGGATAAAAATACAATGTCAGTGTTATTGTAGATAATAATATGTATGTTTGCCCCATCTGTAAAATTTGCTCAACTACAACAGTTGACAATGCGGCGCGCTGAAGTGATTAGTGACTTTCACTTTGTATCACCTTTTGTGACAGGTTTTGTGGATGAATTTTCTTTATCGTTTTTCAATCGCTTACAAAAAATGCATCTGCAAGACTGTTTTGCGTCTCGCATTCCGAAGTAGGTTATTTTTTTACAGCGAAGGCCAATGAAATAAAAGTAAAAGATTAAGTGAACCTAACTTGGTAACAATAAAACTTTTGATGCGAGGGCTGTTTGCGGTTTTGGCGTAACAAAGAGCGTTCGGTCGCTAGACAATCGTGTCGTATCCTATTTAAATCAATATGCAAGTGTTTTAGACGATCGACTCTCGCCCAGCGTGTAATTGTTCGACGGAAGATTAGTCAAGTACAATTTTTTTTGTAATAAAGTAGATTGCTCGCGAACAGCGAGCGGACTCGGGCTCGACGTGTGGCCGCAGCGCAGCGCGCACGCCCCTGTCCGCCTGCTCTCCGCCAGCCCGCGGGAGGGAAACGCCTTCGGCACTCTGTCCCTACCAGATGCCCACAATGCCTCGTGCGCCGAAGACGTCGCTGGCGCGCGCAATTTATTGTCACGTCTCTCATTATCATCGCCGCTGAATCGCAATGCCGCGATCTCCGGAACTATTATAGATTTTGACACCATCTCGCATGCGCGAATGCATACGGCCGCCGCGTTTTAAACTCGGCCGCGGCGTGATCACAAAAAACTGAGTCCGATGACCCTCAATGACTATCATCACACACAAAATACACATTCACAAAAAGATTCCTATCGTCATCCTGTAACTTTCGTAAATCGATACACGATGCAGCGATGCACCATTTCATGTTTACGTGATCCCAGATAAAGCCACCATGGCGTCACCCGGGACTAAATACGTAAAAATCTAACAATAAACACTCACCAGCTGTCTTGGAACTTGTTTTTTAGCATTCGGCAGTGTTTCCGACATGTTTATGTTAGTCAGAAACACTGCACCACGAAATTAACACTATTTTACGTAAATATTTTACACGGAGCACGAGAAAAAGTAACGCAATCCACCATTTGCAATAGTCGACACTGCTGCCAACCGTGCGGCGAGCAATCACTCCGGTAAACTACTGGAGGTTGGTACAACATGAAATGCCCTATTGGTTTATTTATGAAATATGATGGCGGGAGCGTTCAAAACATCGCAAAACCATTGTATTTTAGCTAAAATCTAATAAAAACATTATTAAATGCATACATATTTTGATTTGATTTTTTTCCTTATAAAACTAAAAGTACTACAAAAATAATGCAGTATTGTACAGATGATTTCGATACCAAACAGCTAAAGCAACAACTGGTCAAAGCCCAAGTCATTAATTATATCAACTGACTAAATTAAAATTTATAAAATAAAATAAGTGCCGAGCTCGACATCCTGAATTATTAAATTCATAAAAAATTTAAAAAATATAGAATAAACACTACGTTTCGATTATATTATAAACCGGATGCTGGATAGTACGCTAGGCCTATGGGTTGGCTGATTGCTGTGGCCGGTGGCTTGTCAGTCATGATAATTTTCATGAAGACGAAACTTTCAGGAGGCTGTACACAGTGCTGAGAACTGCGGTAAACAGAGTTTTGCAAGTCTACTACGATACGATACGAACGATTGTAGAGTGGTGATTTCCACGATAAATATATCATAATAATAATTTAAAAAAAACTAAATACCCACACGTGCACTGCACGAACTTTTACAATATTTTGCAAGGTTCAGAAGTGTTTTGAAGTGAAAATATTTATTTACGGTCGCAGGAAATATCGAGCGGAAGTAGCAGTCTGCAGGAAGTAAAGATGTTAGTTGTGTAGAGGTCGTCATAATATTATGAGTCATTTTGCATCCCGGGTACCTACACGGAACATTATTATTATTTTAGCTTTCACAAAGATTCCGTATTTTATCCAAGTACAGAATGACCAGTATACTTTCATCGGCAATACAAAAAGAAATATATAAATAAATGGAAATATGTACAGACGCCAGCACATCAAGCTACCCGAAACTGTCAAATTTTCCCAATCAACTTTGAACCTTATTCTTCAGCAATAAAGTTGAAAATCTATTAAATACATTTGACAGATTGAAGTAGCTTGATGTGCTGGCGTCTGTACTAACATTTTATTTTATTTACATTTGTCATTTTTCTTGGCCGCAGAGCTGCTATGAAGTGTCAAGATAATTATGCTGGACGGTGGATGGCCCATTCCAACTTCCTTTACTATTCATATTACTTGGTCACTGAAAATTCAGGCAACTAGCTTTATGCACAACTAAGTTACAGGGGTCGAAAATGTCCTGAATGGCTTCGAGAAAAGGATGGTACGGCTGGGCTTTTGTTTTTGCTCAACTTGGCGGGGGCACTGCCGTGCCCCCAATAATAATAAGACCGATTTGACTTTATTACCTTTATGATTTTATTTTTTGGTTGGTATCTGGTATGGTCAACAACGAAAGCCGATTAACACTGTTTTAAACAGATTTCAAGAAAGCAGGAGGTGGGAGGAAGCAATTCTCTTTGGCGAGTATCTTTCTTCTTTCATGTATGTACTTACACCAATTTCTCCGTGATTACTAACTAGGCCCATTACCGTAATTCATATTTAATTTGGTAGAGGTTTATTAACTTTGCTTAGAACTTTATGAGTGAGCTTCAATAAGACAATAAGTATAATGTTTTGAATCCACCTCATTTACATAATTATGTTGATGATGCTAGACTATTAAAAAAACAAAACTAAAAATAGACACCGACTTCCGAAACTAAAGTTATTTTTCATTTTGTAGACGCTTTTTTGAAGTCTGTTGTTTTTTTTTATATGATCAAAAAAATCCCAGCTTTCTAGTTCTAGCGTAACATACTTAGGATTAAACATTATTATTTTTGAAATTATTTTTGAAGTGGTTTTGTTATTATTTGAAATTGTTTTATTATTATTTGAAATTGTTTTATTATTGTACTTACCTATATTATTTGATGTTTTTAAACTTTTTTTAGACGCGTTGAGCGGTTTGTGTTTAATGTTCTAGTACGCTAATTGATGGTGTCGTGTTTTCCTGTAATTTTGATACATGCGAGATCTACATTATGACAGAGACTTTGGAATAACGCTGTGTATGTTTAGTTGGTAAGCCTATAATAAATAAATAAATCTAAATTGACAGAAAATTATTTGATTCACAGCTTTTTAGTATTAATTCATGTATTAGATATTTACAAAATTTTACATCTATTCAGTTTCTTAGCCGACTGCGGCGAAGCCCAAAAGGAGGGTAATGTTTCAGGTTGGTATGTATGTTTGTCTGTCTCTGTGAGCGAACACTGCGAACGGTTTTTTTTTTACAAATGATATATCATTGGATTCGTATTGATGTCACGAGTGACACTGGCTGGTTATATTTATGGATTTTAGAAATTTTAGCCGCTATTAAGAGAACCGGTAAAATGTTTTTTGTGATATGCTTATTTTCAGTATCAAAATCAAGGGTTTTAAAGAGAAATTTCCGAAAATAAATATACCTAACACATAAAGGTTGAAAAAAAAATAGAAGAACCCGACTGCATCTAAAAAGTTCAAACAGCCTGATGTGGTTAGTGGCAGTTATTTTAGTTGAATCTCGGATTTGATCTGTGCCACCAACTGCATTAGACTGCTTATAAATTGCTCTATTTCCCCTTTTTTGTTTTTTTGTGCTGTTGTCAGTTGTCAATAATTAATTACGAATTATGACAAAAAAAAACCGAAGTGATGGAATTTCGTTGCTATCATGATTATCAGTCGCAAAATAACGTAGGTAATAATTGAGTTTTAGTACGGTAGAATACAATTTTTATTTTGTCAGACACAACAGACCACTGTCTAAGTACCTACAGTCAACCGCACATCAGCATACACACACACCACACCGCACACTTGCCCTACGAAAATTACCCTCACTGCTATGACATAATAGCGCTGTCAATGCCAATTGTTACCACAAATGTGCAGTTGACTGTACCTGCAGGTTGTATTTGGAGATACAAATGTTTTCTAGAGTAGGGACCAAACGAATAAAATTGAAAAAGTTAGCAAGAGCAGCACCCTGATCAATCGAAATCTGAATAATTTTGAAGGATGTTGCTAATCCATTGCTTCATATGTTCGAAAAATTTGTCTGCTCAACAACGTTATTAACGCAATGAATGTTGTTGAACTGTCAAAATGAAACAGATTGTAGTTGATCGTGTGTTACGCAATTAGGCTTCAGTTTTTAAATAAAACAAATAATAGGTATATAAGTATGACAAAAAATAACAGTTTACCTTTTTATAATTTTATTAGTAACAAAATATAATATTCTTGGGTGTTAGTTAAAAATGGAAACTGTTTTTTAATTAATACCTAGGTACCTATAGCGTTTAAAAAATAGGATTTAATTTTAATTATAGGACTAATTATAACAATTGCGCAGTAAACTTACCAAATTGATTATATTTTGAGGAACAAAATGTAATGATTAGGAGAATATTTATAAATAAATTATCCTTCTCGCAGCTGATTTATTTATTTATGTTTACCACGGAAACTAATTACAGGAAACAGAGTAAGTAGGTAACAATTATTTATTGATACCATACCAATGACTGGATACTTTTTGCAACTATGTTGGGGTAGGCTTCCAGTCTAATCGGATGCAGATGAATAACAGTATTTTACATGAAGTGACTGCCTATCTGACCTTCACATCCCAGTTACTGGGTAACACAATACCCCTTGGTAAGATTAATTGGTGGACTGGAAGATCGCTAGTACCGAATCCGGGATATACCTACTTGTAGCCCAAGCAAACTCAAAGCATTTATTTCAATTAAACCATTTACAGGCACTTTCGAATTGTCAAGGAGTCGGTCAGTCAGAAATATGAAGCTAGTTGCCCATTCCAAAGCGTAGTAGGTACATACGGAGAAGAACGGGCAAGAATTTCCACGGACACTCTTTTAAATAAAAAATTGTTACAAAATATTGGTTACATCATTCATGTTGAAATTAGACATGTGAGAACAATGTAGAAAGACGTGCACGTTAAAAGCGTCTGTAATAAAAAGATAAAACAAAGAACAATTCAAAAATTAAAATAAATTAATAATAAGTCATGGCAGCTAAGAGATGACCGGTCCCAACTGGCGGCGCCTGTTCACGCAATAATAGTGACTCATAAGTAGCCCATAGACTTTTAGGTGCGATCGTATAATTACTAGGCGCTTTTGTAGCAACTGTAGAATTATTTAATTCATGGAAGACACCATAATCCTTAAAACTATTTTTTTTGTCATTCACCTCTTTTATTTGAACTAACTGTCAGTCATTTTTTTTACTCTATTGCCGGGGTGGCTCTACCATTAACACCATAGACAATTGTTTCTCAAAGACAAACTAAAACTTCTACAGCAACTTACACGGAGATGACAAAATAATCGTAAACTGGTAGGCGCTTAAGACTTTTATTACCGTCATATTATTTGGTCATATTAATTTTACTTGACTGTGTGAGGGCGCTATCATCAACACTATATACAATTGTTTCTCAAAGACAAACTAAAACTTCTACAGCAATTTACACGGAGATGACAAAGTAATCGTAAACTAGAAGGCGCTTAAGATTTTTTTTACCGTCATTAGTATGTCAAATTTATTTTACTTGCTAGCGGAACTACACAGACGTAATGGGTAATATCTAATGAAAAAAACAAAACATAACTTCAAGTAAATACTCTACCAGCAAACCTCCTACCGGCAGACCAACTGCCCTCGAAAAGTGAGATCCAGATAGAATAATTCTGCCTAGGGCTCCAAAGACTTCTCTGTATAAACTACTCTCTGTGTAACTCAATTACCCCAACTATTGAAAATTACTACCTTTTTAATTTTTTTTTATAAAATTGTGTAACATTCATGTGTCATTTCTGTACATAAACACATATAGCTTTTTTTTGTTTTCTATGATGTAATAATGTTTTTGCATGCTATGCGCCTGTCACTACTCCATACAAGTTTAGACGTGATTAAAAACTTGACAACTAAAATTAAGTAGGTACGTCAATTTACGTCAAGCGCTGATTAATTTGACAGGCTAAACTAAAATTTATCTTCTGTCCTTTTCTTAATGAAATAGAAAGAACAAGATGCACTGAACGTAAATGTAGTTTAGTTTGTGAACAAGGGAATCGGCACCATGTGCACTTGGCTTGTGTTTGCAATTGATTGAACAGTAACAATTGTAGATCGACCAATAAATAAAAAGAACTGTTATCATATGTTTGGACTTATCTTTAGCAAAATACGAAAGAACTTAAAAGAGTTGCCTAATAATTTATTTTTAATAAAGTTAAAATTAAACTACTGGAAAAATGATTTTATTTTATAAATGATTTTGTAAATAATGTTAATAATCTATTTTAAATTAATGTAACGATAATATTAATAATAAATATATTGTAAAATTAATAAATAATAGAAACATTTAAAGCCTGCCATTAGACATAAATATTATACTCTAGCATTTAATACATTGTAAAATGTTTGGCATGTCAAATGTCTGACTTTGTATTAGGAACTTATTACTGACTATAAGACCGACACTGTACTAATTCTTATTGTAAATAAATGATTATGATTATGACGTTGACCCCGTAATTAGTTTTAGTTACTTGAAACTATGAGGTTAGTAAAATAACACAACGCCTGTATTCTTTGAAAAGTTAGGCAAGGGTGAACCACCCACACCCAATGTGGGTGTGGGTGGTTCACCCTTGCCTAACTTTTACACACACATTTCGCCAGTTATGTTTATGTCCCATGTAACAGGGGACGAGCCTATTGCCATCAACCGGGCACAAATCTAGACTCCGGGCTGCTACTGAGAAATTCCTGATGAAAAACCAAACCCAGGACCTCATCAGCTCAGTAGTAGCGATTGCGAGTTTAGAAAATATTTGTTTTATCTTCATTAAACATCGGTCAAGTCTGTACAGTTTCGCTAGCTAATTTAAGTTTACCCTGTTTTTTGTTGACAGTGAATCTAGCCTCCGTCACCTTCGTGAAAGCTAAGGTCTATTCAAATCCTTGTTTCCAATTTGTCATTTCCACTTAAACAAACATCAACTTTATGGTAGTGCAAATAAAATCTATTTTAGACTGACTAGTACTGTTGAAAAAGTCATAAAAATATGAAGTTGTAGCGCAAACTGAACCTTATGTGTGGGCATTACAGTTATTTGTCAAAAAACTTATGTTTGTTTACATGTTTGGCAAATATATTGCGTTCGCAGATTAGTCAGTGAAGCAAAGCTTTCATCTAAGAAAAGTAGTGCATAATGAAACAAACAAGAAATTAAATAAATACAAATATTTATTACTTGATCATTATAGGTGCATATCGTTAAGTACAAATTCACATAAAATATACTTAATTTAAAATTGCAATATTAGAGGTTATGTCCATTTGCATATCGATTTATTTATTTTACATAGCTACAGTCAGACTATTTTCTTAATGTCCCTCGGGAATCATCGCATTTCCGAATACAAACGAATGCTAATTTCAATGTCCATCAATTATTAGATTTATCGTGTCCATCAATTTATTTGAATTTAGAACAAAGTACTTTATGGTTGTTTTGTTTTTATTTCTAACTTTTATAATAAAAGTTAATCTATTAGTACGGTCAGCGACGAAAGTCGATTAGCACTTACGTTTAATTTTTTTTTTTTTTTTAATATATCTTTATTTATCTCGATAACTAATTACAGTGAATGTTTAATATAATGCACAATCTTAAAAAAGAAAGGTCTTAAGGCAGGACGATCCTTAAAGAAGAAAATATAAAAATCTGATCAAATATAAAATGTAAAAGAGTATTATTAACTCTTGGCTATTTATTTTCGACTCATTGTCACTATACATATATGATGTTATCATATGATTAAAAAATAAATAAATTGAAGTGTCTGTTTGTAATGTCAAAATAACAACTTCTTACATTTTTTTTTTTTAACTAGGGCATCTCGCAGTTGACCTATGAGGTCATGGCTGCTTAACCGGGCTTTCCTGTGGCTGCCTTAAGCTTCTACACTCAAAGCGTCCAGCCAGGGGAGCTTTTTACTAAATGCTTATGAAAGTATCATACAACAATAAAAATTTTTTTTTTGTCTGTCTAAGTGTTTGATCCAACGAATCTCCGAAACGGCTAGACCGATTTTGACGGGACTTTCACTGGCAGATAGCTGATGTTATAAGGAGCACTTTTACTTTAGAAAAATAATTAGGTTCTCCACGCGGGCGAAGCCGCGGGCAGATATTAAAGTTGCTACGTATACACATATTTATGATAAAGGTATGTATAAAAGTAATAGTGTAAAGCCCGTCACAGGCATAGCTATAATATATATTACTATACTTGTTTTTTGCGTAGTTTTTGGTGACGTACTAGAAATATTATTATAGCTCCGTCTACGGTCACTCGAAGATTAATATGGAAAATATAGCTATGATTTATATTAATATTATAGCTACGTCTGTGACGGGCTTTAATCGAACTTCATTACTGACCGTACCTAACATAAATGTCAGAATTAGATAAGTATCTATACAGTGTGGCAGGGACATCGACGCGAAAATTGTTACCATGTATTCAGTACATGATTCTGAACCTGACGAAAAATTTCAACGCAGGGGGCTTTGAAATTTTTCGTCAGTTATAAAAAAAAAATCTGCCTTTTCATAGAAAAGTGCAATAACTATACAATCAAAATGTATGGAACAGCAGATTTTTAAAAAAAATAACCGATGAAATTTTTTAATACAGTGGGGTTCAGAATCAAGTACTGTAAGTATTCATGGTAACAGTTTTCGAGTCGATGTCCCTGCCAATCTGTATATAAATTGTAATTTCCAAGAAATATTACTTTGAAGTCCTCACTTTGAACGATACTAGGCATGTAATCAAACATAGAAATATAAAATCTATGTAATCAAAATAAGTAATGTACAGACGCCAGCACATCAAGCTACCCGAAACTGTCAAATTTTCCCAATCAACTTTGAACCTTACACTTCAACAATAAAGTTGAAAATCGATTAAATACATTTGACAGATTGTAGTAGCTTGAAGTGCTGGCGTCTGTACCTTTACAATTTATCCACCATTATTGTTTCATAAAATAATAAAAACGTTGACCATGGAATTATAATTCTTTGTTTTCGTTTAGTTTAATGCTGTCATAAATCAAAACACCTGAATCCGCACCTTTTACTATCTTGACCCACTAATAAATTATAAACATTAATATTAAGTAGGCGGTAAAGGTAAATCTATACATACAAATAAATATAATTGAAGTGTCTGATTGTAATTTCAAAATAACCTTATTTTTTATTTTTGTCTGTTTGACTGTTCCGGCTAATCTCCGAATCAGCTGGACCGATTTTAACGTGAGTTTCACTGGTTTTCACTGGTAGATAGCTGATGTTATAAGGTGTACTTTTACAAATAAAAGATAAAAATGTAAAATATAAATAATTTAAAATAAACGTACACTAAGTTACTCCTGTAACTTAGGGTACTTTTATTTTAGAAAAAGAATTAGGGTCCACCCGGGCGAAGCCGCAAACAGGAGCTGGTAATAAATAATTTTGTTGTTTAAGATCACAGATATTAGAGAAAATTTACTCATTTCACAGAAATCGAATTTCCATCTCTCAAAGTAATTCTGTAATACTTCATAACTGGATCTTCAATCACATGCTCACTGTCCACCGCTCCATTTTCTTCTAAAAACTCAGTGTGACCTCTTAGCCAATCTAAATACAACTTTAAATACCTATCATTAGAGTCTATGTCCGTGTGCCCCAAGCAAAATATCCTATAGGCATCTTCGCCATATTTCCCGATGCCGCATAAGTCACTTGCTCTACGCCATTTTGAAGAAACAAACTGATAACTGAGCTTCCATATCATATGACCCCTTTTCCTTAATCCCAGGTTATCAAAAAATCTTTCTAAACATACTGGAGTGTCATTTAAAACATGATAAGGCGTTGGGTACTCCTCGAAAAAGGTCTTCATGTAAGGCCTGGCAGTTTTGCCTGAAGTTTTCGTCAGGAATATTGTTGCTATTAACATCGCCCAGGGGTTTGAGGAGAACTCTTCCTCAACTACATAGTGTGGTGATACTGGCAGTTTTCGTGGCGTGATATTGAAAAAAGGTTGTATTACTATAGATTCTTGTTCCTCAATGGTCAGTTGAGATAGACTAAGTTCTTCAGACTCTATAGAGGCTTGACTCAGATCTTGAGATGAATCCAATGACCTGGTTGGTGAGTAAGGCAGTTGTAGTTTTTGAGGACTTAGAGCAGTTAGATTCTCCTCTTCATTGAAGAATCTGCTGATACAGTCCGAATCTTCCATGCTTCTGTAAAGAAGGAAAAAAGAGTTGAAATCGATATTTAGGAAATTAATACAGGCTGTTTTTTATTTCAGTGTAATATTGAGAAAATGAAATACATAAATATTGTGACAGGCAAAAAAAAAAACGAGTTTAGGATTCATATACGTACTCGTACGTACGTATATATGTATTATTATACGGTGAGCAAAGAAAGTCGATTAACACTTTTACAAGTCATCTAAATTGACATAAAATAATTTCAGCGACAGTTTTAGGCATCATCATCATCAGCCTATAATGTTCCCACTGCTGGGACACAGGCCTCCACTCTGGCATTTTTTTTCTTTCATTCTTAGGCATTGCATGTAATAATTTAAAGTTTGAGTTATTTAAATTTTTCATCTAGTAAGATTTAAAAAAAAATGTGTTCAATAATTACCATTTAAAAACTTAAATGTTACTTAATCGATTTTAGTGCCTGACTATAGCATCATTGTTTATTTTCTAAAGAGATCCAGTACCCTAATTGCATAATACAACACAATCACAATCTGTTTTGATTTGAAACAGATTGCTAATCCATTGCTTTATAAGTTGGAAAAAAAATCTGCTTAACAACGTAAATAACGCAATGAATGTTGTTGAACTGTCAAAATGAAACAAATTAGGCATAATCGTTTACGAAAATAAGTTACGCAATTAGGGTACAGGTGATCAAAACAAATTATTTTTACGCATCATAGAGAGCTGTCTGACAGCTGCAGTGAGAGATGCAGGCAGAGGGAAAAAAATATTAAAAAAAAATCTTATAAGTAGGATAGGTACCTACCTATTTTTTTATGAGGAACTTACATACCCTGTATAGTTCCGTAGGTAAGGTATGCCTATAAGTTTACAAATAACGGTTTAAAATCAACATTATTCTAAGCAGACATGACTGAAACCAACACGGTGTAGCTAATGTGTTTATGAGCCGAAACCTCAACTTGAGTAAAAAGTAACAAACAAGGTTTAGTCACAACCACAAGAACTAAGTAAGTACCTACCGTACCTACCTTTATTGTTTTGTTAGTATAACGGAGCGTTCACATTGCGGTTTGTTAGAAGAATGTTTTTTTATAATCATGAAAGAATATAATTTAAAAAAAATACTGAATATAAAATATGTAAGTGTAATTTATAAAATTATCATTGTGACAAACATTTTCGTAAATTTAGTATTTATTAACTAAATCTAGAGAAATTGTGAATGTGTGAGTGTATGTGAATTAAAAAAAAAATAACAACCTTTTGTTTTTAAGAGACTACCCTTAAAAACCAAGGATAGTTAATTTTTAAACACTACTAACTTCTTTTTTTCTTGTTAAGACCGTTAACTGTCTTTAGTAACGTTTATATGTTGTGCCTATAATTTTAATTACAGTGTGCTGACATAAAGTACAAGTTTAACTAGCCATAGCCTACAATACAAAAGACAAAATAAAATGCAAAACTCATTAAATGCAAATAAATAAAAATTAAATATTTCTAACATTCCTAATTCGATAGGATTAGTAGCGTCTAATACACTGATGAGCAATATAAAAAAGCCAGTTGCAAAGCGCCAAAAAATATCTTGAAAACAGCTTTATATGTGTTTTTTATGCGTTAAATACACTTGACTGTTGCTTTTTATCAAGAAGCTATCTTGTAGGTTTCGGAAATATTTCATGATAAGTTATTGGCTTTTTTATATTGTTTGTCAGTGTAAAGGCACCTTAAAAAGGTCAAGCGAGAGATGCTGATTAGGCGTGAAATATTGCCCGTGAACAAATATTTTTTATTTTTTGTAAACAAGGTTGTCATTTAAAACATTTCCGAGTAAGCTAAATACTTCAAGCTCATTGCTCATTGTATAGAAATCCATTATGTATTTATTTTGAAGAATGTTTTTGTTTCAACTGTCTGCTAGTAAAAACAGCAAAATTAATTAATAACATAACAGCACGCCTTGTTTCCCCGATGGGTTAGGCAGAGGTGTACCCATAGTAAGTTCACCCACATTTCACCAGTTATAAGTCCCATGTAATAGGGGGCGAGCCTATTGCCATCAACCGAGCACAAATCCAGACTCCGGGCTGTTATTGAGAAATTCCTAATGAAAAAACCCAATATCACTTTGCTCGATCTGGGAATCGAACCCAGGACCAGGAAAATTAAATAAACATAGGTAGGTAATTTGGTTTATGTTTTATTGTAAGTACCTACTAAGTTCTTAAATAATAATAGTTTTAAATCGAGACCTTATATTTATAGAAACTTTTGATAGCTTAACTGAAGTTAACATATTAAGCATTTACCAACATCAAAATCAATGTTAAAGAGCCGAAGCATTATACTTAAAACTATGTCTTTCTTTTAAATAAATATTTTTGGATACAGCTACTGTTAGTTTAATTTACGCATAAAAAGGAAACGGACCTAAAACGCTCCCCTGTGGCACTCCAAGCGAAATAAGCTTTAAACTGTATTGAAAAGCTTCCTCAAAATGTAGGAGAACATTCACAATACACTTCTGAATCTATCTTATCATTGAATACAGACGTAATAGATTGTATCTACTTGTTAACTAACATTAATTCATCCATAATTCATTCAAGGTTGTAAAATGCCTTAGACCTCTCCAAATGAATACAGAGTCTAAAGCTTCTCTTAATATGTGTCCAGGTTATTTTTGAATGAATGAAATGCACCGACCCCAGCGTGGTTTAACCAGACTCGTTAAATCGAATGAACCCCAAGATTTGCACTAGGCCCTTGAGCCTCATGCTTCATGGGGCTACAGAGGTCATTGCATATCAAGGAGTAGACCGGGGGCACGGTAATGGTAGGGAAGACGTGCCCTCAGGATATGGAAGGATTTGCGAGCCGTGCCGGATATGCATCCTTGAGTAGCAGAGTTCACTCATTATTACTGAGTCCGGAGGTTACTGTTGCTAGTAATTACAGGGAATAAACTAAAAATAGAGGCTTTATTCGCTAGAGACTGGAAATATGGTACCTACACGTTGACATAAAATAATACAGTTTCCAACATTTTGATGAAAAAAATAAAGGGTTTTATTTCGGGAGTCAGGTTCGTGACAGATTAAATGAATCTAGTTCACTTCCGTGGTAATTCAATCGTACAGTTATATTCACTCAACGCTTAGTGTTCAGAAAGCTTTGCGTCCTGTTTATTGGTGACAGCAGGCTAGCGTTTAACTTGTTCTTTAGAAAATACGGTGCCTAATTTGATCTCTGTTGAATTTGATCAATGTTGGGGAATTAAACAATGTTTTGTGGTACTAACTGTGCTAAGTTAATTTTACTTTCATCTACAATGAATTTAAAATGAACTGGGAGAAACATACAATAGATTTTTTTTTTGCTAATAGATTTTTTATGAAACCGGTATTAGGTACTTGTAAAAGCCTCATTCACAATACACTGCGAAGGACTTTCGCTACACTGCACAATAATACAAACAGTCCCAATATTTTCAGAACATTCGCAAAAAATTGGGATATGGTTTCAAAAGCCGCTAAAAGATGTACCCTCCACAAATAAAACTGGAATTATTTGCAACAAAAAACTGGTTCATTCTGAACGGGTCTCTTGGGCCCGTGTTACTTGTGCGACCCTTATTCATACTCTCAATTACAACTAGCTTCTGTCCGGGACTTTGTCTGCGAAATAAAAGAATTAAAAAAAATATCTATTCATTAAATTGTGTGTTATATTTAATATTAAAATAGCAGTTAAAAAGCCCTTGACCTCTGATCAGAGCTCTCTGATATTTAAGTTGCTAACTAACCAAATTGTTTGTCTACCGTCAAAGTAAACGATAATTAATTGCAGAAAAAAATACCATAGTGTCAAAATAGTGATGGGTGTGTGTGGGTTGAGGTAGCAACTTTGTCAGGGTAAAAATAAGTTGCATTTATAAACTAATTATTTAGCATAATAACTTTGCAAATTGAATAAACTTCTGAACACTGAAGTAAAATAAAGCCATATAAGTATTTAGGTAGGTACCTACATAATTAGTAGCTAGAAGCCAAGATAATCCTACGCAGAATCATAAAGTTTTCTGTTAGCCTCTCTGATTTCATCCCACACTAATCGTGAAAATGTCTTCATGAGATAATAAAGTGCGTATTACTTCCTTTGGTATATTTTTGATATGTTTTGAAAGAAAGTTTTAATAAACTAGACAAGAGTAGTTTCATCTTTTAGGAAGTCTTAGCTGTTAAACTTTAAAGATATAATCATTAGACTATGAATAACGCAGATACGTTTTAAGTGTGCCAGTACACTAATTGCGTAACTTATCTTCGTAAACGATTATGACAAATTTGTTTAATTTTGACAGTTCAACAACATTCATTGCGTTACTTACGTTGTTGAGCAGATTTTTTTCTGTCTCTGTTTCAAATCGAAACAAATTGAGAATGATCGTGCATTACGCAATTAAGGTACTGATCAGTTATCGAATCTATTATTCGATAAAACTATTACTTTGATGTCTATTTCTACTGTCCAGCATTTTAAATCTATATTTTTCAAGTAAGTATCTACCATAAATAAAATTCTGAAGAAGTTTCTCACAAAATCACAGCAGATAATCTTTTTCTCGTTTTTTGTCATTTCTGTTCTTCGTAGAATCAGTCAGACTTAGCGGAAGGTACTTCGATCCGCCTTCAGATAAGAACTACTTGCAAGTAAGAGGATTAGATTCAAGGAAACGGTTTCGATATAATTGCATCCTTAACCAAAGCAACATGATTAATGACCTGCATAGTTGTGTTATAAAAGGAGCGATTTCACCTAGCATTGAACTGATATGCCTTTTCATATTTTAGGATTTAGATTCATAGAAGTAAGTAATATAAAGTGATCATTTATTATGATAAGTTTACACAGCCAAGCTACTGGACAAAATTATTGGGTATATGAAGACTCATATAGAAGCCATAGCGTAGGGTAAGAAAACTCTAGGAATAATAACAAAAACGGAATTGTGACATGACAACAAAAGGCTAGAAAACTGATAATGGGACCAGTCATTCAAAACAAGAGCAAATTTTACTGATGGATAGCGCCACTTGTGATATTAAACACGTACTGGCACGAACAAAGAGAGATAAATACACCAACAACGTTGGCGTTGGTGACAAATGTTCGAATTGATGTTAACAGATAGATAGGTTGCTCAGCCAATCTGGGCCAACCTTCCAAGGTTCATACAGGATTTATAGAGCGCCCTTTTTCTATGCAATGACCTTCTTTATAGAAAGGCTCGCTCCTAGGCTTTCTACATACAGGGTAAGTTTTTATCCAGTGCGCAAACTTTAACACGTAGACTTTACTCATCATTATGAAACAACTTTTACTTTTTTTTCGCGATTTTAGGTTTGGTCCCATAGTAAAACTTGTTCATAATGATGAGTAAAGTCATGTGTTACAGTTTGCGCACTGGATAAAAACTTACCCTGTATAATACTTTTAAGTACCTATTGAGGCTGGTTTCACAGCTGTCCGGGAGACCCGCACGGGCCGCCCGCACACGAGACCCGTACGGGTAGCGGAACGGGTGCGCTCTGAAACGAGGGAGTTAGTACGATACGGTTGCTTGCGTTGTACGGACTCTACCCGGAGCGGGTCGCGTACGGACCAATCCGCGTCGCTGTGAAACAATGTTCTAGCGCCTCACGTGTATCTCCGTTCCGGGAACCCGTACGGGTCTCCCGGACAGCTGTGAAACCAGCCTGAATCTTCTATGAATTTCAAATATGGTTGCTTGTTCACTTTGAAAACATGTACAGTACCGACCAAAAGTCCATGAGCAATCTCACAAAGCAATAGACTGACGCTTCGGTTTGACTTACGACCTTCTTCTATAAGTTGTTACAATACTGTAGACACGCACATTACACACACACACTCACTTTGTCTGCAACCAATGACTAGTTCGATAATATAATCATCATTCGTTTTTAGTTTCATTCGTCTTGTTCACATAAATATTAAAGTTTAGCAGGTAGACCACAAAAAACTAAGTAAATTATTTCGATTTCTGTGGGGTAGATGCAGTTTGTTACGAGTATTTAATTAATAGAACTTTTTTGGTTCGTGGATAATATTGGTGACGAGTATTTAGCGCAGTGTTGTGGTTATTATTATCAAAAAGCAGGCATAAAATATATTAAAGAGATCAGATCAGATCAGAGAATATTATTGCGCTGCGTAAAAGTGAAGTGAATATCTAATGAAACCGGACTAAGTGTGAGTGTTATCATTAATATATTTCATATTTTACTAAACATAAATCTTAATCAAGGGTATTGTTGATAGAACAGAGGTATTGTTGAGACAGAAGATGCCTTTAAAGTTTTAAATTCATTGTGAGGTTTAATTCGATTAGTGAATAATAAATAATAAGGTATTATGTGTAATAAAAACTATGTTTTTCTTTGTTCTAGAGAAATACTGTGAGGGTTAAGAGATATGAGGAAGGGGCTTATTATCGAGTAGCAGCGACGTCAAATGGTGAATGAAACAAATGGTTTCATACCAACGAGACATTTTGCTGAATTATTAAAAACACGTCATTATGAACCGTTCGCCGTGCACTCTGAAGGCTTGCATCACTGAAGACCAGCTAGAAAACCGTTTTTGACCTTAAAATATTGACCGTACCAACTTAATAAACAACAGATTCGTTATTGCATGAATTTATGGTAACGAATTTTTTAAGCACGTTTCAATAGGGTGTTTGTCGTATTTCTTGCAGATATACCGAAATTGTTTAATATTATTTTAGTAATAGTATTATTTTAGGATAAAAATTTGAGGTTTAGTTTCAATCTTCTTTTCGTAAAGAAAATGAATACTTAAGCTTTAACCTCAATAACAACCAATATTTACTAAAGTCAAATAAAATGTAAAATAATTAATACAAATAAAATATAAACAAACTGCCCATATTTAACCTTAAAATTACCTATTCTGTAAGTAGTTTTTTACATTTTAAGTAGTCTAATATTCTTATTTATTACTTAATTACTTCGACCATGATCAAAGCTTAATATTTATGGTGAAAAAATCCATTAAAAATTTAAAATATTTCATAATTTAAATATGTCTAAATAATACAAACTGCTTCTAAGTTTCTTGACATCTATTTCACATCTTATTCAGCTGAAGTAATGATAAATAATTGTAGCAGTTTATTAACTTATGTAAAATAAATATAACGAATAAACATATTTTTTTTAATTTTGTTATCATATATCACGCATTTTTTATTCTAAAACCTTTATTGCAATAACAACATAAAAAAGCAGCAATATTTAAAAAATATTATTATCGAAAACAAAAATAAAAATATTTGCAAAAAACCGCACTGTGTTTCACGAGATTAGAACCTGAGGCAGTTTGAATTCCATACCAACGCTTAACGCTTTCTGCTATCTGCACTTGTTAAGTTACTATCGAATTTTAGCAATGCCATTAACTGGTCAAGTTCACGCGCATAGTGCGTGTGTGCTAGCATGTTTAAAGCGACGGAAATATATTGTTGTTTCGTGTAACTGCGTTATCTGTGGTGTGTGTATCGTGTTGCTTACACATACAAATGTACGAGCTATACCGCGTGTTCACAGCAATACGACTCTTAGCGTGCTCATGCACTTTTGAGCGCTTACTGTACCTAGGCCACACGCCAGTAGTAACAAAACCAGTACCTATAAGCTGGCGTCTTACTCTGTCCACCGCACCGTGAAGGGACGTCTAATTTGGGATAGCGCTCCTTGATAGGCGAGTCCTATTACTGGCTGGACGTGTAACGCATTGCGTGAGCTCAGTACAGAACACGCAAGCTAACCATTCAAGGTCACACATATACCTGCGTCTCCTTGGTTGGTAGTTGAAGTTCTTAGTAGTGAGGTGAGGTTAGGTAGGTCTATACTTACTTTTAAGAATTATGTACATTTTGTGTGATATTTCAGATTCACATTTTCTAAACATGCAGCTTAGCATAGAAGTAACTTTCATATACCTACTTGTATCTCTCACTTAAGGCTTGTTCAGACCAGCGCGACACGCGACGCGACACAAAGGCACCGCACGTCGCGCGACGAGCGGTGCCTTTGTGTCGCGTCGCGTGTCGCGCTGGTCTGCACAAGCCTTTATATCAAAGCAAAAATATCTCAATAGTAAACAAGTGTCAGGCTTAAATTAACGCTCACTGGAGCACGCTATTAAGTTAGAATTAAGAAGATTATAAGTAATTACTAAAGTACATTTAAACCCGAAGTCTCAACGTACTAAACTCTTTAGTAGGTAGATACATCAAATTCTCATTAGTTAACCTACAACTTGTTCACAGAAAGCATGAAATAAAGATGAGCATCCACGTTCTTAGATCATTGTGAAAGTCTAATTACTGTCGGTCAGTGATTCTTAAGTGATGCGCGTACGCAAGATAAGAAACTGTTGTATTGCAGTGTTTTTATTAGCAGTAAATAGTAAACAACATTGTTAGAAGTATTGGAGTTATTGTCAATGTTGTGTGTGGACTAAAAACAGTTGGAAACTAACTAACAATGGTAGAAAAAATATATCAAAAAAATGCAGGCATTGAAAGAGAATAATTATTAATTACCTACCTAGGCGCTGCAGATTGTAGTTTTTATTTTATTTACATTTGTTACGTTCGCAATTATTTAAATAAATGGGTGTTGCTGTTTTTTATGCATATATGCAGGTAAATAGCCTTTCAATTAGAATCATATCGACCGATCGGGTACAATTCCCCACGTTGTTTATGTTTTCCTCATTTATTACTTATTAATTATCTATACATAAAGGCTGACATCGACGTGAAAACTGTTACCATGTATTCAGTACATGATTCTGAAACACCCTGCGTTGAAATTTACTGTCGGTTGTTAAAAAAAAAACTGCTGTTTCATAGAAAAGTGCAACACCTACGCGGTTAAAATGTATGGAGCAGCAGTTTTTTTTGTTTGTTTTTTTTTTAGTTTTTTTTGTTTTGAACCCATGGTAACAGTTTTCGCGTCCGTGTCCCTGCCACCCTGTATACACAGATACATAACTAATTATGTTGGCACAAAATCATTTTCCCGCTGTTTTTCCGATTTTCTCGGCGGGAAAACACCAAACGTGCTTTGTTGTCTGCACAATTATCTAGGAACTAGGAACATAATTATTGACCGTGTATTATTATGATGACATCATAGGTAAGTTGTAATTATAATCATAAATCATAGACAGTAAATTATAATCATCGTTCACGGCTATAATACATAGGAGGCACCTACATAGTTATGTGATTTCCACAAACTTTTCACCTGAACGCTGAAATCAGTGACTATGTAGGTGTTAGCTTGATAAGATAAGCCACGTCAGCACGCTTAGCATGACCACAATAGAAACGGGTTTTGTCGACGGAAAAATAGACAAAATGACAGATAAACAATCACAATCTGTCATTTTGTCTATTCTTCCGTCGACAAAACCCGTAGAAAATCCGTTTCTATGGTTGTCATGCTCGTGCAAGTTGTAGCACGGGTTGACAAGTTTTGTTACTTAAGAATTTTCTTAGAATGACTGAACCAGGCGAAAAGTAATTATGTAAGAGGAAAATCTCTTGTATTTTTTATCATATCGCAGAGTCATGATCTCATCAATAAAGACAATTTAATAACAAAATATTTTATTGGGACACGCACAGGAAACAGTTATGTATAAAAAATAAATAAAAAAGTTTTTTTTTTTATTTGACCTTGTATACTGCCCATAAATTTTTCATAAGCCTTATCCTCATAATAAATTCTTTGCAAAAAATGTTTTCCATAATAAGTAAGTACAACAACAATAGATCTCTGGCACTGTAAAAGGCACACATAAGCACAGGCACAATCTAAGAACATGCCCATCCCAAATACCTCAATCTTAAGGTCACCGTTCACGTACGGGTTTATACGACCCACTCTGACATGCTTGGGAAACCTTGTGCATAGTGCAAACTAAAGTACAAAGCAACAAATCTTCATCGACCTCACCTAGTTTTTAAACGACTTCCAAAAGGAGGAGGTTCTCAATTCGTCTGTATGTTTTTTTTTTTTTTTTTTTGTATGTTTGTTACGCGATTACTCCGCCAATTATGAATAGATTTTGATGATTCTTTTTTTGTTTGGTAGATCATACTTCAGAGGTGGTCCCATATACATTTTATTAACTTTGCTTGGGTAGTTTTTGAGTTAGCTTCAATTATACGTATTTTTTCCCACTTAGTATGTAGATGATATGATAACTTCTTGTCACTGTTATTTACATAGCAGGTAGTGGTATTCGAATTTGTGTGGGGTAGGTACCACAACTAAAAAGTGAAAAATAAAAACTTTTTACAAAAAAAAAACAACCGACTTCAAAAAAAAAAACACTACAAAGTGAAAAATAACTTTAATTTCGGAAGTCGGTGACAAAGAACGAAAATTCACAACCAAAGACACCGACTTCCGAAATTAAAGTTATTTTTCACTTTGTAGTGTTTTTTTTTTGAAGTCGGTTGTTTTTTTTTTGAAGTGAAAACTTCATTTTTGAGATGGGACTAAACAACTGATTTCGCGACACTGTTACGACACCAGCTTTTGACCATTAAAAAGACATCAGCGCGTGATACATTATTTCCTGCACAATAAAATTGTTCAAGTTTTCACTTCTATCGGCACTCCCGGAGTGCCACTGTTTTTTTTTTTTTTTAATTATTGTTGACGTGTGAAAGTGTTTGAATATACCTACTTACAGAAATAAAATGTTGTCTAATTTATCAATGACTAACTTCAGCAAGCGGCTTCACCCGCAGATATTTTTAAAAATTATAGCCTATATTACTCAGTGATAATATAGCATTCTATTGGTGAAAGAATTTTTAAAATCGGCCCAGTTGTTTTTGAATTTATTTATTAAAAAAATATTTTCTCATTATAATATTAGTGTAGAAAAATTATTATTTCAAATTAGACTGAGAATCAGCACTTTTTGAAGGTCAAAAGTAACAATATAAAGTTCCAGTAACGCACTCCCTACACCATTTTCTAATGTTTGAGCTGGGATGGAAAAGTGGCACAACTTTTCCAGCAACACTTCGTCTTTCTTTCAGCATCAACAAGTTATGTTTCATCGATCCAAGTGTGAATGAGCTATTATATGATGAAGACAAAGGTATATCGTCTTCTGCATTCTCAACCTTATGTTAAATGCGTATAGAGCATCACAAACGTCGGGCGTCTAAAATGGTGTACGAGATACAATACAATGTTGCTTACACTGGATCAGGCAGATCGTGAAAACAATGGCGGGACAAATTGGATAGATATACTACAAACTAGGCAACAACAGAGCAAAATCGTGCAGTATAGAAAACGACGGTGCCTTGCCTACCTGTGGGATGATGGTAGAATGGCTTTGGCTAACAGTTACCATGTAACCGCACCCTAACTAAGTCCCTATTCCGTGCAGACAAAACGCAGAACTGAAATTATAGACACACCTATAACATAACTAAATATTAATATACACGTGCGGTTATGCATAGCCACCTTAATTTAATGAACGCCAGGCTCCGATCAATTTGTAGGAAGGTCAGTGTTTGCAATAGGTACATGTTTATGTTTGTTTTATTATGTCTATATCGACCTCTACTTGTAACACTTTAGCTATTTTCTTTGCATAGCGTAAACAAGTATATTTTAGCCCTATTATTAATTTAGTATAGGTTTTAGGTAAACGTATTACGATGCGATGTCATAAGTAGCGCAAACGGATCCTCATGTTTCACACCACGGTCGACATCCGAGCCCCGCGGCCACCGCGGGGCGAATGCCGGGAATGAAAATGAAAGCAAAGGAACAGAACCGAACATAACATTCTCTCTACCAACATCACGAGAGCGGGAATTTCTGCGCATGCTCGCTGAAGACATCCGCTTTCCACAGTTTGTCGAGTGAGGCACGAGTCACGAGGGCAAGAGTCAGTGCGATTTAGTCAACCATTCGAACCGCATGCTTCACAAAACAAGATGTTGGACGCGTCTGTATATTCTCTTTGTGTTTTGGGTTAGCGAAGTAAATTGCGTCATAAGGAATAAAGATATATTTACGTAATTTTCGAAATATTGGAAAATATAGACAGTAGGTATGGATTTTTCGATTTTAAATACAGGATGGTAAAAAAATTGCTTTCCATAATGCAGTAATAAATGAGGGGAAACCCCAAGAAGCAATCTAGCAAAATTTTCATTTTAATTCAAAACAAGATACAAATTTTGTGTAAAAAACATATTTCTGAATATTTGATTAGGACATTAAGTGTGGTTTTAAGTTATACAAGGAGCTATATTATTTTTTTTTGTTTATGATACTGATTCAGTTCGTAATCAAGAAACAAGTTTTAATTCATTTCCCCTTCATTTAGAAATAAGTACGGTGATGTTTTTTAATATCCTATCCTAACTAATATTATAAATGCGAAAGTGAGTTTGTTTGTTTGTTTTCACGCTAAAACGGCTGAACAGATTTGAATGAAATTTAGCACATGGGTAAACCATGACCTGGGTGAGCTGTCAATATTGTCAATCCCTAGCATCAAGGCTCCCGCAGACAGGCACGACACGACGACGCGGTGCGACTCTATTCTGGTAGAACAATTTCCATCATGAAGTTATCATAGAAATGGTTCTACTAGAGTTGCGTCACGCTGTCGCGTCGCGCCTGTCTGCGGTAGCCTTAAGGTGGATAGACAGCTCACTTCACAGGTATGACTGTACATATTTCAAAGTCGGTTTAAGAATAGTTAGGTATAAGTACTGTAATAAAAACAAGTAAATACAAGGTACAGACCAAGCTAAACAATTCCAGTTTGTGCTGCTCTCGCATTGTATCGGATTTCCGTACAATGCGAGGTCAGCTTATACTGGAAATGTATAGCTTGATGTGTAGCCGTGTGTACAAGTGCACATGTTTATTATTGGGCATGACTTGTAGGAAAATAAAGAGGTTTCTTTAGATTCTCTATACTTAAAGTGGGTAACTATTAATGGATGATCGATACTCAGTTCTTTCAAAGGAAATTCAAAGGCTTAATTAAGCACCTGCTACCTACGAATCATGGTAGGTATAAAATTTTAAGTACTTTGAATATCAATGTGGAAGACTACGTCATCATCTGCCTAGCTTTTTGTAGCTGAATACCATTATTTTACATGGAGCGACTGTCTATCTGTGACCTCCACCAGCATAGCATACAAACACAAACAAATAAAATTGAAGTGTCTGTTTGTAATGTCAAAATAACAGCTTTTTATTAAACGCATATGAAAGCATATACGGTAAGAAAAACAATTATTAAATTTTTTATCTGCTTGTCTGTCTGTTTGTTCCGGCTAATCTCCGAAACGGCTGGACCAATTTTGACGGGACTATTACTGGCAGATAGCTGATGTTATAAGGAGTAACTTAGGATACTTTTATTCTAGAAAAAAATATAAGAGCCCACGCGGGCGAAGCCGCGAACAGCAGCTTGTGCATTCATTAAGGTGTTTGTCTAATAAAAAGACCACATTTTCGGAATTTGACAAAATCCCCAACATGATGAAGATTCTAGTTTATTAAAGCCTGACTTCAAAAAATAAAAGTGTGTGTGTGTGTCAGCTCTGACGCACGACTGGAGTTTATCCTTAATACGACTGTTTTTGAATACGTAATAGGCAAAGAGGGTAAATAAACGCCTCTTAAAAAAAACAAAAATCCTACCCCAAATTTATACTTACTTAAATCATTTCAAAGTGAAAGGTGCGGAAGGTATGTTGCGCAGAAAAACGTAAACGCTTGTATAAATTTCACTCCTCATAAAAGTTCCATACTGGAGGCTTTATAAGAAAATCGATTCTTAAGGAGTAAACTCCAAAACAATACCCTAATTGCGTAATACAACACAATCACAATCTGTTTCGATTTGAAACAGATTGCTAATCCATTGCTTCATAAGTTGGAAAAAAAAATCTGCTCAACAACGTAAATAATGCAATGAATGTTGTTGAACTGTCAAAATGAAACAAATTAGGCATAATTGTTTACGAAAATAAGTGCAATTAGGGTACAGGTTGATTTTACGAAGGTTGATTTTTTCATGTTTCCTGTTTCGTTAGTGAGGACATAATAAGCAATGCTTTGAGGAATGTGAGCAAGCCGACTGGATGTTGATCTTCCGTGAAGTTAGATGTAAAAGTCAGCGATGGGAACGGGTTATTCAATGTCTAGCTCGCTACATTGCGGCTAACAACCTTTTACATACGGTAAAAGATGCATTGAGCGATATACTGACTTTGCCTTCACTTTATATCTTAGAAAGTATTATGTATGTTCGCAAAAACTTAGGACTTTTCAAAATAAGAAGCGATTTCCATAATATAAATACACGTAGTCGACATGAAATTGTGATACCCAAATTTAGATTAACTAAAACAAGCAAGTCATTTCTTATGAACAGTATCCGCTTTTATAACAAGTTGCCAAAGTCTGTGACAGAACTTAGCGATGGGAAGTTCAAAACCCACATCAAACGTGTCCATAACAAGAATTCATATTATAAAATTAAAGACTACGTTGAAGACAAGGAAATTTGGCAATAATTCCTTCTGCACATGTGGCTTCCCTGGTACCTCATTAACGGCATAAATAAGTAAGAGTCTATTAACTGCTCCCAAATTACCATGTTTATTTAAATCTTTATTTTTATTTATTTTTACATTCGCCCTTGACATATTTACTATTCTATTATTTGACATTATATACTTTTTTTTTGTGGCTTTTGTGGACATGATAATTATTCAGATTGATTACAGTTGTAATAGCAATCATATAATTGCGTTTTATTTAAAATAGGTTTTTTACTTTTTTTAATTAATTAATTTTTTTGTATAGATTCTTTTCTACATATTTTGTGAATGTGAGAACGCTGTAGGCTTAGTGGATTGTAGACCTGTTGACCATTTTCTATTTTGTTAAGTACTTGGTACTTATTGAAAGACCTACACTGTCCTCCCATACCTAGAAACACTGTTATTTGAAAGTATTGTAAAAGCCAATTATTTTTAAAAGAGTAACCGTGGAGTTTCTTGCCGGCTCTTCTCCATAGGAAACGACCAATTGGAACCGTGAAAGAAAGAAAGAAGAAAAGAAAGAAAATACATTTATTTAGCACAGACCAAAAAAAGCACACAATATAATTAACAGTAGATAAAAAATAATAAAAAATTAAAATCAAACAAAAAGTGTAAAGAGCGATGTCGGAAATTAGCAGGGGAGTGTGCCTCACGGCTGCGCCAAAAAGGCCCAGTTCAGCAAAAATGCCAGACAACAATAAGTGCCTGACGCTGGTTTTCAACTGGACCTGAAAGTGTGATGTGACGGATGTAAATCAGTTTTATAATGTAACGTGTAAATGTATACTTAAATAAAATAAATTTGTGTCAGATAAAAAAATAAATAAAATAACGAATATGTAGGTACAAAAATAATGTGATTGTGCATAAAATTGAAGATTCGGAAGACTGACAAATAAATGAGTAAGTGAGACGGACGCATGATAGACCATGATAGACCATTGTATACTTAAATAAAGATAAAGGTATCCTTCGAAAATGAGTGAACAAAAAAACCTTTTTGGAACGATGCCACACTTCCATGTTCCAACACATTGTCATAATTTAATAATGCAACAAGAACCTCCGGCTCGAGGACATACGGGATGTGAGCCAGTGAGCCGAGCCGAACGTCAGCATGAGCCAGAGCAATTCCCAGCAATGAAACTGTATACAGCACACAGACACAAATACTGACGCAGCCACTGACACAGACGCTGACACATACTCAATACTCAAGTGGGCAGGTACATATATCATATAATTGAGACATTCAGGGTAACCATATCCAGCTTTCGTTGCGCTTCTATGAGGTACTGCCGTAAGCGTCGTCTAAAAGTATCAATCGTATTAATTATCCTAATCGGTGGTGGCAGGTTATTCCATACTTTGGAAGCCGCATAACGAAAGCTGCCTCTGAAAGCGGCTGTACCCTGAGACTGAGTCGAGAGTTGTTGTGAGCATTGCCTTCTCTCGCATTCCCGTCTACTAGTAACCCAGCTCAGCTTGTTGAATAGGTAGTCCGGTTTCTGATACTTAACTACACCGAACAGAAGGCAAGCCAAGTGTAGTTTGCGTCTGGACTTCATTTTCAGAGAAAAGTGCTTGTTAAGGAAAGGTGTGACGTGGCTTCTGCGAGGAATATTGTAGCAGAACCGAGCACAAGCATTTTGTACCCTTTGGATGAGGCGATCTGTACGAGCTAATAGTCGTGGGCCGTAAACCGTGTCAGCGTAGTTCAACCTAGACAGAACCAGGGTTTCCACTAGCTGCTCTCGCAGTCTTTCAGATAAATAAGGCCTCATATTATACAGAACTTTTAGGCGATAAAAACAGTTTCTAACCGAGTCCGCTACGTGTTTCTCAAAACGAAGGTCCTTGTCCATAATAACACCTAGATTCCGCGCTTCATACACTCGCTCAATTGGTTCGCCCATAAGTTTTAAGTCAAAAGTCACAGGCAGTCGAGCCAACTGTTGTCTTGTGCCAAATACCATATATTTAGTTTTTGTTGGATTTAACGACAGGCAGTTTTCCTCTGACCAGGCGGCGATTCTTTGAAGATCATCGTTAAGATCCTTAATGGCACTATCGTACTCATCTGGCCTAAAGGATATATACAGTTGGACATCGTCGGCATATATATGGTACTTGCATCTCTGGATACATTTTATAATGTCGGCACAGTACAAAATAAATAAAATCGGGCCCAAAATAGAGCCCTGCGGGACTCCCCTTTCTACAGAAGTAAGTGTCGATCTAAGGGTAGTACCGTCCCCCAAACGCAAGTCAACAAGCTGTTCCCTATTACTTAGATAGCTGCGAAACCATTGCAAAGCGCTGGGGTCGAAACCATAATAATTTAATTTCGATAGTAATAGCGGGATATTTATCGCGTCAAATGCCCGCGAAAAATCGAGTAAAACCAGTAATGAGCACATTCCCCTATCTTGAGCAGATAATATATTATCAGTAACATCCAGTAAAGCAGTTGATGTACTGCGCTGTTTTCTGAAACCAGTGCACCTAGCTTCTGACGTTTCATAAGTGCCCATGTAGGTTTATGTGAAATAAAATATTTTGATTTTGATTTTGATTTTGATCTTGAAGCGTAGACAGTTTTTACCCTACTACGGGGAAGCAAAAAGGAGGGCTATGATTTTGACCCGTATGTATGTAGACTATGTATGTTCAACTTCATGTTCCCAATAACTTCTAAACTACTGATCATAATTTGACAAATGAGATATCGTTGGAAGCGTCTTGATCATCCGCTGGTTTAGGCTATGTGACGTCACATTAAATTGAATAAGATGCCCCTCTAGAGGAGATAAAATCATAAAATAAAAAAAAAATAATATAATGATGCCATGTTGGGTATCAAATGAAAGGGCTTAATTAGTACATTTCAAAAGTATATGTATTAATACCCCAAAATAATTTAAATAAAAATAATTAAAAGTGTACTTCACTTAAACTTTAACACTAGGAAGCAGGGAAAGGCGAGAGAATTTGACGCCATCTTTAAAAAAAAACTGTTGTCTATTTCGATTGCGACTCCGCTTTTGTAATTTGTTCCCTCTAGATGAGGGAACGTCTCCTCCTTCGCCATCTAAATCTATTCAACATTCTCGTGGCCGGGAATAAGGGGACAAGAAATTGAACTTATTTGGGGTCAGCGAAACATGGCTTCTTTATCCATACACCAAAATGCCTACACACATAATATTTTTTGTCTTAATATCCCAACAACACAACATTTTGCGCTAAAATAACTCGTAGGTGCGTCCGAGTTATCGTGAATTCAATTTCTTTAAAAAATTAAGTCCATCATGACTAGGGTTGCCATATTTGGCAAGGCTCGTGTCGGGACGCAAAGAGAATTAAAAATAAAATAAGTATGAATAACATATTTATAAAAATAAAATACAAATTCTAAAGTATGGAAGCAGTGCTAGAGACGTTGCTTGATCAAATTTTGCTGAAGACTACTTTTAAAGTAATTTTTTCCGTCCTTTTACATAGGTATTTATAAAACTCCGTGTAAGTCATATTGAAATTAACCTGACATGATTGTAAGATCGCCTCCACAGTCTCCGGCAGCAGGCGATTTCTTTCATCGGACCATTGGCTTGACATAATGAAAATACTCTTTCCACAGTGGCGTTGTGACTAGGTCTCGCAAACAAAATATTGGCATAATTTATTGAGCATTTGGCATTTTCTTTCAGGTTTTTCCGTTTCATTTCAAAAGTAAATCCACTTCTATTCTACAGAATTTTTGGCCTTCCACTCTTCCGTGTCAACTTTGACCTCCAAAAAGTTTTTGCGTTAGCGCGCGTATTTAAATTGCCGTGACCACGCGATAAAACGGGACGTAATAGTGCTTTGTCGGGATAGAGGGCCTAATGACGGTGATAGTCCCGATATATCGGGACGAATGGCAACCCTAATCATGACGTCACTTCGGTCACGTGACACCGCGGTTTCTTAGCAGTCGGGTAAGCCGATCTGCAACGAGTTACGATAGGGATAGTAGTAGAAAACGCGCGCGCGGAAACGAGAAAGAACTATTGCTATTGCGTACCTCGTTCACGCACATACATTTGATTCGGTTGTTTTCGTTGAATTTCGTAATGCGTTCGGCTCGGAGTTCGGTTCAGACGTCATAACATATCAGTATTAGTCAGTTCGATCAATTAAAGTCAGAATTATTACAAATTAAATATGACTCTTTGCTACCGAATTCAGATAACGTAAATAAAAGACGAGGCGCCTGGATGCTAGATAGCGGTCCTATAGGGCTTTCACATATCGAACATTTATCACTGGAGAAAAGTAATAGTAACTTGTGTAAACAACAAGAAATCGAAACTACTCCAATACAATTTAGAAATATTTTGAGGGTAGCTGAGAATAATCATCGCAACGTATCAGCTGTTTCTCAACGGTCGGCTATTGTAAAACCGGTTGCAGATAGCGGTACTAAGGGCACAAAGCCGTCTACGTCTGCATCGAGTGATAAGACAATTACCATGACGTCACCGCCGCACTCTAGTGCAATCCAGAATAATAACGAGAATGAAGCCGCGTCGAGTGCTATTGTACTTAACATAAATCCGAGCTCGAACCGAAATGACCATGATGATAATAATCATAACGACTGGCGGGTAGTGGATTATCATAAGAAACCTATGAGATATCGCTATACAGGCACGGCGGGAATATGTCGCGACAATGAGGGAAAATTTAAAGCGGCGGATAGAAAGATACCGATTTTCATTACGAGAATACATAATGATACCACAGAAGCAGATATAATAGATCACGTATTCAATAAAACTAAGGAAATGATTCTGTTAGAGAAAATATCTTTTAAGTACGAAAGGGAATACAAGGCCTATAAATTCTTTATATTGGAAAGCAAGTCGTCATTATTCCTCGATAGCGCTTTATGGCCTCAAGGAATCATATTCAGGCGATTTGTAAATTTCAAACGCAAAATAACGAACGTCGAGGCGTTGCCGCGTCGTATCCGGTCTGAGAATGTAATAGATGGATAAAGACAACCTGTACACATTGGTTAGCTTTAATTGTAAAAGTGTCAAGCGATCGGTAGACTATGTCAGGCAATTGTGTCATACCTCTGACATAATAGCTTTGCAAGAAACATGGCTTCTACCGAATGATATACATTTTCTAAGCGACATTGATCCTGATTATGGCTATGTGGGGACGTCAGCTGTGGATACTACGGCGGGCATGCTCGTAGGCCGGCCGTATGGAGGAGTGGCAATATTGTGGAAGAAGAGTGTCCTACAGAATGTGTCTATAGTGCAGTGTGACAACCCTCGGGTTTGTGCCATTAAAGTGGAGATAGGGCAAAGGTCGTTTTTAGTGGTCAGCATTTATATGCCAACCGACTGTGTCGTGAACCTACCGGAATTTACAGATTGTCTTAGCTTGGTAATTGCTGTTATTATTAATGAACATATTGAGACTGTTTATTTACTCGGGGACTTTAACGCTCATCCGGGCCAGTTGTTTTTTAACGAGTTGAAAGACTTTTGTACGGAGGCTGAGTGGATATGTGCCGATGTTGAATTACTCGGAATCTCATCTGATACGTATAGTTTTATAAGTGACGCGAACGGGTCTAGACGATGGTTGGACCACTGTCTGGCTACGGAGTCGGCTATGCAAACAGTTGTTAATGTTGAAATTAAGTATGATGTCATGTGGTCGGATCACTTTCCTCTGTTTATATGTTGTAATTTAAATAGTATTAAACCTAAAATAGTATGTAATAATATTGAGCCGTGTAATAAAATACGTTGGGGCGAGAGAACATCTGAACAAATTGCACTTTATAATAAGTTATGTAATGAACGATTACGATTAATCGATTTTCCGAGTGATTTAGGTAACTGTTGTGATTTCTCTTGCGATGACGTTGAACATAAGTATATTATCGACAAAATGTATAACGAAATTGTAGACATCTTAGGCCGAGCAGCTAATGACAGTTACTCTGGTAGTAATAGGATACGAAAGAACAAACCTGTAGTAGGTTGGAACAGACATGTCAGTAGTGCTCACCGGGAGGCCAGGTCTAAGTTCCAGTTATGGATATGGTATGGCAGGCCGAAGTCGGGTCGTTTTTGGAGTGAGATGCAAGAAAGCCGTAAAATCTTTAAAAGCCGTTTAAAGTGGTGTCAAAATAACAGTGAGCAACTTAGAATGGACATTCTGGCAACGCATCACGCCAAACATGATTTTCGGAGTTTTTGGAAGTCTACTAATAAAGTAAACAGAAAGCCGGGCTTGCCTGTGAGCGTTGGTGGCATTACTGATCCAAAAAACATAGCTGAAATGTTCAAAAGCCATTTCATGGTAACTTCACCATTGGGACCATCACGGTCGGGACCTGAAGGTGTGACTCGGGGGCAGGAGCTCAGTGTCAGGTTTACGGCCAAAGATGTTAGAAAGGTTATCGCGACTATGACTCGAGGCAAGTCTCCTGGCCGCGATGACTTGAGTATCGAGCATCTTAAAAATGCTGGTGTCCATCTGCCAAGGGTTCTGGCTATGTTTTACTCCCTATGTCTAGGACATTCATATCTACCTCCAGCTATGATGCAGACCGTGGTGGTACCGATCGTGAAAAGTAATACTGGTGATATAAGCGACGTCAACAACTATAGACCCATCTCTCTGGCTACAATTCTGTCTAAGGTGCTTGACAGTCTTCTTAACACACTAATGAGTGGCTGTCTCGAGTTACATGACAATCAATTCGGTTTTAAATCGGGACTCTCCACTGAGACAGCTATTCTGTGTTTGAAGCAGACTGTCAAGTACTATACTGATCGCAAAACACCAGTCTATGCTTGCTTCCTCGACCTTACGAAAGCGTTTGACCTGGTTTCCTATGATATCCTTTGGGATAAACTTAACGACACATCCCTGCCAAGCGAATGCATTCGTATACTTAAATATTGGTACGGGAACCAGGTCAACGTAGTTCGATGGTCGGGGATGCTGTCTGAACCATACAGGTTGGAGTGCGGGGTGAGGCAGGGGGGGTTGACATCACCAACGCTCTTCAACCTTTATGTAAACGCACTTATCGAGGGGCTGAGCAGCACGCATGTCGGATGTCATGTTGGTGGAGTTTGTGTAAACAACATTAGCTATGCGGACGATATGGTGCTGCTGAGCGCCTCGGTCTGTGGCCTGTCTAAGCTGCTCAGCATTTGTGAGAAATATGCTCTCAGTCATGGTCTTCTCTATAACACCAAGAAAAGTGAGTGTATGGTTTTTCGGGCCAGGGGTAAATGTCCAGATAGTATCCCTGGCATCAAGTTAAATAATGTACCGCTAAACAGGGTTGACACCTTCAAATACCTTGGGCATCTGGTGACCTCTGACCTAAAAGACGATTCAGACATAGAGCGGGAACGTAGGGCGTTGTCTGTTAGAGCGAACATGATAGCTCGCAGGTTTGCACGATGCTCGAAGGAAGTAAAGAAGACTCTTTTCAGAGCATATTGCACCTGTTTTTATTCGAGCGCCCTGTGGGCTAACTATACTCAAAGACAGTACAGCGCCCTACGAGTCCAATTCAACAATGCCTACAGGATGTTGATGGGGTTGCCCCGATACTGCAGCGCATCAGGGATGTTCGCTGAAGCTCATGTAGACTGTTTCTACACGGTGATGCGGAAGCGGTGCGCATCCTTGGTCCGTGGGGTGCGGGGCAGCGCCAACAGCATCCTCTCTATGATAGCGAGCAGGCTTGATTGTGCGTTTGTGAACCACTGCTGCAAGGTTTCGGCTGGGCCTGTCACCTTGCAGCAGTGACGTCACAATCTCTTTTCTGTTTTTGGTTTTATTTTTGTCTTCATACGTGTATTACTAACATAGTTTGTAAGTATATTGTTACTAACACTATGAGTCTTGTTGCTCGAAATAAAATTATTAATATTATTAATAAATAATAAATATCATCATTCGATTGACAATATGTGGTTATTTTTTGACGTAATCACAACCGGTAAAGGACCGGCGTCTCTCATGAGAGACGGCTCACCCACGCGACTTACATCTCTATTTGTACTTGCTGTAATGGCTATTATCGTCTGTGGATTTTTCTGTCTATGGTCGGATAAATATTCTTGTCAAAAAGTTCGACTAAAAGCAAAAATATGAATAGGCAACATTTTAAAAAAATGTTGAAAATGACATTCCCGCGCGGTAAAATGTCAGTCAAACGTCACTCCCGGGACGCGCGCGTTCGCTGTAATAATTCGTTTTTTAATGGTTTTTGTGTGTAAATCGTCGGAAAGTGGTGATATTTTCATTTTGAAGTAAATATTACATCGTTTTAGATAATATTCGCACTAAATAACATCATATTATACCTATTTTGACCTAACCAAAAAAGTGTAAACAAACAGATAAGAGAAAGTTCACGTCAAAGAGAAAGTTGTGATATTTTGTGGTTTTTCTGTATGGATCTGATCGGTAAGTGTTTTTTTTATTTTTTGATACATATTTCATCGGTTTAGACAACATTTAGACCAAAATACAACAAAAAAATATTTTTTTGGGACGGAGAAAGTTACGTAAGCATTAGAAATTCTAGGTCATCTAAAATCTAGATTTTTTGAATTTTTTGTTTTGAATGTTTGTCTCTAAAAACGCTTTTGTTAGATAACTTATCTATCCATAATGTACCCTGCAAAATTTCGTGTGAATTGGTACGGTAGTTTTATCAGAAATCGTTTTCACAAAGAACAAAAGAAATAATAACAAAAGCGGGTAATAAAGATAAGTGAACGTTGTTTACAAAGACTGTAACCATTTGAAACGTATTCCTAATCTATTCGAGTAGCAAAAAACATTAACAATACTACTTGAGACGTTGTAAAGAAATCCGAGTGTTTGTTTATTTAAGTGCGGTCGTAAAACTGTCACGGCGCGGACCACCCACGGCGCCTTACCGGTTAAAACTATATAATTTGTTTACATTAAGTAGTTAATTTGCGTTTTGTTCGTTCAGTATTAATTGAATTCATTAGTTTATCATTACTAGTAGTAATATTTTTTTGTAGGTATAGAACTGTGATTATGATAGTGTGTAAGTGTTTTGAGTTTAGTGAAAGTAAAGTACGTTGTAATTAGGTATCTGGGTTATGTAGATAGTTTATTATGTTGAAACTACTTATTTAGAAAATTAATTATTACGATCAGTAGGATTAGAATGATGGCATTAATAGTTTTAGATTGTTTTTGACGGATTATTTACTTTGTGAGGAAATATGCTTGTCAAGGTTAAGTTTTGAAAATATGAAACACATAATTAAGTTAGGCCGGCTCCCCCAGTTATGACTATAAATTACAAACGACGTGATGGTTTTTTCAAACATGTTAATGTTTTTTTTTAAATTCCCTTTACGATAAATATCAATGACTGACTGGCAGTTGTAAATTAAATAAAATGTATTGTTTCCCGTGTTTACTTTTCTCAGATTCTAGTAGTTTTTAGAATAATGGGTTTTTTTATCATTTTAATCTGACGAATTCATCAAAAAACATGTGTAGACTGAAAAACTTATATGTATTTCAGAGTTCGGGACTGGTAGGAATAGAATTATTTTCACTAATTTGTATGAAGCTCATAATAGAAAAGTAGATCGAAATAGGAATTTAATGAAACGGTTTATTGACACCGTTATTTTAATAGGTAATCAAGAAGTTGTTTTTTTTTTTGTTTGTAGTGTAGTCTGTCGTTTTACCACGCCTCGCCATTGTTAAACAAAGACAGACAGACGCGCCTTTAAGTTTAAATTTGTACGGGATGTCATCATAAAAGGTTAGGTACATTAAAAAAACGTTAAAAAAAGTAACATGCCATTACCCATTCTTGGCTGTTGACATCACAGGCCAACGTCACACGTTTGACATTCGTTTGTTTTTCTTTTCATCCCAACGTCACTTTTAACGACTTAAGTATACTTTAGGCACATAACTAAATAAGAGTTCAAATGTCACGAGGACTCATTGAGATCGATAACAATTAAAATTCTATTGTGTCTCATTAATTACAGTTGAAAGGGAGCAAACTATAAGCTTCATACTAACGCCGTGCGCGGGAACACTACTACATGCGGGGCGTGCACCGGGGACTGCTAGGGTATAAACCGGTTTGTGCCAGCCCAGCCCGTCTCATCTATGATGTCCTCCCCCCGGTAAATGCCCTAAGCCGAGACTCGTACCCCACAGGGGGTGCCCTTAGCGAGCGTTAACCTAGCTTTTAAGCTTAGTTTGTATGCCCCTGGTTGGAGGCTTTGAGTGTAGAAGCTTACAACCATAGAATTGACCGGTTAAATAGAAATGACCTCAGAGGTCAGCTATGAGACGCCCAATCGAAAAAAAAAATCAGTAATGAGACAAAGTTTAGGGTGTCCCCACTGGCAGCGATACGACGCGGACGTTTAGTTTTATTTGTTTTTAAAGAAGTCAAACGATGATACTGTGTGTAGGTACAAATAATGGTAGGAATACCTAGATTTCTTTTTTGTATAACCAAAGGTAAATGTGAAAATGGGAACCAAGATCAATATTAAGAATATGCGTGGTTGTCGACTTCGCCGACAAAATAATTGAGATCTAAATGGGTGCCAAGTTCTGTACGTTCAATTCTTATAAATACATTTCAAGAACTATCTCCTACAATAGAACGTACAATATTCTAAAATAAATTTAAAACAATTTGATTATTTCAAGATTTGACTTGGCTAGTAGAATTTTATAAATTTGAAAAAGGTAACTGACATCTTATCTTCCCAGGTGAAATCATCTGATAATTATAAAAACTTTTTACAAAAAAAAAAACAACCGACTTAAAAGTTTTCATTTTTCACTTTTTAGTTGTGGTACCTACCCCACACAAATTCGAATACCACTACCTGCTATGTAAATAACAGTGACAGGAAGTTATCATATCATCTACATACTAAGTGGGAAAAAATACGTATAATTGAAGCTAACTCAAAAACTACCCAAGCAAAGTTAATACAATTTATATGGGACCACCTCTGAAGTATGATCTACCAAACAAAAAAAGAACCATCAAAATCTATTCATAATTGGCGGAGTAATTGCGTAACAAAAAAAAAAAAAAAAAAAAAAAAAAAAAAAAAAAAAAAAAAAAAAAAAAAAAAAAAAAAAAAAAAAAAAAAAAAAGAAAACATACAGACGAATTGAGAACCTCCTTTTGGAAGTCGGTTAAAAAGGAACGATTGTATCTTCAGTAATTTCCCCCGACCGATCACCATGTTCGGCAAGCCGATCCCTTGGGAGAAGCGAGCCAAATATCTCGGTGTCGTTCTCGATCATCATTTGACCTTTGCAGAGCACATAAAGATGGTTCGTTCGCGAGCCGCTTTCGCTCTCGGTAGACTCTTTTTCCTGGTGAATGCACGTAGCAAATTGTCACTTAGGTGCAAATTGCGCGTTTACACGGCGTGCATTCGACTGATCATGATCTATGCGGGTGCCGTCTTTGCTCATGCAAAACCCCGTCATATCCATAGGATGCAAACAGTCCAGAATAGATTCCTTCGTAGGGCGACAGGTTCCCCATGGTTCGTCAGGAACGAGGCTCTCCACCTCGACCTAAAGATTCCCACAATCCACCAATTTCTAAAACGCCTTTCAAAGCGTTTCTTTGAGTCCGCGGCCAAACATCGCAACCCTCTGGTTGTCGAGGCCGCCAGTTATGTCCCTAGTAGAATAAGTCAAGTTCGCCGCCCAAGGCATATCCTAGTAGACCCGATGACCCCATAACCCTCCTCCAGAAGAGCAATAGGGAAACAAGCACAGTGTACAAACACAGACGCCTCCCGTCATTCCGACCTCGCCGCCGAGGTCCTTTGCGTTCCCGACCGCCGCGCCCCCGAGTAAATGATACTCCCCCCCGACCCTTGCTCGAAAATGAGGTGCCAGCAGTTGTTGCAGCTGTGCACGTAGCTTTAAATTCCCCGTATAATAATAATAATGATCAAAACCCTTTGATCCAGCCCGTCCCATCTTTTGATGTCCTCCCCCCGGATAACGCCCTAAGCCGAGGCTCGAACCCCGCAGGGGGTGTCCTTAGCGCGCGTTCATCCTAAGCTTTTTAACTTAGTTTTATATATGTGCCCTGGCTGGAGGCTTTGAGTGTAGTAGCTTGAGGCAGCCACAGGATTGACCGGTTAAACAGCGACGGTTTCTCAAAACCAGCGGTGAGATGCCATACCGAAAAAAAAAAAAAAAATTCAGTAATTTAATAAATATTTGCAAATCTTTTTTTGGTTTACCTACAAAAAAAAAGCCGTCGCGAGACGCCTGGCAGATGTCAATCCAACGGTCAACGGACCAAACGGTTTAACGTGCTTTCCGAAGCACGGAGGAGTCTCGATATGTAAAGATGATGATCATACGTCTACGGACCAACCCCGGCTAGCGTAACTTAACCTGGTGGATTGACCCGTGAGACTGTTATTATTTAGTCACGAGCTCCTCACAGCGTCACACGACGCCTGGCAGATGTGAAGCATCGAAATTATTATGTACAGGTAATATGCTATAGATGTTTCACATCAAAAGGAAATGTCCGCTTTTTGTAGGGACGTTGGTTTTTTATTCCGAGAAAAATTTAACCAGCATCAAACTACATCTAAATAAAAACGACAAAATATGGAACTAGGAACCACTGAAATAATATTTTTAGACCCCTCCATTTAAGAGAAAAATTATAAACTATTTAAAGTACAGACGCCAGCACTTCAAGCTACTACAATCTGTCAAATTTATTTAATAGATTTTCAAATTTATCGCTGAAGTTTAAGGTTCAAAGTTGATCGGGAAAATTTGACAGTTTCGGGTAGCTAGATGTGCTGGCGTCTGTACAAATATTTTATTTGTTGATGGCAACTATGACAAACATGATATAAACTGACACATGGTACTGTCATTACTGTCAATCAATTAACAGTGATGACAGTAACTTTACTATTTTATGAGTTGTGTTTACTATAATAGTCTAGATAATTAGAAAGGTTTGTTCGTTTTAAGAGTAAATTCTTACTAAAATAAAAAACGATTTTTCTCATCATTGGAAGTCTTTAAAAATGTATGATATAGTTAGAACCACTAGTTTTTGGGATGTCTATCCAAATATATTTAACTTATCCTGGTTAGAATGATTGAATAATAAAAAACCATTTTAGGACATGTCCTTTCCTTTCACAAAAATATTGTCCCGACGACGCAGTCTCCGGAAAATATGGAAACCCTACTATGAAAGTAGGTAAGAATTTTGAACTCTGTTAGGAAGTTTTCATTCTGCTCCTTTTTTTTTATTCATGTACTTTTGTTAGGTTTTCATTTGCAATTTTAATTATGGCTTTGAACGGCTAACAGTTATTTATGCAACTGTTGTATAATAAGGGGTATCAAAACACCTATGTGGGTTTAGAATAGTATCACATGAGTGTTTTAATACCTAATTATAACAGTTGCATACAATACTTTATCTACACCCATGATATGAATCCTGTATAAAAGTTTCTGAAACCATTGGGTGTTTGTATTCAAGATCAAGAATAAAGAAATTCCCACGAAATTCAGTACAACTGCACGTATGTACGTCGTCTGCAGCAGCACATCACACACACATGTGTGCAGCGGGTGCTGCTATCCCCCGCTTGAACGTTGAAACGAGTTGCGTAATGAAATTTAGTACAACATTGTATCACTCATTGGGATGAGGTAATGGTTACTATGACACTGGCTGTTTTAATGACGGCAATAAGCTAACTGCTTCTGAAACTTTTATAGAGGTTTTATAGCATGGGTCTAGATAAAAGTAAGAATGCTGTGAGTGTAATACCTACCTCTTTGGAATACTCTAATTATGTACTTAATTCGCACTGATACCTGACGGAGTCGCACTACGGCCGCTACGAGTAACGTCCGTTTATGGACCTATTGAGTGCATATTTTCTCGGATCAGTCGCGTTACAGCCGTTCTACCTAAGTACATTCAACGTTAGAAGTGCCTGTAATGAGTAATGAATCAAGGTGAGCATATCAGGAGATACTTTTTGTCGCCAAGACACACGCAATAATGTTGACAATATAAACTATCTGTCTGCCTCATCTAAATCCTATTAGTAGCAAAACATAATGATTGAATACTATCGTGAATTTATGCAAGCATAGTACTTTTTGCTAGACTACTGCTCAGAAATTGTGCACAACGTCTAATGATTGAAATACTATCTTGAATTCATGCAAGCCTAGAAATTTTTCAAATAATACTTTGCGTTATGAACTTATGACTGTACTGGACTGACGGACATAAAGCGAATATATAATCGTAAAATATGAAGGTCAATGGCCATAATGCGATCGATCTCAAAAAAATGCGTCGTCCAAATACAATAGGGCCATAAACAGACGTTACGCGTAGCGGCCGTAGTGCGACTCCGTTTTTTGTAGACTCTTCTAAATGTCCTATTCAATATAACAATTGTTTAAATAATAAATATTTGTAAAACAATGTAATACTTATTTATTTATTCATAGTTATGCCCCTACGGACTAGTACTACGGACTCTCGGTAAACGTCAAACATTTTCCTTTTGAATAACATCAATTAACGTAATTGATTCTCGTGTACTGAGATCAGAGATAAACAAACCTTTTTGGTTCCTCTAAAGATGATGAGACAATCTCAAACATAATGACAATAACAACACACAATGTCAACGTCTTGAATACTTCTTTTTTATATTGGCACCTTGTAGCTACATTCATATATTCAGTTATTATTTAATCGTGTTTTTGTATGTTATGCTATATCTTTTGTGTGCACCAAATAAATGATCTATCTATATAACTAAACTCAAATGCATTTATTTCAATTAAACCAATTACAGACATTTATGGAGTTGTCAAAGAGTCGGTCAGTTAGTCAGAAAGTTGGAGCTAGCTGCCCATTCCAAAACATAGATCTCTTAGCAATGCGCAAAGAAACAGGAAAGTCCCAGCAAAACGTGACTTCTTGCATTAAGCCCCGTGCAGACTGACGCGACGCGACTCTTAAAACAATTTAGTTGCGGGAGCCACATTGTCGCGATAAGGCGAACTATGTATACTTCGCGCGCTCTCTCTCGCACACTGCTCGACGCGAGATCTCGCTGAGCAACAGAGAGAGCGCGACAAATGTAGCCGTAGCATGAGAAAACTTCACGATAGTACCTACACACGGCTACGGCTACACATCAAGCTATACATTTCCAGTTTATGCTGATCTCACATTGTATAAGGATTTCCGTGCGAGGTCAGCTTATACTGGAATTGTATAGCTTGATGTGTAGCCGTGTGTACAATTACCGACGTCGCGTCGCATCGCGCCGGTGCGTCGCACCAGTCTACACGAGGCTTTATTAGTATAAGTCTTCAAATGCTGTAGCTAATTAAATTATCCATAGAGGCGGTTTTACTTGGAAAACCTTTGTAAGAATTGTACAAAAAAAAAGTGTGAAAACCTATGAGAAGTTTCATTCATCAAATTCAATAAAAATCGCTGAAGCACCTGTTGGACAAACATCTGAGTCAATGACAAACAACAGCGATTAAATAAAGCAACAAATTATTTCTATTGTTTCCAATCCGCTTTTCCGCGTGAATGCCGCCTCGATTAATCGGTTCTTATTAATCGTGTGAGAGTTCGAGTCCACATGGCATGCTTTTTCTTCGGCTGTGCCGCTATAGAATCCAACCACTTGCTTTATTGCGAGCGGCTGCATCGTCGCGGCAGCACGCACGTCGGTCTCCGCCTCCTCGTGCGTTATACAACACCGTAAAATCGAGAAAATAAAAACAAAATACTGCCGATAGCATCGATAAATTAATTCGATTCGCTCCGAACGGCCGACGACGGACAAGTTTTGAAAAAGGAACATTGTTAACGAAACGCTTTCCTTGATTTGCGTTCGGTACGCGAGTGAATTGAAAATCGAGTTAGTTTGAAATTATATCGAGTGTATAGGTTGTGTTCGGAATCGATCGGATGCGCGATCGTCGCTGAACTTGTGTCCCGCTTCTGGAAGGTCAAGGAACACAGGTGGCGGACAGTTACTAGTCATGCGTCGATCGATATGATCGCAAGCAGCTATTTGTCCAATGCACCGAATGGTAAGCAATTTAATAATGACTCAATATTTTCATTTGTTCTAGTTTTATTATGATAGCAACACTTATTGAATGTTGATGTTCTAATCAGTGATTGAACAGCTGTTCTAAACTAAACTGCCAAATGTATAACTTTGTCTGACACTTATAACAAACTATAAAATGTTTATAACCTGTTCAATGCCACGGGCATGTAATAATTCATTAAAATAATAACCGCAGCTAAGCAAAATTCTCTGCACTTAAAAACAGTAGGTAGAGTCATTATTATGCATAACATACCATTACATTTTCTTTAAAATTTGTTAATAATTACACATACCCATACTTATTGAAAATATATAATATTTTATTTTTCATAATGTGGAAACATAAACAAGGTAGTTAAACTGGTTAAACAGCCACTTATTGCTTTGTCGATGACATAATTTTATTCTTTATGTTATGTATGAGCATCTTTGTCACGATCAAGGCTAGGCAAAAGCTCAATTAACTGTCACTTATCATTAGTATTTATTATCAGAGCATTGTCTACTGCGTTATAAATCATGTTTGTGGCCAATATCAATCTATCAACTATATTTTTGAATCTCTCTCTCTGAGCTCCAATATACGTGTACCTCCTTTCGTACACTTATCCCTAAAGAAAATATATGTAGGAATCCACATAATTATAAAAATAATTCAGTGTATCTAACTCAATTAAGAATGAAGTTAGCGTGCAGTTTCTTTCGTTATAGTTTTTGCTACATTAACTGTAAATAATTAGGAGGCTCACACAACGAGTTTTTACGAACGAAGGATATATAAGGGCAATGGTCGAGGCATAAGCAGTGGCGTAGCTATTAAGGTGCAAAGTGGTGCTGGGCACCTGAGCCCGCGGTGTTTGGGGCCCTCCTCAGTGTCTAGTGGAGGTTTACTAAGTTAATAATGCTTTATCCTAGGGCCTCAGTCGGCGAAAAGGTTTGAGAGTAATGTGTTAAGCTAAGAGTAAGACCACATGATTTCATACAAAAGTTCCTTTATCTGAAGAAAACAACAAAGGTTGACTAAATAGAGTATGAAAAAAAAAAACATGCTGGTGAGATGGGTGACAGGGGCATCAGGGCCTCTGATCTGAAGTTACGCCACTGGGCACATATTTGAGAGCTTCACTAGCCAATTGCCATTCAGTAAACAACTCTCTTTTAAATTTTAGTTGTTCTTCTACAAGTGGGTAGATAGTCAAGTTTCCAATCGTAGATAACTTTGAAAGGAGTAACAATGTTGACAACAAATTTTCTCATAGAAAGTCTATGCATACTTAACACTAAACCCCGCCCACAGTACAAGTTATGGTTCAAGCTATGAAAAATCGTCTGTACAGGGATTTCCTGCATTATCAGTGCCCAATCAGGCAGTTCCGTTTTAACTTTAAGTTAATCAGTACGACCATGACTTGTGTAAGTTACTTGTAACATGTTATAATGTCAGTCAAGCCTGTCCGACCCATTGTTTTTGTTGAGACCTCTTCCGAAGGCCCTGATTTATATCGACTAGATGACATTGCTTTACATTTTCTAAGTTCTCTTAATTTTGTTGATAGGTAACTGTAGTTTTTTATTCACTGGTCTTCCACTTTTTGTCCTGCTATCATCATCGCTTCTCTATATCCTCCTCCATATGCTAGCCCCATCTGTTCCAGGGTGTGTTTTATGAAAGTGGTGTGGTATATGAAATTGGTCAGTCAATAATACAAATTATAGAAGTTTAGCTGCGTTATGAAGTAGAAAATCAGAATCTGCATTCAAAGTCACATGCTTGAATTCAATTTTATTATGCTTTAGGAGAGAAATCTCCGTAAGCCGTAATGAATGTAACGATGACTGGTCAACTAATCTATGCTAATTTGTACACTTCAGAGAACATGGATTTTTTTGGGTATCTTAATTTGTTTATATATTATACAAGAATCCTAAACAGGTTTAGAAAATAATAATGCTCATTTTGAAATTGATCACTTCGGACAAGTAGCGCTTTCTACAAACTGATTTAAGCGAGACTCCCAACACATAGAAAAGCTCCATTATAGCAGTCTACATGTGTGTAAAAGTTACAAGATCACTCTAGCTAGACTCTAGACCGACGATTGTGTCACCCTCTGTACATAAAATTTCTACATTTATATCTGTAATTCATAATTGGTGTACATAAAAAAAGTTTTCTTTTCTAACTATAGCCAAAGACGTAGAAGTGAAATATACATAGATTGATATCCGATTCCTCTAGTAGTTGTTTTCTATCGCCGATAAGGATCTTGAAAGCATTCACACACTAGATAACGACATTCTAAGCACGTACGAGTTTCCTCAACATATATTTTCTATTAATCTTTGACACATTGCGAACGTGGTCGTAAAACTGTTGAAGTCTCGTCTCCTCCTTTAAATGCAACCATAAAGCAGTTTTCATACATTATAATAAGGCAATTCATATTATTATTAAATGTGGGTGTACCTACTACAGGTACACTTCTGCCCAACCCTTCGGGGAAACAAGGCGTGATGTTATGTTATGTGTTATGTAATGATGATACTGACAATAAGGCAATTAAGTATTTTGCAGCATAAATAGCTACATATGTTTATAGTCAGGTTTAGATGAAATGAATTATTGATTAAATAAGTATAATTTTAATTTGTAAGTATTAAATCAATAATGTTAATACTGACCTAATAATATCTGTCCTATAAAAATACATTCATGTAACTTAAGATCATATATTATGTAAGTACCATATTCTAACAAATAAATGATTATAATTATAAGATTATCCTTAACCTTTATTAGACCCTTGTTTTAAATGATGTCTACGAAGCTACAAAAGCGGTCATGTTTGATGTACCAAATTTTATTGTTCAGGAAGTTCTTGCAGAGTTATATCGTCAGGGTCATGAGACGGAAACTGCCTTTATGAATGATTTTTGACAAGATAACAGCACAATAACACAAGAATTTACAAGATACTATACGAGTTTTGGTAATTAAGTTCTTTTTTACTACAACAACTTAGGCAATAATTAGTGAGCTTGGTTTAACTGTCAAAATCATCACGCATAACGTACAGGATCTCAAGTTTTTCTCACTTATTTCGGGGGTTTTGCGAACTAATGAACAAAGCGTGAAAAAAAGTTTCTCGAATAATACAGCCTCTTAATCTCGAATCACCTGAAGACGTTATACAAGATAGGGACAAAAAACAATGGGGCACCGACACTTGGACACTCCTCTTTCTCGGCACTTAGCTGTAGCAAAAAGTTATACGAATCATCAAGACATACTCTTGGGAATTGTTAGTGACAGATCTAATGATAATGAAGTTTTTGCCGTTAATAAAATCAATGTGAATAACAAACTAAATGATTTGGCATTTGAATCAAAATTGAACAGTTACCCATTGACTTTTCATATTTTGCTCCTGTCTCAATCAAAGCAAAAACAAGTTATACCTATGAAAAGTACGTGAAAATTAAACGAATTGACATTACCATCGATACAGCCAACATTTCCGCAGTAATAACGTTTACTTACAATAGTATATAATCTACAAACAAGCAATAAACCGATTTGCCTACATCGCTGTAGGAATATTAAAATATTGCAAGCAGCGTTGAACTCATTGAGCCTTGTCTGACTGTACGTCTCACGGTTGATGGCTTTCACACTTCCGCAGATGCTCGGCTATAATATGGTCGTTATTATATGCTCTGGCGAAATTTTTAATATGTATCAGGCAATTTGCATAGGCAAACATTAGAAGCTTTACACAAAATGTGTGAAAACGTTTTTTATTTTATTTGATACGGACTCTTTAGATACGCAAAATAGGAAGTTTATAATAGCAGGACTTAACAATACTGATCCTAAAAGTAGGTAAGATGTCATAGTTTGTGTTTTTAATATATACATTCTTAATAGATGATAATCCGTATATAAGCAATAATACTTCGTACACCACTTCTATTCAAGTAGTCACTGACATCAGTGACAAAAAAAAAATCAATAAGAAAAGCTCAATACAAAATATCTATACCTAAAAAATCGCATCACCATTATCAAACCATGTCATGTGTGTCAACGAACAGAAATAGCAGCGATTAATAGGCAACACCTGTATATATAATATCTCCAACTTTCAAGTTGACAAACCTGTCAATCCAGTGGTAACAATATTTTAGACAAAATCCTGATAACACTGATTTATTCAACTCCATAGCAGTGCCAACAGGTTCTTCGAATTAATATCAGCAATCGCTTTTTAGGTAAACACGGAACTATACTCCATTTGAAATAAGATTAGATATTTAAACAAACCTTTTTTACAGTCCGTTCAACCGATTCTGACTTCTATACATGTAAAAGTTTAGAGAAATTAAATCATTCTTTGGCCAATAAATTATGTGTTCAGAGTTTTAATAATATAGGTGACCCAAATGAGTTCTACGCCGAGTTCTTTTCACTATTAAACACGGAATTTAATGACACTTTTCCACTAAAGACTAAAAGTATTTACACAAAGTTCTTATTTAGTGATTGGGCGACTCCAGGTATTCGTAAAAGCAGGGAAAAACTATTTGAACTTTATGGCTTAAAACAACATATGAATAATACAAGCTTTCATAAGTATGTTGCAAAATATTCAAAAACTTTTAAAAGTGTTTGCAAAATAGCTAAAGCTCTTTATATTAGCAATAAAATAAAATCAGCTGATGATAAAATAAAAACTACCTGGCAAGTAATAAATAATGAAACAGGTAGGAAAAAACAGCGAAATACTGAATTTAATTTAGAGACTGCACATGGCCCCATTAACTCAGATATAGAAGTAGCTCAAGAATTTGAAAACTTTTTTGCTAATATTCCCCTTAAAACTACTGAAGCTTTAAATTCCTCACCCGCGCTTTCTGCTGCTTTACTTAGACAAAATGTGAAGGCATGCCCTTTAGAGTTTAGGTTTCAGCATACAAACCCCCAGGCTGTTATAAAAGCTTTTAAAGATCTTAAAATTAAATCAACAGAAGATCTCTGGGGAATGTCTGTAAAAGTCTGTAGATCTATTATCGAAACCATTGCGCCCTATCTAGCTTACATATTTAACACCAGTGTAGACCAAGGAGTCTTTCCGGATCTCATGAAACACAGTAAAGTAGTTCCATTGTTCAAATCCGGTGATAGTAAAGAACCCAACAATTATAGGCCTGTGTCAATTCTGCCAGTTCTCAGTAAGGTGTTTGAAAAGTTGATGCTCAATCAAATGTTACTTCACTTTAATAAAAATTCCATCTTTCATAAACAACAGTACGGTTTCACCAAAGGGCGTTGTACTACTGACGCCGGTGTCACCCTAATAAAGAACATTTTTAATGCCTGGGAAGAAGCACAAGATGCCATTGGAATCTTTTGCGACCTCTCGAAGGCGTTCGATTGTGTAGACCATGAGACACTTCCGCTAAAACTAGAGCACTATGGGATTAGGAATACAGCTCTTGATTTATTTAGATCATACCTGAAAGATAGAAATGTTAAAGTTCAGGTAAACGGCGTAAACTCATTAGGGTCTGAAATGGCAATGGGCGTTCCTCAAGGTTCGATATTGGGTCCATTCCTCTTTTTAGTTTACATTAAAGATTTACCCCAATTACTTCAAAATCAACCGAAGATGGTGTTATTTGCAGATGACACATCATTAATCTTTAAAATAAACCGACGGTCACAAAATCTTGACGACGTGAATAGCTCTATTCTGCAAGTCCAAGATTGGTTTACGGTAAATAATCTGGTACTTAATAAAAAAAAAACCAAATGCATTAGATTTAAATTACCTAATGTTAAAAGTAGCGAGTGTGACATCATATTGAATGGAGAAAAACTGGAATTTATTAATCAAACAGTTTTCCTAGGAATCACGCTAGACGAGAAATTACAATGGGGACCTCATATAACATCTCTTGCGGGGCGGTTAAGCTCGGCCGCTTATGCTGTTAGAAAGATAAGACAGTTAACAGATGTGGAAACCGCGCGTTTGGTCTATTTTAGCTACTTTCACAGCATTATGTCGTATGGCATTTTACTGTGGGGTCGGGCTGCTGACATTGAATCCATCTTTATTTTGCAAAAGAGAGCTGTCAGAGCCATTTATAATCTACGTCGCCGCGAATCTCTCAGGGAACTTTTTAAAAGGATTAATATTATGACGGTACCTTGCCAAGGAAGCCATGCCATCTTTGGATAACAAGCTAACCAGGCGTATTTTACGCCTGGACAGGAACGGCCTGCGTCTGGTGACGGGAACCATCACGGGACACTGCTCGCTAAACAAACACTTCCACACAATAGGCATAACGGACAGTCCTCTGTGCAGGGCGTGCATGGAGGCTGAGGAAACCGTCGCGCATGTGCTCTTTGAATGCACAGGCGTCACCCAGATTAGAACAGAAACCCTCGGGTCACCCAGATCTTTTGCAGATGTTCTGAACAGACCAGGAGTTTTAATTAACTTCTGGAGGGAGGTGGGCTGGTTGGAATAACCACCAAACGGCCGCCATGGCCCACGTACAATGGTCCACCTTATGGACTAAGTGCGGAAACCAAAACCCCATAACATAGAACATAGATTATGTTTGTAAGGAAAAATCCACATCTCTTTAATAAAATAAGTGATAGACATAATTTTAATACTAGAAATAAAGATAAACTAGATCAACCATTTTACAGATTATCTAAAGTACATACATCTTTTATGGGGTATTGTGTTAAATGTTACAACAAAATACCTTGTGACATATTGCAATTAAATGAAAGAAAATTTAAAACTCATATCAAAAGTGCACTTTGTAAACAAGCATATTACAAATTAGAGGATTATATCCAGGATAAGAGTGCTTGGAAACATGCTGGTCCTGCTCCATAGGACAATTTAGAATCAAGACAAAATCAAACTGGTTGCTAATTTAATTCTAAAATTGATTATTTTGTGTTTTATGACATTGATTTAACATTCTGTGATTACTTTCTCACACACTGACTTATTAATTACAAAATTTTAGGAAAATCGTCTACTTTTACAATGTTTGTAAATATGTGAGCACCATGTATCTATCACATATTAAATTATCTGTCGTTGCTTCATTTTTAATTCTTTTTACCTATTGTGGTATAGTAATTTTATTCTAGGTGCATCGTCTTCACATATAATTATTTAACTAATGTACGTACCTATACAAACTATTGTAAAACATTTTAAAAGAGTAACGGTGGAGTTTCTTGCCCATTCTTCTCCATACGAAAACTACCTTTTGGAAGGGGCGACTAGAATCATTTTTAATATTTTGTAAATTTCGACGTTCAAAAGTGCCATACATGGGCCTATTTGAAATAAATGATTTGACTTTGACTTTGACTTTATACCGTAGGCATAAGGATGGCATTAAAAGCAAAAAAGTGGTTACAATACCAACTGTTTACTGCAGCTGCCATTTGCCATGCCACCAACGCAATAGAAGTCAAAATTGGTTCAACGGACTGTAAAACTGGTTTATTTAAATGTCTATTCTTATTTCAAATGGAGTATAGAAGGGTCGATCATTTGTAAACGTATCCGACAACAGCAAATGCACACGGAAATAAAATCAGAACACAGAATAAAATCGAGAACTAAACGCATAACGCGCAGTCGATTCCGAGCACGAGACGGTGTTGTAGTTCCGCACCACTAGTCTCCTAATTTGAATTAAAGAAATCTTTACAATGGCGTAAAATAAAATGCTAAAGTAAAGCAAGTTTGCATGACAGGCGTTTTTAAAATGTGCCTCATCAAGTCACCGTCAACCACAATATTTAAAGGCAATCCTGACAAAGTTGCTACTACAGGTGACGAGGACCACGAATGATATCTATAACAATATACAGCTTTAGATCACTTTGCTGTTCAACAGATTCACACATTCTGAAAATTTATCATCTTCGCGATGATAATATTATGCATTGTATTGTATTGTACATTTGATGATTATATTGACTATGCTTAGGTACCGTGATTAAATATTCGGAAACTAATAAATGTTGGAGTAGGTAGCACCTTCTGAAATTCGATGAAGTAGAATTGATAAAAACCATGGAAGCGGGATTGTGTGAAAGATGCCATGGCTGAATATTCAGAATACCGATAGAGATAATGAACGTAAGAAGGACAAGTTGTGTCCTCCTCAAATAAGCGGAACCCTTCTCAAAGTTTAGAGATAGATGTTACTTAATACCGTATCTAAATTGACCCATTTCTTAAAATAACTTTTTATGAAAATCACAAGTCAAGGGTATTGTGTGTCACGTTACAAATATTGTTTTTCCTTATCAGCCTCTTTCAAGTGCGATATGAATAACTTGCGAAACTGCTTACTTATTTATTTTTTTCTGGACTGTGCTGTATTGTTCTGTTCCGTCAGAAATAGCATTGTGAGATTGCCGTTTTCTGAGAATTTAATTTTGAAAAGAATACTGAATATATGTAAATAGACAGTCAAACCCTGAGTACTCAGGCGGCTGGGACCGCTGTCAAACTGAGACACTCGCCTAATAACATTTTTGAATCGGTTGTGTCCGCATGTGGAAACCGAAATTTTTCAATATAATATCGACTTCGTTTAGCAGATATGGAAAAGTGACTCTTGTTTGATTCATTGATTTATCTATATGTGATGTGACATTGTGCTTTTCATGTCTTCCTTTAACTCTTTCGCACATTCTGAACTTTTAAGAAGCGAAGTAGAACATGGATGTTGAGAAAACAAAATTTTACTCTTATACTCTATTTTGCTGATCGCGAAACAATGAGAACAAAAACGAATGAGTTGTGATTATGTCTTCTTTTATAAAAGCATCTTCCATTGAAGAATAGGCGCATTTATTTTAACTAAAGCGAAATTGTAAACGTGTCTAACGATACTAATATTATATTCTTTTGTTCGATAAAACTATCTGACTAAGTCTACATCTTTGCCATTATAAATCATAAGTCTCAACAATAATTATAATAATAAAAATAGATTAAAAGAAGGCCTTCCACTCGGTGCCACATACATGGCTCATGAGGGTGCTGGAGTTGTACAAGATAGATGCAACTCTACGCACCTTCCTCGAGTCGTGTATGGGGCAATGGAGGACGGTCCTTCGCAATACTAGGTGTCGACAGATTCAAGGGAATGATGAGCCTGTATGGAGTAAACGGGGAATATTTCAGGGCAACAATTTGAGTCCACTTTGGTTCTACTTAGCCCTGAATCCTCTAAGCTCACTGCTGGAGGAGTCAGGTCTAGGCTATCGGTCGAAGAGAGGTGGTCAGGTCATATCTCACCTCCTCTACATGGATGACTTGAAACTCTTTGCCTCCAACAAATTGCGACTGATGGAGCCGCAGAAGGTAACTGAAACTTTCAGTAGCGACATCAGGATGGAATTTAGTATAGACTAATATGTAAAGCGAGGTGAGATTATGGGATCCGAGGGGTTTCCACTTTCAGATTCCATACACCTTAGATCTCTCTCCATAACGGATAGCTATAAGTATTTGGGTATGTCGGAAGCGTTAGGCATCAACGTTGTCGTGGATTTCTTAGCGTCCGTATCCTGGCTACGTTTTGGTGACCTTTTCGGGGCAACTGAAGATTTCGTCTGTGCAATTATGGACGAACGTATCTTGACGAATAACTCCCGGAGAAATATTATGACGGACGGGATAGTTAACATGTGTCGGGCATGACACCGTCTGGTAGAATCCATCAGACATATTATCTCTGGTTGTTCTCGTCTGGCTAACGGCGAGTAATTGCTCAGGCATAACCAAATGGCCAGGATTATTTACCAGCAACTAGCTTTGAAATATAAACTTGTGGACTCTGAGAAACCGTATAACAAGTATGTGCTCGACCCAGATCTCGAAAATGACCATGTCATATTGTACGTACTGGGATCGGTCTATCATTACTGACAGGACAGTCCTATTGTCGCCAATAAGCTTGATATAGTGGTGATAGACCGACTAACGCGCCGCTCATAATTTGTCGATGTTACCATTCCACATGACCAGAACCTCGTAAAAGCAAAGAAAAAGAAACAAATAAAATATCTCGACTTAGCACACGAGGTTGTTGACATGTGGAATTTGAGCTCGGCTGTCATCGTGCCGATTGTCGTAACGGCAAATGGCCTAATGGCCGAAAGCCTCGATCAAAATTTCTCTCGTTAGGCGGTTGGATCAAGGGCCTGATTCAGAAGGCATACTGCCTTCTGAATCAAGCTCGATACGGCTCGCATCGTGAGGAGTTTCCTGTCTCTGCAGCCCTAACCACCAGCTTGGACCCTGCTCCCGACACCGGCAGACCTCTATTTTTAAATGTTTGCTATATCTTTTTATTTTAAGAAATATTTAAAAATATGAGAAAATAAACGATATTATAATAATTGATACTAAATGTATGAATATAAACAAGTAGGTGGGTGTGCTTACTAATGTATTCGTCCGAACTCCGTAGCACGTTAATAGATTTTGCTTATGATGAAGACTTTACTGGTATTTATATTGGAATCATGATTAATTAACATATTCGATTCGCGCCATTCATTAAAAAAATCTTATTTTGAAGTTAATTCCAAATAACTGTTGTACCCAATGAGTTAAACTTCAATTATGTTCTTTGGACTATGACATGGCGTAATGCCATGTCGAAGTCTATATGAACATTTTTTTCGATAAGGTATTCTATCATCTCATCCATTTATAATGATTGAATAAAACACGACTTGGGTATTATTTTCTTATAAATAAAATCATAACTAGTTTTTGCTAACACTTTAAAGGATTTTTGCTAGATTTGTAATGTTTTTAGCCTGAGAGAGCTCACGACATAAAGCAAAACCGGAATATAGTAATAGACAGGAATGTATTTAAGCACGTGAGTGAAAAGATACGCATTATTTTTAGCATTTTTTGCTAGTTATGGATGGGTGGGTGACCTTTACGGCAGATACGACTCACACATACTATAAAAGTTAGCACGAACGAGAAGATTCTACTCAGCAGTGGGTTGAACAAGTTTGTCAATGATGTGGTATATCTTCATGTTATCAGAGTAGAAGTTATTTCGCGAGATAATTCTCTAATTGGGTGTTGAATCTTTGCCTCATGTTTGATCCAGGTTCATTTTGGAAGTTTGAACTTATTAAACGCGAATCTTTTCCGTCTTTATGACATTTCAAAATAAAAACTAAAGACGTTGGGAGCTTCCGACGTAAACTGGATTTACTTTCGTATTTATAGTACCTACTCGTATGCAGATTTTACTAATATAATTTCAAACACGTTTTCGTATACACATGTCACTCAAATACACGAGTAGGTAACAAAAAAATCAAAGGAAGTAAAACGCAAGTTCTACCTAGAGTCTGGCTACGCTAAGTCTGCAATGGAATAAATGGGCAACCCCAAATGGTTTTATATATGGTATACTTTTTCATCAGTCAGTTATGTCAATTTCGGGGTTGTATGTAGATCAAATGTTTTTGATATTCTGCCTTTTGCATAAAATATTATGTATAATAGACTATGTCGTACCTATGCTCTACCTCTATACGATGACAAAACTGTATCAAATCCACACTGCATCGTGCTCTATTCTTTACCAGGACTAAATCAGATTATAAACAAAATAACCTATCAAAAACAAAAAAAAACAAAGTATCAAATTCATTTTCGTAGGACAGGATGGTGTTGCCGTCTATAGATTTTCAAATTCCACCGTTTTTTTACTTATGCAGACTTAGCGTGGCCAGACTATACCGGGAATGCAGAACTACGTTGGAAGTTTCAATCATGGCAATTGGATCGTCGAATCAATCAAGCAATCTGGGTCTTCAATTAAAGCACGGAACATTAACTAGGCAGATTATACTTGACCTTTGTTTCGCAGAATTATGAGTACATATCGCATTACTTCTTATATAACGTGATTCGATTTTCTTTTGCTTTGTTGGTTTTAACTGCTGTGGTTTTTGTCTGGGTCTTTTACGTCCTTCCTCGTTATACTTAAGCGGGAATACAGGTGTAATGTTTTGTTATGTTCAATTTAGTAAGTTTCCTAACCTGTACCCTAATTGCGTAATACACGATCAATCACAATTTGTTTCGATTTCAAATAGATTGCTAATCCATTGCTTCCTAAGTTGAAAAAAAAAATCTGCGCAACAACGTAAATAACGCAATGAATGTTGTTACACTGTCTAAATTAAACAAATTTGTCATAATCGTTTACGAAAATACGTTACGCAATTAGGGCACTGATATGGAATAGGTACACATTAGCGTCAGTATTTCCCTGGCATATCTATCCATCATAGATGAGTATTTGTTGATACTCAATTTGCTGGGCTTCCTCCTGATCCCCTCTTTTCATAAATCGAGAATTTTGAGACACCTAATCACCTACAATAATTTAAGTATTTTAACTGCTTGTGAATTTTTAGAAGTTTGAAATTTAGTCGACATTTTTAGATGCGGAAGCTATATTTGGTCAAAATTCTTAGTTAAGTTCTCCAAAATGATATTGTAATTGGTGTTTTGTAGGTATACTAATTCGTTAGGGTCACTTGCCAAACTAGAATACAATATCGATACAGAATAGGAAGAAGTTGCATTCATTTGATTCATTCAATGTTAATAAGTGAGCAAGGACGCATCACTGTGCTAGTGTCGCTACATTTAAGGTAAGCAATATATTCATAAATATAGTAGGTATGTGTATCTCGCATAAAATATACAAGATGCATTGAACGATACCCGGAAGACCTATGAATATTAACGAATTTTCGGAAAGAAACAACACAAAAACACAGATTTCACAGAGTTCTATTTCACCTGCCTCGATGTATAGAACTAATTTAATTCAGTTACGATTGCTTTTACCCATTGCATTCTAAAGTTCTTCATCTATAACTTAATTACTGACTCCATTTGCTCACATCCTAAAATTTATTCATATTGTAAATTCTTTCTCCCTTTCAACTTTCTTCTAGTAAGTATATATATTTTCATTATGTTCGTACTCTTCGTTTTGGGTACATATACGGTACAATAGGGTCAGCTAACCATCAAGATCGTCGCCTGCGTCAGTCTACGAGGGGGAGCGTAATAATATCATAGCGGTTGCACTGACACCATTACATTTCCGGATAAGAGCAGTTATCTATAGATAGACTGACAAATACTATGAATGCATTTCGGTACATTTGACAAGGAAGCTTTTAGCAAAGATTCTTAATTCAGTGATACCTAAAAAAAAAAAGATTTCCATATATGAATATTATGAATACCTATTACGTAGAGCTTGATTAGATTATGTGAAAGACGATAAGGCTTGGAAGGAAATGAAATCGGAGATGTCGGCTAATAGAGAAGTATGTATGGAGGAAAAAGACGTGCTGCCCCAAATAAATTGGGATAAGACCAGGAGGATAATGATTATAAGAATATGGCTTATTTGGGATAACAAAACGATTGAAGTTGAAACATAATCTGTTGCTCATCTAACGAGGGACCTTATTTCATAAAAGGGTGTTGTGTTTTGATTTACCCTATTTTCAAAACTCATTAAAAGTTTACCTATTACTACGTTATTTGCAAGTCTAGCATTTTTTTTTTATTAGTCTATCATCACAACAGTATAATTTACGAGCTAATCTAAAATCTTGCTAATAAAAAAACTCGGTACAAAATTTTCTTAAATAAAGCAAATAGCACATAATGACATATGATAGATGGGTTCAATGTGTTGTTACATTCTTATATAGTATTCTGCAGGCTTCCGCAGCGTCGCCATGTAATTATGACTCATTTCCTCCGTTTTGATTATACGTTTGCAAAATAATAAACAATTTTCGTTCAGCTTTAATGAGTCTTTTTCATCTCATGTTAATAATGGAACCTTCTTGTTATTCGAACTTTGGACTTTCAGCAGAAAAAGAGTTTTAATTCGAAGTTCGAATTTAGTCAAAATAAATTGGGCGTAGACAAAGCACCAATGCAGCAGCTATAGTTATGTGAAATATAGTTTACAAATTCAACACAGTCTTGATAATTGCACTTAATACTGAAGTTACTTATATCAAGTGACATAATATTTGTCCAGCACATCTTATGACTCCATATTAAATCAACAAACTAATACAAGTGTGACTTACTGTTAAAGTTTTCCTACACAAATAGTTGGGTGCCGCAATTTTTCCAGTTCTTCTTAGAATAAGTTCTAATGAATGGTTACATCATTAGACAAAACGTTCAATTCTGAGAAATCTAATTGATACTCACAACAGCTCTATGTTAATTTTATACGATAACTTTATAGGTACCTAAGTCTTAATTAGAGAAGCAAAGTATTCGTCAATTTTTTGCTGTCATGACGTTCAGAATAGACACGTTGGAGTGAGCTCTTGGTCTAAAGATTCGTAGTTATAGATATGCTATTGTTATTAACTTCAAAGTTCAAGGTTCTCTATCTTTACTTTATCGTGATCAACATGATTCTGTGTTTTCCCATCGGTTTGAATTAGAAGCTAACTAGAGGAGCAAAGTCCACTCATAAATTTTTTGTTGTTATTGTGATGCTTCAAAATAGGCGCGTTGGACTATACTCCTTGTAAGCTTTAGTTTTTTAATGAATAAGTTGAATGTTCAAGGTTCTCTCTTAACTTTAATATGATCAATAATTACTAGAATCTGTGTTTTTCCCGCGGTTAAAAATAGGAGCAAAGTCTACACATAAATTTTTTGAAACGATGATGCTTCTAAATAGGCGCGTTGGACTTTGCTCCTCGTTTCACACTGTCCTCCCATACCTATTAACACTGTAATTTGGAAACATTGTAGAAACAATTTATTTTGAAAAGAGTAACCGTGGAGTTTCTTGCCGGCTCTTCTCCATAGGAAGCGACCAATTGGAAGCGTGCACCTAGCTTCTGACGTTTCATAAGTGCCCTTGTAGGTTTATGTGAAATAAAATATTTTGATTTTGTTTAATTGAAGTTTCTTGTTCACTGTTCAAAGGATCTCTTGAACTTTGATTATGGGTATTTCCAGTAGTTAGACTTAGAAGTTTAATATAATATTATTCACTTTTTTACTACTAGATTCATCTATAAATGAATGCAGTTCGTTGATAAGCGCATGACTCGAGAACGGCTGGACTAATTTGTCAGTTTTTTTTGTTTTGTAATGTTCGCAATATCCGAATTTGGGTTTTAGGGAAAGAAAAATTAGAAAAGTTTCCCGGAAAATGTTCAATATCGGGAAAAACTGAATGTCCTTTTTCTATGAGATTTTTGTGGACAGGACAACATCCCAGCTAGTTGTTGAATAAATTGTCAGTTTCCTCTTGCATTTTATATTCAATTTTCCAGCTGGACCGTAAGACGCTGATCTGTAATGCTTTTTCATATTTGTCTGCAAATAAAACAATTCACGTGTTCGTTTTTTTTGGTACGAAGTCGCCAGACTCTCGTGATGGCAACAAGTCAACAACATTACGTCAACAAATTGTGATGTCACAGTAAGCATAAAAAGTTGTACTCTTCAGCTGCGTGGGAGCATCGTAATTAACGTGTAGTGTTTAGGTGTTCACTACACAGTGTCAAACTCCCACGTTTCAAACAAATCGGTTCTGAAGGTGTTAAGAACTGTTACTGTAATAGGTAGTTAGGTACACACGGCTACATATCATGCTATACATTCCCAGTATAAGATGATCTCGCATTTAATAGTATTTCCGTACAATGAGAGGTCAGCTTGTACTGGAGATGTTTAGCTTGATATTTAGCCGTGTGTACTATCAAAGCTTATACGAGTAGCTAAGATGCAAGCATGATGTAATTTTCTGTTAAGTAATTATTGACGTACCTTCCTACTTAAATTCTGAGTTGAGCTGCACGATAACTGACAAATGCGTGCACTGACTGGACAGGCCCTCTCAATCTGTGTGGTGCTTTCCTCAAAAGACCACTTCAGACACCAATCCACATGGCCTTCACATGATCTGACCAAGATTATGTCTGGACTTTAAAAGAGACTGAGACCTCTGAGTTTGTTTCGGCCTTTCTTCTCAGAGTAGTCAGATAGGAAACGCCGACCTCATCTAGTTTTAAAATATGATTGACGTGTAAAAGTGTTTGTACAAACCTACTTACAGAAATAAAATCATTTATCATTTATAATGCTTTCATGAAAATTAATTGCTATTTTTTGGAAAATACTCGGATAAAGTCGGTAAAGGTTAAAGCTTTTAGAGGTTATGTTTCCGAGAGAATTTGATTTGCGGGGATCATCCATTAAAAATAATAGTAAGGTAGGTCCAAAATACTGTTTAATTTTATACGTATTGGTAAAAAATCGAACACTGTTTGACTTCTTAAATAACAAACTTTAGTTAGTTTACATTAGTGGACCTTGTGGCTAAGAATAACTGCCGCACGAGTCGATCGATCAGTACCCTAATTGCGTAACTTATTTCCGTAAACGATTATGACTAATTTGTTTCATTTTGACAGTTCAACAACATTCATTGCGTTATTTACGTTGCTGAGCAGATTTTTTTTCCAACTTATGAAGCAATGGATTGGCACGAAACAGATTGTGATTGATCGTGTATTACGCAATTAGGGTGCAGGTTAATCTACGCTTGCAGCGGTTGGTCCAAGGATCGGTGACCATCTTTAGGTAGGTACATACCGAGACCACTCCGTGTCTCGGAAACGGAAACCACGTTAAGCCGTTGGCCCCGGCTGTCATTCGTGGATCTTTACCAGACGTTACGGGTCGTCAGAAGCCCTTTTCTAACAACCAGTCTTACCAAGGGGTATCGAATTACCCAGTAACTGGATTGTGGAGGTCAGATAGGCAGTCACTCCTTCTAAAATACTGGTAGGTATTCTACTGGAAGCCAACCCTAACATAGTTGGGAAAAGGCTAGGTAGATGTTGCTTATTGTTTTTATTCGATCATAAACACGAATCCATGCAACGATACAAAAGTTCATTGGCAAATTAATGGACTAAAAATAATAAAAATAGAACCAATATTATCAAGGTCGAATATTAAATGGCTCTCAAAAGATGGGTTTTTTTTTTGTACGAAATGATAAACATTTCAATAAATTACAGCTTACAGCTAAGAAAAGACATTTTTAATGACGCAATAAGTTAATGGTAAATCCTATTGTCTAAGTTTTATTCTTTTTTAAATGATGCAACACAAATCCAAAACGGACAAATATTTTATGCCAATAAATTAATTATTTATTAACCATGCACGTGGAAGTTGTAATTTATAAATAAAAAGTTCTATGAATTTAAATGAATAACACAATCTCTCTCATAACATAATACATAACATCACGCCTCTATACCCCGTAGGGTTAGACAGAGATGCATCTATAATTTATTAACACCCACATAAATCAACCGGGCTGCTACTAAGAAATTCCAGATAGAAAAACTCAATAAACAAAAAAAAAAATAAATAATAAATAAACACTGTTCGATCCGGGAATCGAATCCAGTACCCTAATTGCGTAATACTTACTCGATCAATCACAATTTGAAACAGATTGCTAATCCTTTGGAAGTAAGTTGGAAAAAAAAATCTGCTCAACAACGTAAATAACGCAATGAATGTTGTTGAACTGTCAAAATGAAACTAATTAGTCATAATCGTTTACGAAAATAGTTACGCAACTAAGGTAGGTACTGGACCTCATGCTCCCACAACTGCACTAACGAGGCAAACTACACAGTCTATCTTAATCTGCCTTTAATATGACATTATTGAATAATCTTCCAAAAAACTTCTTTGTTATTCGTGTTCTTGGAGACAGTCTCCCAAGGACGTCTTGCTGAAGAATTAAGAAGTTGACATAAACGCTAGTGAGGAACCGTATTCTACTTATTGTCTGCGAATTCTGTAATCGGCTTGCCTGGGCTCACGACCTCCGTCGCGGAAAAACAAAGCAACGTGCTAACAGTACCTACACCCACATTATTAAAATATGATAAAGCCTTCTTTGTGAAAAAATCTGAAACCAGAGAATTTATCAAACAAATCACGTTACGCAATGTACGCAACGTAAAATCGATTTTAGTTACTTCCTTTCCCGAATCATAAAATAATAGGTGTGATTTTGTAACTATGCACTACGTGAATACCGAAGTTGTAGTTTCTTTTATGCGTTTATACATGTTGGTCACTTTGTTGGGAGAATTGTTGGCGTGTTTTTTACAAGTGGGGACGAAACTTTACACTTTGTGCACTTATTAAGCCGTATCTCCTGCGCGTGTTTTTTCGAAACATTACTCAAAAACATCGAAACAAAGAGGCGTGGCCATACACATTCGTGTATGCAATCAAGATGTTTTTATTTTCTGAGCTGCATGGAAAACATTCCCCGCGCGGGTGAAGAGGGGACCCTGGTTTGTTTCATTTTCAACCACTGCGCCAATATTAGTTTCCTCTATGCACTGCGCGCATCGCGGACATCTGTCAATGTCATTCAACACAGATTTTAAGGTTATATTGTCTGGTGAATAGTTGTGAACAAGTTGTGAGAAATTAAATTAACGATGGATTGGAATAGAGATACTTTTTAAGTACGACTTCCTCGTCGGAACTCATAACGACATGTACACAAAATGTGTAGATGTATCTGTAGATGAAATATTTTAATACGCAGGAGACAACTTGTGTAAGAAAACAAATGTTTATGTGTTTCGAAAAAACATGCGCAGGAGACACGGCTTTACCTACACAAAACACAGTGTAGTCAACGTTCAGATGCAAATAAATAATTTTGAATTTTGCTAGTGGCCGGCTTGCTGTTACCGGCCCGCTTGAATGCAACTGTGTCTGCGCACACACTTCTTGTCCACTATATCATCTCCCGTGCCGAAGGCTAGTCTCCGTTGAGATTGGACGCCATGGCCGAAATTTGGTGTCAATCAATATGTATTAGTAATTATACTATTATGTTACCGGCCTCGTCTTACATACATTCTGTATAATGCATACTTATGATAATTCTGTAATCACAAACTCGGACAAGCTTGCTCACAATACCAAAAGCCAGAAATTATGAATTTGCCTTTTATGGTCTTCATAATTTAGGGGTTTCGTGCCGTGACTGTTACCCATCAATCCGTACAATTAAATGTGAACGTGTCACCAACTTCCCCTCTCTCTTATCGTGGCCACGCCATGTAGCTATTAATAAATTTAGTCGCGAATCGATTCTCTATACATCGAAAAGCAATTGGTATGTGCATTAATCGATATCGTGCGGATCCGATTGCTTTTAGATTAAAATTCAAAATATCGATATTCTGTCGGTGAGATGGAGGTTTGACTAAGTATATAAATAATGTTAATACAGTAAAAAAACTGTCGGTTTTGCCGCTATGGCAACATTTAACAATTATTTGATAAAAAAAAACTCCATGGCCGCTCTTGGTAACTTTTTATGGTTTCAAGCCAAATTTTTTTTTTTTTTTACTTCTCACAATGGCATTGTGACGTGTGACTATAATAGATTTCGCATTTAAGTGATAAAAAATCTGCTAAAAACAAATGTTTATTTATACTTATAAGCGGTATTTAATAAGCACTTGTCACTTTGTCATTAGAAGAAGAGTCAGCTAGAAACTTCATGGTTATTATTTTTTTACGATTATTTAATGCTTTGTTCTAATCGTACCTACAATGTCTGAGTAACAAGAACAACGTAAATCGACGTCTGAAGTATGGAGTGGACTTGTGGAAAGTCCCAGTGATGAGTATAGCAATTTGAAAACTGCAGGACGCAGACACGTTTCGAAATTACATCATAAGTATAAAATCCAAACAGGTTGACCTTCCTTCCAGGGTTGCAATGTGAGAAAAAAAAACAAAGGCACTCCGGGAGTGCCGGCCACAAGTGAAAACTTGAACAATAAAAAAAAATACGTGCATAGAACATTGATCCGTAACGTAACATAACAACGTAACATTGATCCGTCTGCTTCGGGAGGTTCCTGTTCAGGATAAGGCGGGAGGAAACACCCGGGTGTCACCAGTGTGTGGATCGGCCTGAGGACACGGTGGAGCATACGGTGGAGGTCTGCCCGGCTTGGGCGGAGCAACGCCGTGTCCTCGTAGAGGCGATCGGCGGCGGTGATCTCTCGCGTCCGGCCGTGGTTCAGGCCATGGTACGGAGCGAGAGGAAATGGCAGGCCGTCACCTCCTTCTGCGAAGCGGTTTTGCTCGCGAAGGAGGAGGCGGAACGCGTGAGGGAGAGGCAAATTTCGCGCCCTCACGGCCCTAACCGCCGCAGGAGGAGACGCCCGCGGCGGGAATCGCGAGCCGATTTCCGGCCACCGTAGGCGCGGGCTTGCGGACGGTGAGCAATGGGTAGCTCGCCGTCCGGTAAGGACCAAGCCCGGGTCGACGGCGCGTTGTTTCCACACGCGCCTCAAAGAGATGTCAGCAGAATTGACGGGGTCCGCTAGGGCCAATGCCTGCCGGGGGTTCGAAGAAAACCGATAGGGACATCGTGGCCCCCGGCAACAGGGCAACTGAAGGAACACGGGTGGGTTTTAGTCAGTAAGAGTCTGACACGCCCTCCCGCTCCGCCCAGAATTTCCCACACAAAAAAAAAAAAGGTGTCGGTAACGGTGTCGCGAGTTCAATGGTTTTTTCCCATCTCAAAAATGCCCAACGCGCTTAAAGCAGTTTTCACTTCAATAATTTCCAGGAATATATAATTAAATGCCATGAGGGGCTCGTGGCTAAACAATAACAGCCGCACTGACCCTCCATTACAGAGTGAAACCCCTCCGTGCCTCGGAGAGCACGTTATAAGCCGTTGGTCCCGACTGTCATTTATAGATCATAATACAGTCGTTATGGATAGTCAGAAGCCCAAAAGTCTGGCAACCAGGGGTTGTGGAGGTCATCAGATAAGAAAGAAAGAAAGAAAAATAAGTTTATTTGTCACAGAAACACGTGCATATATAAAAGAAGAGTAATCAGATAACAACAAAAAGTGCATATAATTCTAGTCAGTCAGTATGATGCTGTGCCATGGGGGAACCACAGCACAGCACTGATTTTCAGTGGTCACCCGAAAAAAGGTAGCAGCTGGATGAGAGTTTCCGAGAATCGAGCTGAATGGCGTGCTATTGGAGAGGCCTATGTCCAGCAGTGGACTACTATAGGCTGATGATGAACCCGAAAAAAGATGTACGCAAATCAAGTCAGGTTCAGTGAGCAGCATAAGCAGTCGCTCCATGTAAAATACTGGTATTCAGCTGCATCCCGAACCCAACATAGTTGGACAAAAGCTAGGCAGATTGATATAATTAAATGCCATATATGGCAGAAATGTTATAGACAAAAAGTGGAATTGGAAAGGCTGTTCATCCCTTCTTCTTCTTTTCGTTTCAACGGTACATCTATCCTATACCATTAAATGAGTAACATTTGTATATACATATATATATATTTGTAATCACGTTCTCGAAAACAGCTCTAACGATTTCGATGAAAGTTGCAAAATAGGGGTTTACGGGGCGAAAAATCGATCTAGCTAGGTTTCATATCTGGGAAAATTCGTTCTCTCCGTATTTTCACCCGAACAGAGCTCTGTCGCCCAAAACGTAGAACAAGATGGCTACCTTAGAGTAATGACATGGCAGCATGGAATTAGTATGTACTATACATGGAATTAGTATAAACTATCCTATCCATTTGTTCCGAACCTGGGGGTAATTACCCCCGCGGGGTAAATCAGCTATTCTGTGGGGGTAACAAAGAACCTAATAATTAAGACCTAATCTACCTAGCTAAAAATAAAAAATGATAGATCGCCGCGCAGTAAATTAGGAATTTCTTGGACTACGCGAGAATACTACTTGCAGAGTAGAATTTCAAAATTATGTTTTTTACATTTCTATGATCTCAACACATTTTGGCGAAAAGCTGGTGCCGAATATCCTGTTATAGCAAAAAAAGCTTTAAAAATGCTTATATCCCACTCTGCCACCACCTACAGGTACATGTGAGAGTGATTTTTCAACTTTGGTTACACTGAAAACAAAGGCCAGAAACCATCACAATGTGGAACATGACTTAAGATGCGCTTTAAGCGAAACCAAACCTAACACAAAAACACTTGTGAATGCAAAACAATACCAACGATCACACTAAATATTTTTACATAATTCATTGTTTAAATATATAATTATACCTATATAAAATATGTTAAAATTGTAAAGACTAATGAGCAATTAATATAATTACAATAATATAATTTAATCACTATATTATTTGCTAGTCTTGTTTGTGTTGATAACATTCTAAGGTCGGGGCAAAATCAGTTTTCGTAATAGGTCACAGGGGTAACAATACTGAAAAGGTTAGGAACCACTGCTACACTATTAAATGAGCATTCTCTATTTTCACCCGAGCAGAGCTCGATCGACCAGGTACTGTTACTTATACTGCTTGGGCTCAGGAGGTGGACGAACCGACATTTGGGAAACTAGTAGATGGGGCATAGTCTGCTCATTCCGATCACAAAAATAATAGAAAAGTTCAAAAACACGAAAGTAAGACTCTTTCACTCAATCAGATCTCCATGACCATTAATAACAGATTTACAGCTGCGAAAACATAAATCGCCAATCTACCAGGTAACGATACATTTTCCTGTCGTTGATGGAAATTCGTGAATATGGTGGCCCGAAGTTCATAATCTACTTACCGAGAGCAAATTGCCACAACCCTTCCATGAAATTAATTCAGCTAAAAACGTGGAAATGTGAGGTGTATATGAAACCACAGCTTATGTAAGAGACTGACTGATTTAGTTAAGTCAGGGTTGATATCATGGGTAATTATAATCTGCCTAAATAACGTCACACTTGTTAGCCTGACTGACTTTAGTCTCAGTGGGTATTCGTCAACTCCTAATCAAGGAATGTAAATGGACCACGACAGTGAACGGTTTCAGGGAATGCCGTCATACAACTTGGAATTATTGAAGAGCCTGAGAAGGCTTATTTGAAACTAAAATGTTGCCTTGGACAGCCTGGGGTACTGTAAAAGCCAATTATTTTTGAAGTTTCCTGCCGGCTCTTCTCCATAAGAAACCACAAATTGGAACCGTGCACCTAGCTTTTGACGTATTCACAAGCGCCCAAGTAGGTTTCTGTGAAATAAAATACAAATCCTTCACAGTATTTTGCTACAACTTACAGAATAATGCCAGTGCATGTCTTCTAAATATGCTGCAGCAGTTTCCAGACTTTTCTATCGAGTTGGCATTTCCTGGTGCTCCTTATACTTAACGTCGCATTTCAAACCCACAGTTTCTCATGTTTTTTGAATGGAAAGGTAGAGGCAAGTATTTTTCCATAGCTACACGAGTTATACGATCGCTGAGCCAACCCACGGCTATCAAGTGTAAAACATGTTTAAAAAACACGATAGGAATGTACAAACAATTGTTACCTTTGAATACAGTTTGCTATGTAACGTCTAACGGGTCTTGCGTAGCGCACTACAAACTATTTGATGAATCAATCAATGTTACCGTATACTATGAATAGGAGATTAGTCATAAAGAGGAGGCTCCCTAAATTGTAAGTTAATTTACATTAATATTCTGAAAAAGACACGCATACGATCAAAATAGAACTTTAGTATACGTTCAGGGTTCAGGGGCGTTCAGAGTAATGTACTGAATCCATGGTAACAGTTTTCGCGTCGATGTCCCTGCCACCCTGTATGATTTTATTTCGGCTATCGCTGAAAACCAGCGCTGAGGCTCTGTCTCGCATGGGGTCGCAGCTTTATGCTGAGCGATGGCCGTTTTGCGTGGATGTGACGCATATTTTCCCCCAATTTGTATTTTACGTATTTTTTTTTTAATCTTTCTTTGCGTCATGTTTACCGCAAATAAACGAATTTTCTTTCTTTCTTTTTATTGGAACTTTTTCGTTCCATAAATAAGACAGTTACGTAATTGAAACATTTTCGCTCGATTCATTTTTTATTGGAACATCTAGATTATTTGAAACAAAAACAATATTACTCGACTTTTATGTCTAAAATAATTATTGACAATAAGAAAATATAGTTAGTTTATTATCCAGATATAAGATATTGTTTGTCTAGATTAATAAATTACTTCAGGTATAAACGAAATAAGAATTGAGACTTACAACATTTAGTTCTGTGCTCGAACACGACCAAAGAGCGCACGTGATATTCAACTTTATTACTGATGTGTTAGCGTTTAGAACATAGTGGAGTGGTGGGGTGCATGGGGGCAGAATTTGCGTGGAAATTGTCTTTGGAGTTCCTACTTCCTGGTCTCATCTTCCTGCCCTTGTCCCATGTTACGTGGGGTTGGCGCACACGTTTTCTTTTTCCACTCTCCCCTGTCAACCGTCACGCTATCATTCACTCCCTTCTCTTTCATATCATTCCTCACACAATCCATATTCCATACATCTTTTCATTGGCTCTCCATCCATCCAAATTTATATTCATCACTCTTTACGTCACATGCGTTTCATCTCTCCTCATCACATGCCCATACCAAGACAAACGATTCCCTAGTTAATTGGTTCAGGCGTGACCTTGCGGAAATCCATTATAAAATACAATAGACGTTGATATTTATTTAGTAACCTGTTCCGCTTAACTATTCCTATTGAGGCATAAAAAACCCTGTAAGAAATCGACACGTGTTTCACAACTCTCAACGAGGCATCCTCAGGATGACGATTGGGTTGTCGTGAACCCGAACACGGCGTGTTGAAACACGGACTCTGCGTCCAGCGCTCGGTGTGGCAACACGCCGTGTTCGGGTCACTGACGCCACTTTCGACTACATATAAATCACTGATTTAAAAAAGCATACAACATCTGTTTGAAAGAACTGTACTTTTTTGCAATCTAGCTGGTGTGGAATGGGAACTGCCCTACTTACTTGGATTGAATCTTGAACATCGGCTGTATTCTAGAAAAAAATTAGAGCGAGGCCTTTTATTCTAATAACGTTATGTGGCGGAAGGCTTGAAGTCAAACTCAAACCATTATTTCAAATAAACCAATTATAGGCACTTTTGAAGCGTCATGGGGTCAGTCAGTCAGAAAGATGAAGCTAGTTGCCCATTCCAAAGCGTATTAGGTACACTAGGTACCTAAGCTATGGATATGAATGAGCAGAAAACTCCACGGACATTCTTTTAAATCAAAATATGGTAACAAAATATTGGAATAATTTAGTATTAGAATAATAGTTCTTTATTTGCACAGAAAGTAGGTACAAGTTACAGATGTTAAGTGTGTGTGTATGTGTGTTGTTGTGTTGTGTGTGTGTTGATTGTTGTTGTGTGGTGTGTGTTGATGTTGTTGGTTACATTATTCATGTTGAAATTATACATGTCAGAATGATACTTAAAACTAGACGAAACTCTAATGTAGGAGATAGAGTGAAGTCTAGCGTGATGTGATAACCTTTTTATAGCATACTCATGAAAATAACTTCAACTCAGTCCTTTCATTAGTCAAACAAGGCATATCTCGTGAAATCTACCATCTCTAAAGCAGCAAATTATAGTCACAAGCATATATAATTAAACAAATTATAGGCGTGACGCGAGTAGGGTTACCATTTAGAAATTTGAAAAATCCTGACAAAAAGCCTGACATTTTAATAAAAGTCCGGACATTTTAGTCACAAAATCCAATTTTTGTTTGATCTCGTTAAGTTGATTGTTAAAGAAGATTTATATTTTGTTTCTAGATAAATGAGAAGCTAATAAATATTAAAGACTTATTTGGTATTACATAATTTTTTAAAATTAAGTACTCGTATTCCATTTAAGCCAAAAAATCGGGACAAATTAAAGAGCCGCACAAAGTCCGGATAAAAGTCTAGAAGTCCGGACATGTCCGGACAATTCCGGACGGATGGTAACCCTTGACGCGAGCGACGACGGACGGCGCGATGCGACACCGCCACCGGTAGAACAATTTCCGTGAAGTTTTCATAGAAAATTGTTCCATTAGAGTCACGTCGCGCCTGTCAACGGGAGCCTTTACACGATGTAACCTTATGGGTTTACCAACTACACCAACAATGATGCGATCATTTTATTACACAGATAGCAGTGATAGCCTAGTGGTGTGACCATCGGACTGCCAAGTCATAGGTCTCGAGTTCGAACCGAAGGCCCTCTGACTTTTCGGATTCATGTGCGTTTTGTATAAATCTAATAATAGGTACATCGTGAGGAAACCGGCATGCCTGAGAGATATTTCTCGACGGCATGTGCAGTTAAGTCAGAGGCCCATGGGCGGCTTTAAAACTCTGACACCAGGTTAGTCACTAACCACACAAAAAGATGAAGAAGATTCAATAACACAGCAGAAATGTGTTTCGTATCGTAATATAATGTAAGCTCGAACTCTCGAAGGTCGGTCGCAAGCGCTATTGCTGAACATGAGGTCCTAGGTTCGATTCCCGGTTCAGGCAAAGTGTTATTGGAATTTTCCTTCTGGAATTTCTCAGTAGCAGCCCGGAATCTGGATTTGTGCCCGGTTGATGGCAATAGGCTCGTCCCCTATTACATGGGACTTAAACATAACTGGCGAAATGTGGGTGTACCTGCTACAGGTACACCTCTGCCCAACCCTTCGGGGAAACAAGGCGTGATGTTATGTTATCATCATCTGCCTTTTCCCAACTATGTTAGCATCGGTTTCCAGTCTAACCGGATGCAGATAAAATCCAATATTTTACATGGAGTAACTGCCTATCTGACCTCCACAACCCAGTTACTGGGTAATACGATACCCCTTGGTAAGACTGGTTGTCAGACTTTCGGGTTTCTGACGACCCGTAACGACTGACGAAGATCCACAAATGACAGCCGGGACCAACGGATTAACGTGCTTTCCGAGGCACGGAGGGGTCTTGGTGTGTAAAGATGATCACCCATCTACGGACCAACCGCGGCAAGCGTAGCTTAACCTAATCGATCGACCCGATGCGGCTGTTATTGTTACTTAGCTACAAGCTCATCACGTGCTCGCCTGTTATGTTGTGTAATGTAAATGTAACAAAAAAGTTGGTTTAATTTTTAGAGATTCATTAAGGGTCATTTTTTGCCTAACAACACAGACTGAGGTATTTGCCCCTTGAGAGCATGCAGGTAACGATATTTGTTTGGCCATGCTGAGTCGTGACTGTCGTCAGCATAACCAGCATCCTTTGAATGAGAAGAACTGCCTGTGTAAAGAATAAAGCTTAAAATGTTATCATGTATTTCTGAAATCTTTGACCATATTTCGATCTCATGATATAATACTATACATCAATAAAAATTACTTACCTACGTATCCATATGGTATTTATGCAACCATGCATGCAAAATTGTGTATAATTTATAATTATTTTGTAATTATAATAGAGTTCTCAAGAAAAAATATTATTAAACGGTAAACGGTTTAACTACAAACCGGTTTTATTCATAGCCGACTTTTAATGATTTTATACTGAAGATGACGTCTAAACGAGTAGTGTTAATGATTTGGAAAAAAAATATGTTAAATTAGAGCATTTTCTTAATATTTTAATATAGCCATATTTTGGATTATGTTTATATTACATAGTGAAATTTATTTGTAAAGTTATGTTTAGCGCGGATAAAAAACTGAGAATCACGCATAATCTATCAAGCGTATTTTTCTGAAACTTTCACCATTTTAAAGATAATTAAATTATTGATCTTTTAGTATACGTGTTTTATTCAAATACCTTTTGTTTTATCTATACTTCTGTACTAATATTACAAAGAGGAAAGATTTGTATTTTTGTATGTAACGAATAAACTTAAAAACTACTGGACCGATTTGAAAAATTCTTTCAGCAATATATAGCTACATTATCAGCGAGTAACATAGTTTATATTTTATCCCCGTACACCCACGGGAACGGGAACTACGCGGGTGAAACCGCGTGACGCCATGACGTGTGTAATCCGCTAGTGTGTAATAACTTAATAATGCGTCTAATTTGGGACTGCGCTCCTTGATGGGCGAGTCCTATTACTGGCTGGACGTATGGCGCGTTGCGTGAGCTCAGTACAGAACAAGCAAGCTAACCACTCAAGGTCACTGTCATATATCTGCGCCTTAATTCCGTCATTCTGTGGTCTGGCCTTTAGCAGTGTGTGATAACATCTTCGGACAAAAACACACACAATGAAACACTGCAAATGTTACACAATAAGAAGAACAATACAGTTTCTTTTATGAAATTGAAAATGTTATTATCACAAGAAAAGAATACATTGGCAAGTTTGCTGACAAAACAATGATTCACGCTGATACCAGCCAATTTGACGAATACAAGTCATAACATGGAACGAATGTATGAGAAAAGGCTGTGTAGACAGGTGGAAAATGCAAAGTGATAGTTACTTTATTAATGGTTTCGATTTCACAGGCCGGCCGCCCAGAGAATGCGTTTTTGACACCTGTCAGTTTCATACTGTAGTGGTGTGTAACCCACACATGCACATAAACTAGGAACTCAAGTAATTAAGACGTCACCGTCGCCCGTCTGTGAGTTCCAGCCCGTCCCATCTTTGATGTCCTCCCCCCAGCGACGCCCTAAGCCGAGGTTCGTACACCACAGAGGGTGCCCTTAGCGAGCGCTCGCCTAGTTTTAATTAGCATAGTTTACTGCCCCTGGCTGGAGGCTTTGAGTGTAGTAGCTTAAGGCAGCCACAGGAAAGCCCAGATGCCCTACCAAAAATATAAAAAAAAAAACGTCTGTGAGTCAGTTAAAATTTCGAATACAATACGACACACAAGCAGTCACTAACTGCGTTGCGCGTCGTTCGCGTCATTTTATATGTATTATCCTATAGTATCTACTCTTATACTTAATTGTTTATAAACCGTGTTTAGTTGTAGTAACTTCATCATTAAATTTATTGTGTTATATTGAATGAACATTTAATTTCATCACACTATAGAACCTCTACCACATCCTACGAAAATTCTATAATGGTGACCCCGACGTGATGAACGAATATGGGTTTTGCGAATATGATCCTTATTACTACTAGAAATTGTCAAACTGACAGGTGTCAGCTAGTCGTGACTGTAAGATAAATTGTGTCAAACTAAAAAATGTTGCCATACATTAATTTCTTTTGGATCTGGGGTGCGTTTAAAGACTCAAATCTAACATAATTTAACTTTGCATACACACAATCATCTTTTCCATAAGATAATATTTTTTGGCTGGATATCGTGTTATGGGTTTTGGATAAGTTTATATAAATAACTTAAAGTAGAGTTTTACCAGTCAGTGAAAAAATCGCATTGAGGATAAACTTTGTACAGTACGACACAACTTACATGTAGCATCGGCAAAATTCGTAAAACCGATCACAGTCCGAACTGAGTGCGCCTTCAAAATTACCAATCTTTATTACTACTTTACGTGAAATTTATCTTTACGCAAACGCAATAACTTGTAAAGTCATATAACCAAATACATTCGTAAAATTTAAATGAATGAATGCAAATTTTCAAATTCATGCTACATCGTACTGTAGTTGATTGTTAAAAAAAACTTGAATACCATTAAAAATGTGCAAAAAGCACTGCCGTATTTTCATCAACACTTTTTGAACACCATAATATCTAATTATGTAGGTACTGTAGAGGTTTTTGTTTGCATGGCTTTCCTATGAAAACTCCACGGGTAGGTAGTATTATATAATGTATAATGAGGTAAACACTTTTTCGTATTTAGAAGGATAGAAAAAAAAAACATTTTGCAAATCGGTATATAAAAAACGACGGAGTTCTGAGGTAACAAACAAAAAATAAATAAAAAAATATTTAAAACTTACTCATTGGTTACGAATAATTGAGTCAACTTGGGGAGCTGACAGCGCCCGTCCGTCATGATCTAAAAATTGTAGTTGGAACATAATATAAATTATAGTTTACAATGGTGCCGATTCCCTTGTTCACAAACTAAACAAAATTTTAGTTCAGTGCATCTTTTAGTCCTGTCAAATTAATCAGCGCTTGACGTAAATTGACGTAATTTTAGTATGCAAGTTTTTAATCACGTCTAAACTTGTATGGAGTAGTGACAGGCGCTGATTAATTTGACAGGACTAAACTAAAATTTATCTTCTGTCCTTTTCTTAATGAAATAGAAAGAAAACGATGCACTGAACTTAAATTTAGTTTAGTTTGTGAACAAGGGAATCGGCACCAATAACTACTTATTGGCATCGCAGCCAATTCCTGGACCAAAATGAATGACACCTTTATTAATAGAGGGGATCGTCATACTAATTAATCTTCATCATGTACAGTCAACAAAATAATTAAATAACCAGTACCCTTATTGCGTAATACACGATCAATCACAATTTGTTCCGATTTGAAACAGATTGCTAATCCATTGCTTCATATGTTACGCAATGGATGTTGTTGAACTGTCAAAATGAAAAAAAATTGTCATAATCGTTTACGAAAATAAGTTACACAATTAGAGTACAGGCAGCTAACTCCTTCTTGATAAAGATCGCCCGAAAATTAAATAATTGAATTTAATAAAAATAAAAGTTATAAAAACTAAAATCCAACTACGACAAAAAAGTCAACTAAAAAGATATAAACAAGACATCACAGACAGAGTAATTAAAAATCCGTAGTCACAACTCACACGTAATCTATTCGATTTATGCCCTAACACGTGTGACCCCGGAATTTAATTAGTATGTCTGTGATATCTTGTTTATATACGTTTTAAGTTGACTTTTTTTCGTAGTTGGGTTTTAGTTTTTATAACTTTTATTTTTATTTAAATTTTTTTTTTATGTGCTTGTCAATCCCTTTCATTTAATACCGAATATGGCATAATTAACTATTTTTTTTTAGTTTATTACTTTTTGTCCTCTAGAGGGCGCCATATTCATTCCATTTAATGTGACACCACATAGCCTATAACCAGCGGACGATCAAGACGCTTCGCTTCCAACGATACCTCATTTGTCAAATTTTTATGAGGAGTTTAGAAGTTATGAGGTAACAGATGAACATGCACACACTGGTCACAATCATATCCCTCCTTTTTTGTTTCGCCGTCGTCGGGTAAAAAAACAAAAATGGGCGAAAATTGATATTACGGCCGTAAATTGTCGAAAACCGAAAACGAACTTCGGTCGGACTCTGCTTTTTAAAACGTCCGGCACTTGCTCTGTCATCATCTTCCTGCCCTTGTCCCATGTTACGTGGGGTTGGCGCACACGTTTTCTTCTTCCACTCTCCCCTGTCAACCGTCACGCTATCATTCACTTCCTTCTTTTTCATATCATTCCTCACACAATCCATCCATCTTTTCTTTGGTCTTCCTCTCCCGTTCCATCCATCAACATTTATATTCATCACTCCTTTAGTCACATGCGTTTCCTCTCTTCTCATCACACGCCCATACCAATCCAAACGATTTTCTTTCAACTTTTCTGTCACTGGCGCCACTTTTAAACTTCCCCTTAAATACTCATTTCTTACTTTATTCATTTTCGTCACTCCACAAATCCATCTCAACGTTCTAATCACCGCTACATGCAATCTTTTTTCATCCGTCTTTTTCACGGCCCAGCATTCCGCATTGCAGCACTTGCCTGTACTTTTGCCAAATCTTTGATAATCGTCTTTTAAGAGCAACGATATCAATGGTACAAAAAAAATCTTGTTTTAGGTCATTCTTGAGTGGATTACAACGCTCAAACGGATTACAACGCTCCTTGCGTTGTAATCCGTTTGAAACCGGTTTTACAGAGATATAATTTTTTATTTCCAATTTGGTTTTCCTCTTGGCGCTAAAGTGCATCGATCGGAAGAAACAAGTTATGTAATGTTTTATGCATAGGTACTTCTGATACAACTCATCCATATAAATAAAAATTAAATGCTGTTCGTTGGTAAACGCATCACTTGAGAACGGCTGGACCGATTTGGGTATTTTTATTTCAAAATGTTCGTAATAGTCCGAATTAAGTTTTCATCGAAAGAAAAATTGCAAAAGAATCCAAGAATGAATTATTGAAATTTGGACAGGCCAACATCTGTCATCATCTAGTATGTAAATAACATAGATGTATTATTTAAAACTAGCGTGTAAATATATGTGATTTGATAGCAGATTGTTATCACTTATCAGTGATTCAGGTTTAAAAACTGGGAATGAATTTTATCAATTTAAATTGATGAACCAATCAATTAAAATTGATTGAACCAATTGATTTATCCAAACAGAATAGAACTCGTACGGGACAAGAATAATAAAATAATTTATAAATCATTAATGATTGTAATCGTGATTGTATCGTTAGTGTTTACAATAAAATAATCATTATCTACGGGGAACTTTGTTGCTTACGTAATACTCAAAAGTTAAAATTAAAAATGTGTTATGTTCATTGTTAATTTATACATTCATTACGCTCTTTAACAACTACCCATTGTTAAAGAGCGTAATCTATTAGTCTAACACACTATTAGTCTAACAATTTGTATATTGCAAAGTCGAAGCACGAAGACTTATGCGGGTGAAACCGCGGGGCGCAGCTAGTATTAATATATATGCAATCGTTCTGATTTTTTGTCCGATTGTTTTACAAGCAATATACAATAATTATGTAAAAAAAACCTATCCGATCCGAAAGGGGCACATAGGCAGGTACTGCAATAACATTACCTAAAAGTAATAAGAAATCTTATTATTAGCGTTTCATTTTTTTTGTCCAATCAGTAGATTTCTTGAACAATTAAAATTTAAAAAAATTGTGTATATATTTTTATTTTCTTCTTTGTACTCAATTTATAATTATGTTGTAGGTATCTAAATGTATTTTACTGTGTGTACATAAATAATAAAATAAATAAATGAATAATTGTTTATTATTTTGAAAGAAAGAAAAGAAAGAAAGAAAGAAAGAAAAAGTATTTATTGAGACTCGCACAAAAAAAAAAAAAAAAAAAAATTACCACAGTTGTGTCATCAGCATCTTTCTTTAAGCTTTTCTATGCAGCCCGACAGTGACCGCGCTTTAGCTGTTGCCTCTTAATTGAATAAAACATTTAATACATAGATCGAATACGACTATTAGCTAAATCGATTACAATAAATTACAAAGATAAAATTAAATACTGGTTTCAGCTGCATCCGGTTAGACTGATGGAAGCCGACCCCAACATAGTTCGGAAAAGGCTAGGCAGATTAACAAAGATTAAATTAAATTAGAAAATCTAAATTAATTTAATCTAAAGATTTGATAATTTTGCATACAGAAAAGCCTATTTATTGAAACTCTTTGGTAGATAACGTGCACGTGTAAGGCTGCGTTTCCACCAGAGATGTGCGAGGATGCGTAGCGAGGGATGTGTTTGTTAAGAACCAATAGAATGGCTTAATTTACTTAGCATCGCTAAGCACAGCTCCGGTGGAAACGGCTTAGTGGTGCGAGGTTTTTGTACGTACAAAACAAGCGAGGGATGGGTGCAAGGGATGTGTGCGAGAGAGGTGTGCGATAGATGTGTTCGAGAGATGTGTACGAGGGATGTGTGTTAGGGATGGACGCGAGTGAGAAATCGTATCTGAAAAGAGCCCGCTACACATCCTCGCAGCGCTCATCTGCGCACCGTTTCACAGCGCTACGCATCCTCGCACAGCTCAGCGGCCTAGCACATCTCTGGTGGAAACACTCGCATCGTTTCACAGCTTCATTACGCATCCTCGCACCGCTCGGCTACCTCGCACATCTCTGGTGGAAACGCAACCTAATAACACCCTACTGAGCAAATCAGGTCAGTTCAGAGAGCTCGTTACTAACTAAACAATATCTAGCATATTCCTGCGTTTCTCCAGCGACATCATCTTAAATACTTCAGTTTTTCTTGGTTCGAGTTGAGCTTTTTGCCCACATTACTATTATACGTTAGATGCCACAAGAACCGTTTTTGCAGCCGTTCGATGTGCTTGATTTGCACCTTGTACACACGGGTATATATCAAGCTATACATTTCCAGTATAAGCTGACCTCGAATTGTACGGAAATCCTATGCAATGCGAGATCAGCAAAAACTAGAAATGTATAGCTTGATGTGTAGCCGTGAGTACCAGACGTGTAGGTGACCAGACCCCACCACTGCAATACTCGAGGTAGCTTCCAACTATAGCGAATTGTATTTAAATATTTTTATTATTTTGAGGTTTTTTTTAGTTTTAAGTTTTTACACTCTCTCATACTTATCGAAGTCAACCATCTGTGATGTTTTTAATTATAGAAGTACCTATATTAAAAATATCAGTTTTTTGTCAATAAATGTTCGACAAAACTTAGCTTTGCATCGAACTGTATCATAATATAGTGACATGATGGCATTTTTTGTTGTATCCAAAAATGTTCTCCAAAACATCACCTAATAGTTATCTTTATTCATGAATCTTTTTATTTCCCAGAATTTTAGTTTTCGAAATCAATAAAAACAGTTTTAAAAAGAGACAACCACCCTGATGACTCATTCATAAAAATTATTGTTTTTTTCTAAGAAAACATTTGATTTTGAAAACAAGCTATAAAAAAGAATGAGATTATTGAATGCAAAATATATTATTTAAATATTTATGTGAGCATATAAATATTTGGTACCCGTGTGTACAAACGACAAAACAAACTAGTAACAAAAAACTAACCGCAAAAAGTAAGTATTTTACAAACGTTGTTTGACATCACTTGTCTCAATGTCCCAAAGTTTAAAAAGCAACTATTCGAAAGCATATTGTCTACATAATGCAAAGATATGTATATCTTGCCTGCATACCTAATACTTTTGCTGACTGTACGTTCTAAGTTCAAAGACAGACTTGAAACATCCGTTACTGTGTCCAGCCATGGTCCAGCCAGCTATAATAACGTGGCAGGTCGGACCGGTCCACCAACCGAACGAAGGCTCTTTAAGACTTTGAGCCAATAATGCGATTTTCTATCAACGTAAAGTATGTAAGGTCGTTTGAGATTGGACCGGCCTTTTTAACGGTTTTTCGGTGAAGTTAAGGAATTGAACATGTAAGATTTTGATAATAAAATGCATTTTGGTGGACTGTAATCTACAGCGTTAAATACCTATGCCATACCATGCTCGGCTTAAAAAACAGTGGCACTCCGGGAGTGCCGACAGAAGTGAAAACTTGAACAAGATCGCCTTCATGGAAGAAAAATACTTGTATAGAACATTGGTCCGTAACCTAATCTTAATAAAGAGCACAATCGCGTTTACAGAAAAAAAATACATCCAAAAATACTTGCATAGAACATTGATCCGTAACGTGATATAAATAAAGAGGACAATCGCGTTTACAAAAATGAGGTGTCGGTAACGGTGCACCGAGTTCAATTGTTTTTTCCCATCTCAAAAATGCCCAAAGCGCCTAAAGAAGTTTTCACTTCAAAAAAGTCGTTCCCTATTTCATCTTGTAAGAACTAAGAACTTAATTGCCATCGTAAAATTCTGCTTACTCTATTGACTGCCATGATAATTTGCATGCACATAAATAAACAAACATGTTCTAACGAGAATGTCCGTGCAAACTATGAACTCAACCGAGCATAATGCACGTTTAACGGCAAATGATCACGATTAGTTATTTGAAATCACGTGTGACAGGCCAGCGCACGCTCAGCGCCATTAAAAATATACAAATAGATACTAAGGTAATGACTGGACAGGGCAATAGGAAGTGCCGAAATCGACATCGATACCCTTGGGGCCTTGATTTAGAGAAGACTGAGAATTATGTCGGACATTTTCGACAAAAATTCATTGCAAAAATGGAGGAACACTCCAGGAACTTCAATGGAACGAAAACCGGTAAACCCGAGAGATGCCACCTTAAACTTTAACCTACATGGTCCTCATATGATCTGCGGGTCTAAAACGGCCACATTAAGCAATTACTCTAAAGCAATTAATTTTCTGAATTCCCAGCAATTCCTCTATGGTGACACATATTTTAGCTGAATCATATTCAATTAAATTCTTATCAGAATCATATTAGGTGTAAATTTGCCGCATGAAAAAATGAAGACCGTAATTTTACCGCATAATTTTTCTTTAGTTTTTAATAATCAAATAAGATTTTTATTTTTATTTCTACAGTTTAAATTTTATTTTATTAAAATATAAAACTGTCAAACAGATGAATTGCGTAATATGAATTGAACGCAGATAATATTATGAATTGTCAGTTTGTGACAGTTTGTGTGATTCATAATATTTCATATTATAATTCTGCAAAAGCGGCCGTTTTAGGCCCCCTGCCCATTACAATGTAATTGTATGGACTTTAAAAGAGGCTTTGACCTCTGTATTTGTATTGGTGTTTCTTCTCAGAGTAGTCGGCTAGGAAACCCCGACCAGTATCCTAATTGCATAATTCATTTTCGTAAACAATTTTGTCTAATTTGTTTCATTTTGACAGTTCAACAACATTCATTGCGTTATTTACGTTGCCGAGCAGATTTTTTTTCCAACTTGTGAAGCAATGGATTAGCAATCTGTTTCAAATCGAAACAAATTGTGATTGTGTTGCATCACGCAATTAGGGTACCTACTGATCATAAAGGATTAATAAAAACATTGACATGTAAAAGTGTTTTATTATCCACTCTACTAAATAATTTCATTTATCATTTACTTTGATTATTTATATGTATAGATAGAGTGTCGCGGTGCAAAAGAACTAAACAAACAAACAAACAAGCCATCTTTGTTACGCTGATGTGCGTGACAGCTCCATCTTACACTCGCGTCACGTCATGCTACTTTTCAAGTACCTATGCGTGAATTTAGTGGCCAACAGTTGGACGCAATTTTCTTCGACGAGTTCACAGCTTTGACTGTCTATCTAGACATATTTAAATTTATATCTTTGATCATTTATTTACCCTCCTGCCATAACGATGCAGCTATCCAGGGCTTACGAAGAAGGTATGCCATTAAGCCCTACGAGCTGCCAAAGTTTTGGAAGACATATATATTCTAAAGTATGCCAAACACCGCCAGTCATCTATCCAAGGGCCATCCAGTACTACACTAACACATCCATAGGGGCTTAGATTCCTAGCCAATTCAATCAATGGACTAATCCAGGGAATTCCAGGGGTTCCCAAACATTTTCAGTTCGCGGTGCACTTGCAGGTTTTGTATTTTGTCTCGGCACCCTAGCTACTTAGTCGATATAGAGTAGATAGGCACAAACATTAAAACATCCACGATATGAAAGAGAAGAATACATCTGTGGATGGGTGACCATCTTTACATAACGAGAATTCTCAGTGCCTCGGAAAGCACGTTAAGTTGGTCCCGGCTGTCATTCGTGGATTTTTGACAGTCGTTACGGGTCGTCAGAAGCCTGAAAGTCTGACAACCAGTCTTAGAAAAGGGTATCGTATTACCCAGTAATTGGATTGTGGAAGTCAGATAGGCAGTCGCTCCATGTAAAATACTGATATTCAGCTGCCTCCGGTTAGACTGGAAGCCGATCCCAATGTAGTGGGAAAAGGCTAGGCAGATTTTGCAACTTAGTCAATGTGAGGCGTGAGCTTGGTGATGTCCACACATTTTTTAAGGCGTGGGATAAGGCTTGCCACCGCTGCTCTCATTTCTTGCTCCACATTAATCTTTGAGCGATATTTGCTCTTTATTACAGCTACAGCTGAAAATCCGGCTTCACATGAATAAGATGTTGCAAAGGGAATGAAAATTCTTAGAGCTTTTATTTTGTACCCGTGAATCGCCGTAAACAGGATCGCCTCCCGGCGCCCCTCTTTACTCTCTACGACGCACCAGGGTGCCGCAGCGCACACTTTGGGAACCCCTGGCTAATTCGTTGCCTGCAAATGGCTTATCTGATTGAATATGACATAGTGACAGCAAAAACAGTTTACATAGTCACAGAACGTAATAACTATGCATTAGAGATAATTCTTAGTAGTATTCTATGACGTATGTGTGTCCTACTAAATCAAAAAGAAATCAAGAATACAATAGGAAATAAATGAAGTAAGTGCAGATTGCAGTGGTGAATCAGAAAACTTATTAGAACAACAATAGTATATAAGTAACTCGTCCAATCATTGCCTCTTCATAAGCACTTGTTTGAGTTATAATGCAAAATGAGGGATGTTGTTCTTGAAATATCAGATTATATCTTTCCAGCTAAACCACTAGGAAATGGAGTGTAGGACCCTTTGACGTTCACAAGTGTTACAATTCTCAGTTTTGTTTGAATTAAATTACTACCACTTATTTTTGATTTTGATTTAGGTACGAGATAAACGTTTCATGTTGGAAATACAAAAGTGTAAATAAACATAGGAAACCTTTTGTCAATTTTTTATTACGAGAGACTGGCGTCTATACCAGGTAAATTTTCAAACTCTAGACAAATTATTTATTGATGAAGAAAAAACAAAAAAAAACAGACTTTTTAAATTAATTAAGTAATAAAAATTTAAAAAATAATTATGTGCATCAGGCTTTTGGGACCCCATCAAGTGCACCTACTTAACATTGTACTTATCGGCGCCATGTTACTTTCCAAATGACTTTATAAACTTTCTGACAGATTTGACATTCTCATGGAAGCGGGTCTCCATAAGACAGAACTAATATAATAATATTATGCTACTAAATGTAAAAAGGAAGAATGTGAAAAATGCAGTTAATGAGGCCATCTTTTCTACACGACGTGTTCTGACAAGCCAGAGGCCCAGAGCCGCAACATAATACAATATCTATTGCAGACAGAATGTGAAAAATGCAGTTTATAATTACGCCAGTCTAGATCTAAGCTTACAGTTCACAAGCCGACAATAAGTACCTGGCGACAAGGAAACTGTTCTTAATTATAATTACCAATGCTCCGCTATCCGTGACAGAAACCATAGATAATGTATTCTACATTTATAAGCCGTTAGAACCGCGCCTTAACAATAGGACATCTAGAATGTAAAAACAAACATTTTTATGTTTTCTTCTCCCGTTATTTCTATTCCTATAGCTTTTGGGAAAACCATTCAACTTTCTAACTAAAATACCCAGGCTAGGCAGGCGGGCATTAGCAACATTAGTTGAGGACTGGTTTTGTGGGTTCTGGTGTAACTATATTGCGTGCTAACTTTAGGCGATTCCATTTTTAAAGAAGTCGTAATATTTAAAGGAAAACAAACCTGTCTATCTGCTAAGATTGATTGAAGCCAACCGTTTAGCTAACCGTTTAAAAATTTAATGAAAATTTGTAAGTAAGTATCTAAATACTTCACAGGCATTCAGGCTTTGATTACAAAACAAGCCATTTGCACGATGCGATTTTAGGAAAATGACGAATTTTCATACAAACTTTCATTATACAGGCTGGCGGGGACATCGACGCGAAAACTATTACCATGGATTCAGTACATGATTCTGAACCCCAGTGCATTGAAAGTTTTCGTCGGGTTTAAAAAAAGAATCTGCTGTTCCATACTTTTTGAACGCGCAGGTATTGCACTTTTCTATGAAACAGCAGTTTTTTTTTAATAACTTGCGAAAAATTTCAACGCCGGGGCTTTTAGAATCATGTACTGAATCCATGGTAACAGTTTTTGCGTCGATGTCCCTGCCACCCTGTATATTTATCCCTTTTAGGGGGTGAATTTTCTAAAATTCTTCTTTAATGCTCACTTTCGTTATAGGTACTAGGAGTATGAGGAACTCTTGTGCAAAATCGCATACTTCTAGAGATTCTAGATTCACCGGTTTGGGAAGTGCGTTGTCAGTGAATGAATGATTTTTAGGTTTTTTATAGATATCTTAGATTTTTTTATAGTCAAAGTCAAATAATTCATTTTAAATAGGCACATAAAGACACTTTAGAAAGTCAAAGTTTACAAAAAAAAACCAGCCAAGTACGAGTTGGACATGAAGGGTTCCTTACTTACCACCACAGCTAAGTATAGATAAGAAGAAAAATGCGGAAAATATCACGTTTCTATACAAGAAACGTCCCTTAAAATTTAACTTTATTTTATTTTTACACGACTACGGCGAAGTAAAAAGGAGGGTTATGATTTTAACCGGTATATGTATGTTCGACTGTTACCTCATAACTTCTAAACTACTCATTATAATTTGACAAATGAGGTATCGTTGGAAGCGTCTTGATCGTCCGCTGGTTATATGCGTCACACACAGACAAATAAAAAATCCGGAATCAATCAAACGTGTTAGGGCATAAATTAAATGACGTGTGACTCCGGATTTATAATTTGTATATGCATGATGTTTTGTTATAAATACGTTTTTAGTTTACTTTTTTGACGTAGTTGGGTTTTAGTTTTTATAACTTTTATTTTTTGGTTGATAAAGCGGCAATTGCCTTTGTCCTACCTATTTTTGCCAAAGGGCTAAGTTGCAATGATACGTGAGTTCATAAAAGAACACAAAATTACATAAACAAACAAACCATGAGTATATTATGATGGATACAGTATGTTATGACATGAGTACGAAGCAAACCATACATTAACGTCCGACTCAACACGTCATTTCATTAATTTTTCACACGACATTTTTGTGCTATGTGCGATTTCTAACCGGTGCAGCGGGTGCGGGCGCGGCGATAGCTGACTTTTAATGATTTTATACAAAATACTAAACGAGTAGTGTTAATGATTTGGAAAAAATATATATGTTAAATTAGAGCATTTTTTTTAATAACTTACTTAATATGTGAATATTTTAGATTATGTTTATATTACAAAGTGAAATTAATTAGTAATGTCTAACGCGGATAAAAACTGAGAATCACGCAAAATCTATCAAGCGTATTTTCCTGAAACCTTCATTATTTTAAAGATAATTTAATTATTGATTTTTAGTATACGTGTTTTATTAAAATATATTTTGTTGTATAATAAATTCATAATGCGTCTAATTTGGGACAGCGCTCCTTGATGGGCGAGTCCTATTACTGGCTGGACGGACGTACGACGCATTGCGTGAGCTTAGTACATAACACGCAAGCTATCCACGCAAGCTATCCACTCAAGGTCACTGGCATATATCTGCGTCTTAAGTACCTACGTTATTATCTATGATCTATTAACAATCTACGAATGACATGACAAGAATGAATATTTTAAACTGGTTTCGTAAATTTTATTTAAGCAATAATAGGTAAAATAAAATCAAAACCTAAATATTTAAAGACGAATTTTGTTTTAAGGATGAATCTAAATCTTTCGTTTTTAAATATCTGCGTAGGTACTTACTTACCTATATTTTCAGAAAAAAATACCTACGTTGCAAAATACTACATACTTAATTGTTCTCTTCTGAACTAAAATATATTTTTAGCCAGTTCTAGCTTACTAACAGGTTTCAGTAACCTGATATGAATGTTCGGCAGTTATTTTCATTTGCATAATACTTACATAAAACCTATTAGAAAAGGGCTATTACATAACCTCAAGTTCGATTATGACCGCGGTAGCTAGAAAGTAGCTCAGGGCCACTTTCATTGGCCCTTCGCCACTGGCAAAAATTTTCATAGACAACCCGCGACCGCGGCATAGAGAAAATGGCGCGAACTTGCGGATTGCGGATATTTAAGCAAATTGAATTGAGCATTTATAAATATCCATAATTACATGATTCCTGCAATGTTTTATTTACTTTATGTTTTATTTACGCATTACGTATCGGCTAGCTTAATAAATAGAATTTGCGTAATATTTACTTACGCGGTATCGTTAACAGACAAGTGCGACGCAACGCTGCGACGCGATTCTAGTACTTAGAACAATTTCCAAGAAGTTTTCATAGAAATGATTCTACTTTATTCGTTTCACATAATCGCACACTATTAATTTTAATATGCACAGAATTCAAAGTCAAGGCCGAAAATTTATTATTTACCTAAATGTAATAGAAAGTCAAATAAAAAGTCAAGGGAAAATTCATCAAGATCAGCTCCATGTTTTAGCTGTGAAGACATTATATAGGTATATTACCTTATATTACACTCCTATTTTTAAGGAAATTTTAATCAATTCAATTTAAATTTTCAATCAGCCGTATTATAATCAGCATGTATTTATAAATGTTGCTTAAAGTTTAGAGACATTTGAACTTACAAAAGTGTAAAGTCAAATCATTTATTTCAAATAGGCCCATGTATAGCACTTTTGACACGTAAAAATTTACAAAATAATAAAATTTATTCTAGTATGATTAAACAGAAGTTTAAGCAACGTTTATAAATAAACCCCACTAAGAACAGACAAATAACTCTTATTATTACCTATTCAGAAATACATTTTTTTGTTCTGCTTTTAAATAGGATACTAAATTTAAAATAAATAAAATACTGATATTCAGCTGCAGCAACTGATAGCATCTGGTTAGAATGGAAGCCGACCCCAACATAGTTGGATAAAAGCTAGGCAGATAGATAATGATGACTAGATTTAAATCGATATTTTTGTCTATACTTCAATCTTCCATAATTTGACTAGCAATACAACTTAGCATTGACAATATGGACCTCTGCCAGTTTTATGAGGTTATCTGAACAAAGGAAAATTAAAATATACTGTTACAGCACATCCTGATTGTGCTCTGGATGGTCTAATAAGGAAATGTTGTGTAAAGAATATCCTCTTTTGCATTTTGTTCCAGAAATATATTAGTTGTCTGATTATCTCACTTTCAGGAAGTGTAGGTTTACGTTGTAACTGGTAAACATACCTACTGGTTACAAGTTGTACAGTGTGTGCAATCAAGTTAATGAAAAATAATTCTGTGGGTAGACTATCGGTCAGTGGGTCATCATAGGGGTGGTTTCTTTCATATTACGAGTTTAAAAAAAAAAAACTTTTTTTTAATACTTACATGTTTCTATAATGGTTATGTTCTATAATAAATTCCCTGGACCGGTTGAACACCATTTTAATTTTTTTGCAATATTTTTCATAAAACAGATGTGAAATGGGTTTAAAAATAGTATTGCTAAGAACATAATAATTATTTATCTTACATAACTCTTCAAATAATAAGCGATGAAAACGTCTCTCTAAGATACTTGAATCATAGGATACGAAAGTTTTTAGTTTGTTGATACGAAGTAAATTATGAAAAGTTATTTACACAGACAGTTTATAAAACAAAAATAAACTAAATGTATCATCGTGCTCTAGTTTAAATGTTATTGACCATAAAATATATGGTAAGTTTTCATAACAACTTTATTTACTACTCACCTACGAATTTCCGGGCACATTAAAATTCCACGACGAAATTCCAAGAAAGTCTAATTTACTTTAAAAGTATACACAAACTTGTTTTCAAATCTATTTTCTTATCTTTAATTTACATTTGAATTGTGGCTCTAATTTATTTTTTTTAAAGGTTAAGAGGAAAACAGTAAACATACAACTTGTTTGGTAAACAGCTGTCAGTGTTAGCTGTTAGGTGACAAAAGTCAAGTCAAGTGTCAGCTGTCAACGGTTCAAAGAAACGTTTACAAATGCTGTTACATACTGAGTGAACAAAAAAATTCAAGATGTTTGTCTTATTTGTCACAAACCTAGATTATGCATCATAGCACTATATGATCATTTGAACAATTAAAAACATACATAAACAAAAGTAAAGGACATTAACTTGTAGTTATTGTAAAGTTTTTTATTTTAAACTTTTGCGGGCTGAAGCCTTCAGCGAAACCGACTTTGTAAATACAGTTCTATTACTTTTTAATTTAATTGATTTAGATAGTGTACTTTTTATTCATAACCCTGATTTTAAAATGTGTTTAGTTCAGAGAATGATACCGCGTCCTAACCAAAAGCAATCGTCGTGCAAGTACGCGATAGACGCGATCGTATGTATGAATTAAGTATGAGGAATAGACGCGACTTGATTAATCGCGCGAGTATGCCATCCTAACTATCCTTACTAATAAACAAACAAACCAACTCACTTTCGCATTTATAACATGTACAGACGCCAGCACATCAGGCTACTACAATCTGTCAAATTTATTTAATCGATTTTCAACTTTATTAATTAAGAATAAGGTTCAAAGTTGATTGGGAAAATTTGACAGTTTCGGGTAGCTTGATGTGCTGGCGTCTCTGTACCTATAATATTATAAATGCGAAAGTGAGTTTATTTGTTACGCTTTCACGCTAAACGGCTGAACTGATTTGGATGAAATTTGGCACATGGGTAGACCATGACCTGGATTAGGACATAGAATACTTTTTATCCCGATATTCCCACGGGATCGAGACTTATGCGGGTGAAACCGTGGGGTGCAGCTAGTATTCGTATAAAAAAACGCGACAATCGCTTTTGGTGACGCGGCCTGAGAAATTGAGGAAGAATATTTAATATGTTAATTTCAGGTTGTTATAGATATAAGTCTTGAACGAATTAAAAATGTATTTATAATTTTTTCTTTCCAGATTTAATCATCATGTTCTTCAAGTTTCCCCGATTATGATATTTCCTACGAGCAAAATGTTGGAGATACCAGATAATGTGAGTATTTGTTTATTGCCTCCTGTAACTCCTGTTAATCGATTTGTTATGTACAGACGCCAGCACTTCAAGCTACTACAATCTGTCAAATGTATTTAATAGATTTTCAACTTTATCGCTGAAACCTAATGTTCAAAGTTGATTGGGAAAATTTGACAGTTTCGGGTAGCTTGATGTGCTGGCGTCTGTATGTACTACCAAATTAAACAGCATTGCTTATTATTGGAATGGCTGAGCAATTGGTTTCAGCGCCATCTGTCAACGGTTCGATTTCCGCAGTAAACAAACAAATTTGTAAAATTGTAACATGCGTACAGAAAGAGAGCAAAGTAACTCACATGTGTTAGTTTTTATTTTTTATGCCCTTGAGTGGTTGCAATAATAGTCACCAGTACATATATATAACAGCTATCATTTCGCCATATCTATAATTGGAAGACATCCAATCTCACCCACCTTAGTTCTCGATTGAATTTCATCGATTAAGTACTTAGTTGTATTTTTAATGGAACTGAAAATGTTTACTTTTTTATCAGTGTTTTGTTTTTATTAATATGGTGAGTTTACCTGTTAATTATGTTTTTTAACATTAATTAGAATAAACGAAGTAGGTATTTTCCTTAGTTTTTATTATGGCCTAAATGACCCGGTAAATTTCATATCACGTGAGACATAATTTAGATTTTTTCGATTGTTCTGCTACTCCTTGGGGGTTTTCGTAATTTTCTTTTTTCTTAATCCATCTCGGTATGGAGGCGATCATAACAAACAAAAAAATATTTATATCGGTTGAGCGATTTTTTAGTTTTTGCGAGAATAGGGTTACCATCTGTCCAGTTTTGTCCGGACATGTCCGGCTTTTTCTCATTTGTCTGGACTTTTCGATTTAAGGGGATTTTCTTTAAAAAAGATAAATGATTACTGAAAAAAATAAGATGAATTTTCAAAATGGTAACCCTATGCGAGACTAACGCACGGCAATTTATTTATATACCTACCTATAGATTTTATAATAACATACTTACTTAGATAGATTAGGAATTAAAAATCGACAATACTTAAGTAGGTATTGATGCATGCGTAGGTACTCACATAACTAAGTCATCTTGGTGTTAAGACTGATTTAAGGCTCCAACAGAGAGGCGCAAAGCGACGAAGACGGTGCGAAGCGATTCTGGTAAAACAATTTGCAAGAAGTTTTCACAGAAATTGTTTTACTAGAGTCGTTTTGCGTTTCTCTGTGGGAGTCTTTGCACGGTGCAATTTAATTTTTCTGTGGCATACCGTAAGTTGAAGCAACAATAAAATTTGCACTCACCGCACCGCCTAGATTAAACAAAAAAATTATACAAAAAAAAAAAAAACAACCGACTTCAAAAAAAAACACTACAAAGTGAAAATTAACTTTAATTTCGGAAGTCGGTGACAAAGAACGAAAATTCAAAACCAAAGACCCCGACTTCCGAAATTAAAGTAATTTTTCACTTTGTAGTGTTTTTTTTTTGAAGTCGGTTGTTTTTTTTTTTGTAAAAAGTTTTATTTTTCACTTTTTAGTTGTGGTACCTACCCCACACAAATTCGAATACCACTACCTGCTATGTAAATAACCATAGATATAAGAAAGAAGTTTTTTATATTTCTATGTAAATAACAGTGACAAGAAGTTATCATATCATCTACATACTAAGTGGGAAAAAATACGTATAATTGAAGCTAACTCAAAAACTACCCAAGCAAAGTTAATAAAATGTATTTCTCTGAAGTATGATCTACCAAAGAAAAAAAGAATCATCAAAATCTATTCATAATTGGCGGAGTAATCGCGTAACAAAAAAAAAAAAAAAAACGTACAGACGAATTGAGAACCTCCTCCTTTTGGAAGTCGGTTAAAAATGTTTAGAAAATGCCAGTCATTTGTTGCTTAACTTTTATTGTAGTTATTCCACAGGCAAGAAACTGGCGGACCGTAGTTTTTGAAGTGAAAACTTCTTTAGGCGCGTTGGGCATTTTTAAGATGGGTAAAACAATTGAACTCGCGACACCGTTACCAACACCTCATTTTTGTAAACGTGATTGTGCTCTTTATTTATATTACGTTACGGATCAATGTTCTATGCAAGTATTTTTTCTTCAAAGGTTTTGGAAATATTTTTTTAAATTGTTCAAGTTTTCACTTCTGTCGGTACCCGGAATGCCACTGTTTTTTTTTAGCCTACGCTGTCCCACTCCTGGGCAAAGGCCTCCCTCCACTTCTTCTATTATTCGCGAGCCCGCGCGTCCTCCTTCCAGTTTCGACGTAACCTCCAGCTCGTCCCACCATCTCCTACGTGGTCTGCCGCGACTCTGCCTTACTGTCACAGTGTGGGCCCAAATAGCACAGAACTGGTGCCCTGAGCCCTTAGTTAATATTTAATTTTATATTAGGGACCTACCTACCGTAAGACGGTTATGGTCTCTTAATGCCAGTCATTTTAACCGATTTCCAAAAGGAGGAGGTTCTCAATTCAAATGTATGGTTTTTTTTGTATGTTTGTTACGCGATAACTCGGCCAATTATGAATTGATTTTAATGATTATTTTTTTGTTTGGTAGGTAATACTTCAGAGGTGGTCCCATATAAATTTTAATAACTTTGCTTGGGTAGTTTTTGCGTTACCTTCAATAATACGTATTTTTTCCCATTTAGTATGTGGATGGTATGATGAGTTCCTCTCACTGTTATTTACATAGCAGGTAGTGGTATTCGAATTTATGTGGGATAATAAATACTTACCACAACTAAAAAGTGAAAAACAAAAACTTAAAAAAAAAAAAACAACCGACTTCCAAAAAAGTCACTACAAAGTGAAAAATACCTTTAATTTCGGAAGTCGGTGTCTCGGTTTAGAATTTTCGTTTTTTGCCACCGACTTCCGAAATGTTTTTTTTTTTTTTTTTGTAAAAAGTTTTCTGTTTAGCTCAGCAATTAGTACGTAAGTAAGTAGTTAGTAGACGCCTAAACTCTAATTTGAAATTACCCATGGTTGGTTGGCAGCAATTAGCTCAGCTGTAACCAATTAGATAATTAACGAGATCTTCAGAAATACATATTGTGTGTATTTATTTTAATGAAGGTACATATATGGCTGTCTGTTTCCTATACTTACCAACTATATTTGCTTATACCCATCAAACAATGCTATCACTGTTCGAGACTTCGTGCAAGCGTAAATATTGACATACGCATTTAGCAAATTTTTCATCTAATTTTTACCCATAATAGTAGGTATCTAATACCGTTTCAGGGCTGCTAATTCGTCATCGTTGATTTTATGGTAAAACTTACCTAAATTATGCTCAGATATACAGCGTGTTCTAAAACTCTGTCAGATTTAAAAAAGTTTTATAATACGTACAGGGCCCATAACCTAGAAAATAACCTGCCAGAACATATACAAAACACGCCTCTAATCCCCGAAGGGTTAGGCAGAGGTTTACCTAGTACCCCACATTTCGCCAGGTGGCGAGCCTATCGCCATCAACCGGGCACAAATCCAGAATTGGGTTGGTACTGTGAAATTCCAGATGGAAAAACCCAATAACACTTTCCGTGATCTGGGATTCAAACCCAGGACCTCATGCTCAGCAGTAGCGCTTGCGACCACTAGACAAACGAAGCAGTCAACGAATTTTATTTAATAAGCACCATTGCGGAAGCCCAAGCCCACTTTGAAAACAAAATCCCGTGCACACGATGACCACATCTGGTACCGCCCCGCTTCTATAGCGGCCGAGTGCTGCAAACAAGAATAGTCCTTACGGTGGTTAGTTATGGCTTTCCGCAACGGTACATACTGTATAATTATCTGTATGGAAACCATTGATAACACGAAATGTGGGAAATACAGAATTTACACTAGAGCAGTAAACAGAATTCCCACTCTGGTCTCATAAGTCACTGTTTAGGTACCATATTTATTTGGTTGGTAATAAGGACATATAAGTGTCAATTACCGAACGTTGTCGGTAAAAATTACATCACCTTATTTTGGAACCATATTCTCAGTAAATCGCTTGTATTTTCTATATTTAGCTGGCTTCTGATATAAATAGCGATATTTAGTTTTAAATATTTACTGGATACACAATCTATTTGGTCAGCCTTCTGTTTGCCAATGTATAGGTACGAATACCAATGTATATATATTTATTTAGGTAATTAGTAACAGTTTTTTTTTAAACCGTCGTTTGAAATAACTATTACAAAAATAAAAACATATAAATCAATGTTCAACATGTTTTTTTTAAATTTATTTAAGACTAGTGGACGTCACGCGGTTTCACCCGCGTAGTTCCCATTCCCGTGGGAGTACGGGGATAAAATATAGCGTATGTTACTCGCTAGCCATTGCTGAAAGAATTTTTCAAATCGGTCCAGTAGTTTTTAAGTTTATTCGTTACATACAAAAATACAAACCTTTCCTCTTTATAATATTAGTAAAGATCTTTTTTTTTTTTAAGTAGCTATTGAACGTCCTGTATGTAGTATTTGAAGAAACCGAAAAGTCTGACAACCAGTTTTACCAAGGAGTATCGTGTTAAGGTCAGATAGGCAGTCACTCCATGTAAAATGCTGGTACCTATTCAGCTGCATCCGGTTAGACAGAAAGCCGACCCTAACACAGTTGGGGAAAGGCTAGGCAAATTTATTGATTGAAACACGTATGGATTTGGACCTACATACCTTCATTTATCATGCCGTTTCAGCCCTGAAATTATCGTAAAACAGTAAGTATTCATTGGCTGCACAGGCATTAGCGGCGCTCGTTAAGTCGCCTACAGTTTTGTAAATAACCCACACAGTATAAGATTAACATCGCCAACCGTTGCACGAAACCTAACCTCGGACAACGGTATTTTGCGTACTCGTAAGATTGTATATTGACAATAATGTATACAGCCTTTAAATTTTGATTTAATTAATGGTGTTGAGTGAATATTGACTATTTGATAATCGTAAAAGAAAAGAGATTGTTTTTGGAAAACGTGGTGTTCTTTCAAACTGGCTGCTTCATAGGTAAGAGGTGCTTTTTTTTTAAAACGAATTTTCCTCGCTATGCTGGCGTGTTTTTTAATTCAAATATTTACGCGTACCTATAGAGATAATGATTAGATAAAATTTAATTCAATGGCGTTTAAAAAACCGCCGGCAAATAACCGCTTTTATGAAAACTGAATTAAACTACTAAAAGTAGGGTACCTAGGAAGTTTAAAAGTGTTAGGAAATCTACTTTATAGGTACAGACGCCAGCACATCAAGCTACTACAATCTGTCAAATTTATTTAATAGATTTTCAACTTTATCGCTGAAGTATAAGGTTCAAAGTTGATTAAGAAAATTTGACAGTTTCGGGTAGCTTGATGTGCTGGCGTCTGTACCTAAGTACCTAAGGAAGGGGTCCCCGAAACCATCAATGGAATTAATTTGTATTGTACCTAGTAATTTTGCCAATCGCTTCAATTGCATTTGGTTGGTAGACGATCAATTTGTGCATCAATGTGTATCAATCACGTAAAAATTGACAATCACAATAAAATTGATCTTCTTCTTCCCAGCGAAAGGCACTAGGAAGTGGTGAAGGGTGGGCGTTTTTGGGGGACTGTCTTATGTAATTTTGACGTTCGAAAAGTGCTGATTCTCAGCCTAATTTGAATAAATGACTTTTGAATTTTGAATTTTGATCGTTTCGGAGACCCTTAACAACGTGAATATGACTCCTTGTCATTGGTCTGCACTGTAATTTTCCCAGTTATGTAGGTATACCCACGTGGAGACGGTTTCCTTGCAGTCTTCCTACGGCAGAATTTTGATCTGTTTAGATAACGTTGATATCATTACAAGACTTATTTGAATAAATTATTTAAATAAGTATTCCTAGGTAAATAAATTTATAATCCCTAACATGATGGCAAGCAATTTTCAAAAAAATTGTACAAAATAATCAAAATATTTACTTTTTAATCACGTGTTGGAAACTGCAAATATTTATCAACACAATTTCAGTTGAAAAATATTTATTAGGAAATCTTGTAAGTTAAGTAGGTAAGTATGTCCTATGTATGCAAACCTCGCAGGACAGTGGCAAATAGTGGCGATGACCGTCATAATTATCTTATTCATTGTTTTGTGTTGCTAATTTATTTGTGACGTTAGTACTTAGTTAAGCGAATACTAAGTGTGTGGATTATGGATAGATTTATTGTTAGTTTTAAGGCTCCGCAGACAGACGTGACGCGAAGACGGTGTGACGCGATTCTGGTAAGTAGATTCTCAATTTCCATGAAGTTTTCATAGACTTTTTCTACTAGAGTCGCGTCGCGTCTCGTCTGCGGGAGCTTGTACAGACGCCAGCACATCAAGCTACCCGAAACTGCAAATTTTCCCAATCAACTTTGAACCTTATGCTTCAGTGATAAAGTTGAAAATCTGTTAAATATATTTGACAGATTGTAGTAGCCTGATGTGCTGGCGTCTGTACGCTATTCTCTAAAACTAAAGGGTCCCCGAAACGATCAATTGCAATTGTCAATGTTTTGTGTGTTTATTGTCAATCACTTCATTTGCATTTTGTAGACGATAATTTTGCGCATCAATGTGTACCAATCACGTAAAAATGTAGGTACAATTGCAATTGATCGTTTCGGGGACCCTTATGAGCGGTGTCTGAGCGGTGGTAAGTTGTTAACACATACATAATCGATCCGGACAGTTTGCATGTTTGTAAATACAAATTAACATTGTATCATTATCATTACATTACATCATTATAATCATTGATCGCAACTATATGGAAAATCCTAACTTATCATCACGATTTTCATTGTAATTTCCTTGAATCTTGTTTGAAGTTTTATTGCAAGTAGGTATAGTTACAGCTGTAGTGATATTGGTTAAACTAATATTTATACAGTGGATAATCTATGAGATACGAAAAAGCAAGGTCTATAGGTATAGCTTCAGGACAGATGTCCAATGAGAAATACTCATTTCATAATTTACGGATTATGGGACATCCTCGGCCATTTTGTTTTACCACGATATTCTATTTTACCGACTGGACTTTTTGTTTTGTGCAAAAATTTTTTCGTCGCGCCCGCTGATGCCCGTGACTTAGCCCTGGTTCGCTAGGGGGATTTTTTTCGCACACTGGATTTTCAACGCTCTGCTTAGCGCCGAGGGTTGAAAATCCAACAGTATGTCTTTTCGACGCGCTAGGATGCTCTCTGTGGAATTCTCAACGCTAGGCCTAACACCGAGTTGAAAATCCAGTGCGCGATAAAATACCGCCGCGATATTTTTACGTCCGTGCGAACGTGGGTTTACTGTGCGTTTGCACTGGCGAAACATTAAAAACATGTTGAAATCTCTATTTTCTATCAATGTTTGATACAATGTTTGACAGAAAATAGAGATTTCTACATGTTTTTATGCGAATGTTTGGCCAGAGCAAGCGCACAGTTAGGCCACGCGTTAGCAGAATTGACGGGGTCCGCTAGGGCCAATGCCTGCCGGGGCTGCGAATAAGGGCCGAAAGGGACATCGTGGCCCCCGGCAACAGGGCAACTGAAGGAACACGGGTGGGTTTTAGTCAGTAAGAGTCTGACACGCGCTCCCGCTCCACCCAGAGCGGGAGAAGTTATTTGATAATTTCCCACCCAAAAAAAAAAAGTCCACAACAATCATCAGAATTTGTTAAGTTTACCCAGTAAATAATCATTGTGTAGATTATTTGTAGTTTTTCATGTGATTGCAACCTATTTAGATAGCATAAAATGTAGGTGAGCAAGTATTTATCTTGCTTTATTTATGTTTTAAGTTTAATGAACCATAACAGTGCTAGGAAGCGGACTATGCTCTGAGTTTCTTTGAAAGGCAAAATCAAAAATAGTATCCTTCGTCATCTTTTTTTCCGGATAATTCCCTTCCTATCTCTTTTTTTATACAGGGTTATTGGTTATGTGTCGGCAATCCATTAAGGGTATGTAGAAGAAGGCATTTACAACCAAATTACTCCTTTTGACTCCTATTTAAATGTCAAAATTTTTCGAGTCATTTGACAGTTTATATATTTATTTCATAAGTTTTAAAATTGTAAATATCAAATTACTCGAAACTGGTTGACATTGGCTTAGGGGTCATGAGGGGTCATTTGGTTGCAAATGACCTCTCCGACATATAATCAATAATCCTGTTTTTATGTAGGTATGTATATATTTTTATTCATTTAATTAGCTATGTCAGAGTTACCGACATAGCTTGCAGAGTAAGCAAGTTGAAGTTTGACGAATGACCATAATGGACGATGACGCCGGAGGAGACGAGTCCTGAAGTACGATAGGTCGAGTTGACTAAGGCGTTCCTCAACGTAAAAAGTAACACAAAAAGTTCTCGCACAATTATTTTTGTAAAGGCTTGTGCAGACCAGCGCGACACGCGACGCGACACAAAGGCACCGCTCGTCGCGCGACGGGCGGTGCCTTTGTGTCGCGTCGCGTGTCGTGCTGGTCTGCACAAGCCTTAATTCGTAGGTAACGTGTTATCCTCGCCCTGGATAAAGAAAGGTCTAAATGTCACTTGACATTATCAATCCATATTTAATTTAGCGGTCATAAAGATCGGTGAATAAAAAGGGTATAAGTCAGGTTCAACATTGACCCTGCATCGGAATTAAGTAGATAATAATTATGTGACTGTCTCGTTGCTATAGTGGACGCAAGCGTTACTAATTAGGCTTAGCGTTAAAATGACTAAACTTAGGACCCCATGCTGGGATCCTAAGTTCGGTACCTAAATCTGCCCAAGTTTTTATGGAAATTTCTCAGTAGCTGTCCGAATTTGTGCCCGGTAAGCAACAGGTTCAAATTGAAGATAGGTGTAGTTTGATCTCATTGCTTCATGTACGCAACATTTGTCAAATTATTGGCGCAAAGACAATGAATGAACAACATAACATAACTTAAGTAGGTACTTGTCCCTTGCCGTAATGTTGACACAATTGCTTCTCAAGCTTAGTTTCAATGTTTAGAGTTCAAAATGGCTTGACATGAAATGGTGCCAACATGATGGCAAGGGACAAGATAACATCACGCCTATATTCCCCGAAGGGTTAGGCAGAGGTGTACCTACCTTAGTACACCCACATTTCGCCAGTTATGTTTAAGTCCCATGTAATATGGGGCGAGCCTATTGCCATTAACCGGGCACAAATCTAGACTGCTGCTACTAAGAAGTGTCTCGGCTGCTACTGAGAAATTCCTTATGGAAAAACCCAATAACACTTTGCCCAGGGAGTAGAATCCATGGACCTACCGCTCAGCAGTAGCGCTAGCGACCACTAAAATAACGAGGCACTGAAGGAACAAAAGATTAGCATTCACAAATTTTGGCAAACAATTTCTATTCTTTTCTATCAAGGCACAGATGAATACAGAAGGTTCACTTTGCATTTTAAGTATGAAGCCACAAGTAGGTACGCGGCAGGCTCGAAGTCAGAAGATATAAGGCTCAGGCTGGTTTCACCGCTGTCCGGGAGACACGTGCGGGCTGTCCGTACAGGTACCCGGAATGGAGACACACTTGAAGCCAGTTGAATATTGTTTCACAGTGACGCGGATTGGTCCGTACGCGACTTGCGCCGGGTAGAGCCCGTACAACGCTAGAAACCGTATCGTACTAACTCCCTCGTTTCAGAGCACCGCGGGCGCTACCCGTACGGGTCTCCCGTGTGAGGGCGGGCCCGTGTGGGTCTCCCGGACAGCTATGAAACAAGCCTAAGAGTTACGCGATAGAAAGAGAGGTAACTTCTAGGTGAAGAGTTGACCAATCAAAACACACGAAGTCCGCCCACTACAAAGTTGACTCATAATATACCTAGGGTTATTATAAAATCACTACAGGTTTCCCGTGAAATTACAATAACACAAAAAAAAGTCCGTTATATTGTGAGAAATGGAGGCGGTTGACAAAGTTTCGTGCAATTATAATTTCACTAGTGAAATTATAAAAATAATATCACTGGTTTGTCAATATACCTGCGACAAATTTAATATAACTGGAGGTAATTAGCGCTGTGCGACCTGAATTGTACTTTATTGTATCGCAGCAACAGTCGCTTTTTATTTAAATGATTTTTCGGAGTGAACCATTTGTACTAATCTGTGATCAAGGTAACATTCTCAGTCGTACACAATACGCCTTAGCTCGGGTTTCACGACACGTGAAATGTGAACGATAAAATGTACACGTGATTAGCAAAGTTTATAAAACCGAAGCAATTCTCACAAATATTTTCATTGCTTTCGGCAATCGTTTTTAAGGGTTTATCCCTTAATACATATTTCGTTTCGGAATTACATGACCTAAACTCTACATACATAGTACTTATCTTGTTACTACAGTCAGCAAAGCTGCAAGTCGATTAACACTTTAGTTTTTTTAACTTAATTATTGAGCAAAATATAATACCTACAGGGTTATTGGTTATAGGTAGGTATGTCGGCAATCCGTTAAGGGGATGTAGGAGAGGTCATTTACAACCAATTTAAATGACCCCTTTTGACTCCTACGCAAATGTCAAATTACTCGAAAATGGTTGACACTGGCATAGGGGTCATCAGAGGTCATTGTATATATAGTTAATGTCGGAACAAAAGTAAAATTGAGTATTACAATAAATATTGAATTTTAATACAGTACCCTAATTGCGTAATACAGTACCGTAATTGCGTAATACAACACAATCACGAATCTGTTTCGATTTGAAACAGATTACTAATCCAAAAGTTGGAAAAAAAAAATCTGCTCAACAACGTAAATAACGCAATGAATGCTGTTGAACTGTCAAAATGAAACAAATTAGGCAAAATTGTTTACGAAAATAAGTTACACAATTAGGGTACTGATTTAAAAGCAGTTTATCAAATCAGTGGCTGTGCCCCGCGGTTTCACCCGCATAAGTATCGATCCCGTGGGGGTAATATCGGGATAAAAAGTATCCTATATCCTAATCCAGGTCATGGTCTACCCGAGGACACAGTGGAGCATACGGTGGAGGTCTGCCCGGCTTGGGCAGAGCATCGCCGTGTCCTCGTGGAGGCGATCAGCGGCGGTGATCTCTCGCGTCCGGTTCTGGTTCAGGCTATGGTATGGAGCGAGAGGAAATGGCAGGCCGTCACGTGTGAGGGAGAGGCAAATTTCGCGCCCTCACGCCCCTAACCGCCGCAGGAGGAGACGCCCGGGGCGGGAATAGCGAGCCGATTTCCGGCCACCGTAGGCGCGGGCTTGCGGACGGTGAGCAATGGGTAGCTCGCCGTCCGATAAGGACCAAGCCCGGGTCGACGGCGCGTTGTGTTCCACGCGCGCCTCAAAGAGATGTCAGCAGAATTGACGGGGTCCGCTAGGGCCAATGCCTGCCGGAGCTGCTAATATGGGCCGAAAGGGACATCGTGGCCCTTCGGCAACAGGGCAACCGAAGGAACACGGGTGGGTTTTAGTCAGTAAGAGTCTGACACGCCCTCCCGCTCCACCCAAAGCGGGAGAAGTTATTTGATAATTTCCCACCCAAAAAAAAAAGGTCATGGTCTACCCGTGTGCCAAATTTCACCCAAATCCGTTCAGCCGTTTTAGCGTGAAAGCCTAACAAACAAACAAACTCACTATCTCATTTCTAATATTAGTTAGGATAGTTAGGATTTATGTGTAAAAGAACCAGTGTTAATGTACCTACCTACTTATAATACTTTTGTTGCTGACCTACCTTCACATGTTCTGGTTCAAAACTATTCGCGTAAAGGTTCTTTCAGACAGGCGCGACGCGACTCTAGTAGAACAATTTCTATGAAAACTTCATGGAAATGGTTCTACCAAAATCGCGTCCAACCGTCGCGTCGCGCCTGTCTGCGGAAGCCTTAATTCTTGTGTTGAGTTTGGTAAAATCCTTCAACACGTACTTAATCTGTAGTAGGTTTTCTTCTTCTTCGTGTGGTTAGTGACTAACCTCACCAGTTACTGGTGAGGTAAAGTGAGGTGAGGTTAGTCAGTTCACCTCTGTCTATCTACTTATTCCGTAAAAATCTCACCGTGAAAACTTAGGTGAAGTGAGCTGTCATTCCATGGCGGATTGACACTATATGTACACACAGCTTACTTCAAGTTCACTTCACCTAAGTTTCCACGGTGAGATTTGTACAGAATAGATCGGCTGTTGTAGGCACGATTAGGTGATTGGACAGTGAAAGCCCAATAAATAGGTCTTGTTTCACGAAGGACCTTTATTTTTGTAAGATGCAACATAAAACTAAAAAACCCCTTTGGTTTTCCTCAATTGTTACAAGTAAGTAGAGATTGTTAGTGCGCGTCTTTAAAATTTCGTATTCCAAATGGGCATACTCACGGGAATCCCAATTACAATGGAAAACGGTATTTTCTGCGAACACGAGCTTTTTCCTCTTGTCTAATAATTGCAATCCGAGATTATAACATGGAACAAGGTCATTTTTGTGTATTAATTATATACATACATAAATTATTTAATGATAGATAGATAGATAAAACATTTATTTAGTGCACACAAAAGACACACATAAACACAATTAAATTATAACAAATTAATATAATAAATTATATAATTATATTATATTTATATTTTATATATATATATTATTAATGTGTCATCAATCACATTTTTTAATAAAGTATCTGATCGACCGAGCTCTGCTCGGGTAAAAATTGATAAACATATCGTCCAGGTATACCAAAGTTCACGTTGTATCACATTCCCGAGGCTGTAAAAATAGAGAAAACGAATTTTCCCAGTTAAGAGATCTAGCTAGATCGATCTTTCACCCCCGTAAACCCCGATATTGCAACTTTCATCGAAATCGTTACAGCTGTTTCCGAGGACGTGATTACAAATATGTATAAATATAAAAATATTGCTTATTTAATAATATATATAGATAGATAGGATATGACGCAGTAAGATGATTATAGCCGTGATATAGTTATATCCCTAGGCATATAGCTATATATCGTAATATAGATATATGAAAGCGGTTCATAACTGTCTTACTAGGAATATAACTATGATACGAACACGATCTAGTAATATAACTATTAGGGCACTCCGACCAAATAGGTAAGATTAGGTAAGAACTGTGACCAACTACGTTGAAATTGGTCGCAGTAACAAAATTAGGGCACTCCGACAAATATTAACCGTTTTCATATAACTATATTACGGTACATATACTAAGTATATAACTATATCCCTAGGAATATAACTATATCACGGCTATAATAATCTTACTGTGGCATAAGATAAGATAAGATAAGATGTAATTTATTTCCAAGTAGGTACATGGTACATTAAGATCTTAAATTAAAAGTTAAAAACAAACAAACATTGCTCATTTAATATTATAGGATTAGTTCATGTAGTAATCTGTGGTTCATGGTAAGTACCTACATTTGATTTTCATTTCCGCGCCACTTTCCATTAACGGCCGACAGAATTACAGTGTGCAAAGTGCTACAATATTTACATAGAAACTCCCTTCTATCCTATTTTGGTAGATAATAATTATTGAAAAGATGTTAACTTATGACGAGTCAGTTAAAAAACCATAAGATATTTTTTATAAGTTTCTAAGTCCAAGTTTGTATCTACCAAAAGTCCATGTTTAATTTCGGGTTTTCCTAAAATCGTCACCAACGGACTGGCCAGTGGCCTTCGATAATTTTTGTGGTCATAAATGACTAAGTTATAAAAAGATAAGTCTATTAGAGCAACATAGTGGTAGATTGTGTTAATTAACTGTGAATGTACACTTGATTCGTTGTGACGTTTTTTATACCTACCTATACCTACTTCGAACCATATATGTTTTGGTGCGAAAATGTATTTTTATGAGGTTATTATCTATACTCCATAGGTTTAGGTAGTTAAATAAACGTAAACAAAAAAACCACATGACGGGACAGCTGTAAAATAACCGACTAAACGTAATACCAGTCACTTCAGTTGTCATCCTACGTCACAGTTTTACTCTTCAATTTAGTAACGTTATAATTCGTTGAAGTTTAGAATTTGAGCTCTTTACAATAGACAAATTACAAAATATTATATTATTATTATATATAAATGTAACTAAAAAATTGTGTAATGTTACATCTACGAAGAATAAATTAATGATAGTTTAATATACATTAATAAAAGAGGAAACTAGGTATAGTAAAAATCTAATTTGGTTTTTCGTATTTTGAAACCAGAAAGTGTCATCTATAAAAACCCTTTTTACGATTTGTTTACCTTTATTAAACTACCTAAACCTATGGAGTATAGTTAATCCTTATTATAAAACAAAGTCCCCGGCCGTGTCTATCTGTCTGTCTGAACGCGATAAACTCAAAAACCGTCGAACGGATTTTCAAACGGTTTTCACCCATAGACGGAGTGATTCATGAGGAAGGTTTTGGTCTATAATTCATTAAGGTTTTGTGTAAATTAGCTTAAATATGACGATTATTGTTGAAGAAGTCGGAAAAAATCACGCCGATAAAGAGCTTTACTGGCGTGCGCCGCGTAAACCTCAAAAGATACATAAAATTTATGTTTTACAGTATTGTTCATCTTAAAAAGTTCAACAAAAAAGTCCGCGATGACATGTCTATCTTCTAAGAATGACCCACAGTTACCATTATTATCTTTCAGAATTTGATAAAAATTTCATTATTATTTCCGAAGCTATTTTGACCGGTATTATATTAACCTTATCCAATAAAATATGATATTTAAATTGGGCATTTAATTTAGATTAAAACATGCCTTGACTGCTTGACATCATATCATTTCAATGAACAGTTTAAAAGATATCACAGATTCAAAATTACGCGTAACCACATAATTATGGTTGACGGTAACGCGGCGCGCGGGTGCAGCGATATTAGTGAATGACCTTTCCTTGGCTATTAGGTATGTAATCCCGGTAGTACGTTCCCGTGGGATATTTTTCGACATCAACGCGGGCGAAGCCGCAGGCAAAAACTAGTTTATTATAAAATCGAAAAATTCGTACCTACACTAGACTAGTAAGCACCTTTATTAGTGTTAGATTTTCGTTTCTTTCAAGCTCATCTGCACGCGTAGCATGACTACAATAGAAACGGGTTTTGTCGACGGAAGAATAGACAAAATGACAGATTGTGATTGTGAATCTGTCATTTTGTCTAATCTTCCGTTCTACGCGTGCTGCTTAGTTTTAGCGGTTTAGGTAGGTACCTAACTAAGCAATTTTAAAGGTTTAATGATTAAAAAGTTGGGTGAACTTAAACTAATAAGGTGCTGGCACGATCAAAAAGTGTGTAAGGCTCATAGCAGGTGGCGGTCTGTAGTTTCTGCCTGCCCCTCATGGAGAGAACGCGTGAGTTTATGTATGTTTGCATAAAATACTTTTGCATCGAAGCACTGGAACTTGGACCGGTTCGACTTTCCAAGCCATAAGTTGTCATTTCCGTTCTCGATCGAGTCTTCCGGCATGAATACAGGCTTGAACGACTCGTGAAGTTCAGAACGAGTAGCCTATATATATGTTTTATTTGAACTTCGAATACATAATTATATCCGATTTCTTTTACTCTGTTTGACTTTGACTTTGATTCAACTGATTCGGTAATTTATGATGAACTTTTTTAAACGTATGAACGTCGAATACTTTTTGGGTTATAATTATAATAGTGTACACTCTCCTCTCTTATTTCTCCGGCCTTATTTCGGCCAGAATACCTAGGATGCCACGACCAAACGGGTATGGTTAGATTAGAACTGTGACTAACCACGCGCGAGCTGAAATGATCGCAGTAGCTTATAAAGTTATAAGTTAGGACACCCCGACCAAATGGGTAGTGGTCATAGAAATGTAAAAATATATCTATGGTAGTGGTAGTAGCCTAGGTTAGAAGTATGACCAACTATGTACGTCCATCTTGGTCACAATTATTTGAGGTTCAAAAAAGAGGTACTTTCATTATATTAGTGTTCAATATTTGTTTAGGGACGCAAAATGGGAATTATATGAGGTTCGATTAAATACATGCCTTTTATTGACTGTGCAATTAATTGTGTTTTATGTATGAATTAAGAGAATGTCCAATGACTTCCTTAGGCAGACCTCTGACCGACTAGCGACAGAGTCGGCTTTCCGCTACGCATTGTGTATTCAGTGTATGCCGCCAGCCTCGGCAGTGATGCGTCCGACCATTCACGCGGGAACATCCCAGTAGCCAAGAAACCCGGTTACTTGTAGATTCCATCAAACAGGTTCCGTCACTGCCATCAACTTAACTTTCTTAGGTCTTCCTCTTAACACTGAATGGAACAAGGGTTTTGGATATCGCTGCAATGACTGCTGTTCATAAAATAATTAGGTATATAAATATTTTTGAAACATCACACAAAACATAACATTACACCTGTTTTCCTCTAAGGATTAGGCAGAGGTGTACCATAGTACACCCATATTTCTCCAGTTATGTTTAAGTGGCATATAATGGGAAGAGAGCCTAATGGCATCAATCGGGCACAAATCCTAACTCCGTGCTATACTACTGAGAACATTTTATAACCCATGCTCATGATCAGCAATAGCGCTTGCGAAGTTGCGACCACTAGTCCACAACATTACAGTAATAATATCTGTGACATTACTTAAGTTTCTTGCGAATTTCGGTCAGGGGTCGTCTAAGGCTGGTTTCACAGCTGTCCGGGAGACTCGTACGGGCTCCCGGAACGGAGACACATGTGAAGCGCTAGAACATTGTTTCACAGCGACGCGGATTGGTCCACACGCGACCCGCTCCGGGTAGAACCCGTACAACGCTAGCAACCGTATCGTACTAACTCCCTCTTTTCAGAGTACTGCGGGCGCTACCCGTACGGGTCTCTCGTGTACGGGCCGTCCGCAAAATCGAAATTAATAAAAAATGCAAAACATATTATGGTATGTCCATCAAAAGTTCATTGTATTCTACTTTAAGATTAAGCTTCGTGCCTAATCTAATCTTTAACAAAAAAATATTGAGTATTACAAGAATAACATAATAGATAATGATCAGATCACACTATAATAACAATAGTAATGACCATTACATATATAATTGTATTATATGGTTTGAACATATCCGTACAGGTTCACCCACAGAACATTTAAATGTTATGTTCTGTCTGAGGGTACGCCCTACTACTACTCTAGAGTTCTATGTAGGTTACGACCTACATAGAACTCTAGAGTAGTAGTAGGCCGTACCTACCTACGGGTAGGTACATCATCTCAACCTATAACGTTCCTACTGCAGCACGCATAGCATGACCACCGTAGGAACGGGTTTTGTCGACGGAAGAATAGACAAAATGACAGATTGTTTTATTTTATCTGTCATTTTGTCTATTCTTCCGTCGACAAAACCCGTTTCTACGGTGGTCATGCTATGTGAGCTGGGGAACACTGACAGGCCTCCTCTCGGCCTGTGAGAGGGAACGGGCCGTAATTCTCCACGCGGGCCCAGTGCGGATTGGTGGATATCACATGTAATTTTTGGTTCTAGTCTAGGACATAGTGCTAGTAGAGACATGTGATGATGAAAATGTTGTGGGTAATGAGATGACGATCACAAAATACTTCCATTACCTATCTAACGAAAAATTAGGTAAGTTTTCATAGAACCTGAAATTTATTTGATGAAGTTAGTGGTTTTCCGCAAAGAAAAGACTAATTTGGTACTTCTCCACTACTCTGGAATCTGGGAGTAAAGAATGAGCAGTTACAGTCTCGAAATTCTATTATTGCGATCATCAGATCGTCCATTATAATTGCGGTGCTCAGCGAACAACATGAGCAATTAAACACTAACACTAGTACATGTTATTAATTCCAGGTTTAAAACCGCCAATTACAAATCCTTGAGGACCAAAACTATAATTTGGTCATGTAGATCGCATCTCTGCTTACGCCTCTCGGGGATTTCAGGTGTGACGATATGCTAACAAAACTTACATACCTATCTGTGGTTCAAATTACAATGCTAACGACCACACACAAGTAATCATTTCGAAGCGTGATTATTTAAAACGTCGATCTTCTACTAACGCGGAGTCAGTCAGCATTTCCCTGTTGGTGCGCATGCTCGTCACATCGAAATGTCAATTTTTCCCGCCCTTTGGATCGCGGCAAAGTTCTATTGTCTATGTGCATTTCAAAATTATAAACGAACTCTTTAGTAACTTTAAACAAAATCGACTAACATTATTAAAATTAATTAAGTGAAAGTGATTTATTGTGTTCTGTGATTTTAGTGAATTAAGCAAATTATAGTGAGATTCTAGTGCATTTATTTTTTAGCATTTTTCTCACCGGTACGAAATGAAAGAAAAGGTGATTGTACTTTTTTAAATTTCTTTGTTCAATATAATGTTACCGTCATCTTAATTTTAATTATTTTACGCCTTAACACACTTTTATTTGGCTGCTAGACAACATAAGTGTGACCGTCACCTAGAACGGTAATTTATTATTAATGACCCAACAGATTAAAAGGAGAAAAACCCTAAAATACTTAGAACAAACATTAATAAAAAGGAAATTAGTTCGATTTTAAACTTCAACTTTTTTCTAAATAATAACAATGTTTAACTGACCTGTTTGCAAAGTTCAGGATAACCCCTTCTTCACCTTTCCCTACCTGTTTTTTGAAATCTGTTGGGTAGTTGAGTAGACAAAGGAATGAGAAGGTGCTTATTTAGGTACATAAACTTTCTTCTTCATTTCTTTTATAATTATAATATGTTTAAAATTAAGTTCATATAGCTTTTATGTTAATTTGATTGACCATGACAAGTTACTACACATGAATACAATATTACATAACCTATCCTATTATTAATGGCTGTGTCGTAGGCACCCCAACAAAACGTCTTGTATTTTACGATAACTTTCCGAAAATTTGTTGGAGAGCTCGTGGCTAAGTAAGTTATAACAGCCGCACGAGTGGATTCATCACGTTTAGCTACGCTTACCGGGGTTGGTCCATGGATGGGTGATCATCTTACCGAGACTCCTCCGTGCCTCGGAAAACACGTTAAACCTTTGGTCCCGGCTGTCATTCGTGGATCTTTTCGGGTCGTCAGAAGTCCGAAAAACTGACAACCAACCACTCTTATCAAGGGGTATCGTATTACCCAGTTACTGGGTTGTGGAGGTCTGAAAGGCAATCGCTCCATGTAAAATACTGACTGAAACCCGACCCCAACATAGTTAGTAAAAGGCTAGGCAGATTGTTTCCGGAAATTGACTAAAAACGCAATTTAGTCTTGAAATAAGTACCTAAAAGTCAAAAATTACTAAATAATATTAGTTAATTAATGCAAATTTTCAATATTTATATATATATTTTTTTTATTATTATTTTTATTTTATTTCTTTTTATATTTTTTTTTTATGCTAAAGATAAAATGGGGGTATTTTATTAGGTACCCCAGGCGTGATGATCATGAAAGCAAAATATTGTAAAACCACTTTTTTTCAATAGTAACTTTGGATTTCCTTGCCCATTCTTCTCCATAAAACTATAGTTCGTTTTTTAATCCCAGATACCAATTTGACATTTCAAGTGATTTTTGTTTGTTTTCAATTTGTAGTTTGACAATTGCACCTGTCAAATTAGTATCTGTGATTAAAAAACGAACTGTACCTTTTGGAAGGGGCAACTAGATTCGATTCTTCTTTTTCTTGTAAATTTTGACCTTGCAAAGCGCCTTTTAATAGTCGTAAGTAATTGAAATAAACGATTTGACTTTGACTTTGGCTTAACACTATATGGCCACAGCTAAAATATTGAACTTTCGACCGTTGCCGAACGTGGAGGTTCTGAGTTGCATTCCTGTATTTTCTAAACAACAACGTCGTGAAATGGGTTTAAATAAAAGACATTGAACCGGAGTGGGTTTAATGGCCTTTTTGAGCTGGTGCATTGAAATGAAATGATTTGATTTTTAGTCTCTAAGTTCTATTGGGTGGGGTTTTTAGTTCGATAAAACCCTACATTTTTTAGGGTAGTCATTTGCTAGTACAAAATTGTTTTATTTTTCATTATTGAAAATGTTTTTTTTTATGAATTTTTAAATTAATAAACATTTCACTCAATGACGAAATTTTAAGACTACAAGCGTAATTTAAAGACTCCCACAGACAGGCGCGACGCGACACTGGTGGAACAAACTATGAAAACATCACGGAAATTGTGGTACTGGTGTCGCGTCGCATCGCGCTTGTCTGCGGGAGCCTTTAATCCCTTCTCAATCTATACTAAACTTGATACACAGACCTCCAGATGTTAACGTAGATACCTAAATACGTAGGTATTTGGGTATCTACGTTTTCCCATGGGTGTAGGCAGAAACAACTTATAGGTACTTACTATATGCTAAAGTAAACTTCAAAACGTTAAAATCCATGAATCAAACAATTTTAGTAAAGTTTGCCATGTGCCATTGCCACATTACGTGTTCCTCACCGAGTGATTACTGTTTGTACAATGAATAACTAATATTTGTTCATCTCAGAGACTTCACAACTACCAGACAGATTCTAAGATTGAGATAAAGAGGTAAAAACATGTATTTGACAAACAACATTGTTATAATTTACACAAACGAATGAAGCACTGTGTTATTATGGATGTTTGCTTGAAGATTTAGTTAATTGTTACGACTGCGACTATCAACTTAGGAATGTTTCTTACTAGGGTAATATATTAGTTATTATGTTAAGCCTGGAATACACATGCTATGTAGTATAGTTTGACCAATGCCGCTGTACCGCGCCTTAGGATTGCGCGCGGCGAGACGGGGAGCAGTGCTGGCCGCTAATTCGTCAAAGCTCTCGGCGCATGGCGTCCCGCCCGCCGCTCATTGGTCAACACTGCCCCCCGCCTCGCCGCGTATTCCTAAGGCGCGGTACAGCGGTATTGGTCAAACTATAGCATAAAAGCATACGAATTTCAAGCAGATGCACATAACAAGCATGGGTAGTCTACGAAAAAAAAACGACGATTTTTTTATTACAAGGTTTTATGTCACTTATCGAATTAGATCATGAAACTTTGCATAATAACTGAACTAAGTAAAATAAAGTAGCTGATATGTTTATTTTTATTTTTTATCTTACCATTGTAGCGGTTACACCGCCACATACGAACTACGCATCGTAGACATGACGTCACACAAATCCTGCATCGCGCAGTTAGAGTTTACCGAGCGATCGACATACATACAAGATTTCAACTTCAAACCGATGGGCAGTTGCCCGCTAGACACAACACCCGTCTGGTCGGAGGATCCTCCCTTTTCTATGGTGGATGAGTGAACTTTACACCCTGTTCCTCGTACCACTAAACCATTAATTTCACCATAAAAAGAAATAACCTAAACTATCGGCGCCTTGGAGCGTTTTCCCTACCGCTCAGTCTCGCTCTCACTCATCTCGTTCGCACAAGAGTGAATGTGAGCTGAGGTATTAAGTATGGACTTTAAGTTAGGCAATTATTCTGGCTATATCTCTATGCTATGTTGCTATTAACTCAAGGATCAACATTAGATACATACTTAGCCAACGTTCGCACGGACGTAATAAAATCGCGGCGGGATTATATCGCGCACTAGATTTTCAACCCGAGCGTTGAGAATTCGACAGAGTGCATCCCAGCGCGTCGAAAAACACACAGATTTTCAACTCTCGGTGCTAAGCAGAGCGTTGAAAATCCAATGTACGAAAAAATCCCGTGCATACGTCGGCTTACACAATCAGGAAAAGCCTACACCAAAGAAAAACGTTAGGCATTGGCAACAATAATGTGCTGGTTTTCCTTTCCCTTATAAATAAATAATAGAGGCCTGAGGAAAATGTATGTAATTATACTTGTGAGCAATAATAATACGCGTTAGGCTATACATGTCTAATTAAATTAATTAAACCTTCGAAACAACAATTTCCGCAGGGCTACATTACTAGGCGAATAATTATTATATTTAACTTATCCCATGGAAACGCACTACCTATTATAAACTATATTTCTGCCTCATCCAAATCAAATTAAGTACCTTATCATAATTATTGAATACTATCGTGAATTCATGCAAGCCTAGTAATTTTTGTTACGTTACTGCTCAGAAATTGTGCACAACGTCTCATGATTGAAATACTATATTGAATTCATGCAAGCCTAGTACTTTTTTATTTATTTATTTATTTATATATACTTTATTGTACACCACAAAAATAGACAACAAAAACAAATCAAACACTACAAAATATACAATGGGCGGCCTTATCGCTTTCCGCGATCTCTTCCAGGCAACCTTGGAATGGACAGTGATTTGCCTGGACATAAAATGGGGCTGTCGTTGGTGCAAATAATAAATATACAATATACAAGAATAGATACACAGATATATACATATCCTAAATAATAGATACATAAATATATACATACTTACTAAATATATAAGCAACAAAAATAAATGAAGACTATGGATAATTACAGTACAGTACTTTTTGTGCCAAGTTTCAAATTTATTAACTCAAGGAATAAGATTTTTCATACAAACTTTGCCCCCCTTTTTCACCCCCTTAGGGGTAGAATTTCGGAAAATCCTTTCTTATTGGATGCCTACGTCATACAAAGAACACACCCTCCAAGTTTGAGGTCTCTACGATCAGCGGTTTAGGCTGTGCGTTGATCCGGCAGTCAGTCATTCAGGACAAAGCATTTTATATGTATAGATAGATAGATTTATTTCCTTCCTAATTAATTTCCTGTTTATTATGGTGGCTTTATCTGCTCTCATGAAAATATTGTCCTGGAATACATTATCATAACCGAAAACTGTTTGTTTTGGCAGTTCGCATGGGTATTTATGTATTAGGTAGGGATGTGCCTCTGTCACTTACATTGGTTTCAGTAAGTATTATTTGACACTATGAAATCGCCGAATGCCAACCCTATTAAACATTTTTGAAGTGAAAACTTCTTTAGGCGCGTTGGACATTTTTGAGATGGGACTAAACCATTGATTTCGCGACACTGTAACGACACCAGCTTTTGACCATTAAAAAGACATCAACGCGTTGATTACCGCGGCGCCGATTTTTTTCAAGTTTTCACTTCTGTAGGCACTCCCGGAGTGCCACTGTTTTTTTTTTGTTAATTATTTATGATCTCATTTTTAAGTCGGAAAATTCGCGGATAAAAAATTGAGATCGGCACCTAAATTGCATAACACACTTTCAATCACAATCTGAATGATTTTGAAGGATCACTGCTTCATATGTTCGAAAAATTCGTCTGCTCAACAACGTAAATAATGCAATTAATACTGTCGTCTTTAAATATTTTCAACAGCGCACCGCAACTCTCGCGTCCCATCGACGTCGCAATTGCGTAATTGCGTGCGCTTGGGTAAATTACCCAGCAGATTAGATGGTAGTTTTCAGACAACATCAACAAATTTTTACACGAATGAACTAAAGCCAATTACGAAAGGTCCTGTAGATCTCAAGATATAGCGTGTCCTCCTTTGTTATTAAAAAAACTGGACACGTGCAAGTCGGACTCGCGCACAAAGAGTTTCGGTACCGAATTGACATCGAGCAAAAGGCGTCGAAAAAATAGTAAAATAAATTTATTTTATTTTATTATAGCGATAGCGGCAAAATAGAAATACACAATCTGTAAAAATTTCAACTCTCTACCTATTACGGTTCATGAGATACAGCCCTCTGACAGACGGACGGACAGCGGTGGCTTAGTAATAGGGTTCCGTTTAGCACCCTTCGGGAACGGAACCTTAAAAAATACTACGATAGATAGGTACCTACTTAAAAATACTACGACTAATGAGAAAACCCACCGTACAATCTTGCACCGTGTTTAGAGTTACAATAATTACTATTTACTAGATATCGCCGCCATTGTGGGTCGGTGCAGGCGCAACACATGCTAATTGCTAACTTGTGTGACATGACACGATGGATGATACCATGTGGTTGCGATTGTACATCACGAACTTAATGTGGATGACGCAGTATAGTTGGATTAACAGCTATTAGACTTACTGACTGAACCACCTAAGCAAAACAATAAGTGAGTTTAAAATAAATAAATGAAGATTATAAGTATTAATTTAAACATATAACTATATTAAAACTAATAACAATTCAATAATTAAATAATCAATAATAATAGGTATATAATTTATAAATAAATATAATAAGTTAATAACTAATACTTCTGCTGCAAAATAAAAATAATAGACGGATAGGACATAATTTAAATATTTAGTAATAAGCTTCCTCTCTCCTACTTATTTAAAATGTTGCTGTGCCCGACAGGGTCCATAATTGTTTCAATTTATTTTTCCCTACCACCTGTATGTGTACATTTATGGATTGTAATAAAGACAAAGTATAAGTATAAAGACAAATTTATTGATGACTTCAACGCAGCTTCCAAATGTTCGAAAAAACTAAACTCCGCAGCTGTTAGATTCAGTTTCGATCATGTGGCAATAATAAAAATTCTGACTATGTGCGCAATTTTACTTGCTGATCCGGATTTTGTTTTTCCCCCACGTTACTTTATTATTATTTTTGAAATGTCGAGACAGAAGTTTAAAACAATTAACTAAGCAGTATGTAGGTATGTTTACATTTGACGGGGTCCGCTAGGGCCAATGCCTGCCGGGGTTGCGAATAAGGCCGCAAGGGAAATCGTGGCCCCCGGCAACCACGCCCTCCTGCTCCACCTAGAGCGGGAGAAGTTATTTGATAATTTCCCACCCAAAAAAAAAAATGGTATGTTTACATTTTCTGCTGCAATTTTGACTAAAAAAGGCACCATTCCTACCTAATCCCACACGAGCTAATGGTGTACTAGTAAATGACTCGTTTTCTTTACAAAAATATCTACCAGCTTTCCCTGAGAAAATAGCAAAGCTTTTTAGTATTACCGATTACTACTCACTGTTTTTATAGAGTATTGGCATTATCGTTTTGAAGAACTTGGTCGCACGTTGGAACGCTAAGGAATATAGAGCAACCAATGCTTCGTCACCATTGGTTGCTCTAAGTTCCTTCGCGTTCCGAATACATTGCTTGAAATAGGCAGATATAAGTTATCTAGCTAGCTTGAAATATATCTATAACTAGCTGACCCGTTGGCGTTGTTTTGCCATATAAATGTTTGGGGTGGACCATAGATATGAAAAATAGATTACGACCACAGAGTATCTTTCTATACTCCGTGATTACGACCGATTCTCAGACCTACCGAGTTTTTTTTAATATAACCTACGAAAAATTTCAACGCAGGGGGGTTCAAATTGATGTACTGAATTTTATGGTATCAGTTTTCGCGTCGATGTTCCTGCCACCCTATATAGAAGATTTCGATCGACAAATCCTTTTTTTAAATAAAATTCTGTAACTTGGCGATGTGTTTGATACAATAAGCCATTCGGTTGAGGTGTCACGTTCTGTGTTTCATTAGCAGAAGGAATTCTTGGGAGTCCCTTTCATATGGTGTGATCAAATCTCGCGATAAGCGTGGGGACACTATGCCGTTTCAATCGGGAATATGTGACACTTCCTGTGCCTACTAATTTTGATGCCAGTTCATTGATATTCTCGTCTGATAGCTTTCGCTATGTCTAGCAATCTCTTGTCTGACGGTGTTGATCTTTAGATTCTCGTGTATGTATTTGTTGCTCACATAGTAGAGTATATCTAGTATGGCTCTCAATATCTTGCTCTGAATCGAGAATCAGTCCAGATTGGTTTGAGGACGGTCTTGTAAATAGCTATTTTGCTTTCATGTGACAGGCTTGATTTACGTCCTATCAACCAGTACATTGATCTGAATTTCGTATCCAGCTGTTTGCGTTTGGTCCAGATGTGCTTTCTCCAGGTGAATCTTCGATCTAGATGCATGCCCAAATATCTGGCATCATAAGCCTGGAAGATTTCCTCATTATGGAGTTTTATTGAGGGACAGGTCTGCCTTCTCAGGGTGAAGGACACATGCACAAATTTTCAGCCACTTCTCCACTTGATGGACGTGGGTTTCTAGTTTGGCTGATGCTATAGCGGAATCCTCGTATACCGACAGAAGAGCTGTGTCATCCGTATAGGTGGCAGTTACAATATCAGGGTGTGTTGACAGGTCTGCAGTAAATAATAATTATAGTATGGGTCCCAATATACTTCCTTGTGGTACTCCTGAGAGGATTTCTTTAAAGGAGTGATTTCGTTGTTAAATTTCACCTCAAAACTTCTCCTGTGTAGGTATGATCGCAAAATTGGAAAGAATGAGTGGGGAAGCAGCTTTTTAAGATTAAAGAGAATTCCTTCATGCCTCACTCTGTCAAAGGCATAGCTTATATCTAGGAAGACAGCAGAGCAGAACTGTTTGATGTTCTCTTTTATTATGATTGCAGTTCCTCCATATGAGTTACCAGAAGGGTGGTTAGTAGTGTACACCATATAGTTTTTAAAGCGAAAATGAGTAGTTGTGATGTGAACCTTGTTTCTGAGATTAAAGCCACGTCAACTCTTTAAATTTTCAAGAAGAGGTCAAGTTCCTGTCGACGTTCTGTCAGCCCATTGGCATTCCAAGTAATTATTCTAAGGTTTAGGTGTTCTTTATAAGGCTTGAGACTAATTGGATCATACGATCCATCATGTTGTCTAACATAGTATTTATTATGTTTTGGAATTTATCGAACATTGCGTCTAGTACTTCCACAAAATCATTTGGGTCCTTGATGTCGGTTTTTAATCCTCTTGTGTTTTTTTGTTTTGTTGCAAATGTGGTATTTGGTTTTGAGTGTTTCTGTAAATTGTGGTTTTTGTTTTGGTTGTTTTCTTTTGAACTTGTTGTTTCTATTGGGTTTTTACGGTATTGGTTTTGTAATGTGTTATTTGTGTTTACATTGGTTTCTTTAGTCACTCTTGTCTTGTTTTTCATAAGTAGTTCTTTGTACTGTTTGTATTTTGTGCAACCTATATATCTAGCTGAATGTGTTTCTTGATAGTTTGCACAAGTTGCCTCGGTGTTGGGTCTTTTTAAACAGCTTGTTGTGGAGTGTTTTTCGCCACATTTCACGCATCTGAATGGCCTATTGCATTGGCTTTTGTTATGTCCGAACCTCTGACATCTTTTACACTGTAAAATGTCTAGCTTTTTGTATGGTGCTTCAAATGAAACTTTTACTTAGTTCACTCGGTTGATTTGAAAGATTTCTTTGTTGTTGTGTTCAGGCTCAAGATCATAGCATACGGGTAGCGGTTGTTTTGTATTTTGTGTTTTACATTTATAATGTGCCTGATTTTATGCCCTAGTTCGAAAAGCTCTTTTTTTACAAGTTCTGTGTCTTCTGATGAGTGTAGACCACGTAAAACGACTCGATAGGCTCTTTCGCTTTTGAGTTTATATGTATAATGGCTAACATCGTTCTCTATAAAGTTAGCTCGTATGATTTTGTATATATCTACATCAGCAGGCATTATTTTAACTATGTGACCTGACCTCAAAGTTGTAATTTTATTATGTCAATGACTCCCGTGACAAATATGGGTTCTGGTTTTGTCGGTTTGGGCTCTTTAAGTTGTTCAGTGGGTCCCTCGTTGCTTGCTGATTCTAAGATTTGAAATCTGTTTTCCGTTGGTACTGCATTTATGTTATCTTAGTTACTTTACTACTTTTGTTTATCGATTCAGGACTGGATTCCGCTTTTCTTTTCATATGTACCTGATCGTTTTTCCAGGGTTGTTTTTTTTTTAGCTTGTTCATCTCTCGTATCAGATGTATTTGATTCTACATAATGCTTATCATTGAAACTTGTTTGTTTTGGTGTTTCTACTAGTAATGTTCTAAGTGAATGACTCTTTGTACATAAAAACATGCTTTTTTGAATTATTCTTTTTTGAAGTATTTGTTGAGTCATCTTAGGGTTTTTTTTGTTTTTCATTGCTCATATTCATTTTGTTCCCACGAGTAGGGCTGATATAAAAAGTCACTTGAGGGGTGATGCCCATTCACCCAAGAAGGCGATCTTCAACGACGTTTGCCAGGACCGCCGAGGTTGGCGCTCGCTACTGATCTCCGGAACCAGTCATGCATTCCATTGCCACGTGACCCAACTCCCACCGTAGAATTGGGATGATTATTTTATAGAGGTTTTCTACCTCTCAGCCCGGAACAATTAAGCCAAGACTTCTGATCGCTAGATTGCGGTTGCGGGTGTGGGTATTCATTTCCTAACACCCAAAGTTGACTGGCTTGTTAGACCAGTCGTGTCGGGTTAGTTGACCGCCGCCCGAGGCTCGGCGTTAGGGTACGTTTGGCACCACCCGGGAGCACTTAAAGGGTTTTACTTAGATATTCTTCCTATGTATTAATATAAATCCTTGACCGTCACGTCGTTGTCACCGCAAATCATCTTAGATCATCATATAACTGACAAATGGGATTATTTGTGAGAAACTAATCTAATCCTTGACCTTACAATATACGATGTAGGTATAAACATGTCTATAATCCAGTTTATTGAGGTAGTTTATGTTGCAGCCGACAAGTAGATGATTCGATGTTTTACTCATTTGTTTCCTCGTTCTGATTCTCAGCCTGCGTTAACATATCTGGATCTTAAATTATTTTGGGTATTTACAGTATTATCTCTACTCTACCAGCCGTAATCTTTGTGTTAATTTCTTTCCTAGTGCCTTTACCTTCAATCCCATTTTATTTGGGGTAAGTATATTCATTCCATCCTACATCTCTAACAACCGTCCTCTCAGTGTTCACTCCCTTCTTAACCTTCTCATCTTTCACACAATCCATATCTCACCCTAAAGATTTGGTATCCTAGGAAAGCGGTTCCGTCTTATTATAATGGTCGTCATCAAAATCTGTCATTTTCACCCGTATTTGACACGTATTAAGGTGTCACCGTGTCAAAAACCGCTCTGTATTTGGACAGCCGGTAACGTGTGACGCTATGCTCGGAGTTTCTTTGAAGGATCAGATCAGAAATAAAGTTATCCGGGAAAGAACCGGAGTTAACGACATAGCTTGCAGAGTAAATAAGCTAAAGTGGCAGTGAGCTGAGCAGGTTTGTCGAAGGACCGATGGAGCAGGCGAGTCCTGGAGTGAAGACGGCGTATCGGCAAGCTTAGTGTGGGACGCCCCCAGCTAGATGGGTCGACGACCTTAAAAAGGTGGCTGGGTCAGACTGGATGCGGAAGGCGAAGGACATGGTGTTGTGGCACAGCCTGGAAGAGGCCTATGTCCAGCAGTGGAATACGATATAGGCTGAGTTGATCATCATGTGGCCGTTAATAGGAAACCAAAAAAGCTTTGGGTTACTAACACATTTTACTCTTCATTAATATGTTTGTTAGGTACTTGGATTACTTTTCATTTGTTTCCTGAACATAATGGATATGTACGAAACAGCCGTAAATATGCAGTTAACAAAGGATAATATCCGTCTGTGTTCAATTCTGCACATCACATTATGCGGGAGCACGTATGCCTAAAGTATCCCTAGCGTGAACATCGAGGAACCTTACGTCACCGCTATCGTGTCGCCATCAATATAGTTTGTATAGAAATTGTAAATGTACCATGACAGCGTATTATGGAACTTACTAAGTACCTAGGTATTTACCTGATCTACTTATGTAGGTATAGGAAAAGCTCATTTATCAATATTCGAGTATCATCGGCTTTCCCTAAATAGATAGGTACTTACCACAGATTTATTAGGTATGTAGAATTACAGAACAGAGTTTTCTAGTCAGTCCATTTGCCTTCTCCTGTCCTAATTCAGAGAAACCCAGCCGTCTTGCCTTAGTAAATTTTTTTTTTCTTTTTGTCAATTGTTTTTTTGAAGTGAAAACTTCTTTAGGCGCGTTAGGCATTTTTGAGATGGGACTAAACCATTGATTTCGCGACACTGCACACTGTGACGACACCAGCGTTGATGTCTTTTTAATGGTCAAAAGGAACATTAAAAAGACATCAACGCGTTGATTACCGCAGTGCTAATTTTTTTTCAAGTTTTCACTTCTGTCGGCACTCCCGGAGTGCCACTGTTTTTTTCTTTGATTTATGATTTTGTTTTCTCTTCTACGGCTACACACGTTGTCTACATCTCTTTTTAAATACTTTCCTATCGCAGGTATACTGGAAGAGATTTCTTTAGAAATAAGCATTGCCTTTGTACGTATTTTTCTGTTCCTTTCTTCTTGTCTGTTTATACAGGGTGTCCGGTAAATAATGGATAACCTTGGAATATAATTTATTAGACCTTATGACCATTCTAAAAATAATACAAAAAAAATAATATCGCAAGTAGTACCCAAGATACGATTTTTTTGAAAAAATAACTGTGCTAATTCTAGTCACATTATTTACTTCTTTGTCGGTAGGTATAGTCAACGTACAATATTACAACAACAAAAATAATCGATGAAATTCATTCATTTGTGGTTGTGGTTAAGAAGAATGTAAAATAAGGTTAATTAAAAATCTTAGGTACTACTTGAGATGTATTTTTTTGTGTTTTTTTTTAGAACGGCCATAATGTCTAAATTCTATGCTATTTCAAGGTTATCCATTATTTACCGGACACCCTGTATGTGTGTGCATAAATGATTAAATAAATAAATAAACTTTTGGCATTAACAGTAACTAACCAACAGTATATGTTTAGCGACTTTGGCGACAGTTGGGATAGCAGTAAAACAATGTCTTATAAAGGAAGGAAGGAATGAATTATCCTCATTTATTGGTACCCTAACTATATACAAAATTACCTAAGTACAAGTAGTGGACATTATAGAAAATACATTATTTATTTACAGCCAATCAGAACACAGTTAAAATATTGCTACAATAATCAGCGCGCGGTGCGCGCCCTCTGACAACAGTCCAACGCACGACATAAATATAGGTGCCGGCGCTCGCTCCTGCAGCTCAGTGTAGTGGCAGTATATATAGTAGTCTATGGTAGTGGCGAGCGCCCTGCCATGACGATGCGCGCTGCTACATATGTATATATTTTACGTTAATTAATAAAAGTTATAGGTTTAAGTTCTCATGTACTTAGACCAACCTTGTTAGTTGTTCTGTTATGGAAAACCTACATTCCTCATTCATGTTTTCCTTATTTCAATCATTAGGTAGGTAATGATGTGCTAAAATTTGTAGGTAGTACCACATTTCGTAGCTGCACTCCGCTGATGTGCACGGGCACTATAATTGTCCCCTTTGTGTGCACCATAATGTTCCATGTTCGTGTAGCCTCGCGTTATCAGATGAAGAAATAATAATAATTATTTAATTTCATACCGTGCCCGTGCATCATGGCGGAATGTATGAATCCCCTATGTATGTCAGTCGTGCGCTGAAATTGTTTACGTGTAGACTACATTATGTTACATGCAAAATTAAGTTGCTAGGCATTTGAACATTAGCAGTTAAACTCACTTATTCTGGGTTAAGGTCAGGCAATACACCATGTTTTAGATACCGTATTCATGTAAACATAAAAACTTTAAATGGTCTATATCACTGGGTCTAGCTAGAAGCATGAATTTTTTTTCACTTTCTTCACCTATATCTACGTAGGTACCTAAGGAACTCTCCTAGGTATAATAGGGTATTAGAACGTAAGCAGTAAGAAATTATTCTTGAAAATTCATCCCCTAAAGGGGTTAAATAAGGAATAGAACGAAAGAAAATACGTATATTTGCGGTAAACATGACGCAAAGAAAGAACACAAAACAAAAAAGAACAAGTTGGGGAAAATATGCGTCATATCCACGCAAAACGGCGGTCAATGAAAGTTTGTATGGACTTTTGTCATTGTAGTCGATCGATGGGGAGTCCCATCGGGCGGGCGCACGCGACGCGACTCTAGTTGAACAATTTCTATGAAAACTTCATGGAAATTGTTCTACTAGTCGCGTGGCGCTATACGCGTGAGCCTTTGTCTCTATACAGAGTGGCAAACACACGCAAAAACTGTTACCATGGATTCAGTACATGATTCCGAACCCCATGCGTTGAAATTTTTCGTCAGAAAAATCAGCTATTTCATACATTTTGACCGCGTAGGTATTGCACTTTTCTATGAAACAGCTGATTCTTTTTTAAATAACCGACGAAAAATTTCAACGCAGGGGGTTCAGAATCATGTACTGAATCCATGGTAAAAGTTTTTGCGTCGATGTCCCTGCCACCCTGTATACGTAATTATAATTTAAAAAAAAACGTGTGGCACTCGGGGACTGCCGCGGTAAAGCTATTGCATAGCATTTGTAACCTCCATACTTCCTATTTTTCAACGCTACATTTGGGATGATGACGGATGATGACATAAAACAAAAATTACGTTCCCGCAACGTGATGTTGTCATGGGAACGTAATTTTTGTTTTATGTCATCATCCGTCATTACATGGTAGGCGGAGTGGGGGGTGTTAGGTTTTTTTCGTTACGGAATTTCTTGATTCGGTCGCCGCGCTCAAAGCCCGCGATAAAAGCTATGCAATAGCTTAAAATGAAATGATGTTCGTTATAAGCTCATAAACTCCAGAACGGTTGAACCAACTTGGCAATTTTTTGTTTTAAAATGGTAGTAATAGTCCCAATCAAGTTCTTACGTCAAAAAAAAGTTGCCGGGAAAATTGTAAAATTCGGGAAATCTGGACATTTCTATGGGAATTTTGTATGAATTATTGAAATTTGGACAGGAGAATGTCCCGGTCAGTTGTGTTAAATAAAAATGTAATCTTCTGAAATAATAAAAAAACTACGTGCCCATTTTCATGTATTTTTATTCTACAACTGTTCAAATACCTATTGTACAAGAATGTAACTTGAAAATGGATATTTGAACAGTTGTATGAAAATAAGTATCATGTGACAGTATGAGTAATAAATTAGTAGGTAATTAGGACACCTAGCTAGGTAAATAATTGTCAAAAATATTTACTTATTCATGTGAAACAATAAACAGTAATTCCATCAAAATATGTCAAAACAAAGATAACGAACAAAACGATGAAATGATAAGAAGAAATTAGACCATAAAGTAAACCTAATTAGTAGTTTTTATTATAACCAAATCCTTTCGAAATCTTTATTAACGAGACACAATAGAATTTTAATTGTTATCCACCTCAATGAGGCGTCGTAACAGATGATGAGTTATATACAACATGATAAATCTTATAAACAACTAGCAGCGCCCCGCGGTTTCACCCGCATAAGTCTCGATCCCGTTGGAATATCTGGATAGAAAGTATTCTATGTGTTAATCAAGGCTATAAACTATCTGTGTGCCAAATTTCATCCAAATCCCTTTAGTAGTTTTTGCGTGAAATACTAATAAACATTTATCCATCCATCTATCCTAAAAAACTTTCGCGTTTATAATAACTAACTATTAACTAACTATACAAATATAATTGATAATTGATAAGCTGAGTTGATTGATAAGCTGAGTTGATTGATAAGGTGAGTTGATTGATAAGCTGAATTGATTGATTGCTACCTGACGATCTATTCTATAAAATCTCACCGTGAAAACTTAGGTCAAGTGAGCTCGAACTAAACCGTCGTTCCATCTGATTATAGGGTTGCTGAATAGACCGGCTGTAGTCGTCTATCGACTCATGCGCACGCGGTCCAATGTCAATGTTACTCGATAATCACCGACTAAGCTGCTACAATCAGTGAAATTACAGTTTTATATCGTTTTCCCACAGCCGAATGTCACGGCTCGTTGACGACTCGTCAGCAACGTTTAACCATAGTTTAACTTAAATTTAGTTCGTTCATTTATCATTCAATTTGATCTGACGGCTTTGTATTAATAATTTTCAAACTAGGTGAATAACATTTTGAAACGAGCAGATGATATTTTTTTTTGAGAATATGAACCCAATTTAATAGGTAGTAAGTACCTAGTAAATAGTAGGTTTTATGATTTATTCTATGAACACCACCTGTCCTACTTACTTTATTAACACGTTCAGTGCCGGGAGCCCTCCTGGAAGGTTAATCTAGTCGCATTTGGGACGCCGCCGCCGCCGCCGGGAGCCCTCGCGGAGGGCTCATTCAAACTCAAAGCATTTTTTTCAAATGAATTAATTATAGGTACTTTTGAATTATCATGAAATGAAATTAAATGTTAAATGATTTCACTTTAAATAAGTATAGGTTTTTCTTAGCGAATACAACATTATAAACCGTGAAAATAAAATCCGATGTTTATTTTAACAAGCTTTATTAGTTTAATATGCGTTGGTTTTAAAATCAAAGCATTTAATTATTATTTTTTTGTTTACGGTTACAAATATTCATAAAAAAATTAAAAGGTTGGAAACTACTTATAGCGGCAAGAGCCCCAGGAAACACAATTTTACTTCGTTTTACAGTGTTTTGTAACACTGTTTTAAACCTAATGCCGTTGACCGTCCGCTATGGTTAACTTTAGCGCAAACGTAATGCCGCTGCCGGTAGCCCTCCCGGAGGGTTCACTTCCAAAATGTATGGCAGCATGGCGTATGAGTTCTATGAAAAGTGGGTGGAGTATGTACCTACTTCTGCCTCATTCACACTTTTCGTTTATCTTTTTGGTTCTGCACCACTTACTCAGATACTGCTCTCACTCAGATGTCTCGCTGATGGTGGCGCTTGTGTTTGATCATTTAGCTCCCTTCAAAATGGTTGAGCTAAATGGTGCTAATCCATGCGTCATGTTCGTGAACGGGCGCCGTCAGTTCGGACCCACTAGTCATCTCACAGCTGCCATGGCTTATTTTAATTTAGGTACTTTTATTTTTGTTTTTATTTTTTTATTACGGACGCTTTTTAACGTGCACCTCTTTCTATATTATTCTCACATGTACAATTTCAATATGAACGATGTAACCAATATTTTGTAACAATTTCTTTGATTTAAAAGAGTGTTCGTGGAGTTTCTTGACCGTTCTTCTCCATAGGTACCCTACTACGCTTTGGAATGGGCAACTAGCTTCATAATTTCTGACTGACCGATTCCTTGACAATTCTAAAGTGCCTGTAAATGGTTTAATTGAAGTAAATGGTTTGAATTTACTGAAGAATCTCGGTCAGCTCCACATATTTCTTCATTTCTTCCCTAACGACACAGTTGTCCCCTTCAATGATCGCAGTTTATCGCTTACTGGTGATATAAGCCAGCATCTTTGTAGGGGATTTGCATTGAAACTCCACTTTGATTAACACTGTAAATTATATTTAAGTCGCGCACTAAAAAACTAAGGTTTACCAATTCGGTTGAGCTTAAGTAGTATTTTACTATAGTACAAGTAGCGGGTGGGTCTTATATTGTGTTTGTACATTTTATGTTTTTTAACCAATGATAGGTGTTGGAATCTTAGATTTTTGGTCAAGCATGAACTTGTTTCTCGACAGGTTGTAACCTGTTCCCTGAGTGATACCTTTTTTGCCCGACAAGTTTGAACTTGTTCGTGGGCGATGCCATATTCTTTGTATGTGTGTTTAGGTGTTTGTTAGTGGTTTACCTGTGTGTTCTTGACAAGTTGAGACCTGTTTTTGGGCGATACCATTATTCTCTCTAACGTTTTGTATGTGATTTGTAAGCGGATTTGCTTAATTACCTTCCTTTAGTGTAGGGATGTGTTAGGGTACTAACTATGTTTTAATTTAATCATTTAATTAATAGGACTTAATTAGCTTAATGAGAGAGAATAGGTATCAAATTAAACTTAATACTAGAGGAAATGAAAACTAACCCTATGCTTATTGGAATACCTACAAGTAATTTGCTTATGTCTAATGACTAGGTACGTGAAATGGTTTTTATTTGGTTTAATCAAAACTCTTAATTACTAATCAATTATTGTTTCTTGTCGTCGCCAACAATCTTGATATCACTTGCTTCTTTTATTGTCACCTCATAATGATGCAATGGCATTGAGCAGAAGCAGAAGTCTGGAGAACATAGCGAGGCTTTCCCTAGAATCGCGTACGCGACCCGACCGGTCCTGCTACGATCTTACCAGAGGGCAAAAGGCAATCGCTTTCAAAGCGTTTCGTATTTCTACTGCACTATTCAACAAGATCGACATAAGTGTTTGGGTTGCCTATGTCAGTTCTATTCATTTTTGACACTTTGTCTGTGTGAGAAAGACAACTTCGTCAGTCCACAATAAAATTGATGGGTAAACTGTTACTTTAACATGAATACTGCACATGATTCTAGACCTCGCCAGCGTCACGTGGGTGAAGCCGCGGGCAAAAGCAAGTTTTCTATGGACACAAGAACTAACCACACATTCTTATTCCAGATATCAGAAGCAAGCTTCGTAACGAGCGTCGAGGAGGCGGCCCGCGTCGACCAATGCACGCAGACGCCGCCGAGCGGCAAGGCGCGCCCGCGCACCCTGCAAAGGTACCACACATCAGACCACATCTACGAGAGATCTCACAGAACCTACCGCCTCAAGCACGAACCCAGGCCCAAGAGCCTGGGCCTCACAGATTCCTACCCATTCATTGCGAAGCCGCCGAGCTATGACTATCCAAAGTAAGAATCAGAATTCAGAATTAAAATTTTTAGGCTTATGTTACTAACTTTTGTGGCATCTAGAACGTTGTCTGTGTTTTATGTGTTGTGGCTTTTTTGAAGTGAAAACTTCTTTAGGCACGTTGGGCATTTTTGAGAATGGGACTAAACCATTGATTTCGCGACACTGTGACGACACCAGCTTTTGACCATAAAAAGACATCAACGCGTTGATTATCGCGCTGCCGATTTTTTTTTCAAGTTTTCACTTCTGTCGGCCCTACTTTACAAAATATAGCTTATGTATGTAGTAGGTATATAAGCTTTCAACAACAAGTCAAATGGTCACGAAGCCACCCGACTCTGAGTATCTGTCTATATTCTGTAACTTTATGTGATAAACACCTACACCTAGGCTACGAATGCACCCACACTTATGTAGCCTAGGTGTAGACCTAGGCTACATAAGTGTTGGTGCATTCGTGAAGTCATAGTTATCTCAGCTAAAATTTAAAAAAATGTAATTTTAAAAACGTGACTCCAAAACATCTAAGTGTCAAACCAAATAAAAAACCAAGACAGAGCGCTGCGAACAATACAGTGAAGCATGCCTAGCGTTGCCATCTCTAAAAATCAGAAAACTGGACTTACCCGCAAAAAAAGCCGGAATGTTGGGTCCCACGGCCGGACGGACGCCAAAAAAAAAAGGATTTTCGACTATAAGTTCAAATAAAACACATATTTTTAATAAGCAAGTTTTGGTCGGTATTATCATTTTCATTTGCATATTTTTCTTTGGTAGAAACGTGCTTTAAAAGCTCAACCTCCTTAATAATTTTATTATAAAACGTTTTGTAAGTTATTTTACATTTTGCAATAGTTTCCGATTTTAAGCTGTTTCTTTGTTTCGTCCATTAAAGCCTAACAAAAGCCGGATGGGCCGGACGCATTCAAATTGGCCCGGACAAGAGGTCAAAAAGCCTAACACTGTCCGGCTTTTCCGGCAGTTGCCAAATCTACACCTGCGATCTGTGCATACACCCCCACACGCATATATTTACAAACATTTACAATCAAACTACACCTCATTAAGTGCACACAACGAAACCGGCTTCACATCACTGTTGAAAGTGCTATGTCTTGGTTTTTTATTTGGTCTGAGATCGAAGTATAATGGTGCTGAAATATAGTTCAGAGCAAAAATGTATTTCAAGTAAAAAGAAACGTAAAAATATTTTAAAACAAACCATAGACAATAATAAATGTTTCTGTTAAAAAACCTAAGCGCAATCTTTTATTTATTTATCAAAATAGAGGCGGTAGTTTAACATAAGTTAGTTTTATCGTTTACCCAACGTTTATGGTGTGGAAAAAGTTAGCAAGAACAGTGGTAAATCGTCAGTTAAAATACAATTTGGATATTATTACGGCCATTATTACATCTAGTGACGTCTTTAAGGTAATCTTTTCTATTGTTAATGCTATATAAACTCACAAAAAAGAATTGTCGTAAGTGTTCAAAACGATTATATTGTGTCCGACGCGTAACGAAAAATTTATCAAAATGTTCATCATTTTTCTAGTCACCACAAAAAATACCGACCAGGCTTCTGAAATAGTCACACTGAAGATTATTTTTCGAGATTTCCTTTGTACCGCTGCGCTGTGTAAGTAAAAAGTACCACTGTGTGAAAAGCCCATTGAAAATCGTTGTCCACATAGTTTTTTTTTTTTTTAATTTCACCTCATAACTGACCTCTGAGGTCATGATTATTTAACCGGGCTTTCCTGTCGCTGCCTTAAGCTACTACACTCAAAACCTCCAGCCAGGGGCAAAAAACTATGCTAATTAAAACTAGGCGAGGGCTCGCTAAGGGCACCCCCTGTGGGGTACGAACCTCGGCTTAGGGCGTCGCTGGGGTGAGGACATCAAAGATGGGATGGGCTGGTCACATAGATAATATTCGTAGGTACAAAGTGTTTGAAAAAAAAAAAACACTGCAATCTTTGACTAAGTTTTGCGAACCTGATATTTTTTTTTTTATTGTAGACTTTACCACTGTTTTATAGAGGAACAAAGAAAATTGCATAAGAAAATATTCAGTCTCTGTTCAGAAAAAAATTATGAAAGGAACTTACCTACCTACAAGTTTTTATGTAAAAATCTCCATCTTTATACAACATGTACAGTTGGAAAAAAAAACTACTCAACAACCTAAATAACGCAATGAATGTTTTTGAACTGTCAAAATGAAACAAATTTGTCATAATCGTTTACGAAAATAAGTTACGCAATTAGGGTACAGTTTAGCGCTCTGCGAACTGGATAATGTAACACCCGCTTTAGCTTCGTCCCCAGTGCAGCCTGCGCTTAAAACGGATGCACTGCCACATCCCTGCATGTCTGTTTGTCTGCACGCCACTGAAACCAAACTAGTCTTGATCTTGACACACTTTCTTACAGCTAACCACTTTGTAACACTAACATTTTGAAGTACAGCCAGGGGAATTAATTGTTAAGCAACACCCTATGTCAATTTGCCGTGTTCTATTCTATTGTATTTTTAGTAAATGGCAAGCAAAGCCGATTTCCAAAAAGCCAATGGCCAATGGCCAATGTCTAAAAAGTAAGTTGGGAAAACAAGACAAGAGTGCAGAAGAAAAAAAAAATCTTCGACTGAAACAGTTGAACACAATAAAAATCTTGATCACGACTGTTAATGAATGACTGTTGTGATTTGAATATACTGACCATTTAAGTTAGTAATCAATTTGCTTAACAATTAATTTCCCTGATTTTACCAACTGTGTTTCTGATCTAAAAACACAGCTGATTTGTTCCTCAATTTGTTCCCAGATTCAAGGTCAGCGTGACAGACAGCCCCACGATATCAGTGACCCCACCCCACAGCTTAGAATACGTGTGTACTAAAGGCGGAACCAGTCCCAACGGCAGTGTAACTCCTAACGGGATGGTGTCCAACAAATCAGCTGCCACGGTGTTGCTGAGCCCTGGATACTTGCAGGGACACTGTCAATGTAACCAATCTATCAAAGTAAGTTTATAAGTACACATTCACAACCTGTTTACTGTTCAGGGTATATACGCTCGTTCTACCGTAGACGTCATCCATCGCTTTCCATCAGGCGAGCTCGAGGTCAAGAGCAGGCCCAGTAAGCAATTAAAAAGGAAAACTTGAATCACTGAATGCTTCAGTCCAATTCAGTCCGGCTTCTATGGTTGATTCGCACGAGTAGGTATACTCGACCGAAAGGGGCGAATCAAATTTTTTTTTTTTGTTTTTATTCGCACGAAGTTTATTTAATTGTGGGCGAATCGACAACTCTACAAATACGTATTAGGCATTTGGCACATTTTGAATTTTTATGCTGTAAAGTTAGTGTAAGTACTTTTTTCTTAACTATACCATCGTCGTGCGAATCGCCTCAAGAAGAATTGACACTTAAATTATTAATTTAAGTGACAATTCGCCCGTTTCGGTTGAGTAAATTCGTGCGAATCAACCAATAAGCCTTCAGTCCTAACCTCCCAACGGGTAATGTCCCAACTTTCAATAAACGAGTAAACGAGAATGATAAATAATAATTATTGATGATTGCTTATTCATAAGTTTCTTTATCAGGAAAAAGACGCTTGTTTTCATTAATTTTGATTTCACACATGTGCAAAATTAACATGATTTGAAATTATCGCAAGTTCACGCCAGGCAGCTGTGCAAAGTGCAAACACTTAAAAACAAAACATTTCCGTCGTAGGAGTTAGTGGTTTGGAGAAAATAAACGCTTTTATTTTTATAAAATACCGACTTTACCAGAACGATGTTTGGAACCTAAAATACATAGAATAACGGCAGCAAGAAGACGATGACCTAATCATCGGCTGTCTTCTTCCTACCCTACAAATACAGGGTAAGTTTTTATCCAGTGCGCAAACTTTAACACGTGACTTTACTCATCATTATGAACATCTTTTACTGTGGGACCAAACCTGAAATTACAAAAATAGAATTGATTCTTGTCGCCCCTTCCAAAAGGTAGTTTTCGTATGGAGAAGAATGGGCGAAAGAAACTCCACCATTAAGGCTCGCATCGCGACATCGCGGGCGCGACACGGGTCGCGCTGCCTGTCGCGCCCGCGATATCGCGCTGGTCTGCACGAGCCTTTACTCTTTTAAAATGTTTTACAATATTTTGTATACATTCATTATATGATTACTATATAAAAATAATTAAAACTGAAGCAAGGACAGAAAAAATAATTAGGTATATAATGGATACATAGTGTTCACATATTTACAAGCATAAAAGCAGTAAAGTCACGTATTAAAGTTTGCGCACTGGATAAATACTTATCCTGTAAAACAGATTACTTTATCGTACTTACTAATTCCCCACTCCCTATTTCCAGAGTGTAAGCGAGGTAGCACTGGCGATGCCAGTGTCTCCCGGGTGGAACGAGGAGCTGCCTCAGGGCCCTGAGGACCTCTCGTGGCGGAGACTTCACATGTCCCGTGCCAAGTTGAAAGCCACTGCCACCACCTCGGAACTGCTGTCAGGTAAATAGATGAAATTTCATTATCATTATGTAAGTTTAATTTATTTATTTATTTAATACTGCAAGAATTAACAGAGAACGAGGAAAACTGTTCCACCGTACCTAATACAGTTTATACTAGTACAGGGAAGCGAGTGAATCAGTTCCGTTCTGACAAACAAAATAAGTACCGATACATACCGAACAAAAAAAACATTGGCATTCCGGGAGTGCCGACAAAAGTGAAAACTTGAAAAAAAAATCGGCACCGCGGTAATCAATGTGTTAAAATGTCTTTTACTCCACGATGTCGCGAAATTGCGTTACAGTGTCGCGAAATCAATGGTTTAGTCCCATTTTGAAAATGTCCAACGCGCCTGAAGAAGTTTTCACTTTAAAAATTGACCTACCTTTACTGCTTATTTGTAAATTACTTGAATTGTGCAAGGTTGTTATTAACTCTCCCGTAGACAAGGTGCAGTGCAACGCGATTCTGGTAGAACAATTTCCATGAAGTTTTCATAGAAATTGTTCTACGAGAGTCACGTCGCACTGTCGCGAGTCTTTATATTGATTTTGAAAATAAAGACCTTCTTTTTAGGGTTCCGTAACTCAAAAGAAAAAAACGGAACCATTACAGGATCACTCGTGTGTCTGTCTGTCTGTCTGTCCGTCTGTCACAGCCAATTTGCTCCGAATCTAATGGACTGATTAAGTCGAAATTTGGTACACATATGTATTTCTGTGACTCAAACACGGACGTGTAACGTAAATAAATGAATTTTTAATATGGGGGTCACTTTTAAGGGTCAAACTAGAAAAAAAAAAAAAGTTTTCAAATTGTTTCGTGTGACATATCAAATGAAAGGGCTTGTTACGAAATTCTCAAATAAATATTTTTTATTGTTTTAAAATAAATAAATTTAAAGATATTTAAGAAAATTGATGAAAATTTACCATTCCCCCCTTATCTCCGAAACTGCTGACAAAAATTTTGAAAAAAATATACGGAGATTGGTTCTTCACTCATAGATTACAGGAAAACCTATAAGAAGTCTATGGTCTTAAAATAACATAGTAAATCTCTCAATAATGTGCGTAGAAACTTACGTTTGCAGTTGGAATGTAGGTATGGGAGAACATGTATTTCAACCACAATGTTAAGTTTGTATTTGGGGTAAATTCATCCCAACTACGGAACCCTTCATTGTGCGTAGTCCGACACGCACTTGGCCGGTTTTTTTTTAGACCTTCCGGAATAAATTCTAAAAACCGCATCAAAATCCATTGCCTAGTTGAGAAGAACAACGCAGTCACACAGACAGACACAAAAAGCGAATTGGTTTTATTGTACCTACGTAGTTAAATAGAAGAACATGGACTTACCCAGTAAGTACTTAAATGCCTGTGTTATGTCAGAAGGTATTTTAGATGCCACACAATTAAAATTAGAAAGGAAATTATGTTTTTCCTTGTACAAGCCAATGCGCAAGCTGTATTTCCCGATTAGTTAGGAATTTGAAAAGGGACTGGTCCAACTGTTTTATATGCAGTGCACGTTATCGAGGTCAGCAGAGGGTAATGTCACATTATGCGTAAGTATAATGTCATTTACGTGAGGAGATATCAATTATTAGCAGACAGAAAGGAGTTTCAAAGTTCCCACATACCTGAACTAAATAAAACTGACATTTTCTCCTTTTCCGAACGGATCGGTGAAGAAAAACGTATATTCAATCGGTTTATTCGCTCGGGTCGATAGAGCGAATAAATTGTATCAATCGAGTCATAGATACAGATAGAGGGGATACCTACCCGGTAGTTAGTTATAAAGGTCAATAGGTACACACGGCTACACATCAAGCTATACAAATTCAGTGTAAGCTGACCTCGCATTGTACGGAAATCCTATGCAATGCGAGATCAGCATAAACTGGAAATGTATAGCTTATGTGTAGCCGTGTGTACCTGTGTAAAGCCCCGTGCAAACAAGCGCGATGCGACTCTAACAAAACAATTTGTAATAAAACTTCACGGTAGAAAAATTATCTACCGGTGTCGCGCGACAACTCGCGTTAGTCTGCACGAGACTTTATGCAAAAGTATGTTAGATGCCGCACAATTAAAATTAAAAGGGAATTCTGGTGGCTTATGATGTTTTTCCTAGTGTAAGCTGCATATTTTACCGATTAAAATAGGGAATTTGAAAAGAGACTTCTCTAAGAGTTTGCAAACAGAGTATACTTACTTAATGCCGTTATACGATGCGTATTTTGTTGATGGAAATTATTTGAGACGAGACTAATTTCGTGTTCTTGGCTCGTGGCTAAGTAATAACAGCCGCACGGGTCGATCGATCGGGTTAAGCTATGCTTGCCGTGTTTGATCCGTGGATGGGTGACCATCTAAATACACCAAGACCTCTCCGTGCCTCGGACAGCACGTTAAGCCTTCTTTGGTCCCGGCTATCATACGTCGATCTTTGACAGTCGTTACGGGTCGTCGAAAATCCGAAAGTCTGACCACCAGTCTTACCAAAGGAGTATCGTATTACCCAGTTACTGGGTTGTGGAGGTCAGATAGGCAGTCGCTCCATGTACAATAGGTACTGGTATTTAGTTGTATTTAGTTAGACTAGAAGCCGAACCGAACAGATTTGGGAAAAGGCTGGGCAGGTGATGATCGAGTAAAGGTAAAGGTGACATTTCCACCTTTCGGTGGTCCTTCATACCTAATCGTCGCCGATTTGGGTAATTATGTGGTTGTTACCAACCTTAGTTCGCAGCGACACATAAACGAAAACTTGAAAAATATCAATAAGCATAAAAAACAGTGCCTCTCCGGGAGTGCCGACAGAAGTAAAAACTTGAACAAGATCGCCTTGGTGGAAGAAAAATACTTGTATAGAACATTGGTCCGTAATCTTGTCTAAATAAAGAGCACAATCGCGCCTACAAAAAAAAAATACTTCCAAAACCTTTAAAGTAAAAATACTTGCATAGAACATTGTTCCGTAACGTGATATAAATAAAAAGCACAATCGCGTTTACAAAACCTTTAAAGTAAAAATACTTGCATAGAACATTGATCCGTAACGTGATATAAATAAAGAGCACAATCGCGTTTACAAAAAAACCGGCCAAGTGCGTGTCGGACCACGCACAATGAAGGGTTCCGTAGTTGGGATAAATCCCATACGGAATATATGGGAAAACATGTTTTTGCAATTGCAAAGTTAAGTTGGTCAATTATTACTCGTTAACTTGTAGAGCCTACTTAGCTGTGATAGTTTTCCTTTTAAATTCGTTATATAAACTACTGCTGTGATTTTTTTCACACATTCAAAACCAACCATTTAGCTGGCAGGGGGACTTGACTCTAACAAAAATTAGCACTTTAAAGCTTAATATTTCGCAAACGGATACCTGAATCCAAAAATGGTTTTCAAAAACTCACAATGTTTTTGAAGGACCTTTCCAATACCCCACATCATGGGTTAAAAAAAAACCACTTTACGTGTAGGAGAGGTACCCTAAAAAAAAGTTTTTCATAATTTTGTTTTACCACTTTGTCGGCGTAATTAATGTGTATGTCTATGCCAAATTACAGCTTTTTAGTACTTACTAAGGGTCTCGGAGCTAGACTGCGGACAGACAGACAGACAGACGGGACATGACGAAACTATAAGGGTTCCTTGTTTACTACGGAACCCTAAAAATGAGGTGTCGTTACAGTGTCGCGTAATCAATGGTTTAGTCCCATCTCAAAAATGCCCAACGCGCCTAAAGAAGTTTTCACTTCAAAAACACCTTCAATATTCCAGGTTTTGCAATGGTAGCAATGGTGGAACTCCAGATCAACGAGCCGACGAACGTCCCCGAATGGTTGTTCGTGATGTTCGCAGTCTGCACGACGGTTCTCGTGGCCGTGCATATCTTCGCACTGATGATATCGACGTACTTGCTGCCGAATATTGATGCTGTCAGCAAGATGGAGATGCCCAGAGCGCCAGCGAGTGCGCTGAGAGACTCGCCTCATGAAAGGATGAGGGGATTTATCGAGCTAGCTTGGGCTTTTAGTACTGTTTTAGGTAAGTGTTGGAAGTTCCTCAAATACTTTAGTAGGTAAGAAGTGGATAAGAAGCAGTACATATTTCTATTTTCTTAATGTCCCTCGGGTATCATCGGATTTCCGAATACAAACGAATGCTAATTTCCATGTCCATCAATTATTAGATTAATCGTGTTCAATCATTTGAATTCAGAACTAAGTATTTTATTGTTGTTTTGTTTTGATTTCGGTGTGAACATAGAAATATAAAAAACTTCTTTCTTATATCTATGGGTGTGAACTATATAGAGCTGTAAAACTATTTTCCTATCTGTCGTGCCTGCGAATTTAGCGGCTTTCCTCCCATTTTTTTTTTATAAATTACGTTAAGTTGAAAGAGTATTAATAACTCTATATACTTCCAAGTCGATTGAGAGCATCCGGTCTGCGGTTTATAACTTTTATTTTTATTGCATAACCGATAGGTCCTATCACGAGATTTTCGTCTTTTGTGAGGATAATAAAATGAAATAAGAGCACACATACCTAACCTAATGACCAATAATATCTATGCATATTGGTCGAATCTATGTAAATGGTGTCATGCTGTTATTAGTTGCTCTCGTTAGCGTTCGCTCATCGACTCGACCATTTTGATACGAGTTGCGAAGACTGTTTCGGAACTCCGCTTTTGACTGTATCTGTGGGCCTAAAACGGCCACATAAGCAATTCCTCTAAAAGCAATTCATTTTCTGAATTCCCAGCAGACCATTAGCAATTCCTTTATGGTGACACATATTAGCTGAATCATGTAAATATTGCCGCATGAAAAAAATTAAGACCGTAATATTACCGGTTAATTTTTCCTTACAGTTTTTATTATTCAAATTAAATTTTTATTTTATATTTATACAGTTTAAATGTTAATTCATTATAACTAACTATGTACAAAACTGTCAAACAGATGAATTGCGTAATATGAATTGAACGCCGATAATATTATGAATTGTTAGTTTGCGACATTGATGATTCGTATTATCATATTATGATTCTGCCAAAGCGGCCGTTTTAGGCCCCCTGGGTAGGCCCCCAGGGGGCCAGAGTGGGAAAGAGATGAAGCTCTACAGGACGCATAGCTCCATCTCTTTCTCCCACTGAAGTAACATTAAAATAATACTGCTTTTGAGCTGGTGGTAGGCCCCCTGTACCTCGTTTTATATGATTTTTCTACGTTTTCCAGGTCTCTTCCTATTCCTGGTGGAGATAGCGATCCTGTGCTGGGTGAAGTTCTGGGACTACTCGTTCGCAGCCGCCACCGCCGCCACCGTCATCGTAATACCAGGTACAGTGATACCACTTGTCATTCTGTGAGTGCTCTCTCTCTCTTTGTCTATATCTGTGGTCTGTGTATCAGGTATGTTAAAACGTCATTATTCATTTTGTATTACTTATCCGCTAAAACCCCGTGGGGGATCATGAGTGACTAAACGTCAAAAACTGTCACACAACCGTCAAACCCCGTGGTCCCTCATATGTGACAACTCACTCATGCGACTTATACATCTATTTCTACTGTTAAATAATGGCTAATATCGTCTGTGGGCTGTTTTGCTGTATGTAAGACCGAAAAATTCAGAAAAATGTCGAAAGTGACGTAATGCACTTGTCAGTGTCAAACCGAGGGGCGTGACGGTTTTGACGTTTTGTCTCTCATGAGAGATACCGGGCCTGAGACTAAGCTATACCTATAAACCTGCTGCAGGCTGCTAGCACAGAAAATAAAAATACTGGAAATGTTCTACGCCTTTCTCTACTTTTTAACCTAACTGCATGTAAAACATGGATATGCATCTGTAGTTGTGTGACTGACACTGTCATGGCCAACATCAAGGAAATTAATTTTGATAACACAAAAAAATTGTCACTAATTATTCGTAATTTGTCGCCAAATATCAGAATTTGTCGGTCACTGGTACAAAAGTTATAAGGGTTTATAGGTGGCCGATCTGGGGAGCATCACCCCAGCCTGGCCCAATTGAATCTCAAAAGCTAGGGCACCTAGCGAAGATCTGTTTTCTATTTTCTCGCTTATTAGTCGCAATTTTTCGCCTAGTCACAGATTTAGTCGGGTTTAAGTTTAGAAGATATAATGAATTACATTTTTAAGAATAGTCTAAGAGCTAGATCGAAGATTTTTCGTAAACTCTTCCATCTAGCTCTTGGACCATACTTAAAAATTGTCAACCTATAAACCCTTATAACTTTTGAACCAGTGACCGACAAATTCTGATATTTGGCGACAAATTTCGACTAAACAGCGACAATTTTTTTGTTATCAAAATTAAATTCCGTGATGGTGGCCATGCCAGTGTCGGTCACACTCTGTAGTTTTATATAACTTGACTAACAACAAGATTGCATGCCTATCGGGCCAATCGAAAAAAAGTTTATCTATAGATTTTAAAAGCTTCCTTAAATTACTCTTCCAAGATGTAGGTAGTTTATAATAATATATATATTGATCAAAAGTATCCTATTTCCTAACCTAGGTCATGGTCTACCTACCCATGTACCAAATTTCATCCAAATCCGCTCAGCCGTTTTAGCGTGAAAGCGTAACAAACCAACCAACAAACAAACTCACGCACATATAGTTTCACATACATACAACTTGTATAAATATATATAATCTAAATCTCGGAAACGGCTCCAACGATTTTCATGAAATTTAGTATGCAGGGGGTTTCGGGGGCGATAAATCGATCTAGCTAGGTTTCATTTTAGAAAACTACAAAAAAAAAGAAACCGATCAATGCTCGGTCATCCAGATATTTGTTAATAATAACAACAGTGTTACCTACAATCGTAGATAAACTAATAAATAAATAATTAAGGGAAAGAGCGAGATAGCCCCAACACGATTAGTATTATCAATTACTTACTAAGAGATGTCTCATTTATAATCCATGTCATTGTAACTGTTTTGGGACAAATAAACATTTTTCATTTTCAACTCACTTTTGCATTTATAATATTACACCTATACTCCATTTGAACTAAAATTAGACATTTAAACAAACCTTTTTTTACAGTCCGTTCAACCGATTTTGACTTCTATACCGTAGTCATAAGGATGGCATTAAAAGTAAAAAAGTGGTTACAATACCAACTGTTTACTGCAGCTGCCATTTGTCATGCCACCAACGCAATAGAAGTCAAAATCGGTTAAACGGACTGTAAAACAGGTTTAGTTAAATGGCTAATCTTATTACAAATAGAGTATAGTTAGGATTGGTAATGATCATAGACAGAGATGCAGTAAATACCTTGGTTTATTGCGTTTTTCTCAAGATTCTTGTTTTCTTTCACACTTTTCGTTTTCTCTGTCACCAACGACGAATTTCTTCTCCGTATCGATTTTTTTGCCACTGAACTTCAGTGACTGAAGCGTCCACTTTGTCACTTCCTAGAATCCTAATCTAAAAGTAATTTTTCTTTTACAGTATTAATCGTCTTCGTGGCGTTCGCGATTCATTTCTATCATTCTTTGGTGGTGCAGAAGTGCGAGACTTCGGACCAGGATATCGAACAGCTGGAAAGCATGAAGAGAGACCTGGACACTGCTACCGTCAAAGTTAATATGTTCTGATGATGTGGCAGCCTTGAAATGAGTCCTTTGACAGCGGAAAATAAAAGACATTTTAGTTAGACAATGGGATATTTCTGATCGTTCAGGACCCTTTTTCATGGTGATATTTTGTCCTATTAAAATAGTAGGGCAGGAATATTATTGCCGTGCCTTTAAATTGCGGTCAGAATTTTCAAGTGACGAAACTGACGAATGCCGATAATAAGTGGTCAGATTTGCGATAGCCCTGCTGACATTTCCGACGATAATGTATGCTAAAAAGCCAGTATGTTTTCAAGTGTCATTGCAGATGTACAGTTTTCTTATAATAATTGTTCCCTGTGATATAATATGTCCATATGTGAATCTTTGATATTATATTATAATCTTTTAAGCGTGTAGTATCCCGAGATATCGAATATTATTATGTTACAAACGCAACGACTTTTAAAACGAATTAGATTCCGATATTTTAAGACTTTAAAATACTAAGATGACGAAACTATTGATGAAAAAAACTATCTTAAAGCCATGTAAAAATAAGGTCTGGTACCTACCTAATTACTCTAATTAAAGGGAAGTAGACCCTAAGTAGATGTGAATACAGAAGAATTTTCTGTGTTAGCTATTCCACATAATTATTATTAGCACTTACAAGTTGTGACGTAAGTGCAAAACTACCCACATAAATTACAAATATTTTGAGTGCTAATTACTGATGAGGAATTGTGGACACAAACATGTTCTTTGTGCATGGTACACGTTCATAGACGTATCATATAAAAAAGATATAATTATCGTACACTTGAGAAATCTCTAAAGCAAATAAGCGAAGGCAGATAAGCACATTACAAGTCTCAAAGACAATTTAATGATTATAAGAAATGTGTAAATATTTAAGAGATGACTAATAAGTAGACTAAAAGACAACCTAGTTATTTTTATTTATAAAACTACCTATCAGGAGTGTTAAAATTTCCAAAAGTACAATGAGATTTAAATTTCTACCTTATGTCAACGTCATAAGGTACAAAATTGATGTGCTTTTGTTTTATTTTTATATATATTTCATAATGTTGACTGTGTAACTGATATTCAGATAATTTGCCAATAAAGATCTTACTTCTCTAGGAATTTCTGTAATATAGTGTTGAAATATTAAAAAGATTGAATTTTTTTTTATATTTCCACCAAAGAGTCTTCCAGATTTTTATGTAGGTAAGTAATGTACAATTAGAAAGACTGCAAGGGGAGAATCTAAATGAAAAATAAATAAATAAATAGAATATGTTTAGAATCATTAAATGTATGGACCAACATAGTGAATGTACCTATACTTCGAGGTGTTGAACCAGTATTTATATAATGATGTGAATTTGTTAATAAGAGTATGTTAAGAGATAAATAAATGAATTAAATATGTTGAAAACATAGTTTTTTTTTGCACCAATGTTGATGGTAAGTGACTGAATGGGCAAGGGTCGGTGACGTCATCTTCAGCAGCCTCATAACAGTCTGCTGGAAAAATTATTGTCGGCGAAAAGATAGTGCAAATAAGGTTACACTGACCTTTTTTTTGGATTGGAAATTATCAAATAACTTCCCCCGTTCTTCGTGTCAGACTCTTGCTGACTAAAACCCACCCGTGTTCCTTCAGTTGCCATGTTGCCAGAGGCCACGGTATCCATTTCGGACTTTTCCGCAACCCGGGCATCAGCCCTAGCGGACCCCGTCAGTTCTGCTGACATCTATTTGAGGCGCGCGTGGAACAACACGCCATCGACCCGGGCCTGGCCCTTATCGGATGGCGAGCTACCCATTGCTCACCGTCAGCAAGCCCGCACCTACGGTGGCCGGGAATCGGCCTGCGACTCCCGACGCCCAGGGCGTCTCCTACGGTGGTTAGGGGCGTGAGGGCGCGAAATTTGCCTCTCCCTCACGCGTTCCGCCTCCTCCTTTGCGAGCATTACTGCTTCGCAGGAGGTGACTGCCTCTCATGCCCTCTCGCTCCGTACCATGGCCGGACGCGAGAGATCACCGCCGCCGATCGTCTCCACGAGAACACGGCGATGCCCAAGCCGGGTAGACCTCCACCGTGTCCTCCGGACGATCCACACAATGGTGACACCCGGGCGTTTCCTTATCCTGAACTAAACTGACCTGCACCCTAAATCACAATTTGTTTCATTTTGACAGTTCAACAACATTCATTGCGATATTTACGTTGTTGAGCAGACAAATTTTTCGAACATATGAAACAATGGATTAGCAATATCCTTCAAAATGATCCTTCATAATGTGTGTTACGCAATTAGGGTGCTGACTCGGATATCTATGGCGCTGAACTTATTAGTGATGTTCTTCAGAAAGGTCAGGTGCGTAGTACTCGTAACCAGCGTGCGTGTATGACCAGATGGATGAACGTAACGAACGTTCCATATAGTTTCTGCTTACTCCCATCGGAAGTTGGCGCGGTTTGTATTTTGTATTGTTACGTTTAGGAATACAAATGAAATTGTTTATTCTGTAAATATGTAGGCTAACGGAATCACTTTTACTGCGAGCGATTTCTATGGCCAATTTTGGATTCATTAAGCTCATTCGGTGAACAAAGGGCTTTGGTGATCAGTAACAATAAAAAACCAAAATAAACATAGTTACCTTACATTTATTTCTAAAGACAAACAAGTACAAAATCTTCCATCCTTACACACGCTTCTAGCACACCTTACAAACCAGGTCTTAGAAAGTTCTTGTCAAACATCAATGCTGCTCTTAAATTAACGCTACCAAGGGCCCCTGCATCTATGGGCCCGCAACTCTGTGGGACCCGCAATTCTGTGGGACCCGCAACTCTGTGGGGCCCGCAACTCTGTGGGACCCGGATAACTGTGTGATGCGCACTTCTGTGGGCCTCGAAAATACGCCACTGGTTCGTCACAGCATTGATGTTTGCCAATCATATCAATTATGTATTATACAAACACTAAACCTAAGGATACATTCAAAATTATGTGCGATTGATATTACAGTGTTTTTATATAAAACCAAGTCAAAATAGGTACATATTTTAACCTCAATTATTATTTAATCTTGTTAATATTGTTAACTGGTACAATACTTAACAATCGGTCTTTGGCAGACGACGGACAGGCGCTGAACTTTTTTGGAGCAAAGGTCTAAAAAGTTCGTATGGGATATGATAATGTTCAGTGCTCAATCCTGCCGTTTGCATGGCTCATTTGATTTTTTGTAGATTATGTCAACACGTAATATGTTTACAGAAAGCTTCATACATGCTTAATTTTATTCAATTATTCCAGGATATTCAAGATTAACTATACACAATATGTAGTTAGTACATTTAGCTACACAAATTCTAGAAAAGTTAATTGTTGACAATCGCGAATGCACGTAAAGTGTATTTTTGTTTACAAGTCTAATTTGGTACACCTCTGCCTAACCCTTCGGGGATTACAGGCGTGAGGTTTTGAGAAAATAAACGGTAAATTCGTAGCAGTTTTAAGGTGTTTTTAATTCCATATTTTTTTTCAAACCGAAAGGCGTGTTTGTTTACAAAATAAGTCAGGTAAAGAAAAATACACGGTATGTAAATGTACTTAAAGATTACAATCAATGTTCTACACTTATTAAAAATGGGGCATTTTATTTGTGCACAATATTAATTACTATGTAAATAGAAAAACTTGAGTTAGATTTTGTAATACATAACAAGACTATTAGGGCCTGCACGCACTGGCGGACGGCAGGGGAGAGCATCGAGGGGGATTCCTCTATCCGTCAGCGCACACTGACAAGAAAAATCTTCTGCGATACCGCGAGCGTTCGCCGGTATGTTCCAAAGTCGATCACCGAGCATTGAAATATATACGTTAACTTTATTGGATAAGTATTAAATTCAATTGATCAATTTAAAATCCTCCTCCGTCCCGTCCTCCAGTCTGCGCAGGCCCTTAGGTGCCACATTTATATTGTATATACTTAAACAACAAAACAGTTATCTACCATTATTTTTTTAACATTTATAGCTCGCAAAAAGTACGAAGATAATATCCAATTATTTCCTGTAAACATATCTGTAAGTATCATTCAAAATATTACTACACAAACAAAAGAAACTTCTATCTTCCAATATTGACAAAAAGTAGAGCGAAAAAATACCAAGCAAACTACAGCTACAATGCAAAACATAGATACTTAACACATTAACATGATATCGACTTACATACAATCTTCATAAAGGTACACAGTGTCTGAGTCTTATACAAATATTTTACATCAGTATCACATCTCAACATCATCTATTGACTGGTGGGCAGGAACTAGGAGTCCATTTCTTCTCGGCTGCTTTTCTTCATCCTTTTTCTCATCCTCTTTTAGTTTTGCTAGGATACTCTCCCTGGGCTTCCAAACTACGAGAGACATGTGTGGCTTCTCCAGTCTACAAAGAAATGACGAGGGTTATATAAACATTGTGGAAACAACCTCATTGTTTGAGAGTGAAAGTGTGTGTAAACCAGTACCCTAATTGCGTAACTTATTTTCGGAAACAATTTTGTCTAATTTGTTTCATTTTGACAGTTCAACAACATTCATTGCGTTATTTACGTTGTTGAGCAGATTTTTTTTCCAACTTATGAAGCAATGGATTAGCAATCTGTTTCAAATGGAAACAGATTGTATTGTATTACGCAATTAGGGTACAGTTTTAACTCAATTTTATTTTGGTGAAATTTAAAAAACTGAGTTTCTATGATTGAGCTGTTTTCATTAAAGCGTTTGGACGCACGATTAGAGTTATCATCCGTCCGAATTTGTCCGGCTTTTTGGCCCCGTCCGGACTTTGTCTGGCTTCGTGATTTGTCTGGACTTTTTGAGTGAAGGGAATTTATTAGAATATAAAAAAAGTTTAATTATGATACTGAAATATAAAATTAAATGTCCATAGTTTTTTGCAAATGGCTTTTTGTCAGGAGTTTTCAAATTTCGAAATGGTAACCCTACGCACCTCCCGACCAGGATGTGCAGATGCAGCTTACAGCATCACGAAACACCACACATGAGCACAGTTTACTCAAATTACTTTAAAACTTTTACAGAAATATATGGTTGACGGCATCACAAAACTCTAAACATGACCAGTTCACTCAAATTACTTTACAACTTTTATGGAAATATGCATCCTATTTCTTGCTTCGTAAGTTCGATATTCTATAGTTCGCGCCTCTCGCTAAAGTACCTACCGAAATGCTAACACTCATCCTTTATGTTTGGTGCAACATTTTAAGAGGTTATGGATCTCAAAATAGTTTCACTTTTTGCAGTAATGTGTGCAGGAAACAGTGCTTAGTAGTTAGTAGAAATAATTACATTGATTTTTGTCTGACAAACAATGAAAATGTAGTTAATTATAGAAAATTGCGTCATAATATGAAATTGGAATACAATGCAGTGAAACAATGGCTTAATTAACATCACATCTTTCTAAAGTGTAATTTAAATAACAAAATATGACCCGAGTAGCATAGTAGACAGTAATTTAGAGCTATATGGATTTTTATTTTATAGCAAAGAGTTTTCAACCTAAATGAGGTCTTTATTCAGTTAGATCCTGACAATATTAGACATCTAAGACTGACTGGCCATGAGAATTTCAATACAATAGAGACAGGGTCAATCTGAAGTAGTCTTTATGTCAAGGAAGATAGAAACTACAAAGGATTTCATTGTTGTCTTTTTGAATTGTATGCAATCACTAAGATTATGCAAAAAGGTTTTAATAAATTGCTTATGAATGGTTACTTCATTTATAAAGGTTTTGAAAGTGGCACTAGTGCTGGCTATTTAAGAGTGGCCAACCCGTCATACTTTTCATACAAACGCTCGTACGTGATTATGGCGTTGTAACACATCTTTCTTTAATTCTTTTAAACTAATGGGTATCTTGTGCACTATATCTAGGTTTCTATGAAATCAAAAAATAAAAATTTGGCGAAACAAATTCAATATAAGCCTCCAAAAATCTGCTTTTTTGCACAAATTTTACCTCAACTTTGACCGTTCATAATGTACTTATAAATTGTAAAAGTAAAGAAAACATCTTTATAGAAACCTCGCCCATGTAATGGAAATTCTAATTTCCAAAAAAATATTTTAGAAACTTGTAAGGCGTATTCAAAAACACGTATTTCTTGAAACCAGTTATTATTCGTACAATGTTATCGCGTTCTCACTTGCTTGTTAGCGGTTCTCACTTGCGCTGGATGAAACAACAAGCTTTTCGACCATGCTAATGGCGCATCATCAATGCTCAAGTTGTTTCTAAATGAACATAGAATGATCTACCCCACTGTAATACAGTACAGGTATCGGCGCAGTTTAAGAGTTTGAGTTCGACTTTGAAGTAGATTTTTTGGTCTGTTTGGCGGGGGGAGGGAGGTGTGACAGGGGAACCGGCCGACGCCAGCGACTTATTGGTCAATCAATCGCCTTCCACTGTTATGCGTGGATGAAACATGCGCGAATCTCCCCACCACTTTCGCTGAGCACTCTACAACCGTGCCAGTACCTATTTCAACTGTAATGAGAGATTAGCCTGAGAAGAACACTTTTATGGTGTACATTTTAAAGAGTATAAAATATAATATTTTATTCTTTTGCCATTAAGGAGGGCAAAAACATAACAGTCTTATATTTACTGTGGAACTGATGATACGCCTCACCTTTCAATAAGCGCCGCAGGCAACAGCGGTTCCTCCTGCAACTTCTTCAGTTCCTCAGACAAAACTATTGTGTGACCCTTCAGCTTCTCGCTGACTGGTTCCATGCCTACGTCCATGACTTCATCAGCTGCTAGTGAGTGCGGAGTATATTCTGACGATATGTGGAGGCTATTCATGTGAGCAGCCATTTTCTCTTCCGTTATTAGTTGCTTTGCTGGTCTGTAAGAAGAATAAACTACTAAATAGTGATCTATGCAAAGAATCTTACACAAATATAACATTAAATCATGATGTGCATGTATTACCAGATTTATTTACTTATATGAAGCAAGAGGTGTTTGTAAGGATCATAGCAGGTGGTGTTCTGTAATTTCTGGCTACCCCCATGGGAAGAGGGCAAAAGATCTTCTTATTAAAGAAATGCTTTTGACAAGGACATTGATTTTATTGTTGTAAGTCTAATGTGATATAACAGAACTACAAACCAAAGTAGTGGGAGGTCTATTTTTGTTTACAAGTTTCAATGATTTGAGAAAGAAACTGAGGCAAAGAGCATGAGAATAAAACGGGTTTTTCATTAACATAATCTGGAAAGACCACAGCATTAGACAAAATGCTCTTTTGCAGTAGCGTTGTTCCATATTTTGTTTGTTAAAGTACTACGCAGTTTACGAAAATATAATCAAATGAGTACTTACACGCCCGGTTCTACATCCAAACTCTTTCTCTTGCAGTGGATTACAGGACTAATCTTCTGATCCAATGCTGGATGCTGACCAGTGAACTGCACCAGTTGGGGAGGTGAAGACATGCCCCATGGCAGCCCCTGCACGTTCCACGGCGCCCCCGTAGGTGCAGGCATTGTGTGCGGCTCCGACATTCCACGATTGAAAGGCATTGACGACGCCAGTGCTTGATGAGCAAACATTTGTTTCGCCAGTTCATCCGACTGATTATACGGAAAACCGGGATACCCATATATATCCATTTTCACTGGAGACAAAATTGCACAATCTTAGCAAAAATATCCTCGATTACCTGCACTTTCAGGAACAATTTTTACGTTTTTAAACAATCTCACAACAACATTAAATCGACAGAAATTGACAGCTAACTTTTTAAATCATAAAGAAGAATGTTCTTGAAAATTCTACTATTTTTCAAGTAATCTTTTTTTACACTGGCAAAATACGATATTTAGTCGATTTCTATTCCTTCCTTTTCCCAGTGGTCTCGAACGATATGGACTCTGTCCTACCAAAATACCGAAATGCAACGATTTTTCCACGATTTCCGAGAATAATAAAGTCAAAACATTTCCTGATGATTTAGAACTATTTTTTTGAGATGAAGTAAGTTTACTAAAGCGTGACGATGACACTAAAATGTTCCTTTGTTGTCAAACTTCATCTTTAATATGTTATCACTGCCCGATTTATCCGCCAAAGTTATATTATATATTATTTATATTAATTTAATTCGATACAAGTAAACTTCAAAGAAATTACTTCTGACGGCTGAAGCATCACCACAGAACATATATACTCAAAGAGAGCATCACTATTTGACAAGTAAACCACGAAGTCAAACAAAAAAAATTAAAAAATAATTTTGCGCCTTTCACTTTCGTGTTTATAATAAAATCATATTAAATTTGCTAAATTATGTTCTCACTTTGTGTTAACTTTAGTCAGTGAATGTTAAGTAAATAACTATAAACAATGCTCGTAGTTTTATAGGGAGGAGTGTCCTAAAAACCTGCAAAATGGGCTTGGACTTTGATGTCTTTGAATTTTGCAAAAAACTGCGGCAAAACCGGCCTCCGCCGTATCAGTGTCCTTTAGAAAAGTGTGACAAGGTGTACAAGAGTTTATGTGGGCTACAATATCACTTGGTTCATTATGATCACGATAACCCAACCCCGGCGACGCCAGCGGTATCTAGTCATCGGAAGAAGGGTAGAGGCAGGGCGGCCGTACCAACGGGCGACATCGCTCTTCAAAGTCCACCGAAAGAAGCTCTTACTTTCGCTGAAGCTCAAAAAGTAGTCCAATTTGAGATAGATGGCAAAATCAGCAGAATCCCAATTGACCAGCCTCTGCCAATTATATCTTTGGAAGAATGGGAGAAGACAAATGCTGAACTGGAGAAACCTTTACCTATTGTGGAACCTCCAGCTGAACCTCATGTCAAATTACCTGAAGCAAGCTTCAAGGTATGGTGCATTGATTTTTGTCATAATATTTTTAATTTTTTTACTTCAAAGTCATGTTTATTTATCACAAAAAATGATGATTAAATAACTCAATTATACAGTCTTTTTATTGGTAGAGACTTATGGTTTTTATGTCTGCTATGCAGAGCAAGATTGACTCATTTATAATTGCCAGATGATTAAAAATTGTAAATTTATATTAGCTTGAAAGTCAATGAAACTTAGCTCCAAAGACTTATTTTAGTTATTTTTAGAGAGCTACCACTATTAACACCAAGCCTCTGTTGCGTAATTACTGTTACTAGAACTGCAGTTTCCTGGAGTATCTTGCTTGTTCTTCTCCATAGGAACCTACTACGCTTTGGAATGGGCAACTAGCTTTATCTTTCTGACTGACCAACCCCTTAAAATTTCAAAAGTACCTTTAATTAGTTTATTTAAAATAAATACTTTGAGTTTGCAGATATTTGTTAGGTTTCAAAAATAATACTGGCATAATATGGGTTGGATGGAGGTGGCCCTGGAAAAGGATGCATGGATTTGGGGGAGGCCTTTGCTCAGCAGTGGGACAGTGTAGGCTAACATAAAAAAATATATTTATGGGTCAATTTTCTGGTGTTATTTGACAGCATTGTACAGGTATTGGATTACCAGTATGAGATTCTTGGCAGTACATGGGACTTAAACATAACTGGCGAAATGTGGGTGTATTATAGGTACACCTCTGCCTAACCCTTTGGGGATTACAGGCATGAAGTTATGATATGCTTTTCTTTTAAACCATCTACCAGGCTCATCAAAAAGTAATGATAATAGGTTATTTTTCTTGTTGCTCGGCATGTATGGGTCCTAGCGTTATGTTAAATAGCCTGTAGCCTTCCTCTCGAAACTAACTAATTGTGCATTATAATTGAAGCAAATGGAACTTGGAATAAACAGTATAATCACAATAATACAAATTAAAGGTACAGAGCAAAAGACACAAAGAAGCAATGTCAATATGACAACAGCAGATATTGCCAGATGACAGCTATTGGCTCCATATTTGGTTGCGTTCCATTTCAACACTGTCAAATGCAAAAAGATTTTTTTCACATCCAAAAAACTCTTGAGCTTTATTATTAGTATGGAAAATATGAACCAATTATCATTACTTTTTGATCAGCCTAGTATATGTATATCTATCTGACTTTGGCGTAGTCATCCTTGAAGATCTACATTTGAGAGCGTTCTTGGTATTTCTTTTGAAATTGGAACATGAGAATCAAAATAAAATATTTTAGGAATAAATTAGTCAGCCCTGAATAATTCCTTGGTTTGAATGACTAAACTACTGTGTTACTCCTAAGGAACTATTTGATAGCCTAAGAAATAACTGGGTCAACTCTAGGCAGTTACTTTGTCTATAGGGAGATATTGGTACTGAAGTTTTAATTTATCTAGTAAAATTCTAGGTTAAATGGAATATCATTATCAGTAGCAATTTTGTTAGACAGCTTATTCATCTGTTGTGCCATTCCTAGGTTTTAATTGGTTGGGCTGTTAAAATATTTTCTATGTTTATTGCACCTATTTCTCAATACTTAGTACCTAACCAACATTTTTAAGACCTTAGAAAAGATCTTAGATCAACTTTTATTTATAAACCAAGCCTTAGTTTGCCGGCCAGTATGCTTCATGGAACAGTATCTGCTTAGTCTGTTTACCTTTGGATGTATAAGGTGCCCAAGGTATTGAGCATCTTTTGAATTCAATTGAAACATCAGTCTGTAAAACAATACTTTAATTTGCTTAGATTTTTTTTAATTTGCTCAGAAAGTAGGTACAACTAGGGCTCTGATGGTATATTCTGTACCAACTTTCTGAGCAAATTAAAAAGTATTCTATTATAGAACATAGTAACATCGTCTACTAATATGCCTAGTATATGTAAAACCAGAGAGCAGACACAGCAATATTCAGTTATATAGTTTTTTGGGCTTACTGTACTAGCGGACGTCACGCGGTTTCACCCGCGTGATCCGTTCCCGTAGGAGTACAGGGATAAAATATAGCCTATGTTACTCGCTGATAATGTAGCTATCCATTGCTGAAAGAATTTTTAAAATTGGTCCAGTAGTTTTACCCACGACGGGACGGAGACGGAATATGCGTTTGGGGTGAGAGGATGTTTGTGCAAATCCATGTTGCCATTTTTCTCCAAAACTACTAATCCGATTTCGATGCAGTTTTCAGTTATGGGTTCGGGTTTGATTGGTTCATATTCTTAGATAGGTGTTACGGTGACAACTCACCAGGGGGCGCTGCAGTAAACATTTGTTTGTGCAAAATTTCTATGCTCTCTAAAAAATAAAAAAAAACAAAATTTTAAATTTTGAAAAAACCCACGACGGTTAAAAAGTAATTGAAAAAGGATGAAATAATTTAAACCCGACTTTAAAAAAAAACCCAAGAAAATCCGTCGGGGGCTGCCATCACTATTTTAAATTTCATCGTAAATAAAAATAAGTATCATCATCAACTGCTAAAGGTCCCCACTGTAGGGGCACGGCCTACCCATTAAAAGTGTAAGTATATCGCTAAAAATCTCCTATTATTCACGTTACTATAAAACTGCAAAATTAGTTCATTTAATGGCAGCCGCTGACGGATTTTTTGAGTTTTTTATTAAGTCGGGTTTAAATTATTTCATCCTTTTACAATTACTTTTTAACCATCGTGGGTTTTTTCAAAATTTTTAATTTTGTTTTTTTTTTTAAGTTTATTCGTTACATACAAAAATACAAATCTTTCCTCTTTTTAATATTTGTATAGATGATGTTTCTATACACCTAAAATTAAGATTCTAATGTATTTATGTCAAAACCTAGCACACTAATTATACTTATTCAACAAGACTGTAAACCCTAGACTCTGATAAATGATTTGATTCTCAATTTGGTCAGCTTATTCAGGATTAGCTGTTTGCTACTGGTTATAGCTGCACACCCATGTGCTATCACAGATTTAAATAACATTTAACAATAAACATTACCAGCTTCATGAATGTGATGACAAATATACGTTAGACTGACGCCTTTTAGGCAAAAAACTACAAAAAGCCAACTACTACGATCTCTACTACACACTCCTTTGATGAGATTTAGTATACTTTCACTTCCAGCTTGTTGATGACTACAATGAGCGCGTATGTGACGCCCCAGCTCGACCAAACGCCTACATCCGCTTCATAGAGAAGTCTGCCGAAGAGTTGGACGGCGAGGTGGAATACGACGTGGACGAAGAAGATACTGCATGGCTGGCCATCATCAATAAAACGAGGGCTAAGCAGAACCTGCCTGCGGTTACTGTGGATACTTTGGAACTGCTTATGGATAGATTGGAGAAGGAGTCTTATTTTCAAGTAAGTTGTTATTGAGTTAGTTAATTGATTCAGGCGTGACCTTGCGGAAGTCCATGATTAAATACTATATACATAGACGTGGATATATTTAGTAACCTGTTCTGCTTAGCTATTTCTAAAGAGCCATAAAAACTCCTGAAAGAAATCGTCACGTGTTTCACCTCTCACCGAGGCATCCTCAGGATGACGATGGACTTGTTGCGAACCCGAATACGGCGTGTTGCCACACCGAGCGCTGAGCGCAGAGCGGCTGAGAGTCTACGCTTTTCATTGCATTTCTTTCAGGAGTTTTTATGGCTCTTTAGAAATAGCTAAGCGGAACAGGTTACTAAATATATCCACGTCTATACTATGTTATTGAGTTCTAAGACTTAATGTTTACTAAATAAGTTTATAGCTTTAATGAAGACTAGGCTTGCACATTATGTCCGTTATGTTTAGCTATAACTTTCCAGAGCAAATAAATAATGTCTGATCTGATTAGTGGATAGTTGCTAATTTATATGCTGATCTAAAAAAAATCCAATTTTATTAAAACTCAAGTTCAACCTAACCATTTACCTTTCATAGGCATCTCAGAATGGCCAACAAACTGCAGCTACAGTGGATGAGGATGCGGTATGCTGTATCTGCATGGATGGCGAGTGTCAGAACACCAACGTGATTCTGTTCTGTGACATGTGTAACCTGGCAGTACATCAGGATTGCTATGGGGTATGTTTTACTGAAAACTTGCCTATTTTATGTCTAATAGTAGAAAAAAAAAACTTTTTTACAAAATATACAACCGACTTTCAAAATTAAAGTTATTTTTCACTTTGGAGTTTGGAAGTCAGTTGTATTTTTTGTAAAAAAGTTTTTTTTTTTTTTTTCACTTTTTAGTGGCTTGATTTGTAATTTATCTAAGTTACAATAGCCTTATGTCAACTATTCATTAAAAATACCCAAATCGCTATAGATGTGCCTATAATATTTGAAGAGTTCCCTCGATTTCTCCAAGATCCCATCGTCAGATCGTGACCAAATGACAATGGGACTAACTTGAAAGTATACCCTTTCAAACAAAAAGAATTTTTCAAATCGGTCCAGCCGTCTCCGAGTAATCGGGGAAAATACTTTTTTTTTTAAAACCCGACGAATTGAGAACCTCCTCTTTTTATTGAAGTCTGTTAAAAAATCATCTGCCAGCATGACCACAATAGAAACGGGTTTTGTCAACGAAAGAATAGAAAAAATGACAGATAAACAATCACAATCTGTCATTTTGTCTATTCTTTTATTATTCGCCAAAAATCTATTAATGGCCATATTTCATCAATCAGTAGAACCTCGGCAGAGCAGTGACTTGCCATCCTGCAACTATTCCCCATTAAACCTTTATTAAAAAAAACAACATACCGTACTAATTTCACATTTTTCTAGGTTCCCTACATTCCCGAAGGACAGTGGCTGTGCAGGCGATGTCTGCAATCGCCATCGCGACTCGTTAACTGCGTTCTTTGTCCAAACACCGGAGGTAAGTGTACAGTAACATATATAACAGCTGGCGTAGTAAGGTAATATGCACCCTATTCTGTTATAGTTGAGGTTCATCTTCAATAATCCATAAAGTAGTTTTTGTATAGTGAAATGTTGCCAAAGTCAATTGATCTTTATTAATTTCTACTTTAAGACTTGATATTGTTTGTCTTCAGGTGCATTCAAGCAGACAGACCAAGGCACTTGGGCGCATGTGGTGTGCGCGCTATGGATACCTGAAGTGCGATTCGCTAACACCGTGTTTTTGGAGCCGATAGGTGAGAATTTAATGTGCCGCCATTATTTCCACTATTTTTCAATCTCAAAAATGTAGACGTTTTAAATTTAAATGAAAACAACAAATTGCACAAGGCCCAAGGTTTTTTAAAATCTCTTCTGTGATTTTTTTCAACCAACTTAAAGCTGTCCCTAGACGATGATACGGCATGACATGCAATTGCCGTGAATTATCATGCTGCATGAAGTAATTGCATGTCATGCATTGTTGGTAACACAGAATCTGTACCTTTTGCATGACATGCCGATCTGATCATGCGTCATGCATTTTTCGTTGGTTACACAAATCCTGCATCGCGCAATTATAGTTTACCGCGCGATCGACATATATACAAGATCCCGACTTCATCCGTAGGTAGGGCAGTTACCCGCCAGACACGACACCCGTCTGGTCGGAGGATCCTCCCTTTTCTATAGAGCAGGGCTGTCAAGACAACGGCCCACGGCTTGTTTTCATGCGGCCCGCGACGCATGTTTTAATCAGAAAATAGGTTGGATAATATAATTCTTTGTCAAAACATAACATAACATAAAATCACGCCTTGTTTCCCCGAAGGGTTGGGCAGAGGTGTCCCTGTAGTAGTACACCCACATTTCGCCAGTTATGTTTAAAGTCCCATGTAATAGGGGGCGAGCCTATTGCCATCAACCGGGCACAAATCCAGACTCCGGACTGCTACTGAGAAATTCAAGATAGAAAAACCCAGTAACACTTTGCCCGACCCGGGAATCGAACCCAGGACCTCATGCTCAGCAGTAGCGCTTGCGACCACTAGACCAACGAGGCAGCTCAAAACATATAATCAATATTTGGTATAATTTCTGCGGCCCTCCAGCTTTTGTAGTAAATTTAACTAGCCCGCGAAGGTATGTAGTTTGGACAGCCCTGCTATAGAGGATGAGTGAACTTTACAACTTGTTCCTCATACCTCTAAATACAAATTTGCGCGAAAAATCGCGTTATTTGAGCAATATTAATTGTAACCAATTTCTATTGTGATAAAGTTCATTTGTATAAATACATCAAGTGTAGTGCCACCACCAAATCTTTCTTTAGGCCATTCTGCGACTTTGGTTGAACCCAATTGATTAAATCCGTTTTTAATTGCTTCATAGACTCAATTGAGATGATTCCGCCGGCTCGATGGAAGCTTCAATGTATGGTATGCAAGCAACGAAGCGTCGGCGCTTGCATACAGTGCCACAAGAGTAGCTGCTACTCCGCCTTCCATGTCACTTGCGCGCAGCAGGCTGGGTGAGTCCTTTATTATCATCCAAAGGCGATTTTATTCTGTCAGCTAATGTTCGCACGTACGTAAAACTATTGCGGCGGGATTTTATCGCGCACTGGATTTTCAACTCTCGGTGTTGAGCCGAGCGTTGAGAATACAACGCGCTGGGACGCACTCTCGTCCCAGCGCATTGAATAAACACACTGTTGGATTTTCAACTCTCGGCGCTAAGCAGAGCGTTGAAAATCCAGTGCAGGAAAAAAAATATCCCGAATTATATGCATTCTTCATGCTAAAATACGTCAAAGTCAAAGTCAAATAATTTATTTCAATTAAGCACAAAAAGGCACTTTTGAACGTCAAAAACAAAAAATAGAATTGATTCTAGTCGCCCCTTCCAAAAGGTAGTTTTCGTATGGAGAAGAATGGGCAAGAACGTATAGAAACGATCGTCATGTGATTGAAGTTCTAAGAATAGTTTATTTTCTCCAAATTTCCTTCGTTTCTGGTTTATTTCATGCATCCAGATTCTACGCTTTTTCTTTAATACCGACGCCAGCAACAACAATTCTTCCTCTTCAGAATCTGAAAGCGATGACTGGGACGACATCCTGAAATGACCTCCTAGTATATCAATGTACTAAGAAATGGTATTTTTTTAGTCTGTACATGAAGATGGAGGCGGCGGGTGCGGGTCGCGACCCCAGCCAGCCGGTGCAGGTCGCCAAGATGGCGTACTGCGATGCACATACTCCTGCTCACATATTACAGGTAACGACTGTTTATTTACTGATGCTAATAGATCACTGATCAAGTAAACACTGATTAAACCCTATTATTATTAGGGTACGTTTTCTCGCGACAAAACGCGTCAATCTAAAAAGACCGATTTGACTTTTCGTACTCGTACGTCTAATAAAACGATATGCCTCGAGAATCAGTTAAGCAATGTAGATAAAGCGTCGATTACAAACTCTTTAAGTAATATGATAAATCAATGTCTCGAGAAACGGTTTTTAAAGCAACCGATTTTTTTTTTTCATCAATACACCAAGTATTTTTATAGCTGTCAAATCGGGCTTCTTAGATTGCCGCGAGTTTAGACTTTCGCAAAAATTCAATTTTTTTTTAATATTATAAATGCGTTTTGACTTTGCTTTGCCCTTTTTTCACTGAGTAGAGGATTAAAGTATTTATAAAAAATAAAGTTAAGGTTCATTTTGTGGCTTGAAAAGTGACTTTTTTATAAAGTAAAAGCATATTACAGCATTATTTATATATTAATTTTATGTGTTCTTTATGTACCAGGAGCGTCGAGCACAAGAATCTGAAGGAGATACAAAATCAACTGATCTGACAGCCATTCGGCTGAAAGGCAGAGAGAAGATAAAACAAGTATGTGATGGAAAAAAAAGAACCTCGTTAAAAGTACATGCACTTTTTCTTTATTTTCTCTTCTAATTTTCCAGAAACCTCAAAAAGATTAACACTCGAATACTCAAATTTTACAAAAATGACTCGACATTCTTAATCTCTCTAGAGAACCACGAACGATAGGTTTTCAATGTTATTAGTCGCAGTTTGGAAGGTCTTTCGGTCGCAATGCACCTAAAAGTGCCAGAGACAACTTTATGGAGATCCCAAACGATCGTCTCTCAAGAAAGTCGGTGACTGAAAATAACGCATACCTATAAGTATGACATTCAATATTTCAACAGAGGCAAAACAAAAAAACCGGTCATATTAAAAACAACGGTCACCAAGAAAAAACGGTTGTTTGCAGTCTCATCGGCAATTTAGAATTGAACTTTTTTTGAGTATTCGGCCGTAAAGATTTTTTTTTTCATGATTGCAAGCCAACTAAATCTTTGTACATCTTTTAAACCTCCATGTTAAGGCACCTTGGTTTGCCAGGAACGACGAAATCCACGACTCTACAAATGCCATCAGTAAACTCTGAAATCGAGCGGTACAAAAGACAACACAAGGCACGCCTAACCTTGCATCCAAACCCACTAGTTGCTGAACTGTTAAACTCGACAGTGGTGGTAAAAAGGCCGAAGAGGAACCACCTTCTATAAGTGGGAGTAGCAGCACTGGCTGCTCCACCACATCGCCACTTGTCATGCAACGAATTCGCTTATGGTCTGACGACCGGTTGCAAATTGAAATAAAAGGGAAAAAAAAAAACTTTAAAACCGTCCTCATTCCCCCAGGCCCGGCGCGTCCTGGCCCTCAAGCGCACGTGGGCGCCCGTGGTGCTGGTGCCCACACTGCCGGCGGCGCGCGTGGCCGAGGTGGGCGCGCTGGCCCCCGGGGCGCCGGCCGCGCGGGCGCAGCTCATGAAGAGGCTGCTGGCTTACTGGACGCTGAAGAGACATAGCAGGAATGGAGTGCCGCTGTTGAGGAGGCTGCAGAGTCTTACGAGTCATCATGGTTAGTAACTAATATTCTCTTGTGAAACGTTCATGTTTATTATTCTGCCGTCCTTTATATACGCAAAGATCGTATAGCGCTCTCCGCGTTCAATATAACAATGCGTTTAGGATACTGGTGGGGCTGCCCCGTTTCTGTAGTACATCAGGGATGTTCACAGATGCGCATGTAGATTGCTTTTACGCAACAATGCGTAAAAGGTGCGCTTCCCTGGTGCGCAGGGTGTGGGGCAGCTCCCACAGTGTCTTAAGCATGGTTGCGAGTCGCCTGGACTGTGCATACGTTGGTCACTGTTGTGCCCTCTCTCATGGGATGTCGCAGCGGTGACCAACTGTTATTGTATTGTTGTACTGTTACTGTATTGTTTTCCTTGTTTTTGTTTAGTGTCTGTGCTTACTAACATAGTCGTAAGTTTTACTAACAATCTTAATGAGTCTTGGTTACTCGAATAAAGAAAAATTCTATTCTTTAACTAGAACACCGTTAAGCCCAAAAAGTTATTTCCGAGAAAATGGCAAAAACTAAAAAACGTGGGAATCGTTGTTTCTTAGAAACTATGATTGTTGGACACATCAATTGATATTCTTTTCTGTTTATCCTAAAGAATCCTTTCTGTCCAGAAACTCTTAAAGAAGAAGTGTGGGTTAGATGCTTTCTAGTGATGGAATCTTCATAAATTGCGTTACTTAACGGCCTACAAAATGTTCATATCTCTGGAACTATTTATATTGTAAAATGTTTCTTAGACAGAATGAATTTTGAACTCTATAACTTTCAATTAAAAAGTAAAAATTGGCCATTTGAGGGTTAACGGCTTTCTAATTAAAGGACGGCAGTATTGTTTTACTTACTTTATTTTTGAGCTTTACGAATTGTTTTCGGGATTAAACGGAGCACTTTTTCATGAAAGGATCACACGAAAATATCACCTCTCGACTTCGCCGTTAGATTTAAAAACTATAAAAACTCGCCTATATTAAATATACTTCTAATTTCTATTACAACGTCCTTATGCTATGGTTCGACTTTGTCTGTTGCCTAACTACAATATTCTGTATAATGTTGGCAACTTTCCCAGAATCAAATTCCCAATAAAAACAATTGACAGTCAAATTATTTTCTTTTTCCTCACAGGAAGTCGAGGTATACAGGATGGCACAGTCAATGTCAGAGAATTATGCAACCAGCTCAAGTACTGGCAGAGGATACGACAGGACCTAGAGAGAGCCAGGTAATATTGTGTTTTAAATACAATATTTTCGAAATAAGTGAAGCGTCAGCGGAGCGGGAGCGTCTTTTACGCATAACCTACAGTACACAATGGCGCGACTGCGATACATGTCATAAATTTGTGGTTCATAAGGCGCGTACGTCCTGCTCCGCTCGCGCTAATGTACCTATATTAAAACAAGGGAGACGTCCATGAGCTATCAGCCGCGCTTATGACTCTCCCGCTGTATGGTTCGCTTTGGGCTGGTTTGGCCAATTCTTTAACAATGGTTTTTTTTGTATTTCTTCGTTACTAAATTAACCAAACTTCTTTCCACCAGATTACTCTGCGAGCTAGTACGCAAACGCGAGCGGCTAAAGGCGGAGTACACGCGCGTGTGGGAGCGCTGCGTGCTCCACACGCTGCAGCCGGAACGTGCTGCGCTACACAAGTTACTGCGCATGCTCAGACAGAAGGATGCCAGCGATATATTCACTGAGCCTGTGGACCTGCAAGAGGTATGTTATCTAAAGGTGCAGTACTCGCGCGCGCTCCACTCGCTGCACAAGTTACTGCGCATGCTGCGACAAAAGGATGCCAGCGATATATTCACTGAGCCTGTGGACCTGCAAGAGGTATGTTATCTAAAGGTGCAGTACTCGCGCGCGCTCCACTCGCTGCACAAGTTACTGCGCATGCTGCGACAAAAGGATGCCAGCGATATATTCACTGAGCCTGTGGACCTGCAAGAGGTATGTTATCTAAAGGTGCAGTACTCGCGCGCGCTCCACTCGCTGCACAAGTTACTGCGCATGCTGCGACAAAAGGATGCCAGCGATATATTCACTGAGCCTGTGGACCTGCAAGAGGTATGTTATCTAAAGGTGCAGTACTCGCGCGCGCTCCACTCGCTGCACAAGTTACTGCGCATGCTGCGACAAAAGGATGCCAGCGATATATTCACTGAGCCTGTGGACCTGCAAGAGGTATGTTATCTAAAGGTGCAGTACTCGCGCGCGCTCCACTCGCTGCACAAGTTACTGCGCATGCTGCGACAAAAGGATGCCAGCGATATATTCACTGAGCCTGTGGACCTGCAAGAGGTATGTTATCTAAAGGTGCAGTACTCGCGCGCGCTCCACTCGCTGCACAAGTTACTGCGCATGCTGCGACAAAAGGATGCCAGCGATATATTCACTGAGCCTGTGGACCTGCAAGAGGTATGTTATCTAAAGGTGCAGTACTCACGCGCGCTCCACTCGCTGCACAAGTTACTGCGCATGCTGCGACAAAAGGATGCCAGCGATATATTCACTGAGCCTGTGGACCTGCAAGAGGTATGTTATCTAAAAGCGACGTACTCGCGCGCGCTTCACTCGCTGCACAAGTTACTGCGCATGCTAAGACAGAAGGATGCCATCGATATATTCACTGAACCTGTGGACCTGCAAGAGGTATGTTATCTATAAGCGCTGTACTCGCGCGCGCATCACTCGCTGCATAAGTTACTGCGCATGCTGAGACAGAAGGATGCCAGCGATATATTCACTGAGCCTGTGGACTTGCAAGAGGTATGTTATCTATAAGCGCAGTACTCGCGCGCTCATCACTCGCTGCATAAGTTACTGCGCATGCTGAGACAGAAGGATGCCAGCGATATATTCACTGAGCCTGTGTACCTGCAAGAGGTATGTTATCTAAATCGCGCGTGTTGTAGCTGTGTACTTTACTACAGTGCGTTCATTATAATTTGTCCCGTGACGCGTCTTAGTTTTAATACGAATAGAGTTCAAAATGGCGACTGACAGAACAGTACTACCAATCACATCACTGTACCTGCAGCCAGCTGTCAAAATAAACTGAAGTTTTGCACACTTTGACTGGTGCATTTGGTGCCCAACGTGGGACTTATTTCTAACTTTTCAAGTTACATTTTTATGCAGTTCTCAAAAAAGTTAGTAATATCTAACCCTGACCAAATCCAGTTTATTTCAAATGACGATTAGTAAATAAAGCCAATTGCCGCTTATTTTAAATGGCGATGAGTAAATAATCTTTAAAATAGCTTATACCAATTTAATTAATTGCTAACATCCAAATGTTTTTTTTTTTTTTGTATCCACTGAAGACTCATGCATTTCTCTGATTTTTTTTAAATGTACTGAGATATTTTCTTAATCTAGAATATTTTCCTTCAGGTACCAGACTATAGTACCATAGTGAAACACCCGATGGACCTGAGCACTATGGGCAAGAAGCTGGACCGCGGCGCGTACGCAACCATAGACGATATAGAGGCGGACTTTAAGCTCATGATAGAGAACTGTCTCACCTATAATAATAAGGATACTGTGTTTTACAAGTAAGTCGATTTGAACATATGGTTTGATCACCTTTTTTAAATTCTATGGCTAATATAAAGTCTTCTTTTAGAAAGAAAAAATCTCTGCACAAATAAGAAATTATTTTACACATATATTATGTTAAGCCCTGCGGCTTCCACGAAGCACGAACTAAGATGGCTGTAAGGAGTCCTTTTGGTTTTGTTAAATTTCGTATTATTAAAGCGACGAGTGTGTGTAAGGTGGAGGTAAATGAATAGCGGCTACAAGTAATGCAATTATGAATAGACTGTATTGAGACTTTCACAATGGCTTTTACAATTCAAAATTCAAAAGTCATTTATTCAAACTAGGCTGAGAATCAGCACTTTTCGAACGTCAAAATTACATAAGACAGTCCCCCAAAAACGCCCACCCTTCACCACTTCCTAGTGCCTTTAGCTGGGAAGAAGAAGTGGCGCAACAAACTCCCCAGCAGCACAGCTGTCTGTTCAAGTTAGAGAATGATTCTATACAATAGTATACAAAATAACTTACATTATCAATAGTTTTGATGAGACAGTGCGCGATAAATTGATCTAGCTAAGATTCATTTTTCCACCTTACACACAAGGTGGAGGTAAATGAATAGCGGCTACAAGTAATGCAATTATGAATAGACTGTATTGAGACTTTCACAATGGCTTTTACAATTCAAAATTCAAAAGTCATTTATTCAAACTAGGCTGAGAATCAGCACTTTTCGAACGTCAAAATTACATAAGACAGTCCCCCAAAAACGCCCACCCTTCACCACTTCCTAGTGCCGTTAGCTGGGAAGAAGAAGTGGCGCAACAAACTCCCCAGCAGCACAGCTGTCTGTTCAAGTTAGAGAATGATTCTATACAATAGTATACAAAATAACTTACATTATCAATAGTTTTGATGAGACAGTGCGCGATAAATTGATCTAGCTAAGATTCATTTTTAGAATCAGGTCATCCAGATATTTATAATAAACTAGTTCCACCGTTCCGTCCACCATGACAGTTTAAAATTGTTCGCACGCACTTCACTTCACTTCGCATGTTTGCCAGCGGTACCGTCCGCCGATGAGGGCGCCACCATCAGCGCTGCATTCCGGCCGGATAGAACCTCCCGCCGCCCTCGCTAGGCGGCGTTGGCAGATCAATAAACACATAATATTAAATAGATACTTGCTTCTTTTACCCTTGGTTTTTTGAAAGCTTGAAGCCAGTTCAGTATATCCGCGTGTCAAGTCAGAGTATGGGTCAAAAGGGCCAAAAACACGAATTGCGAAGCCTTGGCCACTTTAAGCATTATTAGAGGATTTAGTTATACATTCGCTGCGCTTTAGCAGTCACCATAGAATGGAGTAAAACATTAAAAAAAAAACAGTGTGGCACTCCGGGAGTGCCGACAGAAATGAAAACTTCAACAAGATCGCTTTGGTGGAACAAAAATACTTGTACAGAACATTGGTCCGTAACTTTATCTAAATAAAGAGCACAATCGCGTTTACAAAAAAAATACTTCCAAAACCTTTAAAGGAAAAATACTTGCATAGAACATTGATCCGTAACGTAATATAAATAAAGAGCACAATCGCGTTTACAAAAATGAGGTGTCGGTAACGGTGTCGTGAGTTCAATTGGTTTTTCCCATCGCAAAAATACCCAACGCGCCTAAAGAAGTTTTCACTTCAAAAACAAAAAAACTTGCTGCGGATTTTTATCACTGCCTAGCCTATTCCCCACTATGTCGGGGTCAGCTTCCAGTCTAACCGGATGCAGCTTAATACCAGGATTATTTTACATGGAGCTACTGCCTATCTGACCTCCACAACCCAGTTAGGTACTGGGTAACACGATACCCCTTGGTAAGACTGGTTGTACGGCGTATTAACCGAACATTAATGTCAATGTAAAGGCAAAATGCAAGGATGCAGAAAATGTCAATAAAATGCAAAGAATGTTAGTGAATGCTCAATGGAAATGAATCTTAATAAAAATGCAAGTTGTCCGACTCAAATCACGTCTAATTGAACACTAATTAAATTATGTACAAAAATGCACCATCTAGGCTCCGCCGTATGACAATGCACTTCCAAATGTAGGTCGCGATCAAAGTGCAAATACGCGAGCCTACTAACTAACTTATCGCATAAGAAATATATCTTAAAAAACCATGTACGCACACCGTACACTGGTTGTTAGACTTTCGGGCTTCTGACGACCCGTAAAAACTGTCAAAGATCTACAAATGACAGCCGAGACCAATGGCTTAACGTGCTTTCCGAGGTACGGAGGAGCCTCGGTATTTAAAGATGGTCGTCCATCCACAGACCAACCTCGGTAAGCGTAGCGTAAACTGTTTGATCGACCCGTGCGGCTGTTATTACTTAGCCACGAGCACCTCACTTACTGCGGATTTTTTTAATGTTTATATTTGTATAATAATGTTAATTTATGTTTCCAGGGCCGGGGTCAAAATGCGTGAACAATGCATGCCACTATTCCGTCAAGCTCGACGCGACGTGCGCGAGGCCGGCTTCCAGGCGCTATGTGTGGGGCCAGATGGTAGCCCACGCGCGTCAGACAGCCCGCACCGAGCTGTGCCCAGTCCTAGAAGGTATGGATACCGCAGGCAAAAAAAGCATCGAAACTGCTTTGCAGGGGAACGCATGGAGGAGGGTTCCTCTATCTGCCATCGCACACTGACAAGAAAAATCCTCTGCGATACCGCGAGCGTTCTCTAGCTTACCGGAGTATCCGCCGAGTAGCTACCGCTCGCCGGGATTTGATTAGTGTGTAGCGGAAAGACATGACGTCACACAAATCCTGCATCGCGCAATTAGAGTTTACCGAGCGATCGGCATGTATACAAGATTTCAACTTCAAACCGTTGGCGTTGGGCAGCTGCCCGCCAGACACAACACCCGTCTGGTCGGAGGATTCTCCCTTTTCTATGGTGGATGAGTGAACTTTACACCCTGTTCCTCATGCCCCTAAAAGTCCACTAGCGACTACGCAGTCTAAAAGTTGCTTTTGTAAGAGTGTGGCAAACTCCAGCGCATACCGGCGCCTCCCGCCGCGGTACCGTCCGGCGTGCTCTTCGATGCTGCAGAGAAAACTGCGCTGCGATGCTCCGAGGTCGATCCTCGAGCATTAAAATATACCTTATTTCGATTCGATTCGATTGGATAAGTATTAAATTCAATTGATAAAGGAGATCATATTTTTTGGCCCTTTTCTGAAAGTTTATTCACACATGCATAAAGTTGATTTTTGTGGAAATAACATCAATTGGAAACAAGGTTATAAATAGAGTCTATATTGTAATGTCCAGTATCGCCAGCCCGCGCCGCGCCAGTCCGCCTCGCCGCAGTGTGAGCCGCGCTGCAAGCAGACCGCGCTCTAGCAGTGAGAGTGAACGAGAACGGACGCCAGGTAAACTGTGATTTTAACTATAGATTCAGTTTGGTCATTTGTAAGTGATGTTTTGAGAACAGTAGGCTTAGCACGAAAGCGCGGAGTAAACTTAAAGGAGAGTATACACAAGAGCATTTTGTCGAACATTTCCATGTAATGTAACGTTCTTACGAATGGTATAGTCAGCATCAAGAGTCGATTAACACTGTTACTTTGACATTTATCACCTAAATAGATACAAAATGGTTCGATACTTTGTTTTTCAACATTTCATGTAATAGCTATGAGTTAATGCTCTTTAAATTTTATATCAGTTCAGATTTTTTATGGATATTTTGCTCAATAAATAAGATTGAAAAAACTGAAGTGTTTATTGACTTTTGTGGCTGACCGTTACAATACAAGCAAAAGCTCAATTACAAAAGCATTTATATGTAATGTAACGTTCCTGCGAATGCTCGACGCTGCGTTCGACGTAATGCTCGCAGCGAGTGAGCATTTATCTGTAACATTTCTTTCTAACTTGTGTTCATTGTAACGACCTGCCATCGGCCCGCGCATCTAAGCTACGTTCGCAATATATTTGCCAAACATGTAAACAAACACGAGTTTGAAGAAAAACAACTGTAATGCCTACTCATAAGGTTCAGTTTGCGCTACAACTTCATATTTTTTATGACTTTTTCAACAGTACTAGTCAGTCTAAAATCAACTTTATTTACACTTGCTTAAAGTTGATGTTTGTTTAAGTGGAAATAACATTAATAATTGGAAACAAGGATTTAAATAGACCTTAACTCCGTGTCGCTCGCGCTTGTGCCTTTGCTCAAGAAAATTTTACAACAATACGCTCGTTGGTTTTAAAAATCAGGTTGTAACAAAACATCGAGCGAGCGGTTCGATAAAATTTTAAAACGGCGAATGCTCGATGTTCTGTTACAATTAAATGCTATAGTGATTAGCCTAAATACGTTCGTAAATATGAATGATTTTAAAATTAAAAATACTCGTTTCACTTATAATATTTACTTATTTATTCATATATATGTGTGATACTACCTAATTGTGTTTGTTGACCAAAATATTATAGTATTCGTTATGTTTACGTCACGCGATCGTGCCGTCGCTCTGGTGCCGTACAGGATAGTGTAAAAGTAATTTTTTTTTTCAGTTCGATAATTTGATGGTGCTACACGTCCTGTCTAGCTCTATCTCTATCTCTATTTTCGTGGCAATATACCATAACATAGAGAAATGGACTGAGCGTTAGCCTCATGAATATGGAACGCTCAGCTCATGCTCTATATTTATGCGAGATTTTGTAATAATACATATCGCTGTCCTCGGCGAATAAAAACAATTTTACAGGGAAAAATAAAAAACAGTTTTTTGTGAAAATCTTATTAACTTAAATACATAGCGGAATTGTTCAAATACTAAAAAAAAAGTGTTTTTTTACATTCATTACAATACACCTTAAAATCTCGTAACTTCCGAAATAACCGTAGGAAATGAATGAAAAAAATTGACAGAGTGTAATCGGACGTCTAAATATCGAATATGCAATAAAGTTAAAACTATCGTAATAGCACATTACCATTTTATACGTCGGGGACAGCGAATTAATATGTATCGTTTTGTGTTTATAGAGAGGCGTAAGGACCGCAGCGTGTCGAGGGCGCGCAGCGAGAGGCGGCAGTCCAACGCGATGAAAGACTCGGATGATGAAAATATCGCTGTAAGTATTACATTTCCATACGGCACACTTTTTTTTAAACCGATTGTCTAATTGTGTTGCTCATTTATTATGTTCAGAATTAATAAATTAACAAATCAGTCGTCTGCCTGCCTGCCTGTCGTTTGCCTGTACGATCGCGGAATAAAATTGTTTATCAGATTTCAAGTTCGTATCCTTGAAGTGCTTGCTACACGGCTGCCAACCGCGTCCCCGACAGAAGTGACCTTAGTTGGCGACAGGCATAGCTGTTTGAAATTTGGTCGTAAACTACCATCTACATGGCAGTTCATGTAACACGAAATAAAAAATTAAAAAGTGAGTCTTAGGAAGCAACAGTGTTTGCTACATGGCTGCGCCAAAAACATCCATTTCAGCATTTATGTCAGACAGATGCTGTCTGATGCTGGTTTTCTAAACACTAACAAAAAAAAAAACAAATCAACCATTCATATTGACATAAAAGCTTCGTCTTATGAAAATCAGTAAAATAAAAATAGACTCTTGCATTTCTATTTTATAAGGAATGTAACAACTTTACATGCATATCCGCAGTCGCACCGCGCCCCGTCCCCCGCGGCGACGCCCCCCGCGCGCGCGGCGAGTGCGCGCGGCCGGGCACGCGGCCGGGCGCGCGGCCGGGGCCGGCGGGGCGGCCGCGGCCGGCCCGGCCCGCACGCGGACCAGGCCAGGGACAACGGTACGATGCTGACTGAAATACATTAACTCCCCCTGTTTCTCAGGTTTTTAAATTAGAGTTTATCTATTCGATAGTTTAATGAATGAAATGCACAGAGTCCAGCGCGGTTTAACCACACTCGATAAATCGAATGAACCCCAAGAATTACACTAGCACCTGGAGCCTCATGTTGCATGGGGCTACAGAGGCCATTACATATCAAGGAGTAGACCGGATGGCATGGTAATGGTAAGGAAGACGTGCCCTTAGGATAAGGAAGGATTTGCGAGCCAAACCGAATATGCATACTTGAGCAGGCAATGGACTAGTGGAGAGACAGGTGATATTTATCTATGAATGGGTAACTTTTAACGACGTCCCCGCCAGTTTGGTTCATATCCTGCTTCAACGGTGCATCTTTTGGCGGGGTTAACTATTTTCTCGACTCTTTTCTATGTCGCTGCTATGCTGTGGTACACGTTGCTGTTTCCACTGTCATCGTCTGGCTACTTTCCGTTTCAGGTTTCTTGTAAATCTCGGTAGCTTCTTAATCTTATCCCGGTCTTCAGCCGTCTTCAACTTCCCAAATAATTCAATATTTAAACTTAAACACTTCTTCACAAAAATAACTTTATCAGCCAAATAAACACAAAACTATACTTGGCTTCTAAGTTATAGGGTTCAAAATCCAATGTCAGAGTCAAGAGCAATAATATCTAAAAGGAATGCTTTGTTGGTCAACAACTACCTGCGACCCTTTACTCACGCCAAATGTGTAAAAGAAGAATGCACACTCGCAAAAAACAAACCATTTTGGAATACTGCACCACTCAAATAATAAGTTAGTCGACTTTAGGCGGACCTCTTCAGCAGATCCCTGAAAGATATGGAAAGATCTCACCAGATTAGCTTGCGGGTAGCTGGATCCTACGGCAGTTATTCCCTCGTACTTATGCACTGAACCGCTCACCTGAGATCAGGAACGTTTAGTCCACCCACTTGTGTACTTTACCACAGCAAAACAACAAAAAAAAACACTTCGATGTCCGGCTTGTAACTCAAACTTGCAACATATGGTATGCACATTTCACTAATCGTGTAGTAAAAAACTTTGGCGGAGCACAATAAATTGGGAGTGTCTGTGCTCTTCAACGTCCAACGACCGAACACCCTTGTTTCTGTACACTCTGATAAGGAAGAAATTTTGCTTAAATTTATAACTTTGTCGAATGAATAACTATTCTAATTCAAATCCACGGGAAAAAGAGTCCTTGCATACATTTTGCATGAACTTGATCGCACACGTCCGGGCTATCAGTGTACCGGAGCATGGTTTATGTATATGTATGTGAATGGAACTTGAAACTTTGATCATTGGGAAATTCTATATTGTAAAATACTAGCTACTAGCGGACGTCACGCGGTTTCACCCGCGTAGTTCCCGTTCCCGTGGGAGTACGGGGATAAAATATAGACTATGTTACTCGCTGATAATGTAGCTATCCATTGCTGAAAGAATTTTTCAAATCGGTCCAGTAGTTTTTAAATTTATTCGTTACATACAAAAATACATATCTTTCCTCTTTATAATATTAGTATAGATTTAAAAATCGACATTTTACTTTTATTTAAGACCAGTTATACTTTTCGGATTTGGTAGAATTTCGTCATGTTGTTGATAGAACGACATCAAAGATTAATGTCGTTCTATCAACAACATGAATATTTAAATTAATTCTATAACTGCAGATACTCCAACCTCTGGTTCCGAGACACCAGTGCCTCCAAAGCCAGTAGAACGCACCCTTAAACTGGCCACCCCTGAGAAGTCACCAGTTAAACAACCAGAGACAACGCCAAGTTAGTAAACAACCTCCTTTAATGTTCAGTGCGCTTTGTTCAGGGGCCGCTTTGACAGACCAATCTTCTCCATTGTCTGTGAAATTTGAGAGGTCATAGTATTTTTATGTAAGGATTAGTCATGAACACATAATTGTTTTATAAATATTATTGTTTTTTTTTTATAAAGCATACTGTTTTTTTTTTATATAAAACGTACTGTTTTCTTTTATAAAACATTTGTTTTTATAAATATTTTTGTTTTTTAATAAACTTTTTTTTTATATTTGCGACGTGTCAAGAAGGTCTTATTTAATTTTTTTTAATTTTCGACTAACGATGGCTCGATTGCTTGATAACTTTTTTCTGTTTTTATAAATTAAAAAATAAAACACAATGTAAATAGATACATCACACAAACCTCAAAAGGTTTGTCTGGGTGTTGAATAACTTTATGTATGTACTTTGATTTATACAGGTGATAGTAACCGCTTCATAACTGACCTCATTTTTATCAAAATACTTGTAATAGGTGCGAATGTTGCCAGTTACAGGCCTGGGGCTCATGGGTGCACTTAGGAAGCCCACACTGCTGGTGTCGCCATCTACCGTCGCGGCGCCACCCAAGAGCTTCGGCTCTGATGGTAATTATAACCTCCTTTCACACTTCAATTGGAAACTACACTATAATCAATTTGCTATTACAGAAAACATCTTGTTTTTATTTTGTTTACTTTCATTTTTGTAATTAAATCTGTAATAATTGTTTTTAATAAAGCCTAAACACAGTTTCGGCTGATGATATAAAAAAAAATCGTTCTTATCGGCCGGAATGAAAACAAAAAACAATTGATCATCATCTCAAAAATGATGCAGCATTTAATCAATGGTTTCTTCAGACTTCAGCCTAAATCAACTTCTCTTTGCTATTTATTTTACTTTTAAAACATTACAAACAGCGTCGTTGCCGACATTATCAGCCAGTCTGGGTCGCTCCAGCTTAGAGCCGTCACCAAAGAAGAAGGGTCGTGGCAGACCCCGGAAACAAGATAAGGACAAGTCCACATCCTCACCAGATCTGTTTAGGTACATTATACAAGACAGAAATATCTGTGGACCTTGAAAAATACGATAATATAAGATGGATGGATAGTTCATTTGTTCATAATGAAAATAATAACGGGGTCCATAGATATTTTTGCTTATTTTTATTGCACGATTTTGATAATTTAGCACAATTATTTGGAGTGGAGAAACGCTACTGAAGGCAAGAAAAGTATGTAAACTAGGCTTTAGAGTTTATACAATTAGATAGATTTTTGTACGAACAGTTTGATTCAGAAATAAAAATATATTTGTAAGTACAAATGCTTCTATTTCATTGCAAATATGAAGTGATAGATTTCATGGAGAAGATTGCGTCTCTAAGCGGACCTTGACAACAACGTTTACTCTTTTGTATAGTAAAAAAAGCTTTACACCGCTTATAATATGTATCTGTTTTGAAAACGGCACGCATAAGGTCTCCTGCTACTGAGTAAGAACCTCATTCTTGTCGGTTAAAATTAATTCAAATGTTTTTGGGTATTCCATAGAGTCTTAATTGAGAGGTGCAAAACTTTTTGTACAAACTAAAATAAATATTATCATTAAAATATTATTTGCGTCGAACATCAATGACGCTCTAAAATAGAGGCTATGTTAAGCTAAATAGAAGCGAATTTAGGTGTGCACGGACAACTATGATAAGTTCGCTGTTCGTCATTAATGTTTGACGAGAACTATTTATGGTGGTAATAGTTGACGCTGACGTCGGTCACGCTTGCCAATATGCTCACCAAAGCGAGCTGCCCGCGGTTTAGGATATTTATTTCACATAACTCTAACGGGTGTAAAAAGCCGCTTAACTTAACGAAGCCGAGAGTCACTTGTATTCCCCGTCACCGTGTTTTTTTTTTACTGTTCGACTCATATATTGAAGGTCAAAATTCCAACTTTTTTTGTTCTTTTTTTTATCCACTCCTGGGAAGCTCTTGGCCTGCATCTTCTCTGATGGTAAGTGATGATCAGGCCAAAGGTGGAAGCGAGCTTCACCCGGAATCTTCAACCACAGAAAACAAGTTTTAAATGTTGTAACTTAGCTTGAATTACCCCCACAACACCAGCACAGTAGCATGCACCCAAAAGCAGTGTTTTCCTTGCTGTCGTTAACAGCGATATTTACACCAAAAATAAAAGTAGTTTCACAGCAATAATTTTTCCTCAATATTACTTAGCTGTTATCTACGCAATCTTTACATTTAAACTAAGTAACATTGAGCAAAAATTATTGCTGGGAAACTACTTATGAGCTGGGACTTTTTATACCCTGTACATATAATGTCGTGAGCTTAGTGATCCGTGTGACCGACTTCGACGTAACACTGTTTCCAACCTTAGCTTTTGTTTTTCCACATAACACAGTACATTTATTGTATAATGGTGTAAGCAGGTCGTCACAAAGCGGCGAAGGCAAGAGTATGTCGACGCCGGTTGCCGCGTCGTTCCTGCAATACCGCGGCCCGCCAGGGGAGGTTGGCTCTGACAGTGACCTTGCGCTCTCCAGGTAAACACTAAAAGTGTGTACAAACATTAAGCGGCAAACGCGCGCCTTCCACACAATAGGCATAATGGACAGTCCTCCGTGCAGGGCGTGCATGGAGGCTGAGGAAACCGTAGGGCATGTGCTCTTTGAATGCACAGGCGTCACCCAGATTAGAACAGAAACCCTCGGGTCACCCAGATCCTACACAGATGTTCTGAACAGACTAGGAGATTTAATTAGCTTCTGGAGGGAGGTGGGCTGGTTGGAATAACCACCAAACGGCCGCCATGGCCCACGCACAATGGTCCGCTTTATGGACTAAGTGCGGAAACCAAACCCTATAACATAGAACATAGAACGTGTGCGGCTGTCGTGCGCGGTCTGCCACATTCGTCACTAATAATAAAATTGTGTCTGGACGTATTTCTGCTGACGTATGAAAGGCTAGGCAAATTGATATTGCCAACTGAAGTGCGCGGTTTAGTCCTAACTAGAGCGCGGCAGAAATGTGTCCTGCAAACGCCGCGTGTTGCTGCCGCGCTCTTGCCGCTCAATGTTTGGACACACCTTAACACACGTTCCCCCTTTACCGCCAGTACGTACAGTAGTGACCCTGACCCCGGAAAGCTCGTAAACCCGCCGATCCTGCGCCTAATCTCTTCCTGGTCATATGGGATTACCCTCCCAGTAGACTGAGGGTGAGGAGAGTGCATCTGTATTTGCGCTCTCACTTGTGTTATCATATATTCTGCGTATACAGGTTGGCAGTGGCAATAACCAACGAAATTTTATAACGTGGGGTTCCAGAATCATGTACTGAATACATGGTAACGAGGTGGGATGGTAAGGAGGATATAGAGCTAAAACTTAGAAAGCAGACTAAATTATGATACAAATGTATAAAAAAGCCGCAGTTTTCTTAATATTGTGCAATCGATTTCAATACTTATGTTGACCAGGAGCGACGGCGGCAGAAACAAAAGCATAGCATTTTAAAGTGACATAAAACGGACGAGAGAGGGGTCAGGCAATCCCATACGATATCTGTCTCTTCGCCGCAGCTGTTTTTCAGTGTTATTGAGTTTTTCTATTAGGAATTTCTTAGAAACAGCCCGGAGTTTGTAAGTTGGCGGTGTGATACCCCCATGCCTCGGTACGCACGTTAAGCTGTTTGCCCTGCGCCTGATCTCTCTCCGCGAGTCGAGGATTGCCGTCCCATCGGACTATGAGAGTGAGGGGAGAGAGAGTGCACCTGTGTCTGCGCACACTTGTGCACTATAATATCTCCTGCGCCGAAGGCTAGTCTCCGCTGAGATTGGTCGCCCTGGCCGAAATTTGGTCTGAGGTCCTCACCTTCCGCCTGACGCAGGTCCTCACCGGACACGGCTGCTTCGGGAGGTTCCTGTTTAGGATAAGGCGGGAGGAAACACCCGGGTGTCACCATTGTGTGGATCGGCCTGAGGACACGGTGGAGCATACGGTGGAGGTCTGCCCGGCTTGGGCGGAGCAACGCCGTGTCCTCGTAGAGGCGAAAGGCGGCGGTGATCTCTCGCGTCCGGCCCTGGTTCAGGCCATGGTACGGAGCGAGAGGAAATGGCAGGCCGTCACCTCCTTCTGCGAAGCGGTAATGCTCGCGAAGGAGGAGGCGGAACGCGTGAGGGAAAGGCAAATTTCGCGCCCTCACGCCCCTAACCGCCGCAGGAGGAGACGCCCGGGGCGGGAATCGCGAGCCGATTTCCGGCCACCGTAGGCGCGGGCTTGCGGACGGTGAGCAATGGGTAGCTCGCCGTCCGGTAAGGACCAAGCCCGGGTCGACGGCGCGTTGTGTTCCACGCGCGCCTCAAAGAGATGTCAGCAGAATTGACGGGGTCCGCTAGGGCCAATGCCTGCCGGGGGTTCGAAGAAAACCGATAGGGACATCGCGGCCCCCGGCAACAGAGCAACCGAAGGAACACGGGTGGGTTTTAGTCAGTAAGAGTCTGACACGCCCTCCCGCTCCACCCAGAGCGGGAGAAGTTATTTGATAATTTCCCAACCAAAAAAAAAAAAAAAAAAAAAGGAGGTTATTATTCTTATTTTTCGTGCTCATAGCCTTAGTGTCGATCGTTCTAAATCAGTTACTTCACAGCTTACTGATAACACCTAATGATTACAGATCGTCGTCGAGCAGCTCGGCGTGGTCGCAGTCGTGCTCTTCGTGCACGCACTACGAAGACGAAGGCTCCCACCACTCCTGCTCTATGAGTTCCACTGACGGGTATAATAACTTTTTAAACTATTTAAGTCACCTGGGAAAGCCAAAAACTATGTTCATAATCGCTGACTAGCTGAGCTCGCGTTCTGAATTAGATATTTTCCGGGATGATATACATCGACTATACTTTACTTACAATAGGGATGATAACAAAAGAAAATGTTTTTGTCCATTCAGCTAGATTATTAAAAAATATTGCACACGTATTTTTTCTTTTTTACATTATTAATTACGGCGATACATTGGGTTAAAATGTGCCATGACGTCACTAGTATGTAGATTTTATAATTGTGATGTAGCGACTCCCACTCTCCTACTTTAATGCGTTTTATCTATGTAATTTTTATAAAGCAAAAAATACGTGTCTAATATTTTTTTATTATCTGACTGAGGGACTAAATACATTTTTTTTTTACCCAGGCATTATCCCTATTACCAGCATGCTTAGCATGACCACAATAGAAACGGGTTTTATCGACGGAAGAATAGATAAATGACAGATAAACAATCACAATCTGTCATTTTGTTTATTCTTCCGTAGACAAAATCCGTTTCTATAGTTGTCATGCTACGCAGGCAGCAGCAGCGCAGGTAGGTCGCTGCAAACATAATCAGCCAACATACAACGCGAGTGCGATGCTCTTAGAACAGACTGCCCCCTTCTGTTAGTGTCCCAATTGTCCGTTCACCTGCATGCTTGACGATCTGAACAACGTCTCTGACGCCGCAAGAGATGTGGCCACCAATGTGCCCAAACAGTATAAGCAACATAGATGTACCATCGAAAAGAAAAGAAGACAAAACCTTATGTCCCGTTTTAGATTTCTTCTTCTAGTTCCATACGAATGTGGTCGGTAAAAGTGGCCGATGCCGCTTCAAAAATTGCCATGTTTATAAAGCGCCATGGCATTGTGTTATAAAGAATATCCTTCCTCAGTTCAAGTACACTTCTACCATGTTTTGTCTCGAATAATAAAAGAAACGTTGCCACCAAAATTAGATCCACTCTCATGAATATTTCTGCGTGTCGAACCATAACGCGCGTGTGCGTGTCAATTTAATTTTAATTCGTTTTTTTGTTAGTTAATTTTTTTATTTTGTCAGATTTTTTATTAATTTATTTATGCAAAATTTTATTTAAATTATTTGACATTTTTATTTTGTTCTAGTTGCACCACGCGGTTTCACCCGAATAAGTTTTGATCCCGTTAGAATATCTGAATAAATCCTATGTCTATCCATGTGCCAAATTTCTTGTCATGTGCAAAACTCACTCAACTCAACTACTTTATAATATTAAGTTAGGATATTGTTGTATATTGGAATTTTAAATAAATGAATTAATAATAACAGTACAGTAGTACGACGAGAGCTGGATGAGAGGTGAAAGGCGTTTAATAGGAGAGGCCTATGTCCAGCAATGGACTGCTGTAAGCTGATGATGATGACGACAATAGTGGGCATATTTTGCCTGACATGATGACGGAGCCGGTTCTTCCCCCCAGGTCAAGCTTCAACGAGGCGCCGGAGTCGGCGCGCTCGGGCAGCAGCGGGCCCGACCAGCGTCGCCGGCGCTCGCGCCGCACCGCCGCGCACACCGACGTGTCCGACACCGAGCACGCCACGCCGGGCAAAGTGAGTTGGGCTTTTGGAATTTATTGAGCGACTTCTTCGTGAATTTCTAATTTTATATGGTGTTTATAATAAAAAATAGTCTATCTTCTTGTTGTGAGCGTTAGTTTTGTACGTAAATAAGAAGTCGGAGATAGATAATAGAAAAAAAAATTCATTCATGGTATACTGCGTTCGCGATTTAGTTTCCAAACATGTAAACAAATATGTGTTTTTGAAAAGACCATTTTAACATCGTCGCATAAAGTTCAGTTTCCTCTACAACTTCAAATATTTTAATGACTTTTTCAATAGTACGAGTCATTCTGAAATCAACTTAATTTTCACTTCTATAAAGTTGATTGGAAAAAAATATTTAGGTACAGTTTAGGTTTACCAATCTTTTTTCGTATATGTCGAAAAGGCAAACCCTTACTTAAAAATTCTAAGAAACGTCAGGCTCTTCAAAATACTTCTTGAGACGAATTGGCGTCATCTTATAAAAAGACTAATACTGTCCATTTTCGTGATGAGTATAGTAGTTTCCCCAGCTAGGCTATTAGAGCACTCTATTTGACACTATACTAAACTTGTACTCAAACAAACTAAGAGTTTTATTTGACCTCATTAGTTTTAAATGTCCAAATTGCCACAAAGATGGGCAAATATTTATTCAAAAATTGCAAATACCCAACTGAATCTTAAAACAAGCACTATAGTAGTATGGTTATGTGCAGGGTCGAGGAACAAGATCTTCAACGTCAAAAACCCCCGTCAAGTCAGCGCAGGCGTCGACTTTGCAACTGGAACCGTTACAACTCGTCTGGGCCAAATGCAGGTCAGTAAAGTCAGTAGCTGTATACCACTTCATTATATATTACTTTCTATGTAGCACGAATTAGTTTAGATAATATAAGTTTAAGAGCTTTCATTCTAAAAGTTGGCAACGTCGCAAATAGTTATCAACTATTTTAATTAATTACACCACCGCAATTATAACACCGAATTTAATGTTGTAACTTTAAGCTGTATTTGGAAAGTTTCCAAATACAATTCATAATCAATATTTTAGTTCATTAGGTAGCGATATTTCATTTTTTCATACAGTAATATTGCCAAATTAATCAAAACAGTGAAATATTTGACAGCTATTTGCGACGTTGCCCACTTTTGGAACGCACGCTCTTAATGCCCGTTTTCACTAACACTACACGATTCTCAGCTGTCGGCACTGAGCAGAGCGTTGAAAATCCAACAGTGCGCTTTTATTTAGCCATAGCGATCCGCCCCGGCTTCGCACGGGTGCAATTAACATATGAAAACGGTATTCTGTTCACGACCGTTGTGTACAAGTTCTGAGCAGTAACCTAACAAAAAGTACTAGGCTTGCTTGCATGAATTTAAGATAGTATTATATTACGTACTTTTTTTTAAAGTGAAAACTTCTTTAGGCGCGTTGGGCATTTTTGAGATAGGAAAAAACAATTGAACGCGCGACACTGTTACCGGCACCAACTTTTGACCATTAAAAAGACATCAACGCGCGATACATTTTCTTTGGGATTAATGACATTCCAAACATTGAGACATGACAACGACATGATTGACATTTCCCTTTTTTTTACCGACTTCAAAAAAGAAAAGTATTTCGTGCACAGTAAAATTGTTCAAGTTTTAACTTCTGTCGGCACTCCCGGAGTGCCACTGTTTTTTTTTTACATAATATAATAGCCTATGTCCATCTGGAATAATGTGGCTAAGCGTATGCTGAGACGCAGGTGACGCAGGTCCACGCAGCGCAGGGCAGAGCAGATTTTGTAATACATGAACGTACTGACAGCTGCGTACTATGCGGCGCAGGCACGTGCGACGCAGACATGTGTCTGTCCTGCTCTGCGTCTCGTTGTAGTGTCGGCACAAATTTCTGCGCAACGTGTGCAGGTTGACACGTGTTTTTTACCACTAATTCATAATTTTGTTGCAATGACAGAACATTTAACTGAATTAGTTCGATGTGAACCTTGTTTGTTTGATACTTATCATCCGAACTATCCAAAAAAGACATTAAAAGAAAAAAATCAGATAATGATTTTGCCAAATAGTTTTTTTTGTAACGCTTTGACAGACTGTAAAGCGCAACGCACGCGCACGGTGCTATAACTCTTTAATTTAAAAATCGGAATCAGACTCTGAAATAATTTTGCTCGTCAACTCTCACATCTATTGTTTGTACTAGTTAGGACTCGAAAGCGTCTGTGTAGCTGCGTCGCAGCATGCGCTCGCGGCCTATGTTAGCCTCGCCTGCCCTACCCTGCAAAATCTGTACTGTGCTGACCTGCGTCACCTGCGTCTCAGCATCACTTAGCCTAAACTTTTCAAATGGTCAATGAATCTTTCAAATAGCTTTGGTTCTGCACATTACATTCCACAACACAAACTCACAAAATTCGCTCTCTTTTTATAATATTAGTATAGATATAGATTACATTAATTCAATTCAATTATTATTCATTTCAATTCATTCAGGTGTCGCCTAGTGTTAGTGAAAACCTGTGTTACTTTTTTTATGATACTTGCCTATTGTCAACTATGTTAGAGTCTTCCAGTGAATTCTGATGGGACCGAATATTTCAGAACTGTACCCGCAACGACTACCGTCTACCCTCCGCAATTTAACTACTTTGAAGGTGTCTATAGAAGCAAACGTTCGACTCTCTGCTAAATAATTGTACTTTTGACTAACAATAAGTGAACGAACTCCTCTTCCACTTACTGCTTTGGGAAAACACAGAGTACCGGATTTCCGTTAGTCATTTGGATCACGAACCAATTTTTTTACCATTCCATCCATTCTACGAACCAATTTTAACCCAAACATTCTTCCACAGAGGCTACCCCTGGTACCCAGCTCTAATCATCGACCCGAAGATACCAAAAGGCTTCATCTACAACGGCGTCCCCCTCCCGGTCCCACCACAAGACGTGCTCAACCTCAAGAAGAACCACTCACACGAGCCAATTCTCTACCTCGTACTGTTCTTTGACGTCAAACGCACTTGGCAATGGCTGCCCCCCAATAAGCTTGAAGCTCTAGGACTCGACAAGAGTGTCGATCAAGCGAAATTAATCGAGTCTCGAAAACCAACGGACCGCAAAGCTGTGAAAAAAGCTTACGGTGATGCCATGCAGTTCCGTAAACAGGTTCATGGTGACGACAAATGACATAAGTTTAAGTACAGGTCCCGCCGGCCTCCGCGAAATAGAACCTTCAGCTTTGGCCATTTTTCTACTATGCACATACGTACCCCAGACACCACCGACTCCAGTGATGATTGAATTAAGTTCATAAGATTTTTCGCTTTATTTTATGCTTTTATTGAAGTAACTCTCATTCCATTTTTATTATTTGGGACGTGTAAGGTCTGATAGCATTGGCGTGACTGACTGTGAAAAATTATCTCGAAGAATTGGGACGATAAAATGTTTAGCTTAGGAGGAACAGTAGAAAGGATAAAAACTCGAATTTCGGTAAGATTTTGTGTAATATATTGATAGGTCAACAGTGTAATTATAAACCATCGATAAATGAGGTGAATTTGGATAAGAATACGTAAAATTAAGGAAGAATGATTATTACAATCCAATATTGTATACGATTAAGGTATAATGTACAGTATTTCTATTTTCTTAATGTCCCTCGGGTATCATCGGATTTCGGAATACAAACGAATGCTAATTTCTATGTCCATCAATTATTAGATTTATCGTGTTTAATAATTTGAATTCAGATCAGAACTAAGTACTTTATTGTTGTTTTGTTTTGATTTCCGTGTGAATTGGAAATCAAAACAAAACGACTGTAAAACTATTTTCCTATAAGTTAAAAGAGTAACAACTCTATATATAGTCCGTGCAATCCACGAAGACGCGCCGCACTCCGCTCCGCGTCGTACTAGAGTTCAGCTTACAGTACAGTAATCGCGGAGTGGGGCGCGTCGTCGTGGATTGCACGGACTATACTTCCGACTGAGAGCGTCCGGTCTGAACCAAGTGCAAAGGGCAACTGATAGAAATCCGACGACTGACGAAACACGAGGTTTGCCGAGGGACATTAAGAACATAGTTTGTCTGTACACAGCGTTTGTCTTCAATGATTTCTTGAAATAAATTGAAATACGCGCATCGAGTTTGCGTAGGTTGCATGGACTTGCGTTTGATTCCCGCGTTCCTATTGGTGCAGCTACAAAGCTGCACCTATTATTTATATCCCAACACCACTACAGGCCAATGAAATCGTTGAACGCATGACGCAATGTTTGTGATCGTATAACAATTTGCAGCTATAAAATATTTTAAATCTTCTTCTAATTGTGAAATATTAATATGAAATTAACCAGTATTTGTAAAACATAGTTTGAAATGTATCCAACTTGTATCTAGATGGGCGAGGTTAGTGAATGAATTGTATCCGTATATTGTAGACAAAAAATGCATAATCATGTATACTTAAAAAAATATTAATAATTTAATATTATACTAAATTGAATTATTGGGATGTAGGATAGACTTTGATAAAATAAGTTATGTATATAGGTTGCATGCATGTGTGTATATGAGTGTTTTCGGAGGTCTTATTATGAGCTCTAATTGCCTGATAAGAGGTCGCAAACTTGTGTGCAGTACCTGGCCGTAAATATGGCACTATTGAAGCTCGATGTGTCATATTAACGTCCAGTACCCTAATTGCGTAATACAACACAATCTGTTTCGATTTGAAACAGATTGCTAATCCATTGCTTCATAAGTTGGAAAAAAAATCTGCTCAACAACGTAAATAACGCAATGAATGTTGTTGAACTGTCAAAATGTAACAAATTAGGCAAAATTGTTTACGAAAATAGGTTACGCAATTAGGGTACAGGTAGGGATCGTCTAATTTAAAACTACATGCAGTCCACTAAAATTGATATATAGACATTTTAAATGTGTATGTAACAAGGGGCGTGTAATTATAAATAATTAGACGTTTTCTACTGTATTGTGTGAAAACTTAAGAGCTCCTACTAAAGCCCCTGGATATAAATAGATATTTTTGTAATTTTTTGCGTATCTGTTAATATGAATCTATTTTGACATGTCTGGCCAAACATTGGCACAATTTCTTTATAAGAAATGTAAAATTTAAAAGTTGTTATTGTTTTATGCATTGCCTGTTTGTAGAAAATACATAAAAATGTATTAAAATTTGCTTGTATCATTTATCTTCTACTATGAAATACCATACAACTAATTACCACAAAAAAAAATCAGTCCATTGGTTTTTGAGAAAAGCACACAACATTCTTATAGCCGCCTGACGCTGCAAAAGGAGGGTTATGATTTTTAAGGAGTTCCAAACATTAAAAACTATTGGCCCTTATTCTACATAAACTTTATTTAAATTAAAATTTTCATATTCCATTCATTTGTGTGCTACAATTCATTCATAGTGTTTGTCCCAATGAAATACAGGGCCAGGGGTTGGTCGTAGATTAGCAGCTGCCTTGGGGGCTCTAAAAACAAAATTAAAATGAATGAACAATTTTATTACATCTCCTATAAATACTATGACCTATTTAAAAGTAAAAGTCTGGTGCTAAAATATGTGCCAAATAAAAAATGGAGGAATGGTACATTTTTAGATACCATTTTGGTTTTTTTTTTCACACCTGTCCAGTTAAAAATGGGCAAAATCTAAAAGCAGGCCTGTTACTGGTGAAATACACAGCTCATGCATTTAGCTTTTCCAACCATACAGATTCACTAGACTCCTAGCTTTACGAATGACTAAATCTACATTTACATATTTTGTCTATGCTAGGCGTAGATGCTAGGTTTCTTTAACAATATTTACCCCTTGTCATCACTAGCTGCTATGAGCTTCTTGGTGAGGTCCATAGGTGGCGCCACTTCACGACGCCCGTCCCGCGTGTAGTAGTAGTTCTGAGCGTGCCTGAAAGCAAAACACTCTTAGCCAACGTCTAAAGATTTAATTACCTAGTCTTGAACTCTTGGTTCTGAAATAGCATATGAATATATGATAGCTCTGTACTGACTTTAAACAAAATAATAATACAAAGAACTGCTACTGATCGTTAGTTCACCTCCACAAGTCCACAGTAAGTTGTATCTATCTAGTTAGTAAGTACACACGGGTGCTTTTATGTCGCGACGTTTTTTTACCACGCATTGCAAAAGAAGTACTTACATAAAAAATAGTAATACACTTAGAGTATACCTCAGATCAAATAAAAACCCAGACATAGCGCTGTCAAGTGACGTGAGGCCAGTTCCGTAAACATGTGTGCACTTAGTGAGGTGTAGTTTGATTGTCAATGGTTGTAAAAAATGTGCGTGTATGCACAGAGTGGAGGTGTAGTTTTGGCATGCTTCACTTTATTGTTTGCAGCGCGATGTCTTGGTTTTTTATTTGATCTGAGGAGTAGACCTAGGTCAGTGGTTCGTCTTAGGCGCGGATTTTAGACCTAAAACCAATTAACTAACTAAACCTCTAGAAGTATGAGGTTATATTTGATACTAACTTGTGAGAAACTCCATCAGGAATCTGCGGTTGGGGCTGAGTCCTAGCCGCCAGCATCGGCTCAAAGCGCAGCGCGTTCGTGTGTTTCCTCTAATACAACAAACAATACAGCTGTTTAAACACAAAAACCTTTTCCGTTACATAATGGACCAAAACAAAACGATTGATACTTACTCCAAGCAGGAAATCTCTAACTCTTTGCATTATTGGCGATATATCGCGCAAAGCAACTTTGGCTTTACTCATTTTAAAATATGAATTTACTAATTAATTGAGGAAATGCACACTTTTCCGCAATTGCGATTTTCACAGAAAAACAGAATTATGAAAGGAAATAAACATCTGATTTTGAAGTTCTAATTACGACGTGACGAAATGTCAGTTTGACACTGACAAAATGCGTTTCGTTCGGAATCGTACGTATGAACAGACGCCAGCACATCAGGCTACTACAATCTGTCAAATTTATTTAATCGATTTTTAACTTTATCACTAAAAGTTAAGGTTCAAAGTTGATTGGGAAAATTTTACAGTTTCGGGTAGCTTGATGTGCTGGCGTCTGTACATTGGGAAAGTTTTTGTGTATTTTTTTATTGCAAAAAAATATTTACACACGTATTTACATAATTTTAAAACTAACAGAATGATAATATGTACAAGTATAAAAAAGGAGGGGTGGGAGGGGGAAATAGTCATAGGGCATAAAAAAATTCGTCCACATCGCTGTCAACAGGAAAAGTGCCCAAAAGACTGGCAGCATTGCCACGTTGTATGGCAATGCTGATTCTTTGGCCAAAGAATAGGCCTGCCCTCTGGTCACGTGAAGAGTCGACCAACCGCTTGGCAACGTCTTCAAAAACTAAGTGGGCGGGCACTCAGACCATGCATTGCTCTAGTGTTTTAACCCCAAACGGCTCAAATATACAAAGTCCCAATAAGATTGGAGTATTTGCGCCGTTTGATGTTTTCCGTTTTTTTGTGTATTAGCTGACATCAAGTCGGTGTTCCTACAAGGGCTAGGCAGAGGTGTTTAAAAACACCCTCATTTCAGCGGTTATGTTAAGTTCCATGAAATAGGGGCGAGCCTATTGTTATTGTGAAATTACCAACATTCGATGTGGCGACGACGACGCTTACCTACGCGTTTGGGGGACAGACGCTTATGTCCACAGTAACAAGCAGTACCTAAACGTCTTTCGGGTAAAATGATGATGATCTTCCAATAAGCTTTAAGGCGCCATATTATCTATACGGGAGAGAAAATAAGAATCCTTTAAATATCGTTGCTGGCCACGATGGTGTCACCGTTTGGGGATTGAATTTAAATCACGGCGAGAACACGGAACACCAGAACACCATTCTCAATCCCTATTCCATGATCAGATGTTATAAAATAAATCCTTTTTCTTTGACCTTTTCGTTTTCATAACTTGTTAAAAATAAAACCTATTTTGACATTGATACATAGAGGAAAGTATGCATTGATACTACATAGAGTAAATTTTATTTCATGAAAGTTAATTAGTCAAAATTACCGGTTATTTTTTAATCCTTTTGCAGACCTTTTGTGCAAAATATGGCTAAATCTATGATTGCTCGAAATGTATGCATTATGCTTGTAAGTTTCAAATATTTATAAAATTATCACTTAGGTACCAGTCGCTTGTCTATAGCCACCCAATCGACTTAAAAATTTACTCATTACTATTGGATCAGCAGATGACGCTAAGCATCATATCTGGTCACTGTCATCAACTCATAATCAGCCACCGTGTGAAAGTCGTCAATTCACCTATTAGTGACCTTAAACCTATGGGGATGTGGCTTGATCTAGCTAGGCCCTACATAGAGAGAGCCCTACAGTACAGACGCCAGAACTTCAAGCTACTACAATCTGTCAAATTTATTTAATAGATTTTCAACTTTATCGCTGAAACGTAAGGTTCAAAGTTAATTAGGAAAATTTGAAAGTTTCGGGTAGCTTGATGTGCTGGCGTCTGTACCTATATTAGTAGACTTCACTCAATAACAAATCATCGTATAAATTATAGTCGACTCAACCTATAAATAAGGGCCCTCACCAGTTCTCTAGGTAATATCGCCTGCTCATTGGCACTTGTCATTTCTGCTTACTTATTTATAGGCATACTCTTTATCAATTTCATAACCTTGTTTCAGAGAAATAACTCCAACACATCTACGACGATGACGAACATGGTTAAAATGCCAAACCCTGTAAACAATTTAAACATGTTACCGTGTACTCCTGAAAAGTATGTGATTTTGTTTTTGAAGTGTAAAACTGTGTAAAACTTCTTTAGGCGCGTTGGGCGTTTTTGAGATGGGCCTAAACCATTAGATTTCGCGACACTGTAACGACACCTCATTTTTGTAGACGCGATTGTGCTCTTTATTTATATTACATTTCGGATCAATGTTCTATGCAAGTATTTTTACTTTAAAGGTTTTGTAAACGCGATTGTGTTCTTCATTTATATGCCGTTACGGATCAATGTTCTTTGCAAGTATTTTTACTTTAAAGGTTTCGGAAGTATTTTTAAAGTGAAACTTTATTACATCGTCTCAAACTTTTTCGTCTGTGTGTTGCATGTCGCGTGACGGTCGGCGCCGATTTTCGGCGCCTATAGTTCGCTTGAAAGCTTCACTTTTACCGTGGTTTCATAAAACCACACAATCCTTTTTTTTGTAAACGCGATTGTGCGCTTTATTTAGATAATGTTACGGACCAATGTTATATATAAGTATTTTTCTTCCACCAAGGCGATGTTGATCAAGTTTTCACTTCTGTCGGCACTCCTGGAGTGCCACCACTTTTTTTTAACTTTGTATATCGTAAAACCGGCCATCATTGCCCATATCTAAAACTATCTAAAATCTTGAATTGTAAATAAAATTTAAAATTCAATATTTTAGTTATTTTTCGTGTTCGGGCAAAGATATACCTAGGTATTAGGTACGCTAAGGGCAATGATGACTGGTTTTACTGTACTTGATGATGATGATGAGTAGTTTTGGTTTATTAATCTATTTCTATTGTTCTAAGTAATGCCCGCGGTTCTTCTAACAACGCAATGCTTCGCAACTTGCGTATAGCCGTAACCCCCAGCTACGGAGAAGGATCAAATATTTATGGAGCTGTGAAGATGAGTACTTGTTCATCATCTCTCGCAGGCGATCCCAGAGGCTTACGCAATTGCCAGGATATACGGTTAGATAGGAACTGTACCTACCTATAGCTAGTAAAAGTTAAATAACGTTTTCGGTGTTTAAAATAAGTTAGGTAGGTACTTCTAGGCAAGCGCCATGTTTGCCTACTAAACTCAAACTCAAACTTAAAGCATTTATTTCAATTAAACCATTTACAGGCACTTTTGAATTGTCAAGGAATCGGTTAGTCAGAAATAGGTATGAAGCTAGTTGCCCATTCCAAAGCGTAGTAAGTACCTATGGAGAAGAACGGGCAAGAAACTCCACGGACACTTTAAATAAAAAATTGTTACAAAATATTGGTTAAGTACCTACCTACATCATTCATGTTGAAATTATACATGTGAGAACAATGTAGAAAGACGTGCACGTTAGAAGCGTCCGTAATAAAAAGATAAAACAAAGAACAATTCAAAAAATAAAAATAAAATAAAAATAAGCCCTGGCAGCTAAGAGATGACCAGTCCCAACTGACGGCGCCCGTTCACGAACATGACGCATGGATTAGCACCATTCAGTTCAACCAACCAACTATCAGTTGAGATCCGGGGTTAACCGTTGTGGGTGAGATAATGGCGAGACTATCAAATAGACATTTAAAATATAAAATGATCAGAACCCTAATTGCGTAATACAACACAATCAAAATCTGTTTCGATTTGAAACAGATTTCTAATCCATTGCTTCATAAGTTGGAAAAAAAATCTGTTCAACAACGTAATTAACGCAATGAATGTTGTTGAAATGTCAAAATGAAACAAATTTCGCGAAATTGTTTACGAAAATGAGTTATGCCTAATTGCATAACTCATTTTCGTAAACAATTTCGCGAAATTACTGGTTTGGTGGCGCGGGAAAAGAGTTCCTGGAAGGACTTGGGGAGGCCTCTGACAGAAATGATCATGACACGATGTTCGGGCATCGACATGGCTAGCCACAAGATCCATGATTGTTAAATATTCTTTTATTATTATTTACAGAGCGGAAGTTCTTGAAAAATGGAACAAGACACCTACATTCGATGCTCAAAGGTATTGGATTAAAAATATTATCTAAAACACCTTTGTCTTATAATTATATTCGACCATTATTTTAATGAAGAAATGTTTTATGCTTGTATGAAAAAAAAAGAAATATGTAAACGGTTAAATCTTGATAGTCGTAGTAGATAGAATCCTCTTAGTCTCAGTCCCTCGTAATTTTTTTTTATTGTTATTAATTTCGTTGATTTATCTAGTAGGTACTTTAAATTGCACTGAATAAAACAATATTTTAAAATACAAATATTCTATCATTCATATATTATTGTGATGAATACGAATTAAAAAAAAACCGGTCAAGAGCGAGTCAGACTCACGCACCGAGGGTTCCGTACCTACCCATTATACCGCCATAATAAAATTGGTATCATTTTTATTGGTAAAAATATACGGGCAAATTTAGATTTTCGCGAAAACTTGTATATTTGTGCTGCAAGACCTTTTTACCAAATTTCGTTATTATTATCGGTCAACGGGAATTACCATATAGGGTTCCGACCCAAAACTTATAGGGTACTTCCGGTTGACCTAGAATTGTCAATTTTGGTTAAAAGCAAGGTCTTACAGCACAAGGGAAAATTCCGAAAAATAAAAAAAGTTGAAACTTATGGTACATTTTGGTACCTACTTACAAGTTTTCGCGAAAATCTGAATTTGCCCATATCTTTTTATCGTGTTGACTCAGGACCTTGACTTTTATACACCTAAACTATAGACCTCGGTATCTGGTATAAATTTCAACTTGCTAGGTCCACCCGTTCCTGAGGAAATCGGTGGTGACACAAATGCGACAAGACAGTGATCTTATAAGGGTTCCGTTTTTTACCTTTTGAGGTACGGAACCCTAAAAACAATATAGCTAATAGAGATTTACCATTGGTACAGTATAAATGGTAATAACAGAGACGGGACTGTGCCGGTTGTGCCGCTAAGCTGAATCGCGATGTTTCGTTAACAACTCACAATATAAGCCCACGTACGCACGGACGTAAAAATATCGCGGCGGAATTTTATCGCGCACTGGATTTTCAACTCTCGATGTTGAGCCGAACGTTGAAAATCCAACAGAATGCAACCCGGTAGCGCTTCGAAAAAACACACTGTAGGATTTTCAACTCTTGGTGTTGAGCAGAGCGTTGAAAAGCGATTGTGCGAAAAAATTGCCCTTGCGAACCTGTACATACCCTAATTGCCTAACTTCTTTTCGTAAACGATTATGACAAATTTGTTTAATTTGACAGTTCAGCAACATTCATTTCGTTATTTACGTTATTGAGCAGAATTTTTTTCCAACTTATGCAGCAATGGATTAACAATCTGTTTCAAATCGAAACAAACTGTGATTGATCGTGTATTACGCAATTAGGGTACGTACTGGGCTAAAGGTATGATTCCGAACAACGCTGCACGCTGCAGTCACTGCAGTGAAATTTGTTCTTATGGAACAAATCTAACTTAGAGATTTTGTATTATGATTATAATTCTGTAAATACATATTTACTGACCTGACACTGACCTGCAAATTTAAAAAAACGTAAGGTTTGAATTTCCGTGAATCCACCCTAATATTTATTTATTTATAGGATAACCAACAGCTATAACAAATAGATAACAATTATTTAAGAAACAGGTTCTCACGGGTAAAAACAGAAAAAGTATTAGAAATCTTAGGATCACTAACAAGCACGATAAAAAAGATATACATATTATTATATACACCGTGAAATTTGAATCAGTTTTGCTAGAACAAACGTTGTTCAGACCATGGTCTACTACCATACTACAGCATAATGTTTATTCTAGCAAAACTGTGATTCAAATTTCACGGTGTATAAGGTACAATAAGCACTATGCACTTTTAAAAAAGTCAGCGTTCAGCCGACCGCGTGCAGAATAGGTTTTGGTTGTAAATGGGATATTAAGGTCCTTGCTCGCACCATGTACGAGTTTTGCCTGTAGTTAGAAGAGGTAAAAGGAATGGAGATAGGTGGATTAAATCTAACTGATCTCTGATAAATAATTACGTTTATCCAATTAGGTCTAGGGTGAATTCTCGGACATACTTTTCTGCGTATCCACCTTAGGGTGGATAAACGCTAAGGTGGAAACGCCTGCCGGGGCTGCGAATATGGGCCGAAAGGGACATCGTGGCCCCCGGCAACAGGGCAACCGAAGGAACACGGGTGGGTTTTAGTCCGTAAGAGTCTGACACGCCCTCCCGCTCCGCCCAGAGCGGGAGAAGTTATTTGATAATTTCCCACCTAAAAAAAAAAGGGTGGATAAACGGAATAACCCAAGCTGGATAGAAGACATACAGTTGGAAAATTACTCAAAATAACTTATTGTCAAGGGTTCTTCTACACGGGCAGTTTGTGGGTCAACGGTATGCAGAGGACTCTAGGGTTCTGCGTGCAATATAATAATGGCTTCGGGGTGTTGTTGAGGTTGCCCCGGGTCTGCAGCTTGTCTAGCATGTTTGCTGTAGTACGAACTGACGACTTTTATGCCATTATGAGGAAGAAGGCCGCATCCTTAATAAGCAGAATGAGGGCGAACAGCAACAGTATTTTGAAAACCCTAGCTGAACAGCATGATTCACTAATACTATGGTTGATTTTAGTCTCACGCTGACCGCACGCTGACGGTCGGCGCTGATGTCAATATGTATGTAGTTAAAGCGCTGAGCGGTCAGCGCGACTCAAAAACGCTACCTATAACTACATACATATTGACCCATCAGCGCCGACCGTTAGCGTGAGACTAAAATCAGCCTAAAGACACTCCGTCAGGTTGCTCGTGCGGCAGGGATGCACAATAATTATGTATACATTTATTAAATACTAACCTTTAGTTGATAAGTTTGTTTTTTGTACTAACCATTGGACCAATGTTGTCAAATTAAATAAATAATAATTACTCAAACTCAAACTCAAAGCATTTATTTCAAATAAACCAATTACAGGTACTTTTGAATTGTCAAGGGGTCGGTCAGTCAGAAAAATTAAGCTAGTTGCCCATTCCAAAGCGTAGTAGGTACCTATGGAGAAGAACGGGCAAGAAACTCCACGGACACTCTTTTAAATCAAAATATTGTTACAAAATATTGGTTACATCATTCGTGTTGAACTTATACATGTGAGAACAATGTAGAAAGACGTGCACGTTAAAAGCGTCCGTAATAAAAATATAATATCAATTCAAAAATTTAAATAAATTAAAATAAACCGTGGCAGCTAAGAGATGACCAGTCCCTACTGACGGCGCCCGTTCACGAACATGACGCATGGATCAGCACCATTTAGCTCAACCATTTTGAAGGGAACTTAATGATCCAACACACACGCCACCATCAGCGAGACATTTGAGTGAGCATGACATACTCTCAGCCGCCAGGGCACATTCAAGTCAATGAAAGACGTACCCAGTAAATGGTAGCTTTATGGAATGTACAACATGGTCACAGTGCTCACACATGTGATATGCAATAATACAATACAAAGAGATTGAATTTATACAAAGGAAATATAGTTTTACAATCTTCAGCAGCTGCAACAATACTTTTGAATGCTAATCAATTAGTTTATGCGCCCTTGTGGAGCTGGACCAGCGCTGAGCCAAGCATTTTTATCAGCGATGTAATCCCCCAACTTATAATATGCTTGGCAGCATAGTGTGCGTTTTATACATGATTTAAATTTCGTTTCGTTCAGTTGGAGTATGTGGGAAGGTATTTTATTATAACATTTTAAACAGCACCCCATGAAGGATGAGTCTACTTTAGCCAGTCTGAAACCCGGTTGAACTAATTGGTCCCTATTTCTAGTCCCATAATTGTGTTTATCACCTCTTTTACTGAAAAGACTTAGATTTTTCCTTACGTACATGATGTTTTCATAGATATATTGACAAGGTACCGTCATGATGTTAATATCTTTAAACAGTTCCCTTAGAGAATCGCGTCTGCGGAGGCCATATATTGCTCTGATGGCTCTCTTCTGCAGAATAAAAATAGACTCGATATCTGCAGCCCGTCCCCATAGTAAAATACCGTAAGACATGATACTATGAAAGTAACTGAAATAGACTAGCCTCGCGGTATCTACATCGGTAAATTGACGGATTTTTCTCACAGCATATGCTGCTGAACTTAGCCGTCCTGCAAGAGATGTTAAATGAGGACCCCATTGCAGCCTTGAATCGAGCGTGATCCCCAAGAAAACAGTTTTATCGACAAATTCTAGTTTCTCCTTATTCAATACTATGTCACAATCACTACTTTTAACATTTGGTAAAGCAAATCTTATGCATTTAGTTTTTTTCCCATTTAATACTAAATTATTAGCAGTGAACCAATTTTGGACCTGCAGTAGGGCGTTATTTACTCCGTCAAGATTTGATGCACGTCTATTTATCTTAAAAATTAAGGAAGTGTCGTCAGCAAATAACACCATTTGTGGTTGGTTTTTTAATAAATGGGGTAGATCATTAATATATACTAAAAAGAGGAAAGGACCCAATATCGAGCCTTGTGGAACGCCCATTTTTACTTTTAAACCGATTGAATGGACACCATTTACTTGAACCTGCTGTTGTCTATCATTTAAATAAGATTTTACTAAATTGAGCGCAAGTTTTCCTAGTCCGTAATGCTCAAGTTTCAAGAGCAAGGTTTCATGACTCACGCAGTCAAATGCCTTGGAGAGGTCACAAAAGATTCCTATGGCATCTTGGGCCTCCTCCCACGCAGTAAATATGTGTTTTAATAAGGTGACACCGGCGTCAGTTGTACAACGTCCTTTGGTGAAACCATATTGCTGATCGTGCAAGATTTGGTTGGCGTTAAAATGATTAAGCATTTGATTGAGCATTACCTTTTCGAAAACCTTGCTGAATACCGGCAGCACAGATACTGGTCTATAATTGTTAGTGTCTTTACTGTCCCCAGATTTAAAAAGTGGTATTACTTTACTGTATTTCATTAAATCCGGGAAGACTCCTTGATCCACACACAAATTAAATATTAAAGCTAAGTACGGTGCTATAGTGTCGATTATGTATGTACAAACTTTGATAGATAATCCCCATAGATCTTCGGTCAATTTGATTTTGATTTGCCGAAAAGCTTTTATAACTATCATTGGGTTTATATGTTTAAATTGAAATTCAACCGGGCAGCCTGGAACGTTCGCTCTTAATAAATCAATTGAGACATCGGGTGAAGAATTTAAAGCTTCCGTCGTTTTAGATGGTATATTGGTAAAGAAATGTACAAACTCTTGCGCTACTTCTAAGTTAGAGCTTATGGCACCACGTGAAGTCTCCAATGTGTACTCAGTGTTTCGTACTTTTTTCCTATTAGTTTCATTATTTATAACTTTCCAAACTGTTTTTATTTTATTTTCTGCTGATTTAATCTTGTTGCTAATATACAGAGCTTTAGCTATCTTGCAAGTATTTCTAAAAATTTTGGAATATGTAGCAACATACTTGTTGAAAGTTTCAGTATTAATGTAAGGCTTAAGGCCATAAAGCTCGAACAGTCTTTCCCTACTTATCCTAATACCTCTAGTTGCCCAGTCACTAAAAATAAAATTAGGGCAAATATTTTTTGTTCTCTTTTCAAAAGTTTTATTGAATTCAGTGTGCACTACTGAAAAGAAATCCTCATACAATTTATTTGCATCGTCCATATTAGGGCCCAGAGCATTTAACTTATTATTTAGGGTACTATTGAATCTATTTAATTTGCCAGTTGTTATTGGTCTAATTTGTATTTGCACTTTTTGAATAGGTGTTCTAAATTTAAAAGTTACCGTTTGTCCACTATGATCAGACGGTAAATAATTTACGATGGCTTTATCTAAATAATCACAACCGCAGAAGACATTATCGATACAAGTAGCAGAAGTTGAAGTTACTCTAGTTGGTTCTGTAAAAACATTTGATAAATTGAACGATTTAAAAAGGCTTAATATTCTACTGCTATTTGAATTATTTTCCAGAATATTTATATTAAAATCACCACAAATAATTGCGGCTTTGTTACTGGATGCAAGTTTCGCTAGGACATCTTCCATTATTGACTCAAATAAAGAAAAGTTCTGATAATTAGGGGGTCTGTATACGCACACTACAACATGCTTATCCAGCTCAACACAGGACAGTGCGATGCAATGTTCAACTGATAAACCAACTATGTCATTACGTTGCTTAGATTTTAAACAATTTTTTATCAAGATTAGAGAACCTCCACGCAGCATAGATTTACGGTTAAAACAACTGCCCACACTATAGTTCTCATAATTAATTAGCATTTGGTAATCTTTTAACCAATGTTCAGTAAAACAAACAATGTCAAACTTTGTTTTTTCTAAAAACATTTCGATTTGGAAGAAATACCTTGAATATTTTGATGAAATAATTTCAAGGCATTCTGCTGATCTCCTTTTTGATAATTATTAATTTTGGAGCAAGAAGACACCTTGTTGTTGTTAGGTTTAAGAATATTCTTACTGGTGCCTTCTGTTGTCTTACAAACTAGTTTAAATTACTATCCGGAGTTGACCCCAAGATTTCAGTGTCATCACCAGGCAGTGAGCTCATAGTGAGTGAGGGAGATGGAACCTCCTTCGTACAATTTGTATAAATATTTATAGCATTTGAGCTACATTTATTCAGGTTCACCACCTTATTATTAGTATTATTACTAACCACTGTGGTGTTAATAATACAAGACTGCGACATACTACTTATGTCTGAGTTTATATAAAAAGCTAATAGCCGTGCTATTATGTGTCTAAAACTAACAGGCAGATACACAGTATCCCTAGTCGATTTTAAAGTTTCAACAAAACTGTTGGTGTCAAGAAATACAAACTTGTCACTATAATGACTAACTAAGAATTGCATATGCTTATTAAGCATATGAATATAATTGTTTTGTCTATTTGTCAATTTTTCAAAATATGGGAAAGCACACAATATTATTTTACTACAATTTAACTTTAACAATTCAGTTACACAGTCAGTGATTTCTTCTTTTTTGACCTTAGAACTATTACCTACAAATACAGTAATGTTGGTTTTAGGATTGTAAACATTTCCAGTTACTGATGCCATTATTCTTTTGTAGGTAGACCCTGGCATACAATAATTTTGAGTAGAATAACACAGGTTGTTACTAATTAATTTACCTAAACCTCTTCGGTCGGTACTGCCTCGTTGGTCTAGTGGTCGCAAGCGCTACTGCTGAGCATGAGGTCCTGGGTTCGATTCCCGGGTCGGGCAAAGTGTTATTGGGTTTTTCTATCTGAAATTTCTCAGTAGCAGCTCGGAGTCTGGATTTGTGCCCGGTTGATGGCAATAGGCTCGCCCCCTATTACATGGGACTTAAACATAACTGGCGAAATGTGGGTGTACCTGCTACAGGGACACCTCTGCCCAACCCTTCGGGGAAACAAGGCGTGATGTTATGTTATGTGTTATGTAAACCTCTTCCTATACTATCTGAGAACATAACTGAATGATAACAATCATGACTACTAAAAGATGGACAACTACCAATCTCAGGCTGTACCACTTGAGATAGATCTTGTACTACATCAGATATATCTTGGTTGAGAATAAAGCCTTGATTCAAACTCTCAGTCTGGGACGGGTCCTCCGTTGCCTCAGGCTGGACAGCATCAGGGTTTGAAACCTGACAAGTACACTGACACATAACTAACTCATTTGCAGCAAGAATATGTTCTTTAATTTGGTTCTGAGAACCCACATATTTAATATAAAGGGAACTAAGTCTTCCCTCGAGTAACTGTATGTCAGACTGTAAGCGCTACTACATATTCAACGGTTTAACGAGGATTATATTTTTTTAAAGTCACAAGTTCTGCCGATTTATGGTTTACGTTAATGTTCACGTATTTAGTGATTAATAATTCTTGTTATTTTGTTATGATTTGTGAGTGATAAGGCTTTACTTATACTAGAGGATCGTTATAAACAGGAAGTTCAAAGAAATGGCTTCAGATGAAATACACTTTGAACCAAATAAAACGGAAGTTAAAAAAAATACAGATATGTATATTATTGAAATATTTCACATAATTATCAAATCTTCGCTTAAATACTAATTATGTACATAAATATACATTTAAATAATAAGTAAATCTTATAAATTACAGTAGGCACTATAATAATTTAACCTAATATTCGATAGTGATGTTTTTCGTCTTGAGATACTCGTTGAGCGCATCCTGACCTGGAATCAAATGATAAGATACTTTAGTTAGGTATGATAAGGTTATCAATGTCATGTCTGGTAGTTAATCATTATTGAAGCCAATAAACTCAGTGCTTTGTAGTTGAAAGGTCAAGGTATATTATTAAATGTTTTAGGCATAGATCCTAGTTTTAGGGTTTACTTCAAATCGGTCAGGATTGTATTGGGTAAATTTTGACTGGTCGAATGTACCTAACGTATAAACCGGTTTTTATAACTGTGAGTCTGTCAACGTCAGAATATTACAGTTTAAATAATAACAACTTAACGAATAATATGACGGAACTGAGGAGATGACACGAGTTGTGTAGACTGTATTATGTTAAGAGGCGTCGGGGCACTGAGGAGGTAACCGGGCGGGTGAATTCAATATTTACAACCTACGACTTTGACAGCTCCAAGCGCAGTTATAAAAATCGAGATAAACTTAAGGTTAGGGTCTCTTTAAAACGTTAGACACTTCCAACAGCGTGCGGTGACGTCACGACGGACGACCGACACGCCGCCGGTTGCCAAAACGTTCGTTGCCACAGTCCATGTCCATTCCGGGCGGCGCACAGTGGAACGAATGTATGGGAGCGGTTGGACGTAGACATTTCCGAAAAAAAAGAGTAAAATTATGCCAAACTAATGATGCCATCTTATTCGATTACTTAATGCCTTCATAACTTGTGGTGATGAATTTCTTCATAACTCCCATATTTCGGGAGTAATTTGAGAAAATGTGAAATTTTACTATGAAAATGAGTGTATCGAGCTCTCTCCCTCCTGATTCCGGGCTTGTTTCAAGTAGCGGTCTCTAATATCATAATGCTAATACTAAGAGCTATATTTAATACTAAGACACATAGTGCGCCAAATGTGCACTTTCTGGGATAAAGAGTGATGTTTATTTTATAACACAATTTTTTTATTTTTGTTTATTTTGTTGATTAAAACCGTTTTTCTAAAGGTTTACCTTATTACAATAACATTTCTGAGCAGCCAATTAGAGAAGATATAAGCTAATTAGGATATATAATTAGGGACTTAAGGTTTACATATAAAACTGATGCACTAATGATTACTGATAAGAACATTGCTATTATTTAATTACTAAATGGCTCTTAATACACTAATTTAGCATGCATCATTTACTAATTATCACAATAACTAATTACCTTGCAATATTTAACAAAGGATACCTGGGATACCTGGATTTTATATAAATAGGTCACTATTAGTAACTTTAAAATCAGTGTTGATTTACACCTCGTTGTATCCAAGCTAATCTCGCAATGTATTTTCCAAATTTTAATACAAATCTTGATATTCACGTTGCTTTATGCGCACGCGCACATAAAGATTTACGCGACTTTAACTATTTGTTCAGTGTTTTAAAAGATAACAGTTGTGTTCAGTTATGTGAAAGTGCTGAAACAAGTTTAAAAGACTGGTGTCGTCGATTTTGCTACCGCATTTATGCAAAATGGACACAGTCTGGAAGAAGCACAGATAAGTTTCGGAAGAAACATGAGATTTGGCTACAGGCTGCAATTCAATGGCCGGAATTACAGAATGAAAATATGGAACCTTCTACAGAAAATATAAGTGACGTCATCGAGCCCATAATTTCTCCTGCTAAATCTGATGCTTCAACTTGTACACATCCTAGTCCTCGTAAATCTTTTGAGGACCTTAGTAACCGGCAAAAAAGAAGACGCACTGAAGATAGTCTTTCATGCAGCAGTAGCAGCGCTGAAATTATGTTTTCGGCCGAAAGGGCGCTTCAAAAGGCAGGACAAAGCGATACAGCTTATGTTATGAAATACTTGACGGAGAATCCAGAAGAGGCCTCAAAAATCAAAGCCTTCATTGAAGGTAAATCAATTCAGGTACGGGAAATATCCCCTTTGAAGGCATTGGCTCTTTATGTATCGATGAACTTATCGAAATGGCGCTATAACACTCTTCGGGATTTCAACACTCAAGAAGGAGCTCTTCAATACCCGAGTTACTACATGTTGGTTAAAGAAAAAATTAAGTGCTATCCGGCCAAAGAAGATCTCACAGTTACAGAGAGCTCTGCAAAAATCAAATTACAAGCCTTGATGGATTTAACCTCAAGAAGACTTATTAGGTCGTTAGAAACCCCTGTTGATCCCAATCAACAGCTCGTATTGACCAGCAAATGGGGTTTTGACGGATCATCTAGCCAAAGCATTTATCATCAAAGGACGAGTGAAGATGAGCAAATCGATCTTGCTAGTAATTTTATGATTAGTCTTGTACCACTGCGGCTCGTCTCAAAAGGTGTAACAATTTGGGAAAACGAGCGACCATCTTCCACTTCATTTTGCCGGCCAATATTGTTTAAGTTTATAAAGGAAACCAAAGAAAATGTGCAGAGAGAGATGGCTGAAATCGAAGCAGAGATTGAAGCCTTAACTCCATCCACCATCACTGATGGAATTAGTGTCAAACACCAACTGCTGTTGACAATGATTGATGGTAAAATTCATTCCATTATATCCAATACAGCAGCTTCAGTGTGTGACATATGCAAGGCTTGTCCTAAAGAAATGAATAATTTAGAGTTAATCAAAGATAAACACGCAAACGAGGACATGTATAAATATAGCTTAAGCACCCTTCACGCTTGGATTCGCTCAATGGAATGCTTATTACACATTTCCTACAAATTAGACATAAAATCATGGCAAGTAAGGGGTGATATAGCAAAAAGGCAAGTTGATGACAGGAAGAAAAGAGTTCAAGAGGCTGTAAGAAGAGAAACGGGCTTACTTCTCGATGTTGTGAAACAAGGCAGTGGATCCACCAACAATGGCAACTCGGCAAGGAGATTTTTTGAAAACTACACTAAATCTGCTGAACTGACCGGAATAGATGCTATGCTTTTAAGAAAAATCTGTGTGATCTTGCAGTGTATTTCATCAGGAGAGAAGATCAACGTAACTAAATTCCGAGAGTTCTGCTTTGATACTGCTAAGCTTTACGTGGAGTTATACCCATGGTATTATATGCCTTCTTCACTTCATAAAATTTTAATGCATGGGCCAGACATAGTTCAGAACATGTCAATTGTGCCCATTGGTTTTCTATCCGAAGAGGCATCTGAGGCTAGAAATAAAGATTTTAGAAAATATAGAGAGGGGCATTCTCGAAAGCATAGCAGTATCTCATGCAATGAAGATATTATGCACAATCTTTTACTGTCTTCTGATCCACTTGTTACAAGTATCCGTCCAAAAGGAAATAAGTTTGTAAAAAAATCTTCTTTTAAGGAATTTTATGAGCTTACGGATTCTGAGAAAAGTGATATCGAATTTGTTAACATAAATGATTTAGCGGACATCGATTCTGAATTTGAATTAATTGATGATGATGATGATGACGAAGATAATTAAATGATGTTATTGTTTTAAAATGTGTAACTTAGTAAATTAGAGCTTACATCTTAATTATTTATTGTACTTTTAATGAAACTAGGTAATTTATTATCAACTTACTTAAAAGTCATACTCTCATCAGTTCTTGTGAATATTTTTGTTAATATATATTTCTGTATATATATAATATATTTATAGACCTCTTAATAAGTCTGTCTGCGGTTTAAAGTAAATACAAATGGGGAAAAAACGTTTTTTTTTTTAAATTTTCATTTCCTTTTATCCCAGAAAGTGCACATTTGGCGCACTATGTGTCTTAGTATTAAATATAGCTCTTAGTATTAGCATTATGATATTAGAGACCGCTACTTGAAACAAGCCCGGAATCAGGAGGGAGAGAGCTCGATACACTCATTTTCATAGTAAAATTTCACATTTTCTCAAATTACTCCCGAAATATGGGAGTTATGAAGAAATTCATCACCACAAGTTATGAAGGCATTAAGTAATCGAATAAGATGGCATCATTAGTTTGGCATAATTTTACTCTTTTTTTTCGGAAATGTCTACGTCCAACCGCTCCCATACATTCGTTCCACTGTGCGGCGTGCGAGACCACGCCCTTGTATTTACGAACATAGCATTTGGCCGTTGTCGGTAACGGATGGCTACACGTCGTCGGTCGCGGTCGGCGTGTGGTCAGATAGGCCGTAGCCTTAACGCGTTCAAAATTACTTTATTAGTAACTTTGACCTTATAGGAGTATGATAATATATGCTGTTTCCCTTCCATAAAAAGTATAATTTTTTGCTTTTCCTTGATACCGGCTTTCATAAACCGTTTTTATGAGATGGTTACAGTAACAACCTAAGAAAAGTCTAATCTTTTATTTCAAATAGGGCCTTATATGGCACTTTTGAACGCCAAAATTTACAAAAAATTGAATTTATTCTAGTCGCTCCTTCCAAAAGGTAGTTTTCGTATGGAGAAGAATGGGCAAGAAACTCCACCATTACTCTTTTAAAATGTTTTACAATATTTTGTACGGGTACATTAGTTATATCATTATAAGGAAGTCTAATAGACAGTCGCTCGATGTAAAATACTGGTATTCAGCGGGATCTGGTTAGACTGGAAGCCGACCCCAACATAGCTGGCAGATGGTAATGACTGGCTATCAGAATAAGACATGATTACAGCAACAACCGAAAGGGAAATTCTTATTTTTTGGGCCTGTCTTCATATCTCTTAGTTTAAGCAGTTAGGTTATTCTGTTTGCTCTGACTGCCTCGTTGGTCTAGTGGTCGCAAGCGCTACTGCTGAGCATGAGGTCCTGGGTTCGATTCCCGGGTCGGGCAAAGTGTTATTGGGTTTTACTATCTGAAATTTCTCAGTAGCAGCTCGGAGTCTGGATTTGTGCCCGGTTGATGGCAATAGGCTCGCCCCCTATTACATGGGACTTAAACATAACTGGCGAAATGTGGGTGTACCTGCTACAGGGACACCTCTGCCCAACTCTTCGGGGAAACAAGGCGTGATGTTATGATGATGATGTTATTCTGTTTATATCCACTACAAAAAATCCACCCTAAGGTTGATACTCGAAAACATCGCTGTCCCCGGCGAATAAAATGGTAATGTGCTATTACGATAGTTTTAACTTTATTGCATATTCGATTTAAGAGGTCCGATTACACTCTGTCAAATTTTTTTCATTCATTTCCTACGGTTATTTCAGAAGTTACGAGATTTTAAGGTGTATTGTAATGAACGTAAAAAATCACTTTTCTTGTGGTATTTGAACAATTCCTCTATGTGTGTTAATAAGATATTCACAAAAAACTGTTTTTTATTTTTCCCTGTAAAATTTGGTTTTTACGATTACGATTTTATTCGCCGGGGACAGCGATACGTCCGAGAATCCACCCTAGGTCTAGTTGGATAAACGGAATTTATAAGCTTAGGGTGGATAAACGGAATAATAACCCATGTTGTTCTGGTAAAATACACACCTAAATCCTTCCCGAATCCAGACTGTTTGAACCCTCCGAAGGGCGCGGCGACGTCGGTCTTGTTGTAGGTGTTGACGAACACAGTGCCCGCGTCGATGCGCTCCGCGAACTGCAGCGCGCGGGACACGTCGCGGGTGAACACGCCGCTGGCGAGACCGTACTCTGTGTTGTTGGCGCGACGGATTACGTCCTCCATGTTTCTGTGAGAGAGAGAAATTGTTAGACTTTGTTTTCAAAACCTATGACAGTCCCATCGTAACCTAAACCATAGATGAATACAGATGGATCACTCCGCATTTAAGTTATGAAGCTACAAGTAGGTACACGGCGGGCTCGACTTGTCGAATTCAGTGGGCGTAATGTAGTCAGAAGATGTAAAAGTTACGCGATAGAGAGGCAACTTCTAGGTGAATATAACTGTAGGTAGTTAGCGCTGTGCGACCTGAATTGTACTTTACTGTGTCGTGCCAAGAAGTCTCTTTTAATTTAAATAATTTTGCGAAACTATCTGTATTAATCTGTGCTAACACGTTTGAATCCAGAAATTAATATTAAAATAATTTGGATATTTTAAAAGTTGCAATTATCTAATAAATAAACACAGTGGGAGGCTGCTGATATATAAATTATGATATGATAGATCAACAGAAAATATCCGTGTTCTAGTCTAGTGAGCCAAATAGTACAACTTCAACAATAAAAATAAAATATTAATAAATTTATAATAATTTGTAATCAATCTTTTAAAATTCTTCATTTTAATCCCACTCGATAGGTGAGAGAGTAGAATACGTATAAAATATGGCGTAATATTAATATAGAAAATGAGACACTCACTTGCTACTAAACTTGCTGATAATCATGATGGGTCCGAACGACTCCTCCTTAGCGATCCACATGTCGTCCGCTACGTCAGTGAACACCGTCGGCTCGAAGAAGTATCCCGCGCGGGCCACGCGCTTGCCGCCATGCACGAGAGTCGCGCCTTCTTTCACACCGCGGTGGACGAACTGTAGGGGAAAAGGTGTTATTAAATCTCTAATATTATAGCTGAAGAGTTAAATAAATAAATGATAAATAATTTTATTTCTATAAGTAGGTTTGTTCAAACACTTTTACATGTCAATCATATTTTAAAAACTAGATGAGGTCGGCGTTTCCTATCTGACTACTCTGAGAAGAAAAGCCGAAACAAACTCAGAGGTCACAGTCTCTTTTAAAGTCCAGACATAATCTTGGTCAGATCATGTGAAGGCCATGTGGATTGGTGTCTGAAGTGGTCTTTTGAGGAAAGCACCACACAGATTGAGGGGGCCTGTCCTTTCAGTGCACGCATTTGTCAGTTATCGTGCAGCTCAACTCAGATCTTTAGGAGCTCAGCTCGACGAACAGTACCAATGAAAGGACATTTGGGTAGGCCGCATAAATTACTCAAACTGTCAGACCATGATTAGAACTGAGAAAAAATTAAAAACAAAACAAAAAGGAATGACCCACATAGTCTTCACATTCACAATAATTAAAATAATATAATACTTTAAAATATCCCTCGCTCGCCTCGTTGGTCTAGTGGTAGCAAGCGCTACTGCTGAGCATGAGGTCCTGGGATTGATTCCCGGGTCGGGCAAAGTGTTACTGGGTTTTTCTATCTGAAATTTCTCAGTAGCAGCTCGAGTCTGGATTTTTGCCCGGTTGATGGCAATAGGCTCGCCCCCTATTACATGGGACTTAAACATAACTGGCGAAATGTGGGTGTACCTGCTACAGGGACACCTCTGCCCAACCCTTCGGGGAAACAAGGCTTGATGTTGTGTTGTTTAAAATATCCATACCTCAATAAGTTTATCCATATGCGCCTTATGGTTCTGTGGTCCATGCGACGTGCCTCTATGCAGCGGGTCGCCGATGCTGATCTTCTTCGTCTCAGTGACGACGCGTCGGACGAACTCGTCGTGAATGGTCTCTTCGACGAATAGCCGACCAGCTGCTATGCAATTCTCGCCTTTGTTGAAGAATACGGATGCCATACCCTATAAACAAAAATAAGAAAATTAATACATATTTTTATTATGTGAATTTAAATACTAGTTTTACTCTTGGCAAGGAATTTAACTCGTCTTACAAATGGCATGAAAAATATTTGATATTGAAAACCAGCGCTGTGGCTCTGTTTCGCATGGGGACGCAGCATTATGCTGAGCGATGGCCGTTTTGCGTGGATGTGACGCATATGTTCCCCCAATTTATTATTTACGTGTTTTTTTTTAATCTTTATTTGCGTCATGTTTATCGCAAATAAACTAATTTTATTTCTTTCTTTCATTTGGGGTAGATATATAAAACAGGAAATAGGAGTGAGAACGCTTGTAGTAGAGTGAAAATTAAATTAAAGTATACGTAAAATGCAATCCTAGCATTATTGTTTTAAAGGTTATTTCAACTTACATTTCTGACAGCTTTGTCCAGATCACAGTCTTCGAATATAACGAGCGGGGACTTGCCGCCCAGCTCCAGGGATACCTTCTTCATGTTTGAAGCTGCGCACGACTTCATTATGGTTTGACCTGAAAGTTAAAATAAATGTGAATAAATTTTCAGATTATCAAACGAAGGTTTAGATTTATCCCACTCATAACTAACTATTGTGAATGTGAGGACTATGTGGATATTGTTTTTATTTCTCTGCTAGTTTTAGTGATGGTCTGGCAGTTTGAGTAGTTTATGCGGCCTACCCAAATGTCCTTTCTTTGGTATTGTTCGTCGAGTTGAGCTCCTAAGTTCTGAGTTGAGCTCCACAATTACTGACAAATGCTTGCACTGACTGGACAGGTACTCAAATCTGTGTGGTTCTTTCCTTAAAAGACCTTTTCAGACACTTATCTACATGGTCCTCATATCGCCTGACCAAGATTATGTCTGGACTTTAAAAGAGACTGCGACCTCTGTGTTTGTTTCGGCCTTTCTTCTCAGAGTAGTCAGATAGGAAACGCCGAACTCATCTAGCTTATTTTTAATATTTTTTTAATATGACGTGTAAAAGTGATTTCGATATCCTATTTACAGAATAAACAATTTCATTTCATTTCATACTTCCACTGTTGGGGATGACTCATAATCAAACATATTTCTTACTGAGATAGCCAGTTGATCAGTAGGAAATCGAGCATTTATACGCCAGAAAAGTTTTGATTTAACTTTAATAAACCTTGATGTCTTGCTTTTTAGGGTTCCGTACCCGAAAGGTACCAAACGGAACCCTATTACTAAGCCTCCGCTGTCCGCCCGTCTGTCTGTCAGCGAGCTGTATTTCATGAACCGTAATAGGAAGACAGTTGAAATTTTCATGGATTGTGTATTACTATTGTCGCTATAACAAGTTACAAATTAAACAGGGTTTTTTGCTAAATATTGTACGGTGGTACGGAACCATTCGTGTGAGTCCGAATCGCATATGACCACAGATATAGATAGACCTAGATAACGCAAGTATCACGATCTGTATGAAAACCAAACGTGCCATTTTTTTGACTACCCACTATGACGTCACAAGCACTAAGAAACATTTCTTTTATTTTCTCCTCGCATTTGCACAGTTTTTACATTGTATAACAGCGTAATTAACCATTTTCAATTTTTTAACTGACTTCCGACAAGCGTGGCACCGATGCAGACTGAGCGCGAAAGTGGCAGCTTACGATTATTGTACGTAAGCTGGGCACGAAAATGGCAAGTAGTTGCTCTTGCGTTATCTAGGTATATCTATATCTGTGCATATGACCGATTTTTTTACATTAGTGGATGGCAACACAATACGTGTTTTATACCTTGTCGCGAACCCGAACACAGCGTGTTGCCACACCGAGCGCTGAACGCAGAGTTCGGGTGCGCAGTGTTCGGGTTCGCGGCAAGTCAATCGTCATCCTGAGGATGCCTCGTTGAGAGGTGAAAAACGTATTGATTTTTTTCAGGGTTTTTTATGGCTCTTTAGAAATAGCTAAGCGGAACAGGTTACTAAATATATCTACGTCTATTGTATTTTATAATTGATTTCCGCAAGATCACGCCTGAATCAATTAACTGGCCTATACCTGGCTTTTTTTGCAATACACACCGATCTCCGTGCTGCCAGTGAAGCCAAGCTTCCTGACGAGCGGATGGTCGGCGAGCGCCTGGCCGGCGAGCGCGCCGCTGCCCGGCAGGATGTTGATGACGCCGGGCGGGATGCCCGCGCGGACCGACAGCTCCGCGAACTTCAGAGCCGTGAGCGGACATACCTGTGGAAGGAAGAGTATTTTGAGTATACCTTTTGGAGGGTTGTGTTCAAGCAAATACATCTAATTATTGAAGTGAAAACTTTATTAGGCGCGTTGGGCGTTTTTGAGATGGGACTATTACCGCGGTGCAGATTTTATTTCAAGTTTTCACTTCTATCGGGACTCCCGGGAGTGCCAGTGTTTTTTTTTATAGTATTTACCTTAAATCTTTTTGTGTTCAAGCTATAATGTGAAAAAAATACGAATAGTTGATTGGAAATATCAAGACAAATTAATTGTTTTTTCAGATCTCAAAAATGCCCAACGCGCCTAAAGAAGTTTTCACTTCAAAAATAAGTTCTACAGTTCTCTACTTACAGCAGCGGGTTTCATAACGACGGTGTTGCCAGCTGCGAGGCAGGCAGCCATCTTCCACGACAGCATCATCAAAGGATAATTCCACGGAGTGATCAGTGCGCACACGCCGATCGGCTCTTTCCTCGTCATAGCCAGATTCCTGTAGAAACAATTTAAGGTAGTTATTCATTAAAAAAAAAAAATTGCCTATGTTGTAGGTAGGTACAGACGCCAGCACATCAAGCTACCCGAAACTGTCAAATTTTCCCAATCAACTTTAAACCTTATTCTTCAGCGATAAAGTTGAAAATCTATTAAATAAATTTGACAGATTGTAGTAGCTTGAAGTGCTGGCGTTTGTTTTTATAAAAAATTTGTTACAATAAAATGGGCGATTCCGCAAAACTATAAGTGTATATGATGAATGAATTTTAAAATAATAGTCAAATAATAGTTAGTTTTTAACCGATTTCAAAAAGGAAGAGGTTATAATGTTCGTGTATGGATTTTTTTTTACATACCATCTATAAAAAGTCTACATAACTCTAAGCTATAAAAAACAGTACTGTCAAAACAAAACTTATTTCGCACACTGTAATTATGTGGACCTTAGAGCCTTAGTTTCACAGTAAAAGATGATAACTGTAATGTTTACTAGCATAAAAAGCTATTACTATAATTAGATTATTGTTATTCTTTTATCTAAAACATACTGAAAACAGTATTTTACAAACTCGTCTAACAGCGCAGGGAATGGCCCTAAAGATTTTTGTCTCATAGTAAAAAGTGAAGAGAATAACATGATCTATCTATAATTTTTTTTTTTTTGTTTGTCCGGCCTGGTGACCTTCACATTTAGCCCAAAAATGTATGTACGGTGAATGATCTCCTTTGAAACGTGGTACGAAGTTCATCGGGTCATCTAGTTTTTAATACAAACATCCAGAATGTATAGTAAGCCTGTGTCCTTCACCAAGTCACATACTACCTAAATTTCATAACAATAGTTTCGATGGTTTAGGTGTGAAAACGTAACAGACAGACAGACTTTCGCCTTTATGATGGATCTTCTATTGTGAAAATAATGTATTTTTAATAAAAGACACTATTTTTTGCCGACGTGTGTCTATGCTCTTCTATTGATCATATTTACCTGTTAGGTCTAGCATGGCTGATCGGTATGGTGGCGCCCTGTATCTTGTCGCACCAGCCGGCGAAGTATCGCCACGTCTCTATGGACATGCCGACGTGGGTCTTGAGGGCGAGCGTGTAGACTGCGCCTGAGTCTATGGTTTCTATCGTGGCGAGCTCTTCCTTGTGTTGCTCCATTAGGTCGGCTAGTCTGTTGGTGAATGATGAGCAATTATTGACGTTTTCTGTCTACATTATGTAGATATCAATATTATCATCATTATTGATAGTAACTCCATTTATATTTTATTATTATTAACATAAAAAAAATAACAAATCATTGGGCATCAAAAAATTCATCCGCATCGCTGTCAGCGGGAAAAGTGCCCAAAAGGCTGACAGCATTGCCACGTTGTATGGCAATGCTAATTCTTTGGCCTAAAAATTGGCCAACCCTCTGGTCACGTGAAGAGTCGACCAACCGCTTGGCGATGTCCCGGAATACTCGATGAGCACTCGGACCCCACGGCCCTAGTATTTCAACCCCAAACGGCTCAAAAATATAGCTACCAATAAGGATGTTATATTTGCGCCGTTTGAGGTTTTCTGCACCTGCAGCAGCCGCCCCAGCACAGTCATTGACATTATGTTAGTAGATTCAGTTGGTATTCGGAGTTTTGAAAGGCTATGTAATGAATAGATTTGAGAAATAGGGGTAGGTTAAGAAATATCTATCTACTCTTGAAATTGAAATACCAAAACTTACTTTAATATTCCTCCAAGTTTGCATGTAAAATTCAAAATGTCAATACCATACTAAGCAATTGATACAGTTTATCATTTTTTATTGATAATTATTTAGATATATATAATAATACCATAATATCAAGATAATAAGTAAATACTTACTTGAACAACAGCGCCCCCCTCTCCCTGGCACTGATCTTCGACCACTCTCCTTCATCAAACGCTTTTTTCGCCGCTTTAACTGCTTTATCGACATCATTTACCGACGCACTCTGCACCTTACATATAACACTCTCATCCGAAGGATTTATCAACGTCAACATCTTCCCGCTATCAGAGTCCACGAATTTACCATTTATGAACAATTGAGTAGGGAATTTAATCTTCATTTTATTACATTCCATTTCTATGCCATCATAGACAATTTCTTGGTTCGCTGAGCCACCTCTAGATTTAAATACAGCTATGTTATAGAATTCTTCGAAAGTAGTATTCATGTATATGTCTTCGTTTTGCAGTTCCAGATTAGCTAAGTCTTTGACTTCTTCGACAAGTCTGACTACATCCATGGAACCGGCTCCAGATGAGAAGAAATCTGTGTCGTCATCAATGTCGATTCGGAGGATAGCCTTCCATATGTCGCGGACGTTTTCTACGAATTGTTTCTCTTCGGCTGTCAGTTCTAGTTGTACTTTATCTTCGTTTGCTTTGAAGAAGTTCTGCGCGGCTATCATTTTGCCGTTTACTTTCAGTCTTTGGATGTTTAGCTGTAATGGAAAATTTTGGTATGTTTAGAATAGACTGATAAAAGTTGATTAGTAAAGGATTTTTTTTTTTGTAATTTATGAATTGAAGAAAGAACAACCTTTGTTCATCACATTTGCTCTACACTGAGCAAATATGATCTATCAACTGTAGTGAATTATCGTTTTCCAACTGACAGTAAAGTAGCAAAATCAATCCTAACACATTGTCTTACGACTAGTTTTGGATAAAACAGTGAATACTTCCAGAAATTCCGGGGGGTCAAATAGACAGAACCTTTTCCATATTCCACAGTCAAATATTAACAACGATTATTTCGAAAATTCTACATACCTGAACTCCATCATTAGCAGTAATAAGCAGCCCAGCATCGTGCACCACAGCTGGCTTATTCAACCCTTTAATAACTAACGCGTCTCCCTTCGTCTCATACTCAGCGACCCATAGCGACGAGCCGTAGAACTTAACCTCTATGGTCTTGTCACTGTCCTCTTCGATGCCTTCTTTAGTCTGTGGTTTTATGAAGGTAGTTGCTCCGGGGGAGGAGTCGAGGCCTCGGATGAAGTTGTGGAGGGCTACACCGCCTTTTGACCAGTCGATCTGGAAAAATAAGTGTGGATTAATACCCCTTGTAGTTTTTTAGAATGGAATAAAATAAATGCTTGCACTGACTGGACAGGTCCACTCAAATCTGTGTGGTTCTTTCCTCAAAAGACCATTTCAGACACTAATCTACGTGGTCCTCACATGATCTGACCAAGATTATGTCTGGACTTTAAGAGACTGCGACCTCTGAGTTTGTTTCGGCCTTTCCTCTCAGAGTAGTCAGATAGGATACGCCGAACTTATCTAGCTTGTATTTGATATTTTTTTAATTTCATTTCAATATTGTTTATGTAGATGGTTAACAAGTAGAGTTGGTCAAAATTAAAAAATACTTCTGCAAAATATTTTTATTTCTTAATTTACGCAGAGTCAGCATAAATGGACAGTTGTTTGGCAATAAAGACGCAATTGGTTTGACTAAAAAGCATTGCGTCGCATCCAATTGTATTTATGTAGTTTATATAATCAAGAGATAAAAAAGTTAATGGAGGACGCCGAAAAAAATATATCTGTATTTAAAGTGTGGTGTCTAAGGTCGCTGATACGTCAGAAAACAAAAAAATAGGTTAATTACAAGCAAGTCGTTTCCATAATCAGAAAAAGATACGAAAAAGTGGTGCGTAGCTCGATTACTCGTGCAAAACAAAATCAAAGAGAGAGGAATTTAATTACAAGAAAGTTAAGAAAGCGCCCACATTACAGCCACATCGGGCCGCCGCCGTGCATCGGATTTCAACACAAAAAACGGTGCGGCCTGTTTGTGCGATAGTTCATACAAAATGTACAAAAGTGATGTATATATATATTTTTGCGTATAGACGGAAAACAATACAAAAGAACAGATGACCGTAATAAAATATTAGAATTTGGTTTTTACCTGATGTGTCTCTGCCTTGAACAGCGCGGGGTCGTAAGTGGCGCCCTCTTCGGTTTGTTTGATTCTAGGCGCGGTGTCGTTTGCTACCATGTTCACAGCCTCCGCTAAAGCTTTGATACCTGAATAGAATAATTGTGATTTGTTAGCATTACTGCCATTTTTTTCTGTAGTTGGTTACTCACAAAATAAATATAACACTTTAAAATCATAGAAATAAAGTTCAGTTGAACTTAATTTTGACATTTTAGATAACTCACAATGTGAATAATTTTCCGAAATATCAAAATTAGGATTAGGGTTTAGACTACAGTGCGTTCATTATTATACTTCTATACTACGCGATTGGTAGCACTGTTCTGTCAGTCACCATTTTGAACTCTATTACTATTGAAACTAAGGTTGACAAGCAATGGTGCCAACATAACGGCAAGGGACAAGTTATATTGAACGCCGTAGGGAGTAAAGGAGACAAAACTTCGTTATCCTTTTAGGTAAGGGCTGCAATTGAGACCGAAATTAGTTGGACAACTCCAATTAAATGAGACACAGATAGTTAATTGATTCAGGCGTGACCTTGCGGAAATCCATCATAAAATACAATAGACGTAGATTTATTTAGTAACCTATTCCGCTTAACTATTCCTAAAGAGTCAGTAAGTAATCGACACGTGTTTCACCTCTCAACGAGGCATCCACAGGATGACGATTGACTTATCGCGAACCCCAACACGGCGTGTTGCCACGTCGAGTACCCAACACGCTGTGTTCGGGTTTGCAACAAGTTAATCGTCATCCTGAGGATGCCTCGTTAGAGGTGAAACTAGAATCAATTATATTATTTTGTAAATGTTGACGTTCAAAACTGCCATACATGGGCCTATTTGAAATAAATGATTTGACTTTGAAACACGTGTCGATTTCTTACATGGTTTAATATGTCTCTTTAGGGATAGTTAAGCGGAATATGTTACTAAATATATCTTCGTCTATTGTATTTTAATTGAGGCACATTACCAACGGTATTCTAAACATGAAGTCACTTACGAAAATTGTTACATCAGAAGGGCTATGGTCTATGGTTGGCAAAAAAAAAGTTGACGAACTAATATAAAGTGTATCGTACCCTCAGGATACAAGTATTTGTTGTAGATAGAGTCGACAGTATCTTCAGTGCCAGCCGGGAAGCTCTTCTGCAGCAGAATGGGGCCGGTGTCCAGACCGTCGTCTGCCCAGAAGATAGACAGGCCGCATGTTGTGTCGCCTTCTATTAGCGTCCTGTAGGATATAGAATAATAGAATAAATACTGGTTATATAAAATACTGTGGCAAAAACTAAGTAAGTACTACCATACTAGTAAGTATTTCAAATACATAAAATATGATAGCGCAGGATACGGTGGTTGATTTACATACATATTTTACGATTATGGTTATTTGTATTATTCACTTGAGGTCTAAAATCGCAACTGAAACTGAGCGGTTGCGGAAAATTCTGGTATTGTGAACATTCGCAACGGGCCGCATTATTGCAAAAGTGCGGTGCAGCCAGACTGTAATGTGCCTTAGTTCATATAAAATGTACGAAAGCGATGAAGTGGATTTTAGTAATCCGTTGCGTTACGGCGCAGCCCGCCCCTATCTGTTTTAACCTTAAAACCAACAGGAAGCCTTTATGGATACTCAAGAAACTGTTGTTACCCAATAATAGGCAGATGTTTTACCAAAACCACAGATGAATACAGATAGGAAGCTGCAAGTAAGTACGCGTCTGACCCGACTTGTCGAATTCAGTGGGCGTAACATAGTCAGAAGAAATAAGAGTTACGCGATACAAAGAGAGACAACTTCTAGGTGAATATAACTGTAGGTAATTTGCGCTGTGCGACCTGAATTGCACTTTATTGTGCCGTATCAAGAGTCGCTTTTTATTTAAATAATTTTACAGTGTGAATTATCTGTACTAATCTGTGCCAGTTAGCGTGCCTATTGAAATAGCTGAACAGAAATAATATTCCTAAATTACCTAATTATAAGTCTGGATAGGAAACAAGTGATTATTACATACGATGCAACGTTCTATAATTTGAGTAATTTTGTAGTTAATACTGGGGTATAAACACGCAAGCATGACTAAATAGAATTCGCGAAGTCCTTTGTAAACTTGACCATGAAATTGGCAACGAATATTTATGTTTCTTGTCGACTCATTTGAAACACTTATATTCTATTAGTATTTTTTGCAGTCACATAGACGATTTGCGGATAATGTGATAATATTTCTTGGTCAGAATAACATAACATCATGATAATTTTATTAAGACTAGGTGCTTCCCGCGGCTTCGGCCGCGTGGACCCAAGTTAAGATACTCCTTATAACATCAGCTATCTGCCAGTGAAAATCCCGTCAAAATCGGTCCAGCCGTTTCGTAGATTAGCCAGAACAAACAGATAGACAGACAAACAAAATTAAAGTATATAAGTGCCGTAGGCATATACTTTCATATACATTTGGTAAAAAGCAGTTATTTTGACATTGCGAACAGACACTTCAATTTTATTTATTTGTATGTAGTATGTTTTTATAGATTTAGTGAATGCTCTGTAATAGAACCTATTGTCATTAATTCGGTACAAATCTGGACTTTGAGCTTCTATTGAGAATTTCCTAATGAAAAAAATCTAGTAACACTGCTGAGCCAGGAGTTGAACTTGAACCCAAAGCCCCACGTCCAACAGTCACGTTTGCGACCAGGCTGTTTGAGCACCACAGAGGTCGGAATAGTGTGAGTGATAAATTCTAGACACGATAAGGGGAATAGCAAGTCATGCCAAGGAAAGTAAATAATTATACTGAATCATATAACTAATAAGTAGACATATTATTCACAAATTCTTAAGCAAATAGTTGTTATTTATGTCGCGAATAATTATGATGTGTCGTAGAGGAAAAATGCTAAGAGTTGTATTGCCTATTGAAAGGAAACTTCCTCTTGTTTGCTCCGTAATTTACTACAGCTCAACTACTGAAACGATTTTTATGTTGACTCAAAAATTAATCAGCCTAACTTTTTCCCAACTATGTCGGGGTCGGCTTCTAGTCTAACCGAATGCAGCTGAATACCAGTATTTCATTATATGAAGCAACTGCCTCTCTGACCTCCACAAACCCAGTAGGAGTGAGGCGTATTTATCGAAACAGTTAAAAAAAACAGGTTTTTAAAACATGGAACAGATATCCCAAAACCGAAAAAACAGTTCCTGCCTGTTTCGTCTGTTCCACGTGTTCCACAACCTACTACAACAGACCAAATTAAAACATTGCCGACATTCCCGTAACTGGTGTGTGTATCTGTGTATAAGCTGTTCTCTATATAGCTGGATGGATGTTTATTTTGTTAGAAAGAGATACAAACGAAAATTACCTGGAACAGTTTGGAACAAGCACTTCTGACTTATTGTAAAAAAAGAGATAGCATCTGTTATCAGCCTGTCACTGTTGTTAACCTATTCGGATGCATAACTATCTTAGAGTATATAATTACAGTAGTTGTAATTATATACTCTGTTTAGAACTGTATTATAATTCTGTTGCAATCAAAGAGTTTTTGGTTCCAATGTAACAGGCTGTTATTTTGGAACTGTTATTTCCCTGGAACTGGAACAGGTGAAGCAAGTTTCTAATTTTACCACCTCTACAACCCAGTTACTAGGTAAAACGATACCCAGCGACGACGACTATGTTTGGCAAAAAGAGTGCTCGGTATTTGAATAAGGACAGATATTATAGACCTGTGACGGCTGTCCTTATCGCGTGGGAATTTTGACACGGATATTCCAGATTTGTGTAGAAAATCTATTAATTAAACTGTAATTAACAACTAACTGGTTAACTGAGCATGGCTGGCTGGGTATTAACCGGTGTTTCAATGACGTAATTATGTCAATCTGTTCCGTTAGATATTGTTTTAATTGCTATTATCATTAAATAATAAAGACTCCCTCGTTGGTCTAGTGGACGCAAGCGCTACTGCTGAGCATGAGGTCCTGGGTTCGATTCCCGGGTCGGGCAAAGTGTTATTGGGTTTTTCTATCTGAAATTTCTCAGTAGCAGCTCGGAGTCTGGATTTGTGCCCGGTTGATGGCAATAGGCTCGCCCCCTATTACATGGGACTTAAACATAACTGGCGAAATGTGGGTGTACCTGCTACAGGAACACTCTGCCCAACCCTTCGGGGAAACAAGGCGTTATTATCATTAAAGAATATGTACCTACCTAAAGGGATGCCGACAGTGTCGGGTCGGTAAGGTGAGAACCAAAATATGTTTTCTTCTAGGATCATTCTCACTGATAAACCCTATGGAAATTAATAACCATCGGTCACGTTTACTGGTATTCTAACCACAACAATACAAAAATACCTAACACGTGCTAACGTGATACTGGCAAAAATGATACGATACCACAATGTATAAAATGTTTATCGTGTTGAGTCGTAACAAAAACCATAAAGTTCTCTGATATTGATGGGACTCAACAAAGCCTCGCATGTAAACTTTTTGCTTATACTACAACCATATCAATTCTGCCCACACAATTTTCTAACACGAGATAGCAATTGGCAAAAACTACCCGTAATGATGTAATTTTATTTGATTACTATAAAACGATGTCATTACAGAAAATAAGCTTCGCGGAAAACCTCAAAGACCGCAGCAATTTGAAAATTCTAGACAGGGTCAGGAACGTAAAATACAGTGTTCCTATAATTTACTGGTCGTTATGGTTACCGACAAGTCATTCCTTTGGAGAAAAAGCAACCCTTTTTATTCGATACTAACGTTTTTACTTTAAAATCTTCATATGAACAGTTGCAAACTCCCAAAGGTAAGCAACACGAATCGATTTTACATACAAAGCATTAGTGAATGTGAAAATCGATGTTGTAGCCGGAGGTAATCGATTTTAATGTGCAGTCTGTTGCAATGTGCATGCAATCGATCTTGCGACTTGTAATTACATAACGTTGAAGTTCCGATAGAACGTGTTTCGAGCTGTGATGACATAGCGAAGCACGTTTCATCATTGGATATGGTATAGCGTGTAGATAACGCTGTGAGAGGCAGATTTACTTGTTCCATAAAAATATTACATAATTATTATGATGGGTTATCATTCATTTGTGCTGTGTATCTTTACATTGAACTCTAGTGCAAGGAGCACTAAAATAATCATAATAATTCGTCAGTTCACGAGCGCTAACATGCGCATACGCAGTGATATTGTTAGACGCTTTTAGGATCTATGAAATGCTTGATTTACTTCAAATTATAAAGGTAAATAAGCGTGAACCTAAAATGGGTGGTCAATTTACTCATCATTATGAACAACTTTGACTATGGGACTAAACGTAAAATCACGAAAAGGGAAATCAGCTGTTCCATAATAATCCTGTCCTATACTATTAAACGAGCAATATTTGTATATATATATATCGTCACTGGAAAGGCAAAAATACTTAACGCCATGTAAATAATGTGGCGGTAAAGTTCTGGAAAACGGCTATAACGATTTCGAAGAAAGTTGCAATACAGTGGTTTACGGGGGCGAAAAATCGATCTAGCTAGGTTTCATATCTGCGAAAATTCGTTTTCTCCGTATTTTTACCCGAGCGAGCTCGGTCGCCCAAAGTTTAGAACAAGATGGCTACCTTAGAACAATGACACGGCATGGAATTAGTAAGTACAGTACCGACCAAAAGTCCATGAGCAATCTCACAAAGCAATAGACTGACGCTTCGGTTTGACTTACGACCTTCTTCTATAAGTTGTTACAATACTGTAGACACGCACATTACACACACACACTCACTTTCTCTGCAACCAATGACTAGTTCAATAATCATCATTCGTTTTTAGTTTCATTCGTCTTGTTCACATAAATATTAAAGTTTAGCAGGTAGACCACAAAAAACTAAGTAAATTATTTCGATTTCTGTGGGGTAGATGCAGTTTGTTACGAGTATTTAATTAATAGAACTTTTTTGGTTCGTGGATAATATTGGTGACGAGTATTTAGCGCAGTGTTGTGGTTATTATTATCAAAAAGCAGGCATAAAATATATTGAAGAGATCAGATCAGATCAGAGAATATTATTGCGCTGCGTAAAAGTGAAGTGAATATCTAATGAAACCGGACTAAGTGTGAGTGTTATCATTTATATATTTCATATTTTACTAAACATAAATCTTAATCAAGGGTATTGTTGATAGAACAGAGGTATTGTTGAGACAGAAGATGCCTTTAAAGTTTTAAATTCATTGTGAGGTTTAATTCGATTAGTGAATAATAAATAATAAGGTATTATGTGTAATAAAAACAATGTTTTTCTTTGTTCTAGAGAAATACTGTGAGGGTTAAGAGATATGAGGAAGGGGCTTATTATCGAGTAGCAGCGACGTCAAATGGTGAATGAAACAAATGGTTTCATACCAACGAGATATTTTGCTGAATTATTAAAAACACGTCATTATGAACCGTTCGCCGTGCACTCTGAAGGCTTGCATCACTGAAGACCAGCTAGAAAACCGTTTTTGACCTTAAAATATTGACCGTACCAACTTAATAAACAACAGATTCGTTATTGCATGAATTTATGGTAACGAATTTTTTAAGCACGTTTCAATAGGGTGTTTGTCGTATTTCTTGCAGATATACCGAAATTGTTTAATATTATTTTAGTAATAGTATTATTTTAGGATTAAAATTTGAGGTTTAGTTTCAATCTTCTTTTCGTAAAGAAAATGAATACTTAAGCTTTAACCTCAATAACAACCAATATTTACTAAAGTCAAATAAAATGTAAAATAATTAATACAAATAAAATATAAACAAACTGCCCATATTTAACCTTAAAATTACCTATTCTGTAAGTAGTTTTTTACATTTTAAGTAGTCTAATATTCTTATTTATTACTTAATTACTTCGACCATGATCAAAGCTTAATGTTTATGGTGAAAAAATCCATTAAAATTTTAAAATATTTCATAATTTAAATATGTCAAAATAATACAAACTGCTTCTAAGTTTCTTGACATCTATTTCACATCTTATTCAGCTGAAGTAATGATAAATAATTGTAGCAGTGTGTTAACTTATGTAAAATAAATATAACGAATAAACATATTTTTTTAATTTTGTTATCATATATCACGCATTTTTTATTCTAAAACCTTTATTGCAATAACAACATAAAAAAGCAGCAATATTTGAAAAATATTATTATCGAAAACAAAAATAATAATATTTGCAAAAAACCGCACTGTGTTTTACGAGATTAGAACCTGAGGCAGTTTGAATTCCATACCAACGCTTAACGCTTTCTGCTATCTGCACTTGTTAAGTTACTATCGAATTTTAGCAATGCCATTAACTGGTCAAGTTCACGCGCATAGTGCGTGTGTGCTAGCATGTTTAAAGCGACGGAAATATATTGTTGTTTCGTGTAGAACAAAACTGCGTTATCTGTGGTGTGTGTATCGTGTTGCTTACACATACAAATGTACGAGCTATACCGCGTGTTCACAGCAATATGACTCTTAGCGTGCTCATGCACTTTTGAGCGCTTACTGTACCTACCATTATGGCAGCATGGAATTAGTATGTACTATCCTATACTATTAAATGAGCATTTTCTATTTTCACCAGAGCAGAGGTACTACGTATTTATGTTTCCATAACTCGACAAAATGTAGGGAGCAGCTTTTTGCGGCTAAGAGTTGGTGCCTCAGTAAAGTTGTTTAACGTTCATGAATAGAATAACACCTTTTCGAGTTTTCAGTTATTTAAATTAGAGTAAAAAACGTTGATTTTTTTGTTAATGTTTACGCGGATTCGTAAAATTCGCAAAAGGTTTTTTTGAATCGTCGTCGAGGCCAAAATAATAAGTAGATTAACTTACCAGTTGATAGAAGAAGCTCCTCTATGTCTGGGCAGTATACTGGGATGGTAGCAGATGCTCTCGTACTTGGGGTGCGTGATCACCTCCATGGGGATGAACTGCGTGCAGAACGGCAGGACATTGATGTCTGCGTTCACCTGTTGATTGAGAAACAGAGAAATAGTATTATATAACTTTGTATTTAATGAAACCTAGAATAAAAAATATTAGGTACTTTCGTAGAACATGTGCTGGGGTCGTCTGGGGACTTCGGACTTCAGCGAATTCCAAGCTGATCATGCAGCGAGATCTTGTTGAAGAGATCGTTCGACGTAGATTATTATGTTATGTGCAATTACCGTATTAGCCAAACGCCGGATAACTAGCATATAATTATAACATAAAAACTTTTTACAAAAAAAAAAACAACCGGCTTAAAGTAATTTTTCATTTTGTAGTGTTTTTTTTTGGAAGTAGGTTGTTTTTTTTTTTTTGTAAAAAGTTTTTTATTTTTCACTTTTTAGTTGTGGTACCTACCCCACACAAATTCGAATACTACTTACTACCTACCTGCTACCAGTGACAGGAACTTATCATATCATCCACATACTAAGTGGAAAAAAATACGTATTATTGAAGCTAACTCAAAAACTATCCAAGCAAAGTTAATAAAATTTATATGGGTGTTATTTACCACCACGAAAGCATACCCTTTAAAAAAAAAAAACAAAATCGGTCCGCAATTGACGGAGAAATCCGCGGAAATACATAAAAAAAAACAAACATACGCTACGAACATTATAACCTCCTCCTTTTTGGAAGTCGGTTAAAAAATTAAAACTATCGTTATTTTAATGATCAGCTGTTCTCATTAATCTATCTCTGAAAAATATAGAATGCCTACCTATCTGTTTGTTTTTACAAACATGTGCCTCTTTCGTGTAAACTTTAATTTGTGAGATAGACAGGTTATCCAATACTTTGACACTCGGTAACTCACTATCATTATCTACACTAATATTATAGAGAAGAAAAGATTTGTGTTTTTGTTTGTAATGAATAAACTCAAAAACTACTGGACCGATTTAAAAAATTCTGCCACCAGTGGAATGCTATATTTTCACTGAATAACATAGGCTATAATTTATAAAGATATCACGCGGGCGAAGGCGCTTGCGGAAGCTAGTCTATACTTCTATACTATAATAATATTTAATATTATAATGAGGAAAGATTTGTATTTTTGTATGTAACGAATAAACTTAAAAACTACTGGACCGATTTGAAAAATTATTTCAGCAATGGATAGCTACATTTTCAGCGAGTAACATAGGCTATATTTTATCCCCGTACTCCCACGGGAACGGGAACTACACGAGTGAAACCGCGTGACGTCCGCTAGTATAGTATATAACGCCAGACATAAACAGTGTCTATTAGACGTAGGTGAATAGATGGGCCATCTCTTCTTTGTAAGAATAAGAAGTCTAATATTTATTTTATAAGCCAAGTCAGAGGCCCATGGGCGGCTTTAAAACTGACACCAGGTTAGTCACTAACCACACGAAAAGAAGATTTATTTTATAGCTCGTGGCTAAGTAATATCAGCCACACGGGTCGATCCATCAGGTTAAGCTACGCTTGCCGGGGTTGGTCCGTGGATGGCTGACCATCTTTACATACCGAGACTCCTCCGTGCCTCGGAAAGCACGTTAAGCCGTTGGTCCCGGCTGTCATTCGTGGATCTTTGACAGTTGTTACGGGTCGTCAGAAGCCCGAAAGTCTGACAACCAGTCTTATCAGGGGTATCGTATTACCCAGTTATTGGATTGTGGAGATCAGGTAGGCAGGTCGCTCCATGTAAAATACTGGTATTCAGCTGCATCCGGTTAGACTGGAAGCCGACCTCTACATAGTTGTGAAAAGGCTAGGCAGATTGTTTATTTTGTAGCTCATGGTAGATAAAGTTACCTAGATACTACAACAGGCGATGATTGTGGGTCAGCCAGAATAAATGAACCCAGCGGATTTTTTTAAACAGAAATATGTTTATAACAAAGATAACGTACCTATCTTCCTAATTAAAAAAGGTCGTACATTTATAATGAAACATCATGCCGTTTTCAAATACGTAAGTGGTTGGCCACTGAATGCAAAATGCTATGATCCTAATTATAGGCCATATAGTTTACAGATATTAAATAACGTAATTCGTCTAGTGGATGACAGTAACTGGGTTGTGGAGGTCAGATAGGCAATCGCTCCATGTAAAGTACTGATATTCAGCTGCATCCGGTTAGACTGGAAGCCGACCCCGACATTGTTGGGATGACGGTTGAGACTGGCACAGAAGCGTGGGGATTGGGATAAGCAAACAAAGTCCTATCCCAGCAGTGGGTGAAGGAAGTAGGACTGTGGATGATGAAGATGAGGTAATCTAAATTACTATACTTTTCAACTCTCTAGTGAAAATTATTATATTTATATTATAATATTAATATGCTATGAACCTTAGGAGGCGAGCAAAAAGAGCGCAAAAAAGTCAGAAAGAACGCCAAGCGAAAGTAAAGGAATAGCGATGGGGATCGAGGGAGTTATACAAAAATGTGGCTATCATTTTAATATATTGTGTATTTAAGCCGTGTCTCCAGCGCGTGTTTTTCGAAACATTACACAAAAGCATCGAAACAAAGAGGTGTGGTCATACACATTTGTGTATCTAAACACGATGTTTTTGTTTCCGAGCTGTATGGAAAACATTCCCCGTGCGGGTGAAGGGGAGAAGGGTTTATTTAATTTTCAACCGCCGCACGCACCACGCACATCTGTCACTGTCTGTCTTTCAACTTTTTATATTGTCTTGTGAATAGTTGTGAACAAGTTGTGATAAATTGACGATAGATTGGAATAGAGATACTTTTTAAGTACTACATCTTCCTCGTCGGAACTCATTACGACATCTACACAAAATGTGTAGATACAATCTCAAAATATTTTAATACGCACGAGACAGCTTGTGTATGAAAACAAATGTTTTTGTGTAATGTTTCGAAAAAACTTCCACGCGAACAAAGTCGCGGACAGAAACTAAAAACAGATAGGTTAGTTAAATGTAGGTACTGCATATATATGATGGCCATGTTAAGTTAGATATAAGAGGTCAAAAGTGCAGTAGGAATAGTGGCTCAAATGTTGATATAATGTGACATAACCAGTTACGACACACATATCAATATAATAATAATAACGTGTTATTTAGATAATAAAATGAACATTATATTATAGAGGATGGTTGGAATAAATAAAGTGCATTGCTTGTTCCTGGTAAACGGAATGCTGATCATAGGAAAAAATTATGACTGCGCTTTAATGGACTACCTACGATCGCGAGTGCCGCCGACAGTTTTACCTCCAGAGAAAAATATGCTGACTATCAAACCTTCACTATTTGGGAGAAATACTATAAAAAGTGGACTAGTACCTATGACTGATGCACCCTGGGAAGTCAGTCCTACTAGTGTATCTACTGACTGGCTAAATTGTTTACCACGATATGAGTTCTTGCCGTAGAGCTCGATGGAGAACCCAAACCAAAATAAAATAACTTAAAATGGACATGTTTATTATTACTTTTATCTTCGGGTGTTTTTAAAGTGAAAACTTCTTTAGGCGCGTTGGGTATTTTTGAGATGGGAAAAAACAATTGAACTTGCGACACCGTTACCGACACCTCATTTTTGTAAACACGATTGTGCTCTTTATACAGATAAGGTTACGGACCAATGTTCTGTACAAGTATTCTTCCACCAAGGCAATCTTGTTCAAGTTTTCACTTCTGTCGGCACTTCCGGAGTGCCAGTTTTTTTTTCTCAGCTCTATCTGGTTTCAACTAGATTTAAGCGCCGAAGACACGTAAATGCAGCATGTGGTGCTTATTTTATTTTATAATTATCTACGAAATTAAAAATAAAGTCACGTAAGATCGGATAAGTAGTTCTTGAGTGATATGCACATGCGCACTGACGGACACATGACAGACAGCTAGACATTATGTTTTATAATTAAGGAGTATTTAAGGATGTAATCACTTATTCATAAGTTGGTACCGATTATAATTAAGCCATCTTTGACATTTTACTCGGAACATCAGATTTGTATGTTTGTATGTAACGAATAAACTTAAAAACTACTGGACCGATTTGAAAAATTCTTTCAGCAATGGATAGCTACATTATCAGCGAGTAACATAGGCTATATTTTATCCCCGTACTCCCACGGGAACGGGAACTACGCGGGTGAAACCGCGTGACGTCCGCTAGTGTCAAATATTTCGCTGTTTTGATTAATTTGGCAATATTACTGTATGGAAATAAGAAATGTGGCTAACTAGTGAACTAGAATATTAATAATGAATTGCAAATTATAACATTGATTTTGATGTTGTAACCGTTTTAGGTGTAAAAAAGGCATTTGGAAAGTTTCAAAATACTTTTTTTTACATCTAAAACTTAATATTCGGTGTTGTGATATTAATTATTGCATTTCATAATCAATATTTTAGTTCCATAGTGCGCCACATTTCGTAATTCCATACAATAATATTGCTAAATTAATCAAAATAGGTAAATATTTGACAGCTATTTACGACGTTAAGATTACTTAATAACAATTTAACATAAGTGGTACCGTCAACCGCACTCGAATGACAAGTTTGACTTTGACAGCACCGTTATTTCGTAGCACTAAGGGCGGTAGTTCGAGTAATACTTTAGACGTGTAAAGATAGTGCCATCCATGAAGCTGCGCCCCGCTCCGAGATTACAATTTTTTCTTTATTTTTTTGGTAATGGCATCTTGCAGGTCAACCTAGGAGGTTGTCGGCTACTTAACCGGACTTTCCTGTGGCTGCCTCGATAAATGAAGGCCTCCAGCCAGGGCATAAAAGTTAGAAACTAAGCGACTACACGCTAAGGGCACCCCCTGTGGGGTACGGACCTCGGATTAGGGCGTCGCTGGTGGAGGACAGCAAGGGACAGGCTGGATCGGATTAAATCCCGAGATTACTGTACTGTAAGCTGTACTTTATTACGGAGCGGAGCGGAGTGGGGCGCGTCTTCGTGGATGGCACTATCTATATCTGTGGTGTCTGGGAGAAACCTGTTAAGTCCAAATAAGTTTGATAATATCATGACTAGTTTAGTTATCGAATTTGTAACAAACCATTAATAAAAAATCATGAATAGTCACGTTTTTACCGCTACGATTCTCCCACTCCTATGATAGTTACACTTATCAGCAATAGGCCAAAATAAAATTGATTTTTTTAATAACAATATAGTACCAAACTAAAAAATGACGAAAATGGAGTTATCAGGTTTCTCCCAGACACCACAGATTATAATTGACCGTACTTCTACCACTTCATGATATAATTATAGGTACCACTTGATAGAGGACGTTTATTTTCCTGAATCTGTTGAAACAAGTGCATTTACGTCTTTTATTAACACAAGTGCACTAAAAAATGGAATGTTCATGTCATTCCAAAAAAAACTTCTCAACTGAGTGCTAAAATATTATCTTAATATTGCATCAGATTCACATTTCCTGGGTTTTTACTAAGTTGTTAGCTTAGCAGCTAAGTTAGATGACATGTTCAAGCTTAGGCTTAGCTTGGACATGTCATCTCACTAGTTGCCTGAAAATGAATGTAAGCTAGTAACTCCCGTGACGAAAAATTAAAAAAACCGTCGACATAATTAATCTTGCTTAGTCCAAGGTTAGATAAGCTTTCAAATTTCCATTCCCATTTAATTTAGCGATATTAGAATTCTAACTACGACTTGCGATAGCACATGTGGTTAGTGACTAACCTAATGTTAAGAGTTTTAAAGCCACCCATGGGCCTCTAACTTGGCTTCACATGCCATCGAGAAATATCTCTCAGGCATGCAAATCAAATAATAATTTTATCACAACTTGTTTAAAGTCTATACCAACTGACTATCTGATTTAATTTTACCTCAGTCATAAATAATTCTACACTCCCGGACTCTTAAATCAAACCACCCTGCATTTTTTGTCCACACTAATATGGTTGTGAATTCAAATTTGGAACCAAAATTATGGCCAGTATGTCGGTTTCGAAACTGGATCAAAACTTTTTTTCAAAGACAACACTATTTTGATGTTGTAGGCCTTTATACCTTACATGGAAATGCATGGAGGCTCGATTTAGTGGTCCGCAAGAGGATCAATTTGTCTCAATTTAAAACCAGTAATAACCAATGATCAAGTATGTCACTCACAGATTTGTACTGCTCCAGTATTTCGGGTATCACTTGACCTTTTACCCGCCATGTCTTGTATTTGTACACTGGTTTACCATTTTGAGCTGCAATTGTCGCTGCAATGTTAAAAAAAAAGCACGTTAATGTACAGATTTTTTTTTTAATAAGTCAGACTTAATATTTTTCCCTATTGAAATGCCATTTACTTAAATGCAATAAGGAAAGAGGACTATTTCTGATGAGTTATTCTTTTAATGTCTCACAGTCTTCGAGTTCTTTATCTACATCTATCTAAACTGATATTAAAAAGAGAAAATATTTGATTTTTTGTATGTTTTTTTGTAACGAATAAACTCAAAAACGACTGGACCGATTTTAAAAATTCTTTTACCAGTAGAATGCTATATTATCACAGAGTAACATAGGCTATAATTTATAAAGATATCACGAACGTAATATATGTTTTACTCATATATGATTAAAACACTTATTGAGCTTACTTCAAAGCACATTTGATATCTTTTATAACAGGATAATAAATAAGTTTTTTGTAACAATTTTAAATTTTGGTGTAGGTAGGTACCGGCTATTCATTAGCATTTATAATCGAACTTAATATTGTCATCACAGGACGCTTTATGATCTCTTATTTACGTTGTAGTGTTACTAAACTATAATTAAAAAAAAAAAAAAACATTTTGGTCTTAGGGTGTCATGCGTTCGGCAGCACATAAACTCAAGCTATCCATTAGGGAGGATAAAGAGTCCTTTCATACAACAGTGCCTATTCATTACTGATGCGTAAGGAATTACATAATATTGCACTTTTTCAATTATTATTTTTTATGCAATACCAAAACACAATTTCCTCTTATGGCAGAACAATATTATTAAGTATGAATACTTACCAAGTAATTTCTTATTAAGTACTGATTATGAGGTACTTACCAAGTGGATCCTCCCGGTTGCCTTTGTCCAGCACTGTGAAGACTCCGACCACCTCGTGACCATCTTTTTGCAGGAGTTTGAATACTTCCGCTGCAAATGTGCTCTGTCCAATGATGGCAACTCGCAGATTCTTCTTTTGAGCCTATTAAATAATTAATCCAAATATTATTCTTCTTCTCTAGGGATATAAACAGGTTAGAATTTCCTAGATGACTTTGGATTTTTCGAGTAAAAATATTTGATTAAAAAAAAATTTATTGACACTGAGCTTGGATAAAAACAAACATTTATTCCCGGATAAATAATGCGGATAATAACATACACTACCGCTATATTAATGAATGACCGCACTGTTTGTAATTAATCAAATTAATACAAGAAACTACTTACATCGCCATTCAATGAAATTGGTGGCATTTTCGTTAACGACAGGCTATGTTGATTTGTTCAAAATAATCAAATAACTTGTTAATTTGTTACCCCACTTCTCGCCGAGTGGCGCGCGGTCGTACTAACACGAACCCAACAGTCCGCTCGTATTTAGCTTCTCCTCCATCGGTTTCGCCTTGACATCACTATCGTAAGTTTATAGCGATAAAGCTAATGAGAATCGTATTCATTTCGAAAAAAGAAAGACGCGTTGCTTTGCCGATGCCGCCAAAACAATTCATTTGACAATGTTGATTGATTGTCATTTTTTTGTGATGTGATAACAGATAGCTGACAGTGACAGTAGTGGAACACCATAACTTTTGCATTCGGTATCGACTACTCGAGCGAAAAAAATTGTTACGTGGCCAAAGTAGCCAAGCAAAACTGACAAAATGTTCATGATAAAGAATTTTTGGAATTTTAACATAAAACAAAATATCGAATGGTTTCAAATAAAATATTTTTCAATTCTTAAGTCGGCAATTTTTTTTTTCGAAAGCGGAAGTATGTATCTATAGCTTATTTTTCTAAAGATCCAATCGCGTAATGGTGCGGGAAAAAAATAATTTTTGAATTGATATGTGAGTTTACTCTGTTTTTCTTTTGAAATTTTCTTTACGCATTCCAAGCTGTACTACATGATAACAAAGGAAATAATACTGCGTCTGACTAAACTCGATTATTAGCTGTTTTGTTTCAATTTGCTAGGCGTTAGCGGAGAAACGAAGCGCTTGATTAAAAAACCTGAAAATTCAAATCACATAAACTACTGAATGAAACTAAATATTAGCGGCCAGCGGATCATATATTAAAGCAATTCTCGGGGAGGCCTAGACCCCGTAAATGCCCGTAATGGGTCTCTTTCGGCTGAAATGAAGATGATGATGAAATAATATCATGGTATTTCTTTCCCCCATGGCACGCTCTAAAGCAATGTAAAAAGTAGATAGGCGGCAGAGGCACTCTATTATCATTTCGTTCAATTAATAATTATTGAAGATAGTACTTGGTAAACACGTTACTTACCTAAAACAGTCAAAGATAACAAGCGAAACCAGTTAAAAGCGGTTCTCAATATTAAAAGCGGTTAACGAGCGGTTGTGTTATGAAAACAATTATCGTAAATAGGTTGAATACATTAAAATTTATTTTGCTAATTATTGGCAAAGTAGCTTAGCGATTGGAGAACGATATTTAGATACTACCTAGCTGTAAATCGGTATTTTGCGAGCGAATATTCTTGCATACCTAGGAAAACTAGAAAGGACTTGCACCCTAATTGCGTAACACACATTCAATCACAATCCGAGAGTTTTGAAGGATATTGCCAATCCATTGCTTTAAAGGTTTAAAAATTTGTCTGCATGAAACAACGTAAATAACGCAATGGACGTGGCTGAACTGTCAAAATAAAACCCATCGCGATCAATTGTCATTTTATGTACTTACAGTGATAAGCAATTACTCCGCCGCATCCTGGACCTGTATTAAGCATCTGATTTGAATATATCATTATGGTCTCCTAATTTTTACCAAACAGAAAATAAGTTAACTACTTAGGCAGTTATGTATGTAGGTATTTATCTTGTCAAAGATTTTTGGGAGAAGAGTTGTAGGTAGGTTTGAACCATAGATATACCTAACTAGTAGTTTTAAATAAAACCCTTCAACTGTCATTAACGAGACACAATAGAATTTTAATTGTTATCCGCCTTAATAAGGCGTCGTAACAGGTGATGAGATAATTATGGTTTGAACGATAATAAAACTGATTAGGTAATTTAAATGCATCTTCATCAGCGACTGTTGATCATCAAATTCCGAGGTGGTAATTTTAGGTTGTTGTCACACCTACCGACCAACGTCGATCGATGTCATTGACCGTTAGGAAATTAGATCTGCCGACGTCGATTGACAATTTGACTAGAATTTTGTTCCAGTCGATTTGTAACGTTCGACGACTTTTAAGTCCATCGATTGGTCGAATGGGTAACAGAGGGTGTGGTAGGTTTTCTGACATTTTTCTACGTTGTAAAGTTCCATTGTTACCTACATACCTAATGCCGGGGCCACACCAACGGGAAACGCCGTTAATTATCGCGATGACAGACTTTATTCCGACGGGTTAAGGTCCATCATCGTGATAATTAACGGCGTTTCCCGTTAGTGTGGCCCGAGCATTAGGTACATATTGTAGTGCTGATTGTGCAGAAATGGCAGGACCCCAAAACATTTTTCACTTTTTATTTGAGCTTTTGTATTTATATTTTGTAATTAATTAAGCAGCTTTTTTAAGTGACTTACCTACCGATAAACTGGGATCAACTCCTAGTGAAATCTAACCACACACTAGTATTTCACAAAACTAGTTCTTATTTAGATATACTAGAACAACACGAGTTTCCACTAGCCTTTGATTTAATTTCTTAGAACTACCTACTCTAACGATACGAATATTGCAAAATATTGTAAGTAGTTAAATAGGTACCTATCACAAGATGTGAAGGTATCCGGTTGAATCCAGTTCCATTCACAATGACGATGCACGCCAGTTAAATTGACCCCAGATAAGTGACTGAAATATAGCAAGAGAACTGATCTCAGTGGCCCGGGCGTTGATATCAGCTGTTGTTTGGTGGATGGCTATCACCGACGTGTTTTCGATATGATACAGATTCTTGGTGGAACTGGTTACATTTGTATTCATAACATTGCAAGTATTTATGAGTTAAAGTGGTGCAAAACTTTTCGTTTTGTTAAGGTCAATGTGGTGACTTTATTAAAAATTGTATTCGTTAGCCATTTTTGGCCATCTCTATTATATTTATTTTATTGGGTGATCAAACATTTAGTTGACTATTAATAGAAACTGTCAAATTTACTTTTAGGCTATCAGTTTATAAAATAAACACTAGTTTTGAAAAAATGGCAATTTAGACGGATTTCACTGCCACGTCGGATAAAACCGTCTAATGGGAAAAAAACCTAGAAATAGACGGTTTACACGAATACAGACATTGAGTACGCGTGTGTCTTTCAAAAGCAGTTCAATGTGTGCTGTCGATATTTTTATTAAAGGTTCCATTCGGCATAAATTGCAAAAAGAAGCGTTTGTCGTGTAAGTTCGGCCTATTTCGCCATTCAAGGGTAAAACACAATTTCATCACGTAAAAAGATTTTTTTTTTTTTGTTAAGTCAGCTTTTATTTATGTATAATATTTTCAGGTGCAAATTCCGAAAATAGAAATCACGAAAGTTTACATAATAAAATACGAAAAACTGAGATGCAACTCGTATCTAAATATACAGATAAAAATAAACAGTTTTATTTTTGAGGTTGCCTCTTTACTTAACAAATACCTAATTTGAAGCACTATAACCATTCAATATAGTTGGGAAAAGGAGAGGCAGATTGATACCGCATTCAACCTCTTATAGCTTCTCTCAATTTCTCCGTAAAGTATGATCCTCTATTGGATTTTCTTTGGTACCTACGTGCTCATATTAATTAGAATTACCTGAAAAAGCAATAATAACTATTTAAATACATTCTTATGAAAATGTTATATGGAAGAATATACTAACAAGGCATGATCCTACAGGAAATTTTCAAGTGTAGTTGGGCCTTTTTTTTTTGTTTTTTTTTTTGGGTGGGAAATTATCAAATAACTTCTCCCGCTCTGGGTGGAGCGGGAGGGCGTGTCAGACTCTTACTGACTAAAACCCACCCGTGTTCCTTCCTATGCCATGTTGCCGGGGGCCACGATTTCCCTATCGGTTTTCTTCGAACCCCCGGCATTGGCATTGGCCCTAGCGGACCCCGTCAATTCTGCTGACATCTCTTTGAGGCGCGCGTAGAACACAACGCGCCGTCGACCCGGGCTTGGTCCTTATCGGACGGCGAGCTACCCATTGCTCACCGTCCGCAAGCCCGCGCCTACGGTGGCCGGAAATCTTCCTGCGATTCCCGACGCCCAGGGCGTCTCCTGCTGCGGCGGTTAGGGGCGCGAGGGCGCGAAATTTGCCTCTCCCTCACGCGCTCCGTCTCCTCCTTCGCGAGCATTACTGCTTCGCAGAAAGAGGTGACGGCCTCCCATTTCCTCTCGCTCCGTAGCATGGCCCGAATCAGGGCCGGACGCGAGAGATCACCGCCGCCGATCGCATCCACGAGGACACGGCGATGCCAAGCCGGGCAGACCTCCACCGTATGCTCCACCGTGTCCTCCGGGCGATCCACACAGTGACGACACCCGGGCGTTTCCTCCCGCTTTATCCTGAACAGGTACCTCCCGAAACAACCGTGTCCGGTGAGCACCTGCGTCAGGCGGAAGGTGATGACGCCGTGGCGCCTCTCTAGCCACTCCTCAAAGAGGGGTCTTATCGCCGCAATTGTGGCGTGCCCAGCGCTGGGTTGCGACAATCGCACTCTCCATTCCGCCATGAGATCCCGCCGGAGCTCTGTCCGCTGTGCCGCGACTTCTTGCGGCATCGGAGTTAAGCCCCGCCGTTTCGCCTCCTCGCGCCACTCCCAAATGTGCGCGAGGACCTTTGCCTCCAGATCCCATGGCGGTACTCCGGCAAGGAGGCTCGCCGCCTCGCAGGAGACCGTGCGGTATCCTCGAGCCAGCCGGATGGCCATGACCCTTTGGGACGCGTTCAGCCGGCGGCCTGGCTGCCGCCTCAAAGTGTAGTTGGGCCTAGACAAATGGTTCACTCACTGCACAGGAAGCTCAATTTTTTTTATTGTTTAAATTTTTTATTTTATTTATCCAACTATCACGATACAAAAAAATAATACCAAATCTATTACAATAATTATGTCCGTCTAGTACTTAAGAGCTGAACCAGATTCACTTTTATTTGCAGCCGTTTTCGTAGCCCTATTCTTTTCTGCATCATATTTTTTTTTCTATCACTAGAGCAAGTAATACAGCTAGTAAGCACACAATATAGTAGTGTTTTTATAATAATCAATTAAAAGTTACTGTCAAATATCGTAGAAAGCAGAAATCACATGCGATAAGAATCAGTTAGTAGATCATTTGAAAATTTGTTTATGCATAAAAGGTTTACGATATCTGAAATCGGCGAAGACAAGCCGATGTCGTGTTTTTTCCTGTATAGTGGTTTACGGGGGCGAAAAATCGATAGCGATATTATTTTTTGTCATTTCATGTCACTAATTTCGTAATGTAGTTTTGGCTTTAGGTTTTGGTACTATTTGGCTAATAAGAAGAGTTAGGCTGCCTGTTCATTGACGCGGAGCGAGGCAGCGGAGCGAAAGAGTAATGCGGAGCGGAGTTGCGGACTGTGTGTCTGTGTCTGGCCATTGATGCGGAGCGAGGTAGTACGGAGCGGAGTTGCAGCCTGTGCGGAGCTAGGCCGAGTTCATGCGACGAGTAATTTGAGCGGGCTGCAATACCCCGCGGCCGGTTTTTTTCCGTTTCCCCGCTCCGCTTCCTCGCTCCACTTCCCGGTTTTGTATGAATTTTTAAACGGGTAGTAATAAACGCCCCGGATTTTTTTAAAATATGTGCATACTCAAAATATGAAATTTACTGCTATAAATACTAATTTTCCGACAACTTACATGCGAATACAAATAAAGAAACGACCGAATTAAATACTGAAAATTCCGAAAAATCAATACAGAATTTGCTGACGTAATATTTTTCAAACATGCAAACAAGCATACATGCAGCATGCAAGCGAGCATGCAATATGCAGCAGGCATGGTTTCTGTCACGGCTCCGGCGCGGCGGCCCCCCACGCGAGCTTATCGTCGCAGATACTTTTAACGCTCATCACTGCAGCTTCGGCGCCTCAGCTGCGCGCGGCGAGCGTTATAAAACCACCTGGGGCCCTACCATGAACATTTAAAATACTTGCCAAATGCAGGACAGGTCAACTTGGCAAGTTAACCTGACAAATTTTCTATTTGTACCTTGAGCATTTCCGTCTGACCTGCAAAGTATCAACTTCAGACCTGCTACGTTATCGTTGACCGGTACGCCATATTATAAACAAACGTTCGGAAATACTTTTTCGCAACATTACCGGTTTTACGGTTTTAAAGAACTAGATAAAATTAATTTAATAACAGTTTATAGTGATCAATAGAATTCTAAAAAAGCTTTGTTTCGTAGCAAAAAATCTTATTTAACACGATTATGACGTTGGAGACCCTTTTAGATGCTTAAGAAAGGTATAAGTACCTACTTGAAAAACTTACCAAAGTTATTGCTATTTTCGAACGACGATAAGTGTTAAGTATCAAATATATGTATTGTAAACACCACAAATGTTTACGAGATCATTTTGAATATTGGAGATTCAAGTGGGTTCCTTTTTTGTAAGTTTGTTTTAATAGAAGAAACTGTTTCTGTAAATAAATCAGAAAAACAAAGCACACATTTGTATCATGTCCGTTGTTGAGAGTGGTAAGAAAGTGCAGTTATTTGGTGATAATGACTTAAGTTTCCTATGAACGATTGAAAACAGTGTGGAATTTTATAAATAATCACAAGGACATTGCAATGGGCTACAATAAAAGTGCTCAAACTCGAGAAATGTCCCGCAGATTGTGGACGGAAGTGACGGAACATTTGAATTCCATTGTTGGTGGTGCTATCAAAGATTTTAAACACTGGGCAACTGTAAGTTGGTTTTATATTAAGACTACGAATATTCGAATTTCCCTTCGGGGAAACAAGGCGTGATGTTTATGTTACTACGAATATTATATTTGCCTAAAACATCTATTAAAAATTTTAGTTTTTATTTTCTGCTATTCTCGTATTGTGTTCTTGATTTGTATTTCTTTTACATCGAATTACTAGTACCATTTCTATAACATATATACCAGTTTATTGAACATAAAACTTTCCTTTGGATTTAAGCGATTTGTTTCACACTGTTTTTATCACCATCTTCCTCAAGAAACTCAATTATTTTCATCTTCGTCACACATCCAAAATAAACGACTAAGAGATTGTTTGTTTTGTTATCTACAATTTTAAAGACCGCCTAAATAGTTTTATTTAAACAAATTAACATGTACTTATGTTTTTTGTTTTAAATGAAAGAAAACAGTTCAATAAAAGTTACTTTTTCACACCTGCTTAATATGACTGCAGGGCAGTTCAGTTTTCAAGGTTATATATATACGTCAAAAAGGACGTGATGGTACAGCTTATCGCAGGTCAGACTAGTGAAATGCTGTCACGTGACCACTGACCGGCTTTAGTCACGTGATCGCTGGCTCGCCTGTTATTTGACGTGTTCATGGTCGAAAATAGCCCGACAGTTCACTTTCCGTCGGAAATTGACCTGCTATAAGAGTGCATGGTAGGCCCCCTGCTCCTCAACTCGCGGGTCGCCTCGCCCCTCCGCGTCTACGCGGGCTTAAATTACACTCTAGGGAGGGGAGTGTAATTTGTAGTGTAATATGTAGGGCAGGACAGAGGCAAGACTACGTGGAGTCGGTTTTGCAGCAATTTGTTTCTGTCACTAACTTTTGTAGCACAACATATTGACTTTTCAGAAACTTAGTATTTTTTTCGGAAGTTTAGCATTTTTTTTGGAAATTAGTCAACCACAGATTTTCGGAAGTAAATTTTTTTTTCGTAAGCTTTATTATTATCCTTTTTAAACTAGTTCGCAAATCCCTGTCCACTAAAGCGGAGCGGAGATTTTATGCAATTCCATTGGGTAATATTGGCGCAGCTCCGCTCCGCTCCTCTCCTCTCCGCTCCAGTGGATAGTCAGCCCTAGCAGGGCTATTACTAGGTCTATGAGTACGTACAATCCGTAGATAAAATGACAACACAGTTATTTAATATATACAAGAAAGTCATATTATTACGTGTGATTAAAGTTTGTTGCACGCTTTTAATAGATAGGTAAGTTCATAATTATCATCGAGAGATATCTTGACCAGTCGAGTTCGAACCGCTTTAATTGAAATGGAAGCAATCATTGTCATACCTGAGAGATATTTCTCGATGGCATGTGAAGCATAACAAAAATGAAAAAAAACCGGCCAAGTGCATGTCGGACCACGCACAATGTAGGGTTCCGTAGTTGGGATTGAATTTATCCCAAGAACAAACTTAACTTTGTAGTTGAAAAAAAAATCTTTCATACAGAATGTATGGGAGAACATGTTTTGACAACCGCAAATTTAAGTTGGTCGATTATTATTACTCGTTAACTTGTAAAGCTTACTTAGCTGTGATAGTTTTCCTTTTAAATTCGTTATATAAGCTACTACCATGAATTTTTTCACATATCTAAAACCAACCATTTAGCTGGCAGGGGGAGGGGACACATAACTCTAACAAAAAGGAGAAACCCAAACTCCATAGAAACTTGGGCCTGGCGTTCCAGGACTGGAATTTGGACATAAATTAGAGTATTTAGGAAGGATTCATGACCCCAATTTTCACGTCTCCCAGCAATGGCCAAATTGGTCAAATCAGACAATGTTTACATTTTAGGTTATTTTTATTATTTGAGTTATTTCAATAAAAAAAATATGTTTGAGGCTTGTGCTGCAGCGCCTGCATTCTATCATGATGAGGTTTTAGGTAGGTACACAAAAAGCGCTTGGGGGGGGGGGAATCTAAAGTGACCTTTAGATTTATCTTACTGAAAACGTCAGCTGAAAACCATATTTAATAAACAAGGCTCACTTACAACATTACTGGCTTGCATTTGTTAATATTGTATCTACTAGGGGATTTAATGCAATCTCATATTACAGTAATCTGAGATTGCAATAATATATTAAGTAAAATAAAGTAAAAACACATAATTGTGATAAATGGTTTTATTAATCACTTTCTTCATTAGGTTTATCATAATATAATAATACAGTATCCAGAAATTGTGCAGAAAGCATTTGGCTACCCTGGTGCCGTGCCTAACCAAGATAATTATCATAATTCTCCTCATCGTGTGGGTACCAACGGCTACCAACCGTTCCTTTGCCAACAAAACAGGTGCAATAATATTGAAGTATAGGATCCCTCCCACTTAGAGAGCTGTCGACTAATATATAAACGAAATACATCCTATTACTAATATGCTTGATTTCATTCTTTCTCTCAACATCCAGTTTGAGTCCGATGTTGACAGCTCTTGCTGTAGGCCACCGTCCACCTCTCTACACACTTCCATTCATCAGTGACCTATAGGTGTCTGTTCACTCTCTTCTGGTCTACTTATTTCAATCAAGAGATACAGCATTGGCATGTTTTCGGCAAGCTTGGCAGATAAACTCATTTTCAACCTGAAACAAACATTTATCATTTGACTATTAGGTCTAGCACTAGCATTTAGCAAGAAACATCTGAGTGGCACATTTGGGTATAGATAGTGCAATCCACGAAGACGCGCCCCACTCCGCTCCGCTCCGTACTAAAGTATAACTTACAGTACAGTAATCGCGGAGTGGGGCGCGTCTTCGTGGATTGCACAATCTATAAACATAAGCGGCCTGATTACATTCCCACTGCAGGGATACAGACCTCCTCTCTGAAGATGGAATAGGCTGCAATTAACTATGCAGGTTCAGTCCGGATTGTCGATGTCAGATATGGCTTCGAATATGAATTTGTTGCACATTCTGGTATCATTTTATAAAATACAACTATCAACAGACAACTGGACACAAACGATAATACTATTTAGTTTGATTACATTAAATAATTACATGGTACAAAAATGTTACGTTATAAAAATATCGGATACTAACCGTTTGAGGCGCGACCCATTCCTGTAAATTGAATCATTTTCATCTTCCAATTTTTGCCTTCCTATTGTATTGCAGCGGTCTGTTGCTATTCCGCAATATTAATGTACAGGCTCATGATGTCGTTATTTAACCAGTCTTCAAAAGATCATTATAGAGATCTGGTTTTCCAGCAAAGGTCTACAGGGGTGGCAGGGTACGGCGTCCAATGTTCAAGCGAGGGCAGTCGGAAGGCAATCAATTTCGGAGTTCAGTATTCGAAGAGGTTCTAAGAAATAATAAATCCCGAGAAATACGAAAAAACACAATAAAAGCGAATGACAACAACATAGGACAACAATGACATGACATTTGACAGACGTTGACATTGACATTTGCCGTTTACTAGTGCAATCCGTGGTGCAATCGCTTTTATCGATTATTTATTTCTTTTAATGATTTTTTTATGGTGGTTACTTTAAAAATCAATTAGATTCCAGATTTTTTTTATTTTACAATGATTTTAATATAAAAAAACAATTATAATAAAATAATGGAGTTTTATTTAAATAATTGTAACAGTATCGATTTCCACTAAATCGATCATATTCTTATGGCACGCTCTATTGATATAATGCCAGCGTTTGTGAAGTTAGTGATGTTTAACGAAATAAGTGTTTTAATGGTGTACAAAGGTTGTTTAAAACAAAAAATAGAAAACTACTTATTTTCTACACTTGGCCATTGCTATTGAGGCTAAGATTAAAATGGGTTAATTAAGCAAAATAGACGATTTTTTTGGTACATATCTGATTCGTGGAACAGTTAGGCCCAGAAACGGGTTTCTCCTTTGCACTTTAAAGCTTAATATTTCGCAAACGGATCTCTAAATTCAGAAATTATTGTAACACACTCACAATTTTGAAAGACCTTTCCAACGATACCCCACACCAAGGGATAGAAAAAAAAAACATCCCCACTTTACGTGTAGGGGAGGTACCCTAAAAATAATAAATTATGAAAAATATGTATTTTTCATAATTTTATTTTACCACTTTATACCCATGCCAAATTACAATTTTCTAGTACTAACAGTCTTGGAGCTAGACCGCGGACAGACAGACAGACAGACAGACGGACATGACGAAACTATTAAACTATTATTTATTTGCGGTAAACATGACGCAAAGAAAGAACACAAAACAAAAAAGAAGTTGGGGGGAAAATATGCGTCACGTGATCACATCCACGCAAAACGGCTATATAGCTCAGTATAATGCTGCGACCCTATGCGAGACAGAGCCCCAGCGCTGGTTTTCAACTACAGCCGGCGCGGCGTTGACGTTGTGACGTCGACCGATGCAGCATACAATGAGATAGAAATCCTTATCCTTATCCGTACCTACTTATTATAAAACAAAGTCCCCCGCCGCGTCAGTCTGTCTGTCTGAACGCGATAAACTCAAAAACTACCGAACGGATTTTCAAACGGTTTCCACCAATGGACGGAGTGATTCATGTGGAAGGTTTTAGTGTATAATCAATTAAAGTTTTGTGTAAATTGGCTGAAATATGACGATTATTGTTGAAGAAGTCGGAAAAATCATGCCGACTGGGAGCTTTACAGGCGTGCGCTGCGTTAACCGGAAAAGATACATCAAATTTATTTTCTACGGTATTGTTCATCTTAAAAAGTTCAACGAAAAAGTCTACGATGGCATATGTCTATCTTCTAAGGATGACCCACAATAACCAATTTTATCTTTCAGAATTTGATAAAAAAATTATTGTTATTTCCGAAGCTTTTTTGACCGGTATAGTATTAATCCTTATAAAAAAAAGTGATATTTAAATTGGGCATTTAATTTAGATTAAAATATGCCTTGAAATCATAAAATTTAAATTAATAGTTTAAAAGATATCACAGTTTCAAAATTACGCGGAGCAACGCGGGCTCAGCGGTAGGAGTCGATGAAGTTTTCCTCTGTTATTTATTAGGTATGAAATCTCGGTAGTACAAAGCTAGTCAACTATATTTTGAAAAACGAATTATATTTTTATTCGCAAAGCTTCCTTTGGTTTTCAGGACGACAATCGGGAAACCAAGTACAGACGCCAGCACATCTAGCTACCCGAAACTGCCAAATTTTCCCAATCAACTTTGAACCTTATTCTTCAGTAATAAAGTTGAAAATCTATTAAATAAATTTGACCGATTGTAGTAGCCTGATGTGCTGGCGTCTGTACCTTAATTGCGTAACTTATTTTCGTAAACAATTTTGCCTAATTTGTTTCATTTTGACAGTTCAACAACATTAATTGCGTTATTTACGTTGTTGAGCAGATTTTTTTCCAACTTATGAAGCAATGGATTAGCAATCTGTTTCAAATCGAAACAGAATATGATTGTGTTGTATTACGCAATTAGGGTACTGGACTGATAATGGCATTGAATAGTCCGTTCATTGAGCGATCATTACGTTTTCCCGTGGCCACCAAGTTTCGTGAGTTTTTTCAAAAAATCGTTTTGTGGTTTTATGTTGAGTCATGTCTAATTGAGATGCGGCCGGCCCATGAGCGTGGGGATTGGCAGTGGCACAAGCAAAGAGAGGCCAATGCCCCGCGGGCAGCGGGTGATCGGTCTGTGGATCATGGATGTTGCGGATATTTGTTAAACCTTTTTAGATTTCTGAACGCAGCCTATCTGTCAATGTGTAATGTCATCTCTTCCCTCCAATTTTACTTTTGTGAAAAAGCGTGTGATGCGCAAATAAAACATAAAACTCAAAATATGTTTAATTTCATCGGCCTCTGGCTTTAAATAATAACAATATTCGCATCCGCGTCCGCAATTGCCGAGCTTCCGCATTTATTTAGGCTGGTTTCACAGCTGTCCGGGAAACCCGTACGGGCTCCCGGAACGGAGACACACGTGAGGCGCTAGAACATTGTTTCACAGCGACGCGGATTGGTCCGTACGTGACCCGCTCCGGGTAGAGCCCGTACAACGCTAGCAACCGTATCGTACTAACTCCGTCGTTTTAGAGCACTGCGGGCGCTACCCGTACGGGTCTACCGTGTGCTGGTGGCCCGTGCGGGACTCCCGGAACGGAGACACACGTAAGGCGCTAGAACATTGTTTCACAGCGACGCGGATTGGTCCGTACGTGACTCGCTCCGGGTAGAGCTCGTAGGTACAACGCTAGCAACTGTATCGTACTAACTCCCTCGTTTTAGAGCACTGCGGGCGCTACCCGTACGGGTCTACCGTGTGCTGGTGGCCCGTGCGGGACTCCCGGAACGGAGACACACGTAAGGCGCTAGAACATTGTTTCACAGCGGCGCGGATTGGTCCGTACGTGACCCGCTCCGGGTAGAGCCCGTACAACGCTAGCAACCGTAACTCCCTCGTTTTAGAGCACTGCGGGCGCTACCCGTACGGGTCTACCGTGTGCTGGTGGCCCGTGCGGGACTCCTGGAACGGAGAGTCGGAGACACACGTAAGGCGCTAGAACATTGTTTCACAGCGACGCGGTTGGTCCGTACAAGTCTGGAGCACAGCTGTGAAACCAGTCTTAGACTTCCGCATCCGCATTAATGAATGCGGAAATCACACGGATGCAGATGTGGGTGGAAAAGGGTGAATATTTAGTAAAATCATAAAAAACAAATTGGAAATTATAATCATTTAAAACATCAATATAGCTCTAAATCGTCACTTTTTACGACATAGTCTTATATTCATCAAACATAAAATTTCGAGAGTTATATTGATTTATTAAATGATTGTAATGTAGTAATTATTTTATTATAATTGCTGCGAATTGAATTATGATCAACATACAAAGAAACAGCGCTGCAATTTTCAAAAAACGTAAGAAATTTTGAATTTCGTCTTGCCACCTTGATGAATCCCTTAAAAAACTTGAGATCCGCATCCGCATTCGCATCCGCAGACGTGAGCCACCAAAAATCCGCATCCGTATTTGCATCCGCATCCGCGGATGTTATGATGACGAAGCCTAGCGGAATTAAAAAAAATCAAAATATTTTATTTCACTTATGGGCACTTATGAAACGTCAGAAGCTAGGTGCACGGTTCCAATTGGTCGCTTCCTAGGGAGAAGAACCGGCAAGAAACTCCACGGTTACTCTTTTCAAAATAAATGGTTTCTACAATGTTTTCAAATTACAGTGTTAATAGGAGTTAATGGGAGGACTGTGTAGGCCTATCAACAAGTAGGTACCAGGTACTTAGTAAAATAAAAAATGGTCCACAAGTCTACAGCCTACATGGTATTAGGTGTACCTATGTTGGGTCACGTTAAAACATTGTAGTTATTATTCAAAGTTATTTATTATTAAATAGGTTGGATGGTTGCGTCTCATGATAGCATAATGTATTAATCAATAGAAACAATTCATTCATTTGTTTTAGTTTGTATATACAATGTTGTTTGCTACTTTATTCTTGGGAGTGTCATAACGGATTACGTTTTCAAAACACTATTGTTTGCAATGAAGACTGAGTTTCAGAGGAATCCTTTTGTATCGTACCGATCTTCAAATGGTGATGTAGTGCTATTTTAGCCAAATGTGTTTGTTATAGTGATGGCCGAACTGTGGACTGTTTTCGTGGTTCTATTTTCACTAACAGAGGTATCTACGATTTTAATATCATGATGTGGACCCGCCTTGCATTCTATACCTAAATGAAATTGTTCATTTTTAATTTATTATGTTTTTCTAATTCACGAAGTACCTAACTGTGTGGTATGTAACTAATAAAATGGCGTTTTTGTTGTGTATTACCTACACGCTGACTGTTAGTGGTATTATAATAAAGTTGAAACTTGCAACCATTACGTATTTTTGGCGCGTTTTTATTCTGAGTCTCTAAAAGCGTAAATGAACATTTAAAAACACAACATTATCTATTGAACTGGATTTTACTGGTTACTGTCAGCCTGTCTGTATCATCCCACTGCTGGATAAAGGGCTCTCCCCATGACTTCCAGGAGCATTGGCCATTCATTTTGTCCAGCTCATGCCACCAACTTCTGCTCGGTCTGCCGCAACCGCGACGCCTTCTGGCTGTATCAGGGCTCCACATTGTGACTTTTTTGGCCCATTGAGCACAAGTGGCCAGTCCAGTCCCACTTTAAAATTTGCGGCTTTTTGAGCATCTTCAGTGATCAGTGTTTAGGAGCGCAGTGTGATCTTGCGAGTATGGTCTTTTGATTTGTCGCCTAGAATCTTACTACTTTACTTTATTAGATTACTGATACTTAAAGTTATAGGTACTTATCAATCAAGTACTTATTAAGTCACTGTCATATGTGTATATGTACCTGGGCTCCAAACACTCAGTAATAATGATATTACATTCAAGTAATGTTATTACTACTGACAGTGTGGTGATTGGAATGATGCAATATTGGAAGGAATGACAGCAATATTCATGTCATTATTACCTACTGATAGTGTCTGGACTCCTAAAAGACTGAGAAAGAACACACCCATGTTCTTACCACCAAATGTCAAGAAACTTAATTCAAAGCAAGTTTTTATTCTTCTGATGTGCTTTATTTATATTATTTTTTTTATAAGCTGATGCACGTATGTAAACATAATTATTTTAATAATTATGATGTTTTTTGTAGGTAGGTACGATGATTTTCCATAGTAGAGTTTTTTGACTATCTGTTTTATGTTTTGAAGTTCAGATAACATGTTTACCATTTTTAACTGACTTCATATTATTAAAATATATAAGTTTATTGTAACGCGATATTACGCGCAATTTTATAATTATGTAACGGTTATGTGCTAACTAACAATTACGCCGCCATTGATGGCCAGTAAAAACAAATGACAGTCATCCATCAGGGTCATTACCATTTTACAGCATCTTGAAGTGTGGAAAGGGAGTGCCAGCGTCTGTGTTCCCTAACCCGAAAACCTTTTAATGGAAGAGTGAATAGGCAACTTCTGGCAGCGCTCTTTCCATCGTATCTAGACCTCATCCATCGCTTTTAACCAGGAGCTGCTGTCTCAACATAGACAGCGATCGCTTTACGACCGAATTCGGTCGCAGTCCTAATGAGGTCCCTAGACGGTCAAAATTCGACGGACAAGCATGAAAAAATCACGTGCTTGTCAAACAATTTTGATTGTCTAGGGCCCCATTAAGACTTTGCGACCAAAAGTCGTAAAGCGATCACCTATGTCGAGACTGTAGCCTCAGGCGAGATGAATAATAGCTATTTGTAGAAATAAATGAGTGAAAGTTCATAAAACGAGTTTTCCATTTCCAGAATATAAGACCAGAAAACTTGCATCTGGGAGACATGTTGGCAGATCCTCCATTGACGAAGTCCCTTGGCTTTGCAATGAAGAAGAGGTTCGACAAAACCCTGGAAGACGCTCGTCTCAACCAGGAGTACATGTACCGGTACCACGAGATGCTGAAGGCCAGTCAGGAGTCGTTCGAAAACTTCGCCAGTCGAGATGAGAGGAAGTTGCGCAGTGTCATCGGAAATCATAACTACGAAGTTATGAGAGAAGGTTTGTGGTATATCATTGTATGCATATTTCTTAAATAGTTAACAAACAAGACAATCAAGAACAACAAACAACAAGTCAATCGTCATCCTGAGGATGTCTCGTTGAGAGGTGAAACACGTGTCGATTTCTAACAAAGTCAAAGTCAAATCATTCATTTCAAATAGGCCCATGTATGGCACTTTGGAACGTCAAAAGATAGGGTTTTTTATGGCTCTTTAGGAATAGTTAAGCGGAATAGGTTACTAAATATAACAACGTCTGTTGTATTTTATTTCTTAGAGTTAACAATCACCGGGTACTCGCCAAATATTTTTATTTAACTAAACATAACTCCGCGCCTGTATCCCTCGAAGGGTTAGGCAGAGGTGAACCTACCTGTAGTACACCCACATTCCACCAGGTACATCTGAGTCCCATGTAATAGGGGGCGAGCCTATTGCCATCAACCGGGCACAAATCCAGACTCTCGCTGCTATTGAAAAATTCCAGACGGAAAAACCCAACAACACTTTGCCCGACCCTTTTTTTTTGGGTGGGAATTTATCAAATAACTTCTCCCGCTCTGGGCGAAGCGGGAGGGCGTGTCCTCTTACTGACTAAAACCAACCCGTGTTCCTTCAGTTGCCATGTTGCCAGGGGCCACGGTAACCCTTTCGGACTTTCCCGCGACCCCGGCAGGCATCGGCCCTAGCGGACCCCGTCAGTTCTGCTGACAGCTCTTTGAAGCGCGCGTCAAACACAACGCGCCGTCGACCCGGGCCTGGTCCTTATCGGACGGCAAGCTACCCATTGCTCACCGACTTTGCCCGACCCGGGAATCGAACCCAGGCCCTCATGCTCAGCAGTAGCGCTTGCTACCACTAGACCAAAGACGATAAACGATGATGATTTAACTTCTAAATATTAAATCGTGTTTAGAGTTGGACTTGGAATATTAACTTAAACTGGCTGATATAGACTTCACATACTCCACCCACTTTTCATAGAACTAATACGCCATGCCGCCATACATATTGGAAGTGAACCCCCCGGGCATTACGTTTGCGCTAAAGTCAACCATCGCGGACGGTCAACGGCAATAGGTTTAAAACCGTGTTATAAAACACTGTAAAAGAAAGTAAAATTGTGTTTTCAAGGGGTCTTGTCTCTATAAGTGTTACCAACCTTTAAAATTTTTAGTGATATAAAATGAAAATAAAAATGCTTGGATTTTAAAAACAACGATATTTTAACCATCTAACCGATCTTATTAAAATATACATCAGATTTTATTTTCACGGTTTATAATGCTGTATTCGCTAAGAAAAACCTACATTTAAAATGAGCCCTCCGCGAGGGCTCCCGGCATCCTATAATGCGAGTAGGTGAACCGTCCAGGAGGGCTCCCGGCACTGAACGTGTTAAGTAGTTGGAGGTTTGCGCCGGCGTCGCAAGCCCACTTGATGACCGACGATGCTACTACGACTACACTGTTTCTAAACTACTGAAATAACTGTGATCCAGTGATGAACCTATCCATCAGAACTTCGTTAAACTCCTCATTGGCACATACACACGTTCAAGAAAACTATGCATTTTTTCATGTTTAAAACAGTGCATTTTACCAGGGATGTTGCGGATATTCGCATCCGCAACCGCAATTCCGGAGCTTCCCTATTTATTTAGAGCTCCACATCCACATTAATCAATGCGGAGGTTAAGCGGATGATTGCGGATGCAGATGTAGGTGGCAAAGGGTGAATATAAGTCAAATCATAACAACAAAATGGAAATTATAAATAATCATATAAATTATCAAAATAGCTCTAAATCATCACATTTTCACGAAATGGTCTTATATCCATCAAACACATAAAATTTCGAGAGCTATTTAAAATTTTAAATGATTATAATTTACTAATTATTATTTTATAATTGCGGTGAATTGAATTATGATCAACAAGCAACGAAACAGCGCTGCAATTTGCAAAAACGTAAGAAATTTTGAATTTCACCTTGCCATCTGACGGATCCCTTAAAAAAACTTGAGATCCGCATCCACATCCGCGGATGTGAGCCACAAAAATCCGTATTCCGCACCCGCGTCCGCGGATATGAAAAATCTGCATATGTAACATCCCTGCATTTTATTACGTCATCTGATCTCCTGAAGTAACCGTAAACTATTTTGTAATTTTTCAGCTGGTGTACTGGACCGGCGCCGGAACGCACCTCGCTTTAATTCCCCGGTTGGCAGGCGAAGAGCGAAGACGCAAGCTCTTAGACGCCAGAAACTGAACAGCCAGAGCTTGAAGAGTCATCTGCAGCATTCCCGACAGACCACCACCGATTCCAACGAATAGTCTTTTGTTTTTGTGAGGGCTATTCTGTACTCCGTTAAATGTTTTGTAATGACCATCAACAGACTTAGGCTGTGTTTCCACCAGAGATGTGCGAGGATCAGTAGCGAGGGATGTGTTTGTTAAGAACCAATAGAATCGCTTCATTTAGATACCTAGTGTCGCTCAGCGCAGTTCCGGTGGAAACGGCTTAGCGGTGCGAGGTTTTTGTACGTACAAAACAAGCGAGGGATGGGTGTGAGAGATGTGTGCGAGGGATGTGTGTTACGGATGGACGCGATAGAGAAATCGTATCTGAAAAGAGCCCGCTACACATCCTCGCAGCGCTCATCTGCGCAGTTTCACAGCCTCGCTTCGCATCCTCGCACCGCTCAGCTACCTCGCACATCTCTGATGGAAACACAGCCTTAATGCAAATTTTCTTCTTGTAATAATTATTGGAACAGTTTTTAGCTTAGAAACGTCTGCGAAGATGCGCATGCGACGTAGATTAGGTAGGTACCTAATGTCTGCCAGGCTTAGGTTATGTACCTAGGTATTTGTTACAACGGGTATTTTTAAGTTACGAATTTAAATTATTTAGATTAATTAGAATAATTAATCTAAATGGTTTATCTACTTATTGTATTATATATAGATTATTATAAAAAATAAATAAAAACATGAGTTTTTCTGGGTTATAAACGTTTTTTAAAGTGTGTGGAGTGGGATGATACAGGCTGATTTACTTTTTTTTTTTTCTCTGTATGTCTCTAACGACCGTGGCTATTAAACCGGTCAATTCCTTGGATGCATCAAGCTGCTACACTGAAAGCCTCCAGCCAGGGCACACATTAAAACTAAGCTAAAAGCTTAGGATAAACGCTCGCTAAGGGCACTCCCTGTGGGGTACGAGCCTCGGCTTAGGGCGTTTTCCGGAGGGAGGACATCAAAAGAAGATGAGACGGGCTGGGCTGATTTACTATAATATTATGTACCGATTGACATGAGATTGTTGTCTATGGTGCTAACTAACACCTTATTGGATCTATTACATGGGACTTAAACATAACTGGCGAAATGTGGGTGTGTACCTGCTACAGGGACACCTCTGCCCAACCCTTCGGGGAAACAAGGCGTGATGTTATGTTATGTTATGTTTATTATTATATTATATACATATTATGTATATAACACGGCGGGAAATCCCTCCTTTGCCGTTTCTGACCAGTCTCCGGTGTAATTCTTCATTGATGGTAGTTAAGGTAGTTTTCAATCACACACAACAGTTAACTCAAACTCAAAGCGTTTATTTCAATCAGAACATTTACAGGCACTTTTGAATTATCACTTTGATCACTTAGCAGGAGCCTTTCAGTTTGAGTTGGTGACGCTAGTCGCCCATTCCAAAACGAGTAGGTCTCTGCTGGAGAAGAACGGACAAGGAACTCCAGGGATACTCTTTTAAATCAAAACATTATGTTACAGGGTTCACTTATTTTACAATTTTAGTCCTTTCTAACACTACTTTTGTTGTTATTTTTTGCTAAGCCGGGTCTCCCACACCCGCCATTGTGTGTCCGATCCTTTCTCTAAATCGGCGGAACTAGTCCAGGGTCGATAATTTTTAAAACCAAAAAAAATCATAATAGGATGAAACCCATTAGAGAAGGAGGGAAATATGATAAAAATGAAAGGAAAAATAATTTAATTTAATAAAATAATTTTTCACATAAATTTTGTAAAAGATAAAAATAAAAAACCAAAAACTTGGTTTTTTGAATTTTTCACATAAATTTTGAGGTTATGTGAAAAAAGTGTAAATACAAAAGTTTTAGATCTTTTTATTATCTACAACTTTTCCATTTGACTTTTTTCGATAGGACTTTTAGTTTTGCCGGAAATCGAGAAAAACCGTTTTTTACCCTTAAAAACTCACCCCCATCCCCTTCCCAACCTCAGATCGCCCGTAAATTATTTTTCCTTTCATTTTTATCATATTTCCCTCCTTTTCTAATGGGTCTCATTCTATTATAATTTTTTTTCACTTTTCATTATTTTTAAAGGCTTCTACCCTGGTCTAAACCCAGTGTTGTTCAATACAAACTCTTATTACTAAGTGTGGTCAATGAAACTCACAAACAATGCTAAAGTCCGTACCAGTTAATTCTTTTATAATTAAACAATGCTAACATTCACAAATACAAAGGTTTATCAGAATTATAGTTAAGAAGCTTCATTACTTTCAACACTTTGGCAACACTTCCTGTGATTCAAGGAATTTAATCAAACAACAGTTAGTCTTTAGTAAATTGCAGTGTAAAATAATCTTATTACTTTATAGTTTGTTTTCTATTATTGAAACTTATTTAGTTCTCGTATTAAATTATTACATTCAGTTATTGATCATAATATTTGCAATCCGCGCCATTTTCGTCACATGAGGTAGCGCTTTATCATAAACTGTCAAATGAGCAATATTGTTAATATGACTAAAAACCTAAAGACTAGGTATATAAAATAAATGTTCCCTTTTAATTTTAACTATAGTTTTGGGGAATTGGTTAATAATTTACTCCGGCGACACTGTGAGTTCGATTTCACAATGAGAGCAATAGATGGCGTTGTGGTCTCAAAGTAATCGATATCATTCACAGCATGCATACAAACGGTTGTAAAAGTATTCCACAGTAACCATAGATGGCAGGATCAACGACTTTATGGTGAATAACGATTATAATAAATAGTTACGCTTATGATTATGTTATAATCTTTACAAATAGACGCTTTTGCGGCGACATATACTTATACTATAATATTATTATAAATGTGAAATTTTGTGAGGATGGATAGATGGATGTTTGTTACTCTTTAACGCAAAAACTGCTGAACGGATTTGGATGAAATTTGGCACACAGATAGTTTGTAACTTGGATTAATATATAGGATATAGGCTGGAAAGTCCTCGGTACATTTAAAAAAAGTTTACAGACAGTTTAGAGTCAAGGGTTCCCCCCCGCCTGCCAGCTAAATGGTTGGTTTTGGATGTGTGAAAAAAATCACAGCAGTAGTTTATATAAAGAAATGAAAAGAAAAACTATCGAAAAACTTAACTTTGCAGTTGCAAAAAAATCTGCTCAACCTAGATAACGCAATGAATGTTGTTTAACTGTCAAAATGAAACAAATTAGTTATAATCGTTTACGAATATAAGTTACGCGTTTAGGTTACAGGTTAGTCATTAACCACACGAAAGAAAAGAAGAGAAGACCAGCACGCTTAGCATGACCACAATTAAAACTGGTTTTGTCGACGGAAGAATAGAAAAAATGACAGATTGTTATTGTTTATCTGGTCTTCTCTTCTTTTCTCACCACGCACTAAATAGAATTTCTTTTTTTTTAACCTAGGCAACTACCGTATTAGGGTACTGGTTTAGTGGCAGCACCCAAACTAGCCTAACAGAATTTGCGGGGTAACTGCGTAATACACATAGGTATAATGACAATTGATCGCAATGGGTTTCATTTTGACAGTTCACTTACGTTCATTGCGTTATTTACGTTGTTGAGCAGACGAATTTTTCAAACTTATGAAGCAATGGATTAGCAATATCTTTCAAAACCCTCGGATTGTGTGCAGATATGCATTAGGATTGTAAGAGATTTATTTTCTACTTGCCTTTATCTGCAGTAGTGATCGATGGCCTGCACCGACTCCGTCAGCATGGTTTTGTACTGTACATTTTTTTTTTTTTTTTTTTTGTAAAAAGTTTTTATACTGAAGACCACGTCTAAACGAGTAGTGTTAATGATTTGGAAAAAATATATGTTATATTAGAGCATCTCCTTAATAACTTAATAAAGAAATATTTTAGATTATATTAATATTACATAGTGAAATTAATTTTGAAAGTTATGTCTACGCGGACAAAAAACTGAGAATCACGCAAAATCTATCAAGCGTATTTTTCTGAAACCTTCACCATTTTAAATATAATTTAATTATTATACATCATTTTTAATATAAATATTCAGTCCAATATGAAAACTAGCCTGTATTTATCCAGGTCCCAAGCTAAGGCTGCCTGTCCACTGGAGCGGACAAGAGAGGAGAGAACAGGAGATGTGTCTATTTTAACCAATAGAATCTAAACTTCGCTCGAGAGTTTAGATTCTACAGGGTGGCAGGGACATCGATGTGAAAACTGTTACCATGAATTCAGTACATGATTCTGAACTGAAATTTTTCGTAGGTTAATTTAAAAAAAAATCTGCTGTTCCATACATTTTGGCAGCGTAGGTTTTGCACTTTTCTATGAAACGGCAGATTTGTTTTTTAACAACCGACGAAGAATTTCAACACGGGTGTTCAGAATCATGTACTGAATCCATGGTAACTGTTTTCGCGTCGATGTCCCTGCCACCCTGTATAATATGTTAATATTGGCACAGCTCCGTTCCTCTTCTCGGTTCTCCGCTCCAGTGGACAGGCAGCCTTATAATAGGCTACCTATATGTCAAGTTTCATAACTATCGTTTCAGTGGTTTAGGCGTAAAAATGTAACAGACAGACAGAGTTACTTTCGCATTTACAATATTACTAGCTGCGCCCCGCGGTTCCAACCGCAGAAGTCTCAATCCCGTGGGAATATCGAGATAAACAGTATCCTATGTGTTAATCCAGGTTATAAACTATCTGTGTGCCAAATTTCATCCAAATCCGTTCAGTAGTTATTGCGTGAAAAAGAGACAAACATACACACACTCACACACAAACTTTCGCCTTTATAATATTATAAATAACTGTGATTTAGGATGTACTTTTTATGTAGGTATAATAATAATCAGCCTATTAAAATATCCTCACAGCATGGACACAGGCCTCCTCTCTGTGAGAGAGTGGGCCATATTCCACCACGCGGGCCCAGTGCGGGTTGGTAGGTACAGACGCCAGCACATCAAGCTACCCGAAACTGTCAAATATTCCCAATCAACTTTGAACCTTACGTTTCAGCGATAAAGTTGAAAATCTATTAAATAAATTTGACAGATTGTAGTAGCTTGATGTGCTGGCGTCTGTAGGTAGATATCACATGTCTTCGAATTTTTGGTTCTGGGACATGCATGCCGGTTTCCTCATGATGTTTTCTTTCACCGTTGACCATATGTAGGTATTACCTATTCATATTCATACGTGTAAAATTTTATTTAAATGTAATATTATTAGAGTTAGCGATATTTTGCATTAGCATATCGTCAGGCGTTGAAAAGTTCCTGTTACAAATTTATCAGTGGATATTTTGCGCTGATATAATAAAAAGTAAAATATAATAGGCGTTGAACATATAACGCTAAGTGTAAGGACGTCGTCTCTCTATTATCTGCTAGTTCATTAAAGGGAAAACTGAATTAAGCAGTACTGTCAAGACTGTCCGTGTGGTGCCGGACTTAAAGAATAGCACTACCCTATTTCTTCCCATGGGTGTCGTAAAAGGCGACTAAGGGACTTACTAGAGAATGGGCAGCAGCGTTCTCTATGCCTTTTTAACACCATACTGCGATCGCCAACCCGCCTGCCAAGCGTGGCGATTATGGCATACTCCCCAAAAAATTACAAGCACCAAAACGAAATGGCCCCTAGTGCCCGGCGGCCCACCGGCCCTTGGCTACGGTAGCGGTCAAGGCCACGGTGAGGCAAGGGGTGCGAAGATTGGAAGGCCTCCCACAAGATGGACCGATGACCTTGTGAAGGCCGTAGGAATCCGCTGGATGCGGAAAGCACAGAATCGGTCGAAGTGGAGGTGCTTGGGAGAGGCCTATGTTCAGCAGTGGACGTCTTTCGGCTGAAATGATGATGATGATGATGTCAAGATGTTGGATACAAATCATTGGTTATAATTTTGAAAACCATTACCCCAATTGCGTAATACAACACAACCACAATCTGTTTCGATATGAAACAGATTGCTAATCCATTGCTTCATAAGTTGGAAAAAAAAACTGCTCAACAACGTAACGTAATGAATGTTGTTGAACTGTCAAAATGAAACAAATGAGGCATAATTGTTTACGAAAATAAGTTACGCAATTAGGGTACTACAGATCAATGTTCTGGTCAGTAGTAGACTGCAAGTGACAGGAGCGTTAATTTGATTAATCATTATTTTGCTATGGAGTACAAAACAATGCTGCTTATAAATGCAAATAAAAATAAAGGAGCTACTACTGAGCCTTGAGGCACACCCATTTCAACTTAAAATATTGAAGAAATGAAGACGTAGTACAAAGCTACTACTGTAAGTAGGGCAAATACTTATAAAGAAACAAAAGATCCTTATCAGCATGCATTGTAAATGTTGGCAACGTCGCAAATAGCTGTCAAATAATTACCTGTTTTGATTAATTTGGCTATACTTACATATTACTAACATAACATAACATCACGCCTTGTTTCCCCGAAGGGTTGGGCAGAGGTGTCCCTGTAGCAGGTACACCCACATTTCGCCAGTTACACATACATACACATACATTATATCGACATATTACTGTTTCTAGAAATATGAAATATGGCTAACTAGTGAACTAAAATATTGATGATGAAATGCAATAATTAATATCGGAACACCGAATATTTAGTTTTAGACGTAAAAATACCAAATTCCTTTTTTTACACCTAAAACGTCATCATTAAAATTCAGTGTAATAATTGCAATTCATTATTAATATTCTATAACTTTTAGAATGAACGCTCTTAATTATAATCATAGAAGACTATCACGTTTTTAATCGCACATTTATTTTTAGATAGGAGACAAAAATATCTCCAACCCATGATAACACTACAACAGAATATCAAAGCAATTTATCACATAAGTATGAAAATTCATAACAGATCTATTCCAATTGTAGTAGGCGCTGATATATTCATGACATTAACCAGGGGCGGTACCAACACTTACTCGGGCGATGACTTGGACATCTTGGGAGTCACAGCCTGTACCATTGTCACCTGTTAGAGTGACCATAATATCGGCACCTGCACTTACAGGTGTTCAAAGGACTAAAGACATCATCTTCAACAATTTTTTTTCACCAATTGGGTATAAAGCTAGTGGTCGGCAAACTAATTAGTCACTAGAGCCAAATATTAATACTATAACAACTATGATTTCTTATCAATCCTTTCTGTGTGTCCAAACTGTCTCAATACACTTTTCTTAATCCTTAAAACTCCCATGCTCTTTCACTCCACAACGCTTCCTAAAATTAAGTTGATAAGAAGTAGGATGCCTTCATCAAAGCCAAAGACCCACGGTTTGCCGATCATTGCCAAGAAGTATCTCTACGTCCAATAGTTTCAGTTTTTGCCATACTGACCTATCTCAACGGATCACCTTGTACCGTTGAAAAAGGTATGAAATAGGTAAAAGAGTCGGAGTAAGTAGTTTCACCAGATTTACCAAATTTGTTCCTTTAGTTGAAGTCACGAAACGTGGAATTGCTCATTGTTACAAATACAAAGACATCACAAATGACGGTGACTAATCCTCACAAAAATAAAATAATGAGATGAATGAGGCTACGATAGGCAAATTAGTGGCGGAATAAAGAAACATTTAATTGATAAGAAGTTATTAGCAGTAGCTGATACGATTACACAACTAATCTAAAAAGTATCTTGATTTAAAAAGAAGAAGGACACATCTGGTAGACAATTTTGAGTAAACCTTATCGGGATAATTATGGCTGATGTAGGATCTTTAGTTTTTGAGAAAAATCTAAAAAACCTCAGGAACAAGGGGATTAAAATTATACTTGGATTGAAAGTGATTTGATAAAATATGTCTCTTTATTACTCTTTATCTCATTAATGTATAGGAAAGTACAACCTGATTACGTTCCACATTTTGTCACAGAATTATCAGCTTTATTACATACGGATAAGAGCTACCAGGAACTTGGTCAAGAAAAAAAATACTACTTGTTTGAATTTTAAACGACACTACCGGATAGAAAGTTTTTGCTAGAGCTTATCGCAAAAGAAAGGATTTAACTGCATTTGATAGTTTAGGAAATAAAGCAGGAAATGTATGGGAACAAAATTGAGGATTATTTGATTGTGCCTAGATAATAATATGGCGTTATAAAACAAACGCAAGTTGTAATCTTGATTCGTATCAGCATAGACAAGTTGTTGACTGTTGATAAGGCGTTTCATTTAGATGATACATTGGAACTGTTTCCAGGTGATGAAATTATTCTGATAGAAAACGTCGAATTTTAGAGTTCACTCAATGGACTTTGTATCTTTATGAACATTGATGTTCTACATCGATCGCAAGTGGGAGATGATTTTATGTAAGTTATGCCGAACTTGTATGAAACCCATCATAGACAGTTCCATAAGATTACAGACTCTAGTCTTATGGAACCGGTTGTTTAGGAATTCTTGTCTACAGTTCCTAACACCAGAGAACCTAGATAAAGTGTCATTATATTAGCAGTAACGTTGATGAAGAAATATCAAATTTTGAAAGCCATTGCCACTTGTCTAAGCCCTCAGCTTAGGTCCTCCTGAGGTCCTGCGGGGTAATTGCGTAACACACTTACTTAAGGCTTTTATTTTGACAGTTCAACAACATTCATTGCGTTATTTACGTTGTTGAGCAGACAAATTTTTCGAACATAAATATGAAGCAATGTATTAGCAATAAGTATCCGTCAAAATCATTCAGATTGTGATTGATAGTGTGTTACGCAATTAGGGTGCTGATGCTGATGATGAATTATCACTTGCTTAAAAAACGGTGAAGGAAAACATCGTGAGGAATGTATTTTTCGACGCATGTGAAGTCAAGTCCTATGGGCGGCTTTAAAACTCTGACACCAGTACCCTAATTGCGTAATACATGATTAATCACAATCTGTTTCGATTTGAAACAGATTGCTAATTGCTTCATAAGTTGGCAAAAAAATCTGCTCAACAACGTAAATAACGCAATGAATGTTGTTGAACTGTCAAAATGAAACAAATTTGTCATAATTGCTTACGAAAATAAGTTACGCAATTAGGGTACTGGTTAGTTACACGAAAAGAAGAAGGGTGCTGAATTGCTATGAGATTTTTAAAGTTACTAGGTCCACACGGCTACATCAAGCTATACATTTCCAGTTTAAGCTGATCTCGCATTGTATAGGATTTCCGTACAATACGAGGTCAGCTTATATTGGAAAAGTATAACTTGATGTGTAGCTGTGTGTACGATCCTCATACATTAAAGGGGGTAGGTACATAAGGTACAGTACCGACCAAAAGTCCATGAGCAATCTCACAAAGCAATAGACTGACGCTTCGGTTTGACTTACGACCTTCTTCTATAAGTTGTTACAATACTGTAGACACGCACATTACACACACACACTCACTTTCTCTGCAACCAATGACTAGTTCAATAATCATCATTCGTTTTTAGTTTCATTCGTCTTGTTCACATAAATATTAAAGTTTAGCAGGTAGACCACAAAAAACTAAGTAAATTATTTCGATTTCTGTGGGGTAGATGCAGTTTGTTACGAGTATTTAATTAATAGAACTTTTTTGGTTCGTGGATAATATTGGTGACGAGTATTTAGCGCAGTGTTGTGGTTATTATTATCAAAAAGCAGGCATAAAATATATTGAAGAGATCAGATCAGATCAGAGAATATTATTGCGCTGCGTAAAAGTGAAGTGAATATCTAATGAAACCGGACTAAGTGTGAGTGTTATCATTTATATATTTCATATTTTACTAAACATAAATCTTAATCAAGGGTATTGTTGATAGAACAGAGGTATTGTTGAGACAGAAGATGCCTTTAAAGTTTTAAATTCATTGTGAGGTTTAATTCGATTAGTGAATAATAAATAATAAGGTATTATGTGTAATAAAAACAATGTTTTTCTTTGTTCTAGAGAAATACTGTGAGGGTTAAGAGATATGAGGAAGGGGCTTATTATCGAGTAGCAGCGACGTCAAATGGTGAATGAAACAAATGGTTTCATACCAACGAGATATTTTGCTGAATTATTAAAAACACGTCATTATGAACCGTTCGCCGTGCACTCTGAAGGCTTGCATCACTGAAGACCATCTAGAAAACCGTTTTTGACCTTAAAATATTGACCGTACCAACTTAATAAACAACAGATTCGTTATTGCATGAATTTATGGTAACGAATTTTTTAAGCACGTTTCAATAGGGTGTTTGTCGTATTTCTTGCAGATATACCGAAATTGTTTAATATTATTTTAGTAATAGTATTATTTTAGTAATAGTATTATTTTAGTAATAGTATTATTTTAGGATTAAAATTTGAGGTTTAGTTTCAATCTTCTTTTCGTAAAGAAAATGAATACTTAAGCTTTAACCTCAATAACAACCAAGATTTACTAAAGTCAAATAAAATGTAAAATAATTAATACAAATAAAATATAAACAAACTGCCCATATTTAACCTTAAAATTACCTATTCTGTAAGTAGTTTTTTACATTTTAAGTAGTCTAATATTCTTATTTATTACTTAATTACTTCGACCATGATCAAAGCTTAATGTTTATGGTGAAAAAATCCATTAAAAATTTAATATATTTCATAATTTAAATATGTCAAAATAATACAAACTGCTTCTAGTTTCTTGACATCTATTTCACATCTTATTCAGCTGAAGTAATGATAAATAATTGTAGCAGTGTGTTAACTTATGTAAAATAAATATAACGAATAAACATATTTTTTTAATTTTGTTATCATATATCACGCATTTTTTATTCTAAAACCTTTATTGCAATAACAACATAAAAAAGCAGCAATATTTAAAAAATATTATTATCGAAAACAAAAATAATAATATTTGCAAAAAACCACACTGTGTTTTACGAGATTAGAACCTGAGGCAGTTTGAATTCCACACCAACGCTTAACGCTTTCTGCTATCTGCACTTGTTAAGTTACTATCGAATTTTAGCAATGCCATTAACTGGTCAAGTTCACGCGCATAGTGCGTGTGTGCTAGCATGTTTAAAGCGACGGAAATATATTGTTGTTTCGTGTAGAACAAAACTGCGTTATAATCTGTGGTGTGTGTATCGTGTTGCTTACACATACAAATGTACGAGCTATACCGCGTGTTCACAGCAATATGACTCTTAGCGTGCTCATGCACTTTTGAGCGCTTACTGTACTTACAATTTATAAGGGTTTCTATAATATTTTCTGTGATACGAGCCACAATAGCCAATACAACACACGACAATAGCCCATATCATCGTAAAAAGAGAACCATTTCATAAATATGGTAGCCAGACGAGCTATAGTATCGTCACTCTCACTCCTCACAATTCATCATACCTAATTCTGCGTATATGTTCTCAATACGGCTATCCTCCCCAGATGGTTTTGTTCAACGGAGATCTAAGTTTTGAGTTTATTTAAAGATTGTTCATTTATACACCAGTAAACGTAAAATCTCCTTATCAAATTGTTCCATTATTATCAATCAGTTCACTTGTCAACTTATTTATTTATGACCTGAGTAGGTACCTACTGAGTTTACAAAATGTATGTATAAACAAATGTATTAACTTCGTATGACCCACTGAATATCTGTATGTGTTGTGTTTGTAGGTACATTCGGGACCTCCCCGTATCCCACCACGACTTTGTCATCAATCTTGTCCGTGTGTTTCCATTTAAACGCATCTTTAATAGCTTACTGTTGTTTTATTAGTTCCTCATTAACTTTGTTAGACCATTTTATTGTTTTTATTTACCTACCTACATTATTTTGCCCACAGATATAGATCTGTGATTTTGCCCTTCTTGGTTTGCTTTAATGAATTTCTTATATAGATCCGATAGTATTTACTTCTCAGACCAAATAAAAAGCAAGACATAGCCACAGATTACATATACTACATAGCGCTGTCAACAGTGATGTGAAGCCGATTTCGTAAACATGTGTGCACTTGGTTGTAATTGGTTGTAAATGTGTGCGTGTGAGCGTGTATGCAGTGCATACACGCTCACAGATGCATACTATGCACAGAGCGGAGGTGTAGTTTTGGCATGCTTCACTGTATTGTTTGCAGCGCTGTCTGGGTTTTTTATTTGGTCTGAGACTTGCTTATGTATAATTTGATGAAATTCTGTATTGTTTCTCTTTTCAAAATTAATGCTTTTGGTTTTATCTTCTTTCAGTTCAGAAAGTTCGATATTATTATTTGAACCTACGAACATTTTATTAAATTGTGATCGAAGCTTTGAACAGTAGGTAAGTTGCCAAGTCTTATTTCTATTCCGCATGTAAAAATTGTGCTATTTATTGTTGCCATCTTTCCTTGTTTATCGTATCGTGTCGTCAGTTGTTCAACAATGTGCACGTACATTAGTACACATAAATATGGTGAGATTAGTCAGCACCGCACGAGTCGCGTCGGAGCTCCAACGTGCTGCGAGCGAGAACTAGACAACACACAATATGAAACATCTTTGTCTCTTCTTACTGTTTTCCTGTATAGGACTCTCTGTACAGGTAAGTTCTTCACATTATTTTCTGTTTCTGTTTCCAGAAAGCTTGTATTATTTCATATTTAGCCTAGTAATTTGATGGGCTGTTGTTCTTTCATCCGACCAATCACAACAGCGAACGGAGATTTGACAGTTGATGTACTGGTCAGAATCTTGATTAGTGTTTCAGAAACCTGTTTTTTTAATCTCTTAGGGCGGAATTTACCTATGAACCTGAACGCGATCAGCACACTGTCAGTGTCATCATTGTTGTGGAATATTGTCACTGTCAGATCTTGAACGCAGTTTAGATGTGCTGACCGCGTTCAGTTTAAGAGCGTGCATTCTGAAAGTGTGCAACGTCGCAAATAGTTGTCAAATAATTCGCTGTTTTGATCAATTTGGCAATATTACTGTATGGAAATAAGAGATATATGGCTAACTAGTGAACTTAAATATTGATTATGAAATGCAATAATTAATATCGTAACACCGAATATTTATAGTTTTAGATGTAAAAAAAAGTATTTGGAACCTTTCCAAATGCACCTAAAACGGCTACAACATCAAATTCAGTGGTTAAATTGATTATTAATATTCTAATAATTTAATTGATTATTAATACTCTAATAATTTAATTGATTATTAATATTCTAGTTCACTAGTCAGCGATATTTCAGATTTCCATGCAGTAAAATTGCCAAATTAATAAAAACAGGTAAATATTTGATAGCTATTTGTGACGTACCAATTTTTAGAATAAATGGTGGAATTAGCACTAAGAATTTAGCATTTATTTATTTATATTATGTATACTTTATTGTACACCACAAAAATACATTACAAAAAATAAATCAAACACTACAAAATATTCAATAGGCGGCCTTATCGCTTACTGAATATTTACTTATTATCTAAACCATATTCGGTCAGTCCATAATTACATTGTGACTTAAAATCACTATTTTGCATGGAGCGCTTACTATTTTGATCGATCTCAACAACCTAAGTTACAGAACCAATGATTGATCTCAACAACCTAAGTGGCAGTACCGTACTAAGCAAAACCGTTGGGCGCCAAACTAGCGCTGGGGCTCTGGCTCGCATAGGGTCGCAGCATTATGCTGTTCGATGGCCGTTTTGAGTGGATATGCAACTTGTTCTTTTTTAGATAAGATAAGATATTTATTTTGCAAATATGGGTAAGTACAAAACTCGGTGACATAAAAAATATAATAAGCAACTGCCATATTTAACCGAAAGGCATGCAAAAGTACACTACAGATGTTAAGTAACATAATAATAATAACATAATAATTAACTATAATTACAATTTAATTATGAAGTATGCACTTCAATAATAATTTATACTGTACACAATTAATTCTGCAAGCAAACCAGATTAATTCTGCATTCTGCAGGTAATCAAGAAATTCCTTTCTCCGTTCATTCGTTTGTTAATTCGTTCTTTCTTTGTGTCATGTTTACCATAAATAAGCGTATGTTCTTTCTTTTTTCTTTTCTTATCTATAAATACGTGAAGTGCCTACATACTTAGATGGCACATTGTACCTTAATAATGCATAATTTATTGTTGCTATCTCATTGCCAGCTTTACGTTTCAGATAAGTTTGTGATACCGTTGCAAGCATCACTGTATCACTTTTTTTTTTGCATTAATAAGCAATCACTTATTTATTATTCACAACGTCACCTTAAGACGACATTCATTGTTCTATTTTTATTAGAATTAATTCGTTAGATACGTCACAAAAAAAAAAAAAAATGGTCTTTGCCCTGTATCCGTGCGCGCGTCACACCTAACACACTAACATCACGTCAAAATTTAAATTCGAATTCTCTTCACAGAAGTTTCGTTTTTACTTCTAAGGTCGGAACCTTAAATAAATAATCTGCTATTGCAGAGAGTAAAGAAAACCTACTCCCCATTTTCAAAGAAAATTAAAGCTTAATTTATATCTCTAGAAAGGTGATCGTCATTACTAGTCGTAATGTAATGATCACGTTGGTTTTGGCGGTACCTACTAGTCGTTTTTCTGAAGTGTTTATGATGGGAATGTTTTATTTTTGTGTGTTGATAACAGACTGATAAGTAGGTGAGTAACTAACTCTCCGCAGATGATTAAATGTTTTTGGACAAAAACTTAAGTATATTTCAGAAAAACCATATGCAAAAAATTACTGGGCTTATTACGTTACCTGAGGTACGCCGAGACCTACACGCACACCTACACGTACCTACATAGGAATGTCAATGGCTTGGCGGTTCAGAATGAGACTAGGAACATACATTTTCAGCAAAACGATTGTTTGTTGAGCACAATGCGGGCGGAAAAATGTGTACAGAAAACACTTGTTTTGAGCAAACTAATCAATTGGTGTATGGTCAGAAAATTCAAGAAATGGTTTTTTGTTTTCTTTTGTTAATAATGAGTCCAACCAAAATTTTTGTTTTTAATGGCCGAAAATGAAATTCGGCCTGATTTGCTTTTTTGGCCAAAAACAGAAACCGCAAAAAAAAACATTGTCTATAGGTATTTGTTTGGCAAAATTGTTGATCGAAGGACAAAAGATAAATAAATACGGGGTAATTTTTTTAATAATTTAATTTAACCGTTGAAACTTAAAATTTAAATCACAAGAAAATTAATTAGGGAAAATTAGGTAGGTAGGTACCTTTCTATAAGGTATAATTATTAACATATGCTATGCGAGATTTTTTTTTAAATTTTGCAGCATTTTTGCTTTTATTTGTTGTAAAGATGGAAATATCTAGGCTTGCTCGTTTCATCATAGGTCTCATCAGGTCAAAAGCTGGACAATTTAGCAACAAAAAATTAAATAAAAACTGTTGGTACTTTTTTCGGCAACTGCCGAAAGGATATTTTTTTTGGCCGGCGAAAAAGCCGATAGTTGATATTTCTGCCGAAAACTGAAAATGAAAACGAAATTCGGTCGGAGTTTTTTTAAGGTTGACGATTTGTTTTTAGTTCTATGTATTTAAATGCCATGTGTAAATGTAGAGGATGCACGAGAAGTTTTGGGTTTCAGAGACATTTTGGGCATTGTTGGTACTGGTAGCTAGTCTAACCTACGTCTACTATCTAATTACGTCACACATTTTCGTAAGTGTTTAGACTAATCTGTTTCATTTGACAGTTCAACAACATTCATAGCGCTATTTATGTTGTTGAGTAGATTTTGTTTTCGAACTTATGAAGCAATGGATTAGCAATCTCAAAATGATTCAGATTGTGATTGATCGTATCAAACTCAATTCAAAGCATTTATTTCAAATAACCCAATTACAGGCACTTTTGAATTGTCAAGGGGTCAGTCAGTCAGAAAGATGAAGCTTGTTGCCCATTCCAAAGCGTAGGTACTTAGTAGGTACCTATCGAGAAGAACGGACAAGAAACTCCACGGACACTCTTTTAAATCAATTAAGGTGCTGGTTAGCTAGCTTGGGATAGTATCTAATTCTGATTGAACATGATAAGTATGATAACACATGAACTATTACTTTGCCACACTTTATTTTCTTCTGTATCAAAATCATATCTACAAATCTACTTTTTTCCGGAAGTGTTCTAATAACCGCGGCTAAATGGTTTCGTTATCAATATTTCAGTTTTTCGCAATAAACAACATAAACAAATATTGATAGGGTCTAAGGAAGGAAGTAACTATCATTGACATATCCCTGTTAATTTGTTTTGTCAATAGTTTCTAAAAGCTTTGGTTTCTAAGACGTTTCCTGTTATACAAGATCAAATGTGCATTCCGTTTTTCGCAAAAATAAAACAACCTACCTATACTTATTATATATATATATATATATTTTTTTTTTTCCATTGAACAACTGCCATCAGTCCTTTATGGACTATTATGAGTTTGGTTGTGTGAATATAGTTGGCGTTTCAGGTACAGAGGCCATTGCCACTGCTACCTCTTTATATTACTTAACCTCTCCTAAGTCGATTGACAGATTCGCTGCTGTCCAGTAATTTAACAGCCAGAAGATTTGGGTGGATGGCGAGACGATCAGCATACCAATTTTTATGTTTTTTAATTTCCTCAAGAATAGTAGGAGTGTTGAGATAATCATGGATTTCTTCATTCCGTGTGAACCATGGTGGATTGACAATGTTCCTCAAGATGGCGTTTTGAGCTCTTTGGAGGCACATTATGTTACTTTTGCTGGCCACTCCCCATAGTTGGATGCCGTATGACCATATAGGTTTTAATAGAGAATTGTACAGCAGGAGTTTATTGTCCAAAGATAGGACTGAGTTACGACCCATCAACCAATACAAGAATTTATATTTGGCGTTTAGTTGTTCTCTTTTTTGTTTTATATGCGTCTTCCAGGTGAGCCTTCTGTCCAGGCAAAAACAGAGATACTTAACACAATCCGTTTGTGGTAGAGTTGTATCCCCCAATGTTACTGTGGGACAATCGCCTCTTCTCAAAGTGAAGGTAATGTGATTTGATTTTTGAGCACTGGCGCAGATACGCCACTTCAATTTCTTGTTGGTTCGGCCCCTATTTGGGTTTGAAGACGCTTGCCAAGTGTAAGCCAAACGCCTCAGCCTTTTCTTTGTCTGTTCTGGCCAAAGATGTGCGTGATCTGATGGGTGGATTGTGATTTTGTGACCTGTCTAGATTTTTAACGGCCTTCCACAAGGAATGTTCGCCCTGATCCGAAGCAGATACCATTGAAATTTGCTTTTGTAGTGAAATATGCGGTATCCCTTAGCATGACTTTTAGTTCCTTCGTGGCACGGTTAAATTTAGTCCTGTCCGACGGATGATGAGAAAGGTTTCTCATCGTGAAGTCTCGACGCGGGAATTCCCGGGAAATTTGGCCTTAGGTGAGATGGGAAAAAAAGGGTTGAGTACCAGGGAAGTCGAGAAATTAAAAAAAACTAAAAAAGTAGCAATTTGATGTTAATTCCTGTGTTACTCATAACAAAAATGATATCCTCTATCTCCTCTCCCCTTTTACATCCTTTTACTACCCAATAAGGCACCCACGTCCCGCCCGCTCCACCCCGTGATCTCTGTTTGTTTAGTTCAGTCAGTCACTCGCAAGAATTTGACGGCGTAGCTTATGTCGGTGCGCCTATCTAGAGTCGCCGGAGACTTGTGTCGTCTACGGGTACAAATACTACTGAAGCCCAGTTAACCAAAAGCCTGATAAAAAAAAGAATTTCATTTATTTGAATCTACTGGAAAACGAACGCCAAATCTAGAAAATTTATATAATGCCGTTATGACTGTGAAGCCTACGTCAACTGAAAATGAACGAGTATTCTCTTTATCTGTTTACATCGTTACAAAGATTAGGAACCGTCTATCAGACAAATCAATTAACGCTTTGATATTTTTTAAATCTTATTTTAATAGAACCTGCTAGCAAATTTGTCAGAGCTGCTATTAACAGAAAATTATTGCTCTAATTTAAATGTCATTAGTTATTATTACAAAAGTTTTATATAGGTATATTTCATAACAACATTATTTATTTTAATGAAACATTTTGACTTTTACATTATGTAGGTATACATATAAGTGATAATATTTGTCAGTAACAGCTAATTATTAGAAAAAAATGTCTGTGATTGATATTTTGTTAATTTTAAAGATTTTACTTATTATTTTATTCTAGTTTTAAAACTTTGTGATTATAAAGGAAATTAAGAAGGCATATTTTTAGTTAATTGACGAAGACTGATTAAAATGAACATATTGTTGATTACGAAAATGTGTATTTTATTTTAAAACCTTTTTCATACATTTTTATTGAGGTTAATCAAATTCCCGACTTCTCGGGAATTCCCGGGAAATGGTGCTCGAGAAGTCTCGGTATCCGGGAACAAAAAAAGTCGGGAAATGAGAAACCCTAAAGGTGCCAAGCTCTTCTGAGGTGACGTTTTTTTTCCGATTTTACGTTTAATGTCAAGAGGTTGTGAAGGTAGTTTGCATGACATTTTTAACTCAGGTGTATTGATCCAACAAGCCACTTGGATCAAGTTGGTGATATGTTTGCATGCATCCTAGTGATGTGCCGAGTCGGCTATTTTTGGTATTCGAGTATTTTGGTACTCGTTGAAAAAGGAATCGAATCAGGATTCGAGTCACGGAACTCGGATAGGTACTCGAGTACCAGCATGAGTATTCGAGTACTTTGGTAGACTCGAGTACTTTTTTATTTGTTCTCGAAAGCTTGCTTTCGGTTCATAAGTATTATATGACGATAGGACAGTAAGTAAATAATAACATTATTATGGTATAATCAGTCTTTTTAATCTAATCAGTCATCAATATAATCAGTCTTTTTTTTATTTAGTACTCTGACAGTAAACTTTGCATTTATTAACTAAATATTATGTACTTTTATTGAGTCATTTAGTAAGAAAATTCAATCTTAGTAGGAATTTGGAATTAATAGTGAACCCACTGTAATTTTTTGAAACAATTAAAGCGAAACAAACGTATTTTAATAACAAATCAATAACTAATAAACTAAGTAGAAATATGAAAACAATCTAATAACTTTCTGATACCGGCCAGCTGTTAAGAAACGTAAACATTAAACAGGTTCATACTTGATTGTTGTATTGCAATTTGTGGTTAGCTAGCGACCTCGACAGTTGATCATTATTTTTTATTTTTTTGCCTGAGCAACCGGCAGCAAGTTCGTCATGCTCCCTTAGATGTCACTGCTTGCGGTAGCGTCGGGGGTCGGGTTGCCTCCTTCCCTCAAATATGGCGAGGGGGGTAATGGCTGACCTTTGCGTTATGCTCGTGAACGGGTGCTGCTTGTGGTGACTGGTCGTCTTGCTGATCATGGTTTTGTTATTGTAACTAGTAATTAACTGTTTATTTATTTTTTTTACCTCGATGGTCCTAGTTTATCATTTATAACTGCCAATTACAGCTTTAAATAGCTTTATGTAAGCGGGCACGCCCTTTACGCCTGGAGGCTTTTATTTAGATATTCAGTTCTGTTTACGTTTAGTTTTTATTTCTGCTTGAGTATAGTTCTCGATGTTTTTGATTGGTATATTGGCGTGTGCTAGCTGACATATGGCCAATAATTTATCATTTAAATTATGTTTTGTGTTGCGTAATGTAAATTATTTTGCATACTATTGTATAGAATTATTTTTTCCTAACTTGAACAGACAGCTGTGCTGCTGGGGAGTTTGTTGCGTCACTTCTTCTTCCCAGCGAAAGGCACTAGGAAGTGGTGAAGGGTGGGCGTTTTGGGGGACTGTCTTATGTAATTTTGACGTTCGAAAAGTGCTGATTCTCAGCCTAATTTGAATAAATGACTTTTGAATTTTGAATTTTTGAATTGCTGTGAACGTCGAGTCACGCGCGACACTCGTGACTAGCTTCACTCAGTAAGCTACGCGAATCGTAAGCATGCAAAGTTCGACTTTATGCGTGGAGGTACAAGATTGCGATTAAAATACGCGACTTGGTATTCGAATACTGTAAGTACTCGAGTCCTGTATCCGAGTACTGTGGATTTGAATCCTATATTTTGAGTACTCGAGTATGTGAGTACTTACTAGATACTCGAGTCAGTACTCGAGTCAGCCTGACTCGGCACATCTCTAATGCATCCTCGATGTCATCTGGTGACTTAAGTGCTACTTTTAGGTTTAAGTTGTCTTCGAGGTAACCTCTAAAGCCTTCCCAGACCGTTTTGAAGTTATGCAAGGATTCAGATTCCCCTGTGATGATAATGTTGCTGCTAATGTTAAGTATCACGGGAGTGTGATCGGATGATCCATCCAGGCATGATTCAACAGACAAGTATTGATTACTCATCCCGCTAGAAATGAAAAAGTCCAAGAGATCGGGAACTTTCTTTGGATCAGAAGGCCAGTAAGTGGGATTACCATCTGACCAGGATTTCAAATTGTTTTTATCCACTGAGTTTTTCAGTGTTCGGCCTCTGGTTACCGTGCAACGTGAACTCCAAAATGTGTGCTTGGCGTTCCAATCACCCCCAGCAATAAAACGATGTCCAAGAGTCTGGAAATAATTTGTGAACATTTCTTCGCTTATTTTATGCTTTGGGAGACAGTAAATTGCTGACACGATGATTGGACCAGCTCGATCTTCTAATCTGACTGTGGTGGCCTGTAGATAAGCCATTGAGTGTGCTTCCAAAATGGAGTGCTTTTTGTTAGATTTTCTAACGAGTTCTGTTCCTGCGTGAGCGCCACCATCGGGATGGGGTGCATAGATGTTATAGCCCGTTATGCGAAACGAGCTTCTTGTTGTGGCATGAGATTCAGATATAAGCATTATATCTAGTTTATTTTTGGAAAGGATTGCTTCAAATTCTAGTGTGTTGGGTGACAATCCGTTTATGTTCCAAGTTGCGATGCGCAAGGATGTCATTTTGAGTTCATTTTGGATATGACGGCTGTCAATAGGTTTATCAATGTTCCCATTTGTGAATCTATCTTCTCAGATTGTTTCGTTAAAATAGCCTCGATTGAAGATTGTTGAGAAAGTAGAGGATCTGAATCATTTGCTTGATCGGTATTTTGACGATTGGAGGTAACATGAGAGTAGGATCTATTATCACATTGATTTGTTGATATGGGTTGTTTTGGTCTGTTGTTGAAGTCACATTCGAGAGGGGATGTTTTACTTTTGTGCTCGCTATTTGCTGTGTAATTGGGACCTGGTCTGGTGGTTTTTCTTGCCAGGACCTCTTTGTAGACCTGGCACCCTTTGTAATTTGCGGGATGGTCGCATGAACATAAAGCACACTTAGGTGGGGTGTTGCGGTCTTTTTTTGGGCACTCTGCTGTTGTGTGGCCTTCGCTACATTTGACACACCTGAATGGCCGCATACAATTATTTTTTCAACATATTTATTGTTCTTGATTTACGTGGATCCTCAATTTTAACACGTTGATGATAAATGTACTGGATATCTTTAATTGATTTGTTACATGTACTAGGCTCTAGATTTATGAAAAATGTGGAAGTTGGTTTTTTGTCAGGACCATGTCTGCAATTGATGATTTCTCCTCTTATTTTATTGCCTGTTTTTCAATTTCTTCCATAATGGCTTCATGGGGAGTAGTGTGGTGGAGATTTTTTATGACGATTCGATAGCTTGTCGTGTCTTTCCTTGTGAATGTGTGACCGATCAGACCCCTTTGTCTTATTAGGTCAACAACTTTTTTGTAGTCTTCAGTCACGTCTATCATAACCCGAAGCAGATTCTTATTAACTATCTTAAATCTGAAATAGGTTGGGTTGATGACAGTTTCAATTAACTTGGAAAGCTCATGGACATCATCTATTCCATAGAGCATTATGGGTGGGGGTTTATTTGGAGCTTTTGGAGTAACTTGCTCTGTTTCATCAACTGGGAGGTTATTAAAACTGTTCCTTGTAACAGTAGTTGGGCTTGGAGGGGTCTGATATTTTACAGTTTTTAGAGCCAGGTACTCTTTGCCAAGACGGTGGTATTTGTTCTGGACTCTCTGGATACGTGTAGGGTGGGTCTAGAAAAAGATGGTAAATCCTACGGACGCAAACAACTTCTCCTCCCCAAAAATTTATTAAATTAAATTAATTTCTATTACTTAATTTATGTTTGGCACTGGGTGTTGTTTACCTGAAAATAAATGAATTTATTTATTTATATAATATAGGAACTAGTGTACTTTCGTGCAATAATAACAACAAGTTCTGTTTGCCAAACGTGTAACATACTGACGCTGACGTACAGTTTACTAAGTATTATAGTAAACATCGGTTTAGCGACCTTTTGAATAACTGCCCGTTGAATCAATGCAATATAATTACAACAATAATGCTCTTTCTCTTTCACACTCGTGGGCAAAGTCTACGAGAAATGCATTCCTTCTGAAAAAACAACATGATTGACTTCATGCTACCCTAGTGCATCATCTACAACTAATTGCACTCAATGAAATCTAAAAAAGTATTGCATGAAACGGGAAAACTTTCTCATCGTTCTATCTCTTTTTAGTTCAGTGGAAAAAGAAAAGGATGGAAATATTTTTGACATTGCGTAGCCGTGTCCACGAATTATCGATTGCAGTAGTTATGGATACGAGCCAATTTAAACATTTTAGCACTTGTTATTATGAAACACGTACAGACGCCAGCACATCAGGCTACTACAATCTGTCAAATTTATTTAATAGATTTTCAACTTTATCACTGAACAATAAGGTTGAAAGTTGATTGGGAAAATTTGACAGTTTCGGGTAGCTTGATGTGCTGGCGTCTGTACCTATCGCTATTTCTAAAGTAAAATTTGCATTTATAAATGCCTGAACAGATTTGGAGTGTGGGGAATCGTTAGAATCCTTACATCATAGCAATATTGTTTTGAAGTACCTACAACAAATCAATATGGCGGCAGTATGGCTCCATAAAAAAATAAAAAATAAAATGTTTTAAAATAACACTTGTCACTAAAATGTATTAAATAATAATTGATAAGTACTTACTTCATTTAAAAATAAATTAAAAAACGACTGCCCTGCCAAAAAGCGAACTAAAAAGTTAAAAAAAACAAGTTGAACGAATAAAATTGTCACTGCAGGCAGGGGGGACCTCAGAATATAAAGTGTTCCACACAAATTAGTATACCACTACCTACTATGTAAATGACAGTGACAGGAACTTATTGTAACATCAAAACTTTAACTTAACTCAAAAACTGCTTATGCAAAGTTAATACAATTAATAAGGGACCACCGCGCAAGTTTTTTCAATTAAATAAAAAAAGAATTTTCATAATCGGTCCACAATTGACGAAAATATCGATGAACATAGATAAAATAAAAACTTATTGACGAACATAGAACCTCCCCCTTTTTTGAAGTCAGTTGAAAAAGAGGGTGTGTGCTTATAGAAGTGAAAACTTACGATTGGAGCCGAGTATTCGCGATTCAGTGTCACCGACCCGAGCGTGACGGTTCAGTTTCCTTCACTGTTGAGAAAGAGCGCAAAGTGCGCTATTAGAAGTTTTCACTCCAAAACGCAAGTTCCATACTTAATTTTTACGGAAGTCATCTACAAATTAAGGCGACGATAACCAACTTTTAATGATTTTATACTGAAGATCATGTCTTAACAACTTAACGAGTAGGTAGTGTTAATGATTTACTGACTGAGGATCACGCAAAATCTATCAAACGTATTTTTATGAAATTTTCACTATTTTAAACATAATTTAATGACCTTTTAGTATATTGTGTTTTATTAAAACAACTTTTGTTTTATGTATAATAATAAATTAATAATGCGTCTAATTTGGGACAGCGCTCCTTGATGGGCGAGTTTTATTACTAGCTGGATGTACGACGCGTTGCGTGAGCTCAGTACTTACATGACACGCAAGCTAACCACTCAAGGTTACTGGCATATATCTGCGTCTTAAAAGACCGGTAAAAATATAAACGACCAAAAGGTTTGTAACCTGACTTATTAGTCAGGTTATGCTAAAGGTGAACTTTGATAATAAACAAAGTTCACCTTTAGCATAATGTTCTAGGTCAGACCGAATTGAGCATGCTTGAACTACTTGGACATGAAGCACGAACAATCCGAACAATGCCAGTAGCGGGCGAGACTCCTCTCACGACGGATGCCTCGACCTCGGCTATCAAATAAACTTGTTTATTTAATACGAAAACAATTTCATCAGCCGATGTTTTCGTCAGTAAACAATGTCGATTGTCAGTGTTCTTATATTCCTTTGTCTAGTGTTAAATTCTTATGAGGTAAAGTGATTCATTATGAATAAATAAACATGTTTATTTGCCTTTGTTGTGGTTGTGTCTGTTACATTTCTTAGATCCGTGATGTGTACTATTGTAGTGGGTTATCGATCATTGTGTTCAAAGAATTATGAATATGATAAAACACTTTTTATTGTTGCTGTCTAGTTCTTGGGTCCGAGTGGACTTACCGACTAACTAGCTGTCCAACTTTCGATACGATGTGCATCAAAAATAATATCATTGTTATAAGTATTATGGACAATTTTCAACAACGGACTGGCCACCCTTTAATCAACACGTATAATAAACAGGGTGGTCAAAATACTGACGTCATAAAAAAACAAAAAATCCTTATGCCCAGGGGTATCCGAAAATACCCCATGTTTGTCTCGCGATTTTTTGTAGTTCTCGAGTACCTACTTATTTTTATTTTTTGTAATAAAAGTGTGTGTACAAACCTACTTACATAAATAAAAGCATTTATCAAGAAACTCGCATTGAAATAACTTACACTACTTAACTTCTTTATTTTATTCAGTGCCTATATTTATTCAGTTTCTCTTCTTCACAGAAATCGACACCTCAAGATGACCACTACGTAGGAGCTGTAGTGGAGTACACAGTAACCGGAAATGTGGCGACGAACCTTGTCAACTACGCGAATCTTATAAAGGAAGCGGCCGATCAGGTTTGTTATTTACAGAGCTACTTATACATTACAAGCCGTGCGCCCGATGAGTGCTCACTGCTCCCATCGGTAAAAATGACTCCCAACCGGCGTGCGTGTATGAGCACCCTAATTGACAGTTCAACAACATTCATTGCGATAATTACGTTGTTGAGCAGACAAATTAAAGAAAGAAAAAAAAAGAAAAGAAAACATGAAAAAATTCAACACAAGAAAACAAGAAATTCGAATATAATATGAAGCAATGGATTAGCAATATCCTTCAAAATTATTCAAAATTGTGATTGATCGTGTGTTACGCAATTAGGGTGCAGATTTACGTTTATACACGTAAACGAAGCAAAAGGAGTATGTACGGATGTAAATTCACGCCTTCCTCCTTGGGAAGAAGGTGTGAATTTATGTATTGTATTTATGTAAAAAATATTTACTATCATCTCCTATTAATCCCCTTTAGGGGGTGCATTTGTACACGTAAGGAACTTTTGTGCAATATTTCAAACTTCAAGACCCAACATTTTAGGCTATGCTTTGTCTGTCAGTGGGTGAATAAAAAAATAAATTTTAGACTTCAGATTTAAAGAACGAAAGAAAGGGAGAAAGAGAGAAAGGAATAAAGAAAGAAAATACATTTATCTGCCTTTTTGTCTGTTAGCACAGACAAAAAGGCACACAACGCAATATAAAAATAACACAAGTGAAAAAAAAAGGAAACAAATAAAAAGTGTAAAATAATAGATTTTTTACCATTGCCACTCGAAAAAGGGCATTTTATTCATCGATAACAGTGAATAAAACTCTCTTTTACTCACTGAGTGAATAAAAACATTTTGAATTTGGAACAAGCACGAATTGTACGATTTATATACAAACGATGAATAAAACGTGCTGAAAGTACAGACGCCAGCACATCAGGCTACTACAATCTGTCAAATTTATTTAATAGATTTTCAACTTTATTGCTGAAGCTTAAGGTTCAAAGTTGATTGGGAAAATTTGACAGTTTCGGGTAGCTTGATGTGCTGGCGTCTGTACATACTGGCTGGCTAAATGGAGCTATAAAGCAATTTTTTATTTTTTATCCTGCCAATTTTAGTTAGGTTCTTTTCTATCTGTATAATTAGTTATAATAAAATGAGTTCTTCCGGTGACGAAAATGAGATACTGACTTCGGAATCATTTCGTTCTAAAGCAGCAATTCAATCAATCTGCCTAGCCTTTTCCCAACTATGTTGGGGTCGGCTTCCAGTCTAACCAGATGCAGCTGAATACCGCTATTTTATATGGAGCAAATGCCTGTCTGACTTCCACAACTCAGTAACTGAGTATTAGGATACCCCTTGGTAAGACTGGCTGTCAGACTTTCGTGTTTCTGACGACCGGTAACGACTGTTAAAGATCCACGAATGACAGCTGGGACCAACGACTTAATATGTTTTCCGAGGCACGGAGGAGTCTCAGTATGTAAAGATGGTCACCCATCCACGGATCAACCCCGGCAAGCGTAGCTTAACCTGATGGATCGACCCGTGCGGCTGTTATTAATTAGCCACAAGCTCTTTTAAAGCAGCAATTATAGTAGATAATTTTGTTGTCGCCAAAAATGTGACTATAAAATACTACATACTACTATTTATTTTCTCGCAGTCAATGGTAAAAAGTAGAGTACCTACAAAACCCATGAAAAAAAAAAAAATTACTCGGTCCTTGTATCCCTCGCTCCGCTCAGGATTCTAATCTAGAATCCCTCGCTACGCTCGTGATTCTACTCTAGAATCCTTCGCTGCTCTCGGGATCCAACTTAGTCCCTCGAATTAAATTCCCTTTTTTTTCACTTGTTGTATAATCTACTATAAGATGTTTATGAAGTACTCGTAGATTGGCGAAACCTCACAGCATACACGATGGTATTGGCATTTAAAATAATAACTACGGATTGGCAGATATTAAAAAACACAAATTAAAAAAGCAAACTTCTCACCAATATTAAGCCTCTTGCAGACTCGCCCGACGCGACAGTGCAACGCGACTCTAACAAAACAATTTCTAAGAAAACTTCACGGTAGAACAATTACCGGTGTCACGTCGCGCGACAAGTCGCGCTAGTCTGCACGAGCCTTTACAAACTACACTCCTGGAAAGTGTAGGTATCTAAAACTACTTCCATCTCAACCTCAAATCTTCAAGCAGAGTTAAAGTTAAAATTCAAAATGCAAAACTGACTCGAAGGTTTATATGCTTGGACTAAAGTTAGTAAGTCCTCATTATGTAATGAGAAGGAAATAGTTTAGAGACAATTTCTTTACAATAATTTAAAAAAAAATCACTAAAACATACTACAAAGTCTTAGGAGTGATGCAATAATAACTATAATAAGTAAATCGTTTTTTATGAACAGATTCGTTAATTAGAAAATTATAATAGGTAGTAAATTAACCCTGTGTATCAAGAACCGTCGTTTGGCTGTCAGCAGGTTCACGACTAACTCTCTCGTCCATGCTGATATCGTGATCCCTATTTGCTGATAACGACCTATTACTCCTTACAACAACCAAAAAAATGTCCAATATTAGCGCATTGGCGTGAAATAGTAGAAATTGTAGTAATCTCGCTAGATAGCCGCGGTCGACTCCGACTAGCGATACAATGTTATCGGACAACAAGAAGACGTCACTCAATATAAATATCAAAGTGGCGATGTAGAAGCGAAACCATATTTATTTATTTGTTTAAACTTCTCACACACAAAAAGGTACAAAGGCGGACTTAATGCCATAGGCATTCTCTACCAGTCAACCAAGGGTGGTGAAGAGATTAGATGGCAGGTGCTCTGTTTGAGAGGAACAAAGAAAAAAAATTTAAAATATATCATTAGAAATAAAATGTAGGAACAATAGTACATAAATAGGTTATAACTTATAATACACATACATACAAAAAAACACATACATGCATATGTGCTGGTAGCTGTATATGTGCTTTAATTATGATGTAAAGTATACAGTTTACTATCACAGGTAAAAAAAAAACGAAAATTCTTACAATGTTAAAGATAATTAATTGATTCAGGCGTGACCTTGCGGAAATCTATTATAAAATACAATAGACGTGGATATATTTAGCAACTTGTTCCGCTTAGCTATTTCTAAAGAGCCATAAAAACTCCTGAAAGAAATCGACACGTGTTTCACCTCTCAACGAGGCATCCTCAGGATGACGATGGACTTGTTGCGAACTCGAACACGGCGTGTTGCCACACCAAGCGCTGAGTGCAGACTAGTGAGTGAGTGTAGTGAAACACATGTCGATTTCTTTCAGGAGTTTTTATGGCTCTTTAGAAATAGCTAAGCGGAACAAGTTACTAAATATATCCACGTCTATTGTATCTTACAATGTTAATAAATATAAATGAGTTAAACGTCACAGCAGGAATAAAGGTAAAAATAAGGCTAGTTATAAAAGACACGCCTAGGGACACGGTATCGAATAGAAAGTATCGATACTGTACTCATGAGCAGTATTGAAAAAAAAGTATCGTACTAATAAAAGTATCGAAACAAAAGTATCGATACTTCAAGGTATCGAGTACTTTTCTTAAGGCCTAATGCGCATAGAGCATAGGTCAATCAGTTAGTAAATAACGTCAGTTTAACTTGATATGAAAAAACAAATGGTATTGGTGCACAAATTTAATACAATAATAGTAAAAGACAACTGTAACTTCAAAAATTAAAAAAAAAAAATTGAAACTAAATTAAATTATTTAGTACTGTAGGCATATTATAAATTAAAGTTCCCATTCCTCCTCCGTACAATCACTCAAAAATAGAAGTTTATTGAGCTGTTTTGGAGATAAGCGGTTTCGGATTTTTGTGATTGTACTTCCTGCTTTAGAAAATAATCGTTCTGAAGGCACTAACGTCGCACGAATTGATAAATATTTTCGTGCCAATTTGTATAATTTTGGTAATACAACTTTCAAATCTCCCCATTGTTTCAAGGGATCTAAGGAAAGTGGTGAAACCTGTGTAGATAAGTAATAGCTTAATTCATCCTTATTTTCAGAATGTGATGAAGATGAAGGACTTGGTTTTTGTTTTGTTTTTTCGTATGAGCCAACTTCTTATGGTGACTCCCAAAAACGTATGTTGTTTCGATAGAAGAATCGCTGTCAGGTTCACTGCCCGTAATACTAGTAGGAGTAGTAGTAATAAAATGGGTTATTTCTAAGATTACCCATTTAAAACTTAATTTCTTATTCGATACGATACCTGCCAAAAAGTACTCATTGAGTAAAAGTATCCAATGTAAAGTATCGAGTACAAAAGTATCGGTATCGAATGGAAATGTACTCGATACCACAAAGTATCGATACTTTTTCGTGTCCCTAGACACGCCCCAACCAAAGAGGCTTCTTTTTAAATATCTCCTTTGGATATGGCTATTAAAAACTTGCACAATGTCCACGTAAAACTTATGGCATGTCACAATCAACCAGAAGTTTTTCACTATAAAGAATGTATATTAACAGAAATAAAGATGTTATGTTATAAAATAAATTGTCGTATTCTACGGAACCACTGTTTCTAACGCAGCTGTTGATCGTTATCATTGAATAGAGTCTATTTAATGATAACGATCAACAAACAATAGGGTTTCCCTAACTGTGCGTCGCGACACTCTGGGGCGTCACGGCATTATCCCAGGGGCGTCATGAGGCGATCCACATAAATTAGAAACCCTTTCCTGTCAACCTTACTGTCATCCTTTCCTATCAACACTTTCGACAGAGGAAGAAGAACAATTACCTAATAGAATTGTCCTGTGACTCCAGTCTTAAGCTCCAATACGACAACGACAAACTGCTTGAATTTTAGAACTTAGTTTTAATAGACGAAGAAGTTTGTTAGAATTGCGTTGAAGCCCACGAAGTTTCTGTAATTTCGGAATTTCTCCAATAAGCACCATGACGTCACTCCGTATATCAACGTCGCTAGGGTCAGCAGAATCTCAATGATTCGTAATATGACGAAAATAGTATCATCACTCTCTCTCCCACTGTCAGGTATGGTGAAATTCACTTGCACAGTTTTGATTAATTCACATTTAGCTTAAGAAAAAGTTTTCGTGAATAACTTGTTTTATAGCCCGGCAAATATAAATGCCGCTTCCGAGACTGTCGATGGAACAATAGTTATAAAATAAAATAATTACAACCTAATATATGTAGTAGTAACTCCGAAAGTTAAAAGATCATACAGAGTTTCAATATCTAACAAGTCGCACAAAAGGACCAGATTTTTACTTACGAGTCTTCGACTTTCCTCATGATCATAAGGTTGATTACAGGATAATTAACCAAAGATTTAACAATGATTTGCCAGAATATAGGTACTTATATAATAACATGGTGAAATAATTTTAGTCTCACTATTTTCGACTGAGCAGTCGTGTAAATATTTTTAGTACATGCGTAATAATATCGTCGACCGTAGGTTCAATTGAGGTAAGGGACAAAATACCCAAAATGAGTTGAGTATACAGTTTTGTTCAGAATTTTTCGCTCTATCGAATGGTGAATATGAAAAAAATCTAACGTAAGAAAAACAGACCCGAAAAAGGTTAATAAGAAAAAAAGTTATGGGCGATTTAGTCCGAAAAAAAACTTTGTCGGCCTCTCCTAAAAAATCGTATTTTGTCCCTTACCTCAATTGAACCTACGGTCGACGATATCTTGAAATTACGTCAATTTTATTAGACAGTCTTGCTCCGTTATAATAATTAGGCACATTAAATGATTATGATTATGATAACATTATAAAATATCGATCGTTTAAAAGACAAACGTACTAATTACAGATGTCACTTAATACAAATATACACTTACAATTTAGGCTGAAAGAGATGAAATTTAAAAACTCAAAATTTTGCACTTAGCATGTTTGTCTTCTAGACCATCGATATATTAAATTAGTTTATTAGATTATATCTCACAGTCAAGACAGTTCATTAATTTATTGATTAGATTTATAAATAATGTCAATAAATATAATTTAAATGAGTGTTCGTTTTATACAGCTATAACATCATGTCTGTTTAAAATTTAAATAATCATATATTGATTGACAATGTTTTCAGGGTGCTGACATCGTGGTGTTCCCTGAACTGACCCTCACAAACGGGTCGACTTACTTCACGGTACCAATCTTCGGCGCACTGCGGCAGTATCCTATTCCGGCTCTCTACCCCTTGATATTTGATGAGGTTTGTATGCAATAATATGAGTTTTTTTTGGAAAGTACCTATTTAAACTTAATGGCATAACCTTGAAGATTTCAATGAATACGTAGACATTTAATCTATATATTCTACTGAAATATTCGTATCAGATCGACATGCAGCGTCAAAACAAATGGTGCTTAAGTGAAGTGGACTGTTGTCGTGTTTATATCGAGTAGTGTGTGGTGTGTAGTGCCATGAATATTATTTTAATGATAGTGAGTTTTTAAAGTACATACGAGGGACTAACTGCCTACCGAATGACCCAATCCGACCGACATAGATTGACCCTGTACAAGCTAATCTGGTGAGACCTTTAGAAGGACCTTTCCATATCTTTCAGAGATTCGCTGAAGAGGTCCGTTTAAAGTGATGAGTGGATCTCATCATAAAGTCGTATTTATAATTTTTTGGATTAACTTTAAACGTTAATACGTGTGTGACAAGTTTAATATTACCACGAGCAGTGCAGTGCTTGGTATTCAAAAAAAAAAAAGGTGGCTGACAAAGCCCAAAAAACATTCCTTTAGATTTTTTGCTTTGGGTCGCGACACCTGTCGGGTTGGTCGGGTATTTTTGTCGGTATCTAGTGATATTAATTATTTGTGTTCAATAGTGTGCATAACTTTGAAATATAATACTTGCAATCGCGTCCACCTGAAAACAGGACATGACTTACTTCAACAAGGACACCTATTTTTGGATGGAGATGGCTGAAGACTGACTTAAGATTAAGAATAATCTAGCGAGATTTACAATAAACCTGAAGCGATTAGCAGCGAGAAATCATACAAAGACATTGGAAACAGCAAAGATCAGTTACACCGGTGTAGCTGGACTTGCATCAACTTGCGGTGACGTCGCAAAAAGATGGGGCATCCATAGATAATTGTCACCCGACTCTCCACTATTCTATTGCCTACTCTAGGATGCTAATCCGGTACGGCTCGCAAAACCTTCCATATCCTAAGAGCACGTCTTCCTTACCATTACGGCGCCCCCAGGTCTATTACTTGATATGTAATGGCCTCTGTAGCCTCATGAAGTATAAGGCTCTCATTCATTCATTCAGATCGACATGCTGCATCAACACCAAATAAATTGGGATAGAGCTGAGGAAGATTGTGATAATGATCAGTCTAGCTTTACTTAAACCAAACATTGATTCCAAATTAAACATCCAATTAACCAACCTTGAATGAATTTGCCTTGAATCAAATCAAAACATATATTTTATCGAATTTTATTAAAAAGAATCAATGTGAGCCTGCAATATCTTTCAAATCGTTGTTCCAGTTCTTGGTAGGGATATCAACAGCCGCGAAGCAGAACGACATCTACGTGGTGATCAACGGTCGCGAGCATTTGGACTGCACAGCCCAGGACACGGGGGAAGAGTACTGTCCTGAGGAGAAGGAGTACATTTTCAACACCAACGTTGTATTCGACAGGTCCGGAGCGGTTATTGACAGGTGAGTCCATTAAGGACCGGAAACACTTGTGGTCACAGTGCTAGGCAGATACCGAAATGACAAGAATTCATAGGAACTGTTTTTGAAAATGAATACCTATTTTTGTTGCCGTCGTTGTGGTCATTCTTGACTAATTTCTTTAGTATTCTGTTAGGGTTGATTTTTGGCCCATCCACCTACTGCTAAAACCATGGAATAGTACAATAGTGACGACGACGAAATTAGTTTTAGAGAGATTCGTTTTATTGAAAGTTTCTTTGTTATGATTTCAATCATGCAGTTGTTGATCACGGCTGGTATATAAATTAAAGGACCGTCAGGCGCACGACATCTATCTGAAATTAAATATGATTAAGGCTTAGCTGCCATGGCTTATTTGAATTTATTTTAATTTCTGCTGTTTGTTTTTTGATTGTATCTTTTTATTACGGACACTTTTAACGTGCACGTCTTTCTACATTGTTCTCACATGTATAATTTCAACATGAATGTTGTAACCAATATTTTGTAACAATAAATTTATTTTCACTCCTCTTGCTCAAAAAGGCCGTCATTGTAGAGTACCAGAGCGGGGAAAAAGTTGCATTTCTTGCTCTAGGGGAAAAAGTATTTTTTTTTTAATTTTTGTGTTTTCCAACGAGCCTTGAAAAATTAAAAAGTCTTTATTCTTTTGTAGAATAATCATGAGTATGGACTCGACTTATTACTTGTTCACAAAAAAAAGAAGAACATTTTATTTTGAAAATGGAACTAAATGCGGCTATCTCTTCGGTAGAATGCGAGCATTGCGTTGCGGCTACAGAAGAAATAAAAAAGGCATTGGCGCGATATCTTTAAAAAAAATCTCTAATTTAATGCTTAAAACAATTCTATTTAATTTTTCGATTTCTGATATTCGACATATTAATTAATCGAGTCGATCAAAATTGAAAAAAAAAATCGTTTGGCATAATCGTTTTCGCACATCATCACCATAAAAAAAAAAATGGTCGGCGATTTTTAACACAAATTGAGTAGTGGTAATGAATATTACGTGTTATTGGACCTGTGTTCGTATATTACGTTAAGATCTGGGCATTTTCTAGTTGTGTATAATATTTGTCACATTTTAAATCGTATCTACATGTGTATGTGTGATATTTGTGAAAAGTTAAAATGTAAACTCGCACGATTGGCGCGAAACTTCAACTTTGGATATCAAAAACTTAATTACTACTACTTATTAAACTTGAACAATGGATGAACTCGTCAAATAATTAAATGATGTAGTATTCACTGCCCCTGTGGTGGAGTTTGGATGTTCGAAATCCCCAATTTTTATGTTTTTAGTCTCGACCTCGACTGTCATCAAAATGGCGATAATCGCATTACAGATTTGAATTTTATAAACGTAAATTAATATTGTATTGGATTATTTTATTTTCTCGCAATCGTAGTGAAAAGTAGAGTGTAACACACGGCGCTAAAACCCATTATAACTCGGTTTCTATTTACTCCCTCGCTAAAGCTCGGGAGTAAAACTACCTCGTTACAATGGGTTATTTTAGCCCCTCGTATAACAATCTACTATTATTTAAAAGGGTGTCCGTGTAGTTTCTTGCCCGGTCTTCTCCATAGGTACCTATTACGCTTTGGAATGGGCAATTAGCTTCATATTTCTGACTGACCGACTCCTTGACAGTTCAAAAGTGCCTGTAAATGGTTTAATTGAAATAAATGCTTTGAGTTTGAGGTGGCAATCAAAATTAACATACCTTTTTCGTATCTTCCAGATTCCGCAAGATCAACTTATTCGGCGAGTATGCGCACACGCCAGCCTTGCGTCCTGATCTGGGCTTGTTCACCACAGACTTTGGAGTAACCTTCGGCCACTTCATCTGCTTCGACCTCATGTTCCAAGTGCCGGCAGTGCAGGTGGTGCAGAAGAGCCAGGTCAAAGATGTCATATTCCCCACCATGTGGTTCTCTGAGCTACCGTATTTGACTGGTGAGTGACAAATACTGGAAGAGTAATTTCGCTGCAAAGCGGGTTCTCATACACCAAACATTATGAAATATAATATAATAAGGAATATAGGAAATCAAATATAAATATGAATACATAAATAATAACATAATTTAATAATAATGAAAATACTTCTAATAATTTAATTAATAATTACCTACATTATTCTTATGCAAAACATAAAATTAAAATAACCAATATATAGTATACCTATATACACAAACCTAATAATATACAATATATACAGAATTATACACCCAATTAAACACATTTAATAATTTATAATAATATTGAATTCCTACTTAACCCTCTTCCTCTCTCCTAATTTTGCTGTGCCCGACAGGGTTCATAATGTTTTTTTTTTACTTTGTTATACCATCTATGTAATAGGAATGCAATAAAGAATTGAGTATTGAGTAACCAGGGATAAAGAACGAGGTCTTATTTGATTGGTCGACCCTGTTGTGTGTTGGTTTATTCAACACTGTTTTCTGTTATATTTCAGCTGTCCAGATTCAGGAAGCGTACGCTTATTCTCTGGATGTCAACTTCTTGGGAGCTGGAGCCAATAACGTCAGAGTTGGCAGTGCAGGTAAGCTATATCAAATTTTTCGGCTAGTTTTCAATTAATCTTTATCTCAATATTATCAATATTTATCTCATCATCAATCAGAACGTGGAGATTCTTTTCGTTTAATAACCTTAAATTTATTGTTATTTTCAGGTTCCGGAATATATTCAGGCAAAGCTGGTGCTCTGATCAGCATCATGCCAGGAGTACCCACCACGAAAGTACTTGTAGCTAAAGTGCCTAAAGTACCTGGACAAGTAAGACATTTTTCTCTTACTTTAAGGGACAGAATTTACCAAGAGCTACCCGACTCTAGTTAGTGTTCCAGAAGTCGTCATCTACATTATGAGCTAGTAACTTCTGATACTTAAGTAATCCCAATTTAGGTATATCTACATGTGCAAAGAGAAAATTGCAATACTCCATAAGAACCATTTTTGCTGTATCTAAGCTTCGATCAACAATACCATCTAAGTCTAACTTCGATCAAATATACAGTATCTGGTCGTCCGAGCTCTGCTCGGGTGAAAATAGAGAATGCTCATTTAATAGTATAGAATAGTACATACTAATTCCATGCTGCCATGATAGTAGGTACTTACTAATTCCATGCTGCCATGTCATTATTCTAAGGTAGCCATCTTGTTCTAAACTTTAGGCGACCGAGATCTGCTCGGGTAAAAATACGGAAAAAACGAATTTTCCCAGATATGAGACTTAGCTAGATTGATTTTTGCCCCCGTAAACGCCTATATATTATTGCAATTTTCATCGAAATCGTTAGAGCCGTTTTCGAGAACGTGATTTCAAATATATGTATAGGATAAGTCTTCTCTGTTTTAGTACATTAGTAATGCTACTCACCAATCAATAACTTACTCCACTCCTTCAGGTAACAGAACCATACCCTGGTCCTATCTACGACAACCCGGCAGACCATGACAACCTGCGCCTGATCACAGATCTGTCACTTCCTTCGCACGTCAGCAGGCTGCTGGAGGTGGGCTCCCAGGAGTTCACGCTGGTGCACAGGGATACAACCTGCACCTTCAAGGTCACGCTTGCCCAGAGAGATGGCAGCACGGTAAGTTGACTTTGGAGATGTCGTGTTTTATTTTATTTTATTGTTTATTGATGGCCGCTTTGACATTGGTAGTGCATGACGTGTCCTTGCATACGTATTTTTTAATTTGCACGTTTTGCATATTATTTTTATTTTTGTATAATATTGTTACTAACTAAAGTTGGTTGTTTTTTTATAGTTTATTTTTATTATTTATGTTATGCACCAATTATAATATTATTATAATAATTACAAAATGGTTAATATATGCTATTAACACGTCTTATGCACCGCATGTAAACATAGCTACACAAAAATTAATAATTTGCACTGGTTTTTTTATTGAATTGTACTATGTAAGTACGATTTAGTACTTGCTTTTATGGTTTTGTGTGTGTACATATGATAATATATGATGGAGGTAAGTAATCTTTTGTTTTACGTTGTGATAACCTATTTTATGATTTACTAATAAAATAGCCAGACCTAAAAATAAATTATGTTATGCGTCAGGCCTATTTTACATCCGCTTGCAATGTTTACTTCATCGTCGTCATAGACTCTCCAAGTTTCTAACATATAACAAAATTTCAATGAACGAGGTTGGCAATTATCATCTCCGTAACGCTTGGCGTCCGAATGGGCAAACACAGTAACCAGTGTCACTGCAACCACTTCAAATAAGCTGATAACCATTTTTCAAAAAATCTTCCTCTACATCTACCTAGTCACCTTTAGAAGTATCACTTCACTTTTTCCATCACTTCCGTAGAACTGTTTTCACCCTACCTAAACAATATATAATAAGTATATAAAATAAATTGTCATGTTGCCAGTCGGTGCGGTACCGCGCGTTCACACAAGATGGCACCCACACATACGCACGGCGCGAGATCGGCGTCGCCTCCTGCCTACTCGTCGCCTGCAAGACTGATGACGTGACCACCTGCTCTTACAGGTTGCACAATTTTTTCTTCATCCAATCAGAATATCTTTTCCGTTTTATTATTCCAAGCATCTTATAAAATGATTGCACTAAGTGTGTGATACGAAATGTTGTCCACTGCCTACTGATGAACCACCGTGGCCTTTCCACGTGGTATAATAAGCATATTGTCTTCAATGATCATTAAACATATCATTTTATCCACCGTGGAGATGTTTACTTATGTATTTCAATTACATTTCAAATATTTCAGGTTCAATAAAACAGAAGAAACCACAATAGAAAAACTGGAAATAGAAATGAAAACGTATAGGAACACGCACAACGACACGCTTGATTGTGACAACATCGAGTACTTTCCGGTGACACTGAGATACAACAAATTTCCGCTCAGTCCTAAGAACTTTACTTTCACCGCGAAGTTGAAGGACCAGTCTAAGTGCGAACCGAAGGACCAGAACACAGTATCTGTACTACAAAAGGAAATTCTAAGTATAAACAATCGGGAGCTATTGAATTTCAAGATCAATGTTCCTCAAACCGAGCTAGTCACGTTTGGCATCTGGGGGAGGATCTATACCAGAGATATTGACCATAATAAAGGAGCATCTGAGGAAGATCATCATAATTTTATCACGCTACTGGATGAGATATTTAGTTCTGATTAAAAAGACTGAATATATGGAATATTGTGCCATTTTTAAATAATTGCAAGTTAAGTAGTTTGTAAGTATATAATAATGAGAAATTTTGAAGTTTGGAGACTGAAAGTATTTGACAAACTGAAACATTGTAACAATTGACTATTTGTAATGTATTAAGAAACGATTTTTATCTATACATATGTCATGTATTTTTACTCTCATGAGTAACTATTTTTACTCAGTTATCGCTCTTATCTCGTAAGTATAGTTTTGTCAGACTTAATTTGATTTCTGAACTTTTGATTTCATTACTATCTATATTTAAGTAAAATTATTATCAGTAGAGTCCGCGCCACCACTGGAATCAACAGAAGAAAATTGTGAAACTACATTTTTTTAAATGCAATGTAATACACTAGTGCCGCGTTTATCGGACTTGAGTGATGGCGCGGACACAAGAGCGGCCAACCCGTCATACTTTTCATACAAACGCTCGTACGTGATTATGGCGTTGTAACACATCTTTCTTTAATTCTTTTAAACTAATAGGTATCTTGTGCACTATATCTAGGTTTCTATGAAAGAAAAAATTAAAAATTTACGAAACAAATTCAATATAAGCCTCCAAAAATCTGCTTTTTTGCACAAATTTTACCTGAATTTTGACCGTTCATAATGTACTCATAAATTGTAAAATTAAAGAAAACATCTTCATAGAAACCTCGCACATGTAAAGGAGATTCTAAATGACAAACATTTATTTCACAAACTTGTAAGGCGTATTTAAAAACACGTATTTCCTGAACCAAGTTATTTTTCGCACAATGTTATCGCGTTCTCACTTGCTTGTTAGCAATTCTCACTTGCGCTGGATGAAACAACAAGCTTTTCGACCATGCTCGCGTTGACGATAGATGGACCGGGAAGGGCCTTCTTAAGTCCTTTAGGCTCAACTAAGTACTGAGTTGTTAAGTCTACTTGTAAAACCTTAAAAGATACATTTTTAATCATTATTAAATGTTTATTGTTCTCGTACCTTTACTTATTTACTCTGTTCCGCTTATCCCATCACATGTCCTCTTTTATCATTAACCTACCTATTATATTGTTATCCTTTACCTTATCTTCAGGAAATTTATTTCGAAGTGATTCATGGATCCAGTATCATTAGAGTAGGTACCTTGGGATGTAAATACTTTGATGGATAGTACACCAATCATCATTAAAACTTTAGGGTTGTTAGTTTTAGTAAAAAGTACCTACATCCTGAACCATATGGGCTACAGAGCAGTATGAGAACGTTTGTTTTGGTATGTGTATGAATATGATTTGGCTTGTTGACCTGTTTCGCATCGTTGGCAAATTTCATAAAATCTTCAATACATTCTTCATGTTCATTCATCGATGAGAGCAGTATCACCATGGAACAAGATGGATGCATGTAAGTAATATGAAAGATTGCTACTTAGATAATATGATCCGAACAAACACATATAGAAAACACTCAGATGCACAATGTCAAAGAGTTGACTGTTCCGCACACAATAGCTTCATTATCAGTACATAATATATAAGGGCCAAAAGGTAACTATCGTACTGCACGTAAAGGTACACTATGTCTTCTGTCGGCCTAGTACGAACGCGTAGAGTAGCCGTAAGGTACATTCGAAAGATTTTAAAATTCAAAATATTCAATTGATTCAGGCGTGACCTTGCGGAAATCCATTGAAATACAACAGACGTGGATATACTTAGTAAACTATTCCGCTTAGACGCAGACCAAGCCACAGATGACGTCGAGACGCTAAGGGCGTCTGTGTTCACCGCTCGGTGTGGCAACATGCCGTGTTCGGGTTCGTGGCAAGTCAATCGTCATCCTAAGGATGCCTCGTTGAGAGGTGAAACACGTGTCGATTTCTTTCAGGAGTATTTTATGGCTCCTAAAAAATAACTAAGCGGAACAGATTACTATATATCCTTGCCTATTGTTTTTTTTTTTATATACTCGTTTCGCACCTTAGTCATCATTCTCCTGACCTTATTAAAGTCCAATTTATCTGTGGTCGGCGCAACATGTCTTGTTCTTTCATACTTCTCTATTAGTCGTCAACTCAGTAGTCACTCCCTTTCTAGCCATATCATCTTTCACATAGTTCCATCGTTTCTTATAGCCATCAACATTCATACTCGCACATTCCTATATATTAGTGACGTACACAATATTTACTTAATTTTAAGAATTTATTATTCAAAATTCAAAAAAGTCATTTATTCAAACTAGGCTGAGAATCAGCACTTTTCGAACGTCAAAATCACAAAAGACAGTCCCCCAAAACGCCCACCCTTCACTACTTCCTAGTACCTTTAGCTGGGAAGAAGAAGTGGCGCAACAAACTCTCCAGCAGCACAGTTGTCTGTTCTATAGGTGTTAGTGTTACCTAGATTTAAACCAAAATGCTCAGATTGAGAGAATTGTATTTTCGATGAAAAGAAACGTTCCAATTTATACGTTGCTTTTTCGTCGCGCATTCGTGATGGGGCCTCTGTTCACTGTGGCTATGTTGTATGGTTACAGCCAGTGACGTAGGTATCATAGTTCTATTGAATCCAATCACAGGCATACTTTTTTTTTTGCAGCGTTATAGATACAGAGCAGGCGTATTCAGCGGCGTAAGATCGTTCTCCGGCGTAGCAACCGGCGGTACTAGGATTTGCGGTGTCTACGCCTGCACTGGAGATACCAGAGAGACTTGTGGCCTTAGGTAACACATAAACAACAATGAGTTCTTGTTCTGATGAAGAAGGTTAGGATGTAGTAAAATAGGTGCTTGTATAAAAGCTCGTCCTACTGACCTGACTAATTAATATTGAAAAGCAGCATTGACCACAGGAGGCAATTCTAGTCTGGACAATGTATCCCCTCGGGGATAAAGATTGGGGTTAGCACTTTCGAGTGCCTCCAATCGGCCTGTTCGCAAATATTTTTTAAAGCACTCTTGACAATAACTGGTGCGTTGATTTCTTTTGTTTGCTTTGAAATGGCATTTCAAGATGTGCTGCCAATAACGCCTAATTACTAAACGCCAAGCACATTCATTGGTCTGCAGAATGTCTTAAAGAACTAACAAAACCTCCTTGTCAACAAAGTTCCATTAACATAACTAGTTTATTACAGGTTCTCCAGCTACATACCAAACACAACGGCAATTTTCGAGGAGCTGGTTATAACAGCCAGGATACCAACTCCCGCCATCGTCAACGACCTGGAAACCAACAACGCCATAATGTACCCTGTCTCTTCAAAGGTTTCCATCATGCCTCTCGAATCAAAAGACTTCAACTACACCACTTCTAAATACAGCACCAATTCCATATATACTATGACCTTGAAGAACAGTAGTGCTGAGTTGTATACGTTCGCTATTTGGGGAAGACGGTTCGCGACTGATGGTCAGATTGAAGATCCACCGTTGACTGATGCTGAAGGCGACTTGACACCAGCGTCGACCACTGAAGGTGCTTCGACTGAAAGCTTGGCGACTGATAGCACGACAACTCCAAGTCCAACAACTGAAGCAGCAACAACAGCAGCAACAACAGCAGCAACAGATGATTCTGCTATTCATCTTCTGAGTCGAGTGCTGTTAGCGTCTGTGGTAGCTTTTATATGTTACAGTCAGTTTTAGATCAATCAATTAATATTTGATATTGAACAGTACCCTTACCAGCATTACCAGCTCATGCCATACTAGTTTAGTTTATTTTAATTTATTAATGTCTGTAGTTGCTTTTAATAAACTTATTATTATTTTTTATATGGTACCAAAGATCCGTTTTACTATCATATTATTGAAGTTAAACACAGAAAGTGTAGAAAGTTTAGCGATGAAACTGGAGTCAGCAGTGCTGCATATTGCTATAGTTGTGGGCGTTTTAACATGGCATTAGCGGTCATTGTCCTTTCCTTAATATCTCTCTGTAAGAACCGAAACAATAAACTATGTATGGTTTTTCGTTATTGGAACATGTTTAAGATCACGATATAATATTGATTCGGGATGCTAACGGACTTTATTTCAGTTTTTGAAATAAAAAATGTTAGAAAATGCATGTTAAAAATTTGCCATGCTAAAACGTGACTTTTATAGTACCGGTATTAAAATTAATTAAACACGTACCTAGCTGATAAGTTTTATTATGTTTATATGGTCTGCAAAATATGATTTTACTATCATTTATTTTTATAGGGTGGCTAGGGGAACTTCCTCACAATGCGCGCCATATCCAAGACTGTCTTCAGTATTTTACTCTTGACCTAGCTGTTTAGCGACAACTTTCTAATGGCCGATTCCTATAACTTACGGACCATTTAAGGTTAAAATTAAGACTCTTGTATCTTTACCAATAATGAAGCAAAGACCTCATAGCTTTTATATAGTAGACCCTCCCATTGGTAAGCAAAACGATCCGTCGTTGTTTATAGGAACCGAGCATTAGTTGTTGGTCGAAGGTTTTCACCGTGAAACCCTTTAGCAATATTATTTTAATAATAATATTTATTCTAGGTTCCTCTCTCTAGAGCCCTGACCACCTTTTTCGGCAGTTCGGACCCTGTCCCCGATACCGGTGGGCTACTATTTTTTATATTTTTAAATGTTTTATTAATGATTTTCATAAAAATATTCAAAAATGTATTTAATATGTATCAAAATGAATAAACGGAATATTTATGTATTTTATCCATTATTTTGATCATTTGTATCGCTTGCGATTAAATACGTATTACGTATTTAATCGCAAGCGTATTAATAGGCGAATTAATAAGCGTATTTAATACAAGTCTTTATCTTTTTTATTGTCAATGCGCCATTTTTTTTTGTGTTCAATTAAAATATCAATTTGTTATAAAGTAAGTAGGTTATTAAGTTACTCGAAGTGTTTAGAATCATTGTTATAGCCCGAACAAGATTACCTATTAGTAATGGCTTCATTACATGGTGGTTTGTTACTACCTATCGCTAATATCTTAATAATTATCGTTATCCTTTAATCATTGTATCATACATAAAAGAGCAGCGGTGGCTCAGGGGTAACGACCGCGACTCAAAACGTAAAGGAAAACATCGTGAGGAAATCGGCATGTCCTAGAACCAAAAATTCGACCCGCACTGGTCCCGAGTGGTGAATTGTGGCTCACTCCCTCTCACAGAGAGGAGGCCTGTGTCCCAGCAGTGGGAACATTATAGGCTGATTATGCTATTATATAAAAATAAGTAATTGAAATATACTGTTGTTAACAAGTTAATGTGTATTTTATTTACCTATAATAATATGTCTAGGCTTATTTTTTCTCAATATTTTGAACTCATTTGTAAATAAGAGGAAATAATTTGCAAAAAACATTTATTTAGTCTTCATTCATCGCAATTTTAACAATACATCGTATGAAAAATAGAAATCAAGTTAAAAATGGGTGTGCCCCAAGGCTCGGTGCTAGGTCCTTTACTGTTTGCTCATATTCAATATCGCAATAGTTTAGGATTATTTTATTTCGGAGACATATATACTTAGGTACTTATCTACTCATGTCAGTGCTGCATTTTTGTCCACGAAATATAAAGAAAAAAAAACAAGTTATACAGGGTGAGCTGTTGTATAATTTCAATTGTCACATCCCGAGGGAGGCTATTTATATGAATTTTCATTCTATTCAGTCTATCAAAAATATACTACCATCATTAGTACCATCTTTGAAATAAGTAATAATTCATACTTATTTCAAAGATGGTACTAAAAAAAAAGATTTTTCAAAAAATTTAGTGTCGATGGAAAAATGGAGAAGTTACACGCTTTTGAAATTATTATTTTATCCTTGTCACGCAAAACGCTCATTATACTGAATAGCGCTAAGTTACTATGACGTTCCTGTATAGTGACGTCATCGCAGCAGTGATGTCTCTGTCTAGCATAGACTTTTAAACGTCATATTTTGAGATATTTTTTAAACAATTATTTTTTCTTTGGCGTATTTTTCTTGTAAGTTTCTAAAAATCCAGTCAAATATACCTATGGTTATGCCAGCACCTGCCGCGCAATAAAGATAATATTAAAACTTACTTGAGATAATAATGAAACGACATCTTAAGTTCCTCAGATATGATGTATATAATTGGTATCTTAAACATGTTACACAATATCATCAGCTTAGTGTATAATAACTTAATTACCATTGTATCATCAATTCAAATATCAACAAACTTTATTCAGCATTTGCATTGTATTTTACTGGCCAAGATCAACACGACCTAACTTATTAATAATAATATCTCTACGTTGACGTCGTGGTGGGGCTTGCGCGCTCCGAACTCTGGGTCTGTGCCGGTAAAGTTTACTTTGCCGAAACAGGTCTAGGGTGAGGAGCCAGACCAAGAGAGATACAAAAACCCGCAGGGCAGCATGTGGCGAGCTGTTGGGCAGTAGCGACCCCACGGACCCTATCTTCTGGGAGAAGTCTTGTTCCTCACCTCTGGCTTACCTTTATTGGCCGGCTAGAGTGAACACTGACGAGGAATAGAGCTCCCACCTCATTCTTGCCTTTATTGGCTGGCTTGAGTGGAGATTCGCAAGAGCAAACATGCTCGGAGGAAGGAAGTATTCCAGTAAGATGCTGGTAGGGATCTTGACCGTACTTCCGGGATTGTCCTGATAGCCGTGGAATACCTCTCCACTCCTCATAAGCACCTCAGGACATGTTGCCCCCTTGTCGCTACGACACTATGTGCTAGCGACCGTTTTCGGGGGCCCATTATTGAGTGTGCAAGTCACCCCCTGCCACTTTATCCGTGTGCATATAAAACATAGATCAGGCAGGGGCCATAGTCCTTCCATAGTTCCAGGTGACCAGTCCACTTTAGCAACCCAAACCCATAGTCCGATATCTTTGTTTCCATATCTTACAAAAGTCCTACACCAACCGGGGGTTGTCCTTGGCTGCACTTGCATAGTGCGAACAGGGATAATCGTCGGTTGGTACCTCATTTCATTAAAAACGTCTAAGGGGCCTCTGCGAGTTGGCTTCGGCCCCTCGTAAGCCTTCCAAAGGTCCGGGACCCCTGGGTCCCGAGAAATGTGAAAGACGTATAATAATAAATATTTATTTACTCACAACAAAGCATTGTAGTACACGTTAAAAAAAAAAAAAACAGTTTTACAAAATAAGTACTATATCTACAACGTGTGGGTGAGCACTGCTCTCCTAGCTAGGTTATGAAAACCTGTGTTAAGGAGAAGCAGTCCGGTCCCCTAAGGTATAATGACGTAAAGGTTACATAGTGCTTCTGATGTTACTGTTACAATTTTGGAGTATTGTAATAGACAATTAAAATTTATTAAGGTATACCTGTTTATTTATTTTATTATGTATGTTTATTGCATAATTATAACGTATTGATATAGGTTTGTTATTGCCGATACTTCAGTCGTCTTCGACTACACTGACGTCGTCTTCATCTTCATATTCGAACAGTTTGTCCGTTTCGTCTATGTCAAAATGTCTTCCCCAAATAGCGAAAGAATATAACTCAGCAGTGTTGTCTTTCAATGAAATAGTATGCACTGTGACGTTATCATTCTTGACGGTGGTGTAAACAAAGTTTTTTGGTTCTAAAGGCATGACGTGAACAGTGGTAGAGACAGGATATACGATGAAGTTGTCAGTGTCCAACTTAGTGACGTGTGCGGCAGTCGGCATCCTGGCAGTTATAGTGAGCTCTTCAAAAATGGCAGTTGTGTTCTCTTTGTACGTGGGGAACCTGTAAAAAGATGAGACAGAGATGTTATCTCATGGATATTATTCAAATACTGACAAGAGTTCAAGGACGTTTTACGGAGACCAGACCCGGCAACACTTAAGTGGTGAAGGGTGGGTCGTTTTTGTGACTTTTCAAAACGTTCTGTTTTACCAGCCTAAGAATAAAAGTAGATTCACTGAGGGGATAAAGTAGTGTCACATGCCTCGGGCACAATATTGAATAAAGCTCGCGCAAGACGAAGACATCTTTAACCCCGAGGAGAATACTCCATTTCTACTACTTTGTTTCACATTGCGTGGTGTTCAATTCTCGCACTACTTACGAGAAAACGTATTTGCCCCGCAGTAGGACAATTTAGATGACGTTTTACCTGATGCCACAAGTTTCTATGTCATCGCCAGTACAGGTGTATATGCCGCACATCCTCACACCGCGCTTCAGCCTGACGTAGCACGATCTTACTCCACTGAAAACTCCCGCTCTATATCTGTAATGCTGAAATAAAAATGATAAAAGGTATTAGGTATCCAGCCTCCTTTTGGGGTAGATAGATTAAAAATATCAAAAAAATTCAGAGTCTACTCACCTTGCTGCCATCTCTCTGGGCAAGCGTGACTTTGAAGGTGCAGGTAGCATCCCTGTGCACCAGCGTGAACTCCTGGGAGCCCGGTTCCAGCAGCCTGCTGACGTGTGACGAGAGCGACGGGTCTGCCATCAAGCGGAGGTCATCTTGGTCTGCCGGGCTGCCGTAGGTCGGACCTGGGTACGTCTCTGTTAACTGGACAGACAGTGGTGTTTACTGAGTGATGACCAGCTTTCAAATCAATTTATTGGCAAACAAACTGAGTTTTTAGGGTTTGTTTATAACCAAATAACTTAAAGCAGAATCTCTTACCTGTCCAGGAAATTTAGGCACTTTGGCTACAAGTACTTTAGTGGTGTCCGATCCCGGCATGACGCTGATCAGAGCACCAGCTTTCCCCGAATATATTCCAGAACCTGAAAATATATTTATGTATTTAAAAACTTTATTACTGAAATATAATCTGAATAGAATCTCCAATCACAGATCGTTAACAAACCGTTCGTTACCTGCACTACCAAACGAAACATGATTGGCCCCTGCTGCCAAGAAGTTAACATCCATTGCGTAAGCGTACGATTCCTGCATTTGTACAGCTGAAACATTAAAGGTAATTACTCTAAAACATTCTGTCAACATGCTCCGACCTACAAATTAACGATTTTCAGACTTTTTCTTTTACATGTGCTGTGAGACCTCGCTTTTTGCTAAATTTCATGATTCAACGGGAAGTACCCTGTAGGTTTTGATTCTATGCAACGTTCAATCAGCGGAAACTTCGTATCTAACTTAAGTACTCAGCTCTCGGGCCGTGGGGTCATTGTCTTTTTAATGAAATCCTAAGGGCTTGCTTTTACCTTGGCTAGCGGCTCAGTATTGCCATACAAGTTCATACAACCTGGCAATGCCGCCAGTCTCTTGGGTATATTACCAGTCGACAGCTAATTTTTTGATGCCATATTTTAGTTTATTATGTCTTAGTTTGATTTTTATTTTACAGTTTTTAACACAGCTAACTATATTTACATTAGGTACTAAATTAAAGGACTAACTATTTGTATAAATAAAAATAATAAAAACAAAACGACACTTAGGCGTCGGTTCGTCCGCATCGCTGTCATCCGAAAACGTGCCCAGAAGACTGGCAGCATTGCCACGTTGAACGGCAATTCTTTGGCCAAAGAACGAGCCAGCCCTTGAAGTGTCGACCAGTCGACGAGAAATTTCCTTAAAAAGGAGACGCGCACTCGGGCCCCATGATCCGAGCGTTTCGACCCCAAACGGCTCAAAACTGTAGTTACCCATAAGGTTACAGTATTTGCGCCGCTTGAGGTCTCAGCAGCCGCAGCAGTGGCGCCAGCACAGCCCGCCGTGCTAGGAACATGAGATGGCGCAAGGGTGTCGGGCACAGGTTGCATCCCACACCAGAGGCCACCGACCTTCCAAGGCAACAACGTCATCCCGTCTGGTCTCTTAAAATTTGTCTTAGTTAAATTATGTTATTATTTTGTAATTTTTTGCGTAAATCTTTAAATTTATAATTCTTCTGTAAATGTGTTTGTCACCTAACTCCTCCTAAACGGCTGGACCGATTTGGATGAAATTTTGTGTGTATATTTGAGTGGGTCCCTGGATGGTTTGAAAATACAATTGGACCCGGTAGGGGGCGCTGTTCGGACAGGACAACGTCTGTCGGGTCAGCTAGTAGTTGTATAACAAATTTACTATTGTATTAATAATTAAACATACAATTAATAATAAACACGGCTCTCATTTTGGTAATTAAGTAATTTATATATTGCGTTGTTTTAATCGTTGTACATACTGAGGCACCATGAACGTTGTCAAGGACTTCATCGTCAAAAATTTGTTTAGCAACGAGACTGCAGACCTTCTGTGTCCTGTCACTCACCAGTCAAAAACGGTAGTTCCGACATCCACATAGTTGGGAACAAGACATTCTTCACGTGTCTCTTCTGCACCACCTGCACAGCCGGCACTTGGAACAAGATGTCGAAGCAGATGAAGTGGCCAAAGGTTACTCCGAAGTCTGTGGTGAACTCGCCTAGCTCGGGACGCAGGGCTGGAGTGCTAGAGGGATCGATGAACAAGTTGATCTTGCGGTATCTGGAACATACAAAAGAAGTTGTTAGTTAATCTTGCCCGCTGCCTGGAGTTCAAAGGGACCAGATTGATCGCAATGATGTGAATCTACATCGTCCCATGCGAACTACGCCTCAAAGACCTGACGTGCCACAAAATCCTGACGTCACACGAATCCTGCATCGCGCAATAAGTGTTTACCGCGCGAACGACATAACCTATATATGATTATCCGACATCTCAATCGTTGGGCAGTTGCCCGCCAGACACGACTCCCGTCTGGTCGGAGGTCTGTCCTCCCTTGTCTCTAGAGGATGAATGAACTTTATACCCTGTTCCTCATTCTTCTAAAATGTTAAATAGCACGTGAGTAAAACTGTACAGTTAGTTAAATGACTTTCTGATGACGCCAACAAACCAACTGTTCCAGATAGCATAACTATTTGAATCACTATTGTGAGAAACGAGTCATAACAACAATTATTTCAATCTATGCATTTAGCAAAGTTTAAAGTTGCTAATCTAAACGAATAAAAGAAAAATACCAATAGTCATCAAACATAACAACAATTAATTCAATTCTTCTAAAAGATGATACCTATCTACTATACATTGTAACAGCGAATCAATTTTCACGCTCCCCCTTTCACCTCTTTCTGCGAAGCAGTAATGCTCGCGAAGGAGGAGACGGAGCGCGTGAGGGAGAGGCAAATTTCGCGCCCTCGCGCCCCTAACCACCGCAGCAGGAGACGCCCTGGGCGTCGGGAATCGCAGGAAGATTTCCGGCCACCGTAGGCGCGGGCTTGCGGACGGTGAGCAATGGGTAGCTCGCCGTCCGATAAGGACCAAGCCCGGGTCGACGGCGCGTTGTGTTCCACGCGCGCCTCAAAGAGATGTCAGCAGAATTGACGGGGTCCGCTAGGGCCAATGCCAATGCCGGGGGTTCGAAGAAAACCGATAGGGAAATCGTGGCCCCCGGCAACATGGCATAGGAAGGAACACGGGTAAGAGTTCCTTAGTCAGTAAGAGTCTGACACGCCCTCCCGCTCCACCCAGAGCGGGAGAAGTTATTTGATAATTTCCCACCCAAAAAAAAAAAAAAAACAAAAAAAAGCCCTAGGCCAAATATTTTGATATTCGGATAGTTGACATGACCTAAAGAGGTGCCATAAAGAATACGAAAGAAAAAAAAAACACGTTTCTTGAGTATTCTATCAAATACATAGTAATAGGGCCACGGGCGAAGGTTCCATCGGCTATCTTCGGAAAAGCCCTGGCAAACCGAGTGACGGAATTAGTTCGACAACCTATTATGATTTTGGTGGAATTTGTACTAGTATTTTTGCGAAAGTAACTCTGTCTACGTGTCTGTCTGTTACCTTTGCAAGCTCAACGGCTGATAGGATTTGGATGACGTTTGGCACACGGATAGACCATGGGTTAGGCCCTAGGATAGCTTTTATCCCGGTAGTACGTTCCCGGGAATAAATTCCGACGCTTGTGAACCCGTGAGTAATAGTAGTTTATGAAACTGTTGCATAATGGGGCTATAAAAACACGAGTGTGTGATTAAAAAACGAGCCGTAGGGCGAGTATTTTAATAGTATCACACGAGTTTTTTAATACCTAGTCATGTGCAGTTTCATACACTACTTTATCTACTCTCATAAATTGGGGTTGAACCCACTAAATAAAAGATCAAAGTTAAAGATCAAGAATAAAAAAAATCCCACGAATTTCAGTACAACAAAACATAATAAATGGCGCCTGCACCCAGCACATCACCGCGCATGCACTGAAGCGGGTGCTGCTGTCCCCGCCTAAACGTTCCATTACAAAAGTTGATGGAAACACCTTCGTGATATTAACTTCTTGGATTTTCTCTGTATCGTAATAGAAAAAAAATGGTTTTATAGCATTATTTTGTTACAGAAAAAGTATTTTATAATGATTCAATTTTTTAATTTCGGTATTATAAAGAATGTCAATAAAACCTCGTTTTTTGAAGTTTATTATTCGAATATTACGCTATGAGAGTAGATAAGCACATTATAAATCGATTTTTATTGGTTGACATTGACAGTCACATTTTATAACCTTGGCTAGCCTAAAAGTTTTTAAACAGACTCCGGACCCAGGTTGGCCGAAGCAAGGAAAACCAGCAGCAGAAGATTCGTAGATGACTCCGCCCTGGACTGTAAATGTGGTGCTGTTGTACAAACGATGGGACACTTAATATCGTGTCCTGCATGTCCTGTTGTCTGCAAATTACAGGAACTGATGGACGCTATTGATGGGGCCAAGCTCGTAGCCGAATTCTGGTACTCCATTTAGATTGCCGACACGCTAAGAAGACCGATGGAACCTTTGACTGTAGTACCAACATCCACATCTGCATGTAACAGCCTCACCTATCAATGACGGCTCCTGTTCTGTCGAAGACGACATTGGTGACGAAGGTATATTCTTTCTCCTCGGGACAGTACTCTCCTTTCATGTCCTGGGCTGTGCAGTCCAAGTGCTCGCGACCGTTGACCACCACGTAGATCTCGTTCTGCCGCGCGGCTGCTGATATGCCTACCATGAACTGGAACAATGGTGGAAATCTTATTCTGTTCATAATCCAAAGAACATGTGACCCGTAATTTTAATTTATTACCAATAAATAACTCCTTGCTACGTTGGGCTAGTGATAGTGGTCGCAAGCATGAGGTCCTGGGTTCGGTACCCAGGTCGGGCAAAATGTTTTTGGGATTTTCCATTAGGAATTTCTAAGTAGCAGGCCGGAGTTTGGATTTGTGCCCGGTTGATGGCAGTGGGCTCACCCTCTATTACATGGGACTTAAACATAACTGGCGAAATGTACTACAGGTACACCTCTGCCCAACCCTGGGGATTCAAGCGTAATGTTATGTTATGAGAATGTGACTACTCCCTACTATTGAATACCTTTTTCATTAATTTCTGTTTGTATACAAACCTTATCAAACATCTCAGGGTAGAGAGCCGGTACAGGGTGTTGTCGCAGAGTGCCGTTGATTGGTACTTCCATGGTACTTGTGAAATCTGTGAGGGTTTGTTCAGGAAACACCACAATGTCAGCACCCTGAAAATATTATTAGGGATGTCGCTAATTATCCTGTAACTCGAGCATACATCCTATAACGATATAAGCGGGAAAATAAATCTCATAAGAAACAATTTCGGTGCTTCTTTTGTTTCAAAATTCAGTGTCATGAGTAAGGCTGGTTTGACAGCTGTCCGGGAGACCCGTACGGGCCGTCCGTACACGCGAAACCTGTACGGGTAGCGCCCGCAATGCGAAACGAGGGAGTAGAAGAACGTCTATGAGTGGCGTTGTACGGGCTCTACCCGGAGCGGGTCGCGTACGGACCAATCCGCGTCTTTGTGATGTTCTAGCGCCTCACGTGTGTATCCGTTCCGGGAGCCCGTACGGGTCTCTCGGACAGCTGTGAAACCATTATTTATATTTATAATAAGAGGTAGATCGGTTAGTGCTCTGTTAATGGATCACCGGCACTAGACGGCCATGAATTCAGCCAGTCGTGGTATTGTATGATGTCCGGCTAGTTGGCCGTTGCGACCAAGAGCGCGATTCGTATCGGTTTCTATACTTAGGTTACCTAGTCTCTGTGATCACTGGTCGTCGCCATTTTTGCACTGCGCATTCCCCACAGACTTTTTAAAACGATCATTCCGGCGCGAAATCGTTGCCAGATGTTTGACATGTGATGTTATATGCCTTTCCTTATCCTTTCCCTACACTTTGTATAAGTTAAAACAGGAAGAAATAGTTTTGGCAGGCAATTTGGCGCGTTTTTGTTCGACGCGGAACACGGCGCCTTCAGAAGGCTGCTAACGGATGCGGTGGTGTAACACGGCAGCCTTCAAAAGGCGCGTAACGGTCGAGGGGTTGACTTGAAGATCGAATGTTCGGTAGGGAACCCTCAGGGAACCTACCTGTTTTTACTTATGAATAATGGAGTAGGTAATATATTTATAATGAAATAATAATATTATAAAAGACTAACTTCTGCCCGCGACTTCGATCGCGACAAATTTTTCGTTTTAACATGTTCTATGGTATCTACCTACTCAGGGATAATGTAGCTTCAAATTAGTGAAAGAATTTTCGGAATTGGATCAGTAGTTCTGAAGATAACCATACAAACTTACTTACTGTATTTCTATTTTCTTAGGCCTGAAACTGCGTTAAGCGGGGCGCCCGCAACTGGCACCCGCCGCGTGTATACGCGCGTGGACACGCGGATGGGCTCCGTGGGAACGTGACGGCCCCCGTCGCGGGGTACCCGTCGCGGAGACCGAATTATTTTATTTACGCAGTGTTGCTAGTTCAATTTCAACGGTGTGCATGCACAGTCGTGTCAATGGAGAACTTAATATATTAGTATCTAGGCGACCGAGCTCTGCTCTGGTGAAAATTGATAAGGCTCATTTAATAGTATAGGATAGTTCATACTAATCCCATGTATACTACATACTAATTCCATGCTGCCATGATAGTAGGTATTTACTAATTCCATGCTACCATATCATTATTCTAATGTCATTATTCATTATCTTATTCTTGGGCGACCGAGCTCTGTTCGGGTGAAAATACGGAAAAAACGAATATTCCTAGATATGAGACATTGAGACCTAGCTAGATCGATTTTTCGCTCCCGTAAACCCCTATATTGCAACTTTCATCGAAATCGTTAAAGCCGTTTTCGGGAACGTGATTACAAATAAATACATATATACAAATATTGCTCGTTTAATACTACAGGATAACATTGCAAAACCGCTGGCCACACCGCTGGCGGGCAACGCGCGTGCCCCCGCGCGGGCTTCCGTCGCACGGAGGCGGGACACGTGGCGCGAGCGCGGGGCCCGCTTCCCCGCGACGGACGCCCGCGCTTGTCCCCGCAACGGAGCACTTTTGTATGGAACCGCGCGGGCGTCCGCTTAACGCAGTTTCAGGCCTAAATGTCCCTCGGCAAACTCTTCCCTTTATAATATAAAATGTATATACAGGGTGGCAGGGACATCGACGTTCATGACTTTCATCGACGATCATGGTAACAGTTTTCGTGTCGATGTCCTTGCCAACCTGTATATTTAAAACAAGGTACCTTTTCTGCAGCTTCCTTTATAAGATTCGCATAGTTGATCAGGTTCGTATTGACGTCATAGTTTACTCTGTACTCCACTACAGCGGCTACGTAGTGGTCGTCTTGAGGACTTGATCTCTGTTGAGGAGATTTTTTTTCGATTCATTAGACAGTTACTTACTGGTGTAAGTAACTCGGTGTAATCCCGGCACGACGTGATCGTGTGATCTATTTGCAACAATTCAGCTTCCCATAAAGTCTGGGGGAAATCCATGCCATGGGCTTCAAGAAAATGCTAGATTTTGGCTTGAGTGGTTAGCTTGCGTGTTCTGTACTGAGCTCACGCAATGCGTCGTACGTCCAGCCTGTAATAGGACTTGCCCATCAAGGACCGCTGTCTTAAATTAGACGCATTTTTTATTTATTATATATAAAACAAACGGTATTTTAATAAAACATGTATACTAAAAGATAAATAATTAAATTATCTTTAAAAGGGTGAAGGTTTCAGAAAAATACGCTTGATAGTTTTTGCGTGATTCTCAGTTTTTTATCCGCGTTAGATATAAATTAACAAATTAATTACACCGTATAATATGAACATAATCTAAAACATTAAGTTATTAAGAAAATGCTCTAATTTTATTTCCTTTTTTTTTCATATCATTAACACTACTCTTTTAGATGTGATCTTCAGTATAAAACTAGTATAAAATCATTAAAAGTCGGTTATCGTCGTCTTAAGTTCCATCGTGTCGTTTATCCTAAAAGTTGGCAACGCCGCCGTAAGAATAGCTGTCAAATATTTACCTGTTCTCTGTTCTGATTAATTTGGCAATATTATTTTGTGGAATTAAGAAATGCGGCCAACTAGAGAACTAAAATATTGATTATGAAATGCAATAATTAATATCGTAACACCGCATATTTTTATTTTTAGATGTTAAAAGAGTATTTTTGAAACTTTCCAAATGCCTTTTTTACACCTAAAACGTCACAACACCAACAAACAACAAACAAACAACATTAAATTCAGTGTTATAATTGCAATTCATTATTAATATTCTAGTTCGCTAGTTAGCCACATTTCTTATTTCCATACAGTAATATTGCCAAATTAATCAAAACAGGTAAATATTTGACAGCTATTTGCGACGTTGCCAACTTTTTGGATGAATGCTCTTAAGTTCCATCGTATCGAAGTTAAGGTTTGTTACAGTTGTCATACACAGCTCCGTCTCTTGAAATACCGTTGGTAAAACTTTCAGGTAGGTAAATGAAAATTTAAAGAACTTACCTGTACAGAGAGTCCTATACAGGAAAACAGTAAGAAGAGACAAAGATGTTTCATATTGTGTGTTGTCTAGTTCTCGCTCGCAGCACGTTGGAGCTCCGACGCGACTCGAGCGGTGTTGACTATCTCAGCATATTTATAATGTGTACATTATCATACAAAAAAAAACTAATAGGTACCTAAAAACATTATCATTTTATGCAGAAATTCCCGTTATAAAGCATGCGTGGCTAAGACATATTTGAACTTATGTATCACATTCCATAATCAGCGGGTTTTTGCGCAAAATATAAATATGTAGGAGAGCCATACGTCGTCATGAAGTGTAAATGTATCGACATCTGTTTTGTTTTCAAGTCAGCGATATTGGACTCGTCAGTCGCCGTCACTGCAAGCAATGCACTACCACAGTATAAATAAGTAACAGTAATATGTCTTCATAGAAAACGGCCGAAACGACGCGCTTTGAAGTCTCAGGGTATTTCAAGTACGCAATAGCCTCACCCTCATCGTGCGAATTGGCACCTACTAAAAACATATTTAGGTAGCTATCGCAGAAAATTGATTTCCTCTTTCAAACTTCCCCCAAGCAACTTATTAAGGTGGTTGACACTTCCCGTGACCCAAGGGCTAGCCTTTACCTTGGCCAGCGGCTCAGCATTGCCATACAACCTAGCAATGCCGCCAGTCTCTCGGGTACATTGCATATTTTAGTTTGTTAATAATTTAATTAGGTTAAATAATAAATAAACAAATAATAAAACTTTAATCAGGTAAAAAGGTAAAATACAAAATTTGCTTAAATCTACGAAAAATTAAATTGTGTATGTGCCTAAACTAGGTCACCTATGTTTCAGGCGAGGCAAGGTATAATATTTCTAAATAATCAATCACATTAATTATAAAAATCTAGTCATCTAATAGGTATGTAAAAAGGTGTAAATAAATCCTACTTGCTAAAATCTTGGTACCTATCCAGACTTAGCTAAACTTAATTAACGTACGGTGGGTCTGCAGTGTTAGTGAGTTATGTTGAAGCCACTAATAGTTAGGTTATTAAGATAGAAAATCTATGATAATGATTTTCTCTTGTTTAAACCGTACAGTCAATTCCATTTAGGAAAAATAATGACCTATAACAACGTAGCACGCGACGCTAAACATTAAATACAAACAGAAAATTGTGTGTTTCATCTTAGTTCTGATAAGAATGTTCGATCTACCGCGTAGTTGATAAGGCATGTCATGACTCTGTTATTTTATGTTACATCAATTGCGTAATGTATACAGGGTGGTGTCGAAAATGAGCGGAAAATTATAAACTTACCAGGTTTCAGAACGAAGTCAGAACCGAAGTCACCGAGATACTATTCAAAATCACTTAACGTAATGCATTGAGAAAGTTTAAAATAGTGACTGAAAATCAAGATGTTAATTTTCATCAATTACTTTCGCTACTTTCTAAAACATGTTCTGGAGGAACTAAGTAGATGGATTTCTTATATCTTCTTATCTGCAACGGTTGGAATATCTGCCACAGTGATATGCTGAAAAACATTCCGTACACAGTAATGTACGTGGTCAACAAACTGAACAACTTTCTCCATGCGACCAACATCGTAATCGCGAACAGAATATCAGCTGTCCTGTATATCGTCGCCATCCCCACTAACTGTCGTACTCGTAACTAGCGTTGATATTTTTCCAGGGCAACAGTTTTTCGGTCGGGCGCTACAATCATGTTAATATGTATAATGTAGTTGCGTTAGCTGTGGCTTTATTAATGAATTAATAACTTTTATAAATAGCTCTTGACTTAATCTTTAACTCACTAACTGTAGATGTGTGCATATAGGTGAGAATATTTTTTCCCTCAAACAAAATCACGCAAAACAAAATACGTGATTAGGTATCTTCTAAACGGTAACCGACACAGGCACGACGATTAGAGAGAACTTTTTCGAAACAAAGTTCTGAACACGTAGGTAATGTCAGTACAGATACGTCAGTTTGTGAGATACGACAGTTAGCGGCGACGATATTTAGATTCGAGTAATTATTGAAGTTTTGTATGGGACATTTTTTCATGTGTTTACACACATCCTATACTATTAAATGAGCAATATTTGTAATTACGTTCTCGAAAACAGCTCTAACGATTTCGATGAAAGTTGTAATATAGGGGTTTTTGGGAGCAAAATATCTAGCTAGGTCTCATATCTAGAAAAAATCGTTTTCTCCGCATCTTCAGCAGAGCTCGGTCGCCCAAAGTTTAGAACAAAATGGCTACCTTAGAATAATGAGAATAATGAATTAGTATGTACTTTCCTAAAGTACTATTAAATGAGCATTCTCTATTTTCACCAGAGCAGAGCTCGGTCGTCCAGGTACTATTTCTGATACAGGCTGTATATTCTAAATTATCAAATCATTCTAAACAGCATCTAGTTAGTGGCAGAGCTGCACACAGCCCGACACAGTTCACACGTTACTGTACATATGATACGACACATTGCTATCACCTTGAGAACTGAGATACGACGAGAATTTTAAGTTCGTGTGTATCACGAGAGCTCTATAAGTGCCGCCTTGTCGATATATCGCGCATTCGTTATCTCAACGGCAGATTAATAGTGTACTTAATAATAAATAAATTATTAATTTTTTTATTATTTTTATTAAATAGTTAAAATGGTGCAAAACAAAAGAGTGCTTGTTATTTACACTGGAGGTACCTTTGGTATGCTGAAAAATGAAAAAGGAGGTAGGTTCAATGATTTTTGAAGTGAAGACTTCTTTAGGCGCGTTGGGCATTTTTGAGATGGGACTAAACCATTGATTTCGCGACACTGACGACATCACATTTTTGTAAACGCGATTGTGCTCTTTATTTATATTACGTTACGGATCAATGTTTTATGCAAGTACTTATTTTTACTTTAAAGGTTTTGTAAACGCGATTGTGCTCTTTATTTATATTACATTAGGGATCAATGTTCTATGTAAGTATTTTTACTTTAAAGGTTTCGGAAGTATTTTTTTTGTAAACGCGATTGTGCTCTTTATTTAGTTAAGGTTACGGACCAATGTTCTGTACAAGTATTTTTTTCCACCAAAGCGATCTTGTTCAAGTTTTCACTTCTGTCGGCACTCCCGGAGTGCCACCACTTTTTTTTTTGTTTGCGTTTCTTTCGCTCCACGACGGCCTCTCTAGGCACCATCTCTATAGGTGGGAAAATCGCGGCGATAGCCGTGCCTTCAAATTCAATGGAAACTCTATGAATCAATCTTCCTTCGCGATATCATCGCGGCGATAATTTGAAGGCAAAGCGTGACTATCGCCGCAATTCTCTCATCCGTGGAGATGGTGCCTAAGAGTAGCTGTTTCCTCTCTGCTGGGCATTGCACTGGACAGGTATCTTTCCGAGACTGTGCCGTCATCTGCATACCCAATAGCACCAAGTTGTAGCAGTTCGTTGATATGCAGCAGAAATAGAGTCGCAGAATATGTCCGATAAAAGGAATTTCTTATTATAATTATGAGATGAAACATTGTGTATTTTAAAGGTATTTTTTTTACATTATCGCAAGTTGGTTTATTGAATTTAAAATCAATTAGGTACGTAAATCATGCGCGACTGTACTATTCCTTCAATATGATTATTGACCTAGGAATGATGTTGAATGTGTGTGATTAACACCTTGTGTATTGTATTATTTGCATTTGTAGGTAGTATAAGTGTAGGTGTGAATATTAGCTCTATTTATACAGGTTTTTTTTTAACCGTGCGAAAACTTAAACACGTTATTTTACTCATCATTATGAACAACTTTTATTATGGGACAAAACCTGAAATCGCGAAAAATAAATCAGCTGTTCCCTACATACCTACCTATAAATCTTCAAAATGTAGGGAACAGCAGATTTTTTTTTCGCTCTTTCAGGTTTGGTCCCATAGTAAAAGTTGTTCATAATGCTGAGTAAAGTCACGTGTTTAAGTTTGCGCACTGGTTAAAAAATTCCCTGTATGTATTCATGTTTTTCATACGGCCGTATCGATACTACAGAAAATTTACAATAAAGTAACTGAGTATACTAAACATCACATAACATCACGCCTGTAATCCCCGAAGGGTTAGGCAGAAGTACACCCACGTTTCGCCAGTTATGTTTAAGGCCCATGTAATGGGGGCGAGCCTATTGCCATGAACCGGCTACAAATCCAGACTCCGGGCTGCTACTGAGAAATTCCAGATGAAAAAACCCAATAACACTTTGCCCGACCCGGGAATTGAATTCAGGACCTTATACTCGATAGTAGCGCTTGCGACCACTAGACCAACGAGGCAGTCCCTACTACCCTATACTATCCTATCCTATTAATTGTATATATATACATATTTGTAATCACATTCTCGAAAACGGCTGTAACGATTTCGATGAAAGTTGCAATATAGGGGTTTACGGGGGTGGGGGCGATCTAGCTAGGTCGGAAAAATTTGTTTTCTCTATTTGAACCCGAGCAGACTCGGTCGCCCAGGTACTGTATAATAATAGGGAAACTTTTCTAGATGCGTCAGCACAATATGTAGCGCATTGGTACGGTCAGCATCATTTTGCTTTTCGAAAATAAAATTCATTATATTTTTTTTTATTCTTTCAGTACTGGTACCTCAGAAGAACATAGAGCAAGTGGTCAGGAAGCTACCACAGCTACACGACAACGAATACTGGCAGACAAACCTCGCAGGGACAGAGCACAAGGAATATCTAGCATTACCAGGTACGTACACAAGTAGGGTTGCCAGGTATCCGGCTTTAGCCGGACATGTACGGCTTTTTACAATCATGTCCGGCTAAATATACACAAGTCCGGCCTGTCTGGCTTTTGTTAGACTTTTGGTTAACCCCGCCCCGACAAAAGATGGCTGATGTATTGATTGTTTTAATTACTTTCAATGTAAAGAAGTTACAAATATATAACTCATAATTAAGAGTAGAGTAAGTCTCAAATAAATAGCAGTAATAAATAAACTAATTTTTATTTTATTTTTTTTCTACTAAAAACCAGCGTGTCAGGCTTTCTGGGCAAAATGTCTGGCTGAATATAAATCTGTGTCCGGCTTTTCTATTTTTATATACACAAGAGATGTACCATACATACACCAAAAGTGTTGGCTGGCTGAGCTTGACATTAACCTTTAGGTAACCTCGAAAAATGTATGCAAAATATCAGAAGCTTATACTGGTTGTACCTTTACTCCACTTTTATTAAGGAGGTATTTAAATGCTTCGCTAGCTGCATTAGGTCCTGTGTTGGCATAGAGGGGCGGCACTTTGTTGCCTTTGACAGATTACCAATGGTTCTGTGTACTGTTATATACAGGGTAAGTTTTTATCCAGTGCGCAAACTTTAACACATGACTTTACTCATCATTATGAACAACTTTTATTATGGGAGCAAACCTGAAATCGCGAAAAAAAAATCAGCTGTTCCCTACATTTATGTTCGCATAACTCGTCAAAATGTAGGGAACTGCTGATTTCTTTTTCGCGATTTCAGGTTTGGTCCCATAGTAAAAGTTGTTCAGAATTATGAGTAAAGTCACGTGTTAAAGTTTGCGCACTGGATAAAAACTTACCCTGTATCTGTACATTTTTTGACAGGTAAAATTAGTAACCTTGAATGTCTTTAAAAATGGTCACAGCAGCAGGAGCAGAATGTGGATCTTGTAGCAGTGCCTATGTCAATAATAACTTAGATCTTAAGCCTGTGTTTCCTGATAGCAGTTGATAACGCGCTATATTCACAGTTATCTTCCTTAAAAGCAATGTTGTTTAGATACAGACTAAGGTTTCCGTTACAGATAACTCGTAAAATAATGTACATAGAGATAGTAACAAGTCATGTGCTATGTATGAAGCAAAAGACGATTGTTATGTCATGGATCTGAATTGCTAGAATACGAGATTTATATGATTATGTAACTAAAGATGAGATATTCGCCCTTCCTTGTTTGTAATGTTGTGGTACTATCGAAGAAACGCATATATGTACACTGTAAGGACTATTCTCGCTTGCAACGCTCGGCCGCTATAGTAACGCTTACATCAGAAAAAAACTTTTTGACAAAAAAAACAACCGACTTCTAAAAAAACACTACAAAGTGAAAAATAACTTATATTTCGGAAGTGTCTTTGGTTTTGTATATTCGTTATTTGCCACAGACTTTGTTTTTATTCAAAAGTTTTTATTTCTCGCTTTTTAGTGGGTACCCTTTTTTTTTTTTTTTTTTTTTTTTGGGTGGGAAATTATCAAATAACTTCTCCCGCTCTGGGTGGAGCGGGAGGGCGTGTCAGACTCTTACTGACTAAAACCCACCCGTGTTCCTTCCTATGCCATGTTGCCGGGGGCCACGATTTCCCCATCGGTTTTCTTCGAACCCCCGGCAGGCATTGGCCCTAGCGGACCCCGTCAATTCTGCTGACATCTCTTTGAGGCGCGCGTGGAACACAACGCGCCGTCGACCCGGGCTTGGTCCTTATCGGACGGCGAGCTACCCATTGCTCACCGTCCGCAAGCCCGCGCCTACGGTGGCCGGAAATCGGCTCGCGATTCCCGCCCCGGGCGTCTCCTCCTGCGGCGGTTAGGGGCGTGAGGGCGCGAAATTTGCCTCTCCCTCACGCGTTCCGCCTCCTCCTTCGCGAGCATTACCGCTTCGCAGAAGGAGGTGACGGCCTGCCATTTCCTCTCGCTCCGTACCATGGCCTGAACCAGGGCCGGACGCGAGAGATCACCGCCGCCGATCGCCTCCACGAGGACACGGCGTTGCTCCGCCCAAGCCGGGCAGACCTCCACCGTATGCTCCACCGTGTCCTCAGGCCGATCCACACAATGGTGACACCCGGGTGTTTCCTCCCGCCTTATCCTGAACAGGTACCTCCCGAAGCACCCGTGTCCGGTGAGGACCTGCGTCAGGCGGAAGGTGAGGACGCCGTGACGCCTCTCAAGCCACTCCTCAAAGAGGGGTCTTATCGCCGCAATTGTGGCGTGCCCAGCGCGGGGTTGCGACAATCGCACTCTCCATGACGCCATGAGATCCCGCCGGAGCTCTGTCCGCTGTGCCGCTTTAGTGGGTACCCTTGAAGTACATCCTTTCCAATAAAAATCATCGAAATCGGTTGGCGTGATATTGAGTTATTCGTCGCGAACATACTTTATGCAAATTTAAGACTTATATGGTTTTCTCATTAGTCAGAACTGGACCAAATTGAAATGGGACCACACGGGAAGCACCAGCTTTCAAATAAAAAATAATCATCAAAATCGGTTCACCCAGTCGAAAGTACTGAGGTAACAAATATAAAAAAAAAATACAGTCGAATTGAGAACCTCCTCCTTTTTTGAAGTCGGTGCACAGGTTTTTTTTTCAAATTGGTTAGATATGCGTTACCCCGATGGTACACTTGAACATAACATTTTGACAGGATGTCTATATCAGCTTACATAACATCACGCCTGTATTACGCGAAGGGTTGGGCAGAGGTGTACATTTAAGAACACCTACATTTCGCTAGTTATGTTTAAGTCCCATGTTATAGAGCGGGCGCCCTCTGGGCCCCGGGCGCCAGCTTCAGGGGGCGATAAATTCAAGCGTAGCAGACAAGTGCACCACCCAGCCCAGCGCAACTTAGCAATAAATGAGACGCGCAGCACATTTATAATCTTTCTATTTTTTTCCTTATTTACAACAGTTTTGACGCCCTTGGATTGGCACATTATCGATCGATATAATTTGATGCTGAATATGTAGCTGCGAAAGTTTTCATATTGAGAATTTTTTAATTTCGCGGGCTCACTTAGCGCATCCCCATAAAATATTGGCGGGGGGCGGCAGAAGGCAGTTTTTGTCCCGCCTCAAAAAAATTCTAGATCCGGGACTGCAAATAATGGTAGATTTTCGCACATTACTTCCTTCACCATTCATCATTAAGTAGTAAGCCTTACTTACATCCGAATTGAGTAGTAAAGGAAATGGTTCGTGATCAAAATAATTTCTTTGTTGGGCATTACTATAATATTTGGTCCTCATTTAGGCTATCAACAATTAGAGGTACCTAGAGTCTGCTCCAATAGTATCAGATGAAAATGTAAACAAATGGATCTGATAACGTATCTAAATGCCAATTTGTAGTGCCACTTACAAATTGAGTGATTTGATTTCATTATTCATTATTATTTGTCTGCTCGACTGGCTGTTCACAATGGTGTGCTGGTGCCCACGCTTATGTATGGAAGTGAATGTTGGGTGTGGCAAAACAAGCATGAAAGTAGAATAAATGCTGTAGATATGCGTTCCTTGCGAAGCATGTGTGGTCTGACTATGAATGATAGGCTGAGGAATGATGTGATAAGACAGCGGTGTGATGTAAAAAAAGATATAGTGACAAAAATTGAAAAGGGTATGCTGAGATGGTTAGGGAATGTTGAGAGGATGAATGAAAGGCGACTAACAAAATGTATTTACAAGGCTGATGTGAAGGGAAAGGCCGGTTGGGGACGCCCTAGGAGGACATATACTGACCTTATTGGTGATGTTCATCAGAAAGGCTAGGTGCGTAGTACCTACTCGCAACAGTCACAACCGGCGTGCGTGTATGACCCGATGTATGAACGTAGACGAGGCAAAAGGAGTATGTAAGGATCGTAGCAGGTGGCGTTCTGTAGTTTCTGCCTACCCCCATGGGAAGAAGGCGTGAGTTTATGTATGTGTATTTAAATAGTTTAAACCCGAAATTCTAAATCATTTTAAAGGTGTTTTTTGTACGATCATTCAGGTTAATTTTATAACCTCAATTATTATCGCCGATGATTTTACAATTATTATTTTAATATTCAAACAATAATAGTTGGAAAGTGGGGAAATATAAAAATGAAACCTTCTTAATTAATACAGGTGAATGTGTTGCCTTTACTGAGTGATTGTGTAGGAACCTGAACTAGTCTTACCAAGGGGTATCGTGTTGCAGTCGCTCCATGTAAAATACTGGTGTTCAGCTGCATCCGGTTAGATTGGAAGCAGACACCAAGATAGTTGGAAATTGGCTAGGAAGATTGTTTGATTGATTGTGTAAGAACCTGAACAGGGTTCGTTTACACTTTTATCAGATACTTTTGGAACCACTTTGATAACAAAATCCCGTGGACATGACCGTTTTTTTTCTTAGGTAAGCGTTAATATAGCGGCCGACCGCTGCAAGCAAGAATAGTCCTTATAGTGTTCAGATATCCGTTTCCGCGATAGTACCTCTGTACCGTGAAAACCTACCTAAATGCCTAGTATCCTTATTACGAAATCCATTTGACTCCATTATCATAACATGTTTTATTATCTAAATCTAGAAGTAAATACTTATACTCTAGGTATATCAATCTGACTAGCCTTTTCCCAACTATGTTGGGGTCGGCTTCCAGTCTAACCAGATGCAGTTGAATATCAGTATTTTACATGGAGCAACTGCCTATCTGACCTCCACAACCCAGTAACTGGAGAATACGATACCCCTTGGTGAGACTGACGATCTGTAACGACTGCCAAAGATCCACGAATGACAGCCGGGACTAACGGCTTAACATGCTTTCCGAGGCACGGAGGAGTCTCGGTATGTTGAGATGGTCACCCATCCGCAGACCAACCCCGGCAAGCGTAGCTTAACCTGATGGATCGAACCGTGCGGCTGTTATTACTTAGCCACGAGCTTACTTATACTCTATTTATGCTTATTTCAGATGGCAAGGACACCGAACAGAAGGTTTTATACAAAATATATGAATACGATGAACTGAAAGACTCTTCAGATTTTACTATGGACGACTGGATCCGACAAGCTAGAGATATAAAGGTAACAATGAAAAAAAGATTACGCCTACTAAGGCGTAATGTCATAGTTTGTTTTATAATATGTAAGGATAAGGATTGTTGCCAACACAAACACTCTTCTGTTTTATTAGCTTCCCTTCTATAAAATAATAGATGATGGGCGTTGGATACAAAAGATCTCTATTGCCAAATAATTCAAATTCAATCATTTTATTTCAGACCAAGGGATCCATATAGTGCTAGTATGAACTTAGCCTATGTTAGTAAACTCAATAACTTAAACATACATTAATTGGCTGCATGAACATGTGCACGCACAGTATGTCTGATAGCCCAGAGCTTGATAAATGGTCCATCAACCTTGTCCGCCAATGTAGCTAAAATACTGTTAGGGCTAACCTTGAATCGCCGCAATATCAATGCACACCGCTTGCGCATGATGGCATGAAAGTCATCTATTCGCGCTTCCGCAAACATGCCCGATGCACTGCAAAACCGAGGCAGCCCCAACAATAACTTATAGCCTAGATTAGCACACATTTTTAGCCCACAATAATAATTTATTATGGTCTTCATTCCCCCGTCTACACGAAGGTTAATGATGTATACCGATAGTTCGCAGGCTATATGGTAATTTGTTTGACTATCAATACCAACCACAAATTTCCTCTCTTCCAGAAATTCTACCACGACTACGATGGTTTCGTGGTGCTCCACGGCACCGACACGACGGCGTACGGCGCCTCCATTCTCTCCTTCATGCTGGAGTCCGTTGGCAAGACCGTCGTTCTTACAGGAGCACAGGTACTTACGCGTAAACTCGCTGCAATTACCTTACATTTTCAGTTAGTACCTGGGCGACCGAGCTCTGCTCGGGTGAAAATAGAAATAAATATATCTTCCAGGTATACCAACGTTGTATCACATTCCTGAGGCTGTGAAAATAGAGAAAACGAATTTACCCGGATCTAGCTAGATCGAATTTTCGCCCCCGTAAACCCCTATATTGCAACTTTCATCGAAATCGTTAGAGCCGATTTCGACCAGTGACCGCTTCTTACACATTGAAATCTCGAACGGCACAACGAGTTCTCATTTCTAGTAACCCAGCCCAGAACAAACCTACGAGTAGCTCTGCCAAACTAAATATACCTACAGTCCTTTTACAGTTATTTTACTTCTGATTTTGTATCACAGTGATCTTCATTCTCGTTGCTCGTTGTATAGTAATCATCAGTAGGTGGCAGACAGTCTTTTGAACGGAAAATGTCTTTACTTCCAGGTCCCCATCTTCCAACCTCGAAGTGATGGTAACAACAACTTGTTGTGCGCCATCCTGGTCGCCGCCACGCAACACATTCCAGAAGTCACCGTGTTCTTCGGAGCAAGGCTCTTCAGAGGAACCAGGTATGGATAGATTAATTTAACAAACAACAACACAAAATTACGCCTGCTGTTCCCGAAGGGTTCGGCAGAGGTGGACATATAGTAAGCCCACATTTCGCCAGTTATGTTTAAGTCCCATGTAATAGGGGGCGAGCCTATTGCTATTAACCGGACACAAATCCAAACTCCGGGCTGCTGCTGAAAAAATCCTGATGGAAATACCTACTGATCTGGGAATCCAACCCATCAGGACCTCATGCTTAGCAGTCATTCTTTGACAGCTGTAGCTGTAACTGGCTATATCGCGGCAAATTGAGGATGGGTGTTAATTTGGTTAGCAAATAACTTTCCTGAGTTTACGTATAATCAGAATTGCTCCATCCATATGCTGACATCCTTTCAAATTCCACAGAGTAAAGAAAGTATCAAACACAAAGATATACGCCTTCGATTCGCCGAACTTCCCAGCACTGTTGGAAGCCAAGACAACCCTGGAGGTCGACCCCAAGATGTTGATTCACCCGGCCGGGTCTGTGCCAAACGAGTGCAGGTTACATGACCAGGTCTGCAGGAAGGTGTACATACTCAAAGTAGCGCCAACCATCACACCTGAGCTCATCAGGGCTGTGTTCTCGGGCATGGAAGGTGATTATAATTAATATTGAAGATGTTCGCTGGTATATGTAGGACATTTATTCTGACTGCCTTGTAAAAATATGTACGTAATGTCATTTATATGAAAAAAATACTAACTGCTATATAATAGTAGATACTTACTAGTCAATTAGCATTTTTACGGAACCGGTTAGTCCCTGAGGTATATATTTTATGCCTCTAACAGTACACCCAAAGGAGAAAACTTGCCTTCAGACCAGCCCGTAAAAATACATTCCTCATTTTAGAGCCTAAACACACGGCGCTTTTTATAGGCGCCGTCGAAACGCGTATTAGTGCACGTGCAGCTCGTTTCAACGGCAGAGGAAGCGTCAGCCGACGCGCATCGACGCGTGTCGGTGGCTGAAGTTGTCGAACTTGAAAAATGTGCGCTAGTTGCGTTTGCACCGTGTTAATGCGAGCGACACGGCGGCTGAAGTTGCCTCTGCCATTTATACGTGCCGCTCGTGTGTAAGGTGCATATAAAAAAGTCATGTGCATAGGCCCTTAGCGTAAAACCGGTACTATACCAGTTAAACCATTCATTTCTCCCAACCAGGTGTGGTCCTCGAGACGTACGGCAACGGCAACATCCCCATCAAACGCAAGGAGATCTACAAAGAGATCGAGACGGCCGTGAAGAACAAGGTCCTGGTCGTGAATGTGACGCAGTGCATCAATGGTACTGTCATCGCTAAGCCACTGTATGAGACTGGATTGGTGAGTAGATAATCTCATCTTTTATGGTTGCATACGCATGATATATATAATCAGTCTTTTATGTTCCCACTGCTGGGATACAGGCCTCGTCTCTGTGAGAGGGAGTGGGTCGCAATCCACCACCTCGGCCCAGTGCGGGTTGGTGAATGTCACATGTCTTCGAACTATTGACTCTAGAGGACATGCTGGTTTCCTCACGACTTTTACCTTCACCATTTTGAGAGCAGTGGTGATAAAATAATTTACACAAAGTAAAGTTCCTGTCTGGGTTCGAAACTACGACCTGCCTACAGCTCGTAAGTTTTGGTCGTTTCCACTGGCCCACTACTCTCTGCTTTAAATCTTTCGTATACTCGCTTTTACCAAAATCTTACAAAATGATGCGGTCGATTATGAAGTGCATAGGTACGTAGGTACCTAATCACTTCTTTAATAACATTGATATGTAACAACTGGTGGCGAGGCTCCAGGTCAGTAGTGATTGCTGCGTTATGAAGTTAAATATGCTACAACTTCTTCCTACCCAATCCCAAAGAAACCCTTCTGCCGCGCTAACGAAGAATACAATAACTCGATTTTGGACGATTTTTGATTTATAAATATATGCGAGCGTTTTTGGGGGACTGTCTTATGTAATTTTAGACGTTTGAAAAGTGCTGATTCTTAGCCTAGTTTGAATAAATGACTTTTGCATTTTGATTTTTTTCGGAATCAGCGAATCGAGAATAATAAATCTCTCGAAGTTACTTTGATGAATCCTTGAGGAACTCTGTTTTTCAGTAAGCAAGAATGCAATAACTAAAACTTCATCAAAAATTCACTAATTATAAATACAAAAAATCGAGTCATTCAATAAGTATTCTTCGTTAGCGTGGCAGCCTTAGCGAGGTCAGTTTACACGCGTCTTAAAAAAAAAGACCCTAAGTAGTGATCAGCTAAGCTTGCAGGCCTTCTTTAAATTAATGTTTCCAGCAATAATTAAACATAATTTTAATTTGCAGCTCCTCCTGGAATGCGGAGTGGTTCCAGCATACGACATGACAGCCGAGGCGGCGTGGGCCAAGCTGTCCTACGTACTGACTAAGAAAGAACTCAGCTATGAAGAGAAAGTTACAGTGAGTGAAGTGTTTCATTACTGGGCTTAAACGATAGGACAAGCGTAACGTTAATCTAGCTCATTCTTGTTTGGCCAACTTTTGTGACTAGTGCTAACCCCTTTTGTCATGTACCTACATACTAGTGCAATACGGTAGTCGCCTAGGTAAAAAACAAGAAATTCTATTTAGTCCGTCTTTCAGATAATATTTTTTTATTATTATACAGTGTGGAGACAACAATACGACAATAAATGAAAACACTGGCAATACTAATGCGTAAGAGTATTTTGGAACCATCAAATAAATCCTAGCATCGAAATTAAAAAAAGTGATTTTTTCAAACAAACTAAATAGTAGTGATGTGCCGACTATGGGTTTTGCCAATCTTTGACTAGCTATAGTGATTAAACTATTGGATATATTTGATTGAATTTTCGTATGCGGACTAAGAACGTCATAAGATATACGTAGTTAAATTTATGGTCGTAATGTCGTCTCCACCTTGTATATTTTATATTAGACACATATTTTTTGCTTTATCATATCAATCAAAAATTACTTAGATAAAACGCATTACAGTTGGGGAGCGGGGGTCGCTACGTCACAACGTCGTATTAAATCTAGCAAGGCATGACGTCATGCCACATTTTAACTCAATGTATCGCCGTAATCGTTTGATTACGTAAAAAAAGACAAAAATACGTGTTTAATATTTTTTAATTATCTACAAGACGGAAAAAAATTGGACACAGGTTGTCAGACTTTTGGGCTTACTACCTACTCGTTAAGTAGGTAACTAGGTAGTAAGCCCAAAAGTCTGACAACCAGTTTTCTTTCCCAAGGGGTATCGTGTTACCCAGTTAATAGGTTGTGGACGTGAGATAGGCAGTCGTTCCATGTAAAATACTAGTATTCACCTGCATCCGGTTAGACTGGAAACCGACCTCAACATAGTTGGGACAAGGCTATGGAGATTGATTGATGCAATTAGATAGTAAACTTTTCAGTTTACAAAAAGTTCGGTTGATAATCCCAACGGTCGCTCCGATGAAGCGAAGCGTCCAATTGCATACAAGAGCCTAAGTAGGTAATTGAGGAAATCAAGGACACGATTTATTGGAGCACCAAAAATATTCTGTCACATTCGACTTTACTCAAAATCACTCTAATGAATTTTGATGCCCTTCTGCGTACTTGAAGATTACATTATATCCTTTCATTTGGCATAGGTAATCGCTGTAAGTGGCTGTTTAATCGTGACCCCTCTTGGATCTACTTCCATACACACTTGTCCACTGTCTTTTCATTTTTTTAAATAAAATTCATGTATTTAATAATATTTCCTTTCTTTTTGCAGTTGATGAAGACGAATATTCGAGGCGAGATGTTGTAACCCAAGCTCAACTAGTTTATAAATAATTAATCTGCTTAATTCTTAATTTGTAATGTATTAAAACGTCGAATAAATTATTCATAAGTTTTCCTACTACTTGAAGTTTTTTTTACAACCAATTATGTACCTACTGAGTCTGACCCTGCGTCCAGAGCGATCGATCGAATAGTACCCTAATTACGTAACTTATTTTCGTAAACAATTATTTTGACAGTTCAACAACATTAATTGCGTTATTTACGTTGTAGAGCAGATTTTTTTTTCCAATTATCAAGTTATGGATTAGCAATCTGTTTCAAATCGAAACAGATTGTGATTGTGTAGTATTACGCAATTAGGGTACAGGAGCCGCATGTGGCTCCTTGGCTTATAGAGTGCGGCTCTGTACAAATGTCGATGAGTGCGAGCGTTACATACGCGCGGGGACGGGGTTTCGGTCATATCAAGTTTTATTCAGAATTCAATTATATTTCAAAGATTTATTTCCAAAGTATTTTCACTAAAAATTAACGGACATCGAAAATTAATCATTTACTGTGCCTTTCAAAGTTTTTCAAGTTAACTTGTTAACAAGATCATATTAATATCAGCCAATATAATGATGATGATGAAGGCAGCGAATTCCTGGTGCCCTAGGCAAAAGGCTGGAACGGCGCCTTTTTAAGAAAATTTGTGACATAATAAAACAATGTTCTTTCTTTTTCGTGTGGTTAGCAGAGTTTTAGAGCCACCCGTGGGCCTTAGTCGAGAAATATATCTCAGGCATCACATCAGGTTTCTTCACGATGTTTTCCTTCACCGTGTTTTAAGCAAGTGATAATTATATAATAATAAACTCGAGTTTTATTCAAGTCATCGGGACTTGAATGACAATTCAAAAGTGCCTGTAAATGGTTTAATTGAAATAAATGGTTTGAGTTTGAATAAAACAATAATGTAAACAGATTACCTAGGTGTGTAATTTTATATAAAAAAATTAGTTCTTATTTCAAACTTCCAAGTCAATGCAATAAAAAAATACGGCCATTAAATTATACCACATATTTATATTGACACTCGCAAATAAAACAAAATATGGTACTTCCCGTTGTCCTAGCAGCATGAAGTTTGGCGGTATTGGCCTCCTTCAGGATTATTTTTGAGACAAAAAGTAGCCTATGTCCTACCCTAGGGTGTTGTTTATCTCCTTGGCAAATTTGATCGAAATCGAATTCAAATTTGGAATTTGATTGTGGTTTAGGCGTGAAAAGTTAACATACAGACAGACATTCTTGTACTCAAACCTCAGTTGGCTCGATATAGTGGAAAAGTTTTTGTGAAAATTGTCAATTTTTAAGAAATCTGTGTAAGCAGATCAACATGTTTCAAAAAGTTAAAGACAGTCTCGTTAGGCCCTTTCGTTTCGGTACCGATTCTGTACCGTTTTGGTACTGCTTATGTTTCCTCACTGGTCGGTAAACCAAAACGATAACCAAAATTTTTGCCTCATCGTTTTACGAACAAAATCGTATAAAATCGATAGATTTGGTTATTCAGAAATACAAAAATCCTAATTTTAGTAAATTTCCGCGTTACTTCTGACCTGACCGCATTATTCAATTTATGTCAAAAAAAAAATATTTTCAACAGTTCGGTAATAACCAACTGTTTTATAGCAATCTGTCTGATTTTCAGAATGTAGTTGAACGATAGATTTTAGATACCGAAAACACAATTTTCAGAAACCAGTAGCGTCACACGTATAGTCCGCGCAATCCACGGAGACGCGCCCCACTCCGCTCCGCGCCGTACAGCTACAGTAATCGCGGAGTGGGGCGCGTCGTCGTGGATTGCACGGACTATACCAAGGAGACCATAATTTGAGAAAATTAAAAATGAGGCAAAAATAAAACCCGCATCCCGTCTGAAAATCTTGTTTTTATGTGAAGTGACCAATCTTCACATAAAAACAAGATTTTTTGATTTGTTGATGCGAATGTTGGCAACGTCGCAAATAGCTGTCAAATATTTACCTGTTTTGATTAATTTGACAATATTACTGTATGGAAATATGAAATATTAGTTAGAACACCTATGTGCTCGCTCCTATGAGTTAGGAGCGTTTTTTGGCTCCGTGAAGTCCAAACCATAATTTTCATGTGGCGGCCGTTATTTGGTAGAGGTTGTGTCGGCCGCTATGTGGAGGCCGTTATTTGGCGGCCGCTATGTGGCGGCTGTTATATGGCGGCCGTTATTTGGCGGCCGTCATCTAGCGGCCGTAAAGTGGCGGCCGCAATTTGGCGGCCGTAATGTGGCGGCCGTTGTGTTGCGGCCGTTATGTGGCGGCCGTTACGTGGCGGCCGTAAAGTGGCGGCCATAATGTGGTGGTCGCAATGTGGCGGCTGCTATGTGGCGGCCACTTTGTTGCGGCCGTTATGTGGCGGCTGTTATATGGCGGCCGTTATTTGGTGGCCGTCATCTAGCAGCCGTTATGTGGCGGCCGTAAATTTGCGGCCGTACAGTAGCGGTCGCAATGTGGCGACCGTTGTGTTGCGGCCGTAAAGTGGCGGCCGTAATGTGGCGGTCGCAATGTGGCGGCCGCTTTGTTGCGGCCGTTACGTGGCGGCCGTAAAGTGGCGGCCGTAATGTGGCGGTCGCAATGTGGCGGCCGCTTTGTTGCGGCCGTTATTTGGCGGCCGTTACGTGGCGGCCGTAATATGGCGGCCGTAAAGTGGCGGCCGTAACGTGGCGGCCGCTATGTGGCAGCCGTTTTGTTGCGACCGTTATGTGGGGGCCGCCATGTGGCGGCTGTTATATGGCGGCCGTTATGTGGCGGCCGTAAAGTGGCGGCCGCAATTTGGCGGCCGTAAAGAGGCGGCCGCAATTTGGCGGTCGTAATGTGGCGGCCGTAAAGTGGCGGCCGTAACGTGGCGGCCGCTATGTGGCGGCCGTTTTGTTGCGACCGTTATGTGGGGGCCACCATGTGGCGGCCGTTACGTGGCGGCCGTAAAGTGGCGGGCGTAATGTGGCGGTCGCAATGCGGCGGCCGCTATGTGGCGGCCATTTTGTTGCGGCCGTTATGTAGCGGTCGCAATGTGGCGGGCCATTGTGTTGCGGCCGTTACGTGGCGGCCGTTTTGTTGCGGCCATTATGTGGCGGCTGTTATATGGGGGCCGTTATTTGTAGGCCGTTATCTAGCGGCGGCTACGTGGCGACCATCATGTGGCGGCGTTATGTGGCGGCCGCTATGTGGCGGCAGTTTTGTTGCGGCCGTTATGTGGCGGCCGCCATGTGGCGGCTGTTATATGGGTGCCGTTATTTGGCGGCCGTTATCCTAGCGGCCGTTGTGTTGCGGCCGTTAGGTGGCGGCGGTTATGTTCTTCTGACTATTCTTTTCAAAATCTGTGAATGCAGATCAAAATGTTTCAAAAAGTTAAGGATAGACTGAGGATTGACTGCTTAGATCCATAAAGCAATAATCTTCAAAAAAAAAAAACCGAACTATCTGCAATATAACCTTAACGTTATATACGTTTTAGCTAGCCTTTTTACAATTTGCGGTGAACATTACATTTGCAATATTCTGCTCATCCCCCACATAACAAATAGCTCGATAATATTTTTTTAAAAATCTATTGTGACGTTTCCATTATTTGACTTATTGATTATTTATTTATACCAATTTTCAAGTTAACCAAGCCATCAGGCCACCTCCCCTGTCCTCCCCTGTAAAAATGAATACCCCTTTTCACCCGGTTAGGGGTAGATTTAAAAAAATCCCTGACATACTTTTTTATTTATTTTCAATCATAAGTATAAATACTGAGTTTCGAGTTAATCAGAACGCGTTAAAATTATTCCATACAAACTGAAACCCTCCAATCCTCCTTTAGGGGGTAGTTTAGAAAAACTAAAAATGGCAAAGTTTATAATTTACATAGATAAATATTCGTGCCAAGTTTCAAGTTTATTAGCTCAAGGAATAAGATTTTTCAAACAAACAAAATTCTCCCTTTTCACCCCCTTAAGGCGCAGCGCAGACGACATACTTTTTGTGCGATCGAGTCTGTGGTATTTTATTCGTAATGTAAGCTAAGATTCAAGTTAATGATTCCTGTATTTAAATTTTAAACTGACAGAAATTACTATCATGCGATACATCCTATAAAAAAAAACCGGCCAAGTGCGTGTCGGACTACGCACAATGAAGGGTTCCGTAGTTGAGATGAATTTATTTATCCCAAGAACAAACTTAACATTGTAGTTGAAAAACATGTTCTCCCATACATTCCAACTGCAAATCATCGCTCGGCATCCAATACCGCGACTGTGACATTTTTTTTTAAATTGCAGGGTCACTTATTTGAACGTGTAGAATGAAATAAAACAAAAATCAGATTTTCGTAAAAAAAATCACATTCGCGGTATTAATATAACAATAATACCTTTAATCGAGCAATTCTTGTAAATACCTATGTATATATAATCTGAATCTCGGAAACGGCTCCAAGAATTTTTATTAAATTTAGTATGCAGGGGGTTTCAGGAGCGATAAATCGATCTAGCTAGGTTTCATTTTTAGAAAACGTCGTTCAAAAAAAATTATAATCCAGATATTTTTCTTTATTCAAGTAACAAGGACTCATTGCGTTAGTAAACTTATGAACTATGTTAACTTATTTTACGAGGTCACTTAGAAAGTTTTGCGACTAACAGTTTTTGTCAAAAGAATACTGGCTGGTTTTGATGTCAATTAAAACGATGACTATTTATTACAAAAAAACATGACATTCCAAATTCGAAATTCCCTCCACATTTTTTTACGAGCAAAATCAAAATAGTCTGTCTTACTGAAAACTGGATTTATAACGAGAACATTTTCGCGCGATGATTTTGTACGATTTCAAATGTCGACTAAAACCAGAAGAATCGTTTGAAAGACTTCGAATGGTGTTCATAGAAAAAAGCCCTTCTAAAAATACTGTTTTTCGCTGGTTCAACGAATTTATGGGTGGTCTAGTAATTTTGGCAGACAAAGAAAGAAGTGACCGCCCTATGACGGTTGTTGAAAAAGTGCTGGCTGTGAAAAATTTAATTCAAGAGAATAGGCGAATTACATATGAAGAGGTTCAGCATACACCGTGAAATTTGAATCACAGTTTTGCTAGAACAAACGTTGTTCAGACCATGGTCTACTACCATTCTACAGCATCCAATAAAAAAAAACATAATTGGTTTTTGAAATAACACAAAAAAAGCAAAGTTTAAAATGTCAAGATTATCGTTACTCCCGACAACACAGACACCACGTATACGTTTTTTCAAAAACCAATTTATGTTTTTTTTTTATTGGATTCTGTAGAATGGTAGTAGACCATGGTCTGAATTAAGTTTGTTCTAGCAAAACTGTGATTCAAATTTCACGGTGTATACTGCCGATTGGATCGGGAAGTGTGCATAAAATTCTACACAGGCATCTTTGGTTATGGAAGATAGTTTCACGCTGGTACCGTAAAATCTAACGCAGGGTCAGAAGGAGGTTCGGGTAGAATGGTGCCGAGACATGATAGCAAAATTGGTAGCAGGCTCGTCTCGGCGCGTTTAAGATATCATTACGGGTGATGAATCTTGGATTTATCAATATGATCCAGAAATGAAGCATCAGTCGACCGTGTGGCTGTTTCAAAATGAACCAACGCCTACCAAAGTGAAGCGAGCCAGAAGTGCAGGCAAAATGTTGATCGCAAGTTTTTTTTTTTTCTACCAGTTTATCTGGTGTCAATACCCTGACGAGATCAAAGAAGCGTCAATGCTGAATGGTATGTTACCAAATGTTTGCCAGAAGTTTTTACTACTGCAAGCAGCAAGCGACCGAACACTGGCCTCCGTGGGCTACTGCTTCACCACGACAACGCGCTGGCTCACTCGGCGCTCAAAACAAGGGACTTTCTGGACAGCACACCGGTCAAATTTATAGGTCATCCTCCTTACAGTCCCGATTTGGCTCCGTGCGACTTTTTCTTGTTCCCCAAAATAAAAAATCAACTCAAAGGAAAACAGTTTTCATCACCTGAAGATGCACTGGGTGCATTTGAGAAGGAGATTGGAGAGGTGTCTGATGCGGACTGGAAAATGTGTTATGAAAATTTGTTTAGACGTATAAAACTGTGTATGCCAATGGAGAGTTCTTTCAAAAGATTTAATAAAAAAAATTATAACCTGTAGTATATTTTTTTCTAGTATCACAAAACTTTTTGAGTGCCCCACGTAATCTAGTTTAAATTTATTTCACCCCATGGGAGACGGCACTGCAGTGATTGATGTACATGCAATCCAGACTGCTAACGATATTGTTGGAGCTGGCCCGTACTCTGCGTACCAGGGATGCACACCTCATTCGCATCGTTGCGTAAAAGCAATTAATATGTGCGTCCGCGAATATTCCCGATGCGCTACAAAAACGGGGCAGCACCGACCTATTGGAGTTATACATCAAACCATGTGTTTTGGCATACTGCTCACATTTGGCGACCAATTACTTTCTAAGACCACAGATTGACGCGCTCAGAAGCACCATATCATCTGCATAGCTAATATTATTTACACAAATACCATCTATATAGCAACCCACTCTGGTGCTGCTGAGCTCGCCAATCCTGCCTCACCCCGCATTCTAACCTGTATGGCTTGGAAAAAGTTCCAGCCCATCGTACACTATTGATCTGGTTACCATACCACTATTTAAAGATGTTTATAAGCTCCATTGGCAACCTATTCTTCTCCATCTTTCTCCACAATACGTCATAAGCAACCTGATCAGAAACCTTGAATAAATCGATGAACCTAGCATAAATCGGCGTCCTACGCTGTGTATAGTAAGTATGTGATAGTATGCTTAAGGCACAACACTGCATTTTCTGTTGACAAACCACGCCGAAACCCGAATTGGTTGTCATGAACATTTACAGTTTTATTTATTTGTGTATTAAGCAGACGGTCAAACACTTTTGATATTTTGATATTATAGTAGCTAGAGAGATGGGCCTTTTGGATGCCGAGCGACGAAATGTAAGTTTTTACGCACAATATTGAGAGATTTACCATGTTACTTTAAGACCATAGACTTCTTATAGGTTTCCTGTAATCTATGAGTAAAGAGCCATACTATGTATTTTTTTCAAAATTTTTGGTCCAGTAGTTTCGGAGATAAGGGGGGGGGGAATGGTCATTTTTCATTGAATTTATCAAATATCTTTAAAAGTATTTATTTTAAAATTATATAAAAATATATTTAGGATCCTCGCAGCAAGCCCTTTCATTTGATATGTCACACGGTACTGTTAGCAAAACTTTTTTTTTTAATTTTCGTATTTGCGCCCCAAAAGTGACACCTATATTCAAAATTAAATTATTTACGTTACACATTCGTGTTTGGGTCACAGAAATACACATGTGTACCAAATTTCAACTTAATCGGTCCATTAGATTCGGAGTAAATTGGCTGTGACAGACGGACAGACAGACAGACAGACAGACAGACAGACAGACAGACAGACAGACACACGAGTGATCCTATAAGGGTTCCGTTTTTTCCTTTTGAGGTACGGAACCCTAAAAATAACCTGCATGCGGGAAAACATCGGGGACAAATTTAATAAGAGATTATGTGATTTTGGGCTGTTCGAGCCATTTACAATCTAGGTCCAAGAGATTCCCTTAGAGAAAAATTCAAAGAAATAAATATTCTGACTGTAGCCTCACAATATATTTTTGAAAACCTATTGTATGTGCACAAAAATATATCAAATTTTAAGAAAATGTCTGATATTCATAGTTTAAATACCAGGAATAAACACAACCTTGCTGTACATCGCACACGTCTCCACAAAGTAGGCAACTCATTCATGGGTCAATGTATACGTTTTTACAACAAACTCCCCATTGACATTTGAAACTTACCCATTAAACGATTTAAAATCTGTATTAAAACCAAACTTTGTAAAAAAGGGTACAATTTACAATTTCAGATTATTTAGAAGATAAAAAAGCTTGGGATTGAACTGCTCGCTCTGCTAAGCCTTGTGATAAAACCATAAAACTAGACATTTTAATTATGTAAAATCAACATATACCAGTTTTATAAACACATTGACATTGTTGAAAATTACATTCAAAATGACATGATTACTTTGTAAAGTATTATATTATTTTAACTATTGTGAATGTGAGGACTATGTGGATATTGTTTTTATTTCTCTGCTAGTTTTAGTGATGGTCTGGCAGTTTGAGTAGTTTATGCGGCCTACCCAAATGTCCTTTCTTTGGTATTGTTCGTCGAGTTGAGCTCCTTAAGTTCTGAGTTGAGCTCCACGATTACTGACAAATGCTTGCACTGACTGGACAGGTCTACTCAAATCTGTGTGGTTCTTTCCTCAAAAGACCTTTTCAGACACTTATCTACATGGTCCTCATATGGCCTGACCAAGATTATGTCTGGACTTTAAAAGAGACTGCGACCTCTGAGTTTGTTTCGGCCTTTCTTCTCAGAGTAGTCAGATAGGAAACGCCGAACTCATCTAGCTTATTTTAAAAAAAAAATTATATGACGTGTAAAAGTGATTTCGATATCCTATTTACAGAATAAACAATTTCATTTCATTTCAATTTCATTTCATTTCATTTCATTTCATTTCATTACAGACTCGATCGCACAAAAAGTGTGTCGTCTGCGCTGCACCTAAAGGTCGTGTTTCCAAAAATTCGTTCTTAGCGGACGTCTACTAACTATGAACTACCTCCCTACCAACTTTCATCTTTATACGTCAAGCGGTTTTCGAGATTTCGTGATGAATGAGTGAATGAGTGAGTGAGTGAGTGATCTTTCGCTTATATATCTAGATGGAGAGTGTATACAACTTTTTTGCGGTATGAAAGAGTAAAGCTTATGAAATAAATGTTAGCAGGTTAGGTAAGATTTATTTTTCTTGCCTTAATTTTGGCAAAAGTAGAAACGATCTCCTTTAAATTGTAGCGGCATCTAAATCACCACATGTGAACTATGCATCTCACTAACGTCACGCAAAAATCCTGCATCGCGTAAGCAGGGTTTACCGCGCGACCAGTATACAACGTCCCGACATCAATCATCGGGTAGTTGCCCACCTGAAACACTGGTCGGAGGATTCTCCCTTGTCTGTAGACGATGAGTGAACTTTACACCTTGTTCGGAAGTTTTATTCTGCATGTTTGGAAGATTTATTCTGCATCTCATGAACAACAAAACAACACATGCAAAACAACAACATGCTAAAGACATCCAAAAACATAGTTAATATTTTTTATCTAAGTAAACCTTTCATCGATTGCATTTATTTCACTATCCAGCACGGCAAAATAAAAAAAATATTTTGAACTTGTCTTTCTCATCATGATCTTATGGGATAGTCTACCGATTTATAACTAAACTGCCTTTTTGTAGAAGCGGTACGATCAAATTCCTTTAATTAAAGAAGTTTGCTATAGTTTGACCGAGACTGCTGTACCGCGCCATAGGTATGTGCCTGACGAGTCGGGGGACAGTTCAGGCCCCTGATTCGTCAACGCCCACGGCGTCCCGCCGCTCATTCGTCCCGTCTCACCACGCATTCTTAAGGCACGGTGCCTTAAGAATGCGTGGTGAGGGGCCTGAACTGTCCCCCGACTCGTCAGGCACATACCTATGGCGCGGTACAGCGATCGCGGTCAAACTATAGTCAAATTAATTTTGAACAAAATATTATACCATACAACAAGAGAAGCAATAAATTTGAAATCGCGATTTTTTTAGCAATGGACTGGCCTCAACTTGCTTTTGATTTCCAGATGAACCGTACCGATGACTTCGTAAATGTCCATGAGTGCATCATGCACGTCAGCTAATTGGTAACTTAGATAAGAATTATTAGAAGAAAAATTGGTAAAAAATTGGGAGTATTTTAAAGTTGCAAATAAAAAATAAATGTACTGTATATTTTTTTTGAGAGTGAAAACTTCTTTATGCCCGTTGGGCATTTTTGAGATGGGACTAACCAGATTTCGCGACACTGTGACAATACCAGATTTTGACCATTAAAAAGACATCAACGAGTTGATTACCGCGGTGCGTGGAGTAAAAGACATCAACGCGTTGATTACCGCGGTGCCGATTTTTTCCAAGTTTTCACTTCTGTCGGCACTCCCGGAGTGCCACTGTTTTTACCCGACTTTTATTTCCATGCCGCCGTTTGCCGCCCCCCTAATACGAGCGCCCTAGGGCGTCGCCTAGTTCGCCTATATGAACGGGCCGGCCCTGGATGAAGGCACAGAAGGCATCCTACTTCTTAGCAAATTAATTTTAAGGAAGTGTTGTAGACTTCGATCAACAATCGAAGGTTGTGGAGTAAAAGAGATGGGAGTTTTAAGGATTAAGAAAAGTGTATTGAGAACGTTTGGACACATAGAAAGGATTGGCTCTAGTAAGTTTATGTCGTTATAGTACCATGGATTGGCTCTAGTAAGTTTATGTCGTTATAGTACCAATTGATATTTGGCTCTCTTGACTAATGAGAACGCCGCTGTAGACGATCGTCGCGTTCATGTCACTCATTTGTTCCGAAAACCGGAAAGCGCTCTCTGAAGGCGCGATCCACGCATTCGTGGTCACCGAACAAAATAAACGCGACGACCGCGTGTGCGCGCGACGGTCGCTTTGGTTAGAACGCAGAGTAATACTGATTTCCAGTTTTTTATACTATTAGAAGAGGAAGACGACACAATCTAGAACTTCCATCTTGTTCACTGGGGTTTCATTTATATCTGTCATTTTATGGTGTACATCTATCTTCAAGTCATAAGGCCTTGGTGCTTTAAGGGTAATTTCTGAATACCACAAGCCGTGTGCGGGATTACTCATCGGCAAAAATGATAAACTTCCATACCCTCCCCGGAGAAGAATTTTAAAAGATTCTTCCTTCCTTTAATGCCCACCTTCGTTAAATAAGGAACTTCGTTTCATACTTCTAGACCCAGCAGTTTAGGCTGTGCGTTGTCTGTCAGTGAATGAATGTAATGTCTATTTATAACCTTGTTTCCAATTGATGTTATTTCCACTTAAACAAACATCAACTTTATACAAGAGTAAATAAAGTTGACTTTAGACGACTAATACTATTGAAAAGTCATAAAATATGAAGTTGTAGCGCAAACTGAACCTTATATGTAGGTATTACAGTTCTTATTCCTAAAATCTCGTGTTTGTTTACATGTTTGACAAATAAATTGCGAACGCAGATTAGGAATTTTATTAAGTAGATAACCGTCCTTGAATTCAAAAGTAATTACTTATATTCAACCTTATCTTTAGCAAAAGTGCTAATTAGGCTGAAAAAGTGGGATAATCCAATTTTGTTGAGAAAGTGTCAGGCGTATGATGAAATCATGGTCTTGGTTTCGAAATGAAACAATCTACATTGTTACACATATTTTTATTAAAAATAATCAATTTAGCTTATTCAATATCATAATTCAAAAGGAAATCGATATTGGCCATGCCAAAATTTTTTTTAATACATTTTTCAAAACCAATTGAAGGCTTCTTTAGAAAAAATTATTCCAATATTCCAAATCTCAAAAAACGTTCGTTTTTTTTTTTAAATAATTTTCATTTGACCTTTGTAAGAATTTGTAGAACATTTTGCTCATCGTCCACGACACTACTCAAAAGTAACGGGTTACAAACTCAAAATAACAATGAGTAGTTAGAATGTCACAGCATTCGTTTTTAAATGGCGGTTCGTAGCGTCGTGGACAATGCTGCGATGATACTGTAAAATTATGGAGTATAAATGAATGTATTTGTGAGCACAAGGAAACTATTTGTACACAAACATTTACCTGTTTGACATACATAGACACTGCTATAGCGCTACAAAGTCAAATTCGGAATGATCCATCTTCCTTTTTCAATACATTTCACAAAACAATTATTGGGCAAATGTTTACCAACACCGCACCTCTATCAACGTAAACATTTTGTGTGTGACATTTGTGAAATTCTTTTGTGAAATATATTGAAAAACAAGATGGTGGCCTTAGTTCCGATTTTGGCCACGCTCCAAAATAACCTTGTAGAGTCCGCGCTATCACTGAAGTCCGGCGGAAATTGAGGAACTAAATTTTTTTTAATGCAATTTGAAGCAATGACATAGACACTAGCGTCGCGTCAAAAGGACTTCAGTGGTGGCGCGGACTTTAGCGCTTTATTTAGAGTCTGGCCAACCTAAGTCTGCAATGAAATAAATGGGCAACCCCAAAAAGTATTTAAATGGTATACTTTTACATCAGTCAGATACGTCAGTTTCGGGGTTGTAAGTAGATCTAATGATTTTAATATTTTACCTTTTGATTTTTGCATAATAGATTATGTGTAATAGACTATGTCGTACTTAAGCTCTACCTCCATATGGTGACAAAACTATATCAAATCTGCATCGTGCTAAAGAGACTATTCTTTACCAGAAATAAATCAGAATATAAACAAAACAACATATCAATAACAAAAAGACAAACAAAGTATCAAATTCTTTTTTCGTAGAAAAGGATGGTGTTGCCGTCTAGACGGCAACACTATCCTTTTTACTTTTCAAATTCCACCGTCTTTTTACTTGTGCAGACTTAGCGTGGCCAGACTTCTATGTATATTCTATGTAAATTAACATTCACTTTATCCGGCCACATTATTTGGCTATGGAACGAAGCTATTATTCCCATGCGACAAAAATATCATTGATCATCAATAACCAATAATATCTACAAGCCCTAAAAAAACGGTATAATTTTCTCAAAACGGACTATATTATCGAAACAATAAATTTTAACAAACATTTTTTTCAAGGCATGGCCAATTCAGATACATTTATTGTGCAAATATATTAATATACACGAATTCAAAACAATGTACTTAAATAATAGCAAACACATGGAAAATAACAAAATTATACCAACAAAACTAAAGTATTTAATTAATTTTAGGTAGATAATAATAAAAATTACAAAATGTCAAGTGTAAAATGACATAAATTTGGATTATAAAGACAAACGCACACCACACAAAATAAACGCTACCCCAAGTTGCAATAAATGCTTACAGCAGGTAAGCTATGGCGGGATTCACAAGCTAACATCCATACTTATAATAAAGTAAAAGTAAAAAGTAAGTAAATAATAATAATGACAAAGCTGAAAGAACTAAGATTAAATATTTTTTGTCAAAATTGTCACACAATTTGACTGCGAAAACAGATTCACATTTAAACCTATTTAAGTGTAACAATATTTTCCGTTATAAGAGTTTAAATATCAGAAATATATTTCAAGCAAAACTTGTACAATTTATAAACATTGGTTGATGCGACAGCGGTCGTGTCGTACTTCACACAAGTAAGATATTCTATTGAAAAAGGCAGTGCCTTTAAGAACACGTTGTCTTATATTTAACCTCTACACAGTTGTACAAAATCTAAATTCTATAAGACAGTTACCTGTAGTCATTCTATTGAAAAATATACATCTTCGGTTAACATGTAGGTACGCTATGAGTACATTTAAACGTTATGTGCTAAATAGGCAATCGACATTTATCTATAAATATATGACGTAGAAATTCGAATACTTACATCGATTTGATCGGACACGCCCCCGACATTAATGAGGAAGGAAGGGGTACGAAACATTTTATATTCGACAAAACCCAACATCAAAGGAAAGAATGTCCTCCGGTTTCTGAAACCCTCACCAAGTTTCAGATCAAGAAAATAGAACCAAACCTCATGATAGCTGTTGTGATTGGTTCCTCGAACTGCCAATCAAATCACTTATCATGAGACGTGACCACAGATTAAATAGAATAATAGTCTTTCAAAAACCGGTGGTGTCTTACCGTTTGTGTAGGTCTAAGCCCATGTAAAAATATCGCGGCAGGATTTTTTCGCACATTGGATTTTCAACGCTCTACTTAGCGCCGAGAGTTGAAAATCCAACAGTGTGTTTTTTGACGTGTTGGGATGCTCTCTGTGGAATTCTCGACGCTGGGCTTAACACCGAGAGTTGAAAATCCAGTGCGCGATAAAATCCCGCCGCGATATTTTTACGTCCGTGCCTCGTGGGCTAAGTGTTACGTAACCTTATACAGTTGTAAAAATAATATTGCTTATGTAGCTATAGATTGTACCATGGTATATTGTGGTGTTTGCGGTAACTTGTATGGCACTGCTTGGTCTGCCGTGCGACATGCTACCATTGGTGGAGGCATGTGCGGCACGGACAGCTTGCTCTCTGATTGGTTTTTAGCATGCTGCAACTTCAGGTGTTATCTTCTAACTGGTGGCCGCAGAGATTGCAGGGTCTGAAAGAGACAATACATTATTGTTAGTAAATAAGTTGAAGGATATGAACTGCCAAGCTCACGGCATTATTTGTACCCGCACGCCCCCTCGCATGCGGTTTGATGTCTGCAACGTTAGCGGATGCAGACCGGGTACACTCAACCCGAAGGTCACCTTTATCTTTCTATGGGATTTGGCGAAGAAATTTTGTTCCCTCAATTGGTATAAATGTTCGATATACTTAATATTAGGTCGTTAACATCCACTAAACATGGACGTTATAAACCATTGCAAAGAACTAATTGTTAAGAATATTGTTGATATAATTGTTTGTGGATAATCAACAGGCTATTTGGTAAATGCATTGGTTAATAACAGTGGAAATGCTGCCCATTTTCATGACGACATTCCACACCTTTAGCAGGTACCCCTAGAACAGTGGTCGGCAAACCGCGGCTCTTTGGCCTATAGAGTGCGGCTCTGTAAAAATGTCGATCAGTGCGAGCGTAGATGCGCGGGGACGGGGTTTCGAAGTTTTATTCAAAATTCAAAGATTTATTTCCGAAGTATTTTCACTAAAAATTAACAAGACATCGAAAATTAATCATTTGCTGTACCTTTCAAAGTTTTCCAAGGTTAACATTTTCTTTATAACTTAATCTGTGAATATTTTAGATTATGTTTATATTACATAGTGTAATTAATTTGTAAATTTATGTCTAACGCGGATAAAAAACTGAGAATCACGCAAAAACTGTCAATCATATTTTTCTGAAACCTTCACCATTTTAAAGATAATTTAATTATTTATCTTTTAATATACGTGTTTTATTAAAATAAGTTTTGTTTTATGTATAATAAATTAGTAATGCGTCTAATTTGGGACAGCGCTCCTTGATGGGCGAGTCCTATTACTGGCTGGACGTACGACGCGTTGCGTGAGCTCAGTACAGAACACGCAAGCTAACCACTGGCATTTAGTCGCGTCTTAAATCACCACCACCACCGGAAATCACCGGAAACTTCCATAAATATTGTCAGAATATACCCTACCTCAATGATCGGCGTGTCAAGTGTACGTTACTGACCGGTGCCGGTAGGTTGCAGCCTCTTGAGCACTGCGTTGAGGTCCAGCCCGGTCAGCGTCTTCACCGTGGGCGGGATACCGCCTGCCAAGCGGGCGATCTCACCTGAAGCTCCGTTGTCACCAACGAGTACGATCTCGTCCGTCTTAGCGAGAGGAGCTGATACTTCAGCTGCGATCTGTGGAAAATATTGAAAGGATTATGCCGTGTCAAGATTTTTTGGAACGAAGTTCTTTAACGCGGCTTGTAAACTTTCAGAAATCGTCTCGCTAAAAAGTGTTAATACTTGCGACTGTCATCTTCTAATTCATAGAGAAAGAAAGAGAGAGAGAGAGAACGCCGACAGAAAAAAACAAAAGAAAAGACTAAAGTAATTACAATATCGTGAGATAAAAAGGTACACATCGGCCCGAGTACACTGCATGCCGGAGAGAGAGAGAGAGAGAGAGAGAAAGTGTGAATTTGGTCAAAACGTAAATCCAAGATGGCGGCTGCGAAAATTTTCAAATTTTTCGTAATGGGTGTCGTTTTCATAGTTTTCGAAGGTGCTAAAGCCGTTATAAGGTCAAAATGTAAATCAAAGATGGCGGCTGCAAAAAAAATGTTTTTGTTTTAAATCATACGTGAGAACTTCGTTCCTGACGGGGTCTCCCGACCGCACAAGTTTTTTAATTACTTTAGAGCTCAAATCTTTTCTAGTCGTAAAGTCACTGTCAAGGAAGAGGACCTTCAATTTCGTTACTTATATCCTAAGGTAAGAGATGCAACGGTATTCTTTACCGTAACACAATAGTGCTAATTGGAAATTTAACAAGGATGTTTTTGCCCAATCTCGGCATCTATTTTTTTCTTCTCCCTGCTTTTGTCCCACGTGGCCCCGTTACTTAGAGTTGACGCCAAATGTTTTTCTCTGATATTCTCGCTCCGTTTTCATTAATATCATACCTCACACAATCCTTACATCTTCTCATTGCATCTTGCTATTTTGGACTTGGACCATCTGATCATCATTCTCAATCATTTTGCACAAGAAAAATCGTTCCGAAATCCTAAATGAACCAAGTCGAATATGTCAGAAGACCTAAACTAAAGTATATACGTTCAGGGTTTTCTGGGACAGTATGGGGAAGTTCAAATCCATATGCTTTGATTATTAATATGTCGCGCTGCAAAAGAACTAAAACAAACAGGCCAACTTTGATACAGTATTTCTATTTTCTTAATGTCCCTCGGGTATCATCGGATTTCCGAATACAAACAAATGCTAATTTCAATGTCTATCAATTATTAGATTTATCGTGTCTAATAATTTGAATTCAGAACTAAGTACTTTATTGTTGTTTTGTTTTGATTTGTCCATAAATGCTATAAGACTTAAACTAGACTAATACCACATACCTTAGGCAGTGCTTCCAGCACCAGCGCCATGATGGCTGCGTCTCCGTACTGCCTGTAGACCTTTGCCTTGGCCAACATGCGCTCGGCGTCCGCCTTGCCCACGTCGCCGATGGCCGTCGCCTCCGCCAGACCCAGCACCTTGATGCGCTCCGCATCGGCTTTAGCACCTTCCACGGTTTGAGTTCTGGAAAGAAATGGTAAGAATTCTAACTATTTAAATAATGCTCGCAATTGCTTGGTAGAATTTTGGTAGTATTGACAAAACAAGATGGCGGCGTTAATTCCGATTTTAGCCACGTGTCAAAAGAACCTTGTAGCGTTGTCGCAATTTGTTAACAGATGTGCAACTTCATCAATTCATACAACATGTAAAAAGAACCCTGTCAGATCCGTGAGGGTGTTGTTAGGTATCGTATTGAGAGTCTAATTATGTGGATTATATTCAAGATAAGAGTGCTTGGAAATATGCTGGTCCTGCTCCATAGGACAATTTAGAATCAAGACAAAATCAAACTGGTTGCTAATTTAATTGTAAAATTGATTATTTTGTGTTTTATGACATTGATTTTACATTCTGTGATTACTTTCTCACACACTGACTTATTAATTACAAAATTTTAGGAAAATCGTCTATTTTTACAATGTTTGTAAATATGTGAGCACCATGTATCTATCACATATTAAATTATCTGTCGTTGCTTCATTTTTAATTCTTTTTACCTATTGTGGTATAGTAATTTTATTCTAGGTGCATCGTCTTTACATATAGGTAATATTATTTAACTAATGTACAGTGCCGACCAAAAGTCCATGAGCAATCTCACAAAGCAATAGACTGACGCTTCGGTTTGACTTACGACCTTCTTCTATAAGTTGTTACAATACTGTAGACACGCACATTACACACACACACTCACTTTGTCTGCAACCAATGACTAGTTCAATAATCATCATTCGTTTTTAGTTTCATTCGTCTTGTTCACATAAATATTAAAGTTTAGCAGGTAGACCACAAAAAACTAAGTAAATTATTTCGATTTCTGTGGGGTAGATGCAGTTTGTTACGAGTATTCAATTAATAGAACTTTTTTGGTTCGTGGATAATATTGGTGACGAGTATTTAGCGCAGTGTTGTGGTTATTATTATCAAAAAGCAGGCATAAAATATATTGAAGAGATCAGATCAGATCAGAGAATATTATTGCACTGCGTAAAAGTGAAGTGAATATCTAATGAAACCGGACTAAGTGTGAGTGTTATCATTAATATATTTCATATTTTACTAAACATAAATCTTAATCAAGGGTATTGTTGATAGAACAGAGGTATTGTTGAGACAGAAGATGCTTTTAAAGTTTTAAATTCATTGTGAGGTTTAATTCGATTAGTGAATAATAAATAATAAGGTATTATGTGTAATAAAAACAATGTTTTTCTTTGTTCTAGAGAAATACTGTGAGGGTTAAGAGATATGAGGAAGGGGCTTATTATCGAGTAGCAGCGACGTCAAATGGTGAATGAAACAAATGGTTTCATACCAACGAGACATTTTGCTGAATTATTAAAAACACGTCATTATGAACCGTTCGCCGTGCACTCTGAAGGCTTGCATCACTGAAGACCAGCTAGAAAACCGTTTTTGACCTTAAAATATTGACCGTACCAACTTAATAAACAACAGATTCGTTATTGCACGAATTTATGGTAACGAATTTTTTAAGCACGTATCAATAGGGTGTTTGTCGTATTTCTTGCAGATATACCGAAATTGTTTAATATTATTTTAGTAATAGTATTATTTTAGGATTAAAATTTGAGGTTTAGTTTCAATCTTCTTTTCGTAAAGAAAATGAATACTTAAGCTTTAACCTCAATAACAACCAATATTTACTAAAGTCAAATAAAATGTAAAATAATTAATACAAATAAAATATAAACAAACTGCCCATATTTAACCTTAAAATTACCTATTCTGTAAGTAGTTTTTTACATTTTAAGTAGTCTAATATTCTTATTTATTACTTAATTACTTCGACCATGATCAAAGCTTAATATTTATGGTGAAAAAATCCATTAAAAATTTAAAATATTTCATAATTTAAATATGTCTAAATAATACAAACTGCTTCTAAGTTTCTTGACATCTATTTCACATCTTATTCAGCTGAAGTAATGATAAATAATTGTAGCAGTTTATTAACTTATGTAAAATAAATATAACGAATAAACATATATTTTTTAATTTTGTTATCATATATCACGCATTTTTTATTCTAAAACCTTTATTGCAATAACAACATAAAAAAGCAGCAATATTTAAAAAATATTATTATCGAAAACAAAAATAATAATATTTGCAAAAAACCGCACTGTGTTTCACGAGATTAGAACCTGAGGCAGATTGAATTCCATACCAACGCTTAACGCTTTCTGCTATCTGCGCTTGTTAAGTAACTATCGAATTTTAGCAATGCCATTAACTGGTCAAGTTCACGCGCATAGTGCGTGTGTGCTAGCATGTTTAAAGCGACGGAAATATATTGTTGTTTCGTGTAACTGCGTTATCTGTGGTGTGTGTATCGTGTTGCTTACACATACAAATGTACGAGCTATACCGCGTGTTCACAGCAATACGACTCTTAGCGTGCTCATGCACTTTTGAGCGCTTACTGTACGTGCATATACAAACAATTGTAAAACATTTTAAAAGAGTAACGGTGGAGTTTCTTGCCCATCCTTCTCCATACGAAAACTACCTTTTGGAAGGGGCGACTAGAATCAATTTTAATATTTTGTAAATTTTGACGTTCAAAAGTGCCATAATGGCACTATTTGAAATAAATGATTTGACTTTGACTTTGTGGAAAAAAAAAATCGCCATATTTTTATGGGTAATTTTACCGGGTTACATTGGGCGCTGGCGGCTGTTGTTTAGCGGGTGCCTAAAAGTCATAACTTTGACTCCTGTTGAAAATTTGCAAATTTTTTATGGATTTTGGGGTAATTTAGGTACTAAAAATGTGAACTTTAAATTGCAAAAAATAATCCGATTTTTTATTACTTTTTGGTAATGTTTTTGCGGTACCTATGTGCCCCTTTCGGATCGGACAGGTTTTTTTTACATATTGTAGAAGTGTCTCAACAATAATGCTGAAATAGCGCCTAAGAAACGAGAAAAGACCTGAGATATATTCTAACCTTCATTATTCCACTATTATACAGAGTTAAATTAAATTAGCTGAGGAAACTTCAAGGACGTGATGAGATAAAAACAACGACAAAAAAACAAAAAACGAGCGAGCCTTACAGTAGTCGCATAAGATATGTAACATCTGACATCACACCTTGGTAATAAGCAACATTAAAGGGGCGGGGCCTCGTCAAGGTCGTTTCTGACGGCCAAATCAAACACCGCGTGCGCTCATTGGTCAAATCAAATAGCGTGCGTTTCCCCAGCTTTCTGTTACACACTTCCGTCCCTTTCACAAAATCACTCCAACAGACTTTTAGGGTATATAAATGTTCTGTGCACAGATTGGAGGAAAGCAAGAGGAAAGAAATTACACATCTAAAAAGATTTTCCAAACTTATAATAATTTCAAATAACTACTATATCAGCGGCAGTTGACCCTGTAATCAGCTGTATTTACTTGATAATATGAGTTTAGATTTGTTTAGACTTCATGCGCTTTCAATGTTGTGGCTGTGACCGGTTCCACCTGGATAGCCCAAGACAGAGAGGAATGGCGAAAGATGGAGGAGACCTTCGCCCTTAAATGGGCACCCAATAACACTAATTGATTAAGAGACTATGAAGCATTTTATTTTATCCGATCTATTCATTTAAAAATCTATTTTGGTTATAACATTTTTGTTAAAATGCATGCTTAAATTATTATTTAATTAGAAACCAATGAATATTATATGATACCATGTAAGTTAACTGTATTTTTTGGGAAATAAAAGGCTTAAATAAATAAATAAAATAAAATGAGTTTAGATTTTTTTGTTTTCATTCGCTTTTGATACTCATAATGTCTGTATAGTTTTGCTAGCTAATTTAATTTGACCTTGTCAAACTAAGGTATAAAATGTGTTTGTCACTAACCGTTTTCCTTCAGCAATGGCCTGCAGACGGTATGCCTCTGCCTCGGCCGGCAGCTTCACCAACGACTTCAGCTCCTCCTCACGACGCAAGATCTCCTGTTGTTCTACCTGCAAGGACATCACACACACTTAGTATTGTTTAATTACATTATTTTAGGGACTCTTCCAGATTCTAGAACGCTCGGGATTCATTTCCGGGTTAGAACATGCTCCAGATTACTAAAGTGCTGTTGAAAAGCCCGAAGAAAAGTTTCACTTTCCCGTCCTTGGTGGAAAACTGACTGGATGAATACTTTTTGCATAAAAAAAATGGCTATGACTGCTGACTAAACCTTGTGCTTGACCAAAAGGGATATTTTTATTTATTTCTATAGAGAAATAAGTTAGGGTACAGGCTGAATTTTGAGATAGCACTTCGAATCAACGATAAATAGAGAATCGGTAATAGTACCGATTCTCTATTTATCTTTGATTCGAAGTGCTATCTCAAAATTCAGCCTGTACCCTAATTACGTAACTTATCTTCGTAAACGATTATGACTAATTTGTTTCATTTTGACAGTTCAACAACATTCATTGCGTTATTTACGTTGTTGAGCAGATTTTTTTTTCCAACTTATGAAGCAATGGATGTGATTGATTTATTACGTTAATTACGTATTATTTTATGAGGTATTGTTTTACTTGGAACCAAGGGTAGGAAATAAGGGGTCTTACCTCAATCTGCTTGCGTCTCTCAACGACCTCGATTTCTATTTCTTCGTTTCGAATTTTTTGTTTTATTTTCGCAGCCTGCAACTCGTAAGCCAGCGCCGCTTGCGCTTTCTAAAACAGGAAAACATTTCATTTCAGGAACTTATGTCGATAAAATGCGGGAAAACTCTAGTAGGTACTTTACGGTGTCAAGGCTCCTCTACACTACGGAATAAGCTGCACAACATGTTGCGTTCGGCGAAATGTCTCTCAAATATTTTTGTTCCATTGCACATCGAATTTCGACTTTGTGGCCCGATACAATGTCGATACTCGAATGCGTATAAAAATCAATTCATGGTGGTTCACGAAGCTTTTTGGGCTTATTTCGGCTAAACACTTTAAAATCCTCAGCTAATTAAAAACGTAAAAATAATCTGCACAATTTGAACCAGTACATAAATAACATAATATTGCTACAGATGTATTATAAAGTAGACAGGGGCATAGTACACCATGTTACACCCACATTTTAGTTATGTTTAAGTCCCATGTAATAAGGGGTGAGTTTGTTACCATCAACCGGGTACAAATCCGAACTCCATGCTCCTACTAAGAAATTCCCTAACATTTTGCCTGTCTAAATGGAAAAACCCAATAACATTTTGCCTGTCTTGCGAGTCTAACCTTGGACCTCATGCTCAACAGTAGCGCTTCCAATCAATAGACTAAGAGGCAGTCAGCTAGTAACTACGCCGTAAAAGGGAAGCCTTATAAAATCGATACTGTAAACGCTATTAGGTCATTGAGCACTCACCGCAGTGTTGACCTCCTGGTCGAACTGCGCCTTCTGCAGCTTGAACATGCGCGTGTTGTCCTCGATCCTCGTGTCCATGGAGTACTTCACGTCCATCGCACTCTTCTCGCACTCCGCTTCCTGGAAAACAATTATAAATTATACCTTACTAGCTTTTGCCCGCGGCTTCGCCCGCATGGCTGTCGGGAAATATCCCATTTTATGGGATAAGGATAAATTTAATACCAGTCAAAATAGCTTCTGATATCACAATTAAATTTTTATCAAATTCTGAAAGATAAAAATGGTTGTTACGACAACCATGTTTACCCTTTTTTTTTTTTCTTCTAAGGTTAGATGCTGTCGCGGACTTTTTGTTGAAATTTTTAAGGTCTACAATTCTGTAGAACATAAATTTGATGTATCCCTTATGACTTACGCGTAAAGGTCCCAGTCGGCATGATATTTTCCGACATCTTCGAAAATAATCGCCATATTTCAGGCAATTTACACAAAACCTTAATGAATTTTACACAAAAACCTTCCACATGAATCACTCCGTCTATTGGTGAAAACCGTTTCAAAATCCGTTCGGTAGTTTTCGAGTTTATCGCGTTCAGACAGACAGACACACAGACGCGGCGGGGCACTTTGTTTTATAATATGTAAGGATTGCTTCTGACATTAAGTTCTTCTTCTATTGTGTCGGCATGATCTACTGTCTATACAATACCTGAAGCCATACTAATATACTAATACTTAATATTATAAATGCGAAAGTAACTCTGTCTGTCTGATACGTTTTCACGCCTTGACAGCTGAACAGATTTCGATTAAATTACCCAGGTAGACCATGACAGGACATAGGATACTTTATATCCCGGTAGTACGTTCCCGTGGAATAATTTCCGACCTGCACGCGGGCGAAGCCACGGGCATAAGCAAGTAATATAATTATAATCCTTGCTTATATTTGCTGAAAGATTATTGCCGCAGTTATCCTCTTTCAAACAGTGGTCACCATCAAAGGTTTCTAGTACAGACGCCAGCACATCAAGCTACTACAATCTGTCAAATTTATTTAATAGATTTTCAACTTTATCGCTGAAGATTAAGGTTCAAAGTTGATTGGGAAAATTTGACAGTTTCGGGTAGCTTGATGTGCTGGCGTCTGTACTACACATTGTTTTTAAATGGTTTCTACTTGCTATTCAAATATCCCGTGTCTGTTTTTGCCAATACCACGAGACGACACAGGATATTCCTATAACTCACTCAACACATCGAAACTTGCAGGATAATTCCCGTAAGATAGTTAATTGATTCAGGCGTGACATTGCGGAAATCCATTATAAAATACAATAGACGTGGATATATTTAGTAACCTGTTCCGCTTAGCTATTTCTAAAGAGCCATAAAAAACCCTGAAAGAAATCGACACGTGTTTCACCTCTCAACGAGGCATCTTCAGGATGACGATTGACTTGTCGCGAACCCGAACACGGCGTGTTGCCACACCGAGCGCTGAACGCAGAGCGCGTTCATCGCTTGGATTTCTTTTTCATGGTTTTTAATGGCTCTTTAGAAATAGCTAAGCGGATCCACGTCTATTTTATTTTTTAATTCCCGTAAATCTTTGTGTCTTCGAGGTTCTGAGACATCAAGGTCATTTTGAGAACACGAAACGTTAGTTGGCTTTATGGAGAATTATAATAGAATATTATACAACTGCAGTCGTCGAAAATACGACGCTAGCTTGCTAAGCTTCGTATGGTTTATGTCTTGAAAAAAACTTTATCACGACTTGACAACATTTAAGAGAAATAAAACAAAGAGAGAAACGATTAATTGAAATTTATATACGTTTTTATTGAAGAGTTGGTTGGCCGCAATAAATTAATTAAATTTTCCTGGTAGTGACGGCAAATAAATTGACGTTTCCGGCGTGTGCATCGAATACGGCCCATTTGACTCGAACAGCCTGCGTTCTGTTCTTTACGAGCTAATGAGCTGAATAATTCACATTCAAGCAATTTTCATGAATTTCGGCGGTCATTATGAAGTTATTTTGAAGCCCTGGATTTCATTCGGTTTTCAGATTTTGAGACATGTTAATAAAATTACAGGATGAATTCCGGTTAAATATTTTATATTTATGGTTTTATAATTATGATTTTGATCGCGTGCAAGATCGCCTCGCGACCTCGCAACGTAGTCAACCATATAAGTAGTAAATATTTGAGTGTGCCAAAGAACATGCACGTGAATGAACAAAATAACTTGCATGATACGTAAAGTAGGTAAGTAATAAGTCAACGATCAAGTAGCCGACATGACAGTTTAGGTAAAAAAAACTAGTAATTTTTCTGAGTTTTGCACAGCTTTGGAAAATTGGAACAAGGGAACAAATACAGAGGGCGCTTTCTAAAATATTTTTTTATAAATCAATTAGATCACTGCAACACACTGCACATAACCGTCAAAGAATAGCAACCAATTTATTGACAGTTCAATCTAAACATACAAATAAAAGATAAAAAACAAAAATAAATAAGATACATACAAATAAATCAAATTGAAGTGCCTGTTTGTAATGTCAAACTAACAGCATTTTACTAAATGCATATTGCATAAATAAAACAATTTTTTTTTTAAATTTGTCTGTCTTTTGTCCGTTTGTGCAGGCTAATCTCCGAAACAGCTGGATCGATTTTGACGGGACTTTCACTGTCAGATAGCTGATGTTATAAGGAGTAACTTAGGCTACTTTTATTTTAGAAAAGAATTACGGTCCACGCGGGCGAAGCTGCGGGGAGCACCCTAGTCTCTTATAAAAGCTAACAATGATATTAAGTTATTAGCTTAGCTTAGGTATTGGCTGCAACTCTAACATACAACCTTACTTACCTTAAGGCCTATTTTCAGTGTAAACCATGTTTTATTACTTGAAGGTGCAAATAAACTACATATTTTTATTTTTATTAATTGACTTTGTTTGCTTTCAGCGCCGTGTTCGAGTTCGCGACAAGTCAATCGTCATCCTGAGGTTGTCTCGTTGAGAGGTGAAACACGTGTCGATTTCTTTCAGAGTTTTTATGACTCTTTAGAAATAGGTAAGCGGAACAGGTTACTAAATATATTCACGTCTATTGTATTTTATAATAATTCGAAATCCTGCTTACCCTGATCCCGGCATCTCGATTCGCCTGCGCGACCCCCACGTCGGCGTCTCTCTTGACGACCGCCGTCTGCGCCTTGCCCAAGCTGGCGAGGTACTGCACGTCATCGTAAACGTCCTTGATCGTGAACGACAGGATCTCGATTCCCATGCGGCCCACGTCCGGTGCTGCCACCTCGCGCACAAGACCCGCGAACTGATCTCTGTCCCTGTACACCTCTTCTACTGTAAGAGTTCCTGTAAGAGAGAGAGATAGAGATGGTTAGATGTTGACAGCTCTGTTTAACATGCAGATTGTGAAAAGACCCATCACTAAGCCGTCATCAAAGCATTCTGAACATCAAACTCAGTAACTTTGTGCAAAATTAATTGTTGGGAAACGACTTTTATTTTTGGTGAGTTTTTTTTTTGTTAACTTTACTTAGTGCGTAATGTAACGCACGCAAAACCTAGTAAGGGAAATTTTTTACAAAAAATCGTTTTATTGCATAATCTTGCTAATCTAATAAGTCCCCACCAAATACAAAAACACCAGCGTTGAAAACTCACTTATAAGCAGATACATCGAAACCTAGTAAGTGCCCCATTCACTGCCTCGTGACTACTTTAAAACCTAGTAAGTTACTTTAACCATTTCAAAACCTGGACTTTTCAAAGGCTGACCCTATTTACGTTTTTGCGCTCTCCTGTAAAATTTTGTTTGAAGTCCTTACTAGGTTTTGCAATAGGGCAGCCGATTTTGCTTATGCATGCAACGGTACAGGGATCTTGGTAATATTTAACGTAAAGTTATAAAATTTTAAAGAACATCCTTTGTTTAAGTAAAAGAAGTTGGAACTTTGACCTTCAATATCTCCGTAATCAGGTTCTCAGGTATGGTACAATGGCACACAAAAAATCGGGAAGAATAAGCCGACGTCCGCACGGACGTAATAAAATCGCGGCAATTTTTTTTCGTACACTTAATTTTCAACGCTCTGCTTAGCGCCGAGAGTTGAAAATCCAATAGTGATTTTTCAACGCGCCGGGACGAGAGTGCGTCCCAGCGCGTTGGATTCTTAAAGCTCGGCTTAACACCGAGAGTTGAAAATCCAATGCGCGATAAAATCCTGCCGCGATTTTATTACGTACGTGCGAACGTCGTCGGCTAAGTGACTTGCGGCTTCGTTAAAAGGGTATTTTTACACCCGTTATTTATTACTTCCTGAAAAGATAATTTTAGGAGACAAGATCATGTTCATAGTTTAATTAAATTGATCAAGTCATTGAGATCGGAGTCGATTAGGTCTAATGACCGATATATCGGCCGATGCTGAAATTTAATTCTGTCATTGTCAAGATCATAGATCTATTTGTGGCCTTATCCGCATAGCATCGTACTGCACCTACTGATCTATTTCGCTATTTGGATCGGTCTATCTTAAGCAATGATCTTATGACTACTTCCAAGAAACACAATATTAGGTTTGCCAATTATTTTGGATGTATAATTATTAGGTGCATTCAGCCATGATGTTTTGATTATAGAAACTAGATCGAATTAAGTATCTTCTGTTAAATGACAGTTGATAGATTAACACGCGTAGCATGACTACCATAGAAACGGGTTTCGTCGACGGAAGAATAGACAAAATGACAGATTGTGATTGTGAATCTGTCATTTTGTCTATTCTTCCGTCGACAAAACCCATTTCTATGACAGTCATGTTACGCGTGCTGGGGCCCAAGAGATGCAAAGATGTTGAACGAATTTTGATGAGCATTATTCACGGTAAAGCAATAAAACTCTGTAGTTAGACGATTCGATGTAAAGTAGAGACCTTAAAATTTATCAAACATTGAATCCTACGTGAGATGCCCTAGCTAGAGCAATCGCTACGGCCTTATTATTTTGAGAATGCGTTCCTGACACCTGTCAGTTTTAACACTCCACTCACTGACAGCTACACTAAATCAACGACAATACACCGTGACATTTTAGTCGTCTACAAAAGCAGCCCATTTCATGTATCCCAATGACTACTAAACATTCATTTAAAAAAACACCACTCAATGTGGACCATAAAATACCTCTAGGAGCAATTAAAAAGTTGTTACAATATTTAATTTTTGAAGTGAAAACTTCTTTAGACGCGTTGGGCATTTTTGAGATGGGAAAAAAAATTGAACTCGCGACACCGCTACCGACACCTCATTTTTGTAAACGCGATTGTGCTCTTTACTTATATTAAGTTACGGATCGATGTTCTATGCAAGTACTTTTACTATAAAGGTTCTGCTTTTTTTTGTAAACGCGATTGTGCTCTTTATATATATAAGGTTACGGATCAATGTTCTATACAAGTATTTTTCTTCCACCAAGGCGATCTTGTTTAAGTTTTCACTTCTGTCGGCACTCCCGAAGTGCCACTGTTTCTTTTTAATGAATTGGATACATGAAGTGGGCTGCTTTTGTAAGACGCCTAAAATGTCACGGTGTATAAGCAGGTTTGGAGCCCAGTAATGTGCCAGTACAGTAAGTCAGTCCAGCGCTGACTTGCAACTGGGCTCGTGTAGACACTAGTTTCAACCCAGTCCAGTGCATACTTCGCGCCTCTCCATTGCTCTTTGGGTGACTTTTAGCCTTCTAATGAAGCCCATTGTGAGCGACCACATTTCAGTGACTGAGTTTGGGTACATTGATAAAATATTAAGGGACAAAAATTGTTGTCGATTAAATCATTTTTTGTACTCTGAAAAATGTTTAAAAACTACAGTTACTCACTTTTTCACATTAAGCCATGTAAGTCCAATGGTCAACGCGACACCAGTGACTGGCACTAATCCCATACGTAACATTTCCATACTCAAAGTTATTATTAAAACTCACTTATTATTAATTTAACACTCACTCACACACTATTGCACAATACTACTATTTATAATAATATTTGTATAAGGAAGACTAATACTGATATATTTTCGTTACTTTTTTCGACTCCATATTTATTATTGTCTTTTATTATTTTATTCTATAGTTAATAAAAAACCCCAAGAGCGTTTGTTAAAGTGACAAAAATATTATTTTAGATGAATTTCAATTCATAAATGGTACTAATGCATGTTTAAAACATAAATAGTGTAAATAAATATGTATCAATATAATCTTGTGTATGGCTATGTTTGTATGTTGAATGTACTTCCTGGTACCCTTGTGTATTTATCTTACATTATACATTAGGTAAGCTATGCATGTTTTGCATGTTCAAATTAGAATCCAAATAAAGTATATCGTTCTATGTTTTTTAATTAAAAACGTTAAATAAACCTTTGCCAAATCAAAATTAAATCATCGCCACACATAAAACAATAAAATAAAATAGCACTCAAATGGTAAACGATAAGAAATTTAAAAAAATATATGGAGAAACTAAAACGATTTCAAATAAAATTTTGGCAAAAAAATTTTTGTTAATATTTATAATTATTTTCACACGTATAAATATCACCTAGACGTCGCGACCGCCACAGATGCGAAAAAATACTGCTGTCTTATCCTCCCCTTTAAGTAACATGCTCGATTTATAACCAAAGCAATTATAAATCTTATTCCACTGACATAAAACACACAATTGCATACAAGCTGTGATTTTATCGTTATTTACGTTGCGAATGATATAAATATGATAATGATAAGGATTGCTGTAGATAGGTTAGATGTTGCGCACACGACTTATTTGATTTGAAAAAACAGAGTTACAACTGAACATTTTCTTGTAATTTTCTTGCACATACAGTCAAATACAACCTAGATAAAGAATTATACCTACTCAAACTTAAAGCATTTATTTCAATTAACCAATTACAGGTACTTTTGAATTGTCAAGGAGTCGGTCAGTCAGAAGATGAAGCTAGTTGCCCATTCCAAAGCGTAGTAGGTTCCTATGAAGAACGGGCAAGAAACTATTCAGAATATATATATATATATATATTGTTTCAAAACCAAAAAAATATTTTAAGTGAAATCTCTAGGTACCTCAATGCTCAAATCTGGACTTACATCTAGATTTATAGGTTATGACTTATCCCCAAAGCCCGGGCGCCTTTTGAAGGTTTCTCCACGAAAACAAAAAAAAGGTACTTGAGTATAATACAAGAATAACTTCTTGGAATTTTCTTGCACATGCAGTCTATTTCCAAACTAGATAAAGCAAGATATCTACTATTTAGCATGCATATTATTTAAACCCAAAAAAACATTAAAGTTATGTATGTCATTTAATACTTATCTCTAGACAATAAAGAAACACACAAACAACAAACGTATGCATAATAAAGAGTATTCTATTCAATAGTCACCCAAGTACTCAAATCTGGACAAAAATCGATATTTTGACTTGAAAATTATTCAAGAATATAGACCAGCTATCTAATTACATAACACATTTTCGTAAACGATTATGACTAATCTCTTTCACTTTGACAGGTCAACAACATTCATTGCGTTATTTACGTTGTTGAGCATATTTTTTTTCGTACTTATGAAGCAATGGATTAGCAATCTGTTTCAAAACGATTCAGATTCTGATTGATCGTGTATTACGCAATTAGGGTACTGCACCCTAATTGCGTAACACGCAGACTATCACGCACATAATCACAATTTGAATGATTTTGAAGGATATTGCTAATCCATTGCTTCATATATTCGAAAAATTTGTCTGCTCAACAACGTAAATAACGCAATGAATGTTGTTGAACTGTCAAAATTAAAGCCATTGCTACTGTAAGTGTGTTACGAAATTACCCCGCAGAACCTAGGACTAATAATTTATGGCACGATATATCCTCCTATTTCTAAAAGAAAAGAAGGAACCATTACACAAACACAATAAGTAGGTAAGTACCTACTAATGCTGTCAGCGTGTTAAATTTTCTTATCATTTACTGCAGTAAGATACGACATTTTTATCGTTCCGCATAAACCGTATCTAATATGTAGCGATAATGTGGAGCAATCTCCGAAAATGTCTCGTGAAATAGGCAATAAAAAATTAAAGGTGCACTGCGGAGGAGACATCTTATAAGGGAATGGGACAAAGCTGTCAGCTGCCGACGTGACTGAATTCTGTACCCTAATTGCGTAATACAACACAATCACAATCTGTTACGATTTGAAACAGATTGCTAATCCATTGCTTCATAAGTTGGAAAAAAAAGCTCAACAACGTAAATAAAGCAATTAATGTTGTTGAACTGTCAAAATGAAACAAATTAGGCAAAATTGTTTACTAAAATAAGTTACGCAATTAGGGTCCGGTCAAAGCTTTTATAAAATACACTTTTACTACCGTTATAAATGTCCTATCTAACTCAAATCATGGTCTACTTATGTGCAAAATTACATCGGAATCTGTTCAGCCGTTAAGGTGTGAAAAGGTAACAGACAGAGTTACTTTTGCAAAGGGTCCCCGAAACGATCAATTGCAATCAATTTGCCATTGTAAAGTTTGATAAATTAAAATTACAATTGATCAATATCAATTGCAGTAATATTGTCAATCGCTTGAATTGCATTTGATATACGATCAATTTGCGCATCAATGTGTAAAAATTTACAATTGCAATGTGTAACTGGAATCATCGATACGAAAAAAAAATGGGAAAAGAACTAAAAGTGTTATGAAAACATCCAAAATCATTGATCTTCCAACAAAAAATTATGACATTAGTCCAAAAATAGAGTCAGAAGTGTTGTTGTTAGTTGTACTGTAATCTCTAGGATTTTATTAGTAACAATATCACCACTATGAAAAATGTTAATTAACGCGTGAGAGATAAGAAAGCTATTAATAATCATGGGAAAATATGATATCAAAGTAGAGCACAAAATATAGCTCTGGCTACCAATAATATAATACATGTTATGGTTTAAAACATAACTGGCGAAATGTGGGTGTTCCTGCTACAGGGTCACCTCTGCCCAACCCTTCGGGGAAACAAGGCGTGATGTTATGTTATGGTTTTCAATATTTATGACGACTAGAGCCAACGGATACAAAACCTGTCTGAAATTATAGCTATTAAGATAATTGATCCCAATTATTACGATCAGCAAATACGATAATGACAATCTGCAAATGGCTTTGGATTACTCGACAAGGCTATCCTTGAACAGACTATAAGGCAGGTACAACTATCAGATATATTTCCAAATATTCATGATCCGAAGGTTTTTTTTTTTAAGTGAAAACTTCTTTAAGCGCTTTGGGCATTTTTGAGATGGGACTAAACCATTGATTTCGCGACACTGTGACGACACCAGCTTTTGACCATTCAAAAGACATCAACGCATTGATTACCGCTGTGCCGATTTTTTTTCAAGTTTTCACTTCTGTCTGCACTCCCGAAGTGCCACAATTTTTTTTTCGTGTGGTTAGTGACGACTAACCTGGTGTAAGAGTTTTAAAGCCGCCCATAGGCCTCTGACTTGACTTCACATGCCGTCGAGAAATATCTCTGAGGTTCCCGGTTTCCTCACGATATTTTCCTTCACTGTTTTTGAAGCAAGCGATAATTTTACGATACGCACATGAATCCGAAAAGTCAGAGGTGCGTGCCTTGGGTTCCAACTCGAGACCTATGACTTCGCAGTCTGAAGGTCACACCACTAGGCTATCACTGCCACAAAAAATCCGAATGTGTTTGAAGGAAATTCCTAATCATTACTTCTTAGTTTAGAAGAATTCGTCGTCTGCGCTCAGCGCTCGGTGTGGCAACACGCCGTGTTCTAGTTCGCGACAAGTCAATCGTCATCCTGAGGATGCCTCGTTGAGAGGTGAAACATGTGTCGATTTCTTTCAGTTTTTTATGGCTCTTTAGAAATAGCTAAGCGGAACAGGTTACTAAATATATCTAATTATCCACGTCACAGATTACGTCTATTATATTTTCATAATGGATTTCCGCAAGGTCACGCCTGAATCAATTAACAAAAAATTTGTCAGCACAACAACGTAAATGTTTTTGAACTGTCAAAACGGCATTGACATTGTAAGCGGGTTACGCATTACCCCGCAGGCCCGCAGGATTAAAACCTTATTGCTTACGAACGTGTAATGGCATTATGCCAAGTGCCAAATGAATAATCGTCACACATGACATTTGAAAAGAGTCGCATAGAAAATGTTGTCGCCCCCACAAAGGTTAAAAGGTCATACATTATGCATTTTATGAACCCTTTTAACCACTTCTAACCTTTGGTAAGCAAGTTGGATAATGTTGGCACTGTAAGAAGAAAATGTAGAAGTATTGTTTTTCATTCCGTCGTGCTCGTTAGAAAGAGAAAACCTCATGCCATCCCGTTCAGGCCAGATTAAAAAAGTTTAGATTATCTGCTTCTCACTTTATGTCTGTTGCAGGAAGGCTTCGAAGATTCTTAACAACACTGAATTGTATATTAAATGGAACATTGTTTATTTCGAGTACCTGGGCGACCGAGCTCTGCTCGGGTGAAATTAGATAAACATATCATCCAGTTATACCAACGTTGGATCACATTCCCGAGGCTAGAAAATAGAAAAAACGAATTTTCCCAGATATGAGACCTAGCTAGATCGATTTTTCACCCCCGTACACCCCTATATATCAACTTTTATCGAAATCGTTAGAGCCGTTTTCGAGAACGTGATTAGCACCGCGTCGGGTGTAAAACCGATTTAAAAAAAAACATATTTTGTTTAAAACGAAAAAGGTTCTAAGTTTACTCTACTTACTGTCCGAAAATGACCTTTGTTTTAATCATCGTTAAGTTTATATCCCTGTGTGCACATAACACTTTTCCATGTAATTACATAGAACGTGACAATACATAATATTAACGTGTTGATTTCCACACATGATACTAACTTTCCTTCACTAAAACTCGCAGAGTTATCGCGAATTTAAGCGGATTTTCGTTCAACGTGGAGGAAATAATCCTTCATTTATTAAATTCATAGTCTGATCCATTAAAGTAATTTAATTTTCAATATGTATTTTAGAAGCTTCAGCAGCTTTTCAGCGGAGGTAAGACCGCGGACGTTTCCAAGCAAAATGTTATATTCAGTAGATTGCTTAGTTTTGAGAACAAGGCTAAGCGTATGCTGAGACGCAGGTGACGCAGGTCCACGCAGAGCAGGGCAAAGCAGATTTTTGTAATGCAAAAACGTATGGTGCGTACTGCGACGCAGACATGTGTCTGTCCTGCTCTGCGTCACAGATTTCTGTGCAACGCGTGCAAGTCGTCGTCACTTGTTTTTTACCACTGATTCATAATTTTGTTGCAATCGTCTATTGTTTGTACTAGCTAGGACGCAAATGCGTCTGTGTAGCTGCGTCGCAGCATGCGCTCGCGGCCTGTCTGCCTCGCCTGCCCTACCCTGCAAAATCTGTACTGCTGTGCTGTGCTGCGTCACCTGCGTTTCAGCATACGCTTAGCCTAAGGCTAATCAATCCTAATCTGCGTTGTTTGTGTAAAGCGTTGTATAAACTAGTGCCAACAATTCTGACTGCAGGGATTTCCAATAAAGAGGGTCAAATTAAATTAACTAGCGAAATTAAATACGTGATGGGTGTCGATATATAATCAAAAACAGTGGCACTCCGGAAGTGCCGACAGAAGTGAAAACTTGAACAATTTTATTGTACAGGAAATACTTTTCTTTTTTGAAGTCGGTAAAAAAAAGGGAAATGTCAATCATGTCGTTGTCATGTCTCAATGTTTGGAATGTTGTTAATCCCAAAGAAAATGTATCGCGCGTTGATGTATTTTTAATGGTCAAAAGCTGGTGTCGGTAACAATGTCGCGAGTTCAATTGTTTTTTCCCATCTCAAAAATGTCCAACGCGCCCAAAGAAGTTTTCACTTAAAAAATAAAATTAATTTGATGTTTTTTTTGGGATCAACGACCGCTGGTATTGTAGTTGCTTAGCGCGACTGTTCGGTATGGGACGCTGTGTTCGATCCTCGAGCCGGGGAGTGTTGCACGACTCATAATGCGAAGTATTACAGAGTGCTTTTATTGGGTTTATTATTAGATAATTTTTAGCAGCGGAATTAGCAGTCCGGAATCTGGATTAATAGCAAAAGGCTCGCCTTCTATTACGTACTAGTTTCCACCAGCGGCTTCGCCCGCGTGATATCTTTATAATTTATAGCCTATGTTACTCAGTGATAATATAGCATTCTACTGGTGAAATAATTTTTTAAATTGGTCCAATTGTTTTGAGTTTATTCATTACAAACAAAATACTAATCTTTTCTCTTCATAATATGTATTTACTATGGACGAGTTAATTATAACTGGGTGTACTACATCACTGTCTACCCGACGGGGAATACGGGAATGGTATTTCGTTATGTACCTATTGTAGCTCTGTGTTGCAACAGGTGCGTCTTAATAAACCAATATCTTATAATAAATAGGGCAGCGTAGTCTTCCATGCCCCAAATGCATGCGTTCTTGACATTAGGTTAATTTCTTCAACTGGCCATAGAGTATAGAACATTACATCGTTCTACTTTTGAATACCTTGACACATTTGTTTTAAAATGCCATGATTAAGAGTGCGCGCACGATAAGTCAGATACTATATTTAAAATATTAAATCTATACTAATAATTCAATCTTAATATTATTAATCTTATATTAATATTGTATATTGGCACGCAAATGCATGTCTATATTTTAATTCTAATACACTTTGAAGGACTTTAAACCCAATTGCAGACCGTCTACAAATTGAGTCGCAATTATTTTATTACGTCTCCGTCCACGTAGTGTGATGTAATATTTATTTTTTTGCAAGTAGCTTTGTTATTTCTTTGTCTTGGCTAATATTTTACACTATTAAATGAGCAATATTTGTACATATTTGTAATCACGTTCTCGAAAACGGCTCTAACGATATCGATGAAAGTTGCAAATATAGAGGTTACGGGGGCGAAAAATCGATCTAACTAAGTCACATATATATCTGGGAAAATTCGTATTTTCAGCCGAGCAGACCTCGGTCGCCCAAAGTTTAGAACAAGATGGCTAGCTTAGAATAATGGCAGCAAGGAATTAGTAAGTACCTACCTACTATCATGGCAGCATGGAATTAGTATCAATTTTCCTATACCATTGAATGAGCATTCTCTATTTTCACCAGAGATGAGCTCGGTCGCTCAGGTACTAATTGTACGTAAGATAATTACATAACATAACATCACGCCTTGTTTCCCCGAAGGGTTGGGCAGAGGTGTCCCTGTAGCAGGTACACCCACATTTCGCCAGTTATGTTTAAGTCCCATGTAATAGGGGGCGAGCCTATTGCCATCAACCGGGCACAAATCCAGACTCCGAGCTGTTACTGAGAAATTTCTGAGGCAGAATTATACCATAATATAACATCACGCCTGTAATCCCTGAAGGGTTAGGCAGAGGTGTATCTATAGTACACCCACATTTTGCCAGTTATGTTTAAGTCTCACGTAATATAGGGCGAGGCTATTGCCATCAACCGGGCACAAATCTAAACTCCGGGCTGCTACTGAGAAATTCCAGATGGAAAAACCCAATAACACTGCCCGACCCGGGGATTGAATCCAAGACCTCATGGTCAGCAGTGGCGCTTGCGAGCACTAGGCCAACGAGGAATTCCAGCACGTGTAGCATGACAACTATAGAAACGGGTTTTCTACGGGTTTTTTCGACGGAAGAATAGACAAAATGACAAATTGTGAAAGTGCATCCGTCATTTTGTCTATTCTTCCGTCGTCAAAACCCGTTTCTATTGTGGATATGCTAAGCGTGTAGAGATAAGTACTTGCAGAACTATTTTAGGATTATGTGTTTGATTGCCTCCAAAACCGGCTGAGAAATTTATTGACGACCATTTATAGAACCAAAGGAAGATCTACGTTTAGTTTCCAATAGAAACGTTTTCAGTCGAAATATCTATCAGTAACAGTATCTAAATAGCGTTTTAATGTTAACAAGAAAATAGGGCACAGGTGCGAACGTATTCGTCCAGTTCTCAAGGAATTTACGCAATATTCGCGTAGATTTATGTCAGAAAATTCCGTTAGCAGTAAATTTACTGGACGTGGTGGACGTTACATTTATTTCTTATAATGTCTTACGACTTGAATTTTGCTCCTTTTGAAAAAAAGCTCATAAAATTATCCTGTGATCTGCTGATTAGGTCTTCATAAATATCAGAGAATTTGCGTTCCATAATTATATAGTCAATCAAATCTAGAACCTCTGTGACAGACGGGCAAGACCGTGATCTTATACCTAATTGTTCCGATTTTCCTTTTAAAGTCGGAAACCTAAAAAGGACTTGAATCAAATGCATAGACGAAGAAACGGAGTTTTGCAGACTTTTATGTCGTCGGGATCTCGCGCACTAGACGGCTACGACACTGGCCAGTCGTGGCCGTCTAGTGGTATTGTATGCTGTGCGGCTAGTTGGCCGTTATTAGTCCACGTACGCACGGACGTAAAAATATCTAGGATTTTCAACTCTCGGTGCTAAGCAGAGCGTTGAAAATCCAGTGTGCGAAAAAATCCCGAAGCGATATTTTTACGTTAGTGCGCACGTGGGCTTGCGACTAAGTGCACGATTCGTATCGGTTTCTATAGTTTACCAGTACCCTAATTGCGTAATACAACACAATCACAATTTGTTTCGATTTGAAACAGATTGCTAATCCATTGCTTCATAAGTTTGAAAAAAAAAACTGCTCAACAACGTAAATAACGCAATGAATGTTGTCGAACTGTCAAAATGAAACAAATTAGGCAAAATTGTTTACGAAAATAAGTTACGCAATTAGGGTACTGGTCGCGGTCGTGGTCGTGGCCGTTTAGTGCGCGAGATCCGAGTATCGAGTCAATGCCATTGCCCCTTAACGTTTAGAGGTTAATTTTGCAAATGTTATCTAAACAATAGCCAATGTAGCGTACTGATCAATGGTCGACCATACTTCTGAACGGTAACGGACCTAATTGAATACAAATGAGTTTTTAATTCAAGTTTCATGTTGTTGCAAAAATTGTTCCGCGGTTTTAAAGTACTTACCGATATTGTTAGTAGCTTAAGAAAATAAATAAGTAAATAATATTGAACGAAGAACGAACGAAAAATGAGCGAAGTAGATATTTAGGTAACCTTAGCGAATGCTAAGTTGTAGTAATGGGAATGCAATTAATTAATTTAGTAATTCATTGTTTTACTATTGGTTACATTATTAATTAGTACCTATTTAATTAGTAGTATTAGGTATTAGTACTTTTAGTATTTAATTAGTAGTATTAGGTATTCGTACTTTTAGTATTTAATTAGTAGTAGGTATTAGGTACTAGTATTTTTAGAATTTAATTAGTAGTATTAGGTACTAGTATTTTTAGTAAATTAGAAGTACGTAGTAGTTAATTTTGACTTTAAATTTTCAGAAAATCTGAAACTAAGCCTGAATAGATTCACAAATTAAACGTGGTTTAAATTTTCTTGTTAAATTATCTTGGAGAACGCATTCAATTACTTGAATTAATTAATTAAGCGGCGAGGATTACGCCCGACATCTTCTTCTCAGACATCTTTTATCAAACAAAGAAATCTTTGAAATTATTTTGCAATATTCCCATTTTCTTTTTTCAGATTTAACATAACAATTTCACGCCTTCTTTCCTCGAAGGGTTATGCAGAGATGTAGCTATAGTACACCCACATTTCTCCAGTTATGTTTAAGTCCCATGTAATAGGGGGCGCGCCTATTGCCATCAATCAGATTTGTACCAGTATTTTCGCAAATCTACCGTTAAATGCGGAAATACTACTAAGTGTAGTAGGTGTATTCGTGACGACCTTGACACGTGCCTAGCATGTGTAATGTCAAGTGTACCTACGTACTCGCGTCTACGATACACTGGACTTACGCCACGCCAAAACATACGCCCTGTGACTCATCCGTTAAATAGTGCGTTCTGATTGCATGATCGTTGAGTGTTTAATGTTTTTTAATATTTTTAGACTACGGTAATAAATTAATATCTAGTGATGTCATTTTTCATCAGTGGTTTTTCAGGCTTATATTAAAACAATAATGTTTTATTTGGGGCAAAGCTAAAACCCAAACTTTTGTCTCTTAATTTAATTAAATTATATATCACAGCGAAAGAGACGACCAAGGGCGCAAGGATAAAGACAAGAGCCCTTAGCTTGTGTTTGTTCCATAGAGAACGCATTAGGTATACTTTCTCACAATATGTATAGTGTTGGAGTGCCCAAAAATAAAGCCCTCTTAATTAGACCCTTGACCCAGCCGCCTGGCGAAAGCCTCTTAAGGTGTTTATCAAGGCTCTCTTGAGTGTTAGGTCGTTGTTCGACCCAATAATTATTGCAGAGAATAGTTCCCATATGTACCGACAGACGGATGCTGGGATTGCGTTATTAAAGCAATGTATAAACCTCTATGAATATTCAGAAGACTGCGGTTCCCCGAGATAATTGATTGACCTATATTGCAATCTCTTGTCTACACGCGTAGCATGACAACCATAGAAACGGGTTTTTTCTACGGAAGATTAGACAAAATGACAGATTTTGATTGTTTATCTGTAATTTTGTCTATTCTTCCGTCGACAAAACCCGTTTCTATTGTGGCCATGCTAAGCGTGCTGGGCTTATTATTATATTTTCCAGGTTCATTTCAGTCTCGACTGTTAAGGTTATTTAGAGGCAAGCATTGCTTACCATCAGGTGAGTTAGAGGTCAAATTGCCAAAGAAAAATATAAATGAAAAAAAAAATCTTTAAACTACTATGGTAAGTATAATTCCAGACATGACGTGGATAGCATAACGTAAGCTAAGTGTGTCGTTCCTGAAGAAGCGAATCATTAGCCGCCTACGATCTCTTCAAATGGCATGAATCAGTTAATTTACATTTATTACGACGAAGTTACTAAAATACATAACCATATGTCTGGTTTACACAAAGAATTGATTGTAGAATTGGAATTACAGACTAGGACCTTATCAAGAGGAGAAGCAAGTAGGTAGGTAAGTAATGCCCGTTTTCGTTAAAACTAGGAAACATCTAAATATTATTGCACTATTGGATTTTAGTTTTAAACAAAGTGTCCGTGGAGTTTCTTACCCGTTCTTCTCCATAGGTACCTACTACGCTTTGGAATGAGCAACTAGCGTCATATATCTGACTCACCGACCCCTTGACAACTAAAAAGTGCCTGTTTAATTGAAATAAATGCTTTGAGTTTTGAGTTTAGTTTTTGTTTGCGTTGCGTTGAAAATTCAACAGCGCGTTTTGATTTGGGCATTCATTTTGGTGTCACCTAGTATTAGTGAAAACGGCCATAAGTCTTTTTACAGACAACCTTCCCGAGAGCCTTTCCTAAAGTTATTAATATACCCACACTTTGGACAGTTTACATATTCATTTCAGACGTTACAACATCAATTTTCACAAAAGACTTGAAAAAGGGCAACTTTTTATGTCGGGCGGGAAAAGGCTTCTCGGACTTACAGTGATTTATTATACCTACACTTTTGGAAATTAATTATTTAGTAGGTACTTACCTATCTACCTGCATCCCTAACTGAGAGCCCCTTAAAATAGTTTAGTAAGAAAATTGAAATAGGTACACACGGCTACACATCAAGCTATACTTTACCAGTTATAGGATTTCCCACAGATTTAGAGTCTGTGGGATTTCCGTACAATGCGAGGTCAGCATATAGGTACTGGAAATGTATAGCTTGATGTGTGGCCGTGTGTACAATGGGTAGCTTACTTCCATATTTTGTATTTAATATGAAGATAATGTGAATCAAACTCCGATACAATTTCATTTCAAGTATCAACAGCTATCACGGGTTTTTCCTTGAGGTACTCGATCCTTGAGGGATCCGTCCTTTAGAGCCCCGATCCTTGAGAACCCCGATAAATTTGATAAAATGCCAATATCGTTTAAAGTATAATTGCCAACAAAAGTGTTAAACTAGCCTTAGCCTGAAATCTTCATCGTTCATTGTTTGTAACTAAACGCATGTCACTTGCACTGTTGTACACTGCATCCAATCGACAACGTGTCCCAATTAGAACCCTGTCGATATCTTCGACACCTCACACTGATTGCTCTATGGGCAAGTCGAGGAATCTTGTACATAAGTATTTGTTTAATTATTGAAACACGGGAATCTGTTTATTGTGTTTCAGGCCTGGTAGAGGCAAGATGGCTGTTGAGAATAAAAAAGTTAAAATCATTTGAAATTATTGAGGTCCTCCAATTATAATATGATCTCACTGAAAATAATCAGCACATACGAAAACGAAATGTTCGTGAATGTGAAATATTTTACATTTACGAACATTTCATTACATTTTCACGAACATATTGTCTCTGAGAATTTCAAGCAATTGTCAAAAAAATTATGATCGGTTTCTAATATTTCTAAAACATAAAGTAAAACTTGAAGAATTAGGAAAGTACAGGTACTTTGAGAAATTGACAATTTTTTCGTCGTTCGTCGGAATATTTTTTAATTTTTTTTTTATTTATCTTCCCCGATTACTCGAAGACGGCTGGACCGATGTGAAAAGTTCTTTTTTTGTTTGAATGAAAGAGTATACTTTCAAGTTGGTCCCATTGTCATTTGGTCACGATCTGATGACGGGATCTTGGAGAAATCGAGGGAACTCTTCAAATATTATAGGCACATCTATAGCCATTTGGATATTTTTGATGCGCAGTTGACATTAGGCTATTGTAACTTAGATAAATTATAAACCGATCCACAATTAATAGTGAAAAAAAAAACTTATTTACAAAAAATACAACCGACTTCCAAATTACAAAGTGAAAAATAACTTTAATTTCGGAAGTCGTTGTCAAAAAACTAAAATACTGATCCAAAGACCGACTTCCGAAATTAAAGGTTATTTTTCACTTTGTAGTTTGGAAGTCGGTTGTATTTTTTGTAAAAGATTTTTTCACAATCAATTTTCAGTAACAAGCGTGCAAAAACAAAAACGGTTTATTACAAAAACAAATGCCACCAGAAACGCCGAAATAAAATGCTCTCACTTTCATACGCACATAAAGTAGGTAGGTAGTAGGTAAGTGTACATACATAAAGGAACTCTTTCCCGAATCCCGACACACAATAATATATTAAATTACAGCACCTAAGTAATGACACGGCAGTGGGCACATCTGGCGACGTTCCTAGGGAAATACAATATATTCCTCTAACATTACCGACGCCTGTTCATTGACATGCTTTTCCTATGGAAAAAGTTGCTGACAGCTCTATAAGCTTGATATAATTGAGATATAGTTATGGGTTATGATTTAATGTTTAATTACAAAACCCGGCCAAGTGCATGTCGTACCATGCACAATGAAGGGTTTGGGATGAATTTATTTTAAAATTATTTTTATAAATATATTTGAGATCCTTACAACAAACCCTTTCATTTCATAAATATGTCACACGGCACAGTTTGCAAAACTTTTTTTTTAATTTCCTGTTTGGCCCCGAAAAGTGATCCCCATATTCAAAATTCATTTATTTACGTTAGTGTTGAGGTCACAGAAATTCATATGTGTACCAAATTTCAACTAAATTGGTCCAGTAGATTCGGAGGAAATTGGCTGTGACAGACGGATAGAATATCCTATAAGAACCCTAAAAATCGACTTAATACTATACTAATAAGGTACTTTGATAGTGGAATAATTGGTCAAAAGTAGTTGCTATCTCAATCTTCTGTAATCTACAAAATAGCTCATCTTCGTCTATCTTTTGTAGGTAAGTTATTATCAAAAGTAACATAACGTAACATAACGCCTGTATTATCCGAAGGGTTAAGCAGAGAAGTATCTATAGTACACCCACATTTCGCCAGTCATGTTTAAGTCCCATGTAATAGAGGGCGAGCCTATTGTCATCAACCGGGCACAAATCCAGACTTCTGCTACTGAGAATTCCCTGACGGAAAAAGCCAATAACACCGCCCGGGTTATTAAAAAAAAAAACAATTTTAAATGGTCTACCTTCACAAGAGGGGTTGTGACATATACAAAACTTTGAAAACAGCTACAAACATAGTACCAACATTAACAAAGCTCCACGCATTGTGTTCCGTTTACCTCTTTAACCTAATTTCTTTACAAAACGCGTGAAACGTGTCTTTGCACTAATCTAATAACGGTCCCAATTAGTGAAATATGTATGGTTTAAGGTCTTCAATGGTTCTTAATACACGAACACCTTCGCGTAGTCGGAAGGCGGAGGATTGTGAGGGCAGAGTGACCCGCCGCTCGCGACGGCCGCGGCGGGACTGCTGACTCTCGGAGATTCCGAACCTCTGATCCTCCAGAGACTTGTATACAGTCCTTTCGTTGGTAGTATATAGACGTATCCTTCCCTCCGAACTAATTCTGACAACGAATTTACAGCTGTTTGTTTCGGGAAAAAATATTGGTGGAAAATGGATTTCATTTTCATATCGACAAGAGTAGTGTATATTGAGTAGTTTTTTATTGAGGGAATGTATAAGAAATGTTCTAAAGACAGGATTTGTCTGCGATTTTCTTGTTAGCGCGATATAGATGACGACAGCGTTTTGGTCGGCAACAGTAGGTTTACCTACATGTTTTATAGGATTTGTAAGTTTATCATTCAACAAGATTGAGTAAAAATTAAGAAAACCAAATAGGTATTTGGAAAAATGTTTCAGGCATTTCAGGGATCTAGAATGTAAACTAAAGTATGGAATACCTCAAAATATGGCAACTAGCTTCATATTTCTGACAAACCGATTCCTTGACAATTCAAAAGTGCCTGCAAATGGTTTAATTGAAATAAATACTTTGAGTTTGAGTTATCCGAAAAACTCGAAAAACAGCAAAAATGAAATCAACAAAATCAAAACCAATCGAAATCAAAAGTCATTTATTCAAATGAGGCTGAGAATCAATGCCGTAAAGGTACATTAATGCTGATATTCAGCACTTTTTCAACGTCAAAACCATTAGCCATTTGCGCGAAATTTGTATCATTACCAAAAAAAACGCTCCGAGAATACAATGATTTAATTGATTTTCTGCCGTCGGATATTAATATTGATGGACGATACCACAAACCAATATTGGATTATATCCAATAATGTTACGGTGGCCCACTTCGAACTCGTTGGCGCGAATTACATTAATACCAAATACGTAGTTCGATCGACTGAATACATCGTGACTGCAATATTCAGAAGGCAACTCCTTCCCTATTCCATTTCTATGTACCTACAGGGGTTTTGAATACTAACAAATTATGAAATATTATGGATGGTATTGTGCCTTTACCTTATCAATAGAACTGTACTCAATAATTTTATCACTACAAGATTTATCGCATTCTTTAGAGAAATCCCTTACCAAAATCTCATCTGGATTAGTTTAGAATCTTAGAAAGTATTTAGTGGGTAGAGCGCATTAACAAGATTGGTTTTATTGCACTGCTACATAGAAAGAAATGAGGTCAACAATTCAACTCAATAAAAAATAAAATATATTCATTCCATTTATGATTGCATACGAGCGTTCCAAATAGTTTGTATGTAACCAAATAAAACTTATTTCAGAACTACATTTATTTGTAACTGGCCAAAATGGTTGAAAAAATAATTGGGATGCCAATAAAACCGTAAAAGAAAAAAAAGATTTTATATTTCCTTTGTGGGTTTTCAGGCTTTTCTGTCAAGTTTTTCATTAACATCAGCCAGTATTTTTTATGTTTATAGTTTTAGGTCTTCCATAATGCTTCATTTAAATTAATCGAGAAAGCACGTAATAGAAATCATCATCATCATCATTTCAGCTGAAAGACGTCCACATTTAACTATTAAACGCATTGAATTAATTAAAAACGAGAATTTAAAATGTAGACATCCTAACAAAAGAATCTTTTAGCTAAGCAATGCAGTTACTCCACACAGAGACTAATCTAGCTTTTATTCTGGAACAATGGGAACAATGTGTTTCAGCCTGGACTTTCAACTAACTCGTGTAGGTTTAGTATGACAATGACAATGTATGACTTTTGTGTAAATTACGAAACGGATTTTCTTAAATTATTTGACTTGGGGCGAATTTCACGGATGAAACTGAACGCGATCACTAAACCACGGTTGAGAGCTGTCACTGGCTGTCAAGTGTCAGATGTGCTGATCGTGTTCAGTTAAATATATATTTACTAGCGGCAAATATTATAGAAGCCTTCATTATGAAAACTTCTTTAAGAATATGACAGGAGTTTCCATAGACAAGCTGTTGATAAGCGGCTGAATAATCTTGAATAATGGCCCGCCTTAGGGAGCTGATTAAAATCAATTTAGCCGCAATCTCTGTGCCCCGGTTCTAAGCCGGCTATCGTTATAATCTGGATATTCTAGGTCACAATGGTGCCTATTGTACGATATTATATAATTAGACTGCTGGGACCGGAGACTCGATTAATATTATCCCTTGTCATGTAGTAAGATGTGGAAACGCCGGGAGGGGACGCCCTGAAAGGACTCAATAGAAAGGTCAGGCTTCAGAAAGGTCAGGTGCGTAGTACTCGCAACCGGCGTGCGTGTATGACCAGATGTATGAACGTAAACGAGGCAAAAGGAATATGTAGGGATCGTAGCAGGTGGTGTTCTGTAGTTTCTGCCTACCCCCATGGGAAGAAGGCGTGAGTTTATGTATGTGTATGTAGTTAGATTTTAGAACCAAGTGAATATAGGAATAGTAAATCTTCTTTCTTCGTTTTTCAAAATTACCATTTTTAGGGTTCTTATAGGACAACTACAATATTAAGTTTGTTTTTGGGATAAATTCATCCCAACAACGGTACCCTTCATTGTGCGTGTCCGACACAGACTATAAAATTGTGAAAATACGAACTTCGTTTTAATTTCAGTTGCTGAAATTAAAAGGTACACTTAAAGCGGTTTAACGCACGCGCAGCAAATAGATTGCTGTCGATTTACAGATTCAAATAAATTCGAATGAAAATAAAGTTGTTAGTTAGTTTGTTTAATTAATTAAGGACTGAATTTACAGGTTTTATCCAAAGATTAAATACGTCTATTGACATCATTTTCTATAGAAAACCTGTCAAACTGCAATTTTTTTTTTTTAAACTTTATGTCTATCCTTAGAGACACAGTAAAGTACATAATTAGGTCAGTATTTTTAACAATTATTCAATCAAGAGTTGATTTAAATTATAGGTTAAAATTATTTTCTAAATATAATAGGTAATGGTGCCGATTCCCTTGTTCACAAACTAAACTAAATTTAAGTTCAGTGCATCTTTTTCTTTCTATTTCATTAAGAAAAGGACAGAAGATAAATTTTAGTTTAGTCCTGTCAAATTAATCAGCGCCTGTCACTACTCCATACAAGTTTAGACGTGATTAAAAACTTGCCTACTAAAATTACGTCCATTTACGTCAAGCGCTGATTAATTTGACAGGACTAAACTAAAATTAATCTTCTGTCCTTTTCTTAATGAAATAGAAAGAAAAAGATGCACTGAACTTAAATTTTGCTTAATTTTGTGAACAAGGGAATCGGCACTAGTGTTATTGAACCAAGAAACTACAAACGTTAATCGCTGAACAGTCTCCATTTTTCCAATATAAACTTTTACAGTGTTGCATTCGTGGAGATTCATATTAGAACGTCTTTTAACGTCCGCCAGACAGTTTTCATTGTAGCGCAGAAAATGTCGTATCTTTGTAGTTACAGCGACTATCATCGTGTCCCATTTCCAGCCAGCTCGCATTCCCCTTTTTATGGACCTTGTTATATGAACGTTACGATACGTTTGCGTAAAAAAAAAAATGCGTTATGGTTTTTATTGCGCTCATTATTTTGGGTCTTTCAGAATACCGCCTGATAAAATGAATATTTATGATCTGTGATTTCGGATCTGTCAAAACCAATTTCGGAAATATTTCCAGGATTTTCCAGTGGAATTTTGTAATAAGTTATTACAGCTCTACTTTAGATAAAGTGATAAAGTAGACCTCAATCAATGTCGTTGTGGATGATCGTTGTGGAGATGCTGACAGACAGTTTTACATTGTTCAGTGTCCTTTTGTGGACGTCGACCATTTTCTTTATTTCGATACTTAGATCACACTAATATTATAAAGGCGAAAGTTTGTGAGTTTGTGTGTGTATGTTTGTCTCTTCTTCACGCTCAAATGAACGGATTTGGATGAAATTTGGTACATACATAGTTTATAACCTGGATTAACACATAGAATACTTTTTATCCCGATATTCCCACGGAATCGAGACCTCTGCGGGTGAAACCTCGGGGCGCAGCTAATAGAATATAAAAGTAACGTAAATTATAATATGGTGCACTATCATTTTAGATTTTTGAAGTGAAAACTTCTTGAGGCGCGTTGGGCATTTTTGAGATGGGACTAAACCATTGATTTCGCAACACCATGACGATACCTCATTTTTGTAAACGAGATTGTGCTCTTTATTTATATAAGGTTACGGACCAATGTTCTATACAAGTAGTTTTCATCCACCAAGGCGATCCTGTTCAAGTTTTCACTTCTGTTCAAAAATTCAAAATCATTTATTTGCAAATATGGGTAAATAATGTGCAGGTGTTTTACATTTATGTAATGATTTCATATTACAGTCTTAGTATCACCATATTTTACACTCGGCACTCCCGGATTGCGACCACTTTTTTTTTTAAATTTTGACTATTTTCTGTACGTACACTATAGCAACAATTTAAAATTGCGAGTGTAAACTTAAAAAAAAATCGGCCAAGTGCGTGTCGGTTCACGGAAAACATGTTTTTGCAACTGCAAAGTTAAGTTGGTCAATTATTACTCGTTAACTACCTGTTAGCCACTTAGCCTACTTAGCTGTGATAGTTTTCCTTTTAATTTCGATGCCATAAACTACTGCTGTGATTTTTTTCACACATCCGAAACCAACCATTTAGCTGGCGGGGTGGGGGGGGGACGGGGACACTTGACTCTAACAAAAATTAGCACTTTACAGCTTAATATTTCGCAAACGGATCCCTGAATCCAAAAATGGTTTTCCCAAACTCACAATGTTTTTGAAGGACCTTGGACCTTTCCAATGATACCCCACACCATGGGATAAAAAATAAACATCACCACTTTACGTGTATCCCGTACCCGTATCGTGTACCCTAAAAAAAAATGTTTTTCATAATTTTGTTTTACCACTTTATCGGCGTAATTAATATGTATACCTACCTATGCCAAGTTACAGTTTTCTAGTACTAAGGGTCTCGGAGCTAGACTGCGGACAGACAGACGGACACCACGAAACTATAAGGGTTCCTTGTTTACTATGGAACCCTAAAAACTTGATCCAATGCGAAAAACATTAATACATAAATTAATAGAAAACCGAGAAAGTTATAAAAGTTTCTAATACGCTCGCTCCCATAATGTTAAAATAAGTACTGAATAAACACAGTTGAGTTTGTATTTTATTAAAATATCTACATAAGTAAAAGTATTTCCAAGAAATTAATTTACGAAAGATTTCAACATTTGGTATTTTATTCCTATTAAAATTTTATGTGTAAAAATAATGACCATAAATCCACGAAGTAGTTTTTAAGTAGTTTTTTTTTTGGGTTGGAAATTATCTAATAACTTCTCCCGCTCTGGGCGGAGCGGGAGGGCGTGTCAGACTCTTACTGACTAAAACCCACCCGCGTTCCTTCAGTTGCCTGTATTGCCACAGTATCCCTTTCGGACTTCCCCGTGACCTCAGCAGGCATCGGCCCTAGCGGACCCCGTCAGTTCCCTAGCGGACCACAGCCTAAACCCTAAAATCATTTGGATTTGTTCCCAACTCGGCCTGAAAATACACACCTTGTTTTGACGTTTTTGAAAGAAGGTGTCATCATTTTCCAAAAGTTTTCCGACTTTGAAAAGCTTAGGTACAGTGCCGACCAAAAGTCCATGAGCAATCTCACAAAGCAATAGACTGACGCTTCGGTTTGACTTACGACCTTCTTCTATAAGTTGTTACAATACTGTAGACACGCACATTACACACACACACTCACTTTGTCTGCAACCAATGACTAGTTCAATAATCATCATTCGTTTTTAGTTTCATTCGTCTTGTTCACATAAATATTAAAGTTTAGCAGGTAGACCACAAAAAACTAAGTAAATTATTTCGATTTCTGTGGGGTAGATGCAGTTTGTTACGAGTATTCAATTAATAGAACTTTTTTGGTTCGTGGATAATATTGGTGACGAGTATTTAGCGCAGTGTTGTGGTTATTATTATCAAAAAGCAGGCATAAAATATATTGAAGAGATCAGATCAGATCAGAGAATATTATTGCGCTGCGTAAAAGTGAAGTGAATATCTAATGAAACCGGACTAAGTGTGAGTGTTATCATTAATATATTTCATATTTTACTAAACATAAATCTTAATCAAGGGTATTGTTGATAGAACAGAGGTATTGTTGAGACAGAAGATGCCTTTAAAGTTTTAAATTCATTGTGAGGTTTAATTCGATTAGTGAATAATAAATAATAAGGTATTATGTGTAATAAAAACAATGTTTTTCTTTGTTCTAGAGAAATATTGTGAGGGTTAAGAGACATGAGGAAGGGGCTTATTATCGAGTAGCAGCGACGTCAAATGGTGAATGAAACAAATGGTTTCATACCAACGAGACATTTTGCTGAATTATTAAAAACACGTCATTATGAACCGTTCGCCGTGCACTCTGAAGGCTTGCATCATTGAAGACCAGCTAGAAAACCGTTTTTGACCTTAAAATATTGACCGTACCAACTTAATAAACAACAGATTCGTTATTGCATGAATTTATGGTAACGAATTTTTTAAGCACGTTTCAATAGGGTGTTTGTCGTATTTCTTGCAGATATACCGAAATTATTTAATATTATTTTAGTAATAGTATTATTTTAGGATAAAAATTTGAGGTTTAGTTTCAATCTTCTTTTCGTAAAGAAAATGAATACTTAAGCTTTAACCTCAATAACAACCAATATTTACTAAAGTCAAATAAAATGTAAAATAATTAATACAAATAAAATATAAACAAACTGCCCATATTTAACCTTAAAATTACCTATTCTGTAAGTAGTTTTTTACATTTTAAGTAGTCTAATATTCTTATTTATTACTTAATTACTTCGACCATGATCAAAGCTTAATATTTATGGTGAAAAAATCCATTAAAAATTTAAAATATTTCATAATTTAAATATGTCTAAATAATACAAACTGCTTCTAAGTTTCTTGACATCTATTTCACATCTTATTCAGCTGAAGTAATGATAAATAATTGTAGCAGTTTATTAACTTATGTAAAATAAATATAACGAATAAACATATATTTTTTAATTTTGTTATCATATATCACGCATTTTTTATTCTAAAACCTTTATTGCAATAACAACATAAAAAAGCAGCAATATTTAAAAAATATTATTATCGAAAACAAAAATAATAATATTTGCAAAAAACCGCACTGTGTTTCACGAGATTAGAACCTGAGGCAGATTGAATTCCATACCAACGCTTAACGCTTTCTGCTATCTGCGCTTGTTAAGTAACTATCGAATTTTAGCAATGCCATTAACTGGTCAAGTTCACGCGCATAGTGCGTGTGTGCTAGCATGTTTAAAGCGACGGAAATATATTGTTGTTTCGTGTAACTGCGTTATCTGTGGTGTGTGTATCGTGTTGCTTACACATACAAATGTACGAGCTATACCGCGTGTTCACAGCAATACGACTCTTAGCGTGCTCATGCACTTTTGAGCGCTTACTGTACGTGTACACAAGGAGAGGTAATAATTTCAACTTTGAAACGCTTCGAACATTAATCTGAGTTAGTTTAGAAGCAGAAAAGACGGTTTAGGTATTGATTTTTCTTTGAATGACTGTACGTTTGGACGCCTGAGAAATGTTTTAAACGAATAAATCTACATGCAGTAGGAATTCTAACCGAATCTTTTTCGTTTATTGTCCAATTAAACGACCGAATAAGTAGGTACTTACGTAATAAACTAAATTGGTTTCGAAAAGGCCAATTTGGTTGACTAAATCAAACCATTTGTTCTGAATCCTTTTTTTTTTTAATCTATTATTTTTCCAAACACGTTTCCTGAACATAAGTCACGTAATTCCAACAAGCCTACTGATTGTTTACCTGAAATAAGCTGTGTTGAGACGACACTTTTGTTAAAAAGGCTTCCAACAAAATGTAGGCGATTGTTTGTATCGGAAAAACATTTTTTTTCCGATTTTTTTACTCGCTTCAGTGGGTTGAAAAAGATCTCTAAGGTTGATAGGCTTTACACATTTAAGACTGAAATCATTATTTTTGCAAAAGAGTTGTACCTGACCTGTTTTTTAAATCAAATGTCGTGTCGTATGATTAAAATATGGCACAGTTATTTGAATTTGTTATTGTCCCATTTGGTCATTAAGTTTATTCAACTGCTGAAGCCACATATTTTATCTTCTTATTTTCGTGTGGTTGGTGACTAACTTGGTGTCAGAGTTTTAAAGCCGCCCATGGGCCTCTAACTTGGCTTCACATGCCGTCGAGAAATATCTCTCGGCTTCACGATGTTTTCCTTCACCGATTTTGAAGCAAGTGATAATTATACAATACGCACATGAATCCGAAAAGTCAGAGGTGCGTGCCTTGGGTTTGAACTCGAGATCTATGACGTGGCAGTCTGACGGTCACACCACTAGGCTATACAGATTTTATGAAAATGCAAAAACTTTTGAGTTTACTAGATCCGTTTTTCGAACAACGTAAAATAATATTTGGATAAGTTCTATCTTCTGTCGAATCTTTATTATCGAAGATCTCAATTCACTGCAGTCGTTTTTAACGTTTAAGCTTTATTTATATTACCTACCTACAAAGTTACTGGCAGGCCGGCTCAGGCCGCGTCGCTAGTCACCGGTACATAGAGCCCTTTATTTATGTCACGACCATACAACACTATTAAATAGGCCACCTATATCAGTTTCTAATAATAACGAGAAAGCCATGTGTTTTCTAGTCTAGAACACAATACAGGGTGGCAGGGACATCGACGCGAAAACTTTAACCATGGATTCAGTAAGTACACACGGCTACACATCAAGCTATACATTTCCAGTTTATGCTGATTTTGGTACCAAAAATGTGATTTTTAAATAGCTTTCTATTTACAATAATAAAATTAGAATTTTTATTACTTTTAGGTAATGTTATTGTAGTACAGACGCCAGCACATCAAGCTACCCAAAACTGTCAAATTTTCCCAATCAACTTTGAACCTAATCATCAGCGATAAAGTTGAAAATCTATTAAATAAATTTGACAGATTATAGTAGCCTGATGTGCTGGCGTCTGTACCTATGAGCCCCTTTCGAATCGGACAAGGTTTTTTTTACATATTGTATTCTAGTATGACAATAACCAATCATATTAAATGACACGAGCTTCGAAAGTTTAAAAGACAATTAAGATTCAGACGGACGTTAGAGAAATAAACCAATCCACATAAAAGACAGAAGAGACACTTCATCTGAAAAGTGGTTCCAATCTTCCTTCAACATTTTATTTAAGCGCACCATTTCAAAGATGTCTTCGCGAATCTCAGTAACATGTTCTGTTCGTCCATAAAACTTAGTGATACTCTTCATCTACTTGCGTTTGACAAGATATTAATGGTTTCTGTAAATGGGTCAAGTATCCATATAAAAAGGGTTCCCTCGACGACCATAAACGAGCATCGAAAGGGCGCAAAACATTAATACAGTTAGAGACCAGTTTTTGTACTTAGTTTTGAACAATGTTTATTTTGATGTGTGTCCCGGGCGTTATGAAGTGCCATTTGAAAATGGAATAGAGTATTTCGTCGCTGTCTTGTTTTGACAATCATATTCGTTTCATTTTCAAGTTAATTATTATTTAAAAGATAAATGTAGTTACATTGTTAAGTAATTATAATAAAATTATATGTATAAATAATTAATTTCATATATACCCCAATATTAACATTTTTAATAGATAAATGAATAATTAATGTGAGAAATATTTTTACACACGATAGGTATTTGTAAAGGTAGGATAAGGTTTAAAGAACTTATTTGATTTGATTTTATTTTTGGTGGCACTACATTTGGGTTTTGACATACCGCTCTTAAGTTAAGCTTCGACGCTTTAGTTAAATCAATGAATGCAAAAGCTTAGAGAAGCTAACCTGACTTTTAAATAAAATATCATGCTAGATGAATGAAATGGTATTAAAAACGTCTTCACATAAATGAGGTCACGTTTATGAGATGTCACTCACTTCTTCATGAGAGCTTTCGCTGAAGATTTGACATTTAATTTCCTATGAATGCAGTTAAGTATCTAACAGTTGATCAAACACCGAGTATTTGGAATAACTAACTTAAATTTCACGGCATATTCAATTCTTTTGTGTTGTGTGTGTCAAATCTGATTTCGGACATTTGAACGGTTTCTGACAAAAAAAAAAAACTTTCGAAATTCGAACACGCAGTTATGGAGGACAAAGTCAATCGATCATGGGTAAATAAAATTCGAGAGAAGATTCGAATTTAAGGCAACCCAAATAGCAAAATGCAAAAACCCGTACAAAATCAGAAGCGTTTTCCAACCGGCAGCAGATGGCATAACATTATCAGTTTTTTAACTCAACTTTGTTCGAAATGAAAATTCAAACTTATTTTTGAATGCAAACAAGAATGTTTAGCCAGTAAACATTCTTGTTTGAAGGAGGTGTATAGCAAAAAGTTCCAGGTCATCTTTAATTCTATATATTAAATGAGCAATATTTGTATATATTTATATACTTATATTTGTAATCACGTTCTCAAAAACGGCTCTAAAGATTTCGATGAAAGTTGCAATAGGGTTTACGGGGGCGAAAAATCCATCTAGCTAGGTCAAAGTCGCTTTTTGTGTCTGGCTGTGTGACCGTGATGTTCTTCAAAACTACACAACGGATTTTGATGCGGTTTTCACCAACATTTAGAGAATTTATTCTGGAAGGTTTATATGTATAATATATTAACATTAAACTTGCATATGAAAAAGAAACTTGATGTTTTTTCAAGAAGTAAAACCGTGTGAATCAGGGGTGGGTAGCTAGTGAAACATGAACAGAAGTCGGTGAAAAAAAACCGATTTGTTTGAGAATGATGGCGCCATCTTTGTTTGCTAAACAATCGGTACCTATATTTTAGTTTGCTTGAAGTCAAAGTTACAAATCCTTTCAGAAAATATGAAAATGGGTTAACAAAATACGAAATTTGGTAAAACATCTTTGACGTATAAAAACTTCGTCAGCAACTAGAGAAAAGGGACGGCCCTTTTTTCGGTCCTCTATGCGATTCTTCGATCATAAACTCGTAAAAAATCGTATGATAGAGGTTATCATTTTCTCGTTTTATCGATAGTTATGAGAAAAATTCAATAAATACCTGAATATCATTGAGATTGAATTTTCTGCGTTTACGGTCGAAGATAGATGAATTTCCTTAAGATTTAATGATGTGTAACATCTTTTGTCTCGCATTCCTGCAATCTGTGAGAGTGATTTCGGGCAAAGGGACGGAAGTGTGTAACAGGAAGCCGGGGAAGCGTGCGCTATTTGATTTGACCAATGAGCGCGCGCGCGGTGCTAGAGTTGGCTGTCAGATGGTACCAACCCATTTTCCGAGAGGTTAAATGGTACTGTCAGCCAAGATGTTGCATACACATATGTGAGTAGGTACTGTAAGGCTCACCCGTTTTTTTTACAGATTTTCCTCAGTTATACTATAGTACCTGGACGACCAAGCTCTGCTCTGGTGAAAATGCCTAATAATATTATAGAAAAGTCCATGCTGCCATGTCATTATTCTAAGGTAGCCATTTTGTTCTAAACTTTGGGCGACCGAGCTCTGCTCGGATGAAAATACGCAGAAAACGAATTTTCTCAGATATGAAACCTAGCGAGATCGATTTTTTGGTCCCGTAAACCCCTACATTACAACTTTCATCGAAATCATTAGAGCCGTTTTCCACAATGTGATTACAAATATATATACACAAATATTGCTCGTTTAACAGTATAGGAAGTATAGGGGCTTGAACACTTTTTATAATCATTTTCAGCTCCAGAACGCTAACGACTTATTTTTTAGACACAAGTGACATCTTTAACAACTGCCGGGAAAAGATGAGGGTATGGTGTGACATAATGGCTTTGTAGGCAGTTTCAGGCGGGGAGCGTCTTGACTTGATTGAATAGTCGTTTCTCTGTGTATACTTATGTAAATATGTATTCAGCAGTTTTGTGATCACATTTTCTGAACAGGGAGGCGTTATTTTTACCGAAGTGAATTTTTGTTAGCCGCACAGAATTAACATTTAGATCAACTTACAGAAACTTTGTCATAATTTTAGCGTAAGTACCTATAGTAAGTTATTCCTATACCTAGTTACTTATTCGCAAATATAGTTTTAATAAGCAACGCAAATTAGATCCTATTATGACAAAACAAACATTCAAAATTCCTTTGAGCAGTAAAATTAATTGTAAAATACATAAAACGTCCTTTATATTATTTACCTTTTGCAAATATGAACGTAATTAAGTACACAATATAAAACTTGAACGTATCCGCGTCGCGAACAAACGCGTCACGCTCGGATTCACTCGATTTAACTCATTGTAATGACCTGAGAGTAATGACTGGCATCAAGATAAACTGCCACTTTCGGTCCTCAGTCGCACGGCAGGAAAAGCGGGCTATTTAAAAAAAGAATGAGCGAAATCTGTCGTCTTATTAGCATACATTTAAATTCCATTTCAGTTCCATCCAACCGTTTTTCTTTTTCCATTTTTGAATTCAAAATGGTCTTAAAAGGGATTATAAAAATATACGGCCGCTTCATCAAAAAGGCAGCTGACATGGGACTTCCTTTGTCTATGGAACGCGTTCAAAGTTTGTTGATGTATGACTTACCTCTGACCCCTGTTTTGTTAAAAAAATGATTTAGGTATTTCGTAATATTGCTTTTTGAATCCACAGAGGCATTGTATGTTATGTCATATGTAGAGCTTTTAGTTTAAAACCACATGCTACTGGGTACTGCGTGCCTTTTTTCTGTGCGTCGGACTAAATTCTATGTGAAAAACCTTCATCTTCACCAGCTCGCGAAGCATATGACAATCATAGAAACGGGTTGTCTACGGGTTTTGTCGACGGAAGAATAGACAAAATTACAGATTGTGATTGTTTATCTGTCCTTTTGTCTATTCTTCCGTCAACAAAACCCATTTCTATTGTGGTCATGCTGAAGCAAACATGCAGAGATTTAGATTGTTTCCTATTTCATTTCGCGCTAAATAAATGGAGTTTTTTTAAACAGTACAAGGTGTCTTAGAATATTATTATCTCCGGTAGATTAGACTTATATCATACAAAACATAAACAAAAAAACTACAGTGTCCGAAAGTAATTTTTCTCCATTAGCTCCATCATTAGACTTATAGCAAAAACTATCATTAGTTCTCGAACAGTACATGTAGGTACATTATTTTGTATTACTCCAGCCAAGGCCAAACGAAGTAAGTTAGGAAATTACTTCGTTGTTTGCTTGTTACCTTGCAGCTACACTCCGGTCGATGAGAGTTTGCGTTCCTGACACTGTCAACTGAGTACAAAAGAATACGTGCTTTACGAATTTAAACTTTATAAATTGTTCCTAATCTTGTCCAACTAACAGGTGTCAGAAACGCATTCTCATGGTGGCTGGAATATAACTAGATGTGCACATAATAAGTATTCGACATTGTTAAAAACTTAGGACTCACTTTTGAAAACTTTGTTGCGACAATAGTGTTGGATTTTTCCTGAAAAAGCAAACTGCTGGGAAAGTTTGGATGCTTTATATCTTCCTTAAGCTTTCATAACAGGCTACATTTTTGAAAACGGTGAAAACTTTGTCGCAAATCTTCCTTACGAAGCGATTTCCAACGACTTTTCCTAACTGCACACAACCATATACCTCCTAAACTAAAAAACATTATGGATCAAGTTTAGATGCTTTTCCAGGAGAAATGTAGAACATTAAAAGGTCTTTAGAAAAACGACTTACATTGCTACACGGATCTTTTGGCGTTCGAATGACGTTGACAGGGGGCGCTGTCGGTAAACATTTGTGCAAAATGTTTTGTGAAATGTATTGAACAACAAGATGGCGGCGCTAGTTCCGATTTTGGCCACGCGCCAAAAGAACCTTGTAGGGCTGTAGTGGTATAGCCGACGTTGAATGTCACTTGCATTCCGGATCATAAAACAACAAGGTCTTTTTCTCTATATGAGAGTTACCTAAATATTTTCAAGCTTGGTGAAGTTTCAATTATCTTGGAATTGTTGTCAAAACAGGTAAAGGAATTACGATATCGACTACACTTGTATACAGTATCGATAAAAAGTTTCATAGAACTGTTAGTAACAGACAGGGCTTCACGTGAAAATAATCTCTTAAGCTGGTATAAATCAGGATAAGTTAACGGGAACCCTCATCAAAATACTAGTTAAGGTTTTCGACCGGTTTCAAACTTTCCATTAAGTAATAAGGTTTCAATAATCTATCGTGCTACCTATTAAAGATTAAGGTAATAAATGCTGACGCACCCAATTTTAACTTTGAGGTAGGGACAAACTTTTACTTGATAATTGTGTTAATATTATATCCAATTTTCATGTCAATCATTTATTTCGATAGATTGATGACTTAATCGTGGAAGCCCACATGTGTGGAAGAAGGGTTTCCAGAAGTGAGCCAGCCTGCCATACTTACCTCAATCAATCTGCCTAGCCTTTTACCATCTATGTTGGGGTCGGCTTCCAGTCTAACCGGATGCAGCTAAATACCAGTATTTTACATGGAACGACTGTCTATCTAACCTCCTCCTCCTAGTAACACAAATAGGTACACGATACCCCTTGGTAAGACTGGCTATCAGACTTTTGAGCTTCTAGCTACTCGTAACAGCTGTCAAAGATCTACGAATGACAGCCGGGACCAACGGCTTAACAGAGCAGTGATAGCCTAGTGGCGTGACCGTCAGACTGCCAAGTCATAGGTCTCGAGTTTGAACCTAAGGCACGCACCTCTGACTTTTCGGATTCATGTGCGTATTGTACAATTATCACTTGCTTCAAAAACAATGAGGGAAAAAATCGTGAGGAAACCGGCATGCCTGAGAAATATTTCTCGACAGCATGTGAAGCTAATTCAGAGGCCCATGGGCGGCTCTAAAACTCTGACACCAGGTTAGTCACTAACCACAAGAAAAGAAGAAGAACGGCTTAACTCGCTTTCCGAGTCACGGAGGGATCTCGATAAGTAATGGAAGGTCACCTATCCACGATTCGACCGCGGCAAGCGTAGCTTAACCTTGATCGACCTGTGCGGCTGTTATAATTTAGCAACGACCCTGCCATATGTTTAATTAAATCTTCTAAGTAGATTTAACATCAAGATTTTCTGACAGCATTTCGTCGTTGCGCGTGCAAAAGTCGCTATGTGTTATTTCGTGATTTTCGGGTTTTTATACAGTTTGAATCGTTATTTCAATACACACATACTGTAAAAACAGCTAAAAATTCAAATTTGCCTATCATGTTTAATTTTGGCATTATTAATAATGTTAATGGTACAGGGACACCTCTGCCCAACCCTTCGGGGAAACAAAGCGTGATTTTATGTTAATAATGTTATCTATTCAAAAGTAATCTAAAACTACGTCAATTTGTTATATGTATTAAAGTAAAAGTAAATTATTTAAATACTCTGGGTATTTTTTGAGAAAATCAGTTTTTTCGTCTCCTGTAAAGCGTGTAAAAAACACATAGCGATTATGGAAAGCGCAGCGACGATTTACTTTTCTTGTTAACTCGCGAGAGCAACCGTAAAGTGCAACGCATGCTCAAGCGTGCTATGTGATGCCTATTACTAAATCGACTAAGTACCTACGTACGAGTATCGAGTGTGACCCGTTTTCGATTCGATACCTCTCGATGACGCGGTCACCGTGTCCCGTGCCCAGTTAGTTACGTAACATAAAAAATGAGCGAGCCTTAAGGGCTTGCTACACGGCTGCCAACTGCGTCCCAACAGAGGTGACCTTGTTTACAACCGTGGAGTTGGTGGTTTACGACCAAATTTCAAACAGCTCTGCCTGTCGCCAACCAAGGTCACCTCTGTCGGGGACGCGGTTGGCAGCCGTGTAGCAAGCCCTTTATAGTAATCGCAAATAATGTGTAACATCTGACACCTCACCTTGGTAATAAGCAACAATATGGTAATAACAACATTAAAGGGGCGGGGCCCTCGTTTCTCGTTTCTGACGGCCAACTCTAGCACCGCGCGCGCTCATTGATCAAATCAAACAGCGCGCGTTTCCCCGGCTTCCTGTTACATACTTCCGTCCTTTTTCACGAAATCATTCCCACAGATTTTTTGGGTACATTAAGTTCTGTGCACAGATTGCAGGAAAACCAGAGGAAAGTACATCAATAATCTAGTAGTTGAAACACTAAAGTATTGGCCTCACCTTTAAAATTAAGAAATTGTTTGGTGTTTTCGACAATGTCAGTAAGTATTACTCGATAAAGTTCAGTAATATCGTAAAACTTGCATCAAGGTCGTTCCGGCCCTCGAGTCAAGTTCACGGTCGTGACGTCATAGGTAGGCACAGATAATACGTCAAATAAGGAGGTCAGCGGTTTTCATCAGCCGTTAACTGGTTCCAGCGAGTTCGATTGCGTCAGACTTCTTTGTCGTGCCCTTTTTGCCAGCCGAAGTACATGAGGCTATGGAAGTTTTTAGCTTGGTTAACCTCTGTAGGTACATTTCCATTCATCTGGCCCCCGTTTTAGCAAGGTGAAATAATCCACTGTGTTCTGATTCCCAATATATCTAATTATTAAGTACTATTTTAGATTCTATAAGAACGCGTGACGATACTGTATTTAGTAACAGTGGCGGATCCAGGATTGTCGTTTGGGAGGGGCTTGACCCCGCTGAGGATAGGTTTTAGCAAAGTAAACACTAAAAAAGCGCACAACATTTTATTTTGCTTAACGCATAACAATCCTCCTTGGATTACTTTTCGCAAATTCTTTAATGACTTTGTTAGGTTATTGACTACCAGAGATATCTCGGTGAATATACATGGCGGCCAAACCTGGCAGCGTGAGAGACAGAATGAATGGTGCGCGGATTCAAAATTCGTCACATAACAAAATATTACTTAAAAAAAAAAACTTGAAAACAGAATAGGTACTTATTAAGTAAAGGATAATTGATGACAATTTATTGTACCTTTCTTCTTTTTTTTTGGGTGGGAAATTATCAAATAACTTCTCTCGCTCTGGGCGAAGCGGGAGGGTGTGTCAGACTCTTACTGACTAAAACCCACCCGTGTTCCTTCGGTTGCCCTGTTGCCGGGGCCCACGATCTCCCTTTCAGTTTTCTTCGCACTCCCGGCAGGCATTGGCCCTAGCGGACCCCGTCAATTCTGCTGACATTTCTTTGAGACGCGCGTAGAATACACCGTCGACCCGGGCTTGGTCCTTATCGGACGGCGAGCTACCCATTGCTCAATTTATTGTACCTTAGGAGGTAGTTTAATGAATGATAGCTAAAAAGTTTAATTATAATAATATCAGGTTCACTTTAAGATTTGTCACAGAAGAACTCAGATGCTTTTGGGGGTGTCTTTAGCCCCTTAGCCCCCCCCCCCCCCCTAGATCCACTCCGCTACTGTTTAGGTAGTAAGTAATTACTACAAAAATCATTCTGTTTCAAATTCCTTTCCGTAATGTAAGTAATAGGTGCCTATGTTGCCACGCCTGTAATCCCCAAAGGAGTAGGCAGTGGCTTAATAGTATCTATTATGTAGGTATATTCCCAAATTGATTCGCAAACTAATTAATTATTAAAGCTGTTATGATGGGTTTAACTTTAGTTTCGATTACAGCACACTATCGGAACAAAGTAGCAACAATTTTATTAGCTCCAGGCCTCGCTTGCCAGCTAGGGTTGCCAGATCAGAAGACCAAAATATCTGGACAAAACTTGAAAATGTCGGGATTTTGGGATTGCTGTCGGGATTATTTTTTTAATAGGCTACAAAAAGACTTAACATTGTTGACCTAATTTAAGTACCTACACTTAATTTTTAGTTTGCCACATATATTTGGCATTGGACTTTACCGAGTCCACTTATTTGGATCCTTTTAGTACCTATTCAGAAAGGATTTGAAATTAAAACAATATACTTCAAAGTGCAGTCTAAATAATAACCCAGCTTTTATTAAATCAAAGGCCATACGATTTCTCTCTTTAATATAGAAATTATTTGGCAAATTAAATACCCTTTTACAGTAAGCATTGCTTACAAGAAATAACAACACCAATGATATTTTTTTTAAAATATTGTTGAGGTCGTTTTTGCATTTTTTTTTAAATATGCCCAAATTTTGTCATTCGACATGTCGTACGCATTTGGAAGATCTGTTTATAAGGCATCTTGGTCAATATCGTTTGAACTATTAATGTCAGGATCGCTTCCTTGGTTAGATTCTTAGGACTATATAGGATGGAAAGTTTTAGCTAATAATCGTTACAACTTTTAATAGTGTTCTGATGATTATGGACCCAAAATTAACTGCTGCAATTAATCAATCTGCCTAGCCTTTTCCCAACTATGTTGGGGTCGGCATTCGGTCTAACTGGATGCAGCTGAATATACTTTACATGGAGCGACTGCCTATCTGATCTACACAACTTAGTTACTGGGTACCACGATATTTCTTGGTAGACTGGTTATCAGACTTTTGGGCTGACTACCCGTAACGACTGTCAAAGATCTACGAATGACAGTCGGGACCAAAATCTTTAAGAGCTTTCTGAGGCACGGAGGGGTTTCGAAATGTAATGGATGGTCACCCATCCTCGAACCGACCGCGGCAAACGTAGCTTACCCTTCGATCGACCCGTGTGGCTATTATTCTTCAGCTACAGATTATTTTACTTAACCAACAAAAAAATCAAAGTAAGTACGTCGGGCAATACGGATAGCTCTTTCACTCGTAAATAAATTTGCACCTTTTAGAGACAATACGAGTTTTTTGTATATAAAAAGTTCTCATTAAAATCATAGCATTCTTGCAAGTATTGCAAGAATGCTATGATTAAGTATATAAGTATTGCAAGTAGAATGTACGTATTGCAAGCTCCGAATAGTTCATTTTAAAAACTGTTCAGCTTCGACGCAAAAAAGGGTTTTCTCACTATCGAAAACATCCCATAATAAGGTTCTATTTCTATTACCTACCAAAGAATTTGTCATCATTATCATTTTGGATAGAACTTTCCGAGAAGCTGTTTTTCTGGAGATATTGAGTTTTGTCGGGAGTCTGGAGATCATTTAAAATCTCGGGAGAATTCAGACGAATCCCGATCATCTGGCAACCCTAGTGCCAGCGCGGGAATATTCCCGCCATTATGAAACACACGTCCATTTTGTTTATTGTTCGAAATTTGAACAGAAATGTTTAACTCCACTGAAATATGGAACGTATGTATTCAAACTTATTTATCGAATACGAATTTATTCATGAGAAATAAAAAAAGTCAGGTAGCCAACACTTTAAAAAACATATTCAAAATCGAATATCGAATAATGATTGATGACTCCGTTATTCGAAATAAGTATGTACATCAGGTGAACCGTTACAGATATTGGAAGATAAATAAAATATTAACATAGATATACCTACGTTATTTCAGCAAATATGCAGCAACTGAACTTCGCAGTAATACGAAACATAAAATATTGATAAGGATGAGAAGCCCAATCGAGTTCGTTGTACGTAGTATTGAATATTATAAATAGCATAATGCATGTTGTTGGTCAACGCAGACGATGAATGAATTTTATAGATTTCATCTTACGATATTATAGACTGCTATTAGTTCGAGAGATGGACGTAGGGAGGCCGGTACTAGGGACTCCGCAGAATATAGAAATAAATACCCACTACGTACTCATTTAAAGGTACCAATTATTTAATAATACATTGAGGAAATTGCTTCCTAGCCTGTTTTGGTGCTCGCTATCAATATTTCGACAACCCATCATTACCGACTTAGACAGCTGTAGGTACCTAAGTATTACGGCATTCTTTAACAAATTAAACCAGGAGTTATATTTTTCAATTAGAGTTTCCCCACGCCACAACAAAATTATCGATGACACATAAACTTATCAAAGAAATATTAAAAAATTATTATCGGCGTTACCAGTGACGTCGAGTGCGATAAAGATAAACTTAATATCTCTACTTATTTTAAATTAATTAATGACGTAAACATGCGGTAGATCGTTGAGGAATTACGTTTTCAATCACGTAATTTTCAATGAACCTTTGTTTAAGCAATTATTTATTGCAAATACAATATTAGCAATACAATTGTGCCAGATAGTTTTAAATTACGAAATTAAGGAAAGTAGTACTTATTTCTTGCATAAAACTTACATGTTTAGATAGCTAATTTGGTATAAAAACAGGACAACCGCGAAACGAAAATTCTAAGAAAATTATATGCAACCTATCGCTGATTCATATTAATTAGAAATTTGTATTTCAAATTAAATGCTGCAATGCAAAATAAGAAACAGTTGCTGTTCAAATAAGTCGATTTCTCCCCATATTATTGGAAATACCTATCGAAATCGACTTATTTAGTCGAATAATACCCAAGAATCCATGCAAGAATCTATTGCGCGAATGTTACAGACAAGCTAGCTCGTAGCTGTAAAAGGCCAGTAAAGAAAGCTATTATGCACTGCACAAGGGATCATTAACCTGCTTTATTTGCTCTTTTCATACCAGCTCTTGCAAGCATAGGCTTCACGCATACACCATTATAGCGGGTGATCCTAGCCAACACATAGACTACAGTGACTGGCTGGTCGGAACTGCTTGGCCTTAAACCCTAGTTATAAACGTTGCTTAAAGTTAAGAGACGTGTAAAAGTCAAAAATGTACGGTTATACAGATGCTAATCATTACTTTAGGCAACGTTTATAAATAAGGGGGTTAATATCGGTACGATAAGTAGTATAGTAGAGAGAGAACTTTACTATTCCAATTTCAAAATCGATTTTATATTGGAAAAGTAGTTGTCTATTCACATGAAGGTTACTGAATCTATCCCAGAGCGTTGGCCAGTAATGTGATTTGTACTGCAGTCTCTAGCGCAGATACTAGACTTTACGCTTTCCGATATAAACCGGACTTAAGTCCAAGCTCACCCCTAGTGGGGGAGAGAGAGGTGAATAAACTATTCATGCTCGGTCTTTGACATTGCAAACGCTTTAAAGCGTCCATAGTTCAGTCCTGCCTGTAAATATTCCTAAAAGGCATAAAATATTTAATTAAATTTCAATAAGGGAAGCTGGAACGTAATTATTTTATTCATTGGAGAAGAAAATGGTTTAGATCTTTGTATTTAAACGAAAGGGTTTTCAGTTGGATTTATGTAGGAAGAAGAATTTTTGAATGTCCTATAGATAATACTTACAGCTTTTTTCGTTTATTAAAGGTTCTGTTCCAAGTTGAGGAATTAAGAACTCAAAAGATTTTCGAAACTATATCAATTCCTGACCATTTAATTTAAGTACCTAAGTAAGTATGTACTGACAATTGCCTTTAAATATTTGTAAAAGTACGTAATTTAGTTTCAGTAGCTAATACTTTTAAAATTTTATAAGTGAACCTTACCTCGTAACAACAGCAAACGTAGCGCCAACAGTTAATCCAAGATTAAAAGCGCTCATCCATAGTATAGACATGGCTACTTCTTGTAGTCAATACGGCCTCGATATCGACACCTAAGGGCACTTCACAACACTAGACAACTGTCCCGTTCATCCCGTGACACGGCACAACACTGACCTATTCGGAATTCGAATTGAAGAAAAATAAATTATGATTATGATTTGCGTTGTCTGTGGTCGTAAAGGACAGTTGATTGACTTTTGATGTTCTTTCTATGACAGAATTTATTTTCAAATGATTTTTTTCAAGAGTCAAACTCGAGTGGAGCGTTTATCGATGAAAGTTAACACTTTAGTTGATCGAGTAGCGAGTTCAAACGTTAGTGAACGAATGGCATGGTTGTTCTGTCCTTTACAGTATAAACCGGAGGTTGCCCCCCGCACTCCCCTTTAGTAAACTTCGCGGTTATTTTCCCAATAATATTTCTATATGGTGCAATTCTTGGCATCTGCCTCAATGAGAACATTATGTAGTTGTATGCACTTAGTTACTCGCAAATATGTTACTATTGATGGCTATTTGAGCTTCAATTTGGTAAATTCTTTCAGTAATTCTTATATTTTGTTTGAGAATGTTTTAAGTATAAAATATTTGTTTTGTTACAAATTAGAACAAATCAGTTTTTAATTGGTTTGAAAATTGACTGGTGCATGTAAAAATTCTAGATAAAATAATAAAACAATATTTATTGAAAACCACATGACTCGTACCTAAGTCACAAGGAAAAAAACACTATTTAATAAAATATGAATGAACGTGGTTTTCATTAATAAATTCAATTATGGATGTGTGGACTGCTTTCAAGCATATCGGGACTGTAAAAATATTAATAACTAGCGGACGTCACGCGGTTTCACCCGCGTAGTTCCCGTTCCCGTGGGAGTACGGGGATAAAATATAGCCTATGTTACTCGCTGATAATGCAGCTATCCATTGCTGAAAGAATTTTTCAAATCGATCCAGTAGTTTTTAAGTTTATTCGTTACATACAAAAATATAAATCTTTCCTTTTTACAATATTAGTATATATGTAAAATAATAAGTTGAAGTAGATACCTACCTACATTAATTAACTTTAAGAAATGTTCTTAGTCAATAATAATAAAAAAAGTAATCAAGTACACCTTTTGGACACTCTAAAATCTTTTGGAATTACCTATAATATTATATTTCCCGAATAGATAAATGACCTGTCATCTATTAAATAATAGCAAGCAGACATTACGCAATACTCGTGATAAGATAAAGATACTAGAGGGCAGACCTTGACATTAATTTGTTTAAGAAAAGTAGATTGAACAATACTAATGATCAAAATTATGTTAGCACTTTTTATTCTTGTGCTAGTACGTACACTGTAAGGACTATTTCTGCTTGCAGCGCTCGGCCGATATAGTAACGCTTACCTACGAAAAAAAAAGGGTCATGTGCACGGGATTTTGTTTTCAAAATGCTTAGATATGCGTTGCCCCGATGGTACGTCTGACAACCAACCCAACGGGTATCGTATTTCCTAGTGACTGGGTTGTGGAGGTCAGATAGGCAGTGGCTCCATATACAATGTGGAGACAAAAATATGACAATAAATGAAAACACTGGCAATACTAATACATAAGAGTATTTTGGAACCATCAAATAAATCCTAGCATCGAAATTAAAAAGTGATTTTTTCAAACAATCTAAATAGTAGTGCCGACTATGGGTTTTGCCAATCTTTGACTAGCTATAGTGACTAAACTATTGGATATATTTGATTGAATTTTCGTATGCGGACTTAGAACGTCATAAGATATGCGTAGTTAAATTTACTGTCGTAATGTCGTCTCTCTCCACCTTGTATAATTAGTACATACATTAGTAAGTGAGTAATACAATAATTTTGGGAAACTAAAACAATTTCAATTAGGGTATTCCCAATACACTGTCACACCTATGATGACGCATAGGCTTAATTCGTTGATGAATTAAGTAATTGACACAATGGGTTTAAGTGAACATTCAGCATTATTGAAGGTCAATTGTGTAGTTTTAGTTCTAATAACCAGCTCGCTTGTGGACGAAGCAAGAGGATAGGAGCACGAGGCGTTCTGTTGTTTCTGCCCATCCACACTGGAATAAGGTGTGAGTTTATCTATTTAAGACGCAGATATTTGCCAGTGACCTTGAGTGGTTAGCTTGCGTGTTCTGTACTGAGCTCACGCAACGCGTCGTACGTCCAGCCAGTAATAGGACTCGCCAATCAAGGAGCGCTATCCCAAATTAGACGCATTATTAATTTATTATACACAAAACAAAAGGTATTTTAATAAAACACGTATACTAGAACAAAAAATTATTAAAAAAATAGAGGTTTCAGAAAAATACGTTTAATAGATTTTGCGTGATTCTCAGTATTTTTATTCGCGTTAGACATAACTTTACAAATTTATTTCACTATGTAATGTAAACATAATCTAAAACATTCTTATCTTAAGTTATTAAGAAAATGCTCTAATTTGACTTTTATTTTTCCAAAGCATTAACACTACTCGTTTAGACGTGATATTCAGTATAAAAAAAACATTAAAAGTCGGTTATTGTCGCCTGATGTAAGTATCTAATAATTTTACAACATTCAAACAATCACTTGGACAGCTAAACGCAAGAGTTATCTTATCCCTTTCACTGACTAATGGATCTGACCTTAGCCAAGGCCTAGAGCTATAATAAAAAGTAATAGCAAATACCACCCCACTAAGAATATTGAAAGCCTAACCTAGACTTTTAAAGTTAAGGTCGCGGTGATTACCTACTTTAAAAACTTTTGTACAGTGGAAGAATGATTATCTATATTTAAATAAATCAATTGCCGTGAGTTGGTCTCGCAAAAACTCGAAAATGTCTCGACCGATTGTGATGACACTTTTATAAGTAGTTGTGTGCGCAACGGAGAGGGTACCTAACAAAAAATAAAAGGCATTGCAAATTGCAATGCCATTTTTTTGCAATTTCATGCGTTGCAATTTACAACGCATGCTAGCATTAGCTAGTTAAACATATATACTAGCGGACCTGACAGACGTTGTCCTGTCCGAACAGCGCCCCCTACCGGGTCCAATTGTATTTTCAAACCATCAAAGAACCCACACAAATATACACACAAAATTTCATCCAAATCGGTCTAGCCGTTTAGGAGGAGTTAGGTGACAAACACATTTATAGAAGAATTATATATTTATAGATAACCGAGTACATAACCTCACGAAGGCTCTATACTCGATAACTTTTTGGAAAGTCGACGGGTCCAGGGCAAACAAAAACAAATATAAGCCCGAAGGCTTAGATTCTGACAAATTGTATGATGCTACGGATTCAAATATTCGTCGAAACAATAAAACGAAAACACCCGTTGATTTATATTTTGTCTGAGGTATTGGTCATTCTAAGTCAAACAACGAAATCCCGAAATTCAGGTTTGTCTTTCCAAATGACCCGTATCCTGTCCTCCATCAATATTTATTTTCTCTTCAATTTCAAATAAACTTTATCTCCGAAGCACCTTCACCGGTGACTAGCTAATTACGATAAATCGCAAGTGGTAGGGGAAGGAAGATGTTGGCATTTTCCTTGTTAACTGTGGCACAGTATAATAAAGTAACAGTATATCTCGGCAGTGACCTTGAAATAATGACATACAGCCGCTCGGTAGATAAACCTTCCGCGTACGTGCGTAACTGCCGCGCACTCAATACTGTTGCGTACTGAAATACACCGAGTTTTCTAAGCGTGTCGTTTCGGCCGTTTTCTATGAAGATATAATACTGTTACTTATTCATACTGTAATGGTGGTTTTCCGGTCAAGTAGACTGCACTTTCCAACGGTAAAACGGCTCGGGGAATTACCCAGTTTAATGATAACCTCGCTGCTTCGTCTTGCAATATGATATTTTTGCGCTACACGTTGGTTAATGCAGTTATGCAAGTCTTTGTGACGAGACTTGAGATTTGATTGCAACGAATGTACTCGTGGTACTCCTTATGTAACTAGTCTTAAAAATCAAAATATATCAAACTAGCTGCGCCCCGCGGTTACAACCGCATAAGTCTCGATCTCATAGAAGGAATATCGGGATAAAAAGTATCCTATGTCCTAACCTAGGTCATGGTCTACCCATATGCCAAATTTCATGCAAATCCGTGCAGCCGTTTTAGCGTGAAAACGTAACAAACAAACATACAAAAAAAAAACTTTATAATATTAGTTTTGATAATTAACTGCTATTTTATGAGAAACGTGTAGCTGTAGTAATTCTTAGAAAAAACAGCCAAATAAGTAAAGCTAAGATGGCGGAAGAGTAGATTAGAATTCAAGGAGGCCATGCCAAAGATGCATCCGGTAGAAATCCGGAACGCAACAAAGGAAGGACAGAAATGACACAGGTGCGTTCCACTTGAGGTTCCGGAGCTCCTCTTTGTTTACTGAGAAGAGGTACTGTATGGTTCTAGTTGATAGGAGACCGATATATCAAAAAGGCTTAAAAAATTGCCTCCAAATATAACCAAGAATTAAAGCTAGCCTAGAATTCGTTTAGGTTTAGTTAGTATTCTGCGTTTTAGGTATAGGAAACCTATACAATAAATAGGTTTACCAAATCCCCAAGCCCCCAATATATTAATAGAGGAGGTGCCGGAAACCCTCTCGTACAATACCGTACAGTACCCTTGTCTCGTAGTACCTCGAAGGCAACCGTACCGAACATAATTCAAGTCGATTTGGAACCATTAGTAAATTGGAAACAATAGTTATGCCGTCAACAAAAGTATTTTAATATAAACTTGAATGAATGGATGAATATTGTTATTTACTAGTGGGTACCGATAGATAAGATATTTAAACCATATTTATTTTGTTATTAACACATAACTGACATTATGTTATTTATGTTACAGGCAGTGTTTGAGTTGGCTGAAACATTTATGAAGTATTGTAAAATTACGCAATATTGTTGTAGCTATTCTGCCCACTTTGAAATATTAAGAATAATCAAATTTACCTAGCCACTGGACGAATTTGATTGTTCTGGATCAAAGATCACGATGTTCGACTTCATGAAAGGTACGATCGAATATCGACAGGAAAATGTAAGTACCTACCTACAAAAATATGACGTAGGCTTTTAGAGATTATGTTTGAAATAACATGCAGTTCATGTAACTAGGTAAATTAAAGCATAGTGTTAGGTTTCAATTTATTAATACGTAATTGTTGGATATTGTACTGGCAACACCAAAAGATTTGATATGTGAAAATGGGGGTAATAACGACCTTCTGATGGTTAAATAATTATATTCGGAACTGAATAAGTTATTCTAGAGTCAGAATGGCTCTTATTATAATAGTATTCGTAAGTAATTATTAAGTTCAACAGTATTATTTCTGATATATCGATTATAATACTTGGTAAAAAATATACAGGGTGGCAGGCATCGACGCGAAAACTTTTACGTGTGATTCAAGTACATGATTCTGAAATTATTCGTCGGTAATTTTTTTTAAAATCTGCTGTTTCATAGAAAAGTGCAATACCTACGCGGTTAAAATGTGTAGAACCAAGATTTTTTTTAATAACCGAAGAAAAATTTCAACCCAGGGGGGTTCAGAATCATGTACTGAATCCATGGTAACAGTTTTCGCGTCGATGTCCCTGCCATCCTGTATTTTACAGCCGGACTAGATGGTGCAATCGTAGATTCAAATTCGTCTTACCTTGCCAGCTTAGTCTCAAGCCAAAAAAAAGTTTTATTTAAAAAAAAACCGGCCATGTGCGTGTCGGACCACGCACAACGAAGGTTTCCGTAGTTGGGATTACATAATTTATCCCATCAAGCACAAACTTAAAACACTGTAGTTGAAAAACATGTTTTCCCATACATTCCAACTTCAAATGTCAGTTTGTACACACAATATTGAGAGATTTACCATGTTATTCTTATAGGTTTTCCTATATCTACGGAACCCTAAAACATATCTTTTCTGTTTCATACAACGAGAACCATGCTTGGCAGTGTGGCACAATGAAGTAACTATTAACATTACAAAAGAAGGGCACCGAACCTCGATGACAGGTACTTAATACACGGTACTGTTATAACGTTATATTACTTTTCTTTTCACTGCAGTTTTAGTACAAAGCCTCAAGAGGTCTACGTGATCGGCTGCACGTCCGCAGCGGGTACCTACAGCTCAGGGAAAGTGCTTGCTAAGGCTTGTATGGTGCAACAATTGGATAGCGGAAAATTGGTAGGCTGTGGCCGACTGACATGAAATTATAGTGGACATGAACGACATTATGATTATCATAGAAAGATGCACAGTCATGAAATTTTCATTTGACGATGAGCTATTAACTTTAAAGTCAGCAAATTCGTTTTAGTAGGTAGGGCCCTTTTTTTTTTTGGGTGGGAAATTATCAAATAACTTCTCCCGCTCTGGGTGGAGCAGGAGGGCGTGTCAGACTCTTACTGACTAAAACCCACCCGTGTTCCTTCGGTTGCCTTGTTGCCGGGGGCCACGATTTCCCTATCGGTTTTCTTCGCACCCCCGGCAAGCATTGGCCCTAGCGGACCCCGTCAGTTATGCTGACATCTCTTTGAGGCGCGCGTGGAACACAACGCGCCGTCGACCCGGGCCTGGTCCTTATCGGACGGCAAGCTAGTAGGTAGGGCCCTACAGTGCACTTTTGTATGAAATATTATCGATGGTATTAATAAAGGAGATAGTTATATGCTTTATTATCGCGTTTTTCTTGATATTTTTTCTTTTTACTAAATTAAAACAACCAAATCCTAAAAATTTCTACCTAAATACCTATCTGCCCACTTAAAATTGATACAACTTATACAGGGTTATTGGTTATACATCGGCAATCCGTTAAGGGGATGTAGGAGAGGTCATTTGCAACCAAATGACCCCTGATGACCCCTATGCTAATGTCAATAATTTTCGAGTCATTTGACATTTTATAATGTATGAAATAAAAATATGAAATGTCAATAAATTACGCGAAAATTGTTGACATTTGCATAGGTTTTCATTGTTGGCATTTCAAAAATCCTATGTGGGTAGGCGTGACATATATACGTAATTTTGTAGCTTCCTTAATTAATATTTATATTAAAATAGTTATTTGTTCTTTTTCACTATATTTATGTGCTAATTAACTAATAAACCCACCTTCGCTCGGAACTGTCCTTTCACTTTCACTCATCAACTACCACAACACTTGTAATTTTCCAACTAAGTATGGACAGCAAGCTTGTGCACAGTATGGAGGAACTAGAAAAGCTGTTTAGCTCCCGCATGAGTGAGTACGAAGAAAAGCTGCAGAGAGCTACAGCTGGAGCTGACCCTGCACACTCGGATCTTGCTGCGCTGTCCCTGGACTTCATTGAATTTAAATCTTTTGTTTGCAAAACATTCTCTCACTTCAAAACTCAGATTGAACTCCTGTCGTTGAGCCTGGACACTCATGAGACTGCGATGCGTAGAAAAATCTTACTGGTTCACGGTATTCCTGAGAAGCCAAATGAAAAGCTGTGCGATTCGATTCTCCAGATTCTATCCAAACAACTGTTGATTGACGACATTAAATCGGATCATTTAGATGTGTGCCACAGACTAGGAGCCCCCCAGGGTAAAACCAGACCTGTACTGGTACGATTTGAAGAAATGGAGCATCGTCGGTTAGTTTGGGACGGTAAAACTTCACTCAAGGGGAGCGGCATCACTATATCAGAGTTTCTGACTAAGTCGCGGCACCAGGTATTTATTGCTGCACGCAAGCACTTCAGTATCAACAGCTGCTGGTCTGCTGAGGGAAAGGTTATTATCTTGACGCCTGACAAGTTACGCCGGAAGATAGCAACCATGGGTGAGCTTGAGTCGTTAATCGCGCTATTCCCGGCTGCCGTCAGTACTGCCGCACCCAATGATCCCCTGCCGGCTGCTTCCACCTCGTCAGCCGTTGCATCTACATCGCCTGTTACAGTAACCCCCAAACGAAAGACTGTGAGGAAGGCTCGTCGCTAAGTTTACTCATTTAGATTGCATGTTTTACACTGTCGCTTTGTGATATTTTTGTGTACTGTCGGTACACGTTATAATTTGATTTTCCGTTTTATTAATCTACCCATAGCATTTACTTTTCGCTTCACTTTTTCTCACAACCAGTTTGCCGGTGGATGATTATTATTTTTGTTGAAGTGACGTGACGTTTATCCATCAGTGTCATTTTTAGTTCTGTATGAAGTTTGATGTTACGTTTTGTTACATCTGCGTTTGTCTTAATTTGTATTTGATTGTTGAGGATGTTATTCTCGTTAGCTAATTTTTATTTTTGTGTGTCTGGTAATCATGTATATTATTTCCTTCTCATTTTATGTAAATAACTAGTTCTTAGATGGTTTGTTAAAATCTCTACCAACTACAGCGAATAGGTGCTTTTATTGGTTGAGCGTATTTAATTGTTACTATTGTTTTGTTTTTATGCACTTAAGTAGTTTACTTAAGTACCTAGTTTTAATATTTTATTCTTACTTTATTTATTTTTATAGATTATATTTTATTCATATATATATATATAATAATAACTTTGCAAGCTATGACCGATGCGAACCTTGATGATAATTTTTTCTCTTGTACTTCCTCTTCCAGCAGTTTTGTTAGTGCGGAAAGTGGTTCTTCCTCTCCTCTCACTCTTGGCGATCAGATTTCCTCTTTGCTTTCCCACCTCCCCAACAATCTCAATATAGCCCACATCAATGCGCAGAGTGTTCCATGCCATTTCTCTGATCTTCTGGCTTCCATTAACAGTGCCCATTTAGATGCTTTGCTAATCTCTGAGTCCTTCCTCAAACCCTCTCTTTTATCTAAACACTATGCCCTGCCTGGCTTTGTTCTTATACGTAATGATAGAACTGGTAAAGGAGGTGGTGGTGTTGCCATTTACTTGCGTACTGATATTCCCTACAAGATTATCAGCACATCACCATCTTCTTACTCGGGGTCTGCGGAGCATCTATTTCTTGAAATTTCCTTGCACCATGTTAAAATGCTCCTTGGAGTGATGTACAGCCCTAACCTTACTATCGATTACTTTGATTCTTTTGATTCGCTTTTAAATGATTTCTGTCCCTCTTATGACCACGTAGTCTTGATGGGTGATTTTAATACTTGCCTTCTTAAAAATGACAGTCGTACTCACAAACTTCTATCTCTCTTATCTTCTTTTAACCTTAGTATTCTGCCTCTTTCTGCTACTCATCATTTTCCTAACTGCACCCCTTCTCTTTTGGACCTGATGATTGTCTCTAATTCTAATAATGTATCTGTCCACGGACAGCTTACTGCTTGCTTTTCTTACCACGACTTCATCTTTATGTCTTACAGGATTCGCCCTCCCAAGCGTAAGCATCAATATATTTTCCTTAGGAACTACAAGGGCATAGACCTGGAGGCATTGCTGCGTGATGCTGTTAGTATCGACTGGACAGACGTCTTGGAGAGCTCTTGTATTAACGTTATGGCTCACATTTTCAACAGTTCAATACTCAGCTTATACGATCGTCATGCCCCTATCCGTCGAGTCAAAGTCAAGTATGTTCCGGCTCCTTGGCTTACTCCTGCTATTAAGGATATGATGGCATGTAGGGACAGAGCTAAAAGGAGGTTAAAACGCTGTCCTTCCGAGCGCAACTTGAATGCGTTTAAGTTGCTGCGTAATCGCTGCAGTCGTATGTGTAGAGATGCAAAGAGACGCTACTTCCATAATTCTCTCGACAACCGAAACTCTTCTGAAGTCTGGAAGTTTCTAAAATCTGTCGGCATTGGTAAGTCTCCTGTTGCTTCCAGTAATAACATTGACGTGTGTGCTCTTAACAAGCATTTCTCACATCCCCCTGTTACGTTAGATCCGCACGTCAGACTTGCTACTTTAAATAAACTTTCCAGTTTGCCAATGCCACAGTGTCCTTCTTTCGAACTGAGTCCTGTATGTGAAGCTGAGGTCAAAAAATCAATTTGTGCTATCTCCTCATCTGCAGTTGGTAATGACAATCTTTGCTCTAGAATGATTTCTCCTATCCTCCCCACATTACTTCCTATCTTGACTCATATTTTTAATTTCTCCTTGTTTTCTGGTACTGTGCCCGAGGCCTGGAAACAAGCCCATATCATCCCCTTACCCAAAATTACTAACCCGGTCTTACCGTCCGATTTCCGACCCATTTCTATCCTCCCTTATCTCTCTAAAGTTCTTGAGCATATTGTTCATCAGCAACTTTCTGCCTTTCTATCTTCGAATGACCTTCTTAGTCCTTTTCAATCTGGTTTTCGACCTGGTCATAGCACAGTAACAGCTCTTTTGAAGGTTACTGATGAAATCCGCTGGGCTATGGACCACAAATCTCTCACCTTGCTTGTTCTGCTGGATTTTAGTAGTGCCTTTAACTCTGTCGATTTCGACATCCTTCTAGGAATCCTTAAATCTTTCAATTTTTCTTCTTGTACTCTTAGTTGGTTCGACTCCTATCTTAAAGGCCGCTCGCAGCGAGTTCGTCTGGAAGAGTCTTCTTCTGACTGGTGTTCTCTTATCGCAGGTGTGCCTCAGGGTGGCGTTCTCTCTCCTCTTCTCTTTTCTATTTTCATTAACTTTGTCACCAGAGTCATTTCTTCCCACTTCCATCTCTATGCCGACGATCTGCAGCTTTACACGCACTTTTTAAGACAAGATGCGGAAGAAGCGGTGTCTGCCATGAACAGTGACCTGGATTTGATTAGCGAATGGTCGCGGTCCTTCGGACTGCAAATCAACCCTAAGAAATCCCAGGCCATAATTATTGGCGGGAGGTATATGCGGAATAAGCTCGATGTTGCGTCGCTGTCTCCACTCTGTTTGAATGGAGTTCAGATTGAATACGCAAATACTGTTAAAAATTTGGGGGTGACCATGGACTCCTACCTATCGTGGACTGCCCATGTTGGTCAAGTCAGTCGTAAAGTGCACTACACGTTCCACTCGCTGAAATGCCTCCAGAGCTTCTTGCCTTTGAGTACCAAAATCTCCCTTGCTCAAACTCTCATACAGCCCATCATAGACTACGCTGATGCCTGTTATTTGGATGCCACCGAGGAGCTTTTAAATAAACTTGAACGTTTGCAAAACATCTGTATTCGTTTCGTTTTTAACCTTAAAAAGTATGATCACGTTTCTAACTTTCGCAAGATACTCAAGTGGCTCCCTATTCGTCTTCGCAGGAACTCTCGGATATTGTGTCTGCTATTTAACATCCTTCACAACCCTAAAACGCCATCCTATCTGCGGGAACGCTTTTCCTACGCCCGTCCCTCTGATGCACCTTGCAGGTCGCATCTTAGAAATCTCCTTAAATCCCCTCCCCACTCAACCGACTTCTACTCCTACTCCTTCAGTGTGCACGCGGTTCGGTTGTGGAATTCACTTCCGCCTGACATTAGGGACTGCCAAACTGTTGCGGTTTTTAAAAGAAGAGTGAAAGAACACTATCTTTCCATTTCGTCATAGTTGCATAGTTATGTATTTATTATTTTATAAAGTAGTTTTATCTATTTTAGTAATATGTATTTAAGAAGTATGTATATTCTCATGTTGTATGTTTATATTTAAATTAGTGTATAGTTAAGTTTTTATTTTATGTATTCTGTTTTCTCTTCTACTCTTACACACGTTGTCTACATCTCTTTAACTACTTTCCTATCGCAGGTATGCTGGAAGAGATTTCTATAGAAATAAGCATCACCTTTGTACATATTTTTCTGTTCCTTTCTTCTTATCTGTTTATATGTGTGTACATAAATTGTTAAATAAAATAAATAAATAAATAAATAGGAGTCAAAAGGCGTTATTTGGTTTTAAATGACCTCTCCTACATCCCCTTGTATTGTCGACGTATAACCATTAACCCTGTATATCAGGGTTATTGGTTATATTTAACATTTTTATTTCATACATTTTGAAATGTTAAATTATTTGTAAATGGTTACGTATAACCATTAATCCTGTATATCAGGGTTATTGGGTACATTTTATATTTTTACTTACTACATTTAAAAAAAAGTCAAATTACTCGAAAATGGTTGACATTGGCATAGGGGTCATCAGTGGTAATTTGGTTGCAAATGACCTCTCCTACATCCCCTTAACGGATTGCCGACGTATAACCAATAACCCTGTATATCGTCGCTCGACATCCAATACCGCGAATGTGACATTTTTACGAAAATCATTGTTTTTTTTTTTTGATCGTGTAGAATGAAATGAAACAAAAATCTGATTTTCATCAAAAATGGCACATTCGCGGTACCTATTGGATGCCGAGCGACGATATGTAAAAGTAGTGTCACAATACTAGGTACTAACCGTACAATCGGTCACTGACTGCAAGATAAAGAGAATTTTGACAGGAAAAAGGAATCCCATTTTATGTGACTCACGCGCAGAAACCAACGTTCAGGTTTTACTACTTTTAATAATTATTACCATTATGTGCATAGATAACGCATATTTTATTTATTTAAACTGATTGGGTTATTTTATCTTCTCAGCACCCAATTGGAAATCGGAATTGTACTCATTTCAAATCGCCAGTTCTCCTTACATTTTGTTTTCAGTAATAACACCTCATCATATGCCTAGCCTTTTCCCAACTATGTTAGGGTCGGCTTCTAGTCTAACCGGATGCAGCTGAATACCAGTATTTTACATGGCGCGACTGCCTATCAAACCTCCACAACCCAGTTAGGTACTGGGTAATACGATACCCCTTGGTAAGACTGGTTGTCAGACTTTCGGGCTTCTGACGACCCGTAACAGCTGTCAAAGATCTACAAATGACAGCCGGGACCAACGGTTTAACGTGCTTTCCGGGAGTCTCAGTATGTAAAGATAGTCACTCATCCACGGACCAACCCTGGCAAGCTTACCTTAACCTGTTGGATCGACCCGTGCGGCTGTTAATACTTAGCCACGAGCTCCTAAAACTATGAAAATAATTTAACTTTGTGATTGTGTGGTGTCAATTGTTTCTCTAATTATCAATCAAAACTAGCTCGATTCAATCTGCCTGTAAGTTTTCTATTGTAGGGCATAGGCCTCTTATCACGCATAGAGAACTGAAGATCGTTGACCATTGAACCAATGAACTGAAGCTGTACTATTAAATGCCCGCAGTAATACTAGTTTAGTAATGTCCCTCGGGTATCATCGTATTTCCGAATAGAAACGAATGCTAATTTCTATGTCCATCAAATATTAGATTTATCGTGTATAATAATTTGAATTCAGAACTTAGTACTTTATTGTTGTTTTGTTTTGATTTCCGTGTGAACTATATAGAGCTGTAAAACTATTTTCCTATCTGTCGTGCCTGTGACTATAACGGCTTTCCTCCCATTTTTTAAATAAATTACATTAAGATAAAAGAGTATTAACAACTCTATATACTTCCAAGTCGATTGAGAGCGTCCGCTTGGTGCAGACCGGACGTGCAAAGGGCTGGTGGATAGAAATCCGACAGCTGACAAAACACGAAGTTTGCCGAAGGATATTAAGAAAATAGAAATACAGTACCTAGGTCACAAGTAGGTATTCACCTAGATAGAACCTTGCCAACTGATCTCAAGGCAAGGTCTTGGTCGGTATATTTACCCTTTATTATTCAATGTTAAGTAAATAGATACTATACCATTGAATTTCCTGGTGAAAAGGATTATGGAAACAAATCTTTTTCTAGTGACCACAGAAAATCAGCGCTGTGCTGTGAGTCCCCATAGCACAGCATCCTGCTGAGTGAAAGCCTTCTTGTCACAGTCATGACGTGCAGCTGCTGACTATTTCTGTTTTGTGCTCTTGATTTTATTTAGATTTATTGTTTTATTTTAATGTTCTCTTCTTTTATGCACGTGTTTCTGTGACAAATAAAATTATTTTTCTTTCTTTTAAATATTATGTTTTATGGTTTGTTGATTTTTACGAACTGAAAAATATAGCTGCAAAGTTATTGGCTTCATCTACTTTTCTATCTTAAGATCTCATATATAAACTGAACTTATTTGTGGCACAGACGCTATAAATTGCTCTCGAGCACCTGTTGAGATTGATTTATTAATATGGGGCTATTGGCCCAGCTCTCGTTATGAAGACCACGTTTATGCAACAGCTGCTTTAGATGCATATGGTCACATGCACCTCTTTACCTCAGTACATCTATGGAGATGAGATGGACATGAAGCCAATTAAGATCAAGTATTAGGGTATAATAGATGTAATGCTTTACACTTGAGATGACCTTAATCTACATGTAAATGTCAACGCACTCATCGACAAGTAATAAAAACCTGTTGTTAAATTGATAGTTATCAGAACTGTTACACCAGCTCCAAATCTTGGTGCCAAGGTTGACCTTGGCCTCTTGGTAATTGATCACGTAGCCCTATGAAAGTATGTTTCAAACCTTTTACCATTCAAGTAGAGATTTGGTGCCAATGTAACCAACATTGGCACCAGTTTTCCATTGAGTCGAAGCATTGGCATCACTGTTGGAAGCCAATGTTTTGAGGGAATCTCGCTGACTCATCGGTTAGGCAATAAGATGAAAATGATTCAAAGGAATTAGTGTCAGCGATAAAATGCGGACAGTCGTAACAGAAAAACGATCTAAAAGATTGGATACTTATCGGAGATTCTTTTGTCGGCATTTTTCGAGAGTATTATATTGCCTAAGTACTAAAATCGATTACGCTCACCTAAGCTCAGGTGCCATCATGAACCCGCAATTTTTTTAAACAGCGAATTTCTAGCCCTGCTTTTGCTGCTGGTTGATCAGCGCTTGTGACATTGTGGGTCATTGTCAGAATGTGACACTGTTAAATGTCATGGTAGACAGTGTCAGTAATCTGCAGCTCCTATGTATTAGATGGGTAAAATGGGCGCTTTTAGGCTGTCTTCTTTAAATTATATTATGACGTTCATTATGCGCAAATTTAGCCCACGTTCGCACGGACGTAAAAATATCGTGGCAGGACTTTATCGCACCACTGGATTTTCAACTCTCGGTGTTGAGCCGAGCTTTGAGAATTCAACAAAGTGCATCCCACACTGAAAAAAAAGTTTTGTTACCTGCAGCATAAATTTTAGCTGCTAGTAACATGAAACGGGGGACTAATAAACTGAGTGCTACTAATAGCTAAAACGAGTTTTGTAAAATAAATTAAGGTATTTTTTACTTAACTATTTCAGTTAACTGAAATTAAACAAGTTTTGTAGTGTTAACAAAACCATTCGCTTTTCGGTAGTTTCACAGAAATTTAAATAGTAACTAAACTACTTTATTATTTCTTACAAAACTGTTAAGTTATTTTTAAAACTCCGTGCAGTTAGAACTGCCAATTTGTTTAATTACAAATAGCAAAACTTTCACAAATAGTTTATTTAGTTTTAAGGAAACAGTTTATCCACATGTGTTTAACTGTTTTGTTGTCAAATCAATTCGTAAAGCTACCTATAACAGATTTGTTTAATTACTCGAAAATAACTGATTTAGCTAATAGTTACAAAACTGTTTATCTATTTATTGCTGTTCTTGTTTTGCTACATAATCGCCGCGTTCGCTGGCTGGTTTATGGCTCCCGCAGACTGTCTATCGGTATTCAGCTCAGCTAATTTGCCAACAAAACCTTGGAGTGTTGTCACTCATAATAAATAGCTGAAATGGATACCGATCGACCACCTGCAGAAGCCCTTAGTGAAATTCTAGTCAATATTTAAATTCATTTTAAATAAACGTTATTTTAGATCCCTATATTACTGCAATACAAAGAATACATACTTCAATATTTTTATAATGTTGTAACTACAATAACACTTTAAAAGAAATTAATTATTGACTTGATGTGGGTAAATAAAAAATAAAAGAATCAAGTAAGGATACATTTAGGTTTAATAAGTTTAAAAAAATTATGTAATACTTTAACACAATGGACTTAGTATTTTTATTATTCACGATAACTCAATACAAACGACTATGTTAACAATATTTGAAATGTATTTTAAAACGTGCACTTAGCAGGACATACCTTTGCAAAAAATAGGTCAATCTGAAATTTTTCATAGGAATAACATAACATCACGCCTTGTTTCCCCGAAGGGTTGGGCAGAGGTGTCCCTGTAGCAGGTACACCCACATTTCGCCAGTTATGTTTAAGTCCCATATAATAGGGGGCGAGCCTATTGCCATCAACCAGGCACAAATCCAGACTCCGAGCTGCTACTCCATAGGAGTAATAAATTATTTAAACGATAAATGCAGCTAGGTCCGTTGCCTCTTCATTATTATCTGGAAACAAAAAATATCAGTGAAATACTTATCAATGAAATAATTACATGAAATATTGAATTTGATAAAATCTATTAAAACAAGCATTTAATTAAGATGAAGTGAGTCCCAAAATCTATATTTTTTCCAAATTATGTAGTCTCAAACTACATAGTTAGTGGTCCATCTATGGACACTACACCAAATTAATAGAAATATTAAAACTCTTACCTAAGTAAATAAGGAAGTTAATGTTGTCTATGATGTCTTTTGGAACTCCATCCCTTTTATTTTTTGTTAATGTTGTCTATGATGTCTTTTGGAACTCCATCCCTTTTATTTTTTGCGTATTCAATAACTTTGTGTTTGGTTAAATGACAATTATTTTTAATTTCTCATCAGAATCCGGATACAAAACCTTGAAGTCCTTCAATTGCTGCAAAAAGACAATTACGTATTTAGATTTAAATCTACTATAGATTCATTTATTTGTACTATCTACATAAGTACCAAATTTCATTCAAATCCTTCAAGTGGTTACAGAAATACCTAGTTTCGAATATATTCACACCTATGAAATCATTGATATTTAAGTATAATTTGATAAAAATATCGCACATACCTGCAAACTTCTGGACATACATTTCGAGTCCTCAGGTAACCGCCTAACTAGCCATAAGTTCCATCGCCTTCTTCATGCCAGGTAGTTCTCGCCTTCGTCTTCTTAAATCATGTATACCATGCGATATGACGAATAGTACAATTACTTTAACTTTATAATTGCAATTAATAAAGAATACAATTACAAAATACATGCAGCGCGCGCGACACACGTTTGTATTGCGAGTTTCGCGAATCGTGAGTGCGACACGGCGGCGGAGGAGCGTGGAACATGGGGCAAGGGACAAGGGATGCGAGCGTTTAGTTTTCAGTACCAAGCTTGTTTTTGTAATCTATGGACAATATTTAATAAACAATTTATAAACAGTTTTGTAATGAGCTATCGAATTTTATTTAGACTCATCATGTATTTGATGTTGTTATGTATAACTAGAAGTATTATTAATTATTAGCCAAAAAAATAATGCTACAGGTTAACATAAGTTATTGAACTATTTTTAGACGTTCGTTTGGTAAAAGATGAATAAACATGCGACCTAATAATAGATCTTGAGTTTGCCTAATAGTAATCAAACATTTTATCCGTGTAGCTAAACAACTTTAGCTAACTCATTTTTGTAAGCATTAGTTCACATTTTAACTAACAGCACTTGCACTCTGAATAGCATAACTAGTTTGAGATGTATCAGCAACACCAGTTCAGCTATTTTAGCAAAACTTTGGTTTCTATTAATCAAAATTTTACAATTTTTTCAATAGCTGAACTAGTTCAGCTATTTATTTTTTTCAGTGCAGCGCGTCGAAAAAACACATTGTTGAATTTTCAATTCTCGGTGCTAAGCAGAGCGTTGAAAATCCAGTGTGCGAGAAAATCCCGCCGCGATATTTTTACGTCTGTACGAACGTGGGCTTAAGGCCGCAAAGGACGCAAGCGCAACCAACCAAAGACAAACTAGTTATTAACGCGTTAGTAACTCGCGTCGTGTAGGTACGGACCACCATTGAAGTAAGTACTCTTACTAGTGCTGTGACATTCTGGCTACTCATTGGTCATTCGAGTTTTTTACATTTTAGCGTCATGGACGATGACCTTAGTCCACTTAATCAAAATGTTTAGTTTGAGTAATATCACTTTAAGCTTATAAAGGTGTATTCAAAGGAGTGACAACTAATGCCTATTTCGCGTTATTGGAACGAAGTCCCAAGAGCCTTAAACACAGTGGTAGTTTTAAACAATACAGTAAGTAAGTACGTATACAAATTGACACATCACAGTAAATTCCGTCATCAATTAATTACAAGAAGGGCTAGGCGTATAAAAAGGTCAGTTTAATCGAATTGCTCTACAATACACGTTTGTTATGTGTAGGTATTCCAAATTCAAAATTAAAAATGGAACGAGAAGTGTCGAGAAAGCACGATGCGGGTTTGTCAGATGGTGTCAGGTGTCAATAGTGTATTATCTATGGTGTCAGTTTCGAAGTTCCATCAGCTATTATGACCGTTTTTGCAGCTGGTCAAGGAAATATGGGTCACGTTTGCGGTATGGTTTCACCTCGGTTGGCTAGTTAAAAAATATCAAACTAAACACTTCGAAAACTGAAAAACAATATTTGTTTGAATGCTGAATTTCCGTTTATTTTTACGTAGTAGCTTCATACCTAATTAAAGTTTGTGTGGACTTAATAAACAATATAAATAAAAATGAAAAGCTGTTCGTTGGTAAGTGCATCACTTAAGAACGGCTGGACCGATATGGGTATGTTTTGTTTTAACTAGTCCAAATTACGTTTTTATGGAAAGAAAAATTGGTAAAGCTGCCCAGAAAATTCGAAAAATTTAAAGTGCTTTTATCCATTGGATTTTTGCATGAATACAAGAAAGATAATGTTGAAATTTTTACATGTCAATGTCTGTCGGGTTAGCTGCTTGGTTACAAACACACCCACATGAACTTAGTAAGGTCAATATGCCTAGCCTTTTTTTAACCTCAACGGTGAAGCTCTTGGCCTGCATCTCACCTGCCGGTAAGTGGTGAACAGGCCGAAGGTGGATGCGAGCTTCACCCGGAATCCTTACAGAGGAACTGGCTATCTTACCTCAACTGCAGCCGAAACAAAACACAACAATGCTGTTAACATTGTTGTTATTGCGACAGATAAGATGGGCCAGACGAACTTAGAAAAAGCCCTACCACCAACCAAACCGAGCAGAAAATTTTGCCCCCATTGGAAATCGAACCCGGGACCTCTGGGTCTGAGTCTAACCTAACCATTAGACCACAGAGGCGGTTTCCCAACTATATTGGGATCGCTTTCCAGTCTAACTGTATGCAGCTGAATACTAGTACTTGACATGGAGCGACTGCCTATCTGACATCCACTACACAGTTGCTGCTTTTTGGTGCGTCCAGCACTTGGAGTACCATCGGATTATCGAAACATACTGGCGGTTATGGTGAAAAGAAATGTATGAAGCCAATAGATAATTTTATTAAAGAATAAGTTAGGTACTTATTGTTTTTTTTTTTCACTTTTTTGATACCTACTTCAACAAAATAGAGTCAGAAAAAACTGCCCATTAAGTAATAAAAATATTGTTATGGCAGAAAACAGAATAACAATCATAATTATTTTCTTATTTAGGCATTATAAAAACGGATTTTATAGAAAAATAAATATATTCAGTGCATACTAGCGACATCTAGTGGCAAAGAATATAAGTATTTTAATGCTAACATATAACGTTAGATGACGCTGTTGCCATTAATACCACACATTATTAATAGATGGCGCTGTTATACACTCACTATGGCGCTGTTGTTCACTTACCAAGGATAGCTCTCAGATGTCCCTCCAGTGTTTGTAATATCGTCATCTTGATTTCTTTGACATGCTTGCCCAGGAACTGCTCGCAAGCAGTTGTGAGAAGTTCGTCTTCATTCATAATCTTGCATTGGGCCACACCGGTGACGGTGAGTGGGACACCCTGTGCTGTTTCCACATATTCGCACATAGGGTTGAGGGTCATCACCTGGAAGAGACGTTGTACGATATTTATTTATTTGTACTTACTTATAATATCTTGCTAGAACGCTAACAATCAGTTTTAGTGATTCGCCACGCATAGCGAATCGATTGGGCAAAATATAAACGTTAAAAAATATCATTCTTATTTTACTCAGTATCTTGTAGGAATTCTAGGAATGCTACTTCTTTTTCTCTTAATGCTCTTTATAACATCCAGTGAAAGACAAGACGCTTAGGAGTCGTCCTTTCTCTGTCAGGTTTTTTTTTCTTAGGAGCGTGTATTCTGAAAGTGGGCAAAAATTTGTCAAATATTTCGCTGTTTTGAATAATTTAGTAATATTACTGTATGAAAATAAGAAATGACTGAATTTGATGTTGTAACAATTTTAGGTGTAAAAAAGGCATTTTCCTATTTTTTTTTAATGTAAAACTAAATATGCGGTATTACGATATTAATTATTGCATTTCATAATCAATATTTTAATTCCCTAGTTAGCCGCATTTCTTAATTCCATACAGTAATATTGCTAAATTAATCAAATCAGGTAAATATTTGACAGGTATTTACGACGTGGCCAACTTTTACGATGAACCCTCTTATGGGTAATTAACGCAGATAAATTATTCAGTATCCGATTTTGCGTCTGGCAGTGATTGGTTTAGTTATTTTCTGTACTAATCTTACACACGGTGTCTACGTCTCTTTTTTATCTATTATCTATTCTATCGCAGGTCGTATATTGGAAGAGATTTCTTAGCAATAAGCATCACCTTTGTAGGTACGTATTATTCTGCTGCTTTCTTCTCGTCTGTTTAATAGTGTGTACATTAACTGTTAACTAAATAAAATGATGTAGTGATTTTATTAAGTTACCTCTAGTGAGATCTGCTGGACATCGGTGATCAACCACCACGCCCACGCCCACCCTCCGACGATTGTGCGCTTCGTCTGAGAACCGAAGCACCCGCCTGTGAACAACAAGAAAATAATACCTATCAATTACCGGAATGATTTGACGGACAATGCCTAATAGCACAATCAGCCTATAATGTTCCCACTGCTGGGAGACATAACACAGGCCTCCTCTCTGTGAGAGAGAGTGGGTCGTAATCCACCACGTGGGCCCAGTGCGTGTCGGTGGATGTCTAATGTCTTTGAATTTTTGTTTCTAGGACATGCCGGCCGGGTTACTTACGATGTGTTCTTTCACCGTTTTGAGAGCAGTGGTGATGAAATAAAGTATACAAAGTAAAGCTAGGTTCGAACTTACAACCTACAACTCGTAAGTCGCGGCCGTTTCCACTGGGTCAACACTGCCCATACCCAACAAGCACAATTTAAACATTTCCTCATTTCTCTTGCCTACTCCATCACCAGACCCTGTTCATCATCTACCTATAACCTATTCATTGAGACCATTTTAATGAGCCCAAATACGATACTTGTGCTGTAAGTTGGTAAGGTAAGGTTGGTAAGGGAGTTGGGTATCCAGCAAATTCCAGGTGATGCTACAGCATCAGTTCAAGATTACTATGTTCTTCTAATATCATTATGTAACAGAATACCAAATTTCAAATCGATCAGACCTGTGGAAGATACATCCATTCATCAACTAGAAAAGAGCTGATAATCTTCAAACGGCTGAACCGATTTTGATAAAACATATCTAAGAACCATCGCTAGAAAACCTGCTTTCAAATAAAAAAACCGCTTTCAAATCGGTTCACCCGTTTAAGAGCTACGGTGCCACAGACAGACTCACATAGCGGTCAAACTTATAACACCCCTCTTTTTGCGTCGGGGGTTAAAAAAAGGCTGAGATTGACCAAATGTAGTATTGTGAGTACTACCTACAAACAAATCTTTTTAACCTATCAATAAGATCCAAAGCGAATATTGAGCTCTCCCCGACCAGAAAATGAATCTAATATGCGAACTCGGGAACATTGGGTTGACAATGTCAAAACGTATAGGTAATGCAAATTAAGTGTACAAATATTGGTCTGCGAAACACGAATCTTTGATTACGTGCACTTGGCCTATAACCCCAAACCGATACGACATTATGTCATTTATCAGAAAAATAATAACCCTGTTCTGATATGTAATCGATTCCGTTTCTGACTGCACTCAGATAGCATTAGTTCCAAATCTAAAACAACCGACTTCCAAAATAAACACTACAAAGTGAAAAATAACTTATTCGAAAATCGGTGTCTTTGGTTTTGAATTTTCGTTTTTTGGCACCAACTTCCGAAATGAAAGTTATTTTCCACTTTACAGTGTTTTTTTTGGAAGTCGGTTGTTTTTTTTTTTGTAAAAAGTTTTTATTTTTCGCTTTTTAGTTGTTTACTTGGAAGTCGGTTAAAAAAAGAATCATCGAAATCGGTTGGCGTGATATTGAGTTAATTGACCATTTGTGGCGCACATACTTAATGCAAATTTAAGACTTATATCGTTTTTTCATGGATGCCATTATCAGAATTAGATCAAATTGAAATGGGACCACACGGGAAGCACCAACTTTCAAATAAAAAAGAATTGGTTCACCCAGTCGAAAGTTCTGAGGTAACAAACATTTTAAAAAAATACAGTGAGACCACGTGAGAACCTCCTTCTTTTTTTGAAGTCGGTTAAAAAAAGGAAGTATCCCGTTCCTCGTTAAATAACACCCGTAGTGGACGTAGAGTACCCACAGTATTATTAAAAGGGCGGTAACCTCAGGGAGAGTGCTGGCTGGTGCAGCTGCTCACGTGGTGCAAACGAGTTTGTCTTCCAGTTCTTGGCGTTACCGTTACATTCTAGTCCTTATACGCTTTCTATTTCTAAATAAGGTGTACCTACATAACTGTTCATAACGTTATTTTGGAGATAGACCACTTCTAGACCATGACCTGCAGTAGGATTACTTGGCAAGAGTTCCTGACAAAAATTGTAACAAGTTGTAGGATATGCTGAAATGTCTCGGACTGAATTTATTGAATTAACCAATGCAAAAGGGGGTGTTTATTCACAGAATCCTAGCTAATATTATAAATGCGAAAATAAGTTTGTTTGTTACACTTTTACGCCAAAACGGCTGAACGGATTGGCATGAAATTTTGCACATGGATTGACCATGACCTGGAGAAGGACATAGGATACCTTTTATCTCGATATTCACACGGGATCGAGACTTACACGGATGAAACCGCGGGGCGCAGCTAGTTTATAATAAACCCAGCAAATAATATATATCTACCCACTGTTAAAAAGATGATTAATATTTATGTCCATACATAGGTATGCAAGTCGAAGTACGTGGAAGTTAAAGACAAGTTATCCCATTTTCAGAGCAGCCTCCAACGAGTGCGAAAGCCGATTCAATTAACAACTTCATGATCCTCTGAACAGATAAATAGATATCGAGACCAATTTCACTTTCATCGGTAATGGTGGGTAACTGACCGTCATTTGACACAGCAACTCCCGCGCATCAGTGTTAACTAGTGACATTAGTTTTAACTGTCATATGGAAAAGTGACATAACAACATTCAAACTAAAACCTTTATGAATGCAACTTTTTTGTTGAAGGTAAATAAATGGAAATCGCTTTTCCTCTCGTGTCTTCTGCGAAGTGATTAATTACTCTTGTTACGATCATAAACAACCATGTTTGTCAAATGAGCAAAGCTGTGGTATGTAAAACTTTGAAATTCAAATGTGTTTCTTATGCGTCATTTTAAGAGAAAGTCTCAGAACTAGGCAATGAAATGTGTCAAAATAATTGGCTATTTCATTGAAGTATACGGTCATTAAAACTAACAAGAAAAAATTAACAATACAGTTACTAGTTCCGTAACTTGAAAGCGAGTGAATTCCTATGGGGTATGAATACCGATGGGTCGCTGGTCGTGTCATACGACGTATGACATACGTGGTCGAAGGCACTCGTCCTGTCATAGCGACTATTGTCAACGATCAAACACATCACGCGCGCACTACCGAAGAAAGTGATACGACCTAAATACTTGTACACTTTACTACACTATTGGTACATATTGTTTTTTTTTTTCGTTCGAGAACAATCATTTCAACCACAACGCTTTGTGTTTTTACTGATTTACAACAATGTGAATACAATTTACTAAATTAAATGACTAACTAACTAAATATACATAGAAATAAATACAACAAGTACAATTTAAAAAAACCCCGACACAAATATTTCCTCATTTCTCTTTCCTACTCCATCACCAGACCCTGTTCACCAATGAGCCCAAACACGATACCTGTGCTGTCAGTTAGTAAGGGAGTTGGGTATCCTGCAAATTCCAGGTGATGCTGCAGCATCAGTTCAAGGTTACTATGTTATTCTAATATAATTGAAGTAACAGAATACCAAATTACAAATCGATCAGACCTGTGGAAGATACTCACATCCATTCATCAACTAGAAAAGAGCTGATAATCTTCAAACGGCTGAACTGATTTTGATAAAATATGTCTAATAAACATCGCTGAACCTGCTTTCAAATAGAAAAAAACTACATTCAAATCGGTTCACCCGTTTAAGAGGTACGGTGCCACAGACAGACACACATACACATAGCGGTCAACCTTATAACACCCCGCTTTTTGCGTCGGCGGTTAAAAACTAACGGACACTTAGGCGTGGAAGTATTCGTCCTCATCGCTGTCATCTAGTTAAATAGTTGTGTTAAATATTGTAAAACAACTTTTATATTGCCACACTACGAATAATAAAATCAGCCACAAAATAAAAATAAAAACTAAATGTTTTTTAGATAAACAGTTTTGTACTTCACAACAATATCTTGTCCATACAAGGATTCTCACACTACCTAGATGTAAAATTATTCAACACATTTTTTAGATCTTCAGAAAGTTTTTTACTAACGTTTTCTCATTTGTAGGTAATTGCTTTCATTAAAAAATTGTCGATGAAGTTTGTGTTCGAGGTTGGTTGAGGTCAGCCATAATAAGCCTCTAGACGAGACATACAGATCACGGACATCATCGTCAAAAAATTTCTCTACGAAGGCACAAATGATTCATACAAATATTATGAAAGTGAAGGAAATATACTATCGGTTCACAAATAAATTACAACATACATCCGTGATGCTACGGCCGGGATTCCCAGATACAAATTATTTGTTTTCCTTAATAAATTATTAATGAACAAGCTGCGCCCCGCGGTTACACCCGCATGAGTCTCAATTCCGTGGGAATATTGGGATAAAAAGTATCCAATGTCCTAATCCAGGTGCCAAATTTCATTTAAATCTGTTCAGCCGTTTTAGCGTGAAAGCTGTATATTATGTACTAAATAACAGTCATCATTATAATTATAATATAATAAGGTTACCTGTAATGTAAGCTGTAATTGAGTTTGCATTACAGGATAATGTATAGTAACTAAGTTTTAATTACTGTAAAAGATAATAATTGTAATGTAACTCTTTGGTAATCCTTAAATAAATAATAATATTATATATAATTATTGTATTCTATAGTTTCTGCCTACCCCCATGGGAAGTAGGCGTGAGTTTAAGTATGTATGTTTGTATGTATAATAATATTATATTATATTATATTTTTTTCTTAAATAATTTCATTATCCTACTAATATTACAAATGCGAAAGTTTGTGAGGATGGATGGATGATGTTTGTTACTCTTTCACGCAAAACCTACTGAACGAATTTGGATGAAATTTGGCACACAGACAGTTTATAACCTGGATTAACACATAGGATACTTTTTATCCCGATATTCCCACGGGATCCAGAGTTACGCGGGTGAAACCGCGGGGCGCTGCTAGTAAAGGAAAAAAAAAATCGCATAATAAAGCAAGTGTCCCGGCTGTCTAAATTTTACTTTTTTCGGTGAAGCTCTCATTCGCCAAGTATGCAGAGCAACGTGCGATAAGGAACTCTGTTCCAAAATACTATGGATAGTAAAAACAAGGAAAAAGTATTTTAAGTTTGGAACTTTACACAAGTTTTTATTTCAGTTCATTCTTAATAGCGTAATCAGCTTGGCTTTCATGCTTGGCTGCATCCGGTTAGAGTGGAAGCCGACCCCAGCATAGTTGGGAAAAGGCAGATTGAATCAGCTTGGCTTTCTTACTATTGCCACATGATAAAGGGCCTGCTACACGACTGCCAACCGCATCCCCGACAGAGATGACCTTGGTTGGCGACAGGTAGAGCTGTTTGAAATTTGGTCGTAAACCACCAACTACACGGTGTAAACCACCAAGGTCAACTCTGTCGGGACGCGGTTGGTGACCGTTTAGCAGGCACTTAAAGAAACGGCTATCGCTACATGTAATGCCTAAAAAGATCTTTGTAAAAACTTTAAAATAGAAAGAAGAAGAAAATTCGTTTATTTGCGGTAAACATGACGCAAAGAAAGATAAAAAAAAAACACGTCAATAACAAATTGAAGGAAAATATGCGTCACATCCACGCAAAACGGCCATCGCTCAGCATAAAGCTGCAACCCCATGCGAGACAGAGCCCCAGCGCTGGTTTTCAGCAGTAGCCGGAGCTGACGTGTAAAATGATAACGTGCCATAAAATACGAAGTCTTATCATGCATCGACTTTACACCTAATTGTAATTTAAACATGAAATGTTGAAACAATAGAATTAAAAACTTGATGAAATATGTTTTTCTTCAAAGAAGTAGGTATTACGTAGCTAATAATCGCATAATTATTCACTCAATTGCAGATTTTCTTGTGAAGTAGTCGAATTTTCTTGTCAAATCTGTTCTTATCAGTTGGGTTATTTTCTATAGTGGAAAAGGTAAGTTTCATTTTCTTCTAGTATTCTACTGGTTTTTTAAATAGATCTCATTACACATATATGAACTGATTGTACCGTTATATTTAATAATACCTGATATCTAATAATACTCTACTGTTTTTCTATAAAAGTAAATAATACTACGTCATTCTCAATGTTCTGTCATTTGTAAAAATGTGGAATGTTATTTATGTAATGAAGACTTGTATTCATCGGTGGTGTCGGGACGGTAGTGTCCTGTGTCCTAACCCAGTGAACTCAGACATGGTCTACCTAAGTGCCAAATCTCATCCGGATTTGTTCAGCCGTTTTGGCGTGAAGGCGTAACATGCACATAAACAAACAAACACATAAATTTAGGTATTTATGTGTTTGTAAACAAACTATAATACACTTTCGTATTTATATTTAATATTGGGCAGGACATTAAAGAATATTATACTTAACTAAATATCTAATACCTTTAAACGAGCAATTCTTGTATATATAATCTGAATCTTGGAAACGGGTCCAACGATTTTCATGAAATTTAGTATGCAGGGGGTTTCGGGGGCGATAAATCGATCTAGCTAGGTTTCATTTTTGAAAACGTCGTTCAAAAAAAAAACATCCCCTTCAAATCCCCACCGACAAATCCCTACCAGTGAGGATTGTAATTTTTTTTTTCCAGAAATCCCCACTAGTTAAAAGGTTAGGTTAGATTCGGTTGGAACTGTGACCCCCTACGCACGAGCCGAGCGAGCGAAGTGAGCGGTGCCGCGGCTGCGGCCGGCGAGTGCCAAAAACGACTTGAATATTAGAAAAAAAAGGCCGAGTTTATTTAACTAAAGGGGATTTCAGAGAAAAAAAAAATTCAATCCCCACTGGTGAGGATTTGTGGGTGGGGATTTCTGGAATAGACCTTTAAATTGTAGTAACATTGCCCTCATAATGTTTCAGGTGTGAAGATGAGTCCGATTCTTCTGTCGGGCACGGCCATCGCCGCCGCCGCCGGCTCGCATGTAAATGTCCGCTAACCTACTATCACAGACTACATCATAACACACAGACACGATACAGACACGTACTGCCAAGATACTTCACTACCTATGTTCGATGAACAACGCACGCACACATAGACAGCGTACGGTAACGCTCGAATCTACGGGGAGGTATGGGGACTCAAGCACATGAGTAGATATTGCACAGAGACCAAGCTTCATGCTTCGCCCTAGAACAGATGACAGTTGAGGTAGTAGAGAAGTGACTGTCTTCGCAGGATGGCTGGTTAAGGCTTGATGAGAACAGCGATTGGATACTTGGGGAGGCCTTTGTCCAGCAGTAGACATTTTAAAGATGCTGATGCCAAAAATTTAACATTTTGTAATTTAAATGGTGAACATAATAAAGAGTATGGTATTCTATTCTATACTTCCTCTTGTGACTTGAGTGTGTGTGGGTCTTGTACATGACCTGGTATATATGTTTGCGTGTACACACGAGTGTATAAGTCATACCACCAGCCTTATATATAAGACGTCAGACTAGCATACCTTACGACACCCCGACGCCTGCACGCGAGCTAGAACGCGACTTACTTCCGACTTCCGGTACTAATGCCTGATGTTCTTATGAAATACATATTTTTTTTAAGAACACCCACATCATATACATTCAACATTGGTTCACATAAGTATTTATTCATGTCTCTGCATATTTGTAGAGACATGAATGAAACGCTTTGATAATAAATGACACTATGTTTTCTTCCACAGCTATTATTTAAGGTAAACGTTGCATTATTTGTGTGTGATTTTTTTGAGCTTAACATAATTTGCTGTATTTTTTGGTTGGTAGATTTCAATATCTAAAAGTATTAAGAGTTTTTAATCTTACTTTTCAGCTCGCAAAAAAGGTCAGAAAGTTAATTTATTTTTAAAAATTTTACTTTGTAAGGGATATCTCCTATGCTATATTAAGATTGCTCTTTGGTTTTATATTTAAATAAAATATATATGGTTTAGTATATTTAATCACCTTTCAACTGTCATTAATGAGACAATAGAATTTAAATTTTTATCGATCTCAATGAGTCCTCGCGATTTTATCTGTAGTGATTTTTGGCTACCAACAAAACTGGACTCTTGCTATGGGCAAAACCAATAAAAACAAACCTAAGAAGCTAATACAGTAAGAACTGCTTCAATTATCCAAATAAAACAAGCAATACCTTTGTGCTCTTTTTGTATGTACTTTTTTATTTAGTGTTCTGTGTGTGCATGAATAAATAAATAAAACCATGTAATGAGAATTTGTGATGTCACATACATAATCACTTTAGAACACAACACTAAATCCAAGTGTCCGTAAGATTCCAGATAGCCTGGTTCGTCCCAATGCTGGTGGCGGCGATAACGTACTACAACTTCCACGAGAAGGACTCTGAGGGCAGGCCAGCAGACATCACTGACGCCGACATGCTGCCAGACTACGACTTCATCATTATTGGAGCCGGCTCTGCAGGTCAGTGTATAAGAGTCTTTATTTCTATCATTTCAGGGCTCTATTTACAATGCGACTTATTTGTAGAAAACTGTCAAAATTTATAGTTTTCACGACAGGTGCTGTAATGCTGTTTAATAAAACAGAATACAATGAAAGATACTCACAAAATCGTCGGATTGTAGGATTGTCAACTGTCGGCTGTCGGTTTTATTAAACAGGCTGACGCCTAGGGGCCTAGGTAAATGTTCAGTGCTGCAAAGTATAGTTGTTTCGTTCACGACCACTCTCGTCTCGTTAGTGAATTGAGCTGTTGCCACAATGATATCAATGGGTAAGGCTGAATTATTATTATCACAGGAGAAAATATTGCCTCTGAAAGATACATGTGGCCAGTCATGGACTGCGGTAGTTGGAATGATAATGTGGTGAAAACAAAATTTAATAAGTTGGCACGACTGGCAAATCCATAGAGATCCTTTGAATAAATAAAGAAGATAAACATTTATTGGATACCGTTCATTAATTTCTTACATAAATTATTATTAATATGGAATTTACTAATCCGTTTTCTTCAACTTTTACAGGCGCAGTGGTAGCTAACCGGTTATCAGAAGTTAGCAACTGGAAGATACTACTGTTAGAAGCCGGCGGAGATGAGACGATGATATCTGACGTGCCTCTTCTAGCTGGATACCTGCAGCTAAGCGAGTTAGACTGGCAGTACAAGACAGAGCCTTCAGGAACGAGTTGTCTAGGTAAATAGTTCAAAAGAAATTCGTCTTAGAAAATATGCTTGACATACATATTAGAATCGCAAAAGTTGTTGGAGTCTAACAAAGAGCGAACAAATTTTGGGTGTAAAAAGACAGGACAGACTACGGGCATACTGTGTGTAGAAAAGATAGTTGCCAGGTGGGATTGGGCGGGTCACAGCCACATGCACGATGACCGATGGGCAAAAGTCTCTGCATAATGGGTGCCTGAAGATGGACGGCGCCGCCAAGGCCGCTCCGGAAAGAGGTGGCGAGACGACCTGGACGCATACCGCTAGGGCTAGTTCGAGATGGTGCGGGAAAAGCGTTTCTGGAAGAACTTGGGGAGGCCTTTGCTCAGATGTGGAACAGTCTAGGCTAATATGATCGCATTATATTTTTATTACCAGAAAAACGTTGACATCCTCTTTTCACGATATTTTAGTTGCTTGCTAAACCTATTCCCATCTTATAATTCTATTTATCAATTGAAATAATCTTAAGGTGTACCAACCACACCAATTTATAGTTTACTCAAAGTACTTTTATTGTTTTTTCAGCAATGGAAGGTGGCAAGTGCAACTGGCCCCGCGGCAAGGTGCTCGGAGGCAGCTCAGTCCTTAATTACATGCTGTACTTGCGAGGCAACAGAAAAGACTACGACTCGTGGGAAGCGCTGGGCAACGAGGGCTGGGGCTACAAGGACGTGCTCCACTACTTCAAGAAGTCGGAAGACAACAAAAACCCGTCCCTAGCAAATACGCCATACCACAGCACTGGAGGTTACCTGACAGTTTCTGATGCACCCTATCAAACACCACTCCTAAAATCTTTTATTGATGGAGGCTTAGAATTAGGGTATATGAACAGAGACATAAATGGAGAGAGACAAACCGGTTTTATGGCGGCACAAGGGACAATAAGACGCGGCAGTCGGTGTTCAACATCCAAAGCGTTTCTAAGATCAGCTAAAGATCGTCCTAACTTACATATATCTATGTACTCCCACGTTACTAAAGTGATGATAGATCCCAGAACTAAAGTTGCTTTCGGAGTGGAATTTGCGAAAAATAAAATGGTACATCGAATCAGAGCTCGAAAGGAAGTCATTCTTTCAGCTGGAACTATTAACTCTGCCCAGTTGTTGATGTTGTCTGGAATAGGACCTGCAGGGGAACTGAATAAACATAACATACCTTTGATCCAGAATTTGAAAGTTGGAAGGAACTTACAAGATCATATTGGATTGGGTGGATTAGCGTTTATGGTAAACCAGCCTATATCTATTGTACAACATCGTCTCTACAAAGTTGATCCACTGATTGAATACGCCATGTTAGGAGAAGGTCCTTTGACAATCCTGGGAGGTGTCGAAGGTTTAGGTTTTGTCAACACTAAATATGTAAACGAGACTGACGATTTTCCAGATATTGAATTTCTTTTTATTCCTGGATCTACGAATTCCGATGGCGGAGAGCAGATAAGCAAAATACATGGACTGATGGACACGTTCTACGATGCTGTGTTCAGACCTATAGACAGTATGGATGTGTGGAGTATCTGTCCTATGTTGCAACGACCGCGGAGCAAAGGCTTCATACAACTGCGCAGTGCCAATCCTTACGACTATCCGTACATTTATCCGAACTATCTAGCAGACGAGTTGGACGTGAAAACTTTAGTAGAAGGAGTAAAAATCGCTGTAGTACTCTCCAGGACAAGAGCATTCCAGAAACATGGCTCAGTTTTGAACGAGTATGTCTTTCCTGCGTGTGTGAGTATCACGAGATACTCGGACGCATATTGGGAGTGTATGATCAGACAGTACACAATGACTATCTATCATCATGTTGGAACAGCGAAGATGGGGCCATACTGGGACCCTGACGCGGTTGTCGACAACCAGCTGAGGGTTTATGGAGTGAAAGGTCTACGTGTCATAGACGGCAGTATCATGCCTAACATAGTGAGTGGGAATACCAACGCACCTATTATCATGATAGGAGAGAAAGGCAGCGACATGATCAAGGAATTTTGGTGAAAACGACGAAGCTCTAGATATTACATTTAATTAACGTACAAAACGAAAGTATTTATCAGTATTATGAGCGTGAGAATTTTGTTGTAAATATTTCCTATCATGGCCGAATATTGTGAATTAATTTATTTTATAATTATTGACGGCATGCAATTAATTAATAAATTATTTGGTTAAGGATAGTGTTCATAGATAATAAATTATTCTAATACTACATGTGTTTGCTCTCTTGTCATAATTTTTAGGTCAGAGACCCGCGATGTTATAATACTAAATTGATCGGTCCGGTTCCCTACAATCCGGGCAGCCTCATCAGCATCCTGAATGCATTAATATATCGCACACGCAAGGCCGCTGCAAGCACAATCTACCAAAATGGGGGATAAATAGATCCCACCAATACCCAGTGTGAATGCGGTGCTCCTGACCAAACCATGTCCCATATGTTGGAGTGTCCAAAGTTTCCACACACCTGCACTTCTGAGAACCTAAAAATACCACTGATACTGCGATTGGTGTAGCCACATACTGAACCCAACTCGTTTAACATAGTAGGTACATGTATTTACCATCGACTCGGAAAGAAGTTGCGCGTATGTTTGAGTCTCATGGGCTGCTCCGTGCTCGTGTAGAAAGATGTACAATATGCTCTGAAAAATGTTGTTTTCACTTCAGTGGTTCTTCGAGCAAACCTGTTGGCCAGAATATTCGCCCTCACAGAACGCCCGGCGTTCTCGCTCTATGTCTGCATCGTCTTTCAGATCAGAGCACATCATATGTCCAAGATATTTAAAATGTTCCACCCTCTTCAGAGGTGTTCTATATAATTTTAATGCAAGTATCGTTGTCGGACATTTTCCTCTGGCGTGATCTTTAACCATAAATTCACTTTTTTGACATTATAAATCAAGCCATGACTTTTTACAGATGCCCAACAGTTTTGAAAGGCCACATACAGAAGCACTCAGTAGTGTCATGTCGTCCGTGTAACTGATAGTGTATACTGATTGTTTTTAGTTTCGAACATCTTCTTTGCTTTTCACAACAACTTCTTATACATCCAAAGAACTCTCACACAAGATGTAAAATTATTAGATCAACAAATTTTTTAGATCTCCAAAAAGTTGATTTCTAACGTTTTCACATTTGTAATTGCTTGCCTTAAAAAATAGCCGATAGCAGTTTGTGTTTGACGTCAATTGAGGTCAGCCATAAGCCTTTAGACAAGCCTTACAGATCACGGCCATCATCGCCAAAAAGTCTCTACGAAGGCTTTCGTACAAATGATTCATACAAATATTGTGAAAGTAAACGAAAATAATATTGATTCCCAAATGAATTGCAACAGACATCCGTGTTCGTACAGTTGGGATTCCCAGATACAAGTTATTTGTATTCCTGAATGATTAACGAATTACATCAAATTAAATTAAATCATTTATTTCTTTGCAAAAATGGGTAAATTTGTACATAGGTGTTGTCATAAAGTTATTTCTCCATGTTCTGCCGTCACATGGGCATGCAAATCATAATCAAATATCATTTTAATCACACCAGAAATATTATCATAATCCCATTCCCCATCCCATTTCCCATCCTAAGGAAAGGGAGGCATTTGCCCTGCGGTGGGACAAAAACCAGGCTAATTATTATTATTAATATTTAAAAGCCTCTTTTTTTCAAGGTAATAATGGCACAATTATACTCTCAATTGCAAATTTTCTTGTGAAGAACAAATCTATTATTATCAGTTTAGGTTTTTTACTTTTATTGAAAAGGATAGTTTGTAATTTATTCTCCTAGTATTCTCCTAGAAAGGCTTTTGTAATAGAAAACATATAAAAACTGATTGAGCTATACAGACACAATCAGATCTTAAGTATATCTTTATACCTACCTTAAAACACTTAGTTCAAAAGATAGTAACAAGCTTATTAATTTAAATAACATATCAAAATGACGCTACAAAAAGTTCAAATAGAGACTCCTTCTCCCACCATTTCACTACTATCCATTAAGCGACCTGCGCGGGAGTTGATCCACAACAGCCGAAGAAAGTGCCCGTCACCCGGTTAGACGAAACACCGCACGAAATCGAAATCAAACTGCTTGACAATTTCGAAAAACCGAAACTAACCAAGTGTGTTTCAGTGATTTGTGTGAAAAGATACATGATGTGTGAGGTGCGCAGACGCAGGGAAAGTGTTCAGGAATCTGTGATATACAGCGTTTGTAATGAGCAGTAAAAACGAAGTGTTCGATATAATTCGGTGCGGACTGTAAAGCTTTCTTGTGTATAATGTTTTGTTGTGAAAGTGTAAGCGACTAAACGTAAGTAACCAAGCTTTTGTAACGTAAACATTGGTTTTTCATTGTCATACATTTGTCGGTGATTGTGCTGTTAAATTTCCGAACCAATGGTTTCTATTTAGACGTGTTCAGAGTAAAGATTATCTCAGTTTTAAATCCAGTTTCAGCAGTATTGTTGTAGTAGTTGTCCAAGAAATGTCATTTACCACATTTAAACTATGGTATGACATTTCATGCCAAGTAGTCTATGATGCCAAGTGTCTAAATAATGTGCGATAATACGATGCACGCACAACTATTTTTTCACTCATCAATATTCAACACTTTGATAGATAATAATATATGTCAACAGGAAATTCTGGAAAACTTACTATGAGATTCAACTACATCCCTTCTTTAACTCTTTTGTTTAGTATTATCTGTATTTTGCTGACTTTGCTACTCAATTTCCTCTACTATCCCCACTATTCAACGCCGTCAATTTATTGCCGGTCAAGTCCTCCTTAACGACATACTTTTGGGTAATCAAGAGGTTATAAATAAAAGAAAAGTAGGTTAAAGCATTTGAAATCCTCGTTTGTATTTCTAGGCTTAACAAAAGCGAACACTAAGCGTCTTCGAGGATAACTAAGGCGTGCATGAGTCGATGTCTTGTATCAAATAGCATTGTGTTAATGGACCTTTATTTACGATACAGGGAAGGATAAGTGAGGTTACAGCGCTGCTTTGACATTCGATTTTGATAAGGTAATTTAAAGTATCGAATTTAATTTAAAATCACGTTAAATCCGATTCAGCCTGTCACTTGCTGTCCTCCCCCAGCGACGACGCCTTAAACCGAGGTCTGTACCCCACAGGAGGTGCCCTTAGCGTGCTGCTTAATAGTTTATAATTTATTGAGGTTGTGGCACCCACAGGAAAGTCCGATTAAGGAGTCGATAACCTCCAAGATGCCGTTTCCAAAAAAAAAAAACATAATGTCAAACAAGACTGACATCTCACAGAGAGGAGGCATGTGTCCCAGCAGTGGGAATGTTATAGGCTGATTATTTCATGTTATCTTTATAAAGTAAAGCATCTAACTCAATTTAAGGTTATCCTAAAGTTCGTTTTTTAATCCCAGAGACTAATTTGACATTTCAAGTGATTATTCTTTGTCTTTTCAATTTGGAGTTTGACATTTGCACCTGTCAAATTAGTCTCTGAAATTGAAAAAAACGAACTGTACATAATATAACGAACTGCCAGCAGTAGCTGCGATTGTTTAATAACAAAACTATCATTAGTAAAACGAACTGTAACCCATTTTGTAACACCTATTACTTAGTTAATACTTTCAGTATATTAGGACTTTAATCAATATTCCAGTAGCCACTGAATATAATTATATTTAATTACACAACATTTTAGCTGCCAAAAGGGAACGGTTACATAATTACAGTGGTTGTATTTTCTCCGGAACTCTTTAATATTCTGGAGGCAACGACAAGCATTCGTAAATTCTCTTGGCCGCGCTTCAATGACATTTTAGTACACTTTCTAACAAAGTATGAATAAAATTGTAAAAAGTGGTTTTTAACGGTTCAGTAAGTTAAGGTCATGTTTACTGCTAAATACTGGACTGGAATGTATTTAATCGAACCTATAATAATTCCCATTTTACGCTCGTAAAAATATTATTGATAACTCGAGTGGTTGGTCACAGTTCCAACTTAACCTACCCGTTTTGTCAGGGTACTCTAGCTTAGTTACTAAGAAAAGGCCAGAAATGTAAAAAGAGGGTCCGTTGCCTATTTAAAAAGTGTGTACCTATCATTAGAAGTGCATACAATTTTTGTAGGATCAGTTAAATATTTCCGTTTCTTTGTCTTTTATCTTCTACATTTATTTAACTCAAAATTCAAAATATTTAATTTCACATAAACCTACAAGGGCACTTATGAAACGTCAGAAGCTAGGTGCACGGTTCTAATTGGTCGTTTCCTATGGAGAAGAGCCGGCAAGAAACTCCACGGTTACTCTTTTAAAAATAAGTGGTTTCTACAATATTTTCAAATTACAGTGAAGTGAACAACTGAAGTGTTATTTATATTTAATACTTCAAGAACAGAAATGTACAGGCGAGTCCGCCTAATCTAATATCACAGGCGTTTTCTACCAGTCAACCTTTGGGTGATGCAGAGACAAACAGTGATAGGTACAATTACGATTTTTTTTTAAATAAATATATACAAACTATAAAATATACCTAATTATATATAAATTTAAGCACAAATAAATATACATAAATACACGAATACACTAAAAAAGCTAAGACAAACAATGGGAGTGTTATGTATCAAATAACTTTGTTGTAGGTATTATTATTTTAACTGGAAAATATCTCAGTTTTTTACGATACAAATGAGACTTATGTCAAACTGAGAGGGAGTCCTACAAATAATTTGTCATAGGAGCAAATTTATGTCCTAACAGTGAGCCACTAGACATACTTAGCTCCTTCAAAAATGTAAAGTCGTTAGCCAAAAATGAAGAAAATACATAAACACCGCGAGAATGTGCAGTATCCTTGTTGTAATAAAATAATCGAATACATCATGGAATGTAAATAAAAAAAAAACAATTACGTAAACATGGTATTAAAGCTATTCAATAAATTGTATAAATCGGAAGCTAATTTCATTAATTATCACAGTACATTCAGTAACAAATGTCAATAAAAATATAAAAGATACAATAATAATTACTATAATGTCATTAAATGGTCGATTACTTTGTACTCGACTGTACATCCGTACGTGTTTTCTTTCTTCAATCGATTCTACATTAGATTGCACTTAAGTTATTACTAGCAACGTTGCATTGAATTTCAAACTTTACTCAGCTAGAAATGTATTTTAAAATGGCTTGTTTGTCAGACCCTGTAAATTAGAAGCGCCGAGCAGATATGTGATAGATAATCAATTTTCGTGAGAATCAATTAATCAAATACGCGGAAGTTATTTGTTGCATGTGAGATGAAAGTGAACCCGTGTAGGAAAACCTGAGACTATGACATAAGCAGGGGTTAATGATTTACGTGCATGGGACACGGAAGGCATGTGCAGTGGAATCAAGTTACTCCCATATAAGTGACTTGGCCATTTCACTACGGAAAGTTAACCCGTAAGTGAGTAAATACTGATCGCAACATACTAAATATTTTAGGAATGAAAAGGCCTTGTACCATTTTTATCAATGTTAAGTCATCAAAATTAAATTTTCATGAATTTTCTCCAAAGACTTTAGTAAGTTCAAAACTTTCTACATCGCTACAAGGTTATTTTGGCGCGTAGCCAAAATCGGAACAAAATGCCGCCATCTTGTTTTGTCAATACAAAATGACAGTGACAGTTTCACAAACATTTACAACGACCCCCTGTCAATATCATTCAGGCGCCAAAATATCCAAATTAATGTAGCAGTATGTTTTGACTTCATTAAACCAGTACAGTTCGGCAGTCGAGAGAATGTGTTTCTGACACCTGTCAGTTGGATGATTTCTAGTTGTGTTAAGGATCAAATTCACAAAACACTTGTCTGTTAGTATCAAACTGACAGGTGTAGACACCTGTCAGTTGCGTTCTAGCAACGGCCGGACTGTAGTTGGCTGGTTTATTTTATGTTACCTACGGAAAATAGGCTCTAGGGTTTGCCAAACAAAATATTTCACACAGACTCCGAATTGGCCTGTCGAGATACGATCGAACTATTGTAAACTAATGAGTCAACTAGTGACGCGCGGATGATCACAGTTTTTATGGACCATGGCAGATTTCTAAATAATCATTTTATTACTTTCATGATTTATGATTTTAGGCCAATGTTTAGTTGGTACTATATACAATAGCACAGGTTTTCTGAATAGCTGGTCAAACAAAGATAAATTTTCCTATATTAAATTCTTGGATTTTAGATCGATTGTCGATTGGTCCAGTTTAATACATATAATTAATTCCCAAAAACAAGAAACCTTATCCTTAATTTTTTTCAAACTTTGATATGATGTAAGTAAATGTTTGCCGAAATTATTTTGACATATGCCTGGATGACATAATATTGAACAGTTAAAAACTTCCGATAAGTGAAAAAAAAAAATGTTATGACACTTTATTGAATGAAGAACTACTATCAGCTTAGGTGACCCACTGTACCAAAAGGCGCAGTGACGTAGTCACAAGCGCACGCGCCGACCTCGACTTAACGGTACTCCACGACTCATCAGCTGGTATTCTGTTAAGTGACACTGTTCCATTCTGCAACCGTAGAAGTTGAATCGTAATTATAATTGTTATGTTTTCGAAAAATTCATGGTCTATGTAAGTGATTGGTTCAAAATCCTTATTCAGAAAAACTAGATTAAACATATACTTAATATAATTTTAAAGGCTTCAATTAACTGAGTATACCCACTCTTTCTTTTGCAATAATAGTAATACAACAAATAACAATTCAGTCGAAAGTCGAAACCTAGCTTGTCGAGATCTTTGATCTCAAGACCAAAGATCACGACAAGCTAGATTTGTAAATCTGACACCAGGTTAGTCACTTACCACACGAAAAGAAGGAGAAGAAACTAGGTTTCGGCAACTTAATTCATAGTAACTATCAGTAAGTAATTCTACTACTAGTCCGACCGCGTGCCAGTCACACAAAATTTCATAAAGCAGTCTATTTGTTCAACTATAACCTGCAATAATATCTAGTTAATTTCTTTTACAGGTGTAAAGATGAGTTCGATAGTGAACGTGGCCGCCGACGTGCTGTCGGGCACGGCCATCGCCGCCGCCGCCGGCTCGCAGGTAAATGTCCGCTAACCTACTATCACAGACTACATCATAACACGCAGACACGATACAGACACGTACTGCCAAGATACTTCACTCCCTGTATTTGATGAACAATGCACGCACACTTAGACTGCGTTCGGTAACGCTCGAATCTACGTGGAGGTATGGGGACTCAAGCACATGAGTAGATACTGAATAGAGACCAAGCTTCATGCTTCGCCCTAGAACATATGACAGTTGAGGAAGACATGTGCTTGAGTGGAAACCAAGAGCAGGAGGAGTGATAATCTTCGTCACTCCGTCGTGCCTGGTCCCTTAATAAGGCATATGGAATGTTCTTACCACCATATTTTACAGATCAAAAATAAAAAAATGCGTTTCAAGTAGGTTTTCTATTGTTTTACAAAGGCTATTTAAAGACTTATCAATCACTGACTAAATAAAGAAAAAATATCATTTATTTTTCGTTTTCTAATAATAATACTTATGTGTAGACTACCCATATATTATAACATACGACTATTTGGCATTTTTGTCCGATTGCCAAATCGTTATGACTATTAAAGTGTTAAGGCTGGTTGAAAAAAGCCAAGAAAGGATCTAGAGAGGCCTTTATACGAACTTGCTAGACGAGGATCTAGCACGACAGTCTGTGGACCCGAACCTATCGTACCAATCCCCTTCAACCAAATACGCAGATGGCTACAGGAGTTTACCCACACACAAGCAGAGAAATGGTGGACCTCGACACTGGGCTGCAGGCAGTCCAAGGAAGCTATGCCATCTTTGGATAGCAGGCTAACCAGGCGTTTATTACGCCTGGACAGGAACGGCCTGCGCCTGGTGACGGGGACCATCACGGAACACTACTCACTAAACAAACACTTTCACACAATAGGTATAACGTTCAGTCCTCTGTGTAGGGCGTGCATGGAGGTTGAGGAAAACATCACGCACGTGCTCTTTGAATGCATAGGTGTCACCCAGATTAGAACAGAAACCCTCCGGTCACCCAAACCTTTAACAGATGTTCTGAACAGACCAGGAGTTTTAATTAACTTCTGGAGGAGGTGAGCTGGTTGGAATAACAACCAAACGGCCGCCATGGCCTACTCACGCGTAATGGTCCACCAGGCTAAGTACGGAAACCAAACCCCATAACATAGAACATAGACATAGAAGCCTTTATACGGCGGTAGACTGCTAAATGCTGAGGTTAAAAAAAAAAAACTAAATTCAAAATATTTTATTTCACATAAACCTACATGGGCACTTATGAAACGTCAGAAGCTAGGTGCACGGTTCCAATTGGTCGTTTCCTATGGAGAAGAGCCGGCAAGAAACTCCACGGTTACTCTTTTAAAAATAATTGGCTTTTACAATACTTTCAAACAACAATGTTACTAGGTATGGGAGGACAGTGTAGGTCTTTCAATAAGTACTAAGTACTTAATAAAATAGAAAATGGTCTACAGATCTACAATCCACTAATCCTACAGCGTTCACACATTCACAAAATAGAAAAGAATCTATACAAAAGATAAATTAATTAATAAAACTAAAAACCTATTTTAATAAAACAAAATTTTATGATTGCTATTACAACTGTAATCAATCTAAATAATTATTATGTCCACAAAAGTCACTAATAAAGAGTTGAAATTAAATCGTAGGTATATAATGTCAAATAATAGAATAAATATGTCAAGGACGAATGTAAAAAATAAAAATTAAAGATTAAAATAAACATGGTAATTTGGGAGCAGTTAAAAGACTCTTACTTATTTATGCCATTAATGAGGTACCAGGGAAGCCACATGTGCAGAAAGAACTATTGCCAAACTTCCTTGTCTTCAACGTAGTCTTTAATTTTATAATATGCGTTCTTGAGGACACGTTTGATTTTGAACTTCCCATCGCTAAGTTCTATCATCGACTTTGGCAACTTGTTATAAAAGCGGACACTGTTTATAAGAAATGACTTGCTTGTTTTAATTAATCTAAATTTGGGTATTACAATTTCATGTCGACTACGTTGTAGATAATGAAGCTATAATATGCAGTTGCACTGCGATGAGTTACTGCAAATGGGTGGGCAGTACGTTCACGTAACTATCCACTCCTTGTAATTTCGCAAGCGTCAATCGTATGAAGGTTAGTCTCTGTAGATACTTCCTCTTGTGACTTAGTGCGTGTGAGTCTTGTATATGATCTAGTATATATTTTTGCGTGTAGCAACATACGAGTCATGCCAACCTTATATGACGTCAGGCAGTATGCCTTACGACGCCCCGACACCTGCACGCGATGCTAGAACGAACGTGACTTACTTCCGCCTTCCGGTACATTTGCCTGGTGTTCGTATGCATCTGTTATTCATACTTACTCACTGAAGGCGTATTCGCAAAAAACATGAATGAAATGCTTTCATAAAAAATGACTCTTTATTTTCTTCCACAGCTATTATTTGAGGTAAACGTTGGTGATTTTTTTTTTGAGCTTAACCTAATTTGCTGTATTTTTTGGTTGGTAGGAGAGGATTATATCCAAGATAAGAGTGCTTGGAAACATGCTGGTCCTGCTCCATAGGACAATTTAGACAAAATCAAACTGGTTGCTAATTTAATTGTAAAATTTATTATTTTTTGTTTTATGACATTAATTTTAGATTCTGTAATTACTTCCTCACACACTGACTTATTTTAGGAAAATCGTCTACTTTTACAATGTTTGTAAATATGTGAGCACCATGTATCTATCACATATTAAATTATCTGTCGTTGCTTCATTTTTAATTCTTTTTACCTATTGTGGTATAGTAATTTTATTCTAGGTGCATCGTCTTTAAAAGAGTAACGGTGGAGTTTCTTGCCCATTCTTCTCCATACGAAAACTACCTTTTGGAAGGGGCGACTAGAATCAATTTTATTATTTTGTAAATTTTGAAATTCAAAAGTGCCATACATGGGCCTATTTGAAATAAATGATTTGACTTTGACTTTGGTAGATTTTAGTATCCAAAATAATACGAGTTAAATCTTACTGTTCAATAATCTAAAAGGTCAGAGCGATCTGTTCAGCTATCGAAAAAGGTCAGAGCGACGATTGTCATTTATATTTAAACACTGCACTTTTAAACCGATGCCTACATTTTTTTTATTTCATAATTTAAAGTAGATAAGATTTGTATTCATAATTACTGATTATTTGTAACAGCTATTATTGCATTTGTATTTTGTAGCATTTTTAAAGTAAGTAGCCACGTAATTGCCTATTTTACTACCAAGAAGAACTTTCATACAATTATGACGAAAACTTTTGAAAAATCCCGACCAAATACCAACATTTCTAGTCAGGGGTGCAGTGAATGTACAAGTATGTCCCGGGCCTTGGTAGTAGAAGGAACAGTGGGGTTTTAGTCGGTAGGAGTCCGACATAACCCTCCGTTGTCCCCCGACGGAGCGTATCCGTGAGGATATTCCCACGGAATAAAAATACTTAGTATAGTACCTAAATGTTTATAGTATGATGCTATAAATTTTTGACATGTATCTTGAACATCGACAAACAACAGGAGCTATCATTTATATGGATGACAGCCGTTTAAAGCGATTACCAATCGATAAATTTTTTCGCTCATTCCTGGTAGTGGGCATGCTTCGTTAAACTTGTGCAAACATGGATTATACAATAGCAGCGTTCCACACAGTTAGCTCGACTAACAGCGTTCCACACACTTGTATGGTAATAAAGATGACATAGACACAAAGTAGTATTAGAAGCAAAATTATCAGTAGCGATCCTATTACGAACTTCTGCAAAGTTCATTTGAAAACTTGACAGCATCTGTCTGGCAGTTATGAAAAATGTGTAATGTTACTTTTTTTTTGTTATAGGTGCCTATCGTGTTTCATAAATTCTTGCGAAATAAATGTTTTTCTTTTCTTTTTTTTAAGTCCTAGACTTGAATTTTAAATTACCAGGACTTTTAAATGTCTGAAGGAGCTGTTGTAATAGGCTCAAAGTAAATAGCATCCAGTTCAAGTATAACGGGTTAGGGTTTAGATCCATAATGGAGCCGGAAACTAGAGACCGGGCTCGTACCGACTATTGCTTATATTATCCATATTAGAAACACTTTTGCTAGAATACTGAATAGTGATTTCTAAATCCACAATCTTAATAAGCTCAAAGCATTTGTTAACTAACAATAAAAAAAAATCATCGGCTATTTTTGGCAAACACCAAAAGTTAGGTAAAATCGAAATAGTTATTTATGCAACTGTTGTATAATAAGGGGTATTAAAACACGAATGTGGGTTTATCACACGAGGCGAAGCTGAGTGTGATAATAGTATCACATGAGTGTTTTAATACCTAATTATGTATAGTTGCATACAATACTTTACCTACACCCAGGATATGAATCCTCTATAAAAGGTTCCGAAACCATTGGGTGTTTGTAATTCAAGATCAAGAATAAAAAAAATCCCACGAAATTCAGTACAACTGCACGTATGAGTGTCGCCTGCAGCAGCAAATCACCGCACATGCGTGCAGCGGGTGCTGCTGTCCCCCGCTTAAACGTTGAAACGAGTTGCATAATGAAATTTTGTACAACATTATAACACTCATTTGGATGATATTATGGTTACAAATAACAATGACACTGGCTGTTTTAATGTTGGCAATAAGCTGACTGTTTCAGAAACTTTTATAGAGGATTTATAGCATGTGGAAAACCACACTGTGACAAAAAACACAACATTAAATCATTAATTGTTGAGAACACAACATTAAATCTAAGTTTTCGTATCATTTCAGGTCGCCTGGTTCATCCCAATGCTGGTGGCGGCGATAGCGTACTACAACTACGACGCGACGGACCCTGAGGGTAGACCAGCAGACATCACTGACGCCAATATGCTTTCAGACTACGACTTCATCATCGTTGGAGCCGGCTCTGCTGGTCAGTGGGTACAAAAGCCTTTATTTCTACCGTTAATTACATAATTCTCTATCATGCTTGCATTAAAAGAAAAAAATCGACCATTATTTTGACAACCTTCTTCGACATAAATCGAAAATGCTGTACTGTCAAATACATGCGAACAGGCGGCCGGCAATGTAAGTATGAAAATCCATATCTGTCGTGTTTAGCGGCCGAATAAATTACTATGAAAACTCGACCTCTGTAGTGTACTCTAAGATAGTGTAATTTAAAAATGGAACGAACTTTTTACGTATTCTTCTACTGTTTTCAGGTGCAGTGGTAGCAAACCGGTTATCAGAAGTCAGCAACTGGAAGATTCTACTCTTGGAAGCTGGCGGAGATGAGACGGAGATATCAGAAGTACCTCTACTGGCTGGCTACCTGCAGCTCAGCAAATTAGACTGGCAGTACAAGACTGAACCTTCTGGAACCAGCTGTCTTGGTAAATAGTTTACCAATAATCTTTTTTATTTGTTTGTATTGTTCGGGGTCACGCCGGAAGAACTAGGCTTGGCAGACTATATTGGTATTGGTGCTATATTGGTGGTTTTGGTTTTGACATAACCAGACAGCAGAGCGCTTATGGCTATCCTGCTTATAAGAAATAGTCATGTTTTTGGCGGAAAGTAAATAAGTATATCTAGTATCTTAAAATGGCACCTATTTATTAAAAGTACTTGTCGCCCAGTGGTCGAAATTCGACCATAATTCATTTAAATTTTTAGCTTGATAGTATAGTTTAGTTCATACTAATTCCATGTATAGTACATACTAATTCCATGCTGCCATTTCATTATCCTAAAGAAGCACAAACATTTATAGAAGCCATCTTCAACCATTTACAAAAGAGTGTGTGTGTCAAACGCATGGTAGTGTGTGTAATGTTTTTTTTAATTTATTTCTAATGCGTATTATATAAAAATATTAGCTTTCTGCACTTCTTCTCCATATAAAAAATTAACTGTGCAAAACATACTCCACGGTCCGCGTAATTTTCAAAAAGGGGTACAAAGTTTTTGCTTCATGTATCTGGTATTTTTCTTAAAGTGAATCAACCAAATCGTTTTGTGGTTTAGTCAATGTTCTTTTAATGTTTTTTCAGCCATGGAAGGCGGCAGATGCAACTGGCCCCGGGGCAAGGTGCTCGGAGGCAGCTCAGTCCTTAACTACATGCTGTACTTGCGAGGCAACAGAAAAGACTACGACTCATGGGAAGCGCTGGGCAACAAGGGCTGGGGCTACAAAGACGTACTCTATTACTTCAAGAAGTCAGAAGACAATAAGAACCCTTCCCTAGCACATACACCGTACCACAGCACCGGAGGGTACCTGACAGTTTCTGAAACACCCTACCATACACCACTCGTACGAGCTTTTGTTGATGGAGGCCTAGAATTAGGGTACATGAACAGAGACATAAATGGAGAGAACCAAACAGGGTTTATGGAGGCACAAGGGACAATAAGACGCGGCAGTCGGTGTTCAACATCCAAAGCGTTTCTAAGATCAGCTAAGGATCGTCCTAACTTACATATATCTATGTACTCCCACGTTACTAAAGTGATGATAGATCCCAGAACTAAAGTTGCTTTCGGAGTGGAATTTGTGAGAAACAAAATGGTATATCGAATCAGAGCTCGAAAGGAAGTCATTCTTTCAGCTGGAACTATTAACTCTGCCCAGTTGTTGATGTTGTCTGGAATAGGACCCGCAGAGGAACTGAATAAGCATAAAATACCTATGATACAGAATTTAAAAGTTGGAAGAAACTTACAGGATCACATTGGATTGGGCGGCTTGGCGTTTATGGTAAACCAGCCTATATCTATTGTAGAACATCGTCTTTATACTGTCGGTCCACTGATGGAGTACGCCATGTTAGGAGAAGGTCCTTTAACTATCATGGGGGGTGTCGAAGGCTTAGGTTTTGTCAACACTAAATATGTAAACGAGACTGACGATTTCCCAGATATTGAATTCCATTTCATTTCTGGATCCACTAATTCTGATGGTGGAGAGCAGATAAGCAAAATACATGGACTAATGGACACGTTCTACGATGCTGTGTTCAGACCTATAAACAATATGGATGTATGGAGTATCATCCCTATGTTGCTCAGACCGAGAAGCAAAGGTTTCATACAATTGCGCAGTGCTAACCCTTACGATTATCCTTACATATATCCAAACTATCTAGCAGACGAGTTGGACGTGAAAACTCTAGTGGAAGGAGTGAAAATCGCTGTAGCACTATCCAGGACTAGAGCATTTCAAAAATATGGCTCAGTTTTAAACAAGCACGTCTTTCCTGCTTGTGTGAGTATCAAGAGGTACTCAGACGCATATTGGGAGTGTATGATTAGGCAGTACACTTGTACTATCTACCATCCTGTTGGAACAGCGAAGATGGGGCCATACTGGGACCCTGACGCGGTTGTCGACCACCAGCTGAGGGTATATGGAGTGAAAGGTCTACGTGTCATAGACGGCAGTATCATGCCTAACATAGTGAGTGGGAATACCAACGCACCTATTATCATGATAGGAGAGAAAGGCAGCGACATGATCAAGGAATTTTGGTTAAAACGACGAAGCTCTAGATATTACATTTAATGAACGTACAAAACGAAAGTATTTATCAGTATTATGGTGTGTGAGAATTTTGTTGTAAATATTTCCTATCATGGCCGAATATTGTGAATTTATTTATTTTATATTTATTGACAGCACGCAATTGTAAATAATTTAATTAAGGATAGTGTTCATAGATAATAAAGTATTTTAATACTGCAATACATGTGTTTGCCCTCTTGTCATCATTTCTAGGTCAGAGACCCGCGATGTCATAATACTACATTGTTGCTTATTTGCTGACACTAATTGATTATTGTGAGACGATGTACTACTCGTAAGTACAGAGTAATCAAATAACGTCAGAATGAAATCATTAATTTAATACACGAACGAATTAGTTGTTTGTACTCCCCGTGTAACTGGAATGGGCTCGCTCAGATAACGTCAAAGATAATATGATAACATTGTATCTGTAAAATTACTGGCGAAACACTATACACCTTTGCTTCCCCTTTGGGGAACACAGGCGTGATGTTATGTTATGCTGAAACTTCAAATTAAATGAAACAATAGACATACATGATTTGCTTATAATGATTTTGCATTCAAACCTTGGTCAAATCAATCATATTCATATAACGATACCTAATAGTCTGCCTTCAAAATAAATAAATTACTCTGTGCAATGACACAAGTGTGACACAATACGGCTCGACCTGCCGTAAACAATAACTTGCTTAATCTGCTGAATCAGCTGCCATTCAATTTAATTCCATATCAGTGTCCGTGCAACAGTGGCGCTCGTATTATGGAATCATGTCGACCCACAGCCCATCGACACTCAGGGGACTCCTATCCAATACAAGGATTACTTTCGGGTTGCTACCAGGCCTCGGTGTCATGATAATCCTCCGCATGGCCATACATTTGTACAGACCTGATATAGAAGATGCAGAAAACCGCGTCAGAGATCATCCTTTCGAAGAACTATATGATTGCTACGATTTCATCATAGTTGGCGCGGGATCCGCCGGGGCAGTGTTAGCCAGTCGACTATCAGAGAATCCTAACTGGAAAGTGCTTTTGCTCGAAGCGGGACAAGACGAAAATGTGTTATCAGAAGTACCAGCGTTATTCCCTATACTACAAACCTCTTCTATCGATTGGCAATTCGTTACGGAACCCAGTGACGGGTACTGTTTGAGTATGGTGGAAAGGAAGTGTAAGTGGCCACGCGGTAAAGTGCTCGGTGGTTCCAGTGTGTTGAACGCTATGTTGTACATAAGAGGGAATAAGCGTGACTATGATAACTGGGAGAATATGGGCAATGTAGGCTGGGGATACGACAGTGTGTTGCCGTACTTTAAGAAATCAGAAGATATGAGGATACCTGAGCAGCAAAATGATCTGTATCATGCAACTGGAGGTCCTTTAACCATTGAACATTTCGCTTTTGAGCAGCCAATAACAAGAAAGATATTGGAAGCTGGTGAACAGCTGGGATACAGCATCCGCGATGTAAATGGAGAGTTTCAAACCGGATTTACTCGCTCCCAAGCGACAGTTCGCGACGGTCTTCGTTGTAGCACAGCTAAAGCGTTCTTACGACCGACATCCAAACGAGAAAACCTTCATGTTAGTGTGCATTCACTAGTCGAGAAAATACTGATTGACGAACAAAAAACTGCATACGGTGTGAAGTTTAAAAAACATGGACAAGAAAGAATCGTTAAGGCCAGCAAGGAGGTCATCTTATCTGCTGGCACTATACAGTCTCCACAGTTATTAATGTTATCTGGAATAGGAGACGCCGAGCACCTGAAAGAACTTGGGATATATCCGATTGTCAATCTACCTGGTGTTGGAAAAAATCTGCAAGACCACGTCGCAATGGGAGGTCACTCATATCTCTTCGACAACCCTTATGATAACGGAACAGATTATTGTTTTAATCTAAACGCAGTCATTTCAATAGGAGCTTTCATAGATTTTGCTGTTCATAAGAATGGGCCACTGTACAGTATGATGGAGGCTGAAGCCATGGCGTTCCTCAACACTAAATACCAGGACCCGAGTGAAGACTATCCAGATATACAGCTATTTATTGCTCCTACTGCTGACAATATGGATGGAGGCTTATTTGGTAAAAGGGCCAACGGTTTGGACGACGTTACGTATGCGGAGTTGTATGAAGAGATACTCTTTGACTCTTCGTTCTCCATCGTGCCACTGTTGCTAAGACCGAAAAGCCGCGGCTACTTGAAACTACGAGATGCGAACCCCTACTCGCCACCACTGATTTATCCTAACTACTACACCGACCCAGAAGACGTCAAAGTAATTGTAAGTATCATTTATTATTTACGCTACTAAATCTTCGAATGAATGTTGTCATAACAGAACATAATTACATAATTATCTGGTAATGAGCCGATAAACTCTGTACAAATTACAAGCAGATAACTTTTATTGTCTTGTTATAAGTAACGCATGTAAAAAATGACGATGATTGCTGTCAATAGGTCACAGAAATGAAAAGGTTAAAGTAATTACTATAAAATGTAATGTTATCAAACATAATTATATAATTGCTCTTGTTTGGAAAGTCTGGATCTTAATAACCTATGCATATGTTTATGGGTGTAAAGATCTGGTAATTTTGTCATATTCGATGGTTTGTCTACTAAAATTAGACGAAGGACTCGCCCTTAACCGAGCTAAAACAAACACATTATTTAAATACCAGACTCGAAAGTCACGAAAACAATACCAATGTATAATTGCAAAATGCTTCAAAATAATGAAAAATTCAAATAATTGTGATTTCAGATGGAAGGCGCTCGTATAGTTCAGGAGCTAGTGAATCAGCCAGCACTACGCGAGCTGAACGCCCGGCCGAATCCTCGGCGGAACCCAGGCTGTACGGCTCACGAGCTGATGTCAGACGAACACCTGGAGTGCCAGGCTAGGCACCACACGATGACCTTATACCATCCTGTGGGCACGTGCGCCATGGGGCCTCCTGAAGATCTGGCTGCTGTTGTTGATCCCAGATTAAAGGTAATAATATTTTTAGGCTGTAAATCGTGGTCAAGGATTGATAGCCGGCAGACTTCTAAGCAACTTTTGACGATTTTGCACTTCACTAGGTTAAAAGCTGCCTATTCTGAGTACTATCTGAGCCCCCCTACTTCTAGTGCAACTCCATATTTATTGCCGATTTATGTTAACCCTTTCATTTCCAGGTGTACGGAATCAAAAGCCTTCGAGTGATCGACGGCAGTGTTATTCCAACAATAACAACCGGTAACACTAACGCGCCGATCATAATGATCGCTGAGAAAGCTTCAGACATGATCAAAGAAGACTGGTATGACGTCACCATTGAAGAAGTGACGTGTCCTACAGAAGATCCGAAGCACTATCAACAGTCCAAGAATACTAACAACGAAGAACCAGCTAAAATTCAACTGAATCCTCCAATAGATTTGTTTAACGAAACTACTAGCCTATTTCCATTGCTAAATAGCAAAATTGCAGATAATCCTTTTAAAAACAATAATGACAAAAACTCTAAATCCAAAATAGAAAATCAGCAGAAAGTAGTGTCAAGCTCGGTAAATTTTCCTAAAAAAGTACCAAAAGTTGTTACAAGAAAGAATCATTTACATCTACACCCAAATTACAATTATCCTCAGAGAAAATTCAATAGTCAAGCACAAAATCCTTTCCGAAATTATCTGTATGGCTCCCCGATTCAAGACCAATTTCCGAACTACGGAGCAAATTATGGGCAACTACACAATCCACTTTACCCATTTCCAAAATTAGGACAACAGAAGCCTTTAATAAAGAATATATTTGCAAAACTGGAGCCAAGACCTTTGGTTTATTATAATCAAGTTAATAAGGTAAAAGACCCGATCTACTATGAGGCTGGTGAAGTGATTACTCCTAGGGGGCAAAAGAAATGCAAGATCTGGTTGTACAATGACGGTGTGAAGTATGAAATTGTGTTGTAGCTTTATAGATACGAGTATCATGTATTAATTTGGTTAAGTCATGTATTAATTTGGTGTAAGTAGTACGTAAATCAAACCAAGTGAATTAGAATATAAGGATAAATAAATGTCAAGTAACGAATGTCGTATTAAAATAAATGTGTTTTTTTTTTTTACTTTTATTTCTTCATCATCACTATTTTCATTTGCATACAAACGTCAACCCCCCCCATTTGATCCAACAGGGTTGGTTTAAAAAAAATCTTTTCCGGTGTACTACATGAAAACCGCCGAAGGAAATATCCTATGCCTATCTACCTTGAATCTATTTGTCTCTATCGTAGACTGTATGGCTGTTTCATATGTAATTACTAATTATAGTGTGTTATCAATACCTATATCCGATCAACCGCGTCATGTTGTTACCGGAAGTGCAATTAACAGTCCGTCTCGTTATTGATATAATGTAAATGCATCAATTTGCATTTAATGAAACGCATGCCAAAGGTACTATAATTAAAAATAGACGCACAGTTGTTGCTGAGGATGTTCAACTACTACAATATTCAATAGTAAGTCAGTGAATATAAAGTGTTTATATTACAGTATATAACTTTACCATACATAAGTAGTTTGAAATTGCACGGTTTGCTTGCATCACTTTGCTGGATAAACATGACAAGCATATCAAGTCACTAGCGCTAGAATTAGAATGCATATATGAAGATGAACATTAGATCACAACTGTCACTAGAGTCATTTGTTTTTGGTGTCAATATTTATTCAGCATGATCAGAAAGAATGCCATTTCAATTCAGACACGTGCATTCACTGCTATCTGTGTATCTGTATTAATGAAACCATTCTGAAATAAGTATAGTGCTAGTAGTGCTATTCTATAAAAATCTCGGCTTGAAATTAATTATCATACCTTCTGATGCTGGGGATTAGCAGTTCACTTCAAGCTGCGCTTAGTTGCCTATGTTACTGAATTGTTTTCTTGTTTAAGAAGGCAGCCTAATTATAAGGAAGAACGAGCATGTACTGAAACTGTATTTTCCGAAAATCTATTAAGATTGATGATTGATGATGACGATTGATGAAAATGGTTACTGCCCAAACTGTCTCAAACAAGTTATTATGATGATTCACATTTTTACCGTTGCTAAGTTCACCCGGTTCCATGGGAATCAAGATATTTATATAATAATAAAATTGATGATTAACGATAGACTTGATTATATGCGTGACTCTGTAACTCAATGCCAATCGGTGAGGAGTCACAGTTGTTGTGATTTGTCCAACTCATTTAGGGGGTTAACTGCTTGACATGAAGCAGATAATTTGTTGTTACTTATCGCACTACAAGAAATATAGACTTAAAAATATATTTGGTTTGAATTCAGTCAAAGTTAATCTTAGGCTATCTACCTATGTTTAATTTCCTCAGACCAGGTCCGCGCCATTAGGGCTTATTCACAATTATGAAACTGTCAGAAGAGCGGATTGGGAGGAGTTTTGGAGCGATTCCCCCATGGCAACATTTGAGTATTTTTTAAATTAATTGTCCCAAAAAAGCGGGAATCTCTTTAATATTTGAGCAACATGAGAATGTTGTCGAATGACTTGATATTGCTTATGATGGATAAGCCAAATATGGCACCACATAGAGATGTAGATGTAGAACACTGTGGAAAAGTCTAATGCGCAACAGCGGGATAATATGGGATGTTAAGTAATAAAAAATAAAAATAAACATTCAGTCGAATTGAAAACCTCCTCCTTTTAGAAGTCGGTTAAAAATAAGATCTCGTTACTGCGCAAATATACACATCGACCTCGACTTTGGTAAATGAAGCTGAATAATGAACATAAGTATAAAAAAACCGGCAAACTGCGTGTCGGATCACGCACAATGAAGGGTTCCGTAGTTGGGATGAGTTTATCCCAAGAACAAACTTTACATTGTAGTTGAAAAAAAATATTCTCCCATACATTCCAATTGCAAAAGTAAGTTTGTACGCACAATATTTAGAGATTTACAATGTTATTTTAAGACCATGGATTTCTTATAGGTTTTCCTGTAATCTGTGAGTAAAGAACCATTATCAGTATTTTATTTTTCAAAATTATAGGCTCAGTAGTTTCGGAGATAAGGGAAGAAATGGTAAATTTTCATCAATTTTCTTAAATATGTTTAAAAGTAATTATATTAAAATTATTAAAAAAAAATAAGATTCTTACAACAAGCCCTTTCATTGATATGTCACACGGTACAATTAGCAGAACTTTTTTTTATATTTCAATTTGCCCCGAAAAGTGTCCTCCATATTCAAAATTCATTTAATTACGTTACACGTCTGTACTCGGGTCACAGAAATTCATATGTACCAAATTTCAACTAAATTGGTGGAGATATTCGGAGCAAATTGGCTGTGACAGACGACAAGCGTTCAGTTTTTTTCCTTTTGAGGTACGGAACCCTAAAAGCGAGTATATTATGTTAATGTAAAGTAAATTACTATTGTTTATTATTTGTTACATTATTTGTTGATTACTGACTGCAAACAAATAATTCTGTACTTAATGTCAGCATGACTCAAAATATAGCAGCCAGCGCATATAATCAGCGTCGCTCGTGGGGATTGATTGTGATAAAATCGATTTATAATGGAGTTGAGCTAGACACTGTCTTCCTTTCCTTAATATCGTTTCGGTTACTTTGAAGATAAAGTACGTTATTTGCAAGAAAATTCCGTTTAGGAGCATAAGGTCAAAAGCCCGAAATGACAAATGGGTTGCAAATTGTCAAAAGAGCAGAATGTCAAAAACGTAGAAAGTCAAAGGCGCACACAGTCAAAAGCGCATAAAGTCAAAAGCTCAGAATGTCAAAATAGCACAATGTAAAAAATTCTACTTGAAAGTCATAATTTTATAAATCCAAATTACATTTACAGAAACGCGAAAACGGGACAACAGGTTTTGCTCACAATTGAAACAAACATTCAAAACTACTCTCAAATCAAATCAAATCAAAGCTTTTTATTGTGGGCATGGGCTATACAGACAGATGTTAGGTAAATTACAGTTCCATTATGTCCTGCCTAATAGGTATCTATACAATAATGATGTCAACATGCAGTAAAAAAATAATAATCTTAGGCGTCACTTAAAAAGTAAATCTTAGAAAATAACAATTTTATTATGGTGACAGATTGTAGTAGGTACTAATTATTTAGAAAATCTTGGATCGTGTAGTAAGCTTTGTCAATTAAAAAATTACGCAATTTATGTTTGAATAGTGGCAGTTCTTTGGTGCTTAAAATGTCCACAGGTATCTTATTATAAATTTTAGATGCCATTCCGCAAAAACTTTTGCCAATAAGAGCAGTTCACTGAAAATATCTAGTGTACCACAGTACACTAGATATTTTCAGTGCATATATTTTTGATTTAGTTCACCGAATAGATTTTTATTTATTTTAACAAATACTGCAACTTCATAAATATAAGCTGATGGAAAGGTCAAAATTTTAAACTTTTTGAAATATGGTTCGCATGATTCTCACTTCACTAATCGGTCATGTGTGTCATCACTTGCCCATACGGCAAGTGATCTGGAGAAGAAGAGCGAGTGACAAGTGTTAAGTTTAAATATGAATGTGGATGGCTATCCAGTATCCACATTCATACTTACACTTACATATTGCAGTAGGTTTGAAGCTGATTTACATCCGTCACCTCCCACTTCAGGTTCAGTTGAAAACCAGCGTCAGGCACTAGCTGTCTGGCATTTTTGCTGAACTGGGCCTATTTGGCGCAGCCGCGAGGCACTCTTTCCTGTTAAATGATTATTTTACACTTTGTTTTTATTTCCTTTTTTATTTTTTACTTGTGTTATAATTGTTGTGTTGTGTGCCTTTTTGTCTGTGCTAAATAAATGTATTTTCTTTCTTCTTCTTCTTTAAAAGGAGGCTCCCTAAATTGTATGTTAATTTGCATTAATATTCTGAAAAAGTCACGCATACAATCAAAATAGAACTTTAGTGTATGATTTATTGGATCTTTTCTTTCCAAATACAGTTTACGTAATTGGAACATTTTCGCACGATTCATTTTTTATTTGAAAATCAAGTCTTTCTTAAAGACTATTTGAAACAAAAACAAGATACTCGGCTTTTATGTCTAAAATAATAATTGTCAGTAAGAAAATGTAGTTTATTATCCAAATATAATATATTTTTTCTCTAGATCAATTATTACTTTAGTTGTAAAAGAAATAAGATTTGAGACTTACGACATTTAGTTACCTGCTCGAACACGACCAAAGAGCGCACGCGATATTCAACTTTATTACTGATGTGTTAGCGTATAGCACATAGTGGAGTGGTGGGGTGCATGGGGGCGGAGTTTGCGTGGAAATTGACTTTGGAATGCCTGGTCATAACAGAAAAGAGACAGACCAAAGAAAAGCCGGATGAGCTGTGTAAAAGAAGATATGGTTAGGATGGAAGAGAACATCGAGATGACAGCTGATGGCGTTGAATTGAAGAAACGTACAGTGCCGAAAACAACTGGAATAAGAGCAGGAGGCTGATAAGCTCAGTCATTGGTCACAGGACTACAAAGTAATTGATATTTTTAACGAAATTTATATGTGAAATTGGCGTGATGATAAATTATATGATATGAGGAGCTTGTGGCTAAGTAATAACAACCACACAGATCAATCCATCAGGTTAAGCTACGCTTGCCGGGATTGGCGGTGGATGGGTGACCATCTTTACATACCGAAACTCCTCCGTACCAAGGTCGTTAGGGTTCGTCAGAAGCCCAAAAGTCTGACAACCAGTCTTACCAAGGGGTATATTATTACCCAGTTACTGGGTTAAGGAGGTCAGATAGGCAGTCGATCCGTGTAAAATACTGGTATTCAGCTGCATCCGGTTAAACTGGAAGCCGACCCCAAGATAGTTAGGAAAAGGCTACGCAGATTTATTTCAATGTGAAACTGGCGTTGTGCATGGACAAGACCTTATAACTCACAAATTTTAAAGAGCTGATAAAAGTTACATAAAAAATCAAAGGTTACATACAGATTATAAGCCATTATGATATTGAAACAATATCATCCTAATTGCGGTTATCTTCCTCTGACGTTATTAAATGCCTACAATTTCTCGTATATATATCTGGGACAGATCCCTGGATAATCATACTGCTAGCTCTCTTGGAACTGTCAGCTTCATATACTATTATAGTCAAAGCTAACAAAGAAAGGTAAGTCACCTGTTTTAATTCAGTCAGCCATTTATTTTCTGTTTTACTAACAGTAATATAAATTTTTCTTTGACCCTGGTTTCTCCGAGTTTAATTTACTGTTTTCAAAACTAAAGTTACTTATTTAATTGGTTGCTGTCACTTTGATCACAACAGCTAACGTGATAAGTACCAGATTGTTTGATCAGTCTTGATCAGGTTCTCACGATCCAAGGGTTACTCTTCTATTCCTAAACTATGTTGTACAGATATTAGCGTACTTTTTTGCAGAGATGGGCTGAGTGATGATTTTTCTGTATCAATGACTGCATGACAATGACAAAATCATCAATGATTTTTATTTGAGAATATGATCACGTCACTTCAAATGAGTGCTGAAATGATTGCGGAACTTTATTATTTTCTCATTATTTGCCAATTTATTGTTTTATTATTTAATACTACAATTATTTGCCTTATCTTGTCTGTTGTCTAAAATGATGAAGAAACATACTGGGCCACCAAATGAAACTGTCAGCAAGTCATCGAAAAATCTCTATGTATCTTTAAGCATATAATTTTCTCCACCAGATCAAGATGTCGTGGGCTTGCGATCCGGCGTTGACCGCCAACATCGTGAGCAGCTACCAGACTGCTGGTCCCCTGTTCATGCAGTCTCTGCAGACGTTCCTAGCAGCACAGTGCGCGCTGGTCGGCGACCACCTGTGGCCTGCTGATGCCACCCAGCAAGTGCTTGAAGGTAATTATCATACTGAACATAACATCACGCCTGATTCTACAAGAGATATAAAGAGGTGGAACACCCACATTTCTCCAGTTATTTTTATTGTTTGTGACTCATCATCCTCATGAAGAGCAATAAAAAACCGGGCACAAATATCCAGACGGTAAATTTCGTAATAGATTCTGTACTAATACGAATATCTTTATCCACAGTTAATGATTTCTTTCTACATAATAAACGTAGTTTGTATCCATTTGCTTCAAAATATTTTTTGCATAATTATTATAAGAGGCAGAATTTTCACATTGACGTAGGTCAACATTATTAGAAAATCCGTAACTTTGATTAGTCAATAATATATTATTCTATGTATGGTTTATAAAGTCGTTTTTGCACTTGCGTGAAATCCCTATAGGCATTTAATTGATGAAATAAAAAAATACAAATATAAATTATAAGACTATAATTGTGTCATCTTCAAGGGTAATAGACAGAATAAATCATTAAATTAAAAGATTTTAAATGTACAACAATTCTTTCGATAGACTATACCAACTATGATAAGATACGTTAATTTAACCATAACGTTTTTGTTTCAGATCCCTACTACGATTTCATAGTGGTAGGAGCTGGGTCAGCAGGTTCTGCAGTCGCTAACCGACTCAGTGAGGTGCCAGAATGGAAGGTTCTGCTCGTAGAAGCCGGAGGAAACCCTACCCTGAACACAGAGGTAAATATTCAGCTTCAAACTGTAGAAAATTAATTATATTAAACAATGTAGTTTAGTTAGTTTCCAGCTACTATAAATTCTAACATATCGATCGATTTAATTTCAGATCCCACATTTGTTCTACAACAACATGCGCAGTCCTCAAGATTGGGCCTACAAGACTCAACCTCAAGATGGTGCCTGCAGAAGCTACACAGCAAAGGGTTGCGCTTGGCCGCGTGGTAAGGCTCTCGGAGGCAGCAGCAGTATCAACTTCATGTTCTACGTCAGAGGTAATAGAGCCGATTTCGATGAATGGGCAAACGACGACGGTTGCACAGGTTGGAGCTACGATGACGTTCTGCCCTACTTCAGGAAGAGCGAGAAGTTCACTGGCATTTTCAACGAACAGAACAAGAAATACCACAACTGGGAGGGCAACCTTAACGTCGCTGTCGACAAACAGTCCCACGACTTCGAGCACATGATCATCAACGCTGCTATTGAACTTGGATTGAAGAACTCGACCGACATCAACGGTGAGAGTCAAATGGGAGTTATGACGTCACAGACTACGACTAAAAATGGACATAGATTCAGTACTGCTCGTGCCTTCTTGAACCCAATCAAGGATAGGAAGAACTTCCACGTCATCAAACACGCTCAAGCTACTAAAGTTTTGTTCGTACCTGGAACTAACATCGTGAGCGGTGTCATGCTCCACAAAGAAGGAAAAGACATCGTTGTCAACGTAAGGAAAGAGCTCATCCTGTCGGCTGGTGCCCTCAACTCGCCGCATATCTTATTGCTGTCTGGTATCGGACCTAGGAAGCACTTGGAAGACATGAAAATCGAAGTTAAGGCAGATCTACCCGTTGGAGAAAACTTGCAAGACCACTTATTCGTTCCTACTTTCTACACAAAGCCTGGTCCCAAAGACTACTACTCTATCTCTAAAATTGCGGGTGACTTTGCTCAGTACATTTTGGAAGGAACTGGGCCATTGATCAACACTAGCCCTAACAGAGTCATCAGTTTTGTCAACACAACTGACCCAGAATCACCTGCCTCAGACATGCAGTTCCATTACTTCGTCCTGCCCCCTGGTGTGTACAACTTGATAGACATTTTCCAGAAGCACGGATTAAACGATGAGGCATACACCAAGTTCAAGAAAATGAATGAAGACAAATTCACGCTGGTTATTTTCAACACACTGCTGAAGCCTAAATCTGCTGGTAAGATCCTTTTGGCGAGCAAGAACCCGCTCGAAGCTCCCTTGTTCTTTGCTGACTACTACAAGGACCCCGAAGATATGGCGACCGTTATTAGGGCAATGAAACAACATTCTTTGAGACTTGGTGACACCAAAGCGCTGAAGAAGGCTGGTTTTAAACTGGACTGGTTGGACATCGACGCGTGCAAGAAGTTCGACAAGAGCAGCGACGAGTACTTGGACTGCATCTCGAGGGAGCTGACATTCTCTCTGTACCACCCGACTAGTACCGCCAAGATGGGTCCTGATGGTGACAAGAGCGCGGTCGTTGACCTGGAGCTCAGAGTACGCAAAGTGAAAGGATTGAGAGTGATCGACGCCAGTATCATGCCCTCTGTTATAAGAGGCAACACCAACGCGCCCTCCATCATGATCGGTGAGAAGGGAGCTGACCTGATCAAGAAGTTCTGGTTGAACAAACACACCGAATTATAAGTTATGTTATTTATTAGAAGATTATTGTTTTCGTGGCAGATGGCGTTTCCGTAGTTTCTGCCTACCCCAATGAGAAAAAGCGTGAGTTTATGTATGTTATGTATGTATATTTTTTTGCTTTAACAATTCCTTACAATCGCAACGAGCCTCCTGTACAAATTAGTTAACCTTATGTAAAAGTGATTGATAAGGTATTTTAAGGAATAAAAATGTTACGTTATCCGTTATCACGTTGGTTTAATTTCCCACAATTATAAATAGGTATCACACTTTTTTACTGTGCATTTTTACAAAGAAAGGAACTTAATAAAATTAATTTTATATATAAAGGTATAATTTCATACAAAACAGAGTGGAACTCCAGTACAACAATTGCGAGTATTACAAATCTGCATTCCTCAAACACAAGTTCAATGATTTCCTCTTGACTCACGGTCTAACTTTATGCATTATGAATATTATGATTTAGTTTGCCAAGAACATTTTCCTCAAAGGTTGTTGTTGTTGAATTCTATAGATTAGTAAGTAAGCTACAGGTCAAACATTACCTACTCTTTTTAAACAAGACCCATAAGGTTATTTTTTTTAAACTAGGGTATCTCGCAGTTGACCTATGAGGTCATGGCTGCTTAACCGGACTTTCCTATGGCTGCCTTAAGCTTCTACACTTAAAGCCTCCAGCCAGGGGAGACCCATAAGGGATTTATAACTACTACATGAAACTACACAGCTTGGTACTAGAGAATGTACATACTATAGGTACCTGCTCAGTATACACTTGAGTATGACCTTATCTATTAATACCTAGGTACATATTTATTTTATTCGAGTTAAAAATCATAAAATACACGTGTCATTACTTCCTTTTTGTTGTTATTCTTCTTTTAGTTCTGATGATTGAACTAAAGATACATTTCGCGGAATTCCACCAAAGGTGTTACCCACTTTTGGTCAATAGAATTGAGCCGCTTGCAGTTTTCAAGAATAATATGTTTTAAAAATCTACAAGCCCAAAAAACAATAATAGTATCTTTGAGTCTATTGCCTCTTGCACTCATTACTTACATTAAAAAAAACATCTTTAGGTATTTGCTAAATCAATAAAAATAACAACTTTGCAAAATTAAAACAAGCAGTAAAGGTTGGTAAAATTGTAGTTAGGTATGTTTCGATACTTATTATGGTTGTTAGTTAGCACGAAACAGTGTACTTATATTAACAGACTTGTGTCAAATAATTATTTTAGTAGCAAAAAGAATTTTAGTTTTAATAACAAAGCAACAACGTAAAGTACAGCAGAAGCTAAATTATAGAAAACATAAAATAGTGAACTTAATTTTTGTAAACTTGGCTCGATTTTTTAACCGACTTTAAAAAAGGAGGAGGTTCTCAGTTCGTCGGGATATTTTTTTTTTTTTATGTATGTTCCCCGATTACTCGAAGACGGCTGGACCGATTTGAAAAATTCTTTTTTTGTTTGAAAAGTTATACTTCCAAGTTGGTCCCATTGTCATTTGGTCACGATCTGATGATGGGATCTTGGAGAAATCGAGGGAACTCTTCAAATATTATAGGCACATCTATAGCGATTTGGGTATTTTTGATGAGCAGTTGACATTAGGCTATTGTAACTTAGATAAATTGCAAACTCACCCACTAAAAAGTGAAAAAAAAAAACTTTTTTACAAAAAATACAACCCACAAAAGTTTTTTTTTACCACCAGTTTGTGTGAATTAGCTTAAGTTTCGCAGTGCCTGCTGTATTTCGCATAGCTATATGCTCTTTAGATAAACCAAGTTAAAATCATCTTACAAGGCGAAAAATTTAATTAAAAAGAGTAGGCAGTGATTAAAAAAAAACAAGATAACAAGATATCTTAATCAGTGCAGATAAGACAACAGCTCGGTAAAGACGCGAAGAGATCTGTTTGTACATGTGTATCAGTGTGGTTGTTTATATAGATATATATACAGATAATACACAAGTGTTTAAATGTGAGTGAATTGCGTGCTACCAGTTGACGGTTAGTGGTCGGGCAGCCCGCTATGCACTTACGCTCGCAACAGTTTCCGTGTTAAAAAGAAAATATACAACTTTTATAATATATAACTTGGCCAAATAATAAAAGGTAAGCTTATTTTTCTATTATTTTTTGAGTTTTGTGGTCTTGCGGTTTAGTCTAAATGTAATAATAAAATAAATAAAATTGTTTACTTCAATTACAAATGGATATAAAAGATATTGGTTTAAAATAAACACCGGTTTGAGACATAATGTGTTAAAAGTTTGAGGTTTAAGTTAAAGTTACAGTGATAGTTTAAAAAACGTGAATTTAAATTAATTTTCTATATTTTATAAAAAAAGTCATACTTCATTATTTTAAATCTATAATAGTGATTTCTATCCGAAGTGCTAGTGTTGTTTTTCTCAATTTAATTTGATTGTTATGACCCAGCCGACTTTCTCCGGTTGTTTATAAGACTCAGTTTAACTGAACTTTCGTTTCGTTTCTCCGTGCTAAAATTTTACACAAATTAAAAACATGGTGATTGAGTATTTGTTATTAAACCAAAAGGAACCACGTTGATGTAATTTTCTAATAAACAACAAGCTGAAATAAAAGCTTTCTTGAATATTTTTTGTACCCATTATAATTATCTTTACTACTTGTTTTGTAGTATTATACAACAACTAATTATTTGATCAGTATAAAAAGAGATAAGATTAAAGTCCGCATTAATTACAGTTTTTACAATCGACAAAATAAAAACAGATTCGCGATAATACCTGTTACTGTAGTACGGTAAGACGATAATACCTGTTAAAGAAAAGAAAGAAAATACATTTATTTATTAATTATTTTTTAAATGAAAACTTCTTTAGGCGCGTTAGGCATTTTTGAGATGGGACTAAACCATTGATTTCGCGACACTGTAACGCAATTTACCGACACCGTGGAGTAAAAGACAACGCGTAATCTACGCGTTGCGTGGAGTAAAAGACATCAACGCGTAGATTACCGCAGTGCGTGGAGTAAAAGACATCAACGCGTTGATTACTGCGGTGTGTGGAATAAAAGATATTAACGCGTTGATTACCGCGGTACCGATTTTTTTTTAAGTTTTCACTTCTGTCGGCACTCCCGGAGTGCCACTGTTTTTTTTATTATTTTTTACTAGAGAAGGTAAGGCCCGTTGTACAAAAACGTTCTTTTTCCGTGAAAAACTACGGTTGATTCTCCGTGTGCAGGCACGGTCGTCAGTGTTGTATGGTTCATTATGGAAGCTTGTTGACAGACACGGCGGCACTACGGCACGGTGCGGTGCGGCGCCGCCGCCGTCGCCGTATGCATCATCCGACGGTTTGCCGTGTCATGTACAGACGCCAGCACATCAAGCTACCCGAAACTGTCAAATTTTCCCAATCAACTTTGATCCTTAAACTTCAGCGATAAAGTTGAAAATCGATTAAATAAATTTGACAGATTGTAGTAGCTTGATGTGCTGGCGTCTGTACAAGCTCACACGATTATTCTACGGTGCGTTTAGCGCGCCGTAAAGAAACTATGCCGTGTACAACGGGCCTAACGCGTTCTATACCTACTTATGTACATACAGTATTGCGATAGGTAGGTAGATAAATATTTAAGCACATACTGTATTATCTAATTCGAACAATTATTTACTTAAAACAATTATTATTTTTCTATCAAGGTTACTTGGTCTTCAATGATATTGTGAGAGTAGGTACGTGTTTACATTGATATTGTTTTTACTGAGCTGTCAAAATGAGAGATTTTTTAACCCTCGACGCAAGAAGTGGGGTGTTATAATTTTGATAGGTATGTGTGTCTATGTGGCACCGTAGCTCTTAAATGGGTGAACCGATTTGAATGTGGTTTTTTTTATTTGAAAGCAGGTTGTCTAGCGATAATTCTTAGACATGTTTTATCAAAATCGGTTTAGCCGTTTCAAGATTATCAGCTCTTTTCTAGTTGATGAATGGATGTGAGTATCTTCCACAGGTTTGGTCGATTTGAAATTTGGCATTCTGTTCAATGATTAGAAGAACATAGTAACCTTGATGGTTACTGATGCTACAGCATCACCTGGAATTTTTCAGGATACCCTACTCCCTAACCAACTTACAGCACAGGTATTGTGTTTGGACTCATTGGAATGGTCTCAATGAATAGGTTATAGATAGACGGTGAACAGGGTCTGGTGACAGAAATGAGGAAATGTTTGTGTCGGTGGTTCTTTAAATTTGAACTGTTATAATTATACAGACGCCAGCACATCAAGCTACTACAATCGGTCAAATTTATTTAATAGATTTTCAACTTTATCGCTGAAGTGTAAGGTTCAAAGTTGATTGGGAAAATTTGACAGTTTCGGGTAGCTTGATGTGCTGGCGTCTGTACTTGAGTACAAACGTTTTAAGGACAAAGATTTCTCTAATTTACAAATAATACCAGCCTATTATTGTCCCACTGCAGGGCCAAGGCCTCTTCTCATACAGAGAAGGCACGAGCATTGATCACCACGCGCGCTCAAGACGGGTTGGCGATAACAGACTTATACATATTATCTACAAGTCCAGGTTTCCTCACGATGTTTTCCTTCACTGATGTCAATAATGTCCAAGATAAACTCAGAAAGTACATATGAATTGAAAAAGTCACATTGGTACATACTAGTATAATGAGCATAGTAACAAGTAGGGATGTAACCATACATAATTTTCCCGATACGATACTGATAGGTACCGATTATTGTAGTAAATAATCGGCGATACCGATACCGATATCGGTGGCTTAGTTGATAATAATTATAGTAAATCAAATAAATAATGAAGTAGGTATAGTGCGTGGTAGTAGGGCGTTATAGTCCTCATTTCACTGTGTGAATAAACAGAATCATGAATAGCGGTGACGTGAAAAAGGCACGAAACGATACATCGCTCAGCCAGTGGTCAGCAAACTGCAAACACTGGCGTTTTCCGTGTTGCCATGTTACTAAGCATACGCTGCGCGGCTCTCCCGCTAGTCCTGCCTGCGAGTCCTGCGACGGAGCGACAATGTTGCGCGGTCGGTGCGGTGGTCGTTTCGCGCGCTTTTCGAACTGTTTGATATCGGTTGTATATAATCGGCGATGCCGATATATCGGCATGCCAATTATGGCTGCGAATACACGTCAGATTTTGTCATTAGATAGTCGGATCCGATATTTTGATCCGGCTATCGGCGGAAGGCGTTGGAGTCATTATTTTTGTATGAACATTCAACACACGTCCGATTCTATAGTCGGATAGTTTGCATTGTTCTGATAGCCGGATCAGACTATCGGATCCGATTATCTGATGAAAAAATCGGACGTTTATTCCCAGCCGGCATCGGAATCGTTACATCCCTAGTTACAAGCAAATTACAAATATCTTTAGAACACTCCAACTATCTCTAGTACTAATTGTCGTTGTAGAAAAGTTTCCCTTTGAATGTTTTTTTTTCATATTTAATAGAAAAATCACTGAACCTGACTTGATTTCCGTACATCTTTTTTTTTACGGGTAACCACTGAAAATCAGCGCTGTGCTGTGGGTCCCCCATAGCACAGCGTCATGCTGAGTGGAAGCCTTCTTCTCACAGTCATGTCGTGCAGCTGCCGCTGAAGTAAATTCTGTTCTATGCTCGTGATTTGTTATGTACTTTGTGTTGTTCTCTGATTACTCTTGTCTTTTATGTATGCACGTGTTTCTGTGACAAATAAACCTATTTTTCTTTCTTTCTTTCTTTCTTTGATGAAAGTGACTGCTTGGCAAATGATGAATGCTCGGTTATACCGAAGTTCTGTTATATCTACTCCGTGACAGTACAAAAGGCTCGAATAATGCAGGAGTTATGAAGAAACTCTAAATCCTATACTATTAAACGAGCAATATTTGTATGTATATATATTTGTACCTACTCAAGTTCTCGAAATTGACTCTAACGATATCGATGTAAGATGCATTATAGGGGTTTACGGGAGCGAAAAATCAATCTAGCGAGGTCTCACATCTAGGAAAATTCATTTTCTCCGTATTTTCACCCGAGCAGGGGGCCGACCACAATCTTTTACGAAACAATCTTATTTCAGGAGAGTTTTGTTTCAAGCTTACAATAACATAACTCATATTCGTACCACGACCTTCATCGTTCAAGAATGTTTTATTCCTGCTTAGTGCTGGGAAAGAACGAACTATTTGTAAGATTTGTCTATTGCTTGCTATAGTAGAAAAGAAACAACGCTATGTGAACTGTATAGCGCTGTCCCTTTCACACGTTGGTCCGAATCGCAACTACGAGGTATTGGTCTTGAAGCAAAATATTATTTTTTTTACTTAAAATATTACTTTGCATTAGAATCAAATTTTTATGAGTAATTTCCATGAAATTGACACAAATATTAAAAGATTTGGCTTTGAAAAATAAGAAAAACAATTGAAAAAATTAAAAATAAGCTACGGCTAAGCTGTTACATGATATAAATCGGAGCAACGAAATTTGAAACTCGGGCCGCATTCGGAGTTACGACTTAATCGCTCACATCAATATTTTGCGTACCGATTTTGATATGCTTGCACAAGATGGTTGGATTACAGTATTTCTTTGAGTATACACAACAAATTTCTTCTTCTTTGATTAGGTGACGACTGTAGCCAGAAGCACAATTTCCAAAATGCCACGTTAGTTTAAAGATATGGTGGAACTCAAAACAAAACAGCACAACTGTCATTTTGACAGCGCTCACGGTGATATTACTATAAGGCATGGTCAGCGTTATCGCAAGATGGTGCATGCTATGACGTCATGTAAGACGATTCACAGCACGTTGTTATCGCGCTGACACTAATTCGGTATGGGTGTTAGCACGCTCTAATCGATTGCAGCGTAATTCTGAACACAGCCTCGATGTAGCGATATTTTTGTTTACAAGTGGATAACTACTACGAGGTTGAACTTATTTTAACATATTTGCTAATGAATTTATGATCTAACTGGCTACAAAGTCGACATGGAATCAAGGGAAGGTTAAGGTTACTCAGTGAATAAGTTTTAAAATAAAGAAATGTGTAATGTTTTGACGAAGATAGTTCGAAACAATATATTGTGGTCAGACTCAGTGATTAGTGTTCTGTTATTCATTTTGCAGTCGGGTTTCCGGGCGGCAGCTAGAGGTACTCTGGGAATTTTTATTTTTCTGTGTTATCCGCCTCCAAAAACTCAAATGTTTCGTATGCATTCCCCATCAAACAAGAAATTAATTACACATGTACTAAAATCTATAGATACACAATTCATTCGGCAAGTTTACGTAAATAAATACATTTTACAAACTTTACATGACACGAAAATGTTTTTTCTTAATATAAATTGCAAAACAATAATATTTCCGTCGAGTCCGAGGAACTTTTTTAAGATTGCTAAATTTGACATTAAAACAATATTGCTAGTTGTCAAAAGTCACGTCGTGGTACGAATTGAATGAACTTTTAGAGGTGACGTCACCAAAATCGCTAAGAAAATGAGATTGTTTCAACATTACAATAAGCTTATTTTAAGGACGTCATGGTACGAAAAGTCAAAGTAAGATTATAATAATACTGCTATAAGAGCTGGTGGTAGGCCCCCAGAGCTCCGTCGCCCAAAGTTTAGAACAAGATAATGAATAATGACATGACATTATTGAATGATCATGGCAGCAAGGAATTAATAAGTACCTACTATCATGGCAGTATGGAATTAGTAGGTACTATCCTATACCTACTATTAAATGAGCATTCTCTATTTTCACCAGAGCAGAGCTCGGTCGCCCAGGTACTGTCAATAATAATAAGTACCTAGTATATTTTCAAAGTTACATTTAAGGCAAAGTAGTAAGAAGCAGCCCCACCAGAACTTGTATTAGCATTGGCTTTTTACTAAATTAAAAATAACGAAGTAACTCTACCGACAGATATAAGTTTTACTCCGACCTATACGTATTTTAAGTAAATAAATTAAAAATGTCGGTTTAAAAACCTACGAAATTACACCAATGAAGTCATTCAATCGAAATAACTTAAAATATTTGGACGCGGTCAAAATCCAACCTGTTTTGTCGTACAGGTTAACTCAAAGAACAACCATGGGTCGAATACCTCGTATATAAACATGTTTGACAAGAGTAGATCTCGTATTTATACTACCTAGGTCATGGTCCAACATTTTGAGAACAAATTCAAAAGTCCAACGTTTTTACTAATTGGTGTACTTAGTCTGAGACAGCTTTGTATATTCGTTGGCTATAATCTACGTCAAATAACCAGAAAGATAATCATATTCAGTAATTGCGTAATGCACGATCAATCGTAATTTGTTTCGATTTGAAATAGATTGCTAATCCATTACTTTATAAGTTGGAAAAAAAAGCTGCTCAACAACGTAAATAACGCAATGTATGTTGTTGAACTGTCAAAATTAAACAAATTTGTCATAATCATTTACGAAAATAAGTTACGCAATTAGAGTCTGGTCTTTGTCAAAACAAACGTTTGAGATTGATTACTTAGATATTAGAGATCGGTTGATTATTTAGTATTGATACATTACTTCTGTCAGGAAATTCATAATCAACAATACAATCTGAGTTAACTGACGTACAATTTGATCTACTCTCTGATACAAATGAAGTTGACACCATCAATAATTATTAAAAAGCATATATTAAGTTAAAATACGACCCTCATCATCATCATCATCATCATCTAAGGTTTTACAGTTGCAGGTGTGGCGGGCGTGTGTGGTGGCCCTTAGCCTGTCCGTGTAAATTTAGTGACCTATTTCCGGATTTTAATCTTCAGTTTTTCACTCCTGTTAATTTTAGCTTTGAAAGTCGTAATTAAAGGATTTCGAAAATCCGTGCCATCTTTAGTTGAAGTCCAATTTTCCTAAACCTTGACTATTTTGCATTCGTAACACTGTGAACGGACGGACCTTTTTTTCCCGATTGTCAACAGTGTTGACGACAAGGTGTTACTGATCAGGAATATTCGGCTGGTCTCGATTTCTTCGTCCATCCGGTTTACTATCAAGTAAACGTTTGAGTGCTCTGGTGTCGTCCATTCTTACGACATGTTCGGTAGGCACCGAAGACGTCCTACTCTTATGGTCTTACTAACTCGGCTCATCGTACATCTTCGGCCCTATTAACTCCAATTTGATACTAATTCCAGGTGAAGATGTCGTGGGCCTGTGATCCAGCGATGACCTCGATGATCTTGGACAGCTACCAAGTGGCTGGGCCACTGTTCGTGCAGACTCTGCAGAGCATCTTTGCGGCACAGTGTGCTCTCGCAGGGGACCATCTCTGGCCCGACGATGCTACGAATGCTGTCCTTCAAGGTAAAGATATATTTTTTCATTGTTTTTATCAAGCAAATTATTATAATTTGTTTTTAATTGAATCCATATCATGTCGATATTAAATGAAAATACCACATATTTATCGAAAATAGCAATAAACCAGTCGTGATGTAGGTACGAGTACTCGAAGCGCAAGTTTTTGACTTTAAAAATGTTTGCCACTGTTTAATTTGAATTAGATAGACGCCACTAAATTTTAGTGACGAGTGGTTAGCTTGCATTATCTGTGCTGAGCGCACGCAACGCCTCGTACGTCCAGCCAGTAATAGGACTCGCCATCAAAGAGCCCTGTCCCAAATCAGACGCATTATGTAAATTTATTATACACTAGCTTTTGCCCGCGGCTTTGCCCGCGTGGATGTCGGAAATTATCCCACGGGAACGTACTTCCGGAATAAAAAGTATTTTTATATGTTAATCCAGGTTATAAACTATCTGTGCGCCAAATTTCATCCAAATCCGTCCAGCCGTTTTTGCGTGATTGAGTAACAAACATCCAAACACACAGACTTTCACATTTATAATATTATTTATAGCACTTCGCCCGCGACTTCGTCTGCGAAAATTATGTAAACTATTATTTAACGTAAATACGTAAATTAGTATTTGTTAATAGACTAAACGTAGAATAGTTACAGTTTGTTCAAACCGTGACATTTTTCTTACTTAGAGATTTTTTATACCCATCATAACTTCTGAACAAAAAGTCCGATCCGAGTAATTTAAAGTGGAAATTACACGTACATAATCAACCTTAATTATCAAACCATTTAAATAGATAAAGATTAATATCATGATAACAATATCACCACTATTCGATTCCACCCGTATTTGAACTAATAATTTCAACAAAAACTGTTATTGTGGCTTAACTATAACATGTAGTTAGGCATATACCATCGCGTACTTTTTTATGAGCAACCATGAGTACTATTAATATATAGAACACTATTTTATATATCGTCAATAGTTTTCGCAGCGCACGCAAAATAATGACTTTTATAGGCAAGATTTTGATGCCTTGGGTTGCATTGTTCCATTTTAGGTAGGGACCTAATTTTTTTTTTAAATTGTGATATTTCCTATATCACTCGGTAAAAATGTAGCTTTCTAATGATGAATGAACTTTTAAATTCAGTCGAGGAATTTTTGCGTTAAATCGTAACAAACAAAAAATCAAATCTTTCCTCTTTATAATATTAGTTTAGATAAAATAAAAACTTTTTTTTTTTTTTTTTAAGTTTTTATTTCTCGCTTTTTAGTGGGTCAATTTGTAATTTATGTAAGTTACATTAGCCTAATACCAATTGCTCATCACCTTTTACAATATATTGCTTTTCCCGATGTAGGGACGTTCATCGTTGAGGAGTTCTCTTGGTACTTTACCATCAGCTTCACTTCTCCATATGTATTGTGACGAGCCTAAATTGCATTGCAACCATATTAAAGTAATCGAATCGCAACCCGTGAAATACTTATTATTGAGTAGTTCCGGTGGCTATTTGTGGTCTTCATCATCAGTTCCACTTAACGAAATGGTACTTTCCAAGAGTAACTGCATGAAGTACTATAAAAAATACCCAAATCGCTATAGGTTTGCCTATAATATTTGAAGAGTTTCCTCGTTTTCTCTGGGATGCCATCATCAGATCCTGGTTTCCTTATCATGGTACCATACTTGGGATATGTCCTTTCCAACAAAAAAGAATCATCAAAATCGGTTCATAAACGACGAAGTTATCTGCGAAAAAACATTTAAAAAAAAATATATATATATATACACGGTCGAATTGAGTAACCTCCTTTTTTTGAAGTCGGTTAAACAAAAGGTATTTTAATAAAACATGTATACTAAAAGATAAATAATTAAATAATCTTTTAAAATAGTGAAAGTTTCAGAAAAATACGCTCTCTCTCGTTTTTTTTCCGTGTTAAACATAACTTTACAAATTAATTACTCTATGTAATATAAAGATAATGTAAAATATTCACAAATTAAATTATTAAAAATATGCTCTAATTTAACATATATTTTATCTAAATCATTAGTACTACTCGTTTAGACGTGATCTTTAGTATAAAATCATTGAAAGACAGTTATTGTCGGTAATCTCAAGCCGGTTGATGGCAATAAGCTCGCACCCTATTTATTACATAGGATTTAAACATAACTGGCGAAATGTGGGTGTACTATAGGATGCACCTCTGCCTAACCCTTCGGCGAATACAGGCGTGATGTTATGTTATGTTAATCTCAGGACTTTTCGATGGAAATTATATATTTGGAAGGGGTTTTATAATATAAGCTTTTGTCTAGTAGAACTAAATAAAAATCGCAATTATACTTAATTCTGGTCGTAAACATTCGAAGGTTATCTGTTGAAATTGCACAGTAACGACAAGGGCCCAGAAAAAAATCCTGTATTAATAGTAATTCGCAGAGCGACGAGAAGGGCCAAGGAGAACTGGCAGTAAAGTATACAAATTGGCTGAGCATTATAGCAAGAACGTTGTAGAAGAATGAATGTACACTTTGTAGAAATGATCTCTGAAATGGGGCCGACGAGAGTAGTTTCAAACCAAAAGAGATGTGACGGAATGCTATTACTTCACACAATAATCTTGAAGACAAAATATACGTATTGCACGTGTCTTCAAGATTATTAGTCCGAGCATATCTGATTAATATAAATAACTTGCAATATATCGCGGCCCATGGGCGGTATAAAACCTTTGGCACCAGGTTAGTCACCAACCACACGAAAAAGAAAGAAGATCGCGAATACATTTTAGAAAATTATCAAGAATACAATAAAACATATGCGGTCAATAAATCTCAATAAGATGTTATTTATGTATCTGGTCATGTTTTAAATTTAATTTGTTGACTGTATATATTTCAGATCCCAACTACGACTTCATAGTGGTGGGCGCCGGTTCTGCAGGTGCAGTGGTCGCCAATCGACTGAGTGAAGTTCCAGAATGGAAGGTGTTACTAGTTGAAGCAGGAGGAAACCCCACGATAGGTACCGAAGTGAGTAATAATCGTATAGTTTTAATGAAAAAAACGAGTAGCTGATATAAAACTCTCAATCTAGATCAAGATTTAGATTCAAAATGCCTTCTCCATTGAAACCTACGAAAGACCCGTGTATACGTTCATACAAATGAGACAAAATAAACATTATTGATGTTTAATGTTTCAGATTCCACAAGTTTTCTACAACAATCTGGGCACTCCAACAGATTGGGGATACAAAACACAACCACAAGACGCTTGTAGAAGTTACAAGAGCAAGGGCTGTGCTTGGCCTCGGGGGAAAGTGCTGGGCGGCTGCAGCAGTATCAACGCCATGTTCTACGTGCGAGCTAACAAGGCTGACTACGACGAGTGGGCAGCCTACGGTAACTACGGATGGAGCTACGATGAAGTTCTACCCTACTTTTTGAAAAGCGAAAAATTCACTGGAGAACATACCGAGGAAAGGAGCAAATATCATAATCAAGATGGGCCTATAAATATTATCGAAGTAACAGAGCCTAACTTTTTTGAAAAAACAATAATTCAAGCAGCAGTTGAACTTGGAATGACTAACTTAACCGATGTTAATGGTGCTAATCAAATGGGCGTGACAGCAAGCCAATTTAACATCAAAGAAAACTTCAGATTCAGTACTGCTAGAGCATTTTTGACCCCAGTAAAAGACAGAAAGAATTTACATGTGATTAAGAATGGCCTGGTAACTAAAGTTTTATTCAACCCCGGCACGAAAACAGTAAAAGGTGTTAAGATTCATAAAGATGGGAAAGATATAATTGTAAATGCAAAGAAAGAGGTAGTGGTGTCAGGTGGTGCCATTAACTCTCCACAAATTTTATTGCTATCAGGTATTGGACCGAAAAAGCATTTACAGGACATGAATATTGAAGTAATCGCTGACCTACCCGTTGGCGAAAACTTACAGGACCACGTATTTGCACCCCTGTTTTATACAATGCCTGGTGATGCAGATTTGACTTCCATAAAGAACATCGTGGGCGCATTCGCAGAGTACTTTTTGCATCGTTCTGGACTATTGAAGGATACTACTCCGCACAGAGTCATCAGTTTTATTAATACTACAGATCCTAATTCATCTATCCCAGATGTGCAACATCATTATCTAGTTATGCCTCCGAGTGTGTCTGGTATGATTGATATGTTTGAAAAGCACGGATTGAATGACGAGGTTCGTCAAGAATTTTTAAAAATGAACAAGGATAACTTTGTTATAATAGTATACACTGTAATACTACACCCAAAGTCAAAAGGTAAAATTGTTCTACACAACAAAAATCCTTTCGAAGACCCTCTGATATTCGCAAACTACTTTAAAGAGTCGGAAGACTTGGAAACTATGCTAAGGGCAATGAAGCAACATGCCTTGAGATTAGGTGAAACGAAAACATTTAAGGGAGCAGGATTAAAATTGCATTGGATGGAGATAGAAGCATGCAAGGGCTTTGAGAAGGCAAGCGATGAACACCTAGAGTGTATAGCGAGAGAGCTTACATTTTCACTTTACCATCCTACTAGTACTGTGAAAATGGGACCTAAAACTGACAAGGAATCAGTGGTGGACCCGGAGCTCAGAGTACATGATGTGAAAGGGTTACGAGTGATGGATGCAAGTATAATGCCCTTCGTAGTGAGAGGGAACACCAACGCGCCTACCATTATGATTGGCGAGAAAGGAGCCGATATGATCAAGGAAACGTGGTTACACCAACACCAAGAACTTTGATGCGTGATAAGTTTGGTACAACAATACCTTTGCAAGTGAATTGTGATAAATGAAAGAGTGCTTAGTTTTTAAAGAATAAAAATAAAAATTGTATTGACAGTGTTTTTATCTACGTAGTTATTTGTCTCTCTAAACACTCGCATTATTCTTGTAGCCAATTATATTAATAACATAAAAAAACTCATTAATTTTGTTTTGGTATAAAATCAAACTATTAGAAAGAACAACTGATTCTTCTGTACATAATTATAACAAAGTCGCTTTTTTGCCTGTCTGTGTGATCGCTTAGATCTTCTCAACTACACAATGGATTTTGATGTAGTTTACACCGTTTTTTAGGGTTCCGTACCACCTCAAAAGGAAAAAAAAGGAACCCTCATGGGATCACTTCGTTGTCCGTCCGTCAGTCTGTCAAGACCCTTTTTCTCAAGAACGCGTGGAGGTATCAAGTTGAAATTAATATCAAATACGTAAGTCTATGGTTCCTTGGCGCTCTAAAAAAATCAAGCTTTTAAGTTTATAGAATAAAAAAATACGGGCATTTATGGCTCATATTTTGAAACTCGCAAATAAATCAAAACCTACAGGGTTATTCCCGTTGACCTAGAATCATGGCAGGACACAAGGTCTCACAGCACATATAAAGGAAAAAGTCCGAAAATCGTTAATTTGTAGTTTTATAAACACATTTTTTTTTTTTTTGGTGGGAACATGTTTTCAACTACAATGTTAAGTTTGTTCTTGGGATAAATTCATCCCAACTGCGGAACCCTTTATTGTACATGGTCCGACACGCACCTGGCCGGTTATTTTTGTATTTATTCTGGAAGGTTTTTAAAACATCAATATTTAACTTAGATTTAGAATAGAAAATCTCCATGTTTAGCACCTAGGCGGTTCGCTAATTATAAATAAGCTGATTACTTGATGAACGCAGAGTAATATTGACATAATATTATCAATAATCACGCTGTGACCTTGAATTGTTTAATGATAATAATTAATTTACTTACCTACATAATAATCAGTTGTGAATGAACTAAAAATAAGTATCTTTAGCACTAGATACAAAGGCAGATAAAGAAAAGAAAGAAAAAAGAAAAGAAACTTTAAATACTGGCAACTTTTTTTTGCTGACTGTACATTTTCAGGTTGAAGTTCAGAACTTCAACCTGAAAATGTACAGTCAGCAAAAAAAAGTTGCCAGTATTTAAAGTTTTTAAGAGTATTTTATCAATGAAAACTTGCTTATGCAACATAAGTAACAACTTTTAGGGAATGAAAGTTATTTCTCTAAAAGATTGACCACGAATTCGAAGTTACCCTATATAGGTAACTTCGAACAACAACAAGAGGGTAACTTTGTATTCGTTGTAACTAACCTTGTTAGTACGTTATCTTTTAATAACATAGACAGGTGTTTATGGTGTCAAGTATCATTTTACAGCGTCGTCGTAAAGTTCCCTCCATTAACTTAATAACTCTTATATCTAGCTGTTGTATAGAAAAGCCGTGTTTATGGGATCAATCCATTTACCTGATTAGATTGCTCGCTATCTCAAGTATTGCCGGAAGCTAATTCCTTCAACACTTAATTATAACAGATAACTTGATTTACTTGTTGTGTATATTAATGTTAATAAGTATTTGTAAAATCCCCCTGCCTCCTGACAGCTGCAGTTAATTTTTAGTGATCGGCATTATGCCCAGGAAAAAGGGTTAATGGTATTGTTTGTTTGCTTGGAAGAACCCTAGGTCTGGACCTAGAGATTTAGATTACCTAATTTAAAATTATAAAGTTTAGTATCTAACATTTGACTTGCACGGAATCAGCTGCCTTACTTACCGGTCATCTTATGATGGAATCAATCATTTGACTGAGATGATTAATAAATTGGGTAATTAAATTAGTTAAAAAGTTATAATTTAAGTAATCTCTCCGAGTCCTTTTCATCATAAGTCGACCGGAAATCAAGGCTGCTAATGCCGTGCAAGTCAAATGATATATACTGAACTTTATGTTTCTTTTTTAAGTGAAAACTTCTTTAGGCGAGATGGGCATTTTTGAGATGGGACTAAACCATTGATTTCACGACACTGCGACGACACCAGCTTTTGACCATTTAAAAGACATCAACGCGTTGATTACCGCGATGCGTGGAGTAAAAGGCATCGTTAACGCGTTGGTTAGTTTTCACTTCTGTCGGCATTCCAGGAGTACCACTGTTTTTTTTTTCCATTTAACAACTGCCATCAGTCCTTTCTGGACTATTATCAGTTTGGTTGCGTGAATAAAGTTGGCGTTTCAGGTACAGGAGCCATTGCCACTGCTAACTTTAGATAACTTAACTCTTTTAAGTCGATTGACAGATTTGCTGCTGTCCAGTAATTTAACAGCCAAAGGATTTGGGTGGATGGCGAGACCATCAGCATAACGCTTTTTATGTTTGTTAATTTCCTCAAGAATTTTGTGATAATCATGGATTTCTTCATTCCGTGTGAACCATGGTGTATTGACAATGTTCTTCAAAATGGCGTTTTAAGCTCTTTGGAGACTCATTATGTTACTTTTGCTGGCTACTCCCCATAGATGGATGCCGTATGACCATATAGGTTTTAATAGAGAATTGTACAGCAGGAGTTTGTTGTCCAAAGATAGGACTGAGTTACGACCCATCGACCAATACAACTTTTTATATTTGGTGTTCAGTTGTTCTCTTTTTTGTTTTATATGCGTCTTCCAGTCGAGCCATAAATATTAATATTTATTTTTTATTAAAAATATGTTTTACTTTTTGCTGTGCCCTACAGGATCCGTAATTGTACCTTAGCTTTAAGCCATTGACCTTTAAACATTATGGAATGCAAATAAAATTTGAATATGAAACATAAATAGCAAAAGAGGGTTTCCGACTCATTGCTCAGATGTTTTTGATAGGTAAAGCCGTTTTGATTTTAGATGTGCTGTATATCCACGTTTCACCAAATAAGCTATTATAACTCTAAAGTAATAAAGACCGAGCCAATTGCCATAAGCCGGGCAGCGTAAATACAAAGGCGGATGCATCACAGACAGTAGTTGTTCTGTAGTGCGAAATTTTTCGACTGTTCATAATCTAACGAAAATACCTATTACTAATGGGTGTGAGTGTTGAATCCGCCTTTTCATTGCCTTATATAAACAAATGCGGCTCCACTACAAACCGCTGTGTTGCAGTTGGGTTCAGACGGAATATTACTGCTTTAAGCCATTCACGAGATACTGCAGCACAGACTATGGGTGTCTGTGTTGCATCTGCCTTTGTATTTACGCAGCCGGATACAAATCCAGACTCCGCGCTGCTATTGAGAATTCCCAAATGGTAAAACCCAAAAAAAACAATGGCAAACTGGGAGTGCCGACAGAAGTGAATACTGGAAAAAAAATCAGCACCGCAGTAATCAATGCGTTGATGTCTTTTACTCCATGCACCGCGGTAATCAACGCGTTGATGTCTTTTACTCCACGGTGTCGGTAAATTGCGTTACAGTGTCGCGAAATCAATGGTTTAGTCCCATCTCAAAAATGCCCAACGCGCCTACAGAAGTTTTCACTTCAATAACACTTTGAACGACCAGGGAACTTTGGACCAAGGATCCCTAGCTTTTTTTTTTTTTTGGGTTTGTCATTTTCAAATAACTTCTCCCGCTCTGGGCGGAGCGGGAGGGCGTGTCAGACTCTTACTGACTAAAACTCACCCGTGTTCCTTCGGTTGCCCTGTTGCCGGGGGCCACGATTTCCCTATCGGTTTTCTTCGAACCCCGGGCAGGCATTGGCCCTAGCGGACCCCTTCAATTCCGCTGACATCTCTTTGAGGCGCGCGTTGAACACAACGCGCCGTCGACCCGGGCCTGGTCCTTATCGGACGGCAAGCTACCCATTGCTCACCGTCCGAGCTCAAGCGTACGCCTACGGTGCAGAATAAGGACCCCTAGCTAAGATAACGTCAAAATTTTTAATGGTGGTCCAAGTTAATTTGCTTCTCAAAGACCATTTTATTACCAAATTTCGTAATATTCAGATGATTAGTGTACTGCGCAACTAAATAGTGTGATGATTAAGCACCTTTTAGATATAATGATGCCTCCATTGATTACATCTAGTTATGTTTGCTAGGTATATTGAGAAAGAAGTCACTTTTAAAGTTACGATGTCAAAGGTTACTTGACGATACGATCTCTACGAGAACGTTAATGTAGATGCTATTAAAAATAAATTTGTACAGTCATATACCTGCATCGTACAGTAAGTCAGTGGTAAAAACCAGTGAAACTGGCCTCTCATTCTATAGAAACTCAAGCCAGGCCAGTTCAAGTGTGTGTGTGTTCAGACGTGCAGGCGGCTGTACCAATCAGTCATAATATTTTTACAAATAAATGTATTCTGGTCTTCCAGAACGCAAAACACTGAGAAGTGCAAACGTAAGTTTAATCATTGTTTAGCAAAAATATTGTGTATTGGCATCCGCAGATAAAGAATTGTCGTGTAATCATGACGTAAATATGAGTTCACAAATTCTTGTCCGCCTTAACAATCAAATTGTGATAAAACAGTACCCTAATTGCGTAACTTATTTTCGTGAACGATTATGACAAATTTGTTTCATTTTGACAGTTCAAAAACATTCATTGCGTTATTTACATTGTTGAGCAGATTTTTTTCCAACTTATGAAGCAATGAATTAGCAATCTGTTTTAAATCGAAACAAATTTTGATTGATCGTGCATTACGCAAATAGGGTACTGGTCTAAACCTGACAACTTTTATCTTCATATTTAAAGAAAAAAAAAAAAGAAAAAAAATTAGGTACTCTACTCGATGAGTTCTAGACAATGACACCCCCCCACATGCCAGAGTAAGTTTTTTTTTTCAAAATCTCATTTTTGTTGCATGGGGGCAAATTCAAGGGGGTCCCCCTTGAATTTTTAACTGTATTTAATTTTTATTATTTGTTGTTATAACGGCAATAGAAATACACAATCTGTGAATTTTTTTACTGTTACGGTTACGGTTCATGAGATACAGGCCGCTGTCAGACAGACAGACTGACGGACGGACAACGAAGGCTTAGTAATAGGGTTTCGTTTGGCACCCTTCGGGTACGGAACCTTAAAAACCATTGATATAGTATAGAACAACATAGTAGAACTACTACCACAAAAAACGATTCTAGACGAAAAGTAGGTAACACAACACACAGCAAAACAAATGTTTATTAATTTAGCATTACCTACAATAAATGATTCAGTTATAATTAATATGGTACTATAATGTTTATTACGGTTTTTAGGGTTCCGTAGTAAACAAGGAACCCTTATAGTTTCGTCATGTCCGTCTGTCTGTCTGTCTGTCTGTCTATCTGTATGTCTGTCTGCGGTCTAGCTCCAAGACCCTTAGTACTAGAAAGCTGTAATTTGGCATAGGTATACATATTAATTACGCCGACAAAGTGGTAAAACAAAATTATGAAAAACATTTTTTTTTAGGGTACCTCTCCTACACGTAAAGTGGCGAAGTTTTTTTTTTTAATCCTTGGTGAGGGGTATCATTGGAAAGGTCCTTCAAAAACATTGTGAGTCTGTGAAAACCATTTTTAGATTCAGTGATCCGTTTGCGAAATATTAAGCTTTGAAGTGCAAATTTTTGTTAGAGTCAAGTGTGTCCCCCCCCCCTCCCCTGCCAGCTAAATGGTTGGTTCTGGATGTGTAAAAAAAATTATAGCAGTAGTTTATATAACGAAATTAAAAGGAAAACTATCACAGCTAAGTAGGCTCTACAAGTTAACGAGTAATAATCGACCAACTTAACTTTGCAGTTGCAAAAACATGTTTTCCCATACATTCCGTATGGGAGAACATATTTTTCAACTACAAACTTAAGTTTGTTTTTGGGATAAATTCATCCCAACTACGGAACCATTCATTGTGCGTGGTCCGACACGCACTTGGCCGGTTTTATTATATTGCAATTTTCAAGTAACAAGTAGTTCAAAATGTTTTTTAGAACTTTCAAGTTGATGGCAAAAAATTGTTGATGCTAAATTATCATCTCATTAATAAGTATTAAAATGGTGATGTTAATCTTACTATTTATATACCTGCATAATATTATAAATGTGGAAGTTTGTATGTTTGTTACTCAATCACGCAAAAACGGCTGAATGGATTTCGATGAAATTTGCCACACAGATAGTTTGTAACCTGTATGAACGTTGCATGCATACAAGACGGTATTCTGTTCACGACATTTGTGCATAATTTCCAAGCAATAACGTTATGCGGGCGCATACAGGCAGACACAGACACATATTTGTCAAACTTTTATTAGTTATGTGTATTCTAAGTATTTTTTTATGTAATGTGTGTTTAGTTTGTGCAGAATAAACAATTTTTCTTTCTTTTCTTTCTGTATTTGAACAAACACTTTGATAGACTTTGCTCACACGTTCGAACACATGTTTGCTTTACCTGCCAGACATGCTTTGCAGCACATTCGCTTCACAGTTCTTTAATAGACAGCAAACAGGATGGACGACGATTTTGTGGAAGCGGTATAGGTACCCACCTTTATTATTTAAGTGAATGTAATTATTTATTACATGTGCAAAAAATAAACTAAAAAGTCCGAGGAGAAGGCGCGAGTGAATGTGTGAAATGTATCGTAATAGAACAAGGTAGGTACTTATTGAATTAAGTAAATCGTGTATGTTTTTCATTTATAGAGCAATTTACTGACAATCAGCAATGTATCCTGATCCAGGCGTCTTTGACCCTTTTGTTACTCCAGTCCATTTTGCGACTGAACAAAGCGACCGTTCCGCTCAGTGATTTACAAGCAACTGGACTTGTGCAAGTGTTGCCGGCTACGCACACATTTGAACTTTGAACGCTTTGATGTACGCTCGAAAAACCGACACCTAATGGCAAAGTTGAAATATGTGATCAAATTTTGAACAAATACCCAAATACTCACAAGTGTTCAAATATTGTTGCTGTGTCTGGCGCCCGCATTATAGCCATTTTATACAAATGTCCAATAATTACAGTTTTATTATGAATTAGTATTGTTGTTTTGGTTTTGTTACATTTTACCAATTTTGATTTTGTGGTTTGCGTTATCATTAGTTTGTTTCACTTTTATTTTGTTGTTTTCACTTTAATTCAAATTTGAAGTTTCACAATTTTAAAACCGGTAAAACAAAAATCTTATAAGTAGGTCGCAAAATTCTAAAAAAGCGAGAGCTAGAACAGATTTGGATGAAAGGAATCACCCATGACCTAGGTTAAGACATATGACAGTATTTTATTATTCCGGCAGTCCGTTCCCGTGAGATCCCAACATCCACGCGGGCGAAGCCGCGGGCAAAAGCTAGTTATTACATAAATTAGAAATTATTGGACAATAATTAATTTACAACCATCTGCGATTGGTCTAAAATGGTGGCAATATTGGATGCACTTGAGTAATATCGGAAGACTATAAAATACGTGAACCCGCCAATTCTAGAACTTTTTGATATAACTGTGGTGAAAGATGGACTACACCTATGATGTTCACGTAAGTTCATAGATCATATTTCTTTATTATTGCTGGTATCTATGTTTTTCTGTATATGTGTGTGTTCTGTTCTGTGTATGTGTCTTAAGCCCCCCCTCCCAGTTCACGTTGGGCGAGCCCGTTGGCCAAGCGCGCTGTATTTGCCGTTTGATATGCGTGTATTGCCTCGGCTCGGCTCGCTCAACATGTTGGTACTGGGGTATTAAAGGTGTTCGCTCGCCGGGAGCATTCGCCTGTAATGTAACGTTCAGAGTCGAACATTATAGCAGTGAGCGAGGAGAACCGAGCATTACAGTGCGCAACCTGTAATGAAACAATTCGAGGTTTACATCAGTGACGGAGGAGAACCGAGCATTACAGTACGCAATGTCTGTAATAAACTAATAATATTTAACCTGAAATGTTACATTACAGGCGAATGCTCGTCAGTTAGAGAGGCAGTACTGTAACGTAATGCTCAAAATGGAATCTGAAATGTTACATTACAAGCTAATGGTCGTCATTAATCTTCTGTTTCGTTCCGTTGATAAGTTGCTATAACTTTGAGAAATGGTCCAAAGGATTAATGTGGTAACAAATAAAATTTATGCTAATGTAAATACGTGTTGATAAAATTAAAAACTCAAACTCAAACTCAAACTCAAAGCATTTATTTCAATTAAACCATTTACAGGCACTTTTGAATTGTCAAGGAATCGGTCAGTCAGAAATAGGTATGAAGCTAGTTGCCCATTCCAAAGCGTAGTAGGTAGGTACCTATGGAGAAGAACGGGCAAGAAACTCCACGGACACTCTTTTAAATAAAAAATTGTTACAAAATATTGGTTACATCATTCGTGTTGAAATTATACATGTGAGAACAATGTAGAAAGACGTGCACGTTAGAAGCGTCCGTAATAAAAAGATAAAACAAAGAACAATTCAAAAAATAAAAATAAAAATAAGCCCTGGCAGCTAAGAGATGACCAGTCCCAACTGACGGCGCCCGTTCACGAACATGACGCATGGATTAGCACCATTCAGCTCAACCATTTTGAAGGGAGCTAAATGATCCAACACACGCGCCACCATCAGCGAAACATTTGAGTGAGCATGACATACTCACAGCCGCCAGGGCAGATTCAAGTCAATGCAAGACATATTACCCGGTAAATGGTAACTCTTTAGTACATAGTACTCACACCTGTGCTATGCAATTATATAATACAATGGAGATTGAGTTTATACAATGCAAAGATAGTCTTACAATCTTCAGCAGCTCCAACAGTATTTGCAAATGTTAATCAATTAGTTGTGGAGCAGGACCAGCATTGAGCCAAGCATTTTTATCAGCGATGTAATCCCCCAACGTATAATATGCCTGCCTGCATAGTGTGCGTTTTATACAAGATTTGAATTTCGTCTCATTCAGTTGAAGTATGTGGGGAGGAATTTTATTGTAACATTTTAAACAGTATCCCATAAAAGATGAATCTACTTTAGCCAGTCTGAAACCTGGTTGAACTAATAGGTCCCTATTTCTTGTACTATAATTATGTCTATCACCTCTTTTGCTAAAAAGATGTAAATTCTTTCTTACGTACATGATGTTTTCATAGATATATTGACAAGGTACCGTCATGATGTTAATATCCTTAAACAGTTTCCTTAGAGAATCGCGCCTGCGGAGATAATATATGGCTCTGATCGCTCTTTTCTGCAGAATAAAAATAGACTCGATGTCTGCAGCCCGTCCCCACAGTAAAATACCGTAAGACATGATACTATGAAAGTAGCTAAAATAGACTAGCCTCGCGGTATCTACATCAGTAAATTGACGGATTTTTCTGACAGCATATGCTGCTGAACTTAGCCGTCCTGCAAGAGATGTTAAATGAGGACCCCATTGCAGCCAAGCTGCCATAGAGTTTCTTTGTCCTTTTTCTCCATGATGATCTAATTTTGGAACAGACAACTACATAGATTTCTCTTTGATGTATTTACTAACAAGCCTAATTGAAATAAATGCCTAGTCTTGTCTTTCTGTGCTTTTCTTCATAAAACCATTTCCTTACACACCGTATTCATTGGTACTTCCTTATACAGTAAATAACTAGTAGGTAGGTAACCATTCTGACACTCAAAACTTGCTTATTAAGTGGATATCATTACCTAAACATGTAGTTTTCATTCCCCTTTTCTGACACGTGCTTCTCAAGCGAGATCGCTCACTAATGTTCGCAAACCGGACTGTAAGCTAACTAGCTGTTGTCACGTGGACGGTGAGCTACCAACTAGTAATCAGCGCGTGAACAAGCTCAAAGCTGTCACCTCACCGGTGGCGTGCCAGTAGCGAGCGGTCATCTTGCTGACGGCGCGTTGGCGACAAGCGGGTATATTTTTTCGAGACGGTGCCGGGTCGTTTCTAAGTAGGGTTGCCAACCCTACTATATAGTATGGTATCCTGCTATATTATAGGCCTAAATAATATACAGCGTGGCAGGGACATCGACGCTAAAACTGAAACCATGGATTCAGTACATGATTCTGAACCCCACTGAGTTGAAATTTCTCGTCGGTAAAAAAAATCCGTTGTTCCATACATTTTGACCGCGTAGGTATTGCATTTTTCTATGAAACAGCAAATTTTTTTAAAATAACCAACGAAAAATTTCAACGGATTTTTTTTTTCTGAATCATGGACTGAATCCATGGTTTCAGTTTTCGCGTCGATGGGATGCCACGCTGTATTCCTGAAGAAAAAATATAGTAGGCGAAACTAATATATTTTTATTTCAATACAAAATAGCGAGATGATTGGAATTATTCGGTATAGAACCAATACTAATCCCATAAAAGCTGAATTAATGGTATTTTGTTAAGGTTACAAATTAGGTACCATTCATTCAGCTTTAGCATTAAGAATGTAAAAATAATTACGAGACATGAAAAAAAAAGCCAGTTAATAAAGTTCATAGTAGCAAAAATATGCATTTAAAGAATGAAAATGTTTTTGTTTTTTGTCTACAATATTTTTTTTTTCCGCCGTCTACTACGTTTTACAGGCAATGGCTTCGAAAATACTGTATTTGATATAAAGAAAGTAGGCAACCCTATTCCTAAGCTAAAGTTCGTTTTTTAATCCCAGAGACTAATTTGACATTTCAAGTGATTGTTGATTGTTTTTTCAATTCGGAGTTTGACATTTGCACCTGTCAAATTATGGGATTAAAAAACAAACTAGAGCGGTGTGGTTATAATGAGTGATGGTTTTTTTAACTTACACACTTGTTTTTCCAATGCACTTTAGACATTGGCAGAATAGTCGACATCGGCTTTGCTTGCCATTTAATAAAAAATAGAATAGAATGAGTGATGACCTCTTTCATTCTAGCCCTTCTAATACTTACATAATTCCGACAAAATTGAACGAACCGCGTGGTGTTGTGGCCCCTGAGCAGAGGCACATTAGCACACACGCCGTGTCGTTGCCAAAACAGACGAGTCAAGGTTACAGTTGCAAGTATTCAATGCTGGGTGCGATTGCAAAAATAAGTTGTTACTTATTACCTAAACTCGTGGATTAACTAATAAACTGTCAAAATTTTCGGGTTTCGGATTTGTGATCAGCGTTTAGAGAACTCCTTCGATAACTTTTATTGATGTTCGATTCGGCACGGAAGCGTATCGAATGTTTGTGAATAGCTATGCAGGGTTTGAAATGCTTCGAAATTGAAAGTTAGTATTTAGGTATCTCAGCGAAATTTCAAATTTATTTATTAATAACCAGGTTGTACATACAAGAACAGACTGGACGGTGACCCCCAAACTATCCAATCTTGGGGGTCGAAGGTCTAAATGCAAATCTAAACCTACTTAACCCACAATACCGAACGTACGTACGTACGTATACGTTACAGAACTAAGCGATGGAAAGTTCAAAACCCACATCAAACGTGTCCTTATCAAAAAAGCATATTATAAGATTAAAGACTACGTTGAAGACAAGGAAGTTTGGCAATAATTCCTTCTGCACATGTGGCTTCCCTGGTACCTCATTAACGGCATAACAATGTAAATGTCTATTAACTGCTCCCAAATTACAAGGATTATTTTTTTTTAATTTTTTTACATACCTACTTCATTGACATAATCTTTTCATTATTTGACATTATATACCTACAATTTTCTATATTTTTTTTTATCAAATTAGATTTGTTACAGCTGTAGTGGCAATCATGTCATTTGGTTTAAATAGGTCCTTATTTTTATTATTTTGTTTTTCTTATATATGGATTCTTTTCTTTTAGATTTTGTGAATGTGAGAACGTTGTAAGCTGTAGACCATTTTCTATTTTACTAAGTACCTGGTACTTGTTGATAGGTCTACACTGTCCTCCCATACCTATTAACACTGTAATTTGAAAACATTTATTTTAAAAAGAGTAACCATGGAATTTCTTGCTGGCTCTTCTCCATAGGAAGCGACCAATTGGAACCATGCACCTAACTTCTGACGTTTCATAAGTGCCCTTGTAGGTTTATGTGAAATAAAATATTTTGAATTGAATTGAATTACCACCAACGATGATTTTTACTTATTTTCTAACGTACACAGTAACTACAAGTTGCTAATCTCACCAATACCTTCGACTGAATTGAAAGTACTAATGCATCTCGGACTTTACCAGACAAACTGATTTGATATAGGTAAAGTGTATAGAGTACTAACGTTTTTTTTTTTCAAAATTCCATTCATATTTCTGTGGCAAATAAAAGATTGAATGAAGCATTCACAAAATTTCCCGACCGATCTAAATCATAACCAATGGCATAGAATATCCTACAGTAATACTTGATCGAGAACAGATCGAAATCTATTAGTTTCGTTTGGTCGCCTCCGCTCGGTCATAAATTACTTCCTATATTGATTTCATCTGTCCAGTCTAGTATGTGCAATGTTCATATCGAGAGTATATGTTAAATATTATTATGGGCTATTGCTTGCTTCTATGTTCTTCTATGAGGAGCTCGTGGCTAAGTATTAACAGCCGCACGGGTCGATCCATCAGGTTAAGCGACGCTTGCCGGGGTTGGTCCGTGGATGGGTGACCATCTTTACATACCGAGACTCCTCCGTACCTCGGAAAGCACATTATTCGTGGATCTTTGACAGTCGTCACGGGTCGTCAGAAGCCCGAAAGTCTGACAACCAGTCTTACCAAAGGGTATCGTATTACCTAGTTACTGGGTTGTGGAGGTCAGATAAGCAGTCGCTCCATGTAAAATACTGGAATTCAGCTGCATCTGGTTAGACTAGAAGCCGACCCCAACATAGTTAAGAAAAGGTTAGGCAGATTGATTGCTTGCTTCTATGTTACATTTACTATGCTTTAATCCAAAAAGACTTATTTATTCCTGAGAAAAATGGTATCTCAGTGATTTTGGTCCTTTGGTACACACGGCTACACATCAAGCTATACATTTCCAGTATAAGCTGACCTCGCATTGTACGGAAATCCTATACGATGCGAGATCAGCATAAACTGGAAATGTATAGCTTGATGTGTAGCCGTGTGTACTATCATCATTTCCGTTATTTGAAATTAAAAAGCAAACTTCGAACTTATCGTTCGATTGTCTTGTCAGTACCTGGGGCCTTACTCCCGAAAACGTTTCGATTTTGATTTCGTTTTCGATTCGAACTCGATTCTGATCCGAACTCGATTTAAAACCTTACTCCCGAACCAATTCGAATCGTAAACCAAGATCGACTCGAAGTTCGAATGTTATCAGCGTCGTTAGGCGTATCTGGCGGATTACGTCACCGTCAAGTGCTAGTCCTTGGTTAGTAGTTGAATGTTTTTACTTCTCTATCACTTTCCCACTGAAAAAACGATACCCTAGTGCTTTATTTACACATAACAAACAAAAACTTATGAAAAAACATAAGATTTATTATTATTTTTGGGAATAAAGTGTAACCGAAACACAACTTGTATTTAGTTAGTCTGTGCCACGAGCTGTCAAGTGTCAAATCGTATGCGAAGAGTGCTGGTTGTTCAAAAGTTTGTGTGTCTGCTGCTGTATGAGTTTATTTAGTTTCAATTCATATTATTAATGAAAGCTATTATTATTTATTAACTTTGGTACGAGAGTGTTTTAATGTTTGGTAAATTTTAGCGTGCGTATACGTTTATAAGTTTGTGATAAAAGTTTATGTACTTTTAGAAACCTGTGTGACTTGATTATGTCTTTTTCATCATATGTACAAATGGAGAAGTTGGTGCAATTTTTAGAAGAAAATCCCGGCATTTCCAAACGGCTTATACGTTCTGCACAAGCTCGCCAACAGACAAAACAACAATGGGTCAGAGGTCACAATTTTATTAAATTCCTTGAGTGGCGCTACAAAAGACTTAGTCATGGGCAAAAGTAAGTCAAATGAGAGCACAGCTGAGATAACGTAAATATTTATGCTATCCGAATGAATGGTAATGGTGTATAGACCTTGTTTGGTTAAAACATACTTATAATTTGAAATGTCACTTCGTCTGGTTGGTTTCTTCATGTATGGTGTTAAATCTTATATCAACACATCAAAACACTCGTTCGACCAACAATAATTTCTCTGAAATTCTTCCGAACCCATTTCCATAGCCCGGGTGTTATAACGACTAATCCTATGCGTATTTCTTCTTGCACGAATATCCATACGATTTGCTTCCTCAAGAACATTGAAAAACAACGCAAGGCGAGCTAAAATAATAAAGAATTTGAAGAAATATAGCAGTAAATAACACTAAAAAACCTCACTCGATCTGAATAAAGTAGCTTCTTTGCTATCGTGTAATTTGACGTTTAGTTTCGATCCAACAACTCGATAATCAACTGTCAGATTGCGTGTGGAGTACGAACTTTTCGATCCTAACGAATTTCTCGATCGAAATTAGTTTCGCTTCGAACCACCGCACGATCGTGCGCTAGTGTCGGACTCAAGAGTATGAATCGGCATTGAATTCGAATAGAACTCGATTGATTCAGAACTCGAACCTGTCGGGAGTAAGGCCCCTGAACTATTGCTTTGGTGCACGTTCTGAGCAATTGAAGTTTGTAATGTTTTATTGTGTAGGTACGTTTAGTTGTATTTTTTAAATTTTTTACTTACTATGAGTCCTTGTTGGTCGAAACAAACGTTTTTTTATTTACTTTAATTTATTAAAAGCAAACTGCCTGAGTTTTCATACAAGTATCATCTGAAGTATTTATGAATCTACATGAATCTATGCCAAGTACCAAATTCACTGTGATAATCACTGTGTTACATACAATGCCGCATTTGCATAAGAAACCCACAGGTCGTAAACTCGCGACACGAGGTGTACGAGTAGGTCGACCCGAGTCACTCATTCCTCTCGTAAGTCACAGTATAAACATGCAGATAGGCAAGTTACATAAGAGCTAATGAATATTTTTTGTACCTACTGCCATGTCGGGCGGGACTGTATACAGGGTCAAATAAATTAGCTAGCAAAACTACGCATACGTAATGTATAACGATATCTAAATAATGATGAAATGAAAAACAAAAAGATTTTTCTTTTTGAGGTCAACGACCGCAGGTAGTGTAGTTACTTGAAGTGAAGTATCAGTTGAGAAAATCCGAATCCATCCTGTATATTATGCTCTGTGTGTGATAACACAGACCATAATATACAGATGAATTTTTGAGATGGGGCAGTAAAGGCAGGTAACCTTTGTAGTTACAGGAAAACAATCTTAGGAGACTATCTTTAATGGTTTGAGAAATTTTGATCCCCATTCGAAGATTTTGAAAAAATATAATCAGCAAGAAATTTTTTTTGAAGCCCATCGATCCTATTCAAAAAACACTATCGGACCAACTGAGTTTGAGTACTAGACAAGTCAGAATGGCAAAAACTTTTCCCATATATTTCGTAGGAAATGAGACTACCAACTTACTATAGAGTACTTATAACCTACCCTTACTGCCTCGTCTCAAAAATCCACCGAAAGAAAGAACAGTATTTATTGGGGCTCGCACAGGAAGATCCCAAACTCCCGAACCAACACAAAGAACACATAAAAACAAAAGTATATAAAAAACGTGTGGCACTCGGGGACTGCCGCGGTAAAGCTATTGCATAGCATTTGTAACCTCCATACTTCCTATTTGTCAACGCTACACTTGGGATGATGACGTGATGACATAAAACAAAAATTACGTTCCCATGACAACATCACGTTGTCATGGGAACCATCTTTATATGGTACGCGGAGTGGGGGGTGTTAGGTTTTATTTTCGTTACGGTTTTATTTTCGTTACGGTTTTATTTTCGTTACGTTACGGAATTTCTTGATTGGGTCGCCGCGCTCAAAGCCCGCGATAAAAGCTATGCAATAGTTTAAAAAGAAAAAAAGAGGCTAAAGGTGTATAGTGTCTGGATGTACATTCTACTTGTATTTTAATGCTATCGTAATAAATCTGAAACTGTCAATCACTCTTCCAAAATGCGTATAAAAACCATAATTCAAGTTTCCTGTCCCACATTGTCTTACATCACCAAAACGATACAAACGCAAGGGTGAACCTTGAAGACGCGCCGTTGATCACAGCTTGCAACACATCACCTTTGCACACAACGGCTGTGAAATGTTGCCATCTTTTATTGAATCACTCATCTTTTAATGGCTCGGCGATTCATTTTCGTGGTTTGTTCACAGACGTATAGATGTCATTTATGAAATCTTAGTAAAAAATACATTATTACAAACATGTATTTTTATTTCGTAAAAGATGTTAAATTCTGTACAAACATACATCACAACATTTAAATGAAGTAGATATCTCTGTTTTGCAAAAAACTGACCGTTCGTCGTTCAAATTTCAAGTCATTAAAAAAAACATATACTACTACTGGATTAAATTACACAATTTTCTCGAGCATTCTAAAAACTGCATCAGCAAATATTGCAAATGTATAAATTAATTTGCATATTCATACACACATTGCACTATATGAGCTTAATAATTTATGTTATCGAATTAGACAAGTTACGATGACGATGTTAAAATAAAATACATAAGACAATAAATAAATGTATTTTTTTCTTTCTTATGTAGCTAATTTCATCAGGTGCATTTGCCATCTCGGAGACAGCTAAAATGTCTCATGTGTATGTAATCAGGTACTTTCACCGGCAGGATATGGGATCCTTCAAATTAGAACACAGCAACGCTGCTTGGCAGCAGAAAGTACGATGGTAGTAGGTAGTTACTTCTCACGGCTCCCCAAGTATCTTTAAAAAAACCCACGTTCGATTTTATCGCGCACTGGATTTTCAACTCTCGATGTTGAGCTGAGCGATGAGAATCCAACAGAGTGCAACCCAGCGCTTCGAAAAAACACACTGTTGGTTTTCAACTCTTGGCGCTAAGACCAGCGTTGAAAAATCAGTGTGCGAAAAAAAATCGCCCGTGCGTTCCTGAAGTAAGAGCTTTGATAGTAAATTTTCTCTAGGGTAAGCTATTTTTGTCAATTCAGGAATCTACCCGATTCCCCTGATCATTGCTGTCTCAACCATCATCCACGCCGTTGCTGATCTTACTTTTTTGTCCGAATATTTCTTGATAAGAATCAGTAGTCTTATCAAGCCAGTGCCAGTGCTCGTTTACTTCACTTGCGATGAGTTGCGAAGCTTTTAACGATACTTCTTATTTATTAAGGAAAGACGGTGCTCTTCGCGAATCATCAGTTTATATTCTACTAAAACTGCCCCAGTTTTACACGGGTAAATTACACCTACACATAAATCTTCACATAACATCACGCCTTGTTTCCCCGAAGGGTTGGGCAGAAGTGTACCTGTAGTAGGTACACCCACATTTCGCCAGTTATGTTTAAGTCCCATGTAATAGGGGGCGAGCCTATTGCCATCAACCGGGCACAAATCGGCTGCTACTGAGAAATTCCAGATAGAAAAACCCAATAACCTCATGCTCAGCAGTAGGTAGCGCTTGCGACCACTAGACCAACGAGGCAGTCATAAATCTTCCTCAAGCAATTTCATCAATGATGGTGCAAAATGCATCGAAATCTATCAAGCAGTTTGGAAATACTAAGCGAACACACACATTAACGACTTTTTTAGAAACAGTCGTTTGTTTATTCGCACTACTCGCTTATCCAGGTGCTATATAGGGAAGTAGAATTATTAACAACCTTTGTTACATTCAGGATACAGAAGACAGGAAGTATTATCCATAAGGAAACTGTGCACTTATGCAAAAATAGGCTACCTAGCTACGTTTCTGACTGGCGATTCTTTAGTGATTCTAGAATGCAACTTTATTCATCTTAACTTGGATTCAGATTATTAACTGTTACGTATTTTTGAATAAAAATAATAACTGCTATCTGCTGCATTCAATGCGGAGTTATGAAACATTAAACACATTTTGCAAAAGTTACGAAGCTTACTCTGTTCCAATAGCCAACCAATTAATGCATAGACTGCATACTTTTATTTTTACATCGAACTCAATATTGAGTTGATCTGAAAGAGGCTATACGCATCATTTATTACATAAGAGTGCGGAACTACTGTTATAGTTATAAACCATAATCATTGTCTATATTTATAAAAATCAATTGCCGTGCATTGTCTTGCAAAAACTCGAAAATGGCTCGACTGATTTGAATAATGATTTTTTTGTTTTGTTCGCCTCAATTAAATGCAGGGGTGGTTGTTTTTTTTTTGGAAAAAAATTCAGGTACAGCCGAAAAATCTAAATTGAAATTTTGACAGGACGTCTGACGGGTCAGCTAGTTGTGAATATTAATAAAATGGTAAAATTAAACGCTAAAAGATGTTATGATTTTGGTAAAAAAGAAAAGTACCCCACAGAACGCAGAATAAAAAGTATGGGACAACTTCCATGGCTCGACTTTCTTCATAAACAAATTTGCAAGTGAAAATAAAAATAACTAAGTCTTAACGAATGCATCACCTACCATAATCCGTACATTACATAATTAAATACTACAATAAAGGTAAGTAATTAGAAAACTAAAGAAATAAAACCTAATTAGGTAATAACTAAATAATATAGGCACCGAAACACAAATAGGAGCATTACATTACCGTGACGTAATTATAGGAAACCCCCGAATCGAACTATAAAATACACTGTGTGAGAAAAAGCAGAATGGTAAGTCCAAAAAGGTCCTCCATGTGAGATTTTTCAATTAAGCCGTACATAATATAGATTTTAAGTATATAAGGCCCTTGTCTATCAGTATTTCCCGGGTTAGTTACTCAGTTAGGATAGCCAGATTTTTTTTTTTTTTTTTATCGCGAGCTTCGAAATTCCAAAATACAGCCCTGACTACCTCATCAGGTGTCTTAAAAGATGACCGAGCAATTGGTTATGAGGAAAGGCTGTAAAAGCACACTGCTATGACCAATGCGTTTTCAAAGTTGATCATTACTGCTTGTATGCACTTGATTCAGACTCTATGAACCAGCATCGTATCTTTTCCTCATAAAATTCATGTTGTAACATTAGAATCGAAGGTAACGTACCCTGCGCGGGCGCCGGCAGCGCCAGACCCATGCGCCCGGCATCACGTACACCAGCATTCGATAGGTTTGCAAAATTCACTCTTACGACACACACTTATTTCTAGAGTTATGTATAGTAACGTCTTGCGTTATGGTGAATGGAATTCATGAATTAATAAAAATTTCGTACATCACAACAACATTTCGTACAAAAATTTTAAACGCAAAAACGAATAGAGGTTTGCTCAAATTACGATTTGCCTTTAAGTGTATTTGTATCGGCCATGTGCATAAGCAAAAATTAAAAACGTCGTCTATCATAATATCTTTTCTCAAACATGCTTGGAAATTCATTAAACATTATTTTGACAACCTTCTTCGAGATAAATCGAAATTGCGGTATTGGTCGAACACATTGAAATAGAAATAACATATGTCTATGGTCGAACACATATAAGCGTCCGGCCGGCAATTTTTTTTAATGAAAATCCATAGCTGTCGTGTTTGCGGCCAAATAAATTACTATGAAAGCTCATATCTGTCGTGTTATTTAAAAATATAACGAACTCTTTACTTCAAACACATGGCAACCGAGGAGGTAACTTAGCAAAGATTTTATTTAAATTTCGATTTGGCTTGCAAGTGGAGCTGTTTATAGTAAAGAAGAAACAAATGAACATATTGGCGCGTGAAAAATTATCATTGATTCTGGAATTTATAATCATTTTCTTCATTTGAATTTCCGCGCATTATTTGAGAAAAGTCTTATACAAGCCATGGCTGCAACCAGGCATTGATGGAATGTATGACTGATGCATTGATAAATCGAGAGATATTAGCTCGGAAAACAAAAAACTCAACAGCTCTCAAAAGCTAAACAGCAACTGAGTTCCTCACAAAATCATTTTATCTGACATACTTACAATTATGTTCCAGTACCACGTGTTATTTTTAGTTCACTACAAATTCCCAACAATTCTAACAGTCTAGGCTAACTGCCTACTTTCAATTTGTCTGCCTTGAAACAGAAATCCTGTTCTTGACTAATTACCAACGTACCAACGTATGTGACTATGATCGCGTGGTATGGATCCATTTGAGACATGATAACACTTGGCCTCAACTTTTCCCGCTAAAAGTTACTAATTCGAAGCTGGTTTATTTGGCGGTACTTTTAACTAAATTGCTGTTACAGCATAGTGCATTCCATTGAGATTATGAGTAATAGTTTGCTCTGAACAATTCGGTTGGTTGTTGTATAATTCTGTTATGATTCGTTTGTAGTGTTTTTATGATTAGTATTATAGGTCTTGGAGAGATGTTCTGCAGCATCGTCATTACTCTTCCATCTACCATCTTTTCTACTAAAATTGTTTCTTTTACCATCCTGTATTTCTTATGAACTATTTCAGTCCTTTTCAGCACATGGTACCTCATTTCTGCTTAAATTAAAAAAAAATATGCTGCATATATAGTACTGCTCATGCACTAGAAACTAAACGCGTACTACATATTCGATTCGGCAGTATTTGCTGAAGAACAAAGCCAATCCGAAGCAATACATACACATACGCATATTCCATTAATGGCAACCCGAACAAGTATATACAAGCACGTCTTGCAATAAATGCGACAATATCTAAAATGTCGTTAGTACCGTTTTTTTCCCAAATGACTTTCCAATAAACTTCCTCTTTACTATTCTTTTGTTTTTCTCTTGGCCTTCATCTAACCTGATCGTAAGTGATGATCAGGCCGAAGGTAGAAGCGAGCTTTAACCGGAATCCTCAACCACAGAAGAACTGGCTATCTTATCTCTAACTGCCGAAACACAACAATGCTGTTAACATTGTTGTTATGGCGACAGACTTCGTTGTGATGGTGGTATATGCAACAACAGGCACTACCACCAACCACACCTAGCAGATTTTTTTGTCGCCGCTGGGACTGAGACAGGTACATAGACCACAGAGGCGGTTAACTATACTATTCCTTATACTATTTCTTAGTGTTGCCACGTATGAGATTGGAATCCTCATTACCATACACTTATTTCTACCAACCGCCTAGTGAGCAATAACCTCAAGGTTTCTATTGCAGTTCGAATCAATTTATGGTAGGTACCAAATGAGAAGTTGTGTCGTCATTTCTATTAGGTTGCTCAATTATTTAATAAAATGTCACTAGAGGGCAAAGCGTGCGATGTGATTAAGCCAACGTAGTCAAGTAGCTTAGAAAAAAATCCAAACGTATATTTCTTTGAATTTTGTAATCACAAGAAATGAATGACGTCTAACTTTTGCTTTTGATTATCCTATTTAATTTTTGTTTTGCTCTGTGCTATTGACATTAACTGATTTGATCTGACATTTATCTGCGACTCACATTTTACGTCATTTAATTAACTTCCTTTTTTTATCGCTCACCTTTACATATCACTTATTGAATTACACAAATAGTGATACTTATAAAATTGACAAATAAGTGTATTTGTTTTTTTATTTAATATGGGTCTAGGACCTGAAATAAATGTTTTATATATTTATTTTTATATTTGCAAAACCATGTGTAATGTTTAATTCTGCTTCTAATTCGCCTGACACAGATTTTTATTTTATTTCTTCATACTCGATTTTATTATAACCTTTCTCTTTCATCTCTTAACAATCACAAAAATATATTTCATCCACCTCGTTTCAAAGGCATCCAATAAAGATAAGCTCATCACACCACAATCTATCGTCTTAAATCAGAATTAGCCTATTAACATTGACCGTAGGTTCGCAACAAGTTGGTTGTGCAACCGCTCGGCGCAAGCGCAGTGCAGGCCGCGCGCGCGCAGTCCGTCAGTGAATGGGAAACCACATGGTGTCGCGAACAGTGAACCTCTCGTAATAGTGTTGTGCTTGTTTTTTCAGGTATTCTTGCATTATTATTCCAAACGCGTTGTGATTTCTAGAGTAAAATCTTACGGTTCGTTAGTGTTTAGATAATTATTATAAAACCCATGAAAGTGATTTGTGTGACCATTTTGAGGAATTCAGGTTTGCGTGTAAAGCTATGTTGTTAGAAGACATTAGAGATAATTTAAATGTTAATGAGAGTAATTATGTAGATTTGTACTTTTGAATAATTATATCCTTCCTAATCATGGTCAATCATGGTGTTTGGTTGCGGAACATTATGAAATTCCTATATTTACTCTATTATAAATTACGAAAAGCTAAATTGAACTTTGTTGTCGAACCAACATCAGCTCATCAGCTGCCAGTGTGTCCTGCCGAAATCGGTCCAGCCAGTTCGGATACTAGCAGCCGGAATAAACAGACAGACAAAAAGACAAAAAAAATAAAAATAGATTTTTTGTATAAGTACCGTTTACTTTCGTGTGCATCTAGTAAAAAGCAGTTATTTTGACATTACAATTAGACACTTAAATATTTATTTTTGTAGATTACTTCTATCTCTCTAGGTGAGTGTCTTGCCATCATCATTTAATTTCAACTGTTAGTCTATGCATCTTCATTGTTTCTTTTTACTTTTACTAAATCTATATTTGCTTAACCTTGTACTTTAGCTTAGAAGACACGATGAATACTCTCAACTTTATTTTTATGACTCGTAAGACACAAGATAAATATCGTGCCAATAGTACCTATGTGCCACCATCATCATCTTCCTGCCCTAGTCCCATGTTACGTGGGGTTGGCGCACACGTTTTCTTTTTCCACTCTCCCCTGTCAACCGTCACGCTATCATTCACTCCTTTCTCTTTCATATCATTCCTCACACAATCCATCCATCTTTTCTTTGGCCTTCCTCTCCCGATCCATCCATCAACATTTATATTCATCACCCTTTTAGTCACATGCGTTTCCTATTTCCTCATCATATCGCACCTTCGGTAGAACAAGGGCATAATTGCAGTTTTTGCTATTTTACAGGAGAGCTATTTTAAGATATTTATTGCATTCAGTGAGGTCTTGCTCTGTTAATATTGCTCGAAAGTTTTTCTTCTTTGCATGATATAAACTATATACTATATCCTTTTTAGGCGTATAGTTAACAAGAATTAAGAACTTTTAGTTTTTTTTCAATTAATTTTTATTTTAAGGAAGGGATACATTTGTGCCCTTGTTCTACCAAAATGTATATCCTCCAGTTCAAATAGCATTTTTAAGGCATTTCTGTATACTTAACTCATTTTTGCAATTTTTGACAATTGTGCCCTTGTTCTACCGAAGGTGCGATATGCCCATGCCAGACCAAACGATTTCCTTTCTACTTTTCTGTCACTGGCAGCACTTTTAAACTGCCCCTTAAATACTCATTTCTTACTTTATTCATTTTCGTCACTCCACACATCCATCTCAACATTCTCATCTCCGCTACATGCAATCTTTTTTCATCCATCTTCTTCACGCCAATAGTATGTGCCATTGACCATTAATTAAAATATTAATCGTTAACCCATCACGCATAGCTTACGTAGAACTAGCTTATGATTTGAGTCATGGTTACACTGTATGTATCTGTTCCTAATTAAATCTTATCATCGATGACTGCCTAATAATTGTCGTCTACAATATTGGTTGAGCTGGATGGTGCTGATCCACGCGTCATGTTCGTGAACGGGCGCCGTCAGATGAGACTGGTCATCTCTTATCTGCCAGGGCTTATTTTTAATCAGATATTTTCAACTGCTTTGATTATTTTTTGTACATTGTTCTCACATATAGAAGCAACAAGAATAACGTACCCAGAATTTTGTAATATCTATATTTAAAAGAGTGGCCTTGGAGTTTCTTGCCCGTTCTTCTCCATAGAGATCTACGTTTTGGAATGGGCAACTAGCTTCAACTTTCTGACTAACTGACCGATTCTTTGACAATTCAAAAGTGCCTGTAAATGGTTTAATTGAAATAAATGCTTTGAGTTTGAGTTTATTAATTTTGTGAGAACATTTTCGTGTTCTACCAAATGGTCTTTTAATTATTTCGTGAGATACGTTGTTGGTTGTTTGATTTTTCTTCGTGCATTTTACGATACAGTCAGACTAGAGCTTTTCTAAATCTTAGAACGTGTCTCACAAACAAATCCTTCGGAATTCAGGTCAAGATCCTTATCAGTACCTAACTTTAAATATAAGTTAGGTCGTGACTAATGCTTACATAAACGGTACTACCTCACTCTAAAATACACTTAAGATGATTTATCCCCTCTATCCTAAATATATAACGTGTAACGTTAAATGCGCAAAACCTCAGACACCCCAACTAATTTTTAATTTAATTGACCAAATTCAGAAAAAAAATCATTAAAAAAAATTGTAAAGGTTTTATGTGCTGTTTTAGTTCGTAAGATTCGTATTTGCATTGAAATAAAAGCTATTATTATCCCGCGTATGAGAAAATTTAAATTGGTCGATAACAATTTGTGTTTGTTTACCTATTTTGGCGGGTTTGCGCATATGATGGATTGACCTATTAATAAATTTAATGAAGATTTTATGAAAAATGTGACCTATATTAAAAAGTGGTTCAATTGATTCTGCTCGTTATTCTGTTGTATGATATAATATAATAATAACACATAACATCACGCCTTGTTTCCCCGAAGGGTTGGGCAGAGGTGTCCCTGTAGTAGGTACACCCACATTAACAATATAATAATAATATCCTATCCTAAATATCTTATAAATGCGAAAATGAGTTTGTTTGTTGCTTTCACGCTAAAACGGCTAAACGGATTTGGATGAAATTTGACACATGGACAGACCATGACCTGGGTTAGGACATAGGTTTTTTATCCCGAGATCGATATTTATGCGGGTGAAACCGCGGAGCGCAGCAATAAAATAAACGCACTTATAAATAAGCTTCATTAAAATAGTATTTTTTTTTTTTCAACTCCTAACTTTTTATTGGCAGTAGGTACATTGGTTCCGTATCGTCTTCCTTCTCTAATCTGAAATTCAGGCATTTTTGAGGCAGCTCTAAGAATAGCTCTCCGAGAGGCAAGTCAAGGGTCCCAAATTGATTTTTATCATCCCCTTTATATCTTTATTATTGAGATGCTCGCAATCGCAACGGGCCCTATCAGAATACCAGCGCTGCGGTATTTATTTATTTTTAAATATCGCAGCATCATGCTGAGATAGGAGCCTTTTTGGCCTCGCACAGGTCGTTATTTTTGTTTGTTAGTTTTTAAAATGCTCCTTTTTTATTTTTGTTAATTATTTTTTTATCTTTTATTACTGTTTTGTATTTCCTGTGCGTGTCCCAAATAAAATATTTTTCTTTCTTTCTTTCTTTCAATTCTAATTGATTAATTAAACACATAGCACAGCTTTTGTCAACTAATTATTTAGTAAATACTTCGAGTTGTAAAATGTTCTTCCGTCTTTTTGTTTTCTGTAAACTATAGGTTAAACAATTTTCGATCACAAATTGAGTGTCGAACTACTAATCTACTATTATAATGAGTAATAATTACTTGAAAGTGCATCTCACCGGTAGAACCTTTACGGCCTTATTACAAAACTAGACTCAGGAAAGTTTAAACCATAGAAACATTTTTGAATTTCGAATTTTATTCCGACATAATTACAGTTCCATTTACAAAATCTAACGGTAAATCCGGGTTTATGTTGTCAATTTAGTATTAGGAACTTTATCGTGGTCGGAATAAAGTTTAAATTAAAATAAAGGGCAAGACGGTTTAGGGTCGGCTTCCAGTCTAACCGGATGCAGCTGAATACCAGTATTTTACATGGAGCGACTGCCTATCTAACAACCATAACCCAGTTACTGGAACAATTACCAGTTACTGGTTACATAGATTTTCCCATCGTGCTTCGTGATCATATTCAGAGGTAAATCTCATATCCTAGCTCCCAATGTCGGTACGAATTTTATTTGCTCATATTGGCACGATTGTTATTAATTATTACAATAGCTCGTAGCCGTGAAAATAATATTTTTACCAGTCAGCAAAGTGGTAACGAAGGTGGAGGAGGAGACAAGGAGAAAAGACTAGGCATGGCGATTCTTTCTGAAAAAGATCGATTTTTAAATCGATTTGAATCGTAAGCTGATGTATCGATTCACAAAAAAATCGAGTCCCGATTTTTTTTTCCAGTTTGCATTTTTAATGTAAATATAAATCCATTTTATGAAAAACAAAAAAGATACCATAATAAATGATCTCTTATCAGTAAAATCTTTTTTTTTTTAAATTCAGGGAATTCTATAATAACAATTATTTTTATTAAATGATAAATGATAAATGATTTTATTTCTGTAAGTAGGTTTGTACAAACACTTTTACACGTCAATCATATTTTAAAACTAGATGAGGTCGGCGTTTCCTATCTGACTACTCTGAGAAGAAAGGCCGAAACAAACTCAGAGGTCTCAGTCTCTTTTAATGTCCAGACATAATCTTGGTCAGATCATGTGAAGGCCATGTGGATTGGTGTCTGAAGTGGTCTTTTGAGGAAAGCACCACACAGATTGAGAGGGCCTGTCCAGTCAGTGCACGCATTTGTCAGTTATCGTGCAGCTCAACTCAGAATTTAAGGAGCTCAACGATTCGACGAACAATACCAAAAACAGGACATTTGGGTAGGCCACTTAAATTACTCAAACTGTCAGACCATGATTAGAAGTAACTGAGAAAATATTAAAAACAAAACAAAAAGGAATGACCCACAGAGTCTTCACATTCACAATAATTAAAATAATAAAATACTTTAAAAGTAAATATTCATGTCATTGTTTATATAAAATTCATTAATGTCAATGTGTATATAAAAACCCAGAAATAATCTTGGTCAGAGCATTTCATTTGAGGACCATGTAGATTTGTGTCTGAAATGGTCTTCTGAGGAAAGAACCATACAGATTTGAGTGGACCTGTCCAGTCAGTGCACGCATTTGTCAGTAATAGTGTAGCTCAACTCAGAACTTAAAAGGAGCTCAACGATCCGACGAACAATACCAAAGAAGGGACATTTGGGTAGGCCGCATAAAGTACTCAAAACTGCCAGATTATCATTAGAAGTAACTGAGAAAAAAAAAATATATATATATATATAAATGACCCACATAGTCCTCACATTCACAATAATTAAAATAATAATAATATTATACTTCACAAGTAAATATTCATGTCATTGTGTATATAATTTTAAAGTTTGCAAAATAAACAAAGTTCCGAAAGTAAAAAATAAAAAATTATAATTGGAGCAGCTCAATCCCAAGCCTTTTTGTCCTCAACGTAATCTTTAATGGTATAAAAAGCTTTCTGGCACAACTTACGTTTAATGAATGATTTAAATTTATTAAGGCTTAGATCTTGTACGTGGCTTGGAAGTTTATTATAAAAGCGTATACATTGACATCTGAACGAGCCACCTATTTTCTTGAGCCTTGTTGTAGGTACAACAAATTTGTGTTTGTTTCTAGTATTTATGTTATGGATATCACTGTATTTTTTAAACAATTTTATATTTTTATGGGCATATAAAAGATTATCAAAAATATACTGAGAAGGACAGTCATTACATTAATCTCCTTAAATTTATCTCTGAGAGAGTGTCTCGGACTTAATTTATAAATTGATCGAACAGCTCTTTTCTGCAAAACAAAGATAGTCTGAATGTCGGCGGCATTTTCCCACAACAGAATACCGTACGACATTACACTATGAAAATAGCTTATTAATAAAGAAAAAAAAAAAAAAAAAAAAAGTATGAAATAAGAAGATTCAGAGCGCTGTTCCGGATCCCATAGTGGCGGAGTTTCCTGATTAATGTTTCATGAAGAACGCAATCAAACGCCTTGGACAAATCACAAAAAATACCCAAGGCATCGCATTTATCTTCCCATGCATTATAAATATGACCTAAAAGTTCAACACCGGCATCAGTAGTTGAACGACCCCTTGTAAAACCGAATTGTTTGCTATGTAATAATTTATGTCTATTAAAAAATCTTTGCAATTGCTCTAAAACTAATTTCTCAAAAATTTTACTAAAAGTAGGTAGGACTGAAATAGGTCTATAATTTGTGGGGTCTGATGTACTACCTGATTTAAACAAAGGTATTATTTTACTATTTTTCATAAGGTCAGGAAACTCCCCACAGTCGATACAATTATTAAATGTAAGAGCTAAAGTAGGTGCTACAATGTCAATAATAGACTTGGCAACTTCTACAGAATTACCCCACAGATCTGCAGTCTTTTTTACATTTAAAGTGTGAAAGGTTTTAATTATGTCTCTACAGGTAATATGTTCAAAATAAAGTCCGAATCGCAAACATTAACATTTTCCTTTAGCAAAGACTCAGTAACAGAAGGTGATGAGTTTAGGGATTTAGTAGTTGAAACGGGAATATCTGAAAAGAAATTTTCAAAGGCCGCGGCGACTTGTGAGTCTGATTTTATTATGTTGTCATTAATAGACAGGCTGTAGTCAGTATTTCGGTTATCAGACCTTCCCGTTTCACTATTAATAATATTCGAAGTCGTTTTAATTACATTACTACTATTTTTAATCTTCAAACTCAAATAACGCGACTTGGCCATACAACAAACTTTTTTAAATAATTTTGAATAATTTCTAACATATAAATTAAATTCAGCTGTGTTTATATAAGTCCTTTCATTGTACAGCTCATAAAGCCGTGTTCTACTTTTATGTATACCAATGGTAGCCCAATCACTAAAAGATGCGTTATTATTAACCGAGATAGTCTTGGGAATAAAGGTGATTGATTACCATATCAAAGTGAGATCAGGTATGAAAGAAGACATTTATTTTCAAAATGTATTTGAAATCTCGCGAGTTTTTGAGTAATTAACCTTTTAACCGGCAACACCGTAATATTACGGGTACATTCAACTAATTGCAAGTAATTTTAAAGCAAAAAAAAATTGAATGATGATTTTCAAGGGTGAAATATCGATTCACTGAATCGATTCAATACTGCACATCCATTAAAAAAATCGATCTTTTGGACCTGAAAAATCGATTCTTCGATTAATTGATCTCAGATCGGTATCCATAGAAAAGACTACCCTGAATGCGCTCAATCTTTTCTCTTTGTCTCTACCGGGAACCGCACAGCGTTAAGTCGTCTAGAGTCTAGAAGGTACTTATTCGTACGTTCCGACGACCTGTCACTCGATGAATGTGGTAATATTAAAGTTACTGCATGTTACTAGGTCAAACGCGTTTACCTAAGACGTCCTTGATAACGAAACATATTTTGACATGAGATTAGAATTAGGCACTAGTCGTTCACTGTTTTGTATTAATTAAATGGTGAAATTAAAATCATAATTATTATTTTATTAATATTTTTAGAATTATTTACTGATTAAAAAAATAATTTTCTTAAACCAAATGTTGCATTATGCAAACGACCTACATATTAATAAGAGTAATTACGAAATTAATTTAAAAACTGTTTAAGTGCAATTAGTTACACATGCAATTTAGAATTGGTACACGTGATCTTGGATTTTTTGTAAAATAATGGAATATTTTAATTTCGTAATTAGCATTCCTCATTATTCGTTAAAAACAAAAAGAAATTAGAATATTTAAATAATTTAACATTAGTTATTTACATAATTGGCAAATTACTAAACTAATTACATATTTTCTAAGCATCTTTGCGACTATATTTGCATTCTAAAATGCAAAGTAATTATCTTATCTGGCGTATGTTACTATTATTTTGCAATTTTACGTAGATTATTTCCTAAACTGCCGTAATAAGTTTCATATTTGTAAAATATTAATAATCTTAAAATAACAATTTTTATAAGAAAAGTTCTTTGAGATTAAGGTGGATTCAAGTCTAATATCATACGATTTGCTGTTATATTCTTCAAATTTTGACCCACTGCGGACAATTACTGAAAATGAGTTAAAATTGCCTCAATTATAAACAGGAAGTTTTACAATAACTACCTTCTGCTCGCGACTTCGTCCGCGTGAAATATCTTGTTTCACATAAAATATATCCTATGACACTCAGCAATACTGTTAATTTGTGAAAGAATTTTCGGAATCGGATCAGTCGTTCTGAAGATTACCCCCTACATACGAACTCACAAATTTTACCCTTTTATAATATTAAGTACTAGCTTCCGCCAGCGGCTTCGCCCGCGTGATATCTTTATAAATTATAGCCTATGTTACTCAGTGATAATATAGCATTCACCTGGTCAAATAACTTTTTAAATTGGTCCAGTAGTTTTTGAGTTTATTTATTACAAACATACAAAAAATTTAATCTTTTCTCTTTATATAATACTAGCGGATGTCACGCGGTTTCACCCGCGTAGTTTCCGTTCCCGTGGGAGTACGGCGATAAAATATAGCCTATGTTACTCGCTGATAATGTAGCTATCCATTGCTAAAAGAATTTTTCAAATCGGTACAGTAGTTTTTAAGTTTATTCGTTACATAAAAAAATACAAACATACAAATCTTTCCTCTTTAAAATATTAGTATAGATTAGTTTAGCTAGATTAAAATCTAAGATGCAAATATCAAATAAATCGAAACAACACCGTACCCGACCCTAATTACACGAGGAAAAGAAAGAAAAAAAACAGTGGCACTCCGGGACTGCCGACAGAAGTGAAAACTTAAAAAAAATTGGCGCTGCTAATCAACGCGTTGATGTCTTTTACTCCACGCTGCCGGTAAATTACGTAACAGTGTCGCGAAATCAATGGTTTAGTCCCATCTCAAAAATGCCCAACGCGCCTACATTACGAACGTAACGGAAAAGTTACGTATAACTGCATCCGATACTTAAAAGTTCAAACTTAATGTAAAACCGGTTACCGAACTCATTCTACAAAAGTAAATAATAAAAAGTAACTGGACCTAAAGCTATGCACACATTGGGAAGTAAGTAGTCCAGTACAACGGAAAGATTTGTAGACATATACTGGCCCAATTTTAAATTCATAGATCCAGAATGGGCTCAGATAGCGTCGAAGTTAAAATAGGCAGCCTAAAGTCCCACTTCATTATTCATTATATTTGTAAAATCTTTACTCCCAGCTTGGCTACATAGAATGTCAAACTTATTTTAGAAACGTGTGCTCCTTGCTTTAATCGAATGGTGTTTTAAAAAAAAAAATATCATTCATAGGGACTGCCGACAAAAATGAACTTAAAACTGGTATTAGCGCCATCTATATTCTATTACCCCTACCAAAAATCGCTCAACGTGCTTAAAAAAGTTTTCACTTCAAAAAAATCTTACTCTGCGTTAAACATACATTTTTATAACCAGCGACTAAAACCAAGCCAACAATCTTAGACATAAACCTGTGCTTATACAGGTCTTGTTCAAATAATGCATAGTTTGTGGGTGAATGCACCTTTAGTTTCAACGAACGCGATATTTCGGATATGATAACCATTACATTTTACTTCCTTTTCGTATTACACAATACATTTAACGTTCTGGAAATTTATTATAACACATTTAGTTTAAACGATCATAGCTAAATTGATGAGGTTTATAAATGAACGATGTAATAGTAATTATTTGGTCAATAATTTTGTATAATGTCTTCCTATGTTACAACTTTGTGCAATAAATAAAGATGATGAGAAGATGAGAAGTTATATCCCAAATATATTTAGACTGTTGCGTGTAGGAACCTCATAAGGTTTTTCAAAGAAATTTACATTTATCGTCTTTGCAATCACTACCGACATAAACATTTGGTAAAAAGTTATCAATCATCAGAAAATGGCTAATTGTGAAATGATGATGAATATTAATGACAGCAGAATATCAGCACACTTTGAAACAATGAAACACGTCTAAATGGACAAGTGAATTATTCCAATGATGCCAAAGGTCAGGTTGTGATCCACCAAAAGTCAGAAGAACTAGTGACACTAGTTAGCACGAACAGAACTGGAATAAATAACAGAAGTAATAACTGTAACAGCTGATTGTCAGGGTCTGCATAAAGTAACCTGTCTGAAACTAGTTGTTATGTCATTTGTAACAACCTATGCCTTGTAAGATAACAAGAAATAGAAAAAGTTCTAGAAAATAAAACAATGTTTATGTTATTCAAAATCATTATCATTGCAGTCTAATTGTAACAATGGTTTACATAACACGACCTAAATACCAGACAGATGTCTGTCCGCTGGCATGTCCACAGCGACACTGAGACAGGTTAAGAAAGCCGATACAATGCAACCACGCATGTGCGGTGCACTAGAGAGTGAAAGTATTGCGCGGGAGCCGACAAATTGCTTTATCTTGAAGAGACGAGATCATGATTTAAAAACTATAAAAGTTTAGATAGGAACTAATTTGTGTTTGCTCAGGTACATAAATATGTTTTTGAACCAATTATTATTGGTAATAGAAGAAGCAAAAAATCAACCAATGAAATAATTTTAAAACTTTAGTTCAAACCCTGTATATTGCTAGCAAGGTTTTCGAAATAATTTCTAGCATAATGATAAATGTACGAATAACGTCATTGTTGCGTTGGCACTAGCATATTACGAACAATACCATCAGCTTCTTTTTTATCACAATTGTGTAAGTGATAAGTACATTTCTTTGGTCTACAGTCTTAAAAATTATTGTTAGAACTACATAATTATATTGTTGATTTTGTAGAAGAACAAATACATTTATGTCGTCAAACCAGTCACTATTTCCATTTCTTCAAATACTTAAATGGTTTACTTTAGTGACATATGATCCCACACGTTATTCGTAAAGTGTGTCGTTAGTTCATTACATACATCAGTGTTTCACGTTTTCGCAAATTGTCTGCTCAATACTTCTATAGATAAATTGGGAAATAGAACAAGTACTCCATAAGAAAACTCTGTTAATTTAGCTAACCTTATCAATAAATCTATTTAGCCCCCACGATACTGTTATACATAATTATGCGTGTCCTAAGTTGCACCATAACATAAAATTATTCTATTTGCATCAGACTTAGTGCATACAAGCATAATGTTATCTAAAATAATTATATGGACTATGCCAAACACTCTCGCTTCGCTTGCATGTGTCTCGTAAATCAAGTTATGCAGGTATTAAGACCCTGGCACAAGACTAAGCAGAAATACGAACTACCTACTGCAATTGACATAGTCGAAATTCTAGCGTTGGCATTCTATTAACTTCAAAGAAACGACGCAACGTTTGCGGTTGACTAGAATAATGAAGGTATATCATAGGAAGCAAGTACTAACCCTCCAGGAACACTTCTCATAATAAGTATTCACTAAGTGTGCCGTGGAACCACGATGGTCTCAGTCAATATGATCGGTGTGGCAATCATTCACTAAGGCGCTATGCTCGGCCCGGTTCTCACAATATACGGATCGACAAAAAAATCACAACAAAGCAAAATGAATTCAATATTTCTGGTTTTTCTAACGTAAATACTATTTCCTGCATTCTTTTATAAGAATAACACCTAACATAGTAGTTGTAAAAATAGTTACCAAAGGTAATTGCTTATTTTGAAGTAAATTTTCCGTTTCATCTTCCAATGTCAACAAGTTCATTTAGTGCTGATCATTCTTGCCTAGAGACGTTAATTGTGATAAACTAACAATCCGACCGTTTTGACAACGCCATGCCTCATCTTCTTTCTTTGATAAATCAATGTCATTTCGTTCATTGATTTCGATATGAGATCGCAAAAAAATAGAAATTTTTAGACAAATAGTGACTGTGTCAACAAAACAAATAAATAACATATTCATACGAAAACAATTAACACGCCTAATTGAAAAAGTTAACGCAGAAACATGTGTAAAGAAGACTCGACATGAGTAAGGCGCCGCCGCCGCATTGCGTTGCCTTGCATAATCTTGGCTCTTACTTACGTAAACTGCTTCGAACACTCGTCATCCGTCCACTATATCCGTACACACAATGGCCCAACTTGTCACTGTCCCTCCATCTAGGGGTTGTCCATCAATTGATTTTTAGGACTATGTTTAAAGAAACATCTTCAAGGAAGAACGTGTCTTGTATGGCCCTATGACCTCCATTGGAGAAACTGGTTGCAGACTCAAGTGTCGTTTTGCAATGGTGGGAATTTTGAACGGTCATGTTGAATCATTAAACAGGATATGTGTAAAATACTACGAAAACACTCGTGAAATACTTGTAGGGTAATATTTGGAATTTTTGACGATGGGATTGAAAATTTAAGCAAAAAAATTGCTCAGACAGCTGTTTGTCTCGACACCACATTTAGATATATTTAATTAAATAATTGGATGCTTATACTATAAGATAAAATTACTTACTTCTTAATTTTGACCAATTATGTAGATCTAGAGCATGATAAGCCTCATTTTCCATTTCTTGTTCCAAATTTTAGGCCAAATTGATATTAACGAGAGCACACTTTTTACTTCCGAGAACAGTGTAAAAAGCGATCCAGTTTCGAAAGTCCCGTACAGTGCACCCTGCCCCTTTTTCTCGTGACAGGCTTTAATTAAGTCTGATGTAATGAATTACATAAATATTCTCGTATTTTTTACTTTGAGATACTTTACTTATTGAATGTAATAAAACTATTATATATTTATATCTTGACTTGATTGCTTTCAGAAATGAATAATGCTTAAGTCTTTACCATGTCCTGTAATAAATATCTTAAGACCAAAGACAATGATGGACACGTTTTTGAATCATAAACCTTACTGTGTGCCTCATTAAAATGATGATACCGCTAGGATGCTTGAGTGCTTCCGCTCTAAGCCATAATGCACGTGAAGCAATCATATATGTTAGGTTTAATGAATTTCATACATCCGCTTCATTTCGCATTTACTCTTCAGAGATTAATTAGCATTTGTACTGCGCTAGTGTTTAGTATAAGGTTAAAATAATATTTCTTTGATTATTCACCTCTTGTTTATTCAAAACACATTTCGTCAACGTTTGATTTCAACAACGATGCAAACACAAAATTATGCAGCTATCCATCATTTACATAATGTCTTCATTTTATGACTAAAGTATCTTTCTGTTAATTTTCAGATGCCGATGAAGCAACACTGAGCAACAATGGGAGTGGTATCCGTGGTTTCTGCGGCCACCAAAGCGGCTCTCGCAATCGGTGGCCTCAGTAAACTCACCTTCATCCCAATAATGCTGGCAACAATGGCGTACTTCAACTATGAGATCCTTGATCCTGAACAGAGACCTTTCAACCAAAAAAATCTTAGAGAGAAATATGACTTTGTCATAGTTGGAGGAGGTTCGGCTGGATCCGTGCTGGCCAATAGGCTGTCTGAAGTCGAAGGATGGAATGTCCTGCTACTTGAAGCAGGAGGACACGAAACAGATATTAGTGATGTTCCATTACTGTCTTTGTATTTACATAAGAGTAAACTGGACTGGAAGTATCGGTAAGTGAACGCCAGTTACATTTAATTTCGGTTTTGGTGGTAACGTAATATGTAATGCTAGTTGTTGGCCGGAACTTTTAAAGAGTAACATCTGAAATTAAAATATTACGGCTTTATCGTGTGAATGCTTTTATAGCTGGTCCATATGAAACGGATACATTCAAAGAAAAACATCTTACTATATAATTTAAAATACTAAAAAGAAAAGAAAACTTGTTTATTCTGCACAAACAAAACGCACATTTAAAAAAATTAGACATTAAATACACACAATACAAAAGTAGCCAAAAGCCTCGTATTTAATCCAAAAAACAGTTTGATACTGTTAATTTACAACTTTTTCTCTGTAATATTTTACAGTACACAACCTCAAGACACTGCCTGCCAAGCTATGATTGATAAACGCTGCTCGTGGACCAAAGGCAAAGTGTTAGGAGGTTCTTCAGTCCTGAACACCATGCTCTACATTAGAGGCAACAAACGAGACTTCGACCAGTGGGAGTCACTCGGAAACCCTGGCTGGGGCTACAAAGACGTTTTGCCTTACTTCAAGAAGTCAGAAGATCAACGGAATCCTTACTTAGCTAAGGATACACGACATCATTCAACTGGTATGCACAATATTACCAAATCATGTTTTTGGTTTGATAACAGTAGATTTGGTAAAATAATTCAAATGAGTCTATTTTCTAATTCCAGGGGGATACCTGACTGTACAAGATTCACCGTTCAATACACCCATAGGAGCAGCGTTAATACAAGCAGGAGAAGAGATGGGATACGACTTTATCGACGTAAACGGAGCTCAACAAACTGGCTACGCGTGGTACCAGTTTACCATACGCAGGGGTACCAGATGTTCTGCAGCGAAAGCTTTCCTGAGGCCAGTCAGGTTACGTCAAAACCTTCACGTTGCCCTTTTTTCACACGTCACTAAAGTACTTATTGATAAGGACACCAAGAGGGCTTACGGAATTGAATTCCTTAGAGACGGTAAAAAGCAGGTTGTCTATGCTACACGAGAAGTAATACTGTCGGCTGGTTCAATTGGTTCACCGCAACTACTCATGTTGTCCGGCATTGGACCGGCAAGCCACTTACAAGAAGTTGGAATAGATGTGATCCAAGATTCTCCCGGAGTTGGGAGAAACTTGCAAGATCATATTGCAGTTGGTGGTATTATATTCCGCATAGATCATCCTATCAGTTTAGTCATGAATCGCCTTGTTAATATAAATTCAGCTCTGCGATATGCTATCACTGAAGATGGTCCTTTAACATCAAGTATTGGTTTAGAAGTTGTCGCTTTTATAAACACCAAATATGCAAACGCTACTGACGACTGGCCGGATATTGAATTTATGATGACTTCAGCTTCAACTCCGTCAGACGGTGGCACTCAAGTCAAGAAAGCTCATGGTCTTACTGATGACTTTTACAATGAAGTATTTTCCGAAGTGAATAATGAAGACGTGTTTGGTGTCTTCCCTATGATGCTGAGACCAAAGAGTCGTGGATTTATCAAATTGAAAACCAATAATCCTCTAGACTACCCGATTATGGTCCACAACTACTTAACACATCCTGATGACGTTGGTGTTTTGAGAGAAGGTGTGAAGGCTGCTTTAGCTGTAGGAGAAACGGCAGCCATGAAGAGACTTGGTGCTAGATATCACAGCAAGCCATTGCCGAATTGTAAGCATCTACCTCCATACACGGACGAATACTGGGACTGTTACATTCGGCAGTACACTATGACCATTTATCACTTGTCGTGCACAGCTAAAATGGGACCACCTAGCGACCCTATGGCGGTCCTAGACTCTCGATTACGTGTTTACGGAATAGAAGGGCTTCGCGTAATCGACGCGAGTATAATGCCTACTATCACTAATGGTAACATCAACGCGCCGGTCATGATGATTGCAGAGAAAAGCGCTGACATGATCAAAGAAGATTGGATGGCAGAACCAACCAAAAAACGAAGAACTCGCCGCTCAACTAAATGTGCTATGTTACAACAACTAGGGCTGAAAAGCGAGAGGATGAAAAGATACTGCAGGACTGAAAGATGATGGCAACACAAAGAGTAGACAAATTATTAAGCCATGTTTTATATGTAAATAATAAATAAATTGACACCAAAAGGGTTATAGCATAGAAATTATATTTAAAGAAGATACATTGAGATAGTTGTGCACTATTCCTAATATTTGTAGGTATAGTTTGGGTTGAATGTTTTACTCTTATGTAGATTACTAAGTACAATGTGTACCTCAGTGTTAAATCGAAGTTACCGTAGAAAGTTCTAGTCTTTATCAACAATAATGTTAAATAATAAACATAGTATTATAGCTTAAACAGTCATAAAAGGCATCACAATATTTTACATAATACTCGTAGGATTCATCACAAAAGTTATCACACGAAAGCTAAAAAGTACTTTATTATTTAATCAAAGGGGGTGCAATGTTAATAGTTTTAACCCGCGAAATTTCGCGGATTTATAGTTTTTTTTAGATTTTTTATTCATATTCTTTAAAACACCTCTTTAGGTAAAGAGGTATCCGAATATCAAAAAATATTTGGCCTAGGTCTTATTGGAGAGGCGTGAAAATCTATTCGCTGCTACAATGTATAATAGATTAATGAATTAACAATTCGCACAACGGTCATTATATTGTAAGGTTTAAATATAAGTAATTATTGTAAATATAAACATATCCTTAAATTAAAATTAATTGTATTTATTTTCCTTTTTCCATTTTGTAAACAAAAGATGCTGTTTATCTAATCTACAGTGTTACTGCCTCAACACCGTGTGTGGTTATCATTACCGCAGGTAAAATTACTATTCCATTTAAATCATCAAAATATTGTGAAGACTTAAAACCACTACTTACCACAGTAGTATTGCTACCGCAAACAACTAACACAAGTAGTAGAAGTAGTAGTAACTATTTCAAAACATTACAACATTTAACATCTACGACATAAAATGTCGTGGTTAGAGAACGAAGTTGTGGTTTAGACCTAGGTTAAGGCGACGATAACCAACTTTTAATGATTTTATACTGAAGATCACGTCTAAACGAGTAGTATTAATGATTTGGAAAAAATATGTAAAATTAGAGCATTTTCTTAATAACTTAATATGGTAATATTTTCTTCAGACCTCGAAACCTATCCTTCTGCAGCGAGGTGTGAGACAGGGAGACGTTATCTCTCTGAAATTGTTCGCCGCTGCACTGGAGGATGTCTTCAAGGTTCTGGATTGGAAAGGGCTAGGCATCAACATCAATGGCGAGTATATCACTACCCTTCGGTTTGCCGACGACATAGTTATCATGGCTGAGACCATGGAGGACCTCAGTACAATACTCGATGACCTCAGTAGAGCCTCCGAAAGAGTGGGTCTTAAAATGAACATGGACAAGACAAAGGTCATGTCAAATGCCCATGTGACACCCACTCTCATGAAGATCGGAGACGCTACGCTCGAAGTTGTGGACGAGTATGTTTACCTAGGACAAACTGTCCAGCTAGGTAGGTCTAACTACGAGAAAGAGGTCAATCGTCGAATCCGACTCGGCTGGGCAGCGTTCGGGAAGCTACGCAATATCTTTTCGTCCTACATACCACAGTGTCTAAAGACGAAAGTCTTTGACCAGTGCGTGTTGCCAGTGATGACCTATGGTACTGAAACGTGGTCACTCACAATGGGCCTTATCAGAAGGCTAAAAGTCAACCAAAGGGCAATGGAGAGGGCTATGCTTGGAGTTTCCCTACGTGATCGAATCAGAAATGAAGAGATCCGCAGGAGAACCAAGGTAACCGACGTAGCCCGAAGAATTGTCAAACTTAAGTAGCGTAGCACATTGCTCGCAGAACGGATGGCCGATGGGGCCGAAAGGTTCTGGAGTGGTGACCGCGTACCGGAAGACGTAGCGTTGGAAGCCCTCCCACAAGATGGACCGATGACCTTGTGAAGGCCGCAGGAATCCGTTGGATGCGGCAAGCACAGAATCGGTCGAAGTGGAGGTGCTTGGGGGAGGCCTATGTCCAGCAGTGGACGTCTTTCGGCTGAAATGATGATGATGATGATGAGGAATATTTTAGATTATCTTTATATTACACTAGCTTTTGCCCGCGGCTTCGCCCGCGTGTATGTCGGAAAATATCTCACGGGAACGTACTACCGATATTTCATACCTAATAACAGAGGAAAAGGTCACTGACTCCTACCGCTGCACCCGCGGCCGCGTTGCTACGCGTAATTTTGAAACTGTGATATCTTAACTATTCATTTAAATTATATAATAATAATAATATTTCATTTATTTTAGACAAAGTCCATAAAAAACATTACATACATTAAATTAAAACATAAAATTGATATAAAAATCACACACATAAAATAATCCTCAAACATTCTATTATAATAAAATTAAAATACATACACATGTCATTTTCAAATAAATTTAAAATACATACAGATGTCAATCGAAATATAATAATATAAAATTGAAATAAATACAAACAAATATCATCCAAAACGAAAACAACATAAATTACATAATACGAGGGGACGCGCTACTATGAAGCTGCATCCACCTCTGTAACAGAGGGAGATCCCACCGCTCGGACAATACCTTCAAGATGCTGTTCGAGCTGTTTCGTAGTCGACTTAGTAGCGAAGCGCTCCGTTTCCTGATGATCGCGAAAAAATCATCTGTCTGCGCCTCAGCAAACATAGTCGAGGCACTACAACACCGCGGAAACCCTAACAACATCCTGAAAGCATTGTTATACTGTACGCGCAGTGCACTGTACGCCCGCTGCGTAAAGTTGGTCCACAGGCTGCACGTGTAAAACGACTGACAATATGCCTTAAATAAAGTCACCTTTACTGGTCTAGTACATCTACCTTCAATAAAGTCTTAAATAAAGTCACCTTTACTGGTCTAGTACACCTTTACTGGTCTAGTACATCATCATGGTCTAGTAGATATGATGTAAAGACATATTTTAATCTAAATTAAATGCCCAATTTAAATAACATATTTTATTGGATAAGGATTGATACTATACCGGTCAAAAGAGCTTCGGAAATAACAATCAAATTTTTATCAAATTCTGAAAGATAAAAATGGTTATTGTGGGTCATCCTTAGAAGATAGACATATGCCATCGCGGACTTTTTTGTTGAACTTTTTAAGATGAATAATACCATAGAACATAAACTTGATGTATCTTTTTCGGTTAACGCAGCGCACGCCAGTAAAGCTCCCAGTCGGCATGATTTTTTCCGACTTCTTCAACAATAATCGTCAAATTTCAGCCAATGTACACAAAACTTTCATGAATTATACATTAAAACCTTACGCATGAATCACTCCGTCCATTGGTGAAAACCGTTTGAAAATCCGTTCGGTAATTTTTGAGTTTATCGCGTTCAGACAGACAGACAGACAGACGCGGCGGGGGACTTTTGTTTTATAATATGTGAAGATAGTGAAATTAGTTTTTAAAGCTTTGTCTAACGCGGATAAAAAACTGAGAATCACGCAAATCTATCAGGCGTATTTTTCTGAAACCTTCACCATTTTAAAAATAATTTAATTTATTGATCTTTTAGTATACGTGTTTTATTAAAATACCTTTTGTTTTATGTATAATAAATTAATAATGCATCTAATTTGGGACAGCGCTCCTTGATGGGCGAGTCCTGTTACTGGCTGGACGTAAGTACGACGCGTTGCGTGAACTCAGTCCGAACACGCAAGCTAACCACTCAAGGTATGTGTATAGGTAGTGACTAACTTTCAAGTTTTCCCCAGACAATATAATAACACAGTAAGCAACGCCCTCTGCAGTCGTTTCGACGAACTTAAGCTCATGTAGGTACCCGTGTTCACAATCAACATTTATTTTCCAAGTTGTGAGTTCAGAAACTTGTTTGGCATAGTTCAGTGTGTGAAGTTTAGATGGCGCTGTAGTTGGGTCAAGACTGGTTACAGTGATCACTTCAGAGTTACTTCCGAGAAAATGTATACCTGGTGCAGCAAAGCGAATGAACTTTATTGGAACTATTGAAATCACTATGAAAATTGATAAGACCTGTAATTTTTGCTTCACTGACAACGCCGCCATCACCGGGCCAGATATAGGCTTGCTGCACATTATACTACAAGTAGGATAAACCATTGATCATTATAAAACCTGTGACATTATAGATGTACTTATTGACAATTTATTTGCGGCATAAGAACTAAAGCATAATATTGTTAACTGTAAATAGGTAGATGAAATCTTTAATCTCTGGAACTTTGTTAATGAGATGCTTTAATTACTTAGTGAAAACTTAAAGCGACTTTCCAAATAGCTTTCTTTTCAGATAATTTTATAAATGGTCGCGAAGGCCGAACGTTTGAGTGGGTACTATAAAATTAGGTAAGTTACTAAGGTTACAAGGTCCACTCTAAAATGACACCAGCCCGTCTCACCCTTGATGTCCTCCCTCCGGTTGACGCCCTAAGCCGAGGTTCGTACCCCACAGGGGGTGCCCTTAGCGAGCGTTCATCTAGTTTTAATTAGCATAGTTGAATAACCCCTGGCTGGAGGTTTTAAGTGTAGTAGCTTAAGACACCCACAGGAAAGCCCGGTTATATAGTCATGATCTCAGAGGTCAATTACGAGAAGCCTTAAATAAAAAAAAATATAAAAAACTGATATGGCTTGCCCCACTACAGCATTTACGCACATGTACGGTAATGCGGATTTCTATGGATAACGCGGTAGTGGGGCGCGTCATTTCAGAGTGGACAACCTATAGGTACATGACTTTTTCAAATCATCTTCACTTCGTACGCAGCCTCTTCATACTTCTGTGTGATAACCATGGAAGTGTAAAGAGTTCGCTCATCACTGGTTAGTTCCCCTCACTCATCAGTTTATTGAATTCGCCAGTTTTGTTGATTAAATAGTTTCGCTGCTTGGACAGTTGCGTAGATTGGACAGTTGCTTGCAATCAAGAAGCTCGTTACAAAAAGCAACGATCCGAAACATGTTATTAATTTCAGACTTCTGCTAATGGCCTCAATAACAGTATGTACACATAAGTATACTAGCCTTATTACCAGAGCAATAAAAATGTCCAAATTAGCATATTAAGCAGAGCAGATCTAGCCGCCCACTACGATTTTGTAACCAGACTGATTCACTCAACTCAATTCCTTAAATAGAATACGATCGTATACATACTAGTAATTCAATGGGCATTTAAAAGCGGCAGTACAGTAGTTTTATGACACTTTCCGCTAGCATTTTATAGACTAGTCAAGCAGCTAGTTTTGTAATCTCCACCGAGACTCGATTAAGACCCAAAAGATATGGCGACGCTTGTGAATTTGCATTGCTTAACATAGGTCAAATGACTACTCTTTATCCTTGGTCTATTATACAAGGTGGCAGGGTCATCGACGCGAAAACTGTTACCGTGGATTCAGTACATGATTCTGAACCCCCCTGCGTTGAAATTTATCGTCGGTTATTTTTTTTTTATCTGCTGTTCCATACATTTTGACCGCGTAGGTATTGTACTTTTCTATGAAACATCCGATTTTTTTTTCCTAGCCTTCTACAGTACGACACAACATAGATGTAGCATGAATTTGAAAATTTGCTGTCATTCATTTCAATTTCACGCATGTATTTAGTTATATGACTTTACAAGTCATTGCTTTTGCGTTAAGATAATTTTCACCGAAATTAGTAATAAAGATCATAGCTTTTGAAGGCGCGTTCAGTTCGGATGGTGATCGGTTTTACGAATTTTACCGATGCTACATCTAAGTTGTGTCGTACTGTACCTCCTTCCACTCCTCCATCATTCGAGACCCCGCGCATCCTCCTTCCAGTTTTGACGGAACCTATTCAATTTGTCCCGCCAACTCCTACGTGACCTGCCGCGACCTCACTCTCTCAAGGCACTAGTTCTGTACTATTTGTGCCCACTGTTTGTCGCTGCCACGTCCTGCTCAGCCCGTTTAAGTTTGGCAGCATTTTGAGTCACATCAGTTACATTCGTTTTGGAGACCAGTATTGTTTCATAGTAGGTATCGCCGCATTTATTTGATAATCTTTTTCGAAACTGAACTTTATCTAATCAATGAAATCGCTGCCGGAAATACAAAAAATAATTTACTAGACACCGAATGATCGGTATTTAAAATTATGCCCACAGTCGAGAGCTCAAAATTAAAAACCAGACATTTTAAAATCTAAGGCGTAAACCAGGTTATGTAATACTAAAGCCTAATGTATGCCTAATGCACGTGCAATACTTTCTCTGTTATGACACAAACACGAGTTATCACGAGTTTTTATGGATTCTGGAAACCAAGACATCGAACCGATGCTGGAATCCAAACCGGGGAATAAATATTAGAAAAACCTTCACAAAACAAGAATTTTCAGAGTTTATCTTCAGCAAATGCAGTTTTGTGACCTCCAAAGGAACGTATAGATTCGCCTCACTATCGTTAGCAGACTTAGGTGTCAACAGCTGGATTTCGGTACTCGCCTAGACACCACCTGTAATCCCGGTGCACCTACTGTAAGCCTGATCAAGTCTCTGATCAGGGAACTACTTACGGAATTTCTATTTTCTTAATGTCCCTCGGCAAACTTCGTGTTTCGTCAGTTGTCGGATTTCTATCAGTTGCCCTTTGCACTTGGTGTAGACCGGACGCTCTCAATCGACTCGGAAGTATACAGTTGTTAATACGAATTTAACTTAATGTATTTTATTTTCAAAATTGGAGGAAAGCTGCTAAAGTCGCAGGCACGAAAGATGGGAAAACAGTTTTGCAGCTCTATATAGTTTACACGGAAATCAAAACAAAACAACAATAAAGTAGGTACTTGGTTCTGAATTCAAATTATTATACACGATAAATCAAATTATTGAGGGACATGGAAATTAGCATTCGTTTGTATTCGGAAATCCGATGATTCCCGAGGGACATTAAAAAAATATGAAATACTCACGTCTGAAATATTGATAACAGCCAATATTGGTTGTGCAAATTACAACCGCCACCAACGTTGACCAACAGGCGCGAGAGGGAGTCACTTTTGAGAGAATTAGACTTAAATTGGCTAAACGTGGGATTAATACAATCAATTTTATCCTAACGAACTTCAGAAGGTGCCAAAAAGTTATATCATTTAATAACAGTCAGTCCTTCATCGACTTCTATCTTTATCAGAAAGTGTTTTATATATTGTTTAACTGTTTAGTATATAAGTGATATTGTTACAATGGTAAAAAGCACGATGGGGTTGACATATCTATTTAGATAAAAACCCCAAAACAAAGAGAAAAACCTGAAGTGCCGACAGAAGTGAAAACTTGAAAAAAAATCGGCACCGCGGTAATCAATGCGTTTATGTCTTATACTCCACGCATCGCGGTAATCAACGTATTGATGTCTTTTATTCCACGCACCGCGGTAATCAACGCATTGATGTCTTTTTAATGGTCAAAAGCTGGTGTCGTCACAGTGTCGCGAAATCAATGGTTAAGTCCCATCTCAAAAATGCTCAACGCGCCTAAAGAAGTTTTCACTTAAAGAAAAAACGACGTTGACACGACAAACCTCTCAACAGGATTGGCTCTACGATCAACAACCAACTTGACCAAGCCAAGATTAGCTTCTTATTCTTAGCAATTGACAATCAGCAGCAGACATCGACATGCCATTGACAACAATCCAATGGCCGATGTAACACGATTACCGCCGTATTGGCCTCATTCGATGACGTAAGAAACAGGCGTACAAAACAGAACAACAATGAGACAGCGTTGTGCTCTGTCATCGTACGAGCCCGGTAATGTTACGAGGACAGTTGCGCAAGCGCAATACCCATTATGCGCGGGATCACACTTACACATCAACTACTTACTGGTTTACTTTCTTAAAGTGAGGACTTAGGGTAATAACAAAATTGTCATTACAACGCTAACATAGTGACTGACTTATATTCTATAAGACAGGGAATAGATGACACGAGACGTACATGAAAATATAAGTAACAGTAGAATACAACTAATTAATACTAGTAGTTCTGCGAACAGTAGACCCCGCGAGCACAAACTTTTTTGCAAAAATAAATATATTACTAAAGTTATTTAAAACGGATTTTTTTTTCAAAATTCTCTAGTTTAATGATGAGAAGGTGGTCCCAGGTGTTCCATCAATCTCTACCTACTATTTAAAGGGCCCATTCCACTGGTAGAAATCTAAAAGTGAGCAATTTACTGCATTTTGAGGAGCTATTCTGCTCATCACGCCGAAGATCCTCATCAGATCTTCACCAAATTTGTATGAGACCAACTTAAAGTTTCTACCTTTCAAATAAAAAAGAACCATTGAAATCGAAGATATACAGTAGCCCCCTTTTTGCCCCTTTTTGAAGGAAGTACTCTTGGAGAAGTACTTCCTCATCGCCCATCTATTAAAATTCCCCGTCGACAAAAAACATCTATAAAGTCGTAAAACCTGTATACCAAGTATTTTAAAAAGGTCTGCCATTTTTCTGGACGGCAGTATTATTGTCTCATTGAAAAGTTTAGGAGACAACCACAAAATTAGCATATTTATGAACGCTTGGAAAGGCGCGTGAGCATTTTCCTATTTAACTGAACTCGCACCTTTGATGCTTAAGGAAGTTTTAGCATTTAATCAGCAATCCAACCCAATGATATTTGGAACTTCAAAATTTCTACAGCTGTAGCTTTTAAAACATCGAAGAAACACCAAAGCAGCGTATACAAGTTTAGTAGGTACTTCAAATTCATTCCAATATTTGGCGAAGAGACAATAAGCGACATCTCTTATCACTATCCAATAAATATTAGTACCATTACAAATAACATAACACAATTTTATTACGTTTCATAAGAAGATCGTAATTTTGCTGCAAATACATGGTATGCATTTTTGAACTTGGAATGTGTTAATCATGTGTATGGCAACATCAAAATCTTGTAAAAGTGATGCCAAAGAAAAAAAAAATACTTTGAGTATCGGTTATAAAATACGACCTGTAGAGGAGTACCAACAAACTGACACACGAAAGCTAATTTTTCCAGACTTGAAGCAGAGACGCTTCGCTCGCGATTCTGTTGTAATACTTCGCTATTTCGTCGGTAAGGACATCGTACACCTACTTAATACTGAGAAGCTGACGTGTTTAAGGGAGCTGCGATCTGAGAAACAATAATTATAATAACACATCATTATAGAAGGTGATATTGTATGTTGCCTCCATTTTCTGTCAACTCCAAACTCCCAGTGGTCATCCAAAACTTGCAAGTCAAATCGGAAATAATCTTGAAGTAACAATGATGTTGTATTGTCTGCGTACAAACGGTCTGACCATGCCTGACCTAAGGTCGTGTCGGAAGTTGCTCACCAAATAGGCTAGTGGTACTAACACTTACACTAAACTTGTACTAGAAGATGCTACGACGATGATAAGTCTGCTCTAGATTTGATACTAGTTATGATTCAGTGACTATCATCACCCGCCTAGCCTTTTCCCAACTATGATGGGGTCGGCTTCCAGTCTAACCGCATGCAGCTGAATACCAGTATTTTATATGAAGCTACTGCCTATCTGACCTCCACAACCCAGTTACTGGGTAATACGATACGCCATGGCAATACTAGACATCAGACTTTCGGGCTTCCGACTTCCCATAACGACTGTCAAAGATCTACAAATGACAGCCGGGACCAACGGCTTAACGTGCTTTCCGAGGCATGGAGGGGTCTCGATATGTAATGGATGGTTCACCACGGTCCATCACGGACCGACCTCGGCAGGCGTAGCTTAACCTTCGATCGACCCGTGTTGTTTAGCCACGAGCCCCTCCATTAAGTGACGATCAACTAACTTAAAAAGTTGGTCGTAATCTTGTCAAAAATTAGTACAGTTACATCATCATTGAAGAGTTTAATCTAAAGAAGATGTATAAATCAAAGTCGATTAAATTTAGTATGCTTCCGATTATGTAGCAATGATTTTTAAGAGTTAAATGACTATATGGAATGATTTGGCAAATAAACAGCCTACATACTTTCTTGTTTCAAATGTGGATGTTTATTCATCCTGTACTATTAAATGAGCAATATTTGTGTATTTATATTAAATACATATATATGTATTTGTAATCACGTTCCCGAAACCGGCTCTAACGATTTCGATGAAAGTTGCAATATAGGAGTCCACGGGAGCGAAAATTCGATCTAGCTAGGCTTTTCTCCGTATTTCCACTCGAGCAGAGCTCGATCGCCCAAAGTTAAGAACAAGATGGCTACCTTAGAATAATGACATGGCAGCTTGGAATTAGTATAACCTATCCTATACTATTAAATGAGCATTCTCTATTTTCACCAGAGTAGGGCTCGGTGGCCCAGGTAGGTACTAAGATTTTATTAAGAACTGGACTGCATTGAGAAATCTGGAGACACACAGTGTCATTGTTTGATTAAGAAAGACCAAACAATGGCTCTTTTGTTTTTATTATCGTGCAGCATCCTTAAACTCATGCTCATGCTCTTTTGGTCATGTTGACAGGATGAATGAAAGGAGACCAACAAAAATTTTTATTTACAAGGCAGATGTGAGTGAAAACGCCGTGCGCCTGGAGGGACCGCCCTAGAAGGACGTAATAATGACCTTGTCAGTGATGTTGCCTACCCCCATGTAGAGTTGCCATCCCTCCGGATAAAGCCGGACAATGTTAGGCTTTTTGACCTCGTCCGACCCGTCCGGCTTTTGTTACGCCTTAGGCCAGTAATGGACGAAACAAAGAAACAAGTTAAAATCTGAAACTATTGTAAAAATGTTAATTGTGGAATTTAATTTAAGACATGTAACTTTCAAAATGTTTTATGATAAAATTATTAAGGTTGAGCTTTTAAAGCACGTTTCTACCACAGAAAAATATGCAAATGAAAATGATAACACCTATTAAAAATTTACACACACACATAACATCACGCCTTGTTTCCCCGAAGGGTTGGGCAGAGGTGTACCTGTAGTAGATACACCCACATTTCGCCAGTTATGTTTAAGTCCCATGTAATAGGGGGCGAGCCTATTGCCATCAACCGGGCACCAATCCAGACTCCAGGCTGCTACTGAGAAATTCCAGATAGAAAAAGCCAATAACACTTTGCCCGACCCGGGAATCGAACCCAGGACCTCATGCTCAGCAGTAGCGCTTGCGACCACTAGACCAACGAGGCAGAATTAGAAAAATTTATTATAAAAAGTATGTGTTTTATTTGAACTTTTAGTAAAAAATCCTATTTTTTGGCGTCCGTCCGGCCGTGGGACCCAATAGTCCGGCTATTTTAGCGGGTAAGTCCGGTTTTCAGATTTTAGAAATGGCAACGCTACCCCCATGGGAAGAAAGCATGAGTTTATGCATGAGTTTAAGCGTATGTACCCTTAAACTATAAGTTACGTTAATAAACATTTTTGTTTTACACACAAATAAATCAAGCACTTGATATATAAATGTAATTATATGTCTATATGTCTGTATTATGTGTCTAATAATTGTAAATAAATACTGGATATACCTACTTATAAATATAATTATTATTCGGTTGTTAATTTACTAAATGATTTTTGTAACAAACTTATAAAATAAGTCAAACACTGATTTGACTCAACTGTCATTTGTGAATCATACTTGTTTGTTATCGGGTATAAAAGAGCGGAGCCACAGTGATGTGGTTTCAGTTGCTCTTCGACTTTCAAGACGTTAACATCTAAGGTATGATATTATTCTGATTGTTTTGTTGATTTATTGTTGATGATGATGTATATTGTATAGTTATATTATATTTGATGAATATAGTATATTTATATTATATTTACGAATTATGTAAATATAATGTTATTATGAATTGAATCCTATTGTTTTTATTGTCCCTTTAATACCTAATAAGTAACGGAGATTAAATATTTATATAAACCTAGTTACGTATCTATATATATACTTTATATCCAACATCAGAAGTGGGATTGTTCTCTGGCCTTTTAAAACAGTTTACTAATTAATTTTATTTCGTTATTTTCATGATCGATGTTGGAGCTTATTGAACGTTAACTTGGAAACGTTGGTTGGCGCTTTGCTGACTTCACTCACATCATAACGATGACATCGCGCTGCCGCCTCTGACATCGGAGCTGCAGAGCTGCAAGTTATTGTATGATCATTGAGACTGTTGAGCCTCAAGCTACTATAATGATATCGGGAAGCTTCCCGGCTATTAAGAAATCGCTAAAGTCGGTAAGGCCCTTGGAGGTTTTTATATATGATGAAATCGAAAGGTTTAGGTATTGCGAAATAATTTTGGATCATTATTATGTACCTAAGCATTTAGTTTATGCTTGGCTTAAGGATAAACATTTGGATATTTTACTATGTTAAATACTTGATCGTTTTTAAATATAATTTGGGAATATAATTACAATAATATTTTAGAATGTGGTAGTAAAAATCCAGAATTGATATTTAATGCTTTGTTTATTGTGATAATGATCAAGTAGATTGGAGTAATACAATTTACTTTTTTTGGTTTTGGCCGATTGGATTATTTTGTGACATTTAAAATTAGCGCGAGCTTTTTAATATAAGGACATAATTATGAAATTGTGTATCGTATTCGATTGGAATTTCCAGTGCTCACAAGAATAAGTTTGAGAGGTTTGCGACCTTTGATTTTGACTCAAGCCAAGTCAATGACGGGCCTCTGAATCTTTATCAAGCCACGATCTGCGACCTCTGAGTCAGTTAAACAGATTCTATCGTGAAATGAGAAATTATTAAATGAAAAAAAATTATGAATAATGTAATAAACCCGGTAACGAACATATTTTGGATGTGGCTGCTTGTATCTAATCCATCCAATCCATACTTTATAAATGATCTTGATAATTACTTAAATTAGATTCTGATGTTTACGAAATATTTCGCCAAGATATTTTACTGAAGAAATTAAAAGTAAGCTTAGGTATATGGAATTAGTAGTTAGAATTAGTAGTTGGTACTTAGTTTAGTATCGTAAAGTAAATTAAATATATACTTTCGATTAATTCTATATTAGTATCACATATTCTTTTTCTTTTTATTATTGGTGGTCTGTGTGAAATAAGTATTAGAAGTTTTGACTTCCAAAGTAAAAAGTGGTCAGAGTGGCCTAGTAAAAATTTGTGAAATTGTTAAAGAGCAAACTCAAACTCAAACTCAAACTCAAACTCAAAGCATTTATTTCAAATAAACCAATTACAGGTACTTTTGAATTGTCAAGGGGTCGGTCAGTCAGAAAAATGAAGCTAGTTGCCCATTCCAAAGCGTAGTAGGTACCTATGGAGAAGAACGGGCAAGAAACTCCACGGACACTCTTTTAAATCAAAATATTGTTACAAAATATTGGTTACATCATTCGTGTTGAACTTATACATGTGAGAACAATGTAGAAAGACGTGCACGTTAAAAGCGTCCGTAATAAAAATATAATATCAATTCAAAAATTTAAATAAATTAAAATAAACCGTGGCAGCTAAGAGATGACCAGTCCCAACTGACGGCGCCCGTTCACGAACATGACGCATGGATCAGCACCATTTAGCTCAACCATTTTGAAGGGAACTTAATGATCCAACACACACGCCACCATCAGCGAGACATTTGAGTGAGCATGACATACTCTCAGCCGCCAGGGCACATTCAAGTCAATGAAAGACGTACCCAGTAAATGGTAGCTTTATGGAATGTACAACATGGTCACAGTGCTCACACATGTGATATGCAATTATACAATACAAAGAGATTGAATTTATACAAAGGAAATATAGTTTTACAATCTTCAGCAGCTGCAACAATACTTTTGAATGCTAATCAATTAGTTTATGCGCCCTTGTGGAGCTGGACCAGCGCTGAGCCAAGCATTTTTATCAGCGATGTAATCCCCCAACTTATAATATGCTTGGCAGCATAGTGTGCGTTTTATACATGATTTAAATTTCGTTTCGTTCAGTTGGAGTATGTGGGAAGGTATTTTATTATAACATTTTAAACAGCACCCCATGAAGGATGAGTCTACTTTAGCCAGTCTGAAACCCGGTTGAACTAATTGGTCCCTATTTCTAGTCCCATAATTGTGTTTATCACCTCTTTTACTGAAAAGACTTAGATTTTTCCTTACGTACATGATGTTTTCATAGATATATTGACAAGGTACCGTCATGATGTTAATATCTTTAAACAGTTCCCTTAGAGAATCGCGTCTGCGGAGGCCATATATTGCTCTGATGGCTCTCTTCTGCAGAATAAAAATAGACTCGATATCTGCAGCCCGTCCCCATAGTAAAATACCGTAAGACATGATACTATGAAAGTAACTGAAATAGACTAGCCTCGCGGTATCTACATCGGTAAATTGACGGATTTTTCTCACAGCATATGCTGCTGAACTTAGCCGTCCTGCAAGAGATGTTAAATGAGGACCCCATTGCAGCCTTGAATCGAGCGTGATCCCCAAGAAAACAGTTTTATCGACAAATTCTAGTTTCTCCTTATTCAATACTATGTCACAATCACTACTTTTAACATTTGGTAAAGCAAATCTTATGCATTTAGTTTTTTTCCCATTTAATACTAAATTATTAGCAGTGAACCAATTTTGGACCTGCAGTAGGGCGTTATTTACTCCGTCAAGATTTGATGCACGTCTATTTATCTTAAAAATTAAGGAAGTGTCGTCAGCAAATAACACCATTTGTGGTTGGTTTTTTAATAAGCAATGTTGAATACAGTTTTCAATAATATTGTCAGACTGGCCGAGCGTTTTGTGGAAGGTCCAATTGTCCTTAAACACTACTGTACAGCAATCAACTGGCTTTTCACCTATTAGGCTGCTTATTGGCAAAAACTCGAACATCCCGTGTATACAAACTCGATTAGATGAGGTAATACAAGATGATAATATAATTATTGACGTAACGGCCGATCGTCAACTAGCACATCAGCGTCTTAAAATTGTTGCCGATAAATTCAAAGACCGCGTTGACCAAACGCGTAGAGATAACATAAGTTATAGCGTAGGAGACACTGTTTATGTAAATCAAGACCATAGGCGACATGACAAACTAACTGCAAAATTTAAGGGACCTTACGAAATTATGAACATATTGGATAATGACAGATTCTCATTAAGGGGTATTGGAAATTTAAGAAATATAACAAGTTGCAAAAGAAAAAATTCGCCTGTGGCCTGGAGAGTGGACTGAACAAAACGCTGTAGTAGAAGGTTTATTATAATATTGGTTTAAGACATGATTATATTATGGATGGATTAAAACCTTAGTTTTAGAAGAAGGTTTATTATAATATTAGTTTAAGAGATGATTGTATTATTACGGATAAATTAAAACCTTAGCTGAGGTATGACATTCACTGGCTGCGGGTGATTAAGCTTCACTGACTGCGGGGGTTTGGTCTGCCCAGTAAGGTCCGATTATTGATTATAGGTTGATGATTATGAAACGATTACAGATATTATGTAAACAAAATGTTCCTTTAAGTAATAAGAATAATGTGTTTGTACTTCGAGAGCGAAGTACTTGTCAGTCTGGCCGTGTTAGATAATTAATGTTGAGGTTAGTATTATATTAAAATATTGTTGGTCTGAAAATGCATATGTCACATTTACAAAGCTCGGGACTAATGTAGAAGTACCTAATTTGACTAGGTATTGTGTTTACCTAAAAATAACACTTGTAAAATTAATTTAGATGTTATTAATATTAATTGTTACGTAATATTGAATATAATAAGCTGTTTCAAACGATTGTCACCATACTGTCGGTTGATGTTGATATTCTATTGTATTTTATCTAAGAGTTACGAATCAGCTTTTATTAAATTGCTTAATTACCTTATAATATTTTAATATGATTTAATTACATAAGATTCGTTTAATATTTACCTGTATTAGAAGTTATTAAACCAAAATGTATGACGATCTGTGATTTATTCAAAATGACGGTAGATGTTTGACATAAGTGACGTTTGGTAGGATATAAAAAGAATTGTAATAGCGTTATCGAGTCAGTTGCTCGGTAGATGTTCAGTTGGTTGGTTCTAGTGCCGTTGTTGTGTGGAATAGATGGACCAGGTGTCATGTAAGTTAAGTAATTTGATATTATACAGTAATTATTGCTTATTATAATTATGTTGTTGTGTATGGTATATTATTGCCAATATTGCTATTTTTATGATGTTGCTATTATTCAAGACATAGAATTAAACTGTTTTTGAGATAACGATAATTTATGGAAACATAAGAAATGTATTGATAGAATACTGTAATACTGTTTCCATGGAGTTTCTTGTTCTTCGATTCAACGGCCGTTAAATATGAATGAGTTATTGAATTGTTTACGATTGGAAAATAAAGTTTATGTATAAAATCAAGTGAAACATTTGATTTTGAGTTGGCAAAATGGTTGTTTTAAAGGCCTTAGTTATGGCTAGAGTTTCAGTTGGTTGGATAAATTTCAGTCAAGTCAAAGACGGGCCTCTGAATCTTTATGATCAAGCCACGATCCGCGACCTCTGAGTTTGAGCTTGTAAAAATCCGCTGGGCGATCGTTTACTTGGTGCTTGTCTATCTCACCAGCAGCGGGTGAATGGGACTAGCATGACAAGGTAATCGATACAATTTGTTTCCGCTGGTCGGTCATTTGCTTGGTGCAAGTCTATCCCACTAGCAGCGGGTGGAGGGGACTTGACACGTCTAGACAATTGGCAAAACAAAAGTAAAATTACACAATGTACTTCGAGAGCGAAGTACTTGTCAGTATGGCCGTGATATATAAATGTAATTATATGTCTATATGTCTGTATTATGTGTCTAATAATTGTAAATAAATACTGGATATACCTACTTATAAATATAATTATTATTCGGTTGTTAATTTACTAAATGATTTTTGTAACAAACTTATAAAATAAGTCAAACACTGATTTGACTCAACTGTCATTTGTGAATCATACTTGTTTGTTATCGGGTATAAAAGAGCGGAGCCACAGTGATGTGGTTTCAGTTGCTCTTCGACTTTCAAGACGTTAACATCTAAGGTATGATATTATTCTGATTGTTTTGTTGATTTATTGTTGATGATGATGTATATTGTATAGTTATATTATATTTGATGAATATAGTATATTTATATTATATTTACGAATTATGTAAATATAATGTTATTATGAATTGAATCCTATTGTTTTTATTGTCCCTTTAATACCTAATAAGTAACGGAGATTAAATATTTATATAAACCTAGTTACGTATCTATATATATACTTTATATCCAACACACTCAATTGGTGGTAATATCGCGAAACTTTCGTTCAAGTTAGATATGGTGTAATCAAGCTAGATTGGCCTATCAAAAGACATCTTTATGTTAACTCATCACCAGTTAAGCAGCCTTATAAAGGCGGATAACAATTAAAATTCTATTGTGTCTCGTTAATGACAGTTGAAGGGTTAATTGATAGTATAACAGACAAACTCGTTAAACTAAGTAAGTATACACATAATCAGCTTAGTTGCTAGATTAATAAAACTAACTAATGGGGAAGTGATTGCGGCATGATAGATCTCTCTGGAATATGCGCAAACGCACTAAGGTGTGTACTGAATATAAGAAAATATTTAGAAGGCGTACTCGATACAAACAATAAATCTTAACATCTGTATCGAGTAGCATATAGATTATTAAATATATATGTTTAATAATCTTATGTCTACAATAATATTATAAAGAGAAAAGATTTGTATTTTTATTTGTAATGAATAAACTCAAAAACTACTGGACAGATTTTAAAAATTATTTTCCCAGTAGTATGCTAAATTATCACTGGCTATAATATATCACACAGGCGAAGCCGCTGGCAGAAACTAGTAATAATAATATAAAGAGGTAAAATTGTGTGTTTGTTTGTATGAGGTAATCTCTGGAAGTACTGATACCATTACAAAAAAAAAAACAGTGGCACTCCGGGAAGTACTTGGTTTCCAACCGGACGAAATTGCAGGAAGAAGCTACTTGATTATATTAGTCTGAATCTGCTGGGCCAACAAATCCAACACAAAGGTGATTTCAGATCAAACATACACTAATTATGTCAACGACGATGTAGTAGGAGACAACAAAAGAACTGAAGAGGACCTATAGCACCTACTGTAGCATGGCTCTTCAGAGCAACCAACAGTTTACCAAACCTGGTGATTGTAGTATTCTGTTAGGCCCAGTCAAAGCGGTCTTGATGGAAGGACCATTTTTAGAAGTAGACGCTATAAAAGCATAAGTAAACGAAAGAGTATATTATGTTTGCTGTTGTTCCTATTAATTTCCTACACTTCTGAATTTTATAGTGTTTCTTCGGTCCGTGGGGTTGCCACTCTAAGTGAATTTCTGTTGGTGGCAGTAAACGGCCGAGTTTTACTTTCACTCGGTCGTGGCTAGATTTGCGCCGACGCATTGACGTACCGCCTCACTACGACGAATGTGTGTCTTGTTGGACATTTGTGGAGCATTCGTACATACCTGGAAATAAAGAAAGAGGCTGTTAATAATTGTGAGTGAATCTAGGTCTGATAATGAAAACCGAGATTATGATAATAATTGGCGCAAACACCCACCTTGACTGAAGATCGTGGAATCGAAACAAAATAACTGGAACGAAGTCAGGAAACTATCAGTCAAACACAAAGTTAAATGATAAGAAATCGTTGAGTGAATTAATAGCATAATTTAGTTCAGCGGGGTATTTTGTTTTTTTTTTGTTTTTTGGCAATTCATCAAAATTCATTGCGTTACCTACGTTGTTGAGCAGATTAATTTTTCAAATATATGGAGCAATGTATTTGGAATTTCCTTCAAAATCCATCGGAATATAAATGAAAGTGTGTAACGCAATTGGGGGTAACATTTTGCATCAAACATACGTGAAGATCGCCGTTATCGACCAAAACAGCTTCAAATTAAATAACTGTTGTTCGTCAGTGGCAGTGCTTCGTCTACTGACTCGGTTCCACTGACTGCACACATGTAACTGTTTGGTTTTTTGACTCTTATCATATTTACACCGACATTAATAACTATGTTACTGAATATGCTGTTTTTTTTTATCCCGCCAAGTCGAGCAAAACAAACACAAAGGCACAGCCGTACCATCTTTTCTCGAAGCAGTTACCTATCATAAGTTCGAAAAATATTTGATAGAATTTAATTTCACCATAACTTTTCAACTTTTATCGTTTCGTTTTTTTTAACTTCATCGAAGTCACGTCTGCCACTGTATCAGTTGACCTATTATCAATTTGATTTTTTTTTTCGTTACTCCACGTTTCATTTGGTCGAAAAACTTTTTACCGAAGTTATATTTAGCCGAAATAACTACAATTTTGTTTAATTAATTATTTAAATGTAATGGCACTTAATAAAACAGTTGACTATGAACAAAAGTGGTTTTAAGTGGTCCCAGTAAGAAGCATGCAAACAAAGTTGCTTGCTTCAAGCATGCAGCGTGCAAGAAGGCATGCAGCATGCAAGCAGGCATGCAGCATGCAAGCAAGCATGCAGCGTGCAAACAAGCATGCAACATGCAGCAAGCATTATTTCTGTCACGGCTCCGGCGCTGCGGGGTTTGGGCGGCCCCACGCGAGCTTATTACCACCGCAGCTTCGACTGCGCTGCTTGGACTGACTCGTTGGTCTAGTGGTCGCAAGCGCTACTGCTGAGTATAAGGTTCGATTCCCGGGTCGAGCAAAATGTTATTGGGTTTTTCCATCTGGAATTTCTCAGTAGCAGGGAGTCTGGATTTGTGCCCGGTTGATGGATAAACATAACTGGCGAAATGTGGGTGTACTATGAGTGCACCTCTGTCTAACCCTTCGGGGATTACAGGCGTGGTGTTATGTTATATGTATATATTCATTTTATGATTTTTTTTATTGGCAACATTAAAATTCATTTTTTTTTAATGTAGGTACTTTAAATATATTTCATTCAAAATATACACAAACATATTTACAACTAACTACTATATATATTATGTACAAGTATATAAAGGAAAAAGTTAAAAATAAAGAGAAGAGCTCATTGGGCGTCAAAAAATTCGAACGAATTTGATCGATTTGTAATACGTAGCTATTACAAACCAAATGATCTTGCCGCCATTGAACACAGAATACCTACATGTTAGAAAGGTTTATGAATTTAAATTGTAATAACTTTTAACCGAGTGAGTCGATTTTATAATGAAAGTACCTGGGGGACCGAGCTTTGCTCTGGTGAAAATAGAGAATGCTCATTTAATAGTATAGGATAGTACCTACTAATTCCATACTGCCATGATAGTAGGTACTTACTAATTCACATGCCATGATCATTATTCTACTGTCAAGAATGTCATGTCATTATTCATTATCTTGTTCTAAACTTTGGGCGACCGAGCTCTGCTAGGGTGAAAATACGGAGAAAACAAATTTTCCCGGACATGAGACCTAGCTAGATCGATTTTTTGCCCCCATAAACCCCTAATTGCAACTTTCATCGAAATCGTTAGAGCTGATTTCAAAAACGTGAGTAAAAATCTTTAGACAAACGAATAAATATATTTACAAATATTGCTCGTTTAATGGTATAGGATAAAAACTAAATGTTAATTCAAGATACTACTATGACTATATTTCCAATCCCTTAAATCTCTTGAAAAGAAGACATAAAAAAAAACGTGTGGCACTCGGGGACTGCCGCGGTAAAGCTATTGCATTTGTAACCTCCATACTTCCTATTTGTCAACGCTACACTTGGGATGATGACGTGATGACATAAAACGAAAATTACGTTCCCATGATAACATCACGTTGTCATGGGAACCGTCATTACATGGTAGGCGGAGTGGGGGCTGTTAGGTTTTATTTACGTTACGTTACGGAGTTTCTTGATTCGGTCGCCGCGCTCAAAGCCCGCGATAAAAGCTATGCAATAGCTTAAAAATTACATGTGAATTTTAAAATCATCCCTTATTCCCTCTTGAGGGATGATTTTTGAAAAACGCAGAAATACGTAGTTCTTTATTTGTTACCAATAGCATAAATTAAAATTTTCATAGCCCTAACTTAAGAAATGATAGGTTTCTCATACAAACTTTCATACCCTATATGGGTCCCTTAGGCTACTTTTTGTCTAAGTAGCCTATGTCCTTCTCCGGGATGCCATCTATCACCTTGCCAAATTTTATCGAAATCTGTTCAGTGGTTTAGGCGTGAAAAGGTAACATACAGACAGACAGAGTTACTTTCGAATTTATAATATTAATATGGATTAGAGCATTTTCTTAATAACATAATATATGAATATTTTAGATTATGTATATATTATCATGAAATTAATTTGTAAAGTTATGTCTAACGCGGATAAAAAAAAACTGAGAATCACGCAACATTTATCAAGCGTATTTATCCTATTTTAAAGATAATTTAATTATTGACCTTTTATTATACGTGTTTTATTAAAATACTTTTTGTTCTATATATAATAAATTTATAATGCGTCTAATTTGGGACAGCGCTCCTTGATGGGCGAGTCCTATTACTGGTTGGACGTACGACCGTTGCGTGAGCTCAGTACAGAACACGCAAGCTAACCACTCAAGGTCACTGGCATATAAATCTGCGTCTTTAAAACTATACGACCGACTCATTGGTCTAGTAGTCGCAAGCGCTACTGCTGAATGAGGTCCTGGGTTCGATTCCGAGGTCGATCACAGTGTTATTGTTTTTTTACAAAACAAATTTTTCAATAGCAGCCCGTCTAGATTTGTACCCGGTTGGTGGCAATAGGCTCGCCCCCTATTATATGGGATTTTAACATTGGCGAAATGTTGGAGTACCTACTATAGGTACATCTCTGGTGAATCGAATACAGTGCGTTCATAATAACTTGACCAGTGACGCGATTGGTAGCACTGTTTTGTCAGTCGCCATTTTGAACTCTATTAGTATTGAAACTAAGACTGCAAAATTCAGCGCTACTAACCGCATCACTGGTCAAGTTATAATGAACGCACACTAGTCATAATATTATGAGCGAACCAAAACCCGGCTCTCCACCTTCCGCAGCCTCTCCCTGCCGCTCTTTGTGGTCATCTATCTATCTCTTCAAGGTGTTATGAAAATAAATATTACGGTACGTTACGTTATATTACGTTATTAAGTCTATAAATATAATTATGTAATGAAATAATAATATTACTCCTATTATTTCATTACATAATTATATTTATAGACCTAATAACGTACTGGTTATTTCAAAATATTATCACACTAGTAAGGAAATGATCTAATGCGTCTTGATGATGATTTCGGCTTAACATAATTTATTAGACTTCATTTGCTATATCTATGATGACGCCATATTTTAGTTTGTTAATTGTTTTAGTTAAGTTAAGATGTTATATTTTTATTTAATTAGTTAAGTATACATAAGTTGTAATTATTTATGTACCTACGGTTCATTTTTAGTTCTTAATAAATCCAAATAGTTGGTTAAAAAAAAAACAATGTTTACCACTTTGTTTCTTTGTAAAATTAATAATAAGTACAATGTATTTATTATATTTGACACTACTTCTGCCCGTGTCTTCGTCCGCGAGCCTATAACTTTCCTCAAGAACGGGGTTATCCAATGCAAAAAGATTTTTTCAAATACGACTGGCTCCGGGAATTACCCCCTACATACAAACTTACAAAAAAATAAAACCTCTTTATAATATTAGAATAGATATTGGAATAACGCCTTGACTTTTGACAAAAGAGCAACATCGCGATAAATTGGAAAAGTAATAGTTAGTAATAAATAAATAATTAAACTCAATGCCTTGTTAAAAGTCTCAATGCCTTGTTAAAAATCCATTTTGTCAATGACTTTGCGAAATACACTAAAAACTTTAGATAGGTTACATGTAAGTTTAATCTAGTTTTATTCATTTTTATATTCTAGACGAGGCTCTAGACACCACAAGACTTAACATAACATGTTAAGATAAAAGTTAATGGCTTAACTTAATTATGTAAAGTAGGTAGTTAATATTATGCACCTTGACTCTTTGTAAGAAATGTGCACAAGTGCTTGTATTTGCGAAAATAGAAAATCATAAGTTAGGTTGAGCCTTCACGTGACCAGAAGATTGACCTATTTTTAGGCCAAAGAATCAGCATTGCCATCCATCGGTGCAATGCTTAATACTTAATGTTATGCTTAATGTTTACTTTCGGCACAATGAGCTATTATTAGTCCCTTTTTTATTTGTACATAATATACACCGTGAGATTTTAGTCGTCTTACAAAAGCAACCCACTTCATATATCCAATGACTACTAAACATTGATTCAAAAAAATTTAATACACCAAGATATTTGAGTCGTCTTTCAAAGAGCCACTCGAAATAAAATACCTCTAGGAGCAATAAAAAAATTGTTACAGTATATAATTTTTTTAATGAATCTTTAGTTGTCATTGGGTATATGCAGTGGGCTGCTTTTGTAAGACGACTAAAATGTCACGGTGTATATATATATATAAATAAAAAGTATACAAGCAAGTACAGGGAAAATCAAAAAGATTTTTTTATTATACTTCAGTACCACATACTTATACGGTTGGTATATTTATCTGCCTCAAGAAAGTAAATAATACATTGTTTCCCTTTAAATACTAGACAATATTTTCATCTAACAATGAGGCGTACGCTTTCTGCGGGCGAAAGTGAAAATGCTTTAAGCGACATGTCTCAAGCATTTAAGAAAAGCCGGTTGAACACTGAGCATTATATTTGCGCGTTTCCGTGTCTTGCTCAAATATAAACTTCCGTTGTTTTTTTCTTTGACAAGGAACGAGAAATTTGTTTTGTACTTATTTTTTAACAAATTTTCATGCATATATAAATGTAGGTACCAGCATAATTTTAAATCAAAGAAAATGAACAATATCAATTTTAAAGAAAATTGTGAATAATAAAAATATTGATATGAATGCAAAGAGGTTAGCCTTATTCTGAAGGTTTCATGAAAAATTGTAAAAAAGCTGGCTGATTAAGGCGAGAGCATTCAAAAGGAAGCCATTTTTAATTACAAAAAAAAAAACGAATTCCGTCCTAAAATGATTTTGACCGTTATTGGCCGGTAATGTTACTTTGAATGAGATCAAAAAGGTTGCATAACGAAACGACATTATAATATGTAGTAGTTTATGAAACTGTTGCATAATGAGGGGTATTAACACACGAGTGTTTTAATACCTAGTTATGTGCAGTTTCATACACTACTTTATCTACTCTCATACATTGGGATTGAACCTACTAAATAAAATATTAAAGTTAAAGATTACGAATTTAAAAAATCCCACGAAATTCAGTACAACAAAACGTTTAAATGGCGCCTGCACCAGTACATCACCGCGCATGCACTACTATTTTCACAGCTGCCAACTTGGATTTACATTTTGACGTCACTATCGGCTTTAGCACCCTCGAAAACTATGAAAACGACATCCATGACGAAAAATTTTAAAATTTCCTCAGCCCCCATCTTGAATTTACATTTTGACCTCACTATCGGCTTTAGTACCCTTGAAAACCATGAAAACGATACCCATGATGAAAAATTTGAAAATTTTCAGAGCCGCCATCTTTGATTTTACATTTTGACCTCACTATCGGTTTTAGCACACTCAAAAACTATGACAATGACATCAACGGCGAAAAATTTAAAAAAAAATCGCGAAAAGCCGACATCTTGGATTGTCATTTCTCTCTCTCTTGACAGCCTGTTACTTGTTCATACAATGTTTATTTGATCTCTTTGGTGATTGGAACTTTTACTAACAAAATCCACATTCCAAATTCAAATCACTTTTAATCCCTAGGGATTAAAAAGCTATTTTAGTCCCTGTTTACGAGGACTAAACTAGCTCTTTTTGAATAGATGTGATAAAATAGTAGATTGTTTGCCTAGGGAGCAAACAACTATTTCAAAGGCGAGAGTGTTTCTTTGAATCCTGATCGTTTGATCTGAGCATTTCCAGTATATGCTGACCTCGCATTGAACGGAAGTCCTATACAATGCGACATCAGCATAAACTGGAAATGTATAGCATGATGTGTAGCCGTCTGTACAAGTTCCCTACTGTTTCAAAATAACTTTAAAAATAAATATGCACGATTACGTGTATCGAGAAAATGATTTAGTGTATTAAAAAGAAGGCAAGGACAGCCTATCTTATAAAGACATTCAACTAATATATTCAAAACATAAAAATATTCAATGGGTCATAACAAAATATTTAATGACATAGTTAACTTTCATATTTGTAGAGGGGATCGTAGGCAAAAGGTTACCGAGATAGTTATGTTGTAGCTAGTTAGCGAATTTGTAAGTTTTTGGTGACTGCACCGTTTGTTCCTTTGAGTTGATCAAAATGGAGGTGCATTTGGGGGTCACTCCTTTATTTAAAACTAGCGACCCGCTCCTGCTTCACACGGTTTTAACGACTTGACAAAACATCAAGATTTCTTAGTTAGATGTAGGTAACTTTAATATTAACTTATTATAGGATAAACCTTCCGGAATAAATTCTCTAAACGATGGTGAAAACCTCATCAAAATCTGTTGCGTGGTTTAGAAGAACAACGCGGACATACAGACAAACGCGAAAAGCGACTTTAATTTATAATCTGTACAGATAGAATTAGGTATTCATTACCATAATCTGTGTCAGCACATAAACACAAACAGCCTTGCCAAGAGATAAAAAAAGTTGTAGCAGGGAAGACACCACAAAATGCGTTTGCGTGAAACAAGTTCAATAGCTTTCTGAATTATCTAATGTTTTGATGATTTCTGTCATTCATGAATACAAATCATCATCTACCTAGCCTTTTCCCAATTATGTTGGGGTCGGCTTCCAGTCTCACCGGATGCAGCTGAATACCAGTATTTTACATGGAGCGACTGCCTATCTGACCTCCACAACCTAGTGACTAGGTAATACGATACCCCTTGGTAAGACTGGTTGTCAGACTTTAGGGCTTCTAACTACCCGTAACGACTGTCAAAGATCTACAAATTACAGCCGGGACCAACGGCTTAACGTGCTTTCCGAGGCACGGAGGGTACTTGGTATGTAAAGATGGTCACCCATCCACAGATCAACCGCGGCAAGCGTAGCTTTACCTGATCGAGCGACCCGTGCAGCTGTTATTACTTAGCCACAAGCCCCTCATGAATACAAATATTTTACATTAACAGTAACGGAACTCAAGCAAACCACGTAGAGGTTAAACCCATAAGATAGCTTCCCCGTTTCCAATACCACACTGACCCCACCACTAAAGAGCATTAGGTACATTCTGTTCAATTCATCTGGTCTAACGTTATAGTGGTTTCCAAACCCACAGGTTAAGGCTCCTGCAGATAGCCGCGACGCGCCTCTGGTGGAACAATTTCTATGAAAACTTCATGGAAAGGTCTCGGTCTGCGGGAGCCTTTATAGAACATAATCCCATGTAGAAAGGTGTGTGAGTGACGTCATATTAAATTATATTTACAACAGTCGTTGCATTTAAGGTGATGCCGTCGTCTTTGCATACAAAATTATTTTTTCTGCAATAACTTAAGGACCTCAAATTGCTTAGCACGATCCTACGTTATAACAAAAATACTGCAGCATAATTTTTTTTTAATAAACAAGCGTTAAAGTTGAGGATTAATGTTAAGTACGATGTTTGACAAAAACACGATACCATAAAATTTTCTTAATAGAATAAAAATCCAAAGTTAACTCCAAACCGAAAAATAAACCGCTAGTATTCAAAAATACTTCAAATTAGATCATGAAACTTTGCATAATAACTAAACTAACTATAAAGCGGATACCTACTACGTTTTGTTTATTTTTTATTACCGTTATTTTCGCCGAAAAAAGAAATTGCCCGTAGAGCTTCATCTCTTTCCCACACTGAAGTAATATTAAAATAATACTGCTTTATGAGCTTGTGGTAGGCCCCCTGAACTATTGACGGCTTGGAGCTGCGAGCTGCCCACTCTGTCTCGTTCTCACTCAATCCGCGAGCAGTATGGTGCGAGCGAGATAAAAAGAGATATGAGCTGAGGTAATATGGGTTCTTAACCAGTGGATGATGTCATAGAGCATTCATGAAACTGACTGGAGCATTCATGATAATGACTGGAGCATTCAAACTGGAAAAAATGCGCACACATACACACACCCTCAAACACACCACACTCACACACACCACACAGCACACTTACACACACCACACAGCACACTCACACACACCACATACCACACTCACATCACACGTACACAAACACACCAGACCTACACCTGAAATCACCTCTCTAGAATTCGTACCCCAAGCCCCAAGATACAGACTAACTGTCTAGTTTCGGGCTCACTGGTAAATAATATTTTGTAACCTAGCTATAGGTAATATTTTAAGCTACTCATGTCGTCTCAACTTGGAGTTAACCTGTAAACCTGCTTACTGTATTACCTGGACAATAAACTATTTCTATTCATGAAAGATTGGCAAGAAAAGGCAACACACAGAAAATTATGGCCTTTGCTATATTCACCCAGCAATACTGATAGCTGAATTTAATTCTAAGAATTTCACATGGAGAACACTTCACCTTAAATCGTCGAGTTTACCGCACAATCAACGTGATCGTGAATTACCACTTCACCAGTTACATAAACGAATAATACAAAAATCGATAACTTTATGTGATTGTATGATTTACTATGTAATCACTTCCGGTCGTCCTGAATTCAGGGACATCATTAAAGACCACAATGCATTTACAGCAACAGCCAAGCTTTTAGGTGACTAAGCATATTTTAAATGTTTTGTCTGAGCGTTATTTTTAGGATTCCGTACCTTGAGGGTGCCAAACGGAACCATATTGCTAAGCTTCCGCTGTCCGTCCGTGTGTCTATCAGCGGGTTTTATCTCATGGACCGTAATAGGTACACAGCTGGAATTTTCAGATTGTGTATCTATTTCTATTGCCGCTATAAAAACAATAAATATAAAAATAAAATAAAGTTTAAATACCCATTCAAGAAACGGGTTTTTGCAGCGTTATTGTACGGTGGTACGGAACCCTTCGTGTAAGAGTCCGACTCGCACTTGGTCGGTTTTATTTTATTTTATTTGTAACTGTGGTTTGGGACAGGAACTCTAGGTGGGTATGTAACTTTAAAACTAAATTTTATGTTTGGATCTGTGTTTGAAACTGGGGCTAGAATTTTTTAAATCACTTAGCCAAACCACAGAGTAGCACATTACTATGTGAGTATATGTCACACAAATGGTCTAACTGGATTATTTGTATGTAGCTAGTAGACACACCAGACAGTTGATGAAAGTGCTCAGTAAGATTTTATGCTAAAAACCAAAGCCTTTTTCCAACTATGTTGGGGTCGGCTTCCAGTCTAACCGGATGCAGCTGAATACCAGTACATGGAGCTTCTGCCTATCTGACCTCCACAACCTAGTTACTAGGTAACACGATACCCCTCGGTAAGACTGGTTGTCAGACTTTTGAGCTTCTAACTACCCGTACCGACTGTCAAAGATCTACAAATGACAGCCAGGACCAACGGCTTAACGTGCTTTCCGAGGCACGGAGAGGTCTTGGTATGTAAAAATGGTCACCTATCTACGGGCCAACCGCGGCAAGCGTAGCTTTACCTGATCGATCGACCCATGCGGCTGTTATTACTTAGGCCCTCTAAACCCCAAGCTAAAAACCAAAGGTTGATAACCAATATTAAACGAACCACAACGTTGCTACTGCGTGTGCATTGAAAAGTACGCAAAAACAGCTATACTATCAACTACACAACAGTAACTAAAATACCGAAATCTTACTCCTATCATTTAATTACAAAGTTGATACTTAACAACCAGACCAATTACCAATGAAGACGACCGTATCATGACGTGTTGCCGCCATTCTCACGCAACAAATTACATGGGTATAGGTGATACTAGGGATGTAAAACGGTAAAATTACCTTGGTATAATACGGATAATATAATGTTATTTTACGTAATTTACTGTATGTTATGGTAAAATATGGTAATTTTCGGTAAAAAACGTATTAAACGTACTCATACAATCATACCCACTAAAACACTACAAATACGAAAGTGAGTATATTTGTGTGTATCATGTATGTGTCACTACTTCACTATCAACGGATAAATAGATTTTAATGAAATTTGCCAGAGATATAAGCAGTATTGGAACTTAAAAAAAACAGAAAACTGGGCTCGTGCGACTCATGCGTACTAAAAATCTCTAAAACTTAATTTCCAAGTCAAGAATTCAAGATATAAATCACACCATGTCATGGATTATAATAATATCATCTATGTGCAGAGGCAGAGCAGAGAACAGCACAAATTAAAATTGAAAACTTCATAAGTCGCCGGTAATTTTATCGTAATTTATATAAATTACCGTATTTTACCAGCGTTTTCCGTAATATTACGTAATTTTGCAACCCTAGGTGATACACATCTTTATGTACTCGTACGCACATCAAGATCAATTTCAAGCAAAATTATATATCGTACTTTCTATTTGAGTCCTGTTTTATAGCAGGAAATATTACGATAAACGCCATTACAGGCTGAGATAGCACGAAGTGTATTTATGCTAACAATGTTGGTGTACACTGAATGGCTTTGCTATCTTCCTATACTGCGGCTTGATTGAGTATGTGTTGTACAGAAAATGCATTTTTTGTGTCCAAGATAAAATTATATAAGTTGTGTTTATACGGATACAATGACCACGTACTTATGTGAGTATCTTGGTGCTATAAAAATTAAATATAAGACTAATATTTCACTGTAGTTTTTTCTGCAGCCTACCATTTCAACCGATCTACCTCGCTCGTTTCGTCGTCTTCCAAACCTAATTAAAAAAATTAAGTACTAGAATAACTAGAAGAGCTTGATTTCAAAAAGTGTCCATTTAGTTTCCTGCCCGTTCTTCTCCATGAAAATCTACGCTTTGGAACGGACAACCAGCTCCAACTTTCTGACTAACACACCGACTCTTTGACAATTCAAAAGTATCTGTATATTGTTTAATTGAAATAAATGCTTTGAGTTTGATTTATGCGATAGTTAAATCATACTTAATTGCCAATCCATTCAGATTGGCAGCTATTAAAAACCAATTAATCAACTCAGCCTATTTATTGCGGTCTATCGCTGGACATAGGCCTCTCTCAAGTTGTGCCACAACACATTACCCTGTTTCTGCATCTTCCCCATCGAATTCTGTCCCGACTGCCTTTTCAAAGTTGTTGGTCCTTATAGCCGAAGGGTTTCCCAAGCTGAATACCTAATAGATGAATTGAACAATACTGTGAAATGACATTTTCAATTAAAATTACTGAAGATAATTGAATTAAAATTAATTTATTTGCAGCGTATTTAATGCACTATACATTACTATTAGCACGCTTAGCATGACCACAGCAGAAACGGGTTTTGTCGACGGAAGAATAGAAAAAAATCAAATAAAAAATTCAAACAATCACAATCTGTCATTTTGTCTATTCTTCCGTCGACAAAACCCGTAGAAAACCCGTTTCTATGTTTGCCATGCTATGCATGCTGGTCGCTTTCTGTCTCTGTAAGATATATTGTGTACCGAGGTAAGCACTAAATCTTGTCTAGACTCGGTTGCTCCCTAATTAGCACAATCTAATTGAATGCCTCCATTTGTTGAGTAATGTAATTATTTAATGGAGAGCCTCTTATCCAACAAGATTACATATAATTGTAATCATAAATATTCAAAAGGCTTATAATTTATAATCTCGTGTTGCCAAATGTTTGTACAATCGCTTGCATTATGTTAGAAAAGTTTTTGTCAGATTAGGTCTTTTTGGAATCATTTGTATGCACAAATAAGGCTAACATTTTAAAATGTTAGTTAAAATAATTATCTCTTAAATCCTGCTCAAATAAAATTGTTGTCAGACACTTGGATATTTAAATTATTCACGTAATTTAATTGCCTTGTTCTATTTTTTATTTATTGCTTTATTGATCAGCTAACAAGATATTCGACAGTAAATTATTAAGGTATCGGGGTTTCCGATACAGGTGATGATAATATTGTAAAATTGAAGCTCTATTTTTGAGCTATAAAAGCTAAGTTATTTACACCATAACCATAAATCTTGTCTTACCAAGTCGCACCAGTTACCAGCTTCGAATTTTACAGATTTTAGCTTCGGTGTATTGAGAGCGTTTATCCTAAAAGTTGGCAACGTCGCAAATAGCTGTCAAATATTTACCTGTTTTAATTAATTTGGCAATATTACTGTATGTAAATATCAAATGTGGCTAACTAGCGAACTAAAATATTGATTATAAAATGCAATAATTATCGTAACACCGAATATTTAGTTTTTGATGTAAAAAAGTATTTGGAAACTTTCCAGACGCCTTTCTACACCTAAAACGGTGACAACATCAAATTCAGTTTTATAATTGCAATTCATTATTAATATTCTAGGTCGCTAGTTAGCTACATTTCATATTTCCATACAGTAATATTGCCAAATTAATCAAAACAGCGAAATATTTCACATCATCAACACACCACACATCGATACATCTATTTGCACAGTTGCCTACTTTCAGAATGAACGCTCTTAATATTTTCACAATTATCTTAGATAGGTAGCTATAAGTCAGGTGCTAAACATTTTCTAAGCCCTGTCTGACCTGCTACTACAGGTGTTAAATAATATGCAATAAATTCACATCGACAAATTAATCGTTCGAGTCAATTCATAAATATGAGTAAAAAATAAATTCATGTCTAAAATCCATTGTATCTACGACACGTAAATACTGCTGCTTCATTCCGACGATGAATCTTCATAACGTTAAATCCCAATCATTAATTTGCATAATCCTCTTCAGTAAGTTACATCCATTAATCATTCTAGGAAAATGAAACTTTGATAATAATAATTTAAACTGGACTTAAACTTACGTAATACTGACATGAACATTAAATGCATTAAAAATCAATTAATATTTAACATTTCAATGATTTACTAACTGATGCACCGTTCAAATTAAATCAACTGCTTGTTACTGTTATTGATGGTTCTGTCATTTCCATACGTCAAATTGACGTAAGTGGCAATGTCATTTAAGACATTACTGTTACATAATCATGGCGGTTGCGTTATAATGACGTGCAGATGCATTGAGCGATGCATGTTGTGGATGACAGGAAAGTCGTGTAATTCGTGTAATCAGATTTATAACGATAGCTTGATGTTTGGATGGATGAGAGATAATGGGCCATTCGAAAAGACCAACAATGGAAATACGATGTTAAATAGACTTGTCAAAATGTACCTACAAGGACCAATAATGTTAACCAACCCTAACCAAGAAGGTCAATTCCCGACTACTTTCAGAAAATTGATGAGCTTACAGGCAAAATCTTTGATTAATCAAGTGATCAAAATCAGAATATTGAAATTCCCATTCATTCCATTCCATTCATTTTTTTTTTTTCATTTAATTTTTCATGATTTTTTCCATTTTCATTTTTTTCCCATTTTTTTTTTACCTGTATTTCATTTTCCAGCAACAATAGGAAAGTAGTATGCAAGTCTCTAGGAGAAGCTATAACAATAATCACGTAAAAAAAACCCACTACAGATCCGATAAGAAGAGAAAAGAATCTCAGCTATCTGACATTAAAAAAAAAGTAGTGCCATGTAACTTATTGTTAGGTCGCAATCACACATCACCAAAGTCAACCTCCAAACTATAATTACAAGGCATTGTTACAAGATCAGGAAGCATCACCCAACACCGGTGCGGTACGGGGCTAAGCACAGGAGTAGGAGAGCATTTGGGTGTGTGACGTGCGCATGCGCATTGGCGGTTAAGCGCGCGCGCCGGCCACTACGCGTTACTCTCGATCTCTAGCGATAGCGGTGAAAACAGTACACGTGTGAGTGTCCTCTCTTTAATAAGGATTTGCACTGACCGAAGCGTTACATCCCTATTGACAAAGGTAGGTGCTAATTGTTATTACTTTTTAATATAAGTGTGCGGGAAACTTTAGAAAAATTCTAGGAGTTTTACCCAATTAAAAATTCTGGCCTGGAATCAGTCCCAGTGATAGGCAAAGGCCCCTGGTTATGGGCCTAAAACCTATAGGGATTTGATTACATTAGTACAAATTCATGTTCTGATTTGAGTGGATTAAGAAAATTGAATTGAGAAAATCATTTCACTTAGTAATAATTATTATGGGACATACACAAAAACTTTTCATAAAAAGTCTTTGTTCGTATTTCATTATGATAACAACAATAGCATGTATGATATCATCAATCTAAAGTTCAAGTTACGCGTAATAACTTAACACTAACTTAATTACTTAATCATAATCGTAAAGTGGTAATAACATCTGATATCGAAAGTAAAAGATGTTTCATTAAAAGGAAAACTATTCGAATACGACATGTAATGATATAAAATCTATATAGGAAGTTTATGTCATGTAATTATTATGGTAACTTTACCATCTTACTCGTATAATACCCCTTATTTTATGACTAACGTCTAACAACTATAGTTTTCTCAATTCAAAGATAAGAGAAGTAATTACTGGCGTAAAATTAAGAATTTGATAGAAAGGTAAGATTGTGAGATGAAACTAACATTCTGTAACATAATAATATACTCATTATAGAGGCTGCTTCAGTTTCATGAAAGTGACTGAAAATAATTAGCAGCCGTTTTGAATATTACGTCTAATTCGGTTGCAAATTACCTACTAGTATTTCTTTGTACCCAACTTCGCGAAAGAAAAGACAGGGTTAAGTTTTTCACACGTATCTATATATGTATGTAACTGTGTAAGTGGGATTTTTTATACCATCGAAGCATACAAACGGCCGGATGGATTTTAATACATGAAGTTTCTTTCGGCTCTAAGTCGTGCAATGGTTATAGGCTAGGTTTTATGTTTATAAAATCAAACGACGTCAAGAAGTACATAGGTAACATCTTGGTTTTTCACTCTGTGGGGTGTTAAAATAAAGGGTTTGAGGCAACGATTCCAAAAATATAACACAGTAAAAAGTAGAAAAAAAAGAAAACATTTAAAAGACATTTAATTAGACAGTTTGAAAAATCATCTTGTTGCAGTCGGGTTTTAAATTTTTCTTTGCAAATATTGGTATTTAAAAGACATTAAATTAGACAGTTTGAAAAATCATCTTGTTGCAGTCGGGTTTTTAATTGTTTTTAATTTTTATATGCAAATATTGCTAAGATTGGTTCACATCGACAGGGCAACGTGTGTTGATTGAACTCGAAGGCTCTTAATCTCTAGTCTGTGTCCTAAAGGTTGGGATTTTTTTTTCTATTTAATTCACATCATCATGCTTGGTTCTGTATCTACTGTCATAGAATTCTCTGGTTCTGTCCTACTGCGAATTCTTTACAGTTGAAGCTCATGTAGTAGTTACGAGCTCCTGTCATACATTGGTGTAAAAAAGGACCTAAGGACCAGTCAGAGTAAACGTATACGTAGGTACAACTTTTCTGGGAATTCCTTTTCCCGATGGAGTGTTAACTTCCACTAACACACTTAATTAGTTTGACAATAAAATTGAAATTTCAATGATAATCATCGTAACACAAAGCTGCGGTAAGCTTAGGCTTTCCATGTCATTGAAATTTCAATTTTATTGTCATACCATTAAGTTATCTATTCCCGTTCGTCACATAAAAATCTCTTGCCGTGCCGTACCACCAGTAGGTGCAGGCCCGGAGTCCATTTCCCTCTTAAATCTGAGAGTCACGTCACTGATTAGCAATCCAAAGTCAAGACAGTTACGACTACTTTATTAAAGGTGACTCGGATGTAAGATATTATGGACTAATCTTACACTGAATATAATTTAAAACGACAGGCTATAATTTTGCACTTATTACTCAATATACTGACGACAATTACTGATATTTACGACATTAATAACATCATGGTCACTTACAAAGTCGCAACAATACAATGTTTGACATTTACAATCACTTAATGCCAGTTTCCATGACTTTTCATTCGTTTTTTATTGTATTATTTCAATATTTTGTAACTAGCTATATTTTATGCAGCTTTTTTAACAGTCTTTAAACAGACTCCGGACCCAGGTTGGCCGAAGCAAGGAAAACTAGGTGTAAATATGGTGCTGTTTCACAAACGATGGGATATTTAATATCGTGTCCTGCGTGTCCTGTCAGCTGCACGTTACATGAACTGATAGACGCTAGTGATGGCGCCAAACACGTGGCCGAATTCTGGGCCACGTGTGTGTAGATAGCCAGATCTAGCTGACGATCTGACGCGTCAATTTGGTCCTTGTAGTTTTACAGTGTTCATGTAGGCCGCAGGAATTCGCTGGATGCGGGAAGCACAGAACCGATCGTAGTAGCGATGCTTGGGGGAGGCATACGTCCAGCAGTGGACGTCTTTCGGCTGAAATGATGATGATGATGTCATCTAGGGACATAAGGACCAAATCGAATGATTCTGTTTCCGCAATGCTTTTCATAATTATTCTGCAAACTGATTACTTAAATCAACTACATTTTAAGATATTTCTTAAATATATAAAACAATAAATTAACTTTTCATAAGTGAAAACTATAAGTTCGTATAACAAAAATCAGGTTTTGAATCGGTTATTAATTTATTATGTATATTTATATAACACTATAATTATTATACTGTACTAATAACTTTTATTTGTCGACTTTTATAACCCTATGTATAATTATGGACATTTATTTGCCTATATCAGATTTTCAGTTATATGAGAAACACTAAATGTCTTAGTATAATCACATATATAAAACACTTCAAATATTATTGTTTCTTTCGTAACTTTGCCAAATAACATTTATCTAAGAGTTTAACGTCTTCTAAGTCATCGAACGTATAGAAAGCTGGCAACAGCTGATCTTTGCGTACGCGACGCTATAGACAATAAAAATAATTTAGTAAGAGTAATTCTCAAATTCGTCTCGGTGAATCACAATATACGGCGGCACGCCAATTAGTGTTGTCAAAATCGTAGAAATATCGTCTAACGTGCGATGACGTCGCTGCTTTCCTTTCATACGAGTAGCACGTCTTGTTAGCTTGGAATAATTTCAACTGGTATGAGAAAAAATGTTGCTATCCACTTGAGACAACGACTGTCTAATATTTTCGTTCCAGCAAGGGCTTATAAACTGCCACTTTGCAATTGAGATCATACTTTGACTAGGTGAATACGATTTACGATCATAGTTACATCATCTTATGTTTGTGCCAGAAAGATGCTCCTGTAAATCCTCCTTAAATGCCTCTAACATTACTTCCTCACAAGTATAGCAATTGACGTTCATGAGTGGCCTAAATTGATTTCAGCCGATTGGATTTACGCCTCGACATCAAAGTACACAGTTTGTTACATCACGATTCGCATTCTAGTAAATTTTTTGGCGGAACGCTATACCCACTCTTCTTATTTTCGTGTGATTAGTGACTAAGCTGGAGTCAGTTTTAAAGCCACCCATGGGCCTCTAACTTGGCTTCACATGCCGTCGAGAAATATTTCTCAGACATGCCAGTTTCCTCACGATGTTTTCCTTCACCGTTTTTGAAGCAAGTGATAATAATACAATACGCACATGAATCCAAAAAGTCAGAGGTGCGTGCCTTGGGTTCGAACTCAAGACCTATGACTTGGCAGTCCGACAGTCACACCACTACGCTATCACTGCTGCTACCATACCCACTGATCAAACCAAATGACCGTGGATGTGCTATTTTACCTACTATAGTGTTTACAAACCACCAGTCTTGCCAAGGGGTATCGTGTTACCCAGTAACAAGGTTGTGGAGGTCAGATAGGCACTCGTTCCATGTAAAATATTGATATTCAGCTGCATCCGGGTAGACTGGAAGCCGACCCCAACACAGTTGAGAAAAGGCTAGCAGATTGATTGAGGTTTACAAACCACAGATTTTCTCATACATTCTCTTATAGAAACGACGCACAAGTATGGTGGTGTTCATAAATTAATCATGGTATATTATGTAATTGTGTCCATACTTACAGAGTAAGTTCTCAGTCTATTCAAGTAGTCAATAGGGTCATGGAGAATGCAGGAATTTCAACAGCAAAGAGAAATGACATGGACATAAACCAACCCGCACTGGGTCCACGTCGTGGATTAAAGCCCACTCCCTCTCAAAGAAAGGAGGCCTGTGTCCCAGCAGTGGGAACGTTATTGGCTGATTATGCTTACGCTCTCAAAGTTGGAGACTTCTAAAACAACTTTTCAAAGTCTAGTCTTACTACAAGCCTTAAAGTCGTAGCAGGGGAAGTAATTTCTACGGCACTGTATGCGGTGAGTTTGCAAACTGTTAGAACCAATTATTCTGCAATATTGCGCCTTACAACGTTGATTAAGTAGTTCCGTTACTTTATATACATAACACTTCATCGAGGTATTATTAATATCTTGTAGACTGGAGGTAAACTTATTGTAATATTGGGCACAATTCTATTTATGTTTCGAATTTGCTAAGTATTTCTAAAGCCCACGGCCTGTCGAGGCCTGCGCGGCCCGTGCCGAGCATTCCCACCACAGGCCTCATCGGATCGACGGTTCCCACGGCCTGTCAGCCTGGCCTGGCACGATCTAGCCTACGAGAAAGCAGGCTGTGGGACCACAGCATAAGTTGGCCAAAGTTGCACGCATAACAAAGGACCAAAATACGAATTTGTGGCTTGTAACTTAGGAATTAAATCAAAAGGATGAACAGCACCGCTGTCCTGTCTGATTAAAACATTAACTGTCAAATCAGTCTGCTGACTCAGGTTATTGTAGTGATTTTCTCATGACAATTCCTAGTCGAAAATAACGAGTTCGTATTCAGCATTGGTCATTCACCTAGTAGGTCTAATAGTGATAATTTAAAGAAAGAAATATTAACAATACCTACTAAAGTAACTGTTGTCATATGTCTATTAAAAGCTTATACAGTGTTGATGTAAAGTCAAAAATGAACGGATTCCTACGGTTTAGATTACACAACAAAACCAAAATATCAGCTCAGTCGCCTAGATGAACTAGATCCGCTGTTTTACATATATCTAGAAATTTATTTTAGAATTCTAATGTTTATTTTATACAAATAAGCTATAAAAATGTCTATCGTGAATAGGGTTACCATTTCGAAATTTGAAAAGTCTAGACAAAAAGCCTGACATTCGCAAAAAAGTCCGGATATTTAACTTTTAACCTAATTTTACAGTAACCATTTATCTTTTTTTAAAGAAAATCCCCTGAAATCGAAAAGTCCAGACAAATGAGAAGGCCGGGTTCGGGATCGTGAATAAGTGTCGTTAAATAAAAAGAATAATATAGTGATGCTCCGTACTAATTAATATCAAGGTAGATAAAATTGCAAAAAAAAAACAGAAAAATAATAAATTTATTTAAATGACTTTTCATGAAGTATGTTTTGACTGCTTTTCTACCCATCAATATGGGTAAAATTTCTCACCTCGCAATCTTTACGTACTGTCAAAGACTATTTAGGTTTGCTTTGTTGGTTGCTAGGCAACGAAAGAGGAGTTGGAAATATTATATTAGTTTGTTTTTTATTAATTATTAAACTACTTTGAATAAAAAAACCATTTTCAATAGGGTTCCTCATATGGATGAAACGAACCTATAAAAAAAATTTTCTCGCAAGCTACAATGTTCAGGTTTCATAGATTGATTGGCGGGATTTTTTTTTTTAACTATTTGATTTTTTTTCGTGCTGCATTAAATAAATTTTTGAAATATACAGTATTAATCTCCATTAAATTATCTATATAATGGTATATAAATTAAGTAGGTTTTGTATACTAGCAGAAGTATAACAATAAAAAAAGTTGCAGAAAGGAGGCAAAACAAATTTTTCGATCGCAGAGCACATTATGAGTCGCGCAAAATTAGATCCATGGTTTGGTTTTAAATATGATTGACGTGTAAAAAAGTGTTTGTACAAACCTACTTACAGAAATTAAACATTTAATAATATCAATCTCTTCTAAACGTTCACCATTTACTAGATCCGCCAGCAGCTTCGCCAGCGTGGTGACATCTTTATAAATTATAGCCTATGTTACTCAGTGATAATACAGCATTCGACTGATGAAAGAATTTTTTAAATCAGTTCAGTAGTTTTTGAGTTTATTCATTAAAAACAAAAATATTGTTTTTTTTTTTTATAATTTTAGTGTAGATTATTTATCGTTTGATAGATAAGTACTTAGGCAAGGTAATTAATTCTTATACGATTAAACTATGTTACTCATTAGGTACATTACCACAAAAACTGGCTTCTAAGCTCATACAAAACTATTCAATCAAACATAACGAGCAAAACACAATACCTTTTTTTTTTTTTTTTTTGGGTGGGAAATTATCAAATAACTTCTCCCGCTCTGGGTGGAGCGGGAGGGCGTGTCAGACTCTTACTGACTAAAACCCACCCGTGTTCCTTCGGTTGCCCTGTTGCCGGGGGCCACGATGTCCCTTTCGGCCCTTATTCGCAGCCCCGGCAGGCATTGGCCCTAACGGACCCCGTCAATTCTGCTGACATCTCTTTGAGGCGCGCGTGGAACACAACGCGCCGTTGACACAAAAAAGTTACAGCTGTTAGCAACAAAAACAAAATTTCATAGCAACAGCTTTTATGCAATGGCTCCAAAACTATATAATAAGTTACCAGAATAAGTTATCTCAAGTATTAACATTAACGAATTTAAAAGAAATCTGTTCAACTTGTTAAATAACAAGGTGTATTATTCTGTTGACGAATATTTAAATGACAAATTTTAGTTATAATCGCTGTTAACTAAATCCAATCTGTTCTTATGTTATATGACATACTAAATAATTTTGTTCATTTTGATTATTGTTGTATTAATGAATTAGTGCTTATTATTTAAAAAATATATATATATTTTGTATTTTTTGGTTCTTTTTACTTTAAAAACCTTTGATATTTCGTATGCCTTTTGGCGGGACACAGCTCGGATCTTATGTATAACACCTTCTGTATGCACCCTGTGTTCACGAAATAAATGAATTCGAATTTGACATGCCTAAATGTTGACTATTAAATTTTATCAATAGGTACCCGATTTTGTATAATTAGCATTTGAGATAATCATTTTATATAAATACTAAAAGCCTATAGCGGATACATTTACATAAATAGCTCAGGCCTAGAAATCTAGTTTTTTATTGCAAATATTAGACATGCTACGATTTTTGCTAATTTCCTTTACATAATAAACGCGCGCAGGTTTGACTACTTCCAGCCTCCCGAACAAGCCGGATTCTGTAAAGCCGGCCTACCTTCTGTATATGTAGATATACAGAAGGCAGGTCGGCAGGTTATACAGAAGACCGAAGAGCATAACCTGCGTCTCTGCTTAGCGTTTGTGGACTATAAGAAAGCCTTCGATTCGATCGAGACCTGGGCTGTACCAGGTCGGCAGGTTATACAGAAGACCGAAGAGCATAACCTGCGTCTCTGCTTAGCGTTTGTGGACTATAAGAAAGCCTTCGATTCGATCGAGACCTGGGCTGTACTGCAGTCTCTTCAATGATTACAGATCAACTGTTGGTACATCAAGGTGCTGAAGTGTCTGTACGAAAACGCCACTATGTCAGTCCGACTGACGGCCAGACATCGAAACCTATCCTTCTGCAGCGAGGTGTGAGACAGGGAGTCGTTATCTCTTCGAAACTGTTCACCGCTGCACTGGAGGATATCTCCAAGGTTCTGGAATGGAAAGGCCTAGGCATCAACTTTAATGGCGAGTACAGCACGCACCTTCGGTTTGCCGACGTTAGTAGTTATGGCTGAGACTATGGAGGACCCCAATACAATGCTTGATGACCTCAGTAGAGCTTCCGAAAGAGTGGGTCTTAAAATGAACATTGAGAAAACAAAGGTCAAATGCCCACGTAACACCCACTCTCATGAAGATCGGAGACGCTACACTCGTAGTTATGGACGAGTATGTTTACCTAGGACAAACTGTCTAGTCAAAGTGTCCTAGGTCCAACTTTGAGAAAGAGGTCAATTGTTCGGGAAGCTACGCAATATCTTCTCATCCCTCATACATAGTGTCTCAAGATGAAAGTCTTTGACTAGTGCACGTTGCCAGTGATGACGTATGGCACTGAAACGCGGTCACTCACGATCGGCCTTATTAGAAGGCTGAAAGTCACCGAAAGGGCAATGGAGAGGGCTATGCTTGGAGTTTCCCTACGTGATTGAATCAGAAATGAAGAGATCCGCAGAAGAACCAAGGTAACCGACATACCTCGAAGAATCGCCAAACTTGCCAAAAGTGGCAGTGGGCAGGGCACATTGCTCGCAGAACACATGGCCGATGGGGTCGAAAGGTTCTGGATTGGCGCGTACCAGAAGACGTAGCGTTGGACGACTTCTCACAAGGTGGACCGATGACCTTGTAAAGGCTGCAGGAATCCGTTGGATGCGGGAACCACAGAAACGGTCAAAGTGGCGGTGCTTGGGGGAGCCCTATGTCCAGCAGTGGACGTCTTTCGGCTGAAATTATGATGATGAAGGACATGATACACTGTATTAACTTTGTATTAATTTACTAGCTGTGCCCCACGGTTTCACCCGCATACTTTCCCGATCCTGTGGGAATATCGGGATAAAATATACTATTCCCTAATCCAGGTCATGGTCTATCCATATGACAAATTTCATCCAAATCTGTTCAGCCGTTTTAGCGTGAAAGCGTAACAAACAAACAAACAAACTCACTTTCGCATTTATATAAACTCGTTTAATATGACGCGTTTAGGAAATCAAGAATTTTCAAATACAAAATAGTGCAGTGGGAACAAAATTAACATTTAATCAAATTCACCACTTTTACGTATCGTGCTAAATAGTAAGCGAAGGACCAAAAAATATGTAGGTACATTTCTGGTCCTTCAAGCCGGATCTCGAAGCATCTGGCCAGTAAATATAGACATGCTCCCAATACTAAAACAAAGGGCTATCAACATTTATTTCAATGTGTTATTAACTTATTATTACATAAATAACACATGTAACATAATTCCACTTACGTAACGTTATCTTACTCATAAACGTAAAGTAAATTTAAAAAAATATTTTCTCTTCTCTTAGAACACAATGTTATGTCAGTACCGACTTAACAGCGAAGTGATACTTCTGATCTTTTCGTGTCATTCTGAACTAAACTTTGAATAGTATACGTAGCTCAAAGCCACAAATGCAAAAATTTACAATAATATAAATATTGACATTTTCTGATTTCGGCTTCTTTCAAAGATTGACAGTGTTTTATTGACCAACTGTTCTTGCCCAAGCAGGAACAGTTGGTCAATAAAACACTGTTATAGAGAAATACTAGCTGCGCCCCGCGGTTTCACCCGCATAAGTCTCAATCCCGTAAGAATATCGGGATAAAAAGTATGCAATGTGTTAATCCAGGTTATAAACTATCTGTGTGCCAAATTTCATCCAAATCCGTTTAATAGTTTTTGCGTGAAAGAGTAACAAACACCTATCAATCCTCACAAACTGTAACATTTATATTATTAGTAGGATAGCCGTAGCTGTCACATCCCAGCACATCGTTAACTTCTCCACTTGACACTTCAACACGCACAGATTATGCAAATGTCTTAATACAGATACATAATAAATTCATAAAGGGAAGCGTGCTGTTGATAGATACATATAAATGACACACTCGTTTCAATCAAAGGCTAACATCGCGTGGGCGCCTAATATGGCGCCCACCCGGTTAATTAATCATTTAGTTTATGATGTTTGAAATTATACGTATAATTATGCATGCATCTGTCGCGTTTTCCAATGCGAATATCGTGTTGGATTAGTATTGATTCATGCACTTCAAACAAAAAAAAACGTAGGAAACACTTTCATCAAATATTTTTGCGAAGACAATTGCTTAATATTAATTTTATTAGCTGACCTTACAGACGTTATCCTATCCAAATTTCAATATCGTTTGAATCGTGAGATACCGGTCTTGAGTTCATACAAAAATCCCATACAAAAAAGGACGTCAGACACGTACAATGGTCCACCTTATGGACTAAGTGCGGAAACCAAAACCCCATAACATAGAACATAGAAGAACGTTCAGTTTTCCCGAATTTTAACATTTTCCGCGAAACTTTTCCAATTTTTCTTTCCGTAAAAATCTAATTCGGACTATTACGAACATTTTAAAACAAAAATTTCCAAATCGGTCCAGCCGTTCTCAAGTGATGAGCTTACCAACGAACAGCATTACATTTTTATTTATATGTAAATATATGTAGATAATTTCGAGTAGGAATTAATTCCTATCTGTAAAGCAATCGGAAGCGTGCTGTCACCATACCGTGTTGTGTATTTTTGTTAATTATATCTGTTACCAATATACAACGTGCCGCTACAATGGCGACATTAATTTAACACACGGGTAGGACTAGTGGCCAGTAATCATAAAAATATAATAAGAAAAAAAAATCGTTAATTGAAAAATTAAAGTTTTCAAACGCTCGCCGACATAGGGCTCTCCCTTTCCTTCAATTCGCCTTATCTTTGAACGTTATTCGTTTTATTTTCATTGATGCGATGTTATGATCCGTGACCCCGGTAAATGACCTCTGCGCTACACTTGTTAAGTATAGATTGCACCAAGATGCTATTTTAGAAAATTGTAAATAAATCAATAAATAGTAACGTTTAATGAAATTAAAATATCTTCCTAAAAAGAAAACGCTAATCCATATACGTGTGTTAAATTAATGTCATCATTAAAGCACCACGCTATAGAATCTAAATTAACCTGTCAATGTAATCGATGTAATTAACTATCGTTATAAATGTTATAAAAAAAAAGATGTTGACCTCAAAATAATATCAGTGAATCCTTATTTTTGTGACCTAAGAATGTTATGATTATGAATATATGAATATTAATTAAATGATTGATGGATCTTAGTATACACCATACATCTACAAGCAGGCCAATAGATATTAATAGAATAATTAGTCAAATTCATAGAAATCGGTGAAATTCTTGTGGCGCAACTTGGAAGAGGCCTATGTCCAGCAGTGGACTGTGATAGGCCGATTGATTGATTGATTGATTGATACGCAATCGTACCGCATAACATTATAATTTCAATCGACAGTAATATTATAAAGAGAAAAGATTTGTATTTTTGTTTGTCTATACTAATATTATAAAGAGGAAAGATTTATGTTTTTGTATTTTCATATTTTTGTATATAACGAATAAACTTAAAAACTACTGGACCGATTTGAAAAATTCTTTGAGCAATCGATAGCTACATTATCAGCGAGTAACATAGGCTATATTTTATCCCCGTACTTCCACGGGAACGGGAACTACGCGGGTGAAACCGCGTGACGTCCGCTAGTAATGAATAAACTTAAAAACTACAGAACCGATTTAAAAAATCTTTTACAGTCGATAGAATGCTGTATTATCAATATCACTGAATAACATACGCTATAATTTACAAAGATATCATGCGGGCGAAGCCGCTGGCGGGAGCTAGAGTAAAAATAAAGGTTGAAGATCATCTTAAAAATATATTTTTAGATAATCTTCAACGGTAGCAAAATTAAATGATGTATCGAATATTTTTCTAAGACGTTTATTTAATTTATTTTGAACAATGTTTAAACTTTCACTGTAAATATTTGCGTTCTTCGCCATTTTAGTTATTATAACATATGAAACATTAATTAGATTAATTAACGCTTTTCTGCACGAGGAAAAAAACAATATAGATGATTGTATGGAGTGTTGAGATCACGTTAGTATAGAAATTGCCGGACAGTTGTTTTACACTCGTTAAATTCTCTATAAAATAAAATCCATTTAGAAGAAAATAGAAAATTCTAACGTATAAAACAGAGTCCGTAGAAAAAGAGTTAAAGTTAAGTTAAAATGGATTTAACTGATAAGAAAGTTCTTTCGTAGGTATTAAAACCGGCCAAGTGCTTGTCGGACCACGCACAATGAAGGGTTCCGTAGTTGGGATGAATTTATTCCAAAAACAAATTTAACTTTGTAGTTGAAAAACATGTTCTCCCATACAGAATGTATGGGAAAACATGTTTCAACTGCAAATATAAGTTGGTCAATTATTACTCGTTAACTTGTAGAGCCTACTTAGCTGTAATATTTTTTCTTTTAATTTCGTTATATAAACTACTGCTGTGATTTTTTTCACACATCCAAAACCAACCATTTAGCTGGCACTTGATTCTAACAAAAATTTGCGCTTTATATTTCGCAAACTGATCCCTTGAATCCAAAAATTGTTTTCACATACTCACAATGTTTTTGAAGGACCTTTCCTTCCAATGATACCCAAAACCATGGGATAGAAAGAAAAAAAAAATCACCACTTTACGTGTAGGGGAGGTACCCTAAATTATTTTTTCATAATTTTGTTTTACCACTTTGTCGGCGTAACAAAATAAATGTAAAAGCTTTCTAGTACTAGACAGACAGACGGACATGACGAAACTATAAGGGTTCCTTGTTTACTACGGAACTCTAAAAATACTAAGAAAATTACATAAAATATAAAATTAAATTACATACATAAAATTACATTTTCCCTCGAAAAAGTTCACTGATCTGTAAGGTTTCATATATAAAACCAGTAGTTGTATGTTAAAATATCAATGGTCAATGTAATTGTTGCATCATTTGTAAAGTTGAATGCAATTCCACACAGGAAACCTTATTTTAATTATGAGAATAATTAAAAATGTAGGTGAAGGTGCTTATTTTATACACAAAATATTAAAATTACATTTAACACGTGAAAGTAGGTCCGTCATTGACTCTGCTAGCGATTTTGATGAGATGTCATAAAAAACCAAACACTTATTAAGTACTCAGCACGTGCCATACATATTCATAATTTAATTCCAACTGATTATTTATCTATTTCCGACTTTATTACCCAAGTAAAGGGTTTAAAATACCATGTAAAAATTTTGCTAAACGTGTCGTGATTTTTGTCTGTTTGTCAACAGAGTAGGACAGTTTCTGCTTACTAGTTAGTCATAAATAAAAGTTATGTATTAGATATTTTATGGCTCCACTTCCGCGATTTATCGAAAGATATATGAGGCCCATGATTACCCATACGTTAAGAATTCTGAATATGATATGTAAATCGGCGAATTTATCGATTATAAATCACTTTTAATTGCGAGCGCACGGGCCCTTGCGGAATAACAGAATTAATTATATTAATTCTTAACAAATTATTTGTTGTTTATTGGGAACAAAAAACAAATATATTCAAAGACAAACAATGTTAAACGATGATTGCTGCAATAGTTGACTAAACTAAAAGTTCTTTATACTCTCTTGTGACCCTTTCCATAAGCCATTATCACTGTAAAGAGCGGATTTCGTTTTGAGGCTTTATCTACGACTAGCTGCACCCCGCGGTTTTACCCGCATAAGTCTCGATCCTCTGGGAATATCAGGATAAAAAGTATCCTATGTCCTAACCCAGGTTATAGTCTGCCCACGTGCAAAATTTCATCCAAATCCGTGTAACCGTTTAAGCGTGAAAAAGTAAAAACAAAGATACAAAAAACCTAATCTTTTCTCTTTATAAAATTATAGTTTAGACAAAATAACCTATTTTACTTGGGACTGTACAGTGTCCATAATTGTAAAAGTAAAAATGGTCCTATAACCCAGTAAAAAGACCCTGATTTTCTGCCAGAATGTTAACCAGTACCCACCGGTTAACATTCTGGCAGAAAACCAGGGTCAACAAACAAACAAATTTGTCATAATCGTTTACGAAAATAAGTTACACAATTAGAGTTAATTGCGTAACTTATTTTCGTAAACGATTATGACAAATTTGTTTCATTTTGACAGTTCAACAACATTCATTGCGTTATTTACGTTGTTGAGCAGATTTTTTCCCACTTATGAAGCAATGGATTAGCAATTTGTTTCAAATCGAAACAAATTGTGATTAATCGTGCATTACGCAATTAAAGACACCTGTACCCTACAGGTGTCTTTACAACCCAAAATCCACCAACTCAGGCAACACAGATCTTCAAAGAAAAGTATCTAGAAATAAAACGAAAATTGTAACTACACAAGTTAACAGAACACACCAAATCGGACCGTGTAAAACAGTATATACACCTTCACTTATCTCTTTAAACCATCGATGTATATAAGAAATAACAATACAGGTAAGTTAGCCGCGGAAAATAAAATAAATATTAATGTCCGAAAGTGTTGAGTCATTAAGTAAAGGGGCCAAAGATGATGTTATTGGATAACACGCTCTCTGGGCTGCACGTGTTGGTACCTTCGCAGCTAATTTCTTTGTTACGTACAATATTTAATGGCGTAAACACGTGTGAAAAGCTTAACCAAAATGTAGTATAAATCTTAAGCAGCATTTTAGTGTCTTTCTTCTTCTTTCTGCCATGTTACTTAGGGTCGGCGCAAAACGTTATTTTCCACCATTCCTTGTCAACAAATACATGAAATTTACTCTGCATTTGCTTTTACCGAAATGCAAGAACTTTTCTACATGTTGTGTTTTGGCTTTTCTATCTAATGTCTTAACTTAATACAAAAAAGTGGCATTTTTGTGTCTTTCTTTTTCCTGTCATTGTGCCATTTTATACAGGGTCACCGCAAAACGTTATTCTCTATCATTCCTTGCCATCAAATGTGTAAAACTTAGTCTGCATTTAGTTTAACCGAAATGTACGAACGTATTTTCCTACATGTTGTATTTTGGCTACTAAAGTTTAAAAAACGTGTGGCACTCGGGGACTGCCGCGGTAAAGCTATTGCGTAGCATTTGTAACCTCCATACTTCCTATTTGTCAACGCTACACTTGGGATGATGACGTGATGACATAAAACAAAAATTACGTTCCCATGATAACATCACGTTGTCATGGGAACCGTCATTACACGGTAGGCGGAGTGGGGGGTGTTAGGTTTTCTTTTCGTTACGTTACGGAATTTCTTGATTCGGTCGCCGCGCTCAAAGCGCGCGATAAAAGCTATGCAATAGCTTAAAAAGAAGAACAATCTTACAGAAAATACAGAAAGTGGCATTTTTGTGTTTGCTTCATGTTCCTGTTACCATGTAAGGTACTACTTACTTGATTGGCGCAAAAAGTTTTCCTCTACCATTCACCCAACTGTTACACTATCATTCACTTTCTTCTCATCCATAATATAATGTATGTAGGCAGCTCACACAAACCGTTCATCTTTTCTTTGATCTTACTCTCCCTCTCCTTCTATCAGCATTAATTTATCACATTTTAGATAGTTTTCATACATAAAGTCACGCCTTCTTCCCATGGGGGTAGGCAGAAACCACAGAACGCCACCTGCTACGATCCTTACATACTCCTTTTGCCTCGTTTACGTTCATACATCTGGTCATACACGCACGCCGGTTGCGAGTACTACGCACCTAATCTTTCTGAAGAACATCACCAATAAGGTCACTATATGTCCTTCTAGGGCAGGGATTCCCAACCGGTGGGGCGCGCCCCCCACGGGGAGCATAGAGTGACCAATGGGGGGGGGGTAAATACTAGATTTAAAAAATTTTACGTTCTTGATTTAGAAAAGGTCAAGGCTAGTTTTGTAATATTGTAGGTAAGTACTGTAAAATGAGCTTCAGCTTTTCTGTATAAGTCGACAAAATAAGTTTTCCTACTTCTGTATGAATGGACTAAAGAAAACCGAACCTATCCGAGACGGCGTGCTACAATATCCGAGCTCACTTTGCTCGCTCTTAAATTATGCATTCTCATAATTCCTGAGATTTTCTGCAAAACTCGACGACAAAGTAACTTCTATTCCTGTTTGAATGATCAAAAGAAAATCCAATCTATCTAAAGGGGTGCAAATATTTTAGACCTCACTTTACATTCTTTTGCTTTTCTGCTAATCTCGACAATGTCAAACTCAGGGGCATAGTGATTTTAACAGAAAATTAGGGGGGCACGTATGTTAAAAGGTTGAAAAACCCTTTTCTTGGACGTTCTGGCGTTTCCACTTCAGCCTTGTCAGTTTTTATTCTGTTAATATTTAGTTAGTAAAACCAATACCATAAATATATCATAACAACATAACATAACATCACGCCTTGTTTCCCCGAAGGGTTGGGCAGAGGTGTACCTGTAGTAGGTACACCCACATTTCGCCAGTTATGTAATGTCCCATGTAATAGGGGGCGAGCCTATTGCCATCAACCGGGCACAAATCCAGACTCCGGGCTGCTACTGAGAAATTCCAGATAGAAAAACCCAATAACACATTGCCCGACCCGGGAATCGAACCCAGGACCTCATGCTCAGCAGTAGCGCTTGCGACCACTAGACCAACGAGGCAGTCCAATATATCCTAAAATATTTATATGTTTAGAGCGAATTTTTGGATAACTTGTGAGAACGCATATTTTCAAAGTGTGTGTAAATTGTGTACTTTATATGCGTTCTTACTTACAACATATAGAACCTCAATACTTAAATAGCATAACACTTATCATTATGCTAATATACACAATGTTAACCAATTGCCTAATAAAAACCTTCCTTATTACAAGTTTCGGAAATGATGTTAAAATTAAATTAGGTTTATAATAATTTTACGACATTAACTAATGATATTATTTAATTTAAAGCTGCAACTTTCTCTTGGATAAGTGAGAGAACTAACATTTGCATAAGTAGAAGTTTTAACTGTGAAGTTTTGACTATTTGTGAGCGTAATCATATCACACTGAAATGTGCAAGCGTGTTTCCAGTGAGGCGATTTGTGAACGCGCTCCCCGCGAGTGCCAAGCGAGCAAGCCGTCACTACGCGACTTGGTCTCCGCGTTTTCACAATTCTCGTAGTCTCGTTTTTTTCAGACTCTCTTGTACACTGACGTCAAGCGCCCGCAAATCGCCGGTGTGATAAATTCCTTATAACCTGCTAGGTGGCGCCTCACACACTTGCGCAGTTAGGTTTCGGGGAGACACCATTACAGTCTCCCCAGGGCCCTAACTAGCGTTTCACAAAGGGGGTTGCAATCGGTATTTTGAAAGGTAACGGTGTCCCCTTCCATGTGCACCGGTATGGTTTTAGTAAGGTAAAAATTCCACACTCCCCGATCTTATCCCCAAAGCCCAGCGCCTTTTGAAGGTTTCCCCAGAATACATACTGTGACTGAACTAGAGGGAATGCTTTCGCCGAGAAGTGAGACATATTGGCAAATAAAATTAAAACCCATAAGTTCACAACATTCCTTCATGATACCTACATAGGCAGCGATATATATCGCAGCTCTTATTGGGTGCAAAAAACAACGTTTTTGAATTATTTCAATTATTACTCGTACACTCTTGCGATATGACACCTTTTTTCAATTAACTAGCCCATTCTTAACCTAAATGGTGGACCATGGACTGACGAGGTCTCCTAATCTGCCAAGCCTTTTTCCAACTATGTTGGGGTCGGCTTCCCGTCTAACCGGATGCAGCTGAATACCAGTATTTTAAATGGAGTGACTGCCTATCTGACCTCCACAACCCAGTTACTGGGTAATACGACCCCTTACCCCTTAGTAAGACTTGTTGTCAGACTTTTGGGCTTCTAACGACTCGTGACGACTGTCAAAGATCTACAGTGACATCCGGGACCAACGGCTTAACTTGCTTTCTGAGGCTCATATAGAACGAATATACCCACCCAGAAGAGCACCCATTTTAGAGAAGCCATGTCTGCTTGCCGATTATAGTTGATTAGCAGTGACAAAGTAAATATTGCGTGTAATGATAGTTTAGAGGCAGTTAACGACATAAAATAAATCTCAAGACAGATAGTAGGTAACGAGATCCAATTATGAGCACGAAAGTCTCTAACTACCCGACACTTGTGCTAATGTGCTCTTACTATCGCACGTTCCATGAACTATACATTCCTCAGACCCAGTTTACGTATGTTAGGATTGCTGGGAATAAGGACCAAAATTTGACAACTATAAGGACTATTTTTAAACGTCTTTGATCTTTGTGTGGTCTGTTGTGTGATTGATTACAGTGAATACTTAGCATTTTTTTTTGCAGCGTATTTTATCATCTTTTTCAATTTTAGGATGTCATTTTGATTAAAAGATAACTTTTTTGAGCATACATCTGAATATTTTGCTGCAAGAAAATAAAATTAATTGGTCGGTGAATCTTTGAAAAAAATATCAATAAAAAAATTGAAAAGCTATAAATAACATAGTGCTAAAAGGATTAAAACCAACATGTTTTTAATAGGTAGCTAAAACGAGTCTGCGTGAACCGAGACATACTTAATCAAATACGAGAGTTAAAAATTAATCGCTTATTTCAAAATAGGAATCGGTTAACAAAATTTGAATTTTGAGTCAGTATTTATCTTGGTAACCTAGAATTTGACACGGTTGACATTATTTAGACAAATTATTCATGTTAGTTAATTAATAAGTCGGAAAGAGTAAAAGTGTTGTGTCAGTTTAAACGTTATAACCTGCCTGCGTCACGTATTGTACAATTGCAATAAAATCGGATCGAGGCGCCACTGCTGTGCCCGTTTACGTAACATTAAATCGACTTGACTTTGGCGAGAGTATCGATCTTTCTCTTAGTGATTTCTCGATTACGCACTTGTGTATTCGTTCGTTCATGTACTGCTGTAGTGTTAACCGATTTGACCATTTCGCTCATTCATAGGGTAGATAGGTACTGAACGTTATGAATGTTATTATGATGCATGTTGAATGCAAACATAAGAGGAGATAGCTGGAAGTTTTAGGCCCGGACTCCACCAAAGCGTGTGCGGAGATGTCCGAAGCGGAGTCGAGACGATATGTTTTTCAGCTAGGGTGTATCCACCGAAGCTGTGCGGAGATGCGTACTGGCTAGACTGGAGCGGAGATGTGTGCTGGCTAGAGCGGAACTGACGTGCGTACAGCGAGCGTTGGATGTTGAAATGAACGCACAGCTCTTCTCGTCTCCACTGCGCGCCGTCTCCGCTGCGCGCCGTCGCCGTTTTGCGACGCACAGCTCATATCTCCGCTTTGCACCGCCCGCCGCGCCGCCCAGCTCAATCTCGGCGGGGCACGGCTCACATCTCCGCTTCGATCGCGCCATACAAATATGATACATCTCCGCTCAATGGCATCCACTGAAGCTGCGTGGAGACGAGATGTGTGAATAACGAAATTCTATTTGTTGTTTACTTTACGACTAAGTCTATTACTACAAGTCTACATAGTCGTCGAGCGATGCACATAAAACGCGCGTCAAGGTAGCGTATTCAAGATTTTTTTCTGTTTTCTTAAATTTTGACTAACTATGAATACGATAAACGACCATACACTACCAGCACATTATTAAATACGTTTTTCACAAAGTAATTTTTGACAATTAATATTTTAAAAATACAATTTATTACTCGTCAAACGAATAAAAACTGTTGTGTTAGGTAATTAATCCGTAATTGTTTATATAATATGTAGTTCACCAAATTAGAATAAATCAATAAATATTGGATCAAGTTTGTTTATGTAAATAGTATACATTTTTATGTCTTGTATATTTTTCGCTATGTAGATATAGCAGACCATAAAACATCCCCCGTCTCAGCCCTAACAGTCCTGATACTGGACCCTCTGGTTCATTCCATCACATTTTGGTAGCGAAGTAGAATCCTATGTAAGCCTATGTTATCCATTTAGATATTCAGTTTAATTTGAAAACAGACTCTTTCAATTTGGATTAGAAGATTTTTTTTACTTATAAATTTAACTTATATAATATTATTAGTAGGTGTGTTAAATTCCGATTCCACCCTAGTGCTAACAAATTAATATAATTATTTGAAATACTGTCGTGCCAACGACACGAAGAAGAAGAATATGACTGAATTTTCAATCACTGACGACTTCAAAAAAATATAAATGACACTAGGATTAATTAATACGCTTCCTTTAATGACACGACGCAATATCGCAACTCTCAAACACAAATAAAGAACCAGACTATTGCTAATTACGAACACAACTCGATGTCTCTTCAAATTGACACACCGTGAAAGATTAACAAAGAGTAGTTCAAATAAATGCTAATATCATTCACCTTTCATACTTTATTTGCATAAAACACACAATGTAGCTGAAGCCATTACATGCAACGCTCACACAAACAAGGAAACGATGAAATCGGCCAAATATTGCATAAAAACACTAAAATGCTGCTCAAGACGTAAGTAAGCCTAGTTGATTATTATTTAAATTATTGACTTATGAGACTTTAGCTGAATATTATGTTATTTCTAAACTGACTTGTTCAGTAATACCTACATTTACATCACTGTGCGAATCTGAAAGATTATTATGCCTTTTATTGTTTGGTTCTCTGAGTGATTCCGTAGGAGCGCCGCGACGCTTATAGAGGCGTCGCTTTCTTCACGACATCCTGCGGTCGGTTCCTGCCGGATGAAACCCCTAGTTTCCTGGGGGAGGCCCACGACCAGCGACGGAGATCGGAGATGTCGACTCGGCATGTAGCTGACGTAGCTAGATGCTGATGTAGCTAGACTGTCGTGTGTGTGTCACCAGCTAGTATTGTTGTGTAACGCTGGTCAGTGACTGTGTGTGACACTTGGCACGCCCCACAGTGGAACGAATGTATGGGAGCGGTTGGACGTAGACATTTCCGAAAAAAAAGAGTAAAATTATGCCAAACTAATGATGCCATCTTATTCGATTACTTAATGCCTTCATAACTTGTGGTGATGAATTTCTTCATAACTCCCATATTTCGGGAGTAATTTGAGAAAATGTGAAATTTTACTATGAAAATGAGTGTATCGAGCTCTCTCCCTCCTGATTCCGGGCTTGTTTCAAGTAGCGGTCTCTAATATCATAATGCTAATACTAAGAGCTATATTTAATACTAAGACACATAGTGCGCCAAATGTGCACTTTCTGGGATAAAGAGTGATGTTTATTTTATAACACAATTTTTTTATTTTTTGTTTATTTTGTTGATTAAAACCGTTTTTCTAAAGGTTTACCTTATTACAATAACATTTCTGAGCAGCCAATTAGAGAAGATATAAGCTAATTAGGATATATAATTAGGGACTTAAGGTTTACATATAAAACTGATGCACTAATGATTACTGATAAGAACATTGCTATTATTTAATTACTAAATGGCTCTTAATACACTAATTTAGCATGCATCATTTACTAATTATCACAATAACTAATTACCTTGCAATATTTAACAAAGGATACCTGGGATACCTGGATTTTATATAAATAGGTCACTATTAGTAACTTTAAAATCAGTGTTGATTTACACCTCGTTGTATCCAAGCTAATCTCGCAATGTATTTTCCAAATTTTAATACAAATCTTGATATTCACGTTGCTTTATGCGCACGCGCACATAAAGATTTACGCGACTTTAACTATTTGTTCAGTGTTTTAAAAGATAACAGTTGTGTTCAGTTATGTGAAAGTGCTGAAACAAGTTTAAAAGACTGGTGTCGTCGATTTTGCTACCGCATTTATGCAAAATGGACACAGTCTGGAAGAAGCACAGATAAGTTTCGGAAGAAACATGAGATTTGGCTACAGGCTGCAATTCAATGGCCGGAATTACAGAATGAAAATATGGAACCTTCTACAGAAAATATAAGTGACGTCATCGAGCCCATAATTTCTCCTGCTAAATCTGATGCTTCAACTTGTACACATCCTAGTCCTCGTAAATCTTTTGAGGACCTTAGTAACCGGCAAAAAAGAAGACGCACTGAAGATAGTCTTTCATGCAGCAGTAGCAGCGCTGAAATTATGTTTTCGGCCGAAAGGGCGCTTCAAAAGGCAGGACAAAGCGATACAGCTTATGTTATGAAATACTTGACGGAGAATCCAGAAGAGGCCTCAAAAATCAAAGCCTTCATTGAAGGTAAATCAATTCAGGTACGGGAAATATCCCCTTTGAAGGCATTGGCTCTTTATGTATCGATGAACTTATCGAAATGGCGCTATAACACTCTTCGGGATTTCAACACTCAAGAAGGAGCTCTTCAATACCCGAGTTACTACATGTTGGTTAAAGAAAAAATTAAGTGCTATCCGGCCAAAGAAGATCTCACAGTTACAGAGAGCTCTGCAAAAATCAAATTACAAGCCTTGATGGATTTAACCTCAAGAAGACTTATTAGGTCGTTAGAAACCCCTGTTGATCCCAATCAACAGCTCGTATTGACCAGCAAATGGGGTTTTGACGGATCATCTAGCCAAAGCATTTATCATCAAAGGACGAGTGAAGATGAGCAAATCGATCTTGCTAGTAATTTTATGATTAGTCTTGTACCACTGCGGCTCGTCTCAAAAGGTGTAACAATTTGGGAAAACGAGCGACCATCTTCCACTTCATTTTGCCGGCCAATATTGTTTAAGTTTATAAAGGAAACCAAAGAAAATGTGCAGAGAGAGATGGCTGAAATCGAAGCAGAGATTGAAGCCTTAACTCCATCCACCATCACTGATGGAATTAGTGTCAAACACCAACTGCTGTTGACAATGATTGATGGTAAAATTCATTCCATTATATCCAATACAGCAGCTTCAGTGTGTGACATATGCAAGGCTTGTCCTAAAGAAATGAATAATTTAGAGTTAATCAAAGATAAACACGCAAACGAGGACATGTATAAATATAGCTTAAGCACCCTTCACGCTTGGATTCGCTCAATGGAATGCTTATTACACATTTCCTACAAATTAGACATAAAATCATGGCAAGTAAGGGGTGATATAGCAAAAAGGCAAGTTGATGACAGGAAGAAAAGAGTTCAAGAGGCTGTAAGAAGAGAAACGGGCTTACTTCTCGATGTTGTGAAACAAGGCAGTGGATCCACCAACAATGGCAACTCGGCAAGGAGATTTTTTGAAAACTACACTAAATCTGCTGAACTGACCGGAATAGATGCTATGCTTTTAAGAAAAATCTGTGTGATCTTGCAGTGTATTTCATCAGGAGAGAAGATCAACGTAACTAAATTCCGAGAGTTCTGCTTTGATACTGCTAAGCTTTACGTGGAGTTATACCCATGGTATTATATGCCTTCTTCACTTCATAAAATTTTAATGCATGGGCCAGACATAGTTCAGAACATGTCAATTGTGCCCATTGGTTTTCTATCCGAAGAGGCATCTGAGGCTAGAAATAAAGATTTTAGAAAATATAGAGAGGGGCATTCTCGAAAGCATAGCAGTATCTCATGCAATGAAGATATTATGCACAATCTTTTACTGTCTTCTGATCCACTTGTTACAAGTATCCGTCCAAAAGGAAATAAGTTTGTAAAAAAATCTTCTTTTAAGGAATTTTATGAGCTTACGGATTCTGAGAAAAGTGATATCGAATTTGTTAACATAAATGATTTAGCGGACATCGATTCTGAATTTGAATTAATTGATGATGATGATGATGACGAAGATAATTAAATGATGTTATTGTTTTAAAATGTGTAACTTAGTAAATTAGAGCTTACATCTTAATTATTTATTGTACTTTTAATGAAACTAGGTAATTTATTATCAACTTACTTAAAAGTCATACTCTCATCAGTTCTTGTGAATATTTTTGTAAATATATATTTCTGTATATATATAATATATTTATAGACCTCTTAATAAGTCTGTCTGCGGTTTAAAGTAAATACAAATGGGGAAAAAACGTTTTTTTTTTTAAATTTTCATTTCCTTTTATCCCAGAAAGTGCACATTTGGCGCACTATGTGTCTTAGTATTAAATATAGCTCTTAGTATTAGCATTATGATATTAGAGACCGCTACTTGAAACAAGCCCGGAATCAGGAGGGAGAGAGCTCGATACACTCATTTTCATAGTAAAATTTCACATTTTCTCAAATTACTCCCGAAATATGGGAGTTATGAAGAAATTCATCACCACAAGTTATGAAGGCATTAAGTAATCGAATAAGATGGCATCATTAGTTTGGCATAATTTTACTCTTTTTTTTCGGAAATGTCTACGTCCAACCGCTCCCATACATTCGTTCCACTGTGCGCCCGCGCCGCGTCAACACACGATTATGTGAATGCATGTCTAGTTAAGGTTGTCTGTGGTTAGTTAAGCGGTATGCATATATTAACCTAGAACACACCGCGCAACAGATGTATGTGTACGGTGGGCTGCATCAATTGGGTACCCCAGTTGTATTAAAATTTTAATACAATTGGGGTACCCAATGGATGCAGCCCACTGTACATCTGTTGAGTCATTTTAGTCGAGTAAGCCACGTGTAACCTGAGTGCAGCTTACTCGAGGCGTCAAATCGGAGCGATGGGGTCGTCGTCCGTAATCAGGTCGCGGGGCAGGGGTCGCATCACGTGAGGGGGGCGCGTATGCCAGGGCGCTATCTGTTTGACGTAGGGCCAATCAGACGCGTCGGCACGCGCGAACATCCCCTTCGCGAGGAGCGGCACGTACTCGTCCAGGTTCTCGATCCCGAGATGCCTCTGAATGACATCGTTCCTCACGTAGCGAGGGGCGGCCGCTACGGTCCGCAGCGCCATACTTTGCTGCGCGTAGACGAGCTTGCGGTTGGTCTCGCATGTGAGGGCGAACCATGCCAGAGCCGTGTACGTCAAAATTGGGCGTACGTACTGCTTGTACATACCCAACTTGACGCGCGCCGGGATTCGGGAAAGCGATCAGCGTCGCGCGGAAACGCGATCGTACGCGCGCCTAGCTGCCTACGTCACTTTTTGTTTGGATGGCCGGAAAGTGCCCTCAGTCGGCGCGACCACGCGTCCAGGTTCACCGAACAAAAAGTTCGAACAATCGTGTATTCGCGAGATGAGCACTTTTAAATAGGACGCAGAGTTGGGTCAAAGCCTCTAGGATCTGGGCCCCTGTGAACCACAGGTAGCTTGAAAAATATCGGAATATTAGAGCAAATGTTTCACAAGCGAAGAATTCATAAAAAAATTACACTCGTTTTTGGGCAGTCGTGTATAAAGTCATAATGGGGATAAAAACTGCCACTTGCTCACTTCAGATGGCGCTGATCTCCAGCACCTTATAATTTGACAGCTAGCCATACATTTTTTGTAAACAAGCGACTTCTATTACCTACGCCTAATTAATTATTGAGCCCAGTTGCGCAGCTGTAATTTGCAAAAATTAGGGCATGTATTTCTCAAACATGTTATAAGAAGAAAACTGTGGGAAATAGCTCTCCGAAAAAAATTGGAATCCGATATTTCGTCGAGACGATGTGCTATCCTTTAAGTATTTTATGGGAGAAAGTGGTTTATAGGCGATGCTCCCAAGAGAACTAAGTCTGTTTTCATTACATACAGGCACTTGTGATGTGATATTTTGTAAATTATAGTAAAGTACGTGTGAGTTTATATTATCATATTAGATCAGTGCTAGAAGTGCTATCTCTGAGGTTTTTCAGTTAGGAAGATCATGCCCGAGTTGGTTTTCAACTCTGTTCAGGTTATTTCTATAGTACACCTCGTCTTGAACAAAAAACGAACTTACAGTCAACAAACACAAAATCCTTACATATTATAAAATAAAGTCCCCCGCCGCGTCTGTCTATCTGTCTGTCTGTCTGAACGCGATAAACTTAAAAACTACCGAACGGATTTTCAAACGGTTTTCACCAATGGACGGAGTGATTCATGCGAAAGATTTCAGTGTATAATTCATTAAAGTTTTGTGTAAATTGGCTGAAATTTGACGATTATTGTTGAAGAAGTCGGAAAAAATCATGCCGACTGGGAGCTTTACTGGCGTTCGCTGCGTTAACGGAAAAAGATACATCAAATTTATGTTCTACGGTATTGTTCATCCTAAAAAGTTCAACAAAAAAATCCGCGATGGCATATGTCTATGTTCTAAGGATGACCCACAATAACCATTTTTATCTTTCAGAATTTGATAAAAATTTAATTGTTACTTCCGAAGCTTTTTTGACCGGTATAATATTAATCCGTATCTTAAAAAAAATATGCTATTTAAATTGGGCATTTAATTTAGATTAAAATATGCCTTTAAATCATATCATTTAAATGTTAATAGTTTAAAAGATTCATCAAATTAAAAGATTTATTTCCTATGTTATTTTATTAGGTATGAAATCTCGGTAGTACGTTCCCGTGGGACATTTTCCGATATCCACGCGGGCGAAGCCGCAGGCAAAAGCTACCTAAAAAATATAAAACGTTCATAATTTATTGACTTTTCCACTAAAGCTAGCCTTTAGCTCGTCTTTTAAAAGTGCTACACTCCAAGTCTCATACATATTTATCTAGTTTTCGTATAATTTGTGATCGACACAAAAGTAAACATAAACTTACACAACAATGGCGGTTTAAAGACATACAACTGTGCTGCCACCTGTTATGAGCTTTCAGTTTTTAACCTCATTATCAAATCGGTGCATCAATAGTAGTAGTAACAACATTCATTATTAACAGCGCCATCTAGCCAAACATTGATGAACTTTTAGAGCCATCTATCGGTGAGTAGCAGTACAAAATTAGATTCTTTAATTCGGCTACTTCTCAAGAGATGGCACTAGTAGTTCTGTGGGTCGAAATTATTGAGATAAATGAAGTGGATATTACATAAACAACGAAATATTAATTTAATAACTGAACACAACAAAAAAAATCTAACATGTCGTCGAATTAAAACAAGACTTGGCAAAGAAAACAAATCATAAGTATTTGTAAAGAAATACTTTTGATTTAAATCATTCTTGTATGTTAAGTTAGTATTCTAACACCACCATCATAGCCAAAGACTATTCCTATTAATGTATTCATTTATTGCTGTACTGTTCTGAGTGACGTTTAATCCCAAGCTCGCCGCAAACCTTCCGGTTTGGTGAGGCGCGGAGGAACGGCTCGTTGTCTAACGGGACAGTAATAGTCAAGTTAACGGCAGACCGCAAGGATACTCTTGCTTTCCAATTATAATCAGCCGTTATTGAATACAGTAAAATTCTTGAACTTGTTCTACAACTAGAAAATGTTTGAGGACTAGAAAAGGTATCGCCGGAAATTGTTGGCATTTTATTGCAGCAATTTTTTCTTTTGAATTTATAGTGATTAAGGGCGTAATACAGTAATTTAGCTTAACCATAATTAGTAGAATACGTACATTAAGCTAACATTTTTCTAATTGTTTTCAACGAAGTAGGTACTTTGGCTAAAGATTTATTCCTTATTGTTTAAGCCTTGACATTATACATAATTAATTGATTAACTAATTCTATGCAATTAATCAATTACCGAATTATCAATTATCGAGTCATTAATCGAATTAACAAAATCGGAAGTTTCCGAAACGAAAGAATCAAACACACAGAACAACAAACAGAAACCGACCAATCCTTTCGCTTCCCCAAAAAGAACAAAATCAATGAAAACATTTCGATGTCCGGGACATCTCAGAACAAGATCAAAATATCACCAGAAATTCCCACGTACCAACCGAATCATTTTGCCAAAACGCACATTGCGGCAAAATTTCACTAACGACGCCTTTCTCCTGCGCACACCAACGTGCAGAGGGATCGAGGCGGCCACTGACACGGAGGCTGGCGAGAAAGGCTTTTACCTGATCGACCACTCACGCTTCATCGGTATTGTTGATCACTTATTAGGTACTGTAAACAATGGAGCTAATAAACAAACTGATGATAAAACAGAAGCTGATGATGATATAGCAGCATTGGTCAGTAACAAGGTTAATAAATTTGGTTGTCATAAAACATTTCTTCACGGGCAGGCAAAGTTTGATAATCTGACAACCGGCTATAACCGTAGTAGGATATCAGTTTTCCAAAGTTACCGAAAGGTCAGATTACAAACAATCAATCTGCCTAGCCTTTTCCCAACTATGTTGGGGTCGGCTTCCGGATGCAGCTGAATACCAGTATTTTACATGGAGCGACTGCCTATCTGACCTCCACAACCCAATAACTAGGTAATACGATACCCCTTGGTAAGACTGGCTGTCAGACTTTCGGGCTTCTGACGACCCGTAACGATTGTCAAAGATCCACGAATGACAGCCGGGACCAACGGTTTAACGTGCTTTCCGAGGCACGGAGGAGTCTTGGTATGTAGAAATGGTCACCCATCCAAGGACCAACCCCAGCAAGCGTAGCTTAACCTGATAGATCGCCCCTTGCGGCTATTAGTACTTAGCCACGAGCTCCACGAGCTCGAGTCAGATTACAAACAAATTTTCATAATTCCTATAATTCACGGGCTCAAAGAAATTATCTGCTCTGCATGATGCTGTCATAATAAGCCATAGATAATTATATCTATGTACCAAAATATATTTTTTTTGCCTTTTGTTTTGTTTTTTTCACCTAAGCAGATTCAAGTCTAGAAGTCACTATTTAGCCGTTTACTCGTCGGAATGCATGACCAATGGTATGATTTTAATGTTATGCTCTGATTTATTGAAATTGTGAGTATTTACGTTGTAAAAAACAGTTTCTAGGACCTGTATATCCAGTATGTAACAGTGGTCAATATTTTCTGTACTAAATATGAATGCCTGTTAAATCATCGCTTACCTGTCAAGAATGCTATTTATTTCCTCTGTTACATTGGAATGCTAGCATTAATCACATGCTTGTAACTTTATCGTAGAATTGGCTCAGTGATCAGTTCCGTAGAATATCTTCATCTGTTTCGTATTTAAGTGATCATTGTGATCACTTTTGTAAACTAAATTAAAGAAAAGATCTATCTTATCGAATGATACGATGACCTACCCTAATTGCGTAACTTATTTTCGTAAACAATTATGCCTAATTTGTTTCATTTTGACAGTTCAACAACATTCACTGCGTTATTTACGTTTTTGAGCAGACTTTTTTTTTTCAACTAATGGAGCAATGGATTAGCAATCTGTTTCAAATCGAAACAGATTGTGATTGTGTGTTGTATTACGCAATTAGGGTACAGTATCACAAGGAAGATGTTCATAATGTTGGAAGATGTTAAATCCATCTCTCCTAACGTTAAATCTCTGTCAAGTTAGATATATTATGATCTTAAACTCTCTTGAAAATAATTGTCTATACTGACATGACTGCTATTTCAAGTCGAGACACACGCAGTGTACACCTATTTCATTACACTGAGAATACCTGCTTTGAAGGGTTGAGCAGGTCAGATAACAATCGTGCTTGTAACGAGCAGACAGCCTGTCTAAAGGGACCACATACGAGAAAGACGCAAGAGCTTTAAGAAATTAAATCGTGTTCATTTCATGTGAATAATATTAGCTGTCCGATTTATCCACATTAAGCCTAGCCGCAATTATTTAAAATGGTAGGCTACTAAATAAAAGGTCAGTGGCATTCAGCGTACCTTCCAAAGGTTTTCTTAAAGGGCTACTAGCATATAAACAATATATTTAAAGTATCCTCTGTAATATCCTCACTACAATTCTCCATTATTTATTGTTTCACTTCGAAGGGTTTAAGATAAAATATTAAAGTCCTTATATAATGCTTGTAGTCATGTCCTTTTTAATAGCCATGGAGACACAATCACCTGTCACGAAGGTCAACACATTAAGCCTATTTGGATAAACATTTCCAAACATGATTCGGATCACTCAAGACATATATTGAGCAACGTCCAATCGGTATCAACACTAGTGGCAGCGACTGCGCTTCACTCGCCGTGAGCCGCGGCACGTCAGCGCACGCGCGAAGAAAGTCCACACCGGAACACTCATGGCTTTCTATCAACCGAGACATTTCGAATGGAATTTATAAAGTTCATTTGAATCCGAGAACAAAACCATAGCAGTGTTCTTTTTGATAGACTTCTGAATTTAAAAAATAACGTTTTGAACTGTCAAAATTTTGAATTGAGTGACAAGTATTGTGACGAAAGTGAATTTTTTGTGAGGAATGCGATGTATCAGTTGAGTTAAATAGTGACATTGTTTTACGTCACAGTTTTTGGATTGTTTGTTTTTACTATTTTGGATGCTGCACTTTTGAACATCACAATGGATCCAAGGTAACATTAAAATATAACATTCGTATCAATCTTTTTAATTTCACGTATGTCTGGAATTATAGGTATGTGTTTAATAGTTTTCTAGAGAGGACGATCATACCGGTTTTAATTTCTCCAAATACTAGCGTCATAAATTGAACTTATGAGGGATAAAAGATATATTTGAGAGCTGGCAATTTAATGAAATTGTAGTAAAAAGTTGCTAAGATCACAATTGAATTATCATCTGTGCTATATCGGCTTATTCTAAAATTTTTAACGAGAGTAATTCTAAGACGATCTGACATGTGCATAGTACTTTTATTTTAAAAGAAAATGTAACGAATGGAAAGACCCGTAGGTCGTATTATGCAATAAACAAAAGTCTGGCTACACAATACACCAAAAGGATCAAATACAGTATCACACAGGCTTAGCAACAAGCTTTTCAAAACACTCCTCAATTTTAATGTCTGTTTAAGCAATCAGGAAGAATAACCGTGATTAAGTACTCATAGATGATGACTCAATGGAACGTGCTTCTGCAATTAAAACTCATATTTGATAGCCATTGGGTAACGACAATAAATTCGTTGGCTACACCACGCAGTGATTTATTCTACCAAGCAGGTGCGGGCCGCGTCTAGCATTAATTCGTGCTTGGAAAGCTGCAACTTTGTGTTGAATGACCTACTATCTGATTCTTGTAGATAATCTTGATGCTTCATTATATCACATTGCGAGGTTTCCACTGCTAAAAAAGGACGTGTATTTATAGTCCTGTAGTGAACGGCAATGATAGTTTTTCTATAACCGGCGAACGCAGTAGGTACCTATACGATGGTATTATTAGTACCTCAGAGGATTTTGCTTTCAATCTACCTAGCAAAGTTCCTAGGGCCTAATCCTGCCCTATCCAAGACTTATCCTATCCAAACCTAGTTCTCTATCATAAGACTCATTGTGAAATAGAAGATGCTCTATTTTACCGGCAACCATACCAACATATGTTGTGCGTAAGAGATCAAACTTAAGTGTTCACCACGAAATATTCAAAACAAATTGACGTTATGATGTAGAATGCAACAACATAATAGCAGTGTTGCCAACAGTTAGGATTGCACGCAAAGCTGGTATGACTACATAATTGAATGTCTTGTTGCTTCTTCTCCCTTAATTTGGTTAGCAACTGGCGTAATAACCATGACTGTTATTATTTCTCAACGAATCTCAAAATAATTATCGTGGCTTTGGCTCTGATTTGAGAAATATACTGATAAAGTTCTGTCTGATTTCATTAAAGACATATGTCTGAAAATATTCTCAAATGGCTGAATTAATTTCGCAAATTTTGTCGCTACTCGCTGATATTTCACTTGCCTTGACCTTTTGCCATACACTGTCAGATAATCTGGCATGTACTACAAATTACAAATAAGGTGTGCAATCTCAGGTATTAATTATTGTATTTATTTTATTAACTTAATAAAAAATCCTAAAGCTAGGTTACATTGCCCCACAAAACTGCTTACGCAGTTTAACTGTGAGATCATTGAGTCTCTCGTACAGTAAACATATATTTATCAGGTACATCTATAATCTATATAATATTCAATACCTACACTTACATAGAATCTAACAAATATTTTTTAAGATTACGAGCGAATTTTACTTTATTAGCTATCGCTTCCTGATCCACTTGTCAAACAGGATTCCACCTGTTTCAATATAAATGGTCCCTTTTACTAGTAGTGTTGTTTTTGTTATCTATTTCTATCCCTTTCTCACTTGCAGCTTTTGAAGAGTTAGAAGCTATGATGAGTAACTTTACGAGTTGGATTATGATGGATGTCTTTGATAGTTAAATGGAAGAAACGAGTAGGTTTAAGTTTTAAATCTTTGTCTGGTGTCCCAATTTAACCAGAAAAGTCACGATATACTTAATTTGAAAACGTGTCAGTAGTATTTGAATAGTGTGAATATGTTTTTCAAGTCATTTGAAGATGTTCCACAATATTAATTGGATATTAATATTAGCTAAAAAGTACTTGAGATTGAATATTCTGCTATCAGATGACATTATCAATAACAAACCATTTCGAAACGATTTGCAGTTATGTAAAAAAGAATTACCTAATACAAATCAATGGAACGACGATTACATAAATCATCTTCAATATGTCAAATAGGTAATATGTTGATGTTCAGAAGAATATTAATGTTGTTAACCACGGAATGATTAATGTTTATGACAAACTTAAGCTTAAACTTCTGTTATAATTTCTTCCCATGACCACAATGATAGTTATAGACCCACACGCGATTTGGCTGGCACCACTGTACTTAAATAATTCTAATTACCAAACAATTGAACGCTACACGAAGACAAATATTGACGTGAGTTCGCGAGGTAGTGGGCGGTGGTGGTGAGATGGTATGTTCGGACACGCACCCAGTGACACAGATGTTATGTTGACCCACCGAGATAATGGCTTCCATTGCAAAAAACTACGAGTTTTGTAATCATAATGATGATGGCATGAGTCCTTCTGCCTTCTGTCTTTCGTGCCTTTAAACAGACAATTATGAATAATGAGTTAAGTATTCTACTGGTAAAAAAAAATGAAAAACTGATTTATGGAATCAGCACTAAGGTCAGCACCACCTTAATTGTAAATAATTACAGAGGAATGGTTTGTTCGGAGAGTAAATGAACGTATAGACTCCATCGAGATAAAACTGAACAAGATAACTTATTTAATAGATTATCGAGCATTTTAAGAACACAATAATAAAAATAGCATTAATAAAAGGTAGGCCTACAGGAAATGTAGCGCATGCCATTGATGATCTTGATCTTTACAAGAATATAATATGAATAAGGAAAATGACACAGGACGATGAACTCGATAAGATTATAAAGGCCAAGTGCTTTCTCGAACCGGTTGGTATACGTGAGTAACAAATTTTTAGAAAAGTCAAATTTACGGAGAAATTGAGATTACAAGGCTAAACCGTCATCAAGTATGTAGAGATGAAACTGGTTGAGATAGCAAATAATTGTTGCACGGTTATAAATGCTAACATAGACGTAGTAGTATAGTACACTATATTGTAGCTGTTTCTAAACTTTACGAAATATCTGCGAAGCTTGTTAAGTTTATCGAAACTGTTAAAAACAACGCATTTGGCAATCCACCTACGGAGAGGGTGAGTCGTGATGCAGGCCATTTTTAAAAGAGATCTGTTTGTAAGAGAAGTCTGTAATAAAAATGAATGTACGAAATGAAAAATAATAGAATTTTGAAATGAAGCACCTCTTTTACATGTAGATACTTGAAGGCACTGAGATACTCAAAATGGTAAATAATGTATGGCATTTATCTATAGTGTTTTCCGTGGTTGGTCTTCTTTTGTTCTAAGCTATATTACTTCGGCAAATAAATGAGTGAGTATGTACGTAATACCCGTAACTTTTCATTATAATAAACTTTGTGTGGGTCAAAGTTCAGCTAAACAGCGAAATGTCAACATTTCATAGACACCTTACATAAAACTTTATATTCACAATTGTTTCTTTCATGTAATCATCTTAAAAGAACTTCTAGTTATTGCAAAAGTTTTTATTGATTCTTAACATATTACCATTATTTTAATAGTGGTAATCTTATTAACATTGGCCATAACAGTGACAGGTTCTCGATTTGCATACACTATGACAGTTGTTATTTTTATCGTGAAAACTAAGTTAAGTATATGCTGCGATTTCGTTAATTTACTGTTGTTGTAAGGGGACATTTTCTCCTCCCAACGCATTGGTGATATTACCTATATCACCAATGCGTTGGGAGGAGTCATCTCACTGTGATACATTGCCTAGAAAGCAAGTCCACACCTTATCTTATCAGACTACGTCTATATCCTGAACCGGTACTGCACCATCTCATTATATTGTAACGATGTTTATTTTTGCTCCGATCTTACATCTTTCCTTCCTATACTTTTATAATCTATGGATGCGTGGCTCGTGTAAACGATTTACAATTTGTGTGACTAGCATCATGTAAATGAATATTTCCGTTGAAGCTCATTACGAAATAAGCCATTTTCTACGTACTTAACTATCCATTCAAACTCATTGAGTATACTCATCTACTAAGCTGCCACCGGCGTAATTTGTGAGCCCGATATTTCAACACTTGGTCACTATTTCACTAAAGATGTAGAGATTTCTAATATTGCGTCATTTGAACATGAACTTTGAAATAATATTTTACCTAATCTGCATAATATTAAAATTTAAGATCGTTTTGACCTTCAGGAGTTAAATATGAATCAGTGCTAAATTACACAATTGTATAACCACAGCTTTACATTACTAACTGACCATACCACCTGATTCTTGTGCAACTGTGTCTACGACACGTCTCACACTAGATCCCAAATTGCACGTGTCAATAGAAATTGAGAGTGTCGTCCATAATTCTGAGTTACGCCACTATACGCACGCGATGGTCAGCTAACTATTGAACTCACAAAACGCACCAAACAATCTTGTAGCTTTCTCTAACGTGGATGGATACATACATATCAATCTCTTACGTCAACGAATGCCTTCAGAATAGAATCACAAGGGGTGGATCCATTTGTATGTCAATCTCACACCATTATGAACTGTACATGATTGTAATAAAGATTATTTTTGTGGTAGGCATGAAATACATAATGGAGACGAACCAATCTGCACGTAGGCTGTTGGAAATGAAGCCAATGTCCCACTTGGTGGAATGGACATTCCAAATAAAGTTCGCAATGAAACCGCCGGTGAATTAATTAACGCGTTTATAATACGGTTGACGTGGCATACGTTTACTGAACCAAATAATATAATGGTACTGTTGCGTGTCAAGTTTAAGCAACGGGTTACGTATAAAATTATTGTCATCCATATTTGAAAGAAAGTTATACAATAACAGCAATAGAAGCACAACGATGCGAAGACAGAACAAGACGAACCTAGTATGACTTTATAATATTTGAAATAATACTAAACAAAATATGACTTTACGAGGAAGCTTCAAAAACCCCGACTGGCTTTTAATGCTTTTGAAGCTTTAAAAAGTTCATCTTGAATGGCACTGGAGGTACTTCAGACAAAACCTAGCCCACTGTCCTACTTTATAGCCTTATATAAGTGCTAAAAGGCGACTTGCGTCCAAATCCGTTAAAAATCTGCATAATTCGAGGCCGCAAATGCCTATGAATAAAGAAATATAATTCATTATTCAGGTTGAGCGATGGAAACGAAGAATACGGTATATCGACACAGTTACCCGCTATCTTGTTGTGTTTCAAAATGAAATAAAAATCTGTCTAGCAGTTGATCAGTTTTCTTATTCGAAAAAACCGATAGTCCAAATGAATATGGAAATAGATCTATAACAAACACACAAAAATTTAAACCAGTGCAAAAATAAGATGTAGGTATAAGGGTCAGTGGTAACGGCCGCGACTTACGAGTTGTAAGTCGTAGGTTCGAACCCAGACAGGCGCTTTACTTTGTGTAAATTATTTCATCACCACTGCTCTCAAAACGGTGAAGGAAAACATCGTGAAGAAACCGGCATGTCCTAGAACCGAAAATTCGAAGACATGTGACATCTACCAACCCGCACTGGGCCCGCGTGGTAGATTACGGCCCACTCCCTCTCACAGAGAGGAGGCCTGTGTCCCAGCAGTGGGAACATTATAGGCTGATGATGATGATGATAAGGGTCAGAAAACACAACATTTTATTTGCATTTTTTTCTAAAACAGCAATAGCTAGTTGTGATGCTACTGGGGATATTATTATACAAACAAAAACAAATGCTAATTTTGTGTTTCATATCAAAGAAATCAGAACATATGCTGCACACAATGGGTTAAATTCATAGGTTGTGTTAGATTATCAACTCATTGTGTAAACTCTTCACGTTATGGACCACGACGACGCAGGTGGCAAAAAACTTTGATGTCTTCGTGACAAACATTTACATGATCATTTTAAAGCCCTGTATTTTTAAACTAGTTAAGGATCTCGTGGGTTCAACAGAACAGGATCTACGTATTTTTCGAGAGAAATTCATTCGTGTGATTTTAATATGCCTGTGGATTCTTTGAGTAAAAATACGGTTATTAAAAGACTTTAATACTAACTACTCATTACTAATACTAATAGTACTAGTACTAATATACTTATAGTATTATAAAAAAAAAGTAAAATTTGTTTGTTTGTATTTACGGGGTAATCTCTCCGGAGATTACCCCGTAAATACAAACAAACAAATTTAAACTACCAATCGGATTTGATAAATTATTTTTGCATTGGATAGCCCAATTCTTGACGAAGGTTATAGGCTATACCTATAACATCACGCTACGACTATTAGGAGACAAACAAAAAAGAAAGTCTAAACGAACGCTAACCGAAAACGAAGTAATAGCGCGGGCGGCGGCGATAGGATGCTACGCGGTTGGTCGAAAGCCAAAATTTCACGCGGACGATGTCACGGGCAAAAGCTAGTATAAATAATAAGTAGCTCTGGAAATGAAGTTTATTAAAAGACCCAGCCATATGAAGTAATGGATAGTAGAATAACATGATTGGTTTGGAGTCTACTAAAGCAAAAACCTGATTTCGTTTTAAGGAGGTCAGATGGCAATTTTACGTCAAACCAGAATGTCGCTATGTATTTGAAGAATTAAGGGCGAGTGCGAACACGGTAGAATTACCTGCACCCTAATTGCGTAACACTCGATCAATCACAATCTGAATCATTTTGAAGGATATTGCAAATCCATTGCTTCATATGTTCGAAAAATTTGTCTGCTCAACAACGTAAATAACGCAATGAATGTTGCTGAACTGTCTAAATGAAACAAATTGTGATTGATCGTGTGTTACGCAATTAGGATGCTGGTGACAATTATAGTTGGAAGATTCTCTCACGGCCTTTCATTTTAAAAGTCCTTTATGATGTCCATGTTCTGTCATCGTATTATAATCTAACCGTGATAAAATAAGCATAGGTTTAGACTGTTTTTGAATGTGTTTGTCTAACTTGAGCAATACAAGCAAAGTTGCGTCTTCCGAAACTTTTCCTTTCTCTCTATCAAACGTTCAAGGATAATAACCAACATTCTAAGGTCATTCGTCTTGAAATCGCAATAAGTAAATGTATCAGATAACATTTAAATTTAATTTAATATGTAGTACCTAAGTAGCCATCACATTCCTTAAAATTGTAGGTGTCATAAAATTTTGGGATTTATGGAACTAGGAGTATTTGCAATTAATAATTTGTAATACGAGTGTTTAATACTTTCAAGTCACCTATTTGATCTTAAGAAGGAAAGGAAATCTTAAGATCTGACAAGTGAGCTTATGTACTCTTTATACTTGGTGCAACATTTGATTGCAAAATACTTGTTCGTCTACTCGGTATAATGTACTTAGGTCAGCCCAGTTAGCACTCTTAACCGTTTCTCAATTATGTTGGCAACGACACACGTCTAACCATTTTTAAAGGAACCACTGGTTAGCGCATAATATTAAAGTTGAAGGGATTGCTTATATTCCATGAAAAATGTCATAATAGCTATGAAAGGGACTGGCAAGTCTGTTAGTATTTTCAAGGTATCGCGAAAGGAATTGCCACAAAGTTTGTGGCCTTCTTTAATATACTTTGGCCATGGCTTCATATCCATAAATATGAAGATTGTTTGTGTATCCAGTGTTTTACTTATAGGATGCTTTTAAATGAAAATAAGCTTGACATTAGAAAGAGTTGCACAGGCACACATTCATCACATTGCTGGTTCAAAATATTTACTCCATATAACTCACCATGCCTTGCCTCTAAAGAGGCAGAAGATGCGACAGTTACTCGTAATTAATATCAAGGTGGGGCGGTGCGGAAACATACACGCGTACGTGCAGGCCAAACTAACGGAGCACTCACTTACAGACGTGTTGTGTTAATGGCGGAAGTAAAAAACAAAATAATAACCGTAATTGTGAAGAGAATTATGAAATATGGCCATCCTACTGTGGAGAGTCCTTAAATCTTTCCCAGTCCCATGATACACATGTGATGGTGATTGTTAGTATTGTCTGCTTGGCGGATAGTGACTGCTAATATGCTAACAAATGAAATGCTAATTGCTGTAAACTTCAAGCTCTATATGTAACATTTACATAATTGATAAGCATATCCCTTCAACTGTCATTAACGAGACACAATAGAATTTTAATTGTTATCCGCCTTTATAAGGCTGCTTAACTGGTGATGTTAATATAACAATAATTATTGTACACGTATACAAAAAAGGAGGGGAAATAAGCATAGGGCGTCATTCGTCCGCATCGCTGTCAACAGGAAAAGTGCCCAAAAGCCTGACAGCATTCCCACGTTGTATGGCAATGCTGATTCTTTGGCCAAAAAATAGGCTAGCTCTCTGATCACTTGAAGATTCCACCAACTACTTAGCGATGTCTCGAAAAACATATAGCTCTATTCTATAACTGTAAGATATTTAATTTTGAGCTTTGCTTTAAAAGAATTCTGTTAAAATTCTTATCTACTTATAGCAATTTGCAAGTCATCATTAAAAACACTTGTGGCTCTGCTAAAGATACCGGTATTTTGAAATAAATTAACGGGTACTATGATGTACTGTTATAAAAAAATAAATAAGTAGGCACCTAGTTATGTACCAAATCCTTATTAACAGAAAACATAGCATTAATTGTTATAAAATCCGTTTTCGTTGTGCTCTAAAAATTTAGAATGCCAGTATCACAGATGTGAACAATGAAATTACATTGTTATGAAGTTAACAGATTCTACGATGACATGACACACAAGACTTGAATTAAGCTATCCTATTTCACATAGCAGATAATGTTTGAATGTGTACCTACTAAAGTTCAGAATTCTACTAGGTATTGTTGGATTTTATCTGCAGTTAAGAAAAATTTTGTAGCAAAGAGCAATTTCAACTAACTTATAATTTTATGTAGTGAATCTGATTCAAGATGCCCTTTAAGAAAAGTAAATAAGACTGCCTTTGACTGATCACTTTATCAGCTTAAGAGCTTTGAGAGGATCAAGTGCATCCTTTGCAGAACAATCAGTCGAAAACAAAAAAAACGATTTATTACAAAAACACCTTTTTTTTAAACTGTCTTGACTTTAAGCTTCAGATACTTTGGTATATAATAAATATTGGTTTTGAGGCTTTAGCGAACAATCGTCGAAAATAAATACGTAATTTGCATCTTTAACTCACTTAACTTGGAAAAGAAAACACTCGAAAGGATTGCAGTCACCGCTTCTACAGCGTTAGTATAAGAATTAAAATTGTATGGCAGTTTTTTAAGCAAACCTTTCAGAAAACCGTCGGTAGATCCCCCAGTCATGGCTTTTATATCGTTTGGATAAAGTTTAAAATCGTGTAGCGTTTTCTTTATTTTTATTTTCAAACAACACATGTGTGTTGTTCGACAATGTGAACAAATGAGTTCTTCTCGGTTGTTACCGCCGTTGTTCTGGGGCAGTTTGGTAGGTAATGCCTCCATGACGGATTGTCCATAGTGATCGCATTTCATGCTCGCTTTGAACGTCAACGTGACTAGCACGTTAAGTTTCTACTCTTCAAGGTTGGTTAAAGCCAGCTCTTTTAGTGGTTTTATGTTCTGTTTACAGCTACTTTTGTCTACATTTGTAAGCTCTTCCGCTTTAACCTCGTTACGAACAGCTTGGAAGGCTCAACGCATTAGACGGTTCAAAAGATGTCAAAACTAACTCGTGTTTTTAGGGTTCCGTACCCAAAGGGTAAAACGGGACCCTATTACTAAGACTAAGACTCCGCTGTCCATCTGTCTGTCTGTCACTAGGCTGTATCTCATGAACCGTGATAGTTAGACAGTCGAAGTTTTCACAGATGATGTATTTCTGTTGCCGCTACAACAACAAATACTAAAAAACAGAATAAAATAAAAATTTAAACGGGCTCAACAGACATGAATTTTTAAATTTAGGTGGATATAAAGTAACAGTGTTCTAGAACTTACTGATTCACATGAGAGAGTTAAACTTATCCATGTGTTGGCAACCTCTAATAAGATGATTGACTGTGAATAAAATAATAATCGAATAAACAAGGAAACAATACAACTGCCACAGAGACAGATACGAAATTGAAGCTAAAATATGAGTGAAAGTCATGATAACTTCACAGTTGACACCACAGAACAAACCACAACCGCAGTTTTTTTTGTAAAGAAAGTTAATAATTTAGCAGTAAACCAACGAGATAACAGTTAATTATTCTCAACAGTTATATAAATATAAACTACAATTTTGAAACGCATTAATTCAGAGTTACCAAACCACTTTTTCTACGGTCCTCTGGGTGCCAAACGAGTAACATACAGTAATTCATTTGAACACATGCATGTAATAGCAAGTCGAGAGTAAAAGTGTGAACAATTTCGACTTTTGTTTTTATTATGAATCAATTTATTTTCAGCGACTTTTAAATCGTTCCTAATTTCTAATAAATCCATTGCGGTTGAGCAAAATCGTCGTTTGTAGAAACACGTCACCTCCAATGCAAGTGGTTTGAAAAACCTGTTAAAATTTCTCTCGTGTTAAATTTCGGCCGGTCCACTCCGAAACCGAGAGCCCGTTCTACTGACACACTATGCACTAATGTTTAATCAAAAATATTGGTAACTAATCATTCATTTAAATCTATTGTTGCCTTCATCACTAATCTGTTGTAATTTTTATCAGTAACGGTACTGACAAGGCCAGCGCCAACGACCGTTCAGTACTTTACGCTAAGTTTTTGCGGCTTACTGATAGGTGGCACTGATTACTTAAAATTCGCGCTATGGTTTTTATATCTAAGACGCCATCTCCACGGACGAGAGAATCGCTGCGATAGTCACGCTGTGGCTTCAAAGTGCCGTGTGAAGATTGATGTATAGAGTTTTTATTGAATTTGATGGCACGGCAAGACTATCGCCACGATTTTCTCACTGGTGGAGCCATATGGCACCTTAACTTACTTTAAAATTAGTCGTCTGAAACTTTTACTCATCATCATTACCTGCAACAAGAAAACAGACAGTTATTAATATTTTCATGGTTATATGTTTTAACAAATATCGTATTCCCTATGTTGTCCACACTGATGTGTTAACGAACATTTATAATTTTATACTATAACACAAATTATTATCGTTACAGAAATCACCCGGGAGCGCGAGCGCGCATAACATCATGGGCCAGGAACAGTCATACGCGCACGCTAGCGGCACGCAAGTGAGACGGTACAAGGATAAGTACGACGAGCCCCTGCAGTACCGGAGCTCACCCGTCGACTACCGAGCTAACGAATTCGACAAGGACTACAAGCGACACAAAGCGAGGAGGAGCGCTGACAGCTTCAAGAGCGACAACTCCTCAACAGAGAGCAGCGGCTACAGGAGCGGCTCCAGCGCCTGCGAATACCGCTCCGACAGATCCTCCAAAAGCGACTACTACTGCACGTCCTTGTACAAAAACGAACACTACAAAGACGTCAACAAAGAACTCTATAAACCCGTCAAACTTCACAAAGAGAAGCGATACAACACGCTACAAATCTTCGATGCCGACAAAGACGAACTGAAGAGCGCGCGACTCAAAAGCTATCTTAGCGAAACAGAAAAGGCGACGAAAACGACGCCCACGAAAAAGCCTGGCATTAGGAATTACACACCTAAAATTCTTTCAGAAGAGGACCAAAGAAAGAAAAGCCAGCATTGGATTTAAGAGAGCTAAGACTAGTAGGCTAAGTTGTAAATATTAGTTTAGCGGTAGATGAGTTGTAAGGGCAGCCATGGAGGCGGCAGGAGCGCTGGCCAGCTTGGCACCGTCGCCCATCACCGTATTGGGTCTGATACCACTCCTGGCACTCGGGATCACGTACTTCAGATACCAACAATTCGACCCAGAGTCTTATATTACGGATGTAAATACTGTAAGTATTTTAAATATCACTGTGATAATTCGTAACATGTAAGGTTATTTCAATTACACAAGTGCATTTTCATATAACAATATAACATCACGCTTGTTTTCTCCAAAGGGTTAGGCAGAAGTGACCTATAGCGCATTTTCGTTACTTTTTATAAAAAGGTAATAGGTACACTACAAAAAATTTACAAAATACTAATTGTTTCTGGTTGTTAATTCTTGAACTACTGACATGAGAAGAAAATGATACCAATGCAATTAAAATATAATAATGTTATCTTTAAATGTTTCAGTTGTTGCCGATCTACGACTTCGTGATAGTCGGCGGCGGTTCTGCCGGCGCAGTGGTCGCGTCGCGGCTCTCCGAGATCGGCAACTGGACTGTGCTGCTCCTGGAGGCCGGCCAAGACGAAACTGAGATCTCCGACATACCCGCGCTGGCGGGCTACACACAGCTCTCCGACATGGACTGGCAGTACCAGACCACGCCTTCAAACAACCGCTCCTACTGCCTCGCCATGAACGGCGACCGCTGCAACTGGCCCAGAGGCAAAGTACTCGGCGGCTGCAGTGTGCTCAACGCGATGGTGTACGTCAGGGGCAACCGCAACGACTACGACCTCTGGGAAGCGCTCGGTAACCCCGGCTGGTCGTACGATCAAGTGTTACCATATTTCCTCAAATCCGAAGACAATCGCAACCCATACTTAGTGAACACGCCGTACCACGCCGCCGGCGGATACCTCACGGTCCAAGAAGCACCGTGGCGCACGCCATTATCGGTTACGTTCTTGAAAGGAGGCATGGAACTTGGTTACGAAAACCGTGATATAAACGGAGCGAAACAGACGGGCTTCATGCTGACCCAGGCGACCATGCGGCGCGGCAGCCGCTGCAGTACGGCCAAGGCCTTCCTCAGACCTGTCAGACAGAGAGACAACCTGCACGTAGCTCTAGGTGCCCAGGTTACTAGGATTCTTATCAATCCTGTTAAAAAGCAGGCATACGGAATAGAGTTCTACAGAAATGGTCAAAAGCACAAAATTAGAATAAAAAGAGAAGTGGTCATGTCCGCAGGAGCACTAGCGACACCTAAAATAATGATGTTAAGTGGAATTGGGCCAGCGGACCATTTAAGAGAACATGGTATTCCTTTGGTAGCAAATCTAAAGGTAGGCCATAATCTGCAGGATCACGTTGGTCTTGGTGGTTTGACTTTCGTTGTCAACAAACCAGTTACCTTTAAGAAAGACCGTTTCCAGACATTCAACGTTGCTATGAACTACATTTTATACGAAAAAGGACCGATGACGACTCAAGGCGTAGAGGGACTAGCATTTGTCAACACTAAATATGCGCCACCGTCTGGCAACTGGCCGGACATACAGTTCCACTTCGCACCCAGTTCAGTTAATTCTGATGGGGGAGAACAGATTAGAAAGATATTGAACCTGAGGGATAGAGTGTACAATACTGTCTACAAACCAATAGAGGACGCTGAAACCTGGACTATACTTCCATTGCTGTTGAGACCGAAGAGCTCCGGTTGGGTTAAACTGAAGAGTCGCAACCCGTTCGCTGCGCCGTCTATAGAGCCAAATTACTTCGCGTATAAGGAAGATATTAAAGTTCTAACAGAAGGTATAAGGATAGCGATGGCTTTGTCGAACACGACAGCTTTTCAGAGGTACGGGTCGAGACCGCACAACATTGCTATGCCTGGATGTCAGCACCACGTGCTGTTTAGTGACGAATATTGGGAGTGCAGTTTGAAGCACTTTACGTTTACAATATACCATCCTACTGGGACGTGCAAAATGGGTCCGAAGCAGGATATAGACGCTGTGGTAGACCCGAGGTTACGTGTCCATGGCGTAGCTAACCTGAGAGTTGTCGACGCGAGTGTCATGCCCACCATCATAAGTGGGAACCCTAACGCTCCTGTCATCATGATAGCTGAAAAAGCATCAGACATGATAAAAGAGGACTGGCTTGTATTATGACAGTGTTAAATTAGGTATAGTGAATGAAAAATACTCAGTCATGAACAAAAATAGTCGGGAGGTGTCGTGGGACTCGGTTGGAAAGAAGTTCTTTTCGCTGTATATTATGTATTAATACAGAGAGATAGCTCTGTATTAAAAAACAAAAGCAAAAGCTTTTGACACTTGAAACTTGAGATCTCGATACTGACTTTTTCGGGCATAACGGTTTTTCGTTACGTGACGATTTCTGCCAGTCAACTCCTACCGCAAGCCGCGTTAAAGAACTTCGTTCCAAAAATTGTTATCATAAATACTCTTTAAGTAAAATTAAATATTTTATTGAAAGTAATGTTATTCTCGTTTGTAGGACTGTAAATATATTTTTAAGGTATGCAGTATACGTAATTATTTTACTTTCCGAGATGTATTGTAATAAAAATTACCATTCGTTGGTACGCTATAAAATAAAAAATAAAGTATTATTTGTGGTTTTATTTGCATAATTCGCATAACTTGGTCACGTGTCGCTATTAATAAAATTCATGGTATATCCATTTCTTTATTAGTACCTGGTCGGCCGAGCTCTGCTCGGGTGAAAATAGAGAATGCTCAATAGAATATTCAAATTCAAAAGTCATTTATTAAAACTAGGCTGAGAATCAGCACTTTTTGAACGTCAAAATTACATAAGACAGTCCCCCAAAAACGCCCACCCTTCACCACTTCCTAGTGCCTTTAGCTGGCAAGAAGAAGTGGCGCAACAAACTCCCCAACAGCACAGCTGTCTGTTCAAGTTAGAAAAAAAATATTCTATACAATAGTATGTAAAATAATTTACATTACGTAACACAAAACATAATTTAAACGATTAATTATTGGTCATATACACGCCAATATACCAACCAAAAACATCGAAAACTATACTCGAGCAGAAATAAAAACTAAATGTAAACAGAACTAAATATCTAAATTAAAGCCACCAGGCGTAAAGGGCGTGCCCGCTTACATAAAGCTATATAAAAGCTGTAATTGGAAGTTATAAATGATAAACTAGTACCATCGAGGATAGTTCATACTAATTTCATGTTTAATACATACTAATTCCACACTGCCATGTCATTATTCTAAGGTAGGTAGCCATCTTGTTCTAAAGTTTGGGCGACCGAGCTCTGCTCGGATGAAAATACGTAGAAAACGAATTTTCACAGATACGAAATCAAGCTAGATCGATTTTTCGCCCCTTAAACCCCCCATTTTGCAAGTTTCATCAAAATTGTTAGAGCCGTTTTTGAGAACGTGATTAGAAATATAATACCTATATAAATAGCAGAGGCTAAAAATGGCTTATGACGCGAGAGACTGCCATTTTGTATTTTTGTTTATTTTTTTTTAATATTCTGCATAATTTACTTTAGATACTGACAAACACCTAAGATATTGGGTAAATAAATAAATATTATAATTAAAAGCCTGTGAGAAAATCGTCATACATCGACACGCTAAGAAGCAGTGACATCTGTTGGCGAATAGCAAAACATTGAATTGAGCGTCATCTCTTGTCGAATAGCTGAACTTACGATACCTAAAATTCACGTAGTTCAATTTAGAGCCACTAGATGGGATTAAAATATTTTTAATAATAATTGTTCTTGATACATTTTGAGGAAACGGTTAAACAAGTCCATTTCATTGCAGTTATACATCCCGAGTTATTAAATATGGACATCTTGAAATGATCAAATACGAATTTTATGGTGTGGACACCTTATTAAAATTAAATATAGGAAAGCTGATGTTATGTGCTTTTCCTTATTCTGATACTTTATCATATGATGAAAATAACTATATTTTTAAGTTGAATAATACTATTCACAGGCTGACATGTTGTCATAGTGACAAATTATTGTATTTTGACACTAACAAATTTGTTAGTGGTTTTAAGTTAACTCAGAGAACTTTATCTCTGTCTTGGGAATGTAGACATATGATTGCTATGTTGATAGCACATAATATTAATGAGGTTATAGCTAATATAACTAAGTGTAGTATTAGTGACGAATCTGTGTTGTCTAGTTATACTAACAACATAGTGAATAATTATGTATTACCATGTACGAAGGAGGATCCACCAACATACTTGGAGGCCACTACCAGTCAGATAGGGTATTCCCTTCCTGCTGGAACTCATACGGGCATTTTAGATTCTTCAGTTGTAGTTGTGGAGGTCACTCCGGATAATTCTTTAAACTAGGCAGTAAGACAACGGAAGTTACCCCTTCAATTAACCAATTATTATTAGAGAATAATAAAAAGGTATCTTCTGGCAATATTTTACATAAAAATAATAATAAAAAACCAAAGGGGGGGCAACATACTTTAAAATTATTCAATCAAAATATCCAAGGTTGCTCTTCCAAATTACTGGAAATAGAATTGTTTTTAGAAAATACCAAGTTTGATGTAATTTGTTTAACAGAGCATTGGTTAAAAGATCATCAAGTAATGTCAATTAATTATGAAAATTATTGTGTAGTTAGCCATTTCAGCCGAAAACGTATGATACATGGCGGGTCATTAATATTGATAAAAAATTCTATTAAATCGAAAGAAAGAAAAGACATTATCGGACTGTCTGTTGAACACAACATTGAATTGTCCTGTGTTGAGCTTGATAAGCATGTTATAGTATGCGTATACAGACCTCCAAGTTACCAGAATCTATCCGTGTTTGATTCTGTAATGGAAGATGTATTAAAGAAACTTAGTACTAGTAGTAAGTCAATAATCATATGTGGTGATTTTAATATTAACTTATTAGAAAATAACTCAAATACTGTCAGATTATTAAGTCTTTTTAGGTCATTTGATTTGTCAAATGTTTTTATTGAACCAACCCGAGTGACAGCTTCTTCTGCCACTTGTATAGATAATATTTTTTGTAACTGTGATTACTTACACAAACAAATTGTAAATAAGTTGCCATCAGATCACAGTGGACAAACAATAACATTTTGCTCCTACATACCTTTACAAAAAATTCAAATAAGGTTTAGGCCAATTACATGTAAAAGTTTAGAGAAATTAAATCATTCTTTGGCCAATAAATTATGTGTTCAGAGTTTTAATAATATAGGTGACCCAAATGAGTTCTACGCCGAGTTCTTTTCACTATTAAACACGGAATTTAATGACACTTTTCCACTAAAGACTAAAAGTATTTACACAAAGTTCTTATTTAGTGATTGGGCGACTCCAGGTATTCGTAAAAGCAGGGAAAAACTATTTGAACTTTATGGCTTAAAACAACATATGAATAATACAAGCTTTCATAAGTATGTTGCAAAATATTCAAAAACTTTTAAAAGTGTTTGCAAAATAGCTAAAGCTCTTTATATTAGCAATAAAATAAAATCAGCTGATGATAAAATAAAAACTACCTGGCAAGTAATAAATAATGAAACAGGTAGGAAAAAACAGCGAAATACTGAATTTAATTTAGAGACTGCACATGGCCCCATTAACTCAGATATAGAAGTAGCTCAAGAATTTGAAAACTTTTTTGCTAATATTCCCCTTAAAACTACTGAAGCTTTAAATTCCTCACCCGCGCTTTCTGCTGCTTTACTTAGACAAAATGTGAAGGCATGCCCTTTAGAGTTTAGGTTTCAGCATACAAACCCCCAGGCTGTTATAAAAGCTTTTAAAGATCTTAAAATTAAATCAACAGAAGATCTCTGGGGAATGTCTGTAAAAGTCTGTAGATCTATTATCGAAACCATTGCGCCCTATCTAGCTTACATATTTAACACCAGTGTAGACCAAGGAGTCTTTCCGGATCTCATGAAACACAGTAAAGTAGTTCCATTGTTCAAATCCGGTGATAGTAAAGAACCCAACAATTATAGGCCTGTGTCAATTCTGCCAGTTCTCAGTAAGGTGTTTGAAAAGTTGATGCTCAATCAAATGTTACTTCACTTTAATAAAAATTCCATCTTTCATAAACAACAGTACGGTTTCACCAAAGGGCGTTGTACTACTGACGCCGGTGTCACCCTAATAAAGAACATTTTTAATGCCTGGGAAGAAGCACAAGATGCCATTGGAATCTTTTGCGACCTCTCGAAGGCGTTCGATTGTGTAGACCATGAGACACTTCTGCTGAAACTAGAGCACTATGGGATTAGGAATACAGCTCTTGATTTATTTAGATCATACCTGAAAGATAGAAATGTTAAAGTTCAGGTAAACGGCGTAAACTCATTAGGGTCTGAAATGGCAATGGGCGTTCCTCAAGGTTCGATATTGGGTCCATTCCTCTTTTTAGTTTACATTAATGATTTACCCCAATTACTTTAAAATCAACCGAAGATGGTGTTATTTGCAGATGACACATCATTAATCTTTAAAATAAACCGACGGTCACAAAATCTTGACGACGTGAATAGCTCTATTCTGCAAGTCCAAGATTGGTTTACGGTAAATAATCTGGTACTTAATAAAAAAAAAACCAAATGCATTAGATTTAAATTACCTAATGTTAAAAGTAGCGAATGTGACATCATATTGAATGGAGAAAAACTGGAATTTATTAATCAAACAGTTTTCCTAGGAATCACGCTAGACGAGAAATTACAATGGGGACCTCATATAACATCTCTTGCGGGGCGGTTAAGCTCGGCCGCTTATGCTGTTAGAAAGATAAGACAGTTAACAGATGTGGAAACCGCGCGTTTGGTCTATTTTAGCTACTTTCACAGCATTATGTCGTATGGCATTTTACTGTGGGGTCGGGCTGCTGACATTGAATCCATCTTTATTTTGCAAAAGAGAGCTGTCAGAGCCATTTATAATCTACGTCGCCGCGAATCTCTCAGGGAACTTTTTAAAAGGATTAATATTATGACGGTACCTTGCCAATTCATTTATGAAAACATTATGTTTGTAAGGAAAAATCCACATCTCTTTAATAAAATAAGTGATAGACATAATTTTAATACTAGAAATAAAGATAAACTAGATCAACCATTTTACAGATTATCTAAAGTACATACATCTTTTATGGGGTACTGTGTTAAATGTTACAACAAAATACCTTGTGACATATTGCAATTAAATGAAAGAAAATTTAAAACTCATATCAAAAGTGCACTTTGTAAACAAGCATATTACAAATTAGAGGATTATATCCAGGATAAGAATGCTTGGAAACATGCTGGTCCTGCTCCATAGGACAATTTAGAATCAAGACAAAATCAAACTGGTTGCTAATTTAATTGTAAAATTGATTATTTTGTGTTTTATGACATTGATTTAACATTCTGTGATTACTTTCTCACATACTGACTTATTAATTACAAAATTTTAGGAAAATCGTCTACTTTTACAATGTTTGTAAATATGTGAGCACCATGTATCTATCACATATTAAATTATCTGTCGTTGCTTCATTTTTAATTCTTTTTACCTATTGTGGTATAGTAATTTTATTCTAGGTGCATCGTCTTCACATATAATTATTTAACTAATGTACGTACCTATACAAACTATTGTAAAACATTTTAAAAGAGTAACGGTGGAGTTTCTTGCCCATTCTTCTCCATACGAAAACTACCTTTTGGAAGGGGCGACTAGAATCATTTTTAATATTTTGTAAATTTCGACGTTCAAAAGTGCCATACATGGGCCTATTTGAAATAAATGATTTGACTTTGACTTTGACTTTATCAAATAGGAATTCATCAGATAAGATTAAGTGAAGAAGCTCTTGTTCCTGACAGCCTGGCATAAAATTCAGATTGAAATATTTTCGTTCAGATTTTTTTAAATCAAAGCAAACCATTTTGCTTAAAATAAAAATAAAATCTTTTTTAAAATCTTAGGTACACAAGTAATGCTAACAAGATCAAGATTATGACATATAAAAGTGATAAAGATTTCAAGTTTAATTAAATCTGGTGTTGTAATCAACGTAATAAAACTCCCACTTATTACCTACATTTAGTTCGATAAGTTCTTGTACACATACATCTCTTTCAGAATATAATAAGTATTCTAATTAGTATTCTATTGAATCTAGTTTTCTAGTTTTACATGTCACCGGACTTACATAAACTGCTTCGAAGATAGAGTCAAGTACATAATATTATCTACATAAGGAGAATGCTCATCCAGTATGAAAAAAAAAACCCATAGCGAACAGTTACAGGATATAACTCAGAATTTTAGTGATATTTAGTGCAATCATTCTGTAAATATTTCACTATAAGATTCGATGGCTAAATGTGTGATACCTATTGCTATTTGTTTTTCATCAGGTGTGATTATTTTTTCTTCAAGATATATTCGATTTGGTTATACCTGACGATATAAATACATACATACATATACTCACGCCCATAATTCCATAGGATTAAGCAGATACTGCAAATTGTCAAAATCAACTATCCACAGCCCACTTTTCGCCGTTTTTCTGCGAGACTCGCGTGATGAGTGGCGAACTCTATCGCCGCCGTTTGAATGTTAAGTCTCATCTAAGTCTATTACAACACGCCGAGAAGCAGGCGTTGCCGTTGGTGGAATTCGTAACCGACACCATACGGCTGTATCTAATCCCTCTGGGTTTTTTTTTTAGAATTTTCCAGTATTAGAAGGGTAAAACAGTCAGTTTTCTACCTGCAAACTGCAGTTACTTTTCATATTGCGGGATAATTGTGAGGAACCATTAGCGACCATCTGCACATATCTGGAGGCTCTACGGACCGTTCGGACATTTAAGGCACACGGAAACCGATATACGTATAGTAGGTACTACCGAAGAAACGCATATCTGTACACTGTAAGGACTATTCTTGCTTGCAGCGCTCGGTCGCTATAGTATCGCTTACCTACGAAAAAAAAAGGTCGTGTGCACGGGATTTTGTTTTCAAAATGCTTAAATTCGTTACCCCGACCAGTCTAGCGGTACAAGGCTACTGCTTATTTGTACAAAATAGTTATAATATTAACGCTAAGCCAAGTCGTCGTACGTGGCGTTACGCGTACCTACGAGTAACCGGCTGGTTAAACCTACGAGCTACGAGCCATTACACAACATTCAATAAAATCGATCAGGTGTAATTATTAGCTGTTCTGATTTATGGCTATAGGCGCCACCTGCTTCATGACTTGGGGAATTTTAATTTTATTCATTACATTGTACTGATATGCATTTGATTGGTATTTGCTTACTTGCTTTAAGTGATTGACCACTTTCGGTAGGTTAGAGAGGTAAGATTCAAGTTTACACCATGTCCCTAAACCAAGAAATAAGGTTAGAAAGAAGATTCGATTAAGAGAAAGCAAAACTTTTCTCAAAAAAATTATATTCCTCATTATAAATTTGCACCGCGTTATAATTTTTCCGGATTTTTTGTAAATAGTAACCAATAAACTCATCGTTTATGAAAAACTTGGAATGCTATACCAATTTTGACCACTCCTTTGTTTCGTAAGCCACATTGACTAATTGAGTTATGGTTAGAAAATGATCTCATAGTAAAATAAATAAATGTACCTATGTCACGAAGGGCCTCCATGCAAATACATAAAGGCTGGACTGGGAAATAATATTTGCATTACCTAATAAGTTTGTTAAGACAGTGACTGAATTCTAATGTTTTATCTGTGCAGACACCTCAACACTCACACTCACAAACTAGTGAAATGCAACAGATGAGTAAACTAACACCTCAAGTTATATCACTTTGTATTTAACTAACTGCATCATGTAAGAGCTGACTCTTCCGAGCCTCAGAAAGCACGTTAAGCCGTTGGTCCCGGCTGTCATTCATGGATCTTTGACAGTCGTTACAGGTCGTCAGAAGCCCGAAAGTCTGACAACCAGTCTTACCAAGGGGTATCGTATTACCCAGTTACTGGGTTGTGGAGGTCAGATAGGCAGTCACTCCATGTAAAATACGGTATTCAGCTGCATCCGGTTAGACTGGAAGCCGACCCAAACATAGTTGGGAAAAGGCTAGGAAGATTGATTGATCATGTGAGTGCTGCATTTAGATTTACCAGAGAGTAAATAATGAGCACTGAGGCTTTAGAACGCTATTTAGTAATTATATGGAAAGAAAGAATATTAGCACATTTTTGTTTAAGATCCTTCTAGCTAAACTCTGTCGTTGAAATTAAAACAATAAGCTTGCGATTTCAGTGTCATTAAAAATCTATACAGGAAATTAAAAATATTTCATTTATTTATAAAAGTTAATAATATGATCTATTTTACAGGGAAATCCTCCTACCGTCTTCCATCTTCCATATTTCTCTATCAGAAGGTTGTACCATGCATTTTCAAAAAAAAAAAAAAAAATCTGTAGGTAGTACCTAATCTGTACTACGGACAAAACGATGTATTTTGTAATTGTATGCTGCATAAATGTTTCGAATTGTTGCAGAAAACCAAAGACTACATCAAAATGGCGTTTATGCAGTTACATGGTTGTATCGGAACACGGAAGTTTTCATCTCTGACCCCACAGGTCTCTGACTATGGTGGTGACTAGGTGAGGTCTCAGAGGTCAAAAAGCGTCTGATTTACATGACGACAAAGATGAGAGATAATATTATATCTATAGACGTGCTGTCGCATAACAAAAAGTCAGGAACTTTACAAGTTTATTACAAAGATTATGTGAATGTAAGATAAGATTAAAATGGCTATCCAGCAAGGGTCTAGGCAAGTCTGAAAGACACTGGGTGTTCACAAAGCAGATATTCTGGGATACATATCATTAATATCCTCTTGCCGTTATCCCAATGAATTTGTGGTCGCCGCAGCGTCCATACAGCTCTAAAAGCCGATACTCAGTAGTCACCTCCTTTCTAGCCAAATCAATTGTTTCTCCGCATCACATCAAACTCTGGGATACAATCAAGTAAGTCACAAAGTAGAGATGAGACAGAATAGGTAGGAACCTACTAGAATGATAGCTGATTGGAGAAACCATTATTTTATGTGAAAAATAATAGAACAGCAACAATAATTGCTACTCATAATGAAATTAATGAGGAACATACAATTAGAAACCATTAAAGTAAAATAATCAATTCGTTCCTGGATGTGGTCGTTATGATCCATTGAAAACATTACTGAGTATTGAGTAAGCTGTGGTAATCAACACAGTGTACTCATTGATTTACTTTTACTCGTTAGCTCAGTGGTTCCCAAACTATGGGTCGCGCGCGACCCACTGTCAGTTGAGTCGCGAGCGAATTTTGAATGAGCCTTGAATAAATGATTTTCAGCTATGATTAATATTAAAACTAAATACTGAAATAAATTGGACGTATCAAATTCATGGCGATTAAAAGTAATTAAAAGCTATAATGAAAAAAAATAGACAACAAATACATTATTCTCATTAAAGTAGCACTCCTTGTATTTACTTAATTAAGTAATACAATTTTCAATACTAAAATAATGTTTTTTTTCTTATTTACACGTCCTTCATTTATTTAGGCCTCTTTTTTTCTCTGTGACAGCCAAGAAGTGAGTCCCGAATTTGGAAGTTTTTTTAGGTGGGTCGCTATCCAGTCAACTTTGGGAACCACTACATTAAGTTAATAATTATCTGCATGTCATAGTAGTCTTACTCCGCGTTCTATTTAAAAGCGATCGTCGTCGCCCAAATACGCGATCACCTTGGTCACACACGTCACTTTAGTTCGGAAAACCGAAAAAGCGCCCTCTGTCGGCGCGACCACGCGTTCACCGAACAAAAAGTGACATATAAACGCGAAATAGGACGCGGTCTCAAGCCCAGTCGGTCTATTCTATAAAAATCTTGCACAAAACTTCGGTATCAGGAGTCTAGTAGGGAAACCAGTACAGTGCACAAACACAGACACCCGATATTCCGACCTCGCCGCCGAGGTCTTCCGCGACCGCGACCCCGAATAAATTAAACTCCCCCCCGACCCTTGCTCGAGAACGAGGTGCCAGCAGTTGTTGCAGCTGAGCACGTAGCTTTAAATTCCCTGATTAATAATCATGATCAAAACTTTGATCCAGCCCGTCCTATCTTTGATGCCCTCCCCCAGGGACGCCCTAAGCCGAGGTTCGTACCTCACAGGGGTTGCCCTTAGCGAGCGCTCACCTAGTTTTAATTAGCATAGTTTTTGCCCCTGGCTGGAGGCTTTGAGTGTAGAAGCTTAAAGCAGGCACAGGAAAGCCCGGTTAAGCAGCCATGACCTCAGTGGTCAACTGCGAAAAGACATAGTAAAAAAATAAAAATTGACAGTATTGTCAATCCTTGACATCAGGTAGAATGACAGCTCACTTCATACACACTTCTTCGCCAAGTTTTCACGTTGAGACATTAAGAATAGACGACAGGTCTCTATGCCCATGGACACCTACTACCGTACTGCATATTTTCTCTTTATCAACCTCTACGACAAGGCAACGTTTACAGGAGAGAAGGAACCATGCGCCATTAAAAAGTTGCAAATATTGTCTCCAAAGTTTAGGTAAGTGTCTAAGAGAGTAGTTGAACCGATTCAAAATAAATAATTCTCTGAAATCAAACACTAGCTGAAGATTAGTCCTAATGTACTGTAAGGTTTTATCATGAGATGCAACCTCATGCTGTACAGGCACGCAAGAATGCTGCGTGTCATCCGAACAATCTGATAGGATATATTTAAATTAGGATTTTGATATAGTTTTCACTTGTCGATAAAAAAAAGAGAGTTTAGCTTCAGGGCGCCGCTCGCGTTTGTGTCATTATTATATTGTATTAATGAATTAAATATAATTACGCCTTTGAAGCAAGAGTTCTTTAATTTCAACACCGTCCCGGGTACCGCGGTCAAGCGAGTGTCTACAGTACCTACATAAACATTTTTGAAACTCAGCTGCAAAAACTCAATGGAATACAAACCCATTGTATTACAAAACGGTTCATATTTTGCATTTCAAATTAAACGTTTCATGTTCTCCACCTGCGCGGAAGCATCACACCGCATCGCTCCGCAGCGCGACCAACAATGCGCCCGCGGCCCCGCGCTCACGTACGCCACCTTATGTAACACGCACACATATTCGCAGGGTTCCGCATAACACCCGGTGCACACTCTCGGAGGACTAACGTTGACAGACACTCGCGTACACTCTGATTTAAAAAAATAATTTCTTGGGATGTATCTGGAACCGATTTCGAGCTCTATCACCATGTCATAAATGAGGAGGAGAAGCTGGGCCAACACTAGTATTGTGAAAGAATCGGCTGCCAATATAAATATCAGCTAATGATGTTTCTCAACGATTAGTGATTCAAAGCAGCTGTGCATGGAATTTGGTTTGAGGTTTCCATCACCAGAGTAAGAGATCCAGGGAGACACGTCAAAATATGGTTCAGTTGAAGTCCAATATCAGGCACTTGTAGTCCTGAGTAACACAGAACACCTGTGAGGAACATGCATGCACCTTCTGCTTGTGCCTCGTCATCGCTTAGGCCGTTATTACATTCTTAGACCTTCTCGATTTTTCTTGGTCCTGAGGTTATCGCACCATGTAAACCCATGAATTACTTATCAACAAGGAAGTAATTTCTGGCCATATTTCTTCAAGTTTTTTTAGATTTCTGCTACGCGCTACTTAGCTCTACTTATCCGTTCGTATGTAATCGGATCAAGCACACCAGTTTGAGTCGTTCATTTAAATTTTTTAATCATTTCAATTTCCCCATTACAAAATTTGCCGGTTAGAGCTCACATTTGCTACAAATTCTGACATAAATCAGGAAAATGACGACGTAAACTGATTGCAGCAATCTTACTCATTATGTATACAAATATGTTATCCGAATATGTGTGTTGGTGGAAATAGATACCATTGTAAGAAGGAGGTTCGACATTAGATGGGTAGTTAATTCGCTTCGGTCCTACTTGCCAAGGTTGTTATTAAGTTCTGAGTTGAGCTACATGATTACTGACACATGCTTGCACTGACTGGACAGGCCCACTCAAATCTGTGTGGTTCTTTCCTCAAAAGACCATTTCAGACACGAATCTACATGGTCCCCACATGTTCTGACCAAGATTATGTCTGGATTTTTAAAAGAGATTTTGAGCCTTGAGGTTATTGCGCCATTTCTTGTCAGGGGTAGTCAGTCAGATAGGAAATGTCGACTCCAACCAGCTTTTTTGAAGTGAAAACTTCTTTAGGCGCGTTGAGCATTTTTGAGATGGTAAAAAACAATTGAACGCAACACCGTTACCGACACCTCAATTTTGTAAACGCGATTTTGCTCTTTATTTATATTACGTTACGGATCGATGTTCTATGCAAGTATTTTTACTTTAAAGGTTTCGTAAGTATTTTTTTTTTTGTAAACGCGATTATGTTCTTTATTTAGATAAGGTTACGGACCAATCTTCTTTCTATTCAAGTAATTTTCTTCCACCAAGGCGATCTTGTTCAAATTTTCACTTCTGTCGGCACTCCCGGAGTGCCACTGTTTTGTTTTTCATTCCATTTTACAAAAGATAACACAACAGGTCACAACATCATCGGAACGTACATTATAACTTAATTTTCAAGATAACTATTATCTACCATCAGAAATGTTTTAGAAGAATAGGAACCGAATATTATGATCTTTTTGAATTTCAACCCAGTCTTCTTAAATTCGTAATGTTTCGACTTTTTTGGGAGAGAGCTTGATGATAACCACCAGTACCCTAATTGCGTAATGCAACACAATCAGAATCTGTTTCGATTTGAAACAGATTGCTAATCCATTGCTTCATGTTGTTGAACTGTCAAAATGAAACAAATTAGGCAAAATTGTTTACGAAAATAAGTTACGCAATTAGGGTACTGGTGGTTATCATAAAGCTCTCTCCCAAAAATGTTGAATTGAATTACGCACGACTAGGTGACCGCTCAAACTGCCTTTTCAGACCCAGTACTAGTGACCTACTAATTAACTGAAAGGTTAAGTAAAACAAGTGCAAGTTGTATTACTTGAACTATAAGTTACCTGGACTCCATAGTCGTTGTTGCTTGCATATAGCCCCTTATTCAAATTGGACGGCCAATAGTTACGCTTCATACGTTTTCGCTGTCATTATCAATACCAATATCTTTATTAATAGAAATATCAATAATTGTGTTAAATTAAATTGGTTCAACTGTTTTCGAGTAAAATTATACAGACACAAAAATAGGTACGTAATGTATTGGCACTTTTATGAGTATTAGGATTTAATGTCCTTAGAATTTAAAAACCCCCGACTCAAACATTTCCTCATTCCTGTTTCCTACTCCATCACAAGAGCCTGTGCACTATCTACCTATTCATTGAGACCATTCCAATGAGCCCAAATACGTGCTGTAAGTTGGTAAGGGAGAGTTGGGTATCCTGCAAATTCCAGGTGATGCTGCAGCATCAGTTCAAGGTTACTATGTTCTTCTAATTTAATTGAAGTAAAAGATTACCAAATTTTAAAGATCAGACCTGTGGAAGATACTCACATCCATTCATCAAGCTGATAATCTTCAAACGGCTGAACCGATTTTAATAAAACATATCTAAGAACCATTGCTAGAAAACCTGCTTTCAAATAAAAAACCCGCATTCAAATCGGTTCACCCGTTTAACAGCTACGGTGCCACAGACAGACATACCCCATCAGTTTGCTCAAAGTCCTCGGCAAAATCTATGAGAGGCTTATTTATAAGCGTCTCAGAGACTACGCAGAGACCAAGGGCCTCATCCCCAACGTGCAGTTCGGCTTTCGAACTCAGCACTCTAGCGTGCATCAGGTCCACCGTATTGTCGAGCTGGTCAGCGGTGCTCTCCCAAGGCCGACAGACAGGTGCGGTCTTCTTCGATATTGCGAAAGCGTTTGACAAAGTCTGGCACAACGGCTTAATATATAAGCTTTACAAACTCGGTGTGCCAGATCGTCTCGTGCTCATCATTCGAGACTACTTGTCAAACCGCACCTTCCGCTTCCATATCGAAGGAGCCCTATCCTCTCCCCGCCCCATAAGGGCAGGAGTCCCTCAGGGCTCCGTGATAGCTCCCCTCGCATTCACCCTATTCACTAGCGATATTCCCAAACACAGATGGACGCACTTGGCTCTGTTCGCAGACGATACTGCGATCATCTGTAAAGGCAATACCAAAACGATGCTCCTAAACCTGCAAAGGGCTGTCAATAACCTTGGCGCCTGGTTCAGGAAATGGAGAATCGAGGTCAATCCCGACAAAAGTCAAGCGGTTTTATTCACAAAACCGAGATCCAGAGCCCTCCCCCTCCCCCGACCTATCACCTTGTTCGGCAAGCCGATCCCTTGGGAGAAGCGAGCCAAGTACCTCGGTGTTATACTCGACCATCACCTCTCCTTTTCAGAGCACATAAAGTCGGTTCGCTCGCGAGCCGCTTTCGCTCTCGGTAGACTTCATTTCATTCTCAATGCACGCAGCAAATTGTCACTAAAGTGCAAATTGCGAACCTACACAGCGTGCATTCGCCCCATCATGACCTATGCGGGATCAGTCTTTGCTCACGCCAAACCCCATTCCATCCATAGGATGCAGACCCTACAGAACCGTTTCCTTCGTAAGGCCACGGGAGCCCCCTTTTATGTCAGAAACGAGATCCTCCATCTCGACTGTAAGATCCCAACGATTCGCCAATTCCTAAAACGCATGTCCAAGAGTTGCTTTGACTCCGCTCCCAAACATCGCAATCCTCTGATTGTCGAGTCAGCCAACTACATCCCTTCCCGTATCAGTCAGATTCGCCGACCGAGGCATACTCTTTCCGACCCAGATGACCCCATTACACTCCTCCAGGAGCAGAATAGGGCCACCAGTACAGTATACAAGAACAGACGCCTCCCGTCATTCCGACCTCGCCGCCGAGGTCCTTTGCGATCGCGACCGCGTCCCCGAGTCAATGAAACTCCTCCCCGACCCTTGCTCGAAAACGAGGTGCCAGCAGTTGTTGCAGCTGAGCACGTAGCTTTAAATACCCCGCATAATAATCATGATGAAAATATAAATTTGATCCAGCCTGTCCCTTCTTGCTGTCCTCCCCTCAGCGATGCCCTAAGCCGAGGTTCGTACCCCACAGGGGGTGCCCTTAGCGAGCATTCGCTTAGTTTTAATTTAGAATAGTTAAAAGGTCCTGGCTGGAGGCTCTAAGTGTAGAAGCTTAAGGCCACCACAGGAAAAGTTCGGTTAAGCAGCCAAGACCTTAGTGGTCACAACTGCGAGAGGCCATTTCAAAAAAAAAAAAAAAAGTCAGACACACACACAGACACACACACATAGCGGACAAACACCCCTCTTTTTGTGTCGGGTTTAAAAACGAATTTACACACCACTTCATATTTTTCAAGTCCACTCAAGAGAATGGACCTCATTTTATACGCAGTTCTAAGAGCAATAATAAACAACTCATAGAACATTTAACACCTTCACCATTAAAACATAAAAGCTACAAATTATTACGAAATAAAACAAAGCAATTAATCAAATCGTAACTAGACTCTGCCATATCATCAGTAACCTTAAAATCTCTATACATATTAATTCTACAATAACTAGGCTGTTTGCATTCCCCGGACATAGTTTCCGCAATCGCACTGCTCTCTATACACTTACAAAGGATCACATTACAGAAGTTTTGTATTACTTACCTGACGTAATGGAATTAAGTATGAGTTTCGTGGCCCTATTTCCTATTAAACACGTCCGCTGTGAACAGGCTGTGAGTATTTATAAATGGTACCTTTAGAAATGTTATTTTAACAAGCAAAAAGAGCCAAAGAACATTTCCGTGACCGACTGATTGACTGAGAAATAACGCTCAGCTTAAACCACTGAAGAAAGACTTAGGTGTAGAGAACTAGAGATGTAATTATGGAAGGATATTTTGAGAATCCCCGAACCGAATCCGAATCTCCGTCCGAACTTATCAAATGTGGGAGTTGAATTTTGTATGCAATCGAAGAGACGGATGTCATCAGTGTGAAGGAGAAGAGTAATGAAAAGTGCAATAAATCTGACAAGCAAAACTGCATCGTAAATATTCGCAGTTCATACACCTGAGGATAAGTGTTGCGAATATTATGCAAGAGCTATATTTTCATAAAATATACAACAATTGATCGTTTAAACCGTAATATAACACGAACAATACGCTACAGTTTGAGAGCACGCGCCTGTGAAAGCTTTTTACACTCACATTGTGGGTCCACGGCCTGGCTCGGTGACGTAAGCGGCCTTATTACCCACAACTTTCGATTTCTGGATGAAGTCGTGTGTGCTTCCTTTCCGGATGCTTGTAATCTTCTGGAAAGTTTTTAAAACTTCACGATTTAAAACTTAAGTTACTGATGTTACATGAACAACATTACAATGTTGATAAAAATTACGTCCTTCCGACTGAACGCACAGTACATTACTTATGCGAAGTTATAAAACTAGCATTACAGTAGTAGCATTTATCGTGTAACATTTGACTAATTAGCTGACTTATATATGATATAAACAATATTCATCATCATCACTATCACCGTCATCGTCATCATCATCATTGTCATCATCATCCTATTTACAACCTCTCGGAAAATAGGTTGGTACCATCTGACGGCCAACTCTAGCACCGCGGGCGCTCATTGATCAAATCAAATAGCGCGCGCTTCCCCGGCTTCCTGTTACACACTTCCGTCCCTTTTCACGAAATCACTCCCACAGATATGATTATTTAGTTTTAGATTTTGATTGCATTAAAGCGAGAGAAAAGATGTTACACATAAAAATTAAGTTGAAAAATGTTAATACTCGTAGATATTCGATTTATCTCATAATCGACATTTTGAATTAATATTTCATAATCGAATATAGATTAACGGTTATCGATATTCTGCTAATTGACTTACAAGCTCAGTATGATGTGTGTTTATTTTTGAACAGCGCATTGATCTGTGGCCGGGGTCGATGTCGTAAGCGGCCCGATTACCCACAACTTTCGATTTCTGGATGAAATCGAGTCTGTTTCCTCACTAGGCGCTTAGCGAGTGACAACCTTGTGGAAAGTGATATAACTTCAAGAAAGAATATGGAATAAGCCTCAGGCATCTTATCCATGAGGATTTGCTTTATGGACAGTAATAACAACAACGAACGTGAAAAATAAGCTCAACAAGAGTTACAGCCTCGTAAGCCTGGCAACTTGAAGATGTCAATGGAAATTCGATGTAGAGACACTACCACCATTTGTTAGAGATTTGCCTGAAAAAATAGACTATTTCATTTTTTGTTTTAAATGCTTGTGAAGAAAAGGGCTTTGAAGATTCTGTCCAAAATCAACACACGGGTCAGGAAATATGACAACTCGATTAAAATAAGAACCGATATTCTGTATTTCACAATCAATGCTGGAATTAGGTCGATCGCATCGTTTTGCAACGATTACGTGTGCGATTTTCGTCACATGCATACCTGACCGGTGTCGTCGATGTCATCGGTATACTGACACACCTCGCGTCACGTCGGCTTTGTCTTTATGAGCACATGTTACCACATCTGCCGCAACGTTAGACGAGAGTTTAAGTTCATGATCTACTTTTCTATTTGTTTGCTCTTGTTTATCTTTCTGATTTCTGTTTGTGCTGTCGAGTTTTTAGTTTTGTAAAGATCAACAAACAACCTCAGCTATTGTTGAGGGAACAATGTTAGTTGTGGCATTTGCGTTTGTGAATGTAAATATTTATTTTCTTTTACAGAGAGATCTTTGATCGCCATGACTTCAATTGCTCCTGCTTATTTATTTACTTCTACATTAACAAAGTCACTTCAAATATTCTTAACCATTATATTTCAGAAAGCATTTATTCCTTAACATTCTCCAGAAATTCAAAGGAAAGTGAAACTGCATCCATCAAACGAATAAAACCCTACAAACTATGATATGCAACAAGTAACAACGTACTAAAACAACAATTAAGGTTAGCTTATGAATGAATCCCACGTCATTCACAAACAAATAATTTCACTGTTGTTGAGGAAGTACCTCTAAGACTAAGTACTGAATATAAAATGAAAGAAGCAAGCGGAAAAACACATCACACGAGAGAGGAACTGATGTTGATGAGTTCCTTGACGGTCTTACTGGCATAATTTTACATATATTATCATGATTTATGACTATTATGATTTATCTGAGAGCAGTGGTGGCCCAGTGGTAACGGCCGCGACTTACGAGTTGTAGGTCGTAGGTTCGAACCCAGACAGGCGCTTTACTTTGTGTAACTTATTTCATAACCACTGCTCTCAAAACGTTGAAGAAAAACATCGTGAGGAAACCGGCATGTCCTAGAACCGAAAATTCGAAGACATGTGACATCTACCAACCCGCACTGGGCCCGCGTGGTGGATTACGGCCCACTCCCTCTCACAGAGAGGAGGCCTGTGTCCCAGCAGTGGGAACATTTATAAGCTGATGATGATGATGATGTATCTATAAGTCTAGCTGTAGAATGGGCCACTCCTGGCATTAGAAAAAGCAGAATTATTTTATATAATTTATATAACGAAAAATCATTGACTTCTGATCAAGTAATTCATAATTATGTAAGAAAATATTCTAAGATATTTAAAAGAGTCTGCGCCCAAGCTAAATCTAAATTAATAAGTAACAAAATTATTATTTCTAAAAATAAAATAAAAGCTGTGTGGCAGGTAATTAACAAAGAAACTGGAAACACAAAACAGCGAGATCAGAATGAATTGTCTTTAAAAATTGATAATGAAACCATTTCAGATAAGTTAAAAGTTGCTGAGACACTAGAAAATTTATTTACCAACATCCCATTAGAGGTTACAAATTCTCTCCCTTCATCATCTATACTAGCTGAATCTCTTTTAAAAGAACACTTCAGTAAAAACATTCCAAGTTTCGAATTCAAGCCCATTTCTATTGTCACAATTAAAAAAGCATTTAAAAGTCTTAACATAAAAAACACTGAAGACTTATGGGGGATTTCCGTTAAGGTTCTTGAAGATATCATTAACACAATTGCCCCTGTCCTAACAGGCATATTTAATCAATGTTTAGATAGCGATACGTTTCCTGATTTAATGAAACATAGTAAAGCAGTACCAATTTTCAAATCGGGTAGTAAGAGTGATCCCTCTAATTATAGACCAATATATGTGCTACCAGCATTGAGTAAAATATATGAAAAAATCATGCTAGACCAGATGTTGTCACATTTTAATTCTAATGGGATTTTACATAGTCACCAGTTTGGTTTCACGAAAGGTAGGTCGACGACTGACGCAGGAGTAAAACTCATCAGTCACATCTTGGAATCCTGGGAGAAGTCCCAGGATGCAATTGGCATTTTCTGTGACCTCTCAAAAGCGTTTGACTGCGTTGACCACAATACACTGATCTGTAAATTACACCACTACGGAATTCGTGGACAAGCTGCTGATCTTGTTCTTTCCTATCTATCAAACAGGCAGCAAAAAGTAAATGTTAATGGGGCGACGTCTTCGGGGTCTCTAGTTAAAATGGGCGTGCCTCAAGGTTCAATTCTCGGCCCTTTCTTATTTCTAGTTTATATAAATGATCTTCCTTACATGATGACTAACTTATCGGATATAATTCTATTTGCTGACGACACTTCTCTTATTTTTAAAATAGACAGGAAAGATACAGATGTTTTACAGGTCAACAATAGTCTGGCTGTACTTTCAAAATGGTTCGCAGCTAATAATCTTTTACTTAATGCGAACAAAACTAAATGTATTAGGTTCTCATTACCAAATGTACCTCAAGTAGGTCTAAATCTAAAACTTGATGGCAAAAAACTAGATGCAATAACGGAAACTATAATCTTAGGAATTACTTTAGATTCAAAATTACAATGGGGCGCCCACATTAGAACTCTTTCAGGTAGATTAAGTTCAGTTGCATATGCAGTAAGAAAAATAAGGCAGTTGACTGATATAGCCACAGCTAGGTTAGTATACTTTGCTTATTTCCACAGTATTATGTCTTATGGCGTCCTGCTGTGGGGATCGGCAGCTGACGTAGATTCGATTATCATTTTACAAAAGAGGGCAATCCGCGCGATCTATAAAATGGGTCCTCGCGAGTCCCTTAGAGACAAATTTAAAGAAATTGATATACTGACTTTGCCTTCTCTTTATATCTTAGAAAGTATTATGTATGTTCGCAAAAACTTAGGACTTTTCAAAATAAGAAGCGATTTCCATAATATAAATACACGTAGTCGACATGAAATTGTGATACCCAAATTTAGATTAACTAAAACAAGCAAGTCATTTCTTATAAACAGTGTCCGCTTTTATAACAAGTTGCCAAAGTCGGTGACAGAACATAGCGATGGGAAGTTCAAAACCCACATGAAACGTGTCCTTATCAAGAAATCATATTATAAAATTAAAGACTACGTTGAAGACAAGGAAGTTTGGCAATAATTTCTTCTGCACATGTGGCTTCCCTGGTACCTCATTAACGACATAAATAAGTAAGAGTCTATTAACTGCTCCCAAATTACCATGTTTACTTTAATCTTTAATTTTTACATTCGTCCTTGACATATTTATTCTATTATTTGACATTATATACCTACGATTTCATTTCAACTCTTTGTTTGTGACTTTTGTGGACATGATAATTATTCAGATTGATTACAACTGTAATAGCAATCATATAATTGCGTCTTATTAAAATAGGTTTTTACTTTTATTAATTAATTTATTTTTTGTACAGATTCTTTTCTGTTTTGTGAATGTGAGAGCGCTGTAGATTTAGTGAATTGTAGACCTGTAGACCATTTTCTATTTTGTTAAGTAATTAGTACTTATTGAAAGACCTACACTGTCCTCCCATACCTAGTAACACTGTTATTTGAAAGTATTGTAAAAGTCAATTATTTTTAAAAGAGTAACCGTGGAGTTTCTTGCCGGCTCTTCTCCATAGGAAACGACCAATTGGAACCGTGCACCTAGCTTCTGACGTTTCATAAGTGCCCATGTTTATGTGAAATAAAATATTTTGAATTGAATTGAATTGAGATTGTTAGTAAGGATAGAATCCAGCGTTACCACGTAATTAGAAAGGAGATAGACTTTGGGGAGGAGCTTTCAGATTTGCGAGATTCTATACGATCAAAGGGCCTTTTGCTTTTTCAAGAAACAAAATATCTAAGTGAATCGGAAATAAACGTTTGAAGGTGAAGCTGGTGACATAAGTTACTTAGATAAGTTATTTCAAAATAAACTTAGTTATCACAACGGAAAATACCCGGTAAATAAATCACCTACTTATAACATTAACAAGGTATGTTAATTACACAAATAGGATCACATCTATCAAGGTATCAATGTCACAGCTCTCATTATACAACGTAATGATTACAGCATTTACAGCAGATACAATGTCGAATTTCATCAAACAAACCATAACATACCCCGCGACCCACAACTCCACATAAGCCACCTCGTAACACACATTACGAATTATCTGCAGGCTGGGGAGCGCGTGGGGCGCCCGCGCCGACCAGCGCACGCGCAGCGCCAGTCCACCACGCGGAGTCGCGTCGCGCAGCTGTCGCGAGCCAACCGGAACACTACCCACAAATTACGTCAGTTCTATTTTTTTTACTAAAACCTCCTTCTCTAACTCTTCTATCAATCAACTGTGAAAAAAAAACTGCGTCCTGAATTTCAATAGCTGTTCGTTTCGTGACTGACTTCAGCGATTATATCGTTTCCAGTCATTCTACCTGTAATGTGGTGTAATAGAGCCTTATCTAACGTAGCGTAATACGACTGGTTAATCTTGTCTATTATTGCATAACTTCATATTCCTTTTTCACCCTTAGATTGACGTAAGAAGTTAGCGTGTGTTGTGATAGGTCATGTTATTTCATCGGTACTGTAGTTTCACGTAGACGTCTGTACTCGTTATCGTGATAACATCTAACAATAAATCGAGATCGCGATAAGGTCTTAGAATTTCTCGTTAACTTGGTGTTGAAGTTAGTAAAAGCTGGGAGCGCTAAGTTATATAACCGCATGTACTTATGAAGCTGTGAACTTATTTCCTAGCTTCATTGAAAATTTGTAAGACGACAATACTGGTCGCTGAAAGTAATTTGAATAACATGTTTCGTGAGAGTGTTCAAAGGCATCAATTACTTCCTTGACTCCTATCATCTCAAAATATTCATCTTTAATCTTATTTCGACCAGCTCGTTATCGCTATGTTAAATTCACATCATACTTTTGTTTTCTTTTGCTTCTATTTGAGTGATCTAATGTTGCTTTGGCGTGACCTGTCAAATGGTAATCGTTGCTAACCTATTACGTCAAAACAACGGTAATAGCTTCTCCAGCATAATACTAATGATTGGGCGTAATTAGCTGTATTTACTATTATATAACTGCTATGTTTAATTCTTCTGACGCAAGCCTCTAACTGGAATATATTTACTTCACCTTTATGACATCGTTACGATTTTGACCCACATTCCTTTAAATTTTTGGACCTTAATTGCTCGGAGCTGCAAATTAAGCTGAGCTAATTAATTAATTACAGCCCTAATAGTCTATAAAAAATGTGTTAACGTTGCATTTTACTGTACAAGAACTAACAAGAAACATTTTTTTTAAATGCCAATTCCGATGATTTGCTCTAAAAATCAGTGGCGAGTGCATCCAATCGATCACAATAAAAACTCGCAAAACTTAGAAGAATGCAAAACTCTTTGAAGAAAAAAATTCACCAAAAGCAGGAGAGACGATCTTAAACTTACAGCTACTTAATATCACCACACATAATACCACTTCTTATATTGTCACTTTTTCTAATTATAGGTTCGACGTTCAAGTTCAAAGTGCATCGACAGTGCGTGAGAAAGATTGTCACAATACTCATGACAAGACGCATTACTTTCGACTCGTAACAAGAGATCATTCGCCTGCAGTGTAAGCCCACTGAGTCTAAGTCAAAGCCAGTAAGGCTACCGAGGCTACTAAGGCTACTGTACCTGCTGGGCCTGCCGACTACCAGTGAGTGCTGATCAGTGAACAGTTTGATGGTGTGACCCGTGATAGTGAAGTTACTGTAGAACTTTTATCGCGTGTTTGGATAAAAATCGAGAGAAATGAAGGTGAGTTTGATTCGATAATAGTCTAAAAATTAGTCAATAATTAGGATGCTATGTGAGTTAATTACAATTTGGATGGAAAAGCTATCGAGGATGAACATTTGTGAACTAGACTTAGAGAAACACAGTGCAATCACAAACAATCTGAAGCGTTTGTGGACCGTGACTTATATTTGTATGATAGTTCTTTTCTGGAATTCATGGCAAAGGTGTCTCACAAGAGTTTAGCAAAAGTTTCTTTACGATGGATATTTCCCAGATACTAAAACGAATTCAACAGACCGTTCATTCGTTTTAACAGACCAATTATCTATTGAATAAACACAAAGTCACAATTTTATCAAAAACTCAGTTACGTGGTCAAGTTTAAGCAACCAAAAACATAACAATCTATTTATTTACAAAATTTCTTCATCGCGGAAAGAATTCGAACGTTTTTTACGTAATTAATTTCACATTCTCACGTTTTTTGAGAGTAAACAAATTGTTATCTTCGCACAGATTACTGCAAGCCGTGAACCATGGCATTGCACAATTTGATAGGTGTTATACGTTATAGTAAAAGATATTATGTGTCATAACATTAATAATAAATAGCAGTGTGCCAAGGCCGATGAATATCTAAACCAAATAACCAAACATTGCAGTGTTATTGTGAAATACAGTGGTTTTGTTGCTAACTCGTCGACAGCGCTAAGTGACCGGTGGATTCTGAATTCTTTTAGCATTTTTTTGGGTAACCAAGTTTAAATTACGAAAACTTATTTAGAAATAGGACGATTCAAGGCAGACCTTGTATTTAAGTCACGTAGCAAAAGCTTCGTATGAAGTGACATCAATAACAAATCTGCCTAGCCTTTTCCCAACTATGTTGAGGTCGGCTTCTAGTCTAACCGGATGCAGCTGAATACCAGTATTTTACATGGAGCGACTGCCTATCTGACCTCCAAAACCAAGTAACTGGGTAATACGATACCCCTTGGTAAGACTGGTTGTCAGACTTTCGGGCTTCTGACGACCCGTAACAACTGTCAAAGATCCACGAATGACAGCCGGGACCAACGGCTTAACGTGCTTTCCGAGGCACGGAGGAGTGTCGGTATGTAAAGATGGACATCAATATGAAGTTCATAATTAGGTACGCTCATTCTCACTCTTCCGATGGATGAACTGTGTTAAAGACGCTATGGTTAGAAAGGGATTACTACTGAAAAATTCTACTACTTCATTGTTGGCATTGGTTGTATAATAATTATTATTTCTTTCTTATCTATTCAGACTTTCAAATCTTCTAAAGCCGCAGCATCTTGCACGTTTTGAAACATTTTATCATCTATTTGCTCAACGTAAGCTTGCAACTTCAGCCAAATAATTTAGTTACTCTGTGAAATCTCTCGTGCATAATGTCTGTTGTAGCTGTTTAACACCTAAACGTAATTAGACTTCAAGTGTGTGTACATAATTTGTTGCCATTCTCTAACAAATCGAGTCGCACGTTTACTTCCGACTTGAGATTAATGTTTCGACTAGAATCTTCTCATTAGCGAGGGTAAAAGTGCATGTAAATTGTTGTAAAAACTTGTTATGAGTAATCGAGTGCACAGTCATCCTAAAAATAAAAATCTAAGTGTTCAGAGCATTGAATTCATCATTACCTAATACAGTCAAACTTAGGTGAGTAGGAATCTAAAAATCTAACTACTAACGATCCAAATTATTAATGTTTACGCAATACTGACTAATCAGATAAGTACCCAGAGGCTGCAGACAACATAATACCATATACTTAATCCTCAATAGAATTTAAATTAAGATATATTCATCTACAATAATCGTAACTAATAAATACGATAAAATTTATTGAGATCTATATTTATGATGTGCTTAGTTATGGGCGCCACACCGCAGTCGGCGCGCGCGCCTTGGGGTCGTTTGATTATGCAAAGCAGATACTTTCATTGAAACATACTGCATAACGTATTGTTGCAGTTTTTGACATAATCTTTGGTAATACATATGTTTGGATGACTTTCGTAAAGAATTCAGGCAATCAGGATCAGAATCTGCTCAATATTTTTTTTTTTAAGGATATCATCATAACTAATTACGAAGATTAAGACGTATGGACATTGTGAAGCGGTCAAAGCTAAAAGATTTGCCGGATCACCCGTTGTCTTCTTAGAGTTGTTTCAACAATTCACGGTAAACACAATAAACCTAGGTGGTATTATGTACACGCTTTCACAGATTAGGTTTTAATAAAATCGCACTATGTATAAATACACATTTGCTTATACCTGAAAGGCTGATTGCAGATAAATAATATAAAAAAACACATACTAGTCAATTGGGATCGCGCTATATTTTGACAAACCAGTGTTCTATATTTCATATATAGTTATCTCCTATCTCAACATTTGGATCAATAAAATGGACACTGCTTAGCTGTCAAAATAAACGCGATTCCATTAGCGATTTCGATTATGAGAGTGTTCTCCAATTAGGATATTTGTTCTAATGATCGTTATCTCTAATGTTATCACTAATCAATTGCTCTATTAACAAATTGTATAGTTACATGCACTGTTAACCGCAGACGTAACTAAGTTATTTTTATAAGGAAGAGCCTTCTGCGTAATGTTTTCTATTATCTTATTGAATACCATTAGCACACATTATACCATCTGATATTTAGGCATCACTTACGGTTTTAGAAAGGGACGCATCAATTAGAATCGTTGAGAAGCTGCGTTATTAGATCACGTATTCATCATTTAAGTATTTGTATCTCAACTCAACAGATGTGTATTCCAAGATTTATTCAACATCGTGAGTTGATTAGTTAAAACGTGTGCAGATGCATTTCACGTTTTGTATACGATATTATCGTGTGAGTCGTATCTCAATTACGGTCTAAACTATCAGTATCTTCTTGCTTTACTATTTCGTTCATCATCATCATCATTTCAGCCGAAATACGTCCACTGCTGGACATAGGTCTCCCTCAAGAACCACCACTTCGACCGATTCTGTGCTTTCCGCATCCAGCGGATTCCTGCGGCCTTCACAAATTCATCGGTCCATGTTGTGGGAGGCCTTCCAACGCTACGTCTTCCGGTACGCGATCGCCACTCCAGAACCTTCCACCCAGAGCGGGAGAAGTTATTTGATAGTTTCCCAAAAAAAAAAAAAAAAAAAAGATCCTTTCGGCTCCATCGCCATCTGTTCTGCGAGCAATGTGCCCTACCCATTTAAGTTTGGCAATTCTTCGGGCTATATCGGTTACCTTGGTTCTTCTGCGGATCTTCGTTTCTGATTCGATTACGTATCCTCCTATCACACGGGTCCTATTTTTTTACCGGCTTGAATTGTCCCATCGGTCCGTGGTCTCTTTTTTAACATTCCTAGATCTCAGTATCTGTTGGTCCTACTACCTTGCAGTACAGTGAAAACAACTTCCTGTCAAAGCCGTCCAATGGTAATTTCGTCCGGTAATTTGTACCCTATCAGATGGCACTTCTTCTTCGCTTCACTCTTGACAGAGGTCGTGATCACGATGAAATGTGTCTAATCGCAGGTGCAGTCGTAACTCGCCTCACGATTACTGTCCATCTGGTTCTGTTAGATGACAGTCTGGCACATTCATAAACAGTTTTCTTCTTTTCATAAATGGATTTCGTTTTCTGAAGTCCTGAACCACTCATAAAAACTGACAAAAACTCGCCAAAAGTTCTTTGAGTAACGAGAAGTTTTTTAACGTGATTTATTTTTCTTTTAACAAGAAATATGTAGGTACAAACACAAATAACTGAAAAGAGACAAACAAGCTAATATCTATAGAATTTTAGTATCGTAGGCGCCCACAAACAAAAGTTACACCATATTTCAGGTCATATGTTTTGTCTTCGCCTGCAATACCAAAATTCTATAGCTTGTTTTTATCTTATTTTCAGTTGTGTTTTTGCTGTCGAGTTTTTATTTTTATTTTATTTAAATATTTTGTTTTATATATTTGGAATTAACTCATTACTAGCTTTTATTTGATACCAATATTGTTGTATTTTTTTTTAAACCTTCCCCTTCCTTTTATTGAATTTGCAGATGTAACACATTTATAAACATTATATAGCCTATGTCATTCCCACAAATATGTTAAAATCAATCAAGCCGTTTAGGCTACAGAGCGTGCCAAAGAAATAAAAGAAGACATACATGCTTTCGAAAAACATTACCTTCCTTCTGGGGCAGTCGGGTAAAAAGAAGTAAGTATTTATGACTAATGATGTTTCACGTAGTTACCTTAGCTAGACAAAAGTGCGTTCTCACAATACAACATGAGCGTAACAAGTGACAAATAACAAACACGACGTAACACATAATAGTTCACCCGGGAAGTGCTCACTAATTCGTTTACGCAACTATAAAGCGACCAGTCCACGGTTTACCACTTCCAATTTTAAAACTGAGTTTACTTAGTTATTTCAATTCAATTGTACATTTTTGTATCAACAAAATGTATTCATTTGCTACGCAATGTCGTATCTCAAAACTTCTTAAAAATGTCAAAAGTTGTAGGTATGAGATTTCGCGATTTAGGGTAGTTTTACTTCTTTGCCATCGACGTGATAGAAATTTAAATAGAGTCCACCCAGAATTTGAGCTGCGAGATTTATTAAAGTATTCAAAAACATATAAAAAATTGAATTCTTGTGATGTCAACAGTTAGGAAACCTAGGAGTGGACCGCACTTATTGCGTTTTATATAAGTCAAACTTTTTACGAATCAGCTGTTCCGTTTGATATTTTTATTGTTCGTCTTCAATTCATAATTCCATTTTCTAGCATAATTACAAGGTCTATACCGACTATATCATCCTAGATTAGCTTAGGATTTAAACAACATTTACAACTCTACTCTATATTTCGTATAAAAATATAGCAATACAACATAAGAATAAGTAAAAGTGTAATAATCTACGTATTTGTTAAGAAGCGAGTCGATTAGTTCCGTCTATTTTCCGCGCCTGCGCTTGCGTGTTCACCGCGCGGAAACTTAGCGACCCCGCGGTGAGACACAGGTTTTTTACTAGAATTTAAAATGTTGTAATTTTAAAGAGATAAAATATGTTGGTATCAAGAAGTTCTTCTACCTACTCGTTTCTATCATGTTAGCTTGGAAATGTCGGTAACAAAGGTTATTTAAAAATTGTTAGAAGACGGACCTAATTGAGTTTGACAGGTATTTCCATTTGGGTGACAACTAAATATCGCATATTTAAAATCTGTCTGGAAATTATATCACGTTGTAAAAAAACTGCCTGTTTATATTATAATGGCCTGAAAAAATGCAAATAACATAACACTAAATTATCTCCAAGTGTAAATGTTTGTTATAAATTAACTTAATTGCAAGTCATTTAAAATTATAACTGGCTGTACAAACCACCACAGTTAAAATGCTTATGAAAAAATTAACGTTAAAAACATGCAAATTCTGCGACAATAACGGCATGAAACTTTTTAAACGCATTTTTATGGTCCGAAGGAAACAATTGAGTGACGCAACAATGAGGTTAAATAATTGTAAATTAAACAGATATGCGTGCGGAAGAAAAAACGTCGGACGTAAATAATGATTATTAACAGTGGGCAGGCTTGCCTGACTGTGCCTACGTGACCGACCGAAATTCAGCGGTGCACGATCGCCGATGCTTATTTTTCGACTCAGTTAATCGACATTAGGGCTTAATTTAACATTATAATTATTGCTCGATGGTGCCAATTTTCTCTACCCATCGGCAAAATAAAATTTACCCGATGACCGAAGTATGTAAGTTCAGAATGTTGATTTTAAAGAGTTGTCTACGAACATACCGTAAACTGTCGTAAGTGCAGTTACGATACTTTACAACTTGAAAGAATAAACGTAGGTACCTACAAAATCGATGTAAAAACCAGATAAGTATACAGTTTTATTTTAAATATAACACTCTAATTTTAAAATCGTAATCCAACAAAAAGCAGTCACGAACCATAGCGACCTATCATAAATAAAACCGTTGCTATGACGACCAGCCATGCAAATAGCGTCCTCAAATCGTTCAAACTAGACGAGGAAAATGAATCCAATGGCCGGTGACATAACTGGGTCGTAATACTGTTCCCATGAGCTTTGCTGAGGTAATGGTCACCTTGCTAGTTGACAAAAGACAAAGTATAAAACGAATCTATATTAAATTTGTTTGTTTGTATGTTTGTTTGTTTGTAAGTTTGTATGTAGGGGCAATCTCTGAAACTACCAGTCGGATTTGAAAAAATATTTTTTCATTGGATAACCCAATTCTTGAGGAAGGTTACAGGCTCACGGATGAAGTAAGTCGCGGGGAGAAGCTAGTAGAATATAGTTTTACTGGCGACCTGCCTCTGCTTTGTACGATTTGTGCGACTTGACTAAACTCGATCAGTATGTTAGTTTAATATTGACGTATTATACTACTGCTGAGCATGAGGTCCTGGGTTCGATTCCCGGGTCGGGCAAAGTGATATTGGGTTTTTCTATCTGGAATTTCTCAGTAGCAGCCCGTGAGTCTGGATTTGTGCCCGGTTGATGGCAATAGGCTCGCCCCCTATTACATGGGACTTAAACATAACTGGCGAAATGTGGGTTTACCTACTACAGGGACACCTCTGCCCAACCCTTCGGGGAAACAAGGCGTGATGTTATGTATGTTTATGTATTATACACATATACCTTCCGTACAAATTTTTCTAAATGATGGTGAGAACCGTATCAAAACCCGTTGCGTAGTTTAGAAGAACAACGCGGCCACACAGACAGACACGAAAACCGACTTTAATTTATAATATGTATAGATATAGATTTCACGTTAAAAGTTCTAGCTTCATTTTGAAACTACCGAAAAGAAGTTACGTAATAACGTATCTCGAAGAATTATTTTTCGACCAGTCTAACAATTGATATTTCAAATAATGTCAAATATCACATATACGTTGGTTTAACAGAGGTTGGACAAAACGAAAGTATAACAGAGCTTATGACAGAGTAGCTTACAATTTATAACTATAATCAAGGTGAACCATTGAACGAGATGTTCCATAAAATCGTGGCCCAAGTCTGGTCCAGAATAATTGAACGACCGAATGTTTGTGCCATAGGCTATATGAAACACAAAATATCTTAATGATTGCGTCTAGTGTTAACTAACATTGATTTTGTTGGTCTGTTTCAAAATTTTCAATTACAGACGTTTATCAATATTATGACAATTGATTTGCCCTCGACATTTGAAATCAAATAAAATAAACAAACAGTAAACAATACTGTTGGCATCTTTCACGAAATTGATTTGTAACTTTAGTGTTGCTAAAGAATTATAATGCAGATAAAACACACAAGTAAGCACCTGATAATTGTAAATAAAATGTACTTTTATTCGTAATTACAAACTCTAAGAAGTGTAAAAACAGCATAGGAAAGCGAGTAACGGTGATTAGGCAATTACAAACTGGTGAATGGTTTTGTCTATCCAAAAGACATCCCTGTCTAAAGAATCATCCCAGTGTCTAAAGAAAAGTCGACGCGACCTTTTACTTTTATGAGTCGTACCTACAAGGACATTATTAATACGGATCAATAACGGCGCCCAACAAACAAGAATAATTTGTTGTTGGGCGCCAAATAGTGAACTTGAATTTGATTTTCTTGTGATTTTATTTATCAAATTGTTAAATTATGTAGGCACTGGGAACGTTTTAAAAAGGGTAGATCCCAGTATGTGCTTAAAGACATCATGGGAGAGATTTCACCCCAAAAAAGGGAAATCCACTGACAACGCTAAGGAGAAACACAAAATCTAATAGCTAGAAACAAAGAGTCACTTATGTCACATAACCATGATCAATGGGAATGTCAACAAACAAGTGCTCCAGTATCAATGTAATACTCCTACAGTGCAACGTAACAGCATAACCGTGTTACGGCATAATATGATAGCACTCGCTGAAGGACCGGCGTTTGCGCAGTGAATGTAACCGGTAGTCATGGCTATGTTGATGAGCCCCCGCTGTTAAAGGCGTAATATTTGTTTACCAATATTGTAACGTGTAAACTATAGTATCCGACTTCCATTTTAATTTCTGAACAAAAAGTTTTAATCTTCGAGTTTCCCCATCAGGTTTTATAAAACTCCGGCTGTGTTGTCGCCATTGATGGTTGACATTGAAGTCTAGAGTTTACACGGAGTTTATGAACTTCGGGTCTGTTCTTTTCAGCAGCGACAAATTAGACCGTTGTCCTTGCAACTTAATTATGACTTGCCACAACTCAAAAACTAAATGCAATAGTTTTAGTATAAAGTCAGTGTCGTTATCTCATAAGAATACGAAATACGGGGCTGCTGCTGCAGGTGCGGAAAACCTCAAACGGCGCAAATACTCCAATATTATTGGGACTTATATGTTTGAGCCGTTTGGGGTTGAAACACTAAGGCCATGGGGTCCGAGTACCCACCTTGTTTTTCAAGACATCGCCAAGCGGCTGGTCGACTCTTCACGTGACCAGAGGGCTGGCCTATTCTTTGGTCAAAGAATCAGCATTGCCAAACAACGTGGCAATGCTGCCAGCCTTTTGGGCACTTTTCCTATTGACAGCGATGCGTGATGCCCTATGATTATTTCCCCCCCCCCCCCCCCTTTTATGTACTTGTACATATTATTATTTAAGTCTGATAGTTTTTAAATAATGTAAATAAATACGAAATTGAATTATATTAATAAACAAAACGAATTGATTAACCAATAACAAGGCTAATGGCGTTCGTGACCGTGCCACTGATATAATTTTGAATATAGAACGTCGTGGCTACGACCGCGAATCCTTGCAAGGCAGCCAACATTGCGACAGCAAACTTGCTGGTCGTTACGTAAGGTTTGCAACACCGAGTGCAGCGCTGCATCGAAACTGACCTAAGACACTGAAGACTGATGAATTCAACATGATGATACGTTAGTCGATTATGTAATTTGTCAGGATATATTTTAACTAATTTGTAAAAATTAAAATGTTCTGAAACTGTCGGAACTAATGTTTTATTTAAACACTGATGACATACTTATTTGTCTTTGTAATGATTTTATTAATTCATGTCTAATACAAAAACTCACGTTACTTCCACTTCAAAAAATAAAACAAAATTCTTGTGAAGGTTAACAATTCTGCGTAACATTCAGTTTACGTAACGTAAAATAGAACAAACAACATGCGTGCTCGATGCAATGAACGCAATTTCAATAAAACCAAAAGAAATTACGTTTTTAACATACAGGTATCACAATGTGAAAACAATAGGTTTCCGGACGAAGATGAGGTTTCGTGAAAATGTATCCTGGTGCGTTGCACAGCTGACGGATGACAAACGACTTGTAAGTGTGCGCGTCGTCTGTCTTTCAAACGGATTCTAGAATATTCTAGAAGCTGCACCCTTATTGGACGAGCGGATTGTGGCGGGAGCGATTCAAAATGAGCTCGCGTTATATGTTTCAATTTTGGCGGGAAAGACACCGTTGACCAATAATAGACGTTTTATGTTGTAACAATGTTTAAAGTGAATTGTAATTTATTACACAGCCGCAAATTGACGATACAATTGTTGAAATACGCGCTAATGTAATACGAAAATATTTACTTATTTAGTATTGTTAACGTCTCTATTTATGTCGGAATGTTTGTTTATCAAGTAAATTGTGGTTAAGTGCAGTACATTGCTGTCGTAATGTTTATTTTTAGTTTTGTATGAACTAAACGATGAGTTACATTTTTTATTAAAGGTGAATCAAATAAAAGACGTTAAATTAAATTAAATACTAGATAATATTTGATAACACACTATTTCAATTGCACAGCAGCAGCACATGCATACAGAGGTACTTAGAGTGTAAAGTATTTCATCTAGTTCAAATTAACTGTCTATTGAACTATTTACAAGCTTACACCAAATTCCCTGAGTTTATTATTGAATACAAAATATTGAACAATATTCCACAAATTGTTTTGAAACTAATTTTCAATCCACGTGGTCTAAAAAAAAATTATGCCGAAATCGGATAGTTTCTTTCTCAATCATTTTCCAATTATTTAATTTTGAATAGTGGCAACATTAAAAGCTCTATTAGTTGCCTCACTAGAAAAGTTGTTATTTTCTTAATAGGTAGGTAAATAAAATAAGACTTGACTTAAAGGTCCAAGTGACCAGGTCAACAAACCACAAAAAAAAAAAAAAAAAATTAATAGGTACTTAATGAAAACTTTGTAACGAAAAAAGTAAATCAGTTGAAAACCGCCATTGACTTTATGTCTGGGTGGGCATTACCGGAGCTGCATAATGTGTTGTTTCACGAACGCTGCGCACGTAAATTACGTCACAATCACAACATGGCATGGATTCATTCGAAGTGAGTTCGCTTACAGATATAAACAAACATTTGCTTAATAGTAAACAAATACTATTTTATCAATAGAAGGTTTTTTAAATAATTATGAATTTTATCTTTTTAAAGTATAAAATTTGATCATCAACAATAAATAATTGTAATCGACTAAATTATAATCGATAATGTTGTGAACTTATGACAGGCATTTTTTTCTAAAAATAAAACTTATGGTTGCCGTTAAGTTATAAAAAAATTCCTTATTTTTTTTTTAAATTCATTTTTCAGCATTAGTTGAGCTTTTTAATATTTTATTCGAAATTATTTCATGGTTAACATCTGCTTAGTATCCAAAAAGGTAGTAATCGGTTGAGTGCCATCCTTACTTTGCAGTTTATCGAACATGAGGGTTTGCATAGTTACTGTTTTGTCAATAAAGTACAAAGAAATATGGATTATGTAAGTTGCTTAAAATCCGGAACAAAGTAAGAGGCGCATAAGCATAATAATTTATTCAATGCGACATTATGACTATACATTGTAGTTGGCACGTAACCGTAATTGAAATGTCAAATTATAGAGTTACACCAATTCAAATGACATTAGCGCGGGATTGATGTTCATTCACTGTGATTCATATATATGTCAATTAAGCTTTCATTAAAGCGAGGCCAACACGTGAAGCGGTACAATCAAAATAGGTCAATACTTTATTATGCTGAAACAATATTTTTTAATGGAAACTACGTATCGTGATTGACTTTTATAATGCACTAAGATCTGAAGACGCCAATCACGATAAACATTGCAATACAACTGAGTGCTCTACGAAGTCAGCAATCTGTCAAACTTGACAGGTCCAAGTGAAGCTACCTATATTTAAGTCGAAAAGCTGAGTCGGTTAGTTTAAAAAATAATGAAAACATTAATAAAACTACAATATAAACACAAAAAAAAATCGCGTATCTATGTATGTAGGTTTTTATATTATTTATTAAAAATGAATTTTGATCTGTTCATCACTCCGGCGCACGCGCTTGATGTCCTGTGAGTGGTCAAGAAAAAAGCGTACTAATCATATGAGTTAAGGTGATTCCTTCAATGTATAAAAATACAACGTAAAATAGCGCAGCAATTTTGCAAAAAAACGTAAGAAACTTTGGATTTCGCGGGCCACATAGAAGGAATCACCTAGCTCATATTATGATTAGTAGACCTTTTTCTTGACCACACACAAGTTAGCAAGCGCGTGCGCCGGCTACGCCCCGAGCAACTCTTGCGCAACAGTGAAAGTAATTTCGGCGCGGCCTTCACCCAATGTGCTACTAAACTTAATCGGGTTACGATATCTTACCATCTGCATTATTTTGAATTTAATTAGACATAATAGTGTTATCGTCAAACGTAATAGCAAATAAATCATAATAAATTCTGCATGCATTAAGTGGTCGCAAGCGCTACTGCTGAGCACGAGGTCCCGGAATCTGGATTTGTGCCCGGTTGTTGGCATTAGGCTCGCCCCCTATTACATGGGACTTAAACATATTTGGCGAAATGTGGGTGTACTAAGTACACCTCTGCCTAACTTTGGGGAAATATGACATGATGTTATGTTGAAATTCAGCATACTAACGTATTTTTAAATAAAATTCGCTACATTTATAAAATTATGTAAATAACAAAGTGCAGAATGAATTAAGTTGGCATTAGTACTTGGCTGATTTTATCAAGTTATCAAACTTGTTCAATGACGGGAGCCCTCCTGAAGGGTTCACTCAAGTCGCATATGGGATGGCGGGAGCCCTCGCGGCGGGCTCATTTAAATGTAGGTTTTTCTTAGCGAATTCGGCATTATAAACTGTAAAAATAAAATCAGTTGTATATTTTAACAAGATTTCAAACCTAATACTGGCGACACTCCTCGAGGGTGAACTTTAGCGCAAACGTAATGCCGGTGACCCTCCTGGAGTCAACTTGCAATATGTATGGCGGCATGCCGTATGAGCTCTATGACAAATGGGTGGAGTTGAAAGTGTTAAGTAAAAAAAACAACCAAGCTGGGTCAAGGCTTGTAACTGGCAAAATCCTGTAATTTTGACATTACAATTACGGTCTGAATTATTGCTTTCATTACATATAACCTTGTGAGTTGTAATACATAAAAAAATGCTTAAATTTAATGAACTAAAAATCCCTGACCAAGTTACATAGAAGTAGGATTGATTGGCTGATTTGTCAAAGGAGTCACTTCCACCACCACCACTTGGCCCATTAAAGCCCATGTTAATATGCTCTCAAAACTGACGTTAGGTACCTGATTTATTTGGATGACCACCGATGCAAGGAACATCAAATAAGCGAAAGGTCAGAAAATAAGATTGAATAAGATTTAAGAAAGCGGCCTTTTTTCACCAATTAAATCAGTGTTTATCAATCATCCCATATTATTTTTAACCCCCGACGCCAAAAAGAGGGGTGTTATAAGTTTGACCGCTATGTGTCTGTCTGTGGTACCGTAGCTCTTAAACGGGTGAACCGATTTCAATACGGTTTTTTATTTGAAAGCAGTTTTTCTAGCGCTGGTTCTTAGACATGTTTTATCAAAATCGTTTCAGCCGTTTGCAGATTATCAGCTCTTTTCTAGTTTATGAATGGATGTGAGTATCTTCCACAGTTCTGATCGATTTGTAATTTGGTATTCTGTTACTTCAATTATATTTGAAGAACATAGTAACCTTGAACTGATGCTGCAGCATCACCTGGAATTTCCAGGATATCCAGCTACCTTACAGCACAGGTATCGTGTTTGGGCTCATTGGAATGGTCTCAATGTCAATAGGTTATAGATAGATGGTGAACAAGGTCTGGTGATGGAGTAGGAAAGAGAAATGAAGAACAGCTTGTCGAGGGTTTTTTAAATTTTAAGTGTTAAAATTGTACTTATTAATTAATTTCTACCAAACTGTGGATTGTTTTTAAATTTAACAAGCAAAACAAAATCAGTACGGAAATGAACACTAAAATAAAAATCCATAAATGTGTTGACATGTTGCCTAACTACATTGCAATACCTATCATATCCATAGACACAAAGCCGGTAGGTAGACTTTGAAGTCAACTTTCGCGCCATATGTCAAACGAGACTCCATCTTATGACACCGTATGTCAGCGGACAACGGACGAAAGTTCGAGAAACGGCCTTCACCCATTGCCACCGATAGCCACATGCGAACAGGTTGGCTTGCATAACATTTGTTTATTTGTTACCGGGGATAGAAAGAACTGCTTTTCCTTTGCAAATGTGGAAACAAAAGAAACTGAAAATATGACAAATGAAAATATGGAAACTGAATATATATAGGACAGGACAGAAAATAGGACATTAGGTACAAATTTAGTGAAGTATAGCTAAAATTATATGAAGCAAGATTTAATGTGCTCTAAGATGCTATATTTAACTTATATTGAACTTAGTTTGTCGAAGCCCACAGCTGGGCATAACCCTTCCAAGAAACGCCGCAACCACAGACACAACGCCTGTTTTTTCGTCTACTGCATCGTCTCTTCTTTGATGGTTACGTTTTAGTATAACCATAGCATAACTGCATAACAAACATAAATTCAAAGTATTACAGCATTCCATCCATAGTTGCGAAGTCATAACTTTTAAAAGTCTAAACTTCTCGTGTGTCGTCATATTTTTGTTTTTTAAATGTCAGCATTATTGTTGCAACTATTGTAACAAGTAACGGTTATTGTTTATTATTGAACGTGGTCAAGTTCAATATCATTTTTATTGTATTTGTAAGGTGATAGCTTTCCCGTCTGCGTATTTATTAAAAAGAACTTCGTAAGGAAAATTGCAGCTTTCAATGTCAATGTTTTTGATGTTTACATTCCAAATAGTAAACACAAGGGCTAATCGGTTTCGTTATAGCAAAATATTTTAATAAATTCGTTAATACATAGTCTAGCCCTAGGCTAGAAACTGCTCGTGCTCCCGTGGGTAAACGAATTTTGATGGTCGCGATGACTCATATTTCAGTAGGCAGGTGCGCAGACACGACCTCAATTAAAAAAGGTTTGGTGTCATTACAGCAATAGCAAATAGGTGCGGCTACATGCCACAGATTACACAACAAATAGATAAATAATAAGTATAATATTATTATGTGCACATGGCCACTTATTTTGCCTTAGGGGGACCGCCCCACATGGCGTTTCCTGGTTGCTTTAAACAATGAGATAATCTGTGGTCAGTGATAGATAATGGTCGATTAGAAACGACCTGCTACGGTCAACAATCAATTCATTTGATGGTCTTCTACTCTTCGACTCGCTTTCCAATCAATTATTCGTTATAATTGTCATTATTATTTGTTTAACTCAATAATTAACGTGAATTGAGATCGATAACTGATATTATGTAACCAGCCTCAGAGTTTACCTACTTTTTTAAAGAAACTGTCGGTTAGACACATGTTTAAAACTAATTACTCTGTTGAACGGTGGTGGATTTTTCAGGCTATGAAAAAGTAAAGAAAAAACGGAAATTGGAAATATATTTTTGTTATTGAACATACCAACAAAGGCATTATTTCATAACAATATTTAGGTCATATTTTTTTAATCGATATTTTGATTAATTTTCCGGCTAGTTGGCCATAGATTCATCAAACTATTGCATAGACTAGACTATCAACAATGGTAGCCATCTTGAACTTTTCATAACTTCAATTACTGGCGAGCTAAAGTTGAATAAAGTAGCTGTCAAAATTATCTTTGAAGCTTAATCGTAATAAATAATGGCCCAGTTATGATTTGAGTTGTTTTTATTATTTTTTAAGAACATTCACTTTGCTATTGTGTTTATTTTTACGAACAAATTATCTAGATAAAAAACTACATAACTTTTGATCAATGTTATGAGGTAAGTGATTGTTTTTTTTAACTAGTTAAAAAAAAGGATTTTAATCATTGTGTAAAAATTTGGTAAAAGATGTCAGAATTAAATGTATAGCGATGATAAAAATTAAGGATAGTGACTCAAATAAACAACAGCACTTAAAAAGAAGGCGTCTAGTTGGTGGGGAGTATATCATTTAGCTTTGTACATAAACCTTTTCGTCATATAAGTAGCTTCATCAGCCCTACACAAATGTTTCTGACGACTAACATAAAAGTTGTGAACAACAAAGATCCAATCATTTGAGGTCCTTCCATATACTGCAATGCATATACCTTTATGAGAGAGGTCTTTCAATAACTTAGATGAATAAGAGACTAGAGAAACCATTATAAACGATACAAATAACAATATGTAAACATGAACACAATAATATTACATGAAAATGTTATGCACGAATATAAGAGCTAGCTAGCGTACGCTCTAATAACTTCGCCAGAGGCGTGCCTAATACCGCCATTGTTCTGAATCGCGGCTGGACACTTGAGCCTCTATTATGCCCGAAATAAAATACTAAAACGTGACATATTAATTAAAGTGGTGTAACTTATCAATGAAATGTGCATTTATTTGACAGCACAGCAAGTGGCGCCATCTAGTTTAGTTACGAAGTTACTAGAATCACCGAAAAGGTCGGATAAGAATAACACTGGCTGGTGACAGTCACTCTAGGAGAGCGTCGCATCGATGGTTTCGTGGCAGCTATCTTCTGATGACAGATAGATGATGTCGGAAGAGCCGTCGTACGACGTACAGGACGAACTGCTATATTTCAAATATTCAAGCTACTGAAACACATACGATGACCACTTTTGGTAAAGGCCATCCTGCGCCGTTATATTTAATGGGTAAAATGTTTATTTAGACAAACCTCAAGGATGAATGAGATGAAACGGAACATTCAGTTTTGTCACATTTAAATAAATAAGTACTAAAAAAGAAACAAATGACTTTTATTAGGCCTTTGGGTTAAATAGACAGTACAAGGTTACTCATTTCCACATCTTATAACATCACGTATGTTTGGATAGACAATACAAATATAATATCCTATTCGGCCCAGTAAGTAAATATCGAGTATACCAACAAATTCGAAGGTAATCGATAAGTAATTAGTGAAGTGCGCTGTGCTCGCGTGACAGTACGCCATCATTAGTTTTACATAAATCGACTTTTTACTGCTTCACCCATCAACATTATCTAACAAACATTTTGAGCATTTCAAAAGAATTCATTGGATATCTTAATGAATTAAAAGTAGCTGTCTAGTCTGTACAAACTGTTTAAATACGGGATAAATATACCCAGATTATTGCAGAATTGAAGAATAGCTCGTGCTAAGTAATAACGCACGGATCAATCCATCAGGTTTAAGCTACCTTTGCCAGGGTTGGTACGTGGATCGGAAAGCACGCTAAGCCTTGGTCCGGGCCAACATTAGTGGATCTTTCGATAGTAATTACGGGTCGTCAGAAGCCCGAAAATCTGATAACCAGTCTTTCCAAGGGGTATTACCCAGTTACTGGGTTGTGGAGGTCAGATAGGCAGTTGCTTCATGTAAAATACTGGTATTCAGCTGCATCCGGTTAGACTGGAAGCCGACCCCAACATACTTGGGAAAAGGCTTGGTAGATTGCTTTTTATTTTATTGCACTAGTATTAGATAATTATCGAAAACGAGCAATGTCCGAGAGCAAAAAATTCGAAGACATGATGTAACATCCACCAACCCGCACTGGGCCCACGTGGTGGATTACAACACACTCCCTCTCACAGAGAGAACCCCTGTGCCCCAGCAGTAAACATAAAAGGCTGATTATACTATATTATGTTATTAGATAATTTGTTCGGCTCTTTCAACCTAGTCATCATTATGACATATACATTCAATACTTCTCACTATTTCGCCTAGCAATACCTCAATGTGCCGACCGCCTTTCATCGAAAGGTCACTTATGGTCGACAGCATTTCCGAATAACCGACCCATATAATACAATTGTAAGTCAACCATAAAATAATTTATTGCAGTAATATAATACCAAGAGTCAATGAAACGGTCGAGGAAGTGACTTGCGTTTAGCATCATGATGTATAAAAACGGTTTACTCTCTCCTTCAAACTAAAATTGATGTAATAGTCAGCATTAATTATGTTATATGACCGATAGAATAGAATCTTACCCTGTGATTATTGCTCAATCATCTGGAATTCCATTTTAACAAGATGTGAAAGAATTACTTAACTACAATATATCTAAGTATAGGTGTAAGGAGAACCGAAGAATTAATAACAGAGATTCAAAAGATAATTAAATATAATGTATGTAGGAACTGTGTAACGAATTCGTAGGCCAAATTACAAAAACGACTTAGAAAGGACACGCCATCAGCAATGAAGAATTAAATATTACATACCTGGGAAAACGTATGGAAGAAAATTAGTCGAAAAACAATTTGGACGGTAGAAATAAATAACTAGAACGTTTTGTGGCTTTTAACATTTCATTTAGTAGGTACCATAATAACCAACCAAATAATAGCATAGGTACAGTGGTTACGTTAAAGCCAACAAAAGCACATCTGCAAGGAACATTTTCTCAAACATGCTTCGATATTCGAACATTATTTTGACAACGAGATAATTCGAAATTGCGGTACTGGTCCAATACATGCGAGCATCCGGCCGGCAATGTTTGTATGAAAATCCATATCTGTCGTGTTTAGCGGCCAAATAAATTACTATATAAATTCATAACTGCCCGTGTTATTTAAAAATTTTACGAACTTTTTACTTCAACACATCAAAGTATTTTCGATTTGGCTTGCAAATTGAGCTGCTTGTTTTTTTGTTGTAAAGAAAAAATAAATGAACATATTGGCTCGTGAAAAATTATAGTCATTAATTCTGGAATTTATAAATTATTTACTCAATTTGAATTTCCGCGCATTATTTGAGAAAAGTACTATACAAGCCTTGACCGCAACCAGGCATTGATGGACTTGCGTATGTGTGACTTGGCTTCGCCTCTGCCCACATTTTTGGCCAGGCCGCGAATTTTTTCTTCTATTAAAATATTAGTCTCAATAACAGATATCTGTTATGATATAATAATTAGGTACAAAATCGGCCAAGGCTGCAGTTTTAATAGATCACCACCAGGAATAGCAATATCAATTGAAACGCTAGACCGGCTAGACCATTAGACAATTTCATTGATTTCCTGTCAGTAGAACGGAAAGCAGTAACAGAATATTCGATTGTAATTCGAATCATTTTTATAAAAAAATAAAAATACTTTATTTCTGACCTCGATCCATATGATGTTAGTACGTATAGTTTATGGTCAGCGACAATTTCGTAAAAATGTTATAACTTAACTTTAAATATTCTCGCAATCCCTGTACCGTTGTATGCACCCATATGCACAATGTCTTGCGTGCGTTACATTGCACACTACCGTAAACAGCGAATTTCCAAACAAAAAATAAAGCCCGTAATTATTCCCAGCAATTATTTTTGTACTGAATGCGCGGATGACGGCTTCGTCATGGGTCCTTTTACACCCTGTATATCACGGGATAAAAATGTAGGTTTAGATAAATTCCGAATGAATTTCATTTCTCTGCTAAATAAGCAGGATGAAGACTTGTTATGAATCGTTCGTAGCTTCGTGATTTAGTAACAAACATCCAAACTTTCGCATTCACAATATTATTTGGATTGTATCGATGAAGGGTATGACAATGTTAATCATCTTTTCTTTATTTCCGACTTTACCAATTAGCTAACAAGTATCTCGGTCTCTTTGTGAAGGAATTGTAAAAATATTGTGTCACCGATTTCTATCAACGATGCCTTTCACGAGATCGCCTGAGGAACGAGTAATGTCTGGAAATTAGATCATAATCTTCCGCACAAGTAGGAAATAGACACCTGTTCTGCGTCTCTTTCCTTCCACAATCACTTTGTATAGCGTATTCTCATTCGTTATATTATTTTGGCAGAGCAATATTTCATGGGCGTGTGTAACGTTATGAGATTAAACTGTTTGTGCTTTCCCTTGGCATTCGAATGAAAGCTTACGTCATTAATGATATTAATTTTATAATAACTTACCGTTAATAAAATGTGGCATTTACTACCGTACCATTTATTCATCTTTAATGAGACATTAAAATACTTACTGATGAACACGTAACGTTAGTCGTAAAACTACAAGGAGATGCCACGTACCTGAAACACGGAAATAAAAGTTATTAGCAAAAATATTTTAAACGCTGTCTGGGCTGCTGACCCACAACACTATTTTGTAGGAATAATTTAGATGGAAATCAAAGTCAAAGTCAAATCATTTCAAATAGGCCCTTGTATGACACTTTTGAACGTCAAATTTGACAAAATAATAGAATTGATTCTAGTCGCCCCTTCCAAAAGGTAGTTTTCGTATGGAGAAGAATGGGCAAAAAACTCCAGCGTTACTCTTTTAAAATGTTTTTCAACATTTTGTATAATAATTTATATTTAAAATTGTATTTGTATTCTCTCTAAGACTTTTTTTTCTCTAATTCCAGATTCGAGAGTCCGACCGCACTTGCATGAGACGCTGTAATGCGTCATGACATGCGGCCGCCGCGCCCGCACCCGCACCCCGCCACCCACCCCATGCGCAGGAGCAAGCCGCCAGACAGACACAAACGCACACTCTAATGATAAACAAACTAGTCCTACCAAAAAAACCAAAGTTAAGTTCAAATGTTGTGATATTGGCAACCGATTTGAACTGTGATAGAAAACGAAAAGAAAATGGCCGTGCACGTACTTCTAGCGTCAACAGCCTTGAAAACTGTGAGTGTGACAGGACTGTGGTTGATACCACTGCTGCTTGGAGCTCTTACATACCACAATTATAACTCTTACGACCCGGAAGCGAAGATATTAGATAAGGAGCAGCCCCTGAAGGAGTACGACTTCGTTGTGGTCGGCGGAGGCTCGGCCGGGGCCGTGGTAGCAAGCCGCCTCAGTGAGGTTAAAGCTTGGAATGTACTATTATTGGAAAGCGGTAAGTGATGTTGCAAAACTTTAAAGCGGAAGTATTAATACAAGTCTGACTGCATATTCAATCATTTGTGAGTGAAAAGTCACCTTGGCTCTAGCAGTTTATATACTGAAAATATACGAAGATTCGAACAAAACCTAGATACATAATCTTTGCTACTCCAAACGTCATAATAAAATACTAAGTAAAATGTTACGGGCAAGTTATTAAAAGCCATTGCCCCCAACTACTTCGTATATGCCACAGATATAAAACTCAAGTCCACTGCATACAATTCCAGGTCCGGACGAGAACGAGATAACGGACGTGCCCTCGTTAGCGGGCTACTTGCAGCTAACGAAGTTGGACTGGCAGTACAAGACGGAGCCCACGTCCTACGCCTGTCTGGGGTTCAAGAAGAAACAGTGCAGCTGGCCGAGAGGAAAGGTAAACAAAATTCGTTTCATTATCACGAGCCGGTCTAGGGGCTTGTGGCTAAGTAATAACAGCCGCACGGGTCTATCGATCAGGTTAAGCTAAGCTTGCCGCGGTTGTTCCGTGGATGGGTGACCATCTTTACATACCGGGTAGTTAGAAGCCCAAAAGTCTGACAACCAGTCTTACCAAGGGGTATCGTGTTACCTAGTAACTAGGTTGTGGAAGTCAAATAGGCAGTCGCTCCATGCAAAATACTGGTATTCAGCTGCATCTGGTTGGATTGGAAGCCGACCCCAACATAGTTGGGAAAAAGGCGAGGCAGATGATGATATCAAAAATGATAATGATGATGATGATATATTCTGTAAAAATCTGACCGTGAAAACATAGGTGAAGTGAACTTTCATTCCACACACATAATGCTAAAGACTGACTCTATTAACAGGCTCACTTCAATCTCACTTCGCTTAAATTTCACAGTGACATTTTTACAGAATAGATCAGCTGGTTATTGAAAGTCAGATTGAGTATCTTTGACTATTAAATCTGCTGTCAAATCTAATAAAATGTTAGCAGTTTTGATTGGTTGGCGAAAATAACAATAGCTAGTAAAATCCCTTCTATTTCACAACCGATGATTGGATCGAAAGAGGAGTTGAACGTCGGGCTAATATACCTTGGATTTGAAAGCACTATATCAAAATAACCATAAATGTCTCGTATCCCCTCTATAACATGCACGATAAGCACATGCAAAAATACTACTACATTTGTTAAACAGTATTCTACACCTTTCGGGTGCATGATTTCGTTCCGAAAGCGCCTACAATCAATGTAAGAGCAACATGTTACTGCAAGTTTTTTTGCTAAGTTGTTTAGTATAGTTGAAATGTAAATTTGTTCAATGTTGGATATAAATGTTACCTACTCTTTTTTTTTTCTTTATATCTTACTACACATATTTTAATCTTGCTTACATATTATAAAAATAATTATTATAAAATTCCAGGTACTCGGCGGTTCGAGCGTGCTCAACTACATGATCTACGTACGAGGCAACAAATTCGACTTCGACCAATGGGAGTCGTCCGGTAACCCCGGCTGGGGCTACCAGGAAGTGCTCAAGTACTTCATCAAGTCTGAGGACAACAGAAACCCTTACTTAGCTAAGAGCAAGTATCACGGCAGAGGAGGATATTTAACTGTTCAAGAAGCACCCTGGAGGACACCTCTCGTCGCTGCCTTCGTAGAATCAGGGGTCGAAATAGGATACGAAAACAGAGACATAAATGGTGCAGTACAGACAGGGTTTATGATTGCTCAAGGCACAATACGGCGAGGCTCTAGATGCAGTACAGCTAAAGCTTTTCTAAGACCAGTACGAACAAGAAAAAATCTAGACATTTCTTTGAATTCACAAGCAACCCGAGTCCTCATCAATCCTGTGACGATGAAGGCCTATGGTGTGGAGTACGTGAAGCATGGAGTAAAACGCACAGTTTATGCAAGAAAAGAAGTGATATTAGCAGCAGGTGCCATCAACAGTCCACAGTTATTGATGTTATCAGGTATCGGTCCAAAAGATCATTTGAGAGAAGTCGGAATAAAAGTTCTGAAAGATTTGCCAGTTGGAGAAAACCTGCAAGACCACGTGGGGGTTGGGGGATTAACATTCTTGGTGGACAAACCTGTCGCGATTGTCCAAAATAGATTCCAAGCATTCCCAGTTACGATGGACTACGTAGTGAACGAGAGAGGTCCTATGACCACACTCGGAGGACTCGAAGGGATTGCTTTTGTGAACACAAAGTACGCGAACACATCTGGATTGTGGCCTGATATCCAGTTTCACATGGCACCGGCATCGTTCTCATCTGATAACGGACAAATTGTGCGGAAAATTCTTGGACTTACTGACGAGGTATACGATACTGTATACAGACCAATAGCTAACAAAGATGCTTGGACAATCATGCCTCTATTGCTCAGGCCAAACACACGAGGATACGTCAGATTAAGAAGTTCCAATCCATTCCACTATCCTCTGATGAATCCCCGTTATCACGAAGATCCCATAGACGTGGCTCGTCTAGTCGAAGGAATCAAGATAGCTCTGAAAGTTGCTAATGCATCACCTTTCAAGCAATTTGGATCTAGACTGTACATGAAGCCTTTACCCAACTGTAAGCAGCATAAATTCATGTCCGATGAATACATTGAGTGTCAAGTGCGGACTATATCGATGACGATATATCATCAGAGCGGGACTGCTAAGATGGGTCCGTCTTGGGACCCAGAAGCGGTTGTAGACCCTCGGTTAAGGGTGCATGGTCTAGAAGGACTTAGAGTAATTGATGCTAGTATAATGCCTACAATAGTGAGCGGCAACACGAACGCCGCAGTCATCATGATCGGTGAGAAAGGTGCTGATCTAATCAAACAGGACTGGTTGAACAGACGATGACAGTGAGTGAACTCTTCTGTACCTTATAAGTTACCAGTAACGTTAGGTAAATTCTATTATAATATTAAGTTCCAAAGATTCCCTGTAATTGCATCATGACCCGAAATAAATTTTGTAATACTAAGTATAAGTTTGATAACGAATGCTGAAGCACAACCGTTCTAAATTAGTATCTTTGTGTATTACGTAGACAGTAATGCAATTGTAAACAAGTTTCACCGGAAACCAATACACTGAGATATAATTTTCGACTGCCATCAATTTGCATACAATGAACCTTCAGTAGAAACTGTATCCTAATTGTGTAATGCACGATCAATCACAATTTGTTTCGATTTGAAACAAATTGCTAATCCATTGCTGCATAAGTTGGAAAAAAAATCTGCTCAGCAACGTAAATAACGCAATGAATGTTGTTGAACTGTCAAAATGAAACAAATTAGTCATAATCGTTTACTAAAATAAATTACGCAATAAGGGTACTGGTTAATTCGTACCTGGTAATTAAGAAATTTGCTGTTATTGTACATTATGTAAATATGTAAAATAGGTTGGTAGCAGATAATACTGTATAATAATATTCCTATTTATTTAGTTAGTATTGCCATAACACACAATATTTTCATCACATTATAGTCCACGCAATTCACGAAGACGCGCCCCACTCCGTTCCGCGTCGTACTAGAGTTCAGCTTACAGTACAGTAATCGCGGAGTGGGGCGCGTCGTCGTGGATTGCGCGGACTATACCGTAGCGAGGCCATGTTCGGATCATGTTCGTTGTTTTTGTTACAAATATAAATGTTTTATTATTATGTTGTTTCTTTCTCATGTAGGAATTCCCCATACTTGTAGCAATTACAATGATGAAGATCGAAGTCACGAAGCATAACATCATTAGAGCAGTGACTTCGGTCATTAAATTCCTTTCGACATGTAAATACAGGTTGGACCAAGTGATAGACATCTAATAATGATTTCACTTATTTAAGGAGGACACTTAACCGATTGGATTGAATGTACATTGAAAAAAGGGCATTTTGCGAAGTGGTAATTTTGCGAAAGAGACAATCTAAGAAATCGATATTTTACGAAAGGGACATTTTGCGAAGTGGCCACTCTGCGAAGGAATCATTCTGAGAAATGGACATTTTGGGTCCGGTAGACATTTTGCGACTGAAGTGATTGACTTGTAAATTCACTTTTAATAACTGGTCATTAAGGCTAACACAATTAGGTTAACAAAACTGACACGTGATGTATATTAGATAAATATGTTATTACTAGCTTTGGCCCGCGGCTTCGCCCGCGTGGATGTCGGAAAATATCCCACAGGAACGTGCTACCGGGATTCTGAGTATCCTATTTCCTAACCCAGGCCATGGCCTATTCGTATGCCTTTCATCTAAATCCGTTCAGCCGTGACGGTATGAAAGGTAACAGGCAGATAATAAATCTGTTTTTGGATTCCGTACCGCAAAATGAAAAATTTAAACCCTTTTTTTGGGTTTAAAATTATCAAATAACTTCTCCCGCTTTGGGCGGAGAAGAAGGGCGTGTCAAAGTCTTTCTGACTAAAACCCACCAGTGTTCCTTCAGTTGCCTGTATGTTGCCAAGGGGCCACGGTAACCCTTTCGGACAAACCCGCAACCCCGGTAGGCATCGGCCCTAGCGGACCCGTTCAGTTGTGCTGACATCTCTTTGAGGCGCGCGTAGAACACAACGCGCCGTCGACCCGGGCCTGGTCCTTATCGGACGGCGAGCTACCCATTGCTCACCGTCCGCAAGCCCGGCGCCTACGATGGCCGGGAATCGGCCTGCGATTCCCGACGCCTAGGGCATCTCCTACGGCGGTTAGGGGCGTGAGGGCGCTAAATTTGCCACTTCCTCACGCGTTCCGCGACACCCGGGCGTTTCCTCTCGCCTTATCCGGAATCGGAACCTCCCGTCAGGTGGAAGGTGAGGATGCTGTGGCGCCTCTCTAGCTGCTCCTCAAAGACCCGATCGCCGCAATTAAGGCGTGCCCAAAATTTAAACCCTTAAAGGATGACTTCGTTGTCTGTCAAGATCCATTTTCTCAGGAATGCGTGGAGGCACCAAGTTGAAATAGATATCAAAAACTTAGATCTACGGTCTCTTGGAGCTGTAACGAAAATCAAACTTCCAAGGCAACGCAATAAAAGCTATTTATGCCGCATATTTTGACACTCACAAATAAACCAGTCTATTTGGTACTTCCCGTTGGCCCAGCAGCATGAAGTTTCGCGAGAATTAAGGTAAAGTAAAAGGAAAATCCGAAAATTGGTAATTTATAGTTATACCTAAAATGAACGGCAAAGTTAAGTTTTTTCTGCAATCTGGGATCAAAAATTCATAGGCTGTGTCTTGAAGTAACGTTGAGTCTGAGTTGTTGAGTCTGTCCGTCCGTCTGTTACAGCCGATTTGCTCGAAAACAACTGGACCGATTGAATTGCAATTTGGCACACATGTATATTTTCAACAATTTTGTATGCAGAGCAGTGGTGGCCCAGTGGGACCGGCCCCGACTTACGTGTCGTAGGTCGTGGGTTCAAACCCCGACAGGCGCTTTACTTTGTATAAATTATTTCATGACCATTGTTCTCAAAACGGTGAAGGAAAACATCGTGAGGCTACCGGTGTATCCTAATAGAACCAAAAATTCGAAGACATATATTCTCCCCAACCTGCACTATGCGCGCGTGGTGGATTACGGCCCAATCCCTCTCACAGAGAGGAGGCCTGTGTCCCAGCAGTGGAAACGTTATAGGCTGATTATGTACTAAATTTCAAAATCGATACCATTTTCGTAATTAACGTACCAAAAAACCAGAAAACGACACCCATATTTATATTTATACATTTCAACCCCATCGCACCCCAACAGAGGATGATGGTATTTCACGTCCACCACGTTGGATTTTAAAGTTGTTGTTGTTTTCGTAATCTGGGACCCGATAAACCATACAAACGATACCCATGTTGATTTACATGTTTTGTTACCCCATTTCCCCCTTTTAGGGGTCAAATTCTGAAAAAAACTGAAACACTCAGGAGTACTCCTGTGATGTTTCGAATAAAATAGTCAAACTAATCGTGTTTCCCCATAAAACTTTGGATCTCCGTTACACCCCTTTAGGGAGTGAATTTTGAAAAATACTTTCTTAGTGCACCCCTAGACCTCATAAGGAACCTACGTGCCAAATTTGGAATCTCTAGACCCAGCGGTTTGGGCTGTGCGCTGATATGTCAGTCAGTCAGTCAGTCAATCAATCAGTCAGCTTCTTCTTTTATATATTTAGATGAAGTTACGCCAGTTTTTGTAACACACGTAGTACGTCAATACTAAAGCAAAATCCCTGAGCTAATCGAACAAAAACTATGTAATGCGTACATAACATAATATTAAATGGCAAAACTCACAGCATCACAAAAAAAAAATCATAATCTCGACGATACATCTACCGTGTTTCAATTTTTTTTTAAGAAGAATTAAAAGACAAAGCTTTAACGACATATAATTGACTATTATTAACTGAACAACAGATTTAGGCAGATAAAGATGATAAAAAATTGCCTACACTCAATTAAAGCAAGATTTAGCTAGATGAACAGGAAGTGTATTCAAGATACCGCAACCGACAAAAGCAAACTATTTCGCACGATACTCGCTCACGTCGTGAACAAAAGTTAAAACCACAGCTACCATCATAAAATACCTAGCCTTTTTCCTACTATGTCGGTTTGGGTCGGCTTCCAGTCTAACCGGATGCAGCTGTATTTAACATGGAGCGACAAGATATCTGACGCCTACAACCCAATCACTGGGTAACAGATAACACGAAACCCATTGATAACAGGTTACCTAAAGCTACTATCTTTATGAGAAGGCCATGGGCTGTGACAACAGCAATGGGAAACCAGCTTCAGACAACAACTGGGAACGACAGTATTTTTTAAACAACACAATGCTGTCGCTCTCATCCATCGCAGGCCTTGAGTGAAGCAGATCTAAATTGGTACCCCAAGAAACGTTAACTTTCCCCAACGCTTGGCTGTTGTTGTAGTAAACAATTATGAGTTGTATTTGAAAGGATAAGCTGCAGCGTCTGCCCTGTTGCCAATAGCAACGTCTTTGACCGTTCATTATTGTGAGGGATCGTGTTCTGAAGCGAAATTAGGAGTCTCCTGGTGCCATATTTGCCACAAAGCTAAAGTTTAACCACATGTACCTAGGTAAAATGTTTATGATTTATAATTTTTTTGCTACACGACATCAAATTGTACTCTGTTAAAACTTGATTTTATTATGAGTTAGGTATCATCATTTCAGCCGAAAGACGCCCACTGCTGGACATAGGGCTCCCCCAAGCACCGTCACATCGACCGGTTCTGTACTTCCTGCATCCAGCGAATTCCTGCAGCCTTCACAAGGTTATCGGTCCACCTTATTTGAGGCCTTCCAACGCTACGTCTTCCGGTACACCTTTCGGCCCCATCGGCCATCTGTTCTGCGTGCAATGTGACCTGCCCACTGCGAGTAAAGTTTGACAATTCTTCAGGCATTGTCGGTTACCTTGGTTCGCCTGCGGATCTCTTCAGAGTTAGGTATATAGATTATAAAACTATTTTATTGTCTATAAAATAGCTGTTAATAAATAAATAAATTTAGTAATTTATTATGACAGTTAATCACAGATTAACATATTGTACGACGCGACGTCGTAAACTATAGATTAAAAACGTAGGTACTTTTCTGTTAACATGCTTTGCGGCGGCTGCAACAATATTTCTACTCCATGGACGATTTGAATACACTTTATGAGAATGCAAATATTTGAATAAACACAGATAAGTCATCATTTGAATAGCCTTTTCCCAACTATGTTGGGGTCGGCTTCCAGTCTAACCGGATACAGCTGAATACCTATACTTTACATGGAGCGACTGCCTATCTGACCTCCACAACCTAGTTACCACGTTAGTAGGTAACACGATACGCCTTGGTAAGACTGGTTGTCAGACTTTTGAGCTTCTAACTACCCGCAACGACTGTCAAAGATCTACAAATGACAGCCTTCCGAGGCACGGAGGGGTCTTGGTATGTAAAGGTGGTCACCCATCCACGGACCAACCGCGGCAAGCGTAGCTTAACCTGATCGATCGTCCCGTGCGACTGTTATTACTTAGGCACAAGCTCCACAAAAACAATAACATAATAAGTACGTAATAGTAATTAAAATATCAAGATAATTTCTACAAGTTTTTATGTAATGAACACGAAATAAGTTTAACATCCAGTATTACCCTAGATATGATACTTATAAGTTAGACTAACCATTTGTTATATTTGTTAACACATTCGTCACATCGCCAGACATGTGCAAATATTTCTATAATCTACTGTGTAAAAATAACGTAGAAAAAAAATTAATGTTTAGTAAAGTTGTTTAAATTATTAGCAAATTACATCATTTAAAATAGGTAAATCCGCCCCGGTCTGCCACTTTGGTCTAGTGGTCGCAAGCGCTACTGCAGTAGGTCCTGGGTTCGATTCCCGGGTCGACCAAAGTATTCTTACGTTTTTAGGTTTCCGTAGCCAAATGGCAAAAAACGGAACCCTTATAAGGATTCGTCATGTCTGTCTGTCCGTTCCGCGTTCGTATGTCACAGCCACTTTTTTCCGGTTGAAACTTGGTAAGTAGGTAGATGTATTCTGTGAACCGCATTAAGATTTTCACACAACATTTTTTTCATCAAACCTATACTTGTGGGGTATCTATAGATAGGTCTTTAAAAATGATATTGAGGTTTCTAATATAATTTTTTTCTAAACTGAATAGTTTGCCCGAGAGACACTTCCAAAGTGGTAAAAAGAGCCCATACCTGTTAACTTTAATATTTAATGTACAATATATATGCTGTTGGCGTACCTATAATAAATAAATACACATCAAGCTATACAGTTCCAGTTTATGATGATCTCGCATTGCATAGGATTTCCGTACAATGCGAGGTCAGATTATACTGGAAATGTATAGCTTGATGTGTAGCCGTGTGTACACCTCTGCCTAATCCTTCGGGGAAAAAAGGCACGACGTTTTTGTTATGTTTATTTATATCTGCTACAAAAACTTTCAAGGAAAATAATGACAGGTACCTAAGTATAGTTCATAACAAATGTGGTATCTTGTGAACAAAAAAGTTCGTAGGCAGAGTCCAGAGAAACAAAAACAAATATGACTGACACTTTATTATGCTCGACTGGTATTACCACAGTATAAATTAGTAACAGTACTATATCTTCATAGAAAACCGCCGAAACAACGCGCTTCGAAATTTCAGTGTATATCAGTACGCAGCAGTATTGAGTGCGCGGCAGTTACGTACGGACGTGGAAGGTTTATCTACCGAGCGCACAGTGGAACGAATGTATGGGAGCGGTTGGACGTAGACATTTCCAAAAAAAAAGAGTAAAATTATGCCAAACTAATGATGCCATCTTATTCGATTACTTAATGCCTTCATAACTTGTGGTGATGAATTTCTTCATAACTCCCATATTTCGGGAGTAATTTGAGAAAATGTGAAATTTTACTATGAAAATGAGTGTATCGAGCTCTCTCCCTCCTGATTCCGGGCTTGTTTCAAGTAGCGGTCTCTAATATCATAATGCTAATACTAAGAGCTATATTTTATACTAAGACACATAGTGCGCCAAATGTGCACTTTCTGGGATAAAGAGTGATGTTTATTTTATAACACAATTTTTTTATTTTTTGTTTATTTTGTTGATTAAAACCGTTTTTCTAAAGGTTTACCTTATTACAATAACATTTCTGAGCAGCCAATTAGAGAAGATATAAGCTAATTAGGATATATAATTAGGGACTTAAGGTTTACATATAAAACTGATGCACTAATGATTACTGATAAGAACATTGCTATTATTTAATTACTAAATGGCTCTTAATACACTAATTTAGCATGCATCATTTACTAATTATCACAATAACTAATTACCTTGCAATATTTAACAAAGGATACCTGGGATACCTGGATTTTATATAAATAGGTCACTATTAGTAACTTTAAAATCAGTGTTGATTTACACCTCGTTGTATCCAAGCTAATCTCGCAATGTATTTTCCAAATTTTAATACAAATCTTGATATTCACGTTGCTTTATGCGCACGCGCACATAAAGATTTACGCGACTTTAACTATTTGTTCAGTGTTTTAAAAGATAACAGTTGTGTTCAGTTATGTGAAAGTGCTGAAACAAGTTTAAAAGACTGGTGTCGTCGATTTTGCTACCGCATTTATGCAAAATGGACACAGTCTGGAAGAAGCACAGATAAGTTTCGGAAGAAACATGAGATTTGGCTACAGGCTGCAATTCAATGGCCGGAATTACAGAATGAAAATATGGAACCTTCTACAGAAAATATAAGTGACGTCATCGAGCCCATAATTTCTCCTGCTAAATCTGATGCTTCAACTTGTACACATCCTAGTCCTCGTAAATCTTTTGAGGACCTTAGTAACCGGCAAAAAAGAAGACGCACTGAAGATAGTCTTTCATGCAGCAGTAGCAGCGCTGAAATTATGTTTTCGGCCGAAAGGGCGCTTCAAAAGGCAGGACAAAGCGATACAGCTTATGTTATGAAATACTTGACGGAGAATCCAGAAGAGGCCTCAAAAATCAAAGCCTTCATTGAAGGTAAATCAATTCAGGTACGGGAAATATCCCCTTTGAAGGCATTGGCTCTTTATGTATCGATGAACTTATCGAAATGGCGCTATAACACTCTTCGGGATTTCAACACTCAAGAAGGAGCTCTTCAATACCCGAGTTACTACATGTTGGTTAAAGAAAAAATTAAGTGCTATCCGGCCAAAGAAGATCTCACAGTTACAGAGAGCTCTGCAAAAATCAAATTACAAGCCTTGATGGATTTAACCTCAAGAAGACTTATTAGGTCGTTAGAAACCCCTGTTGATCCCAATCAACAGCTCGTATTGACCAGCAAATGGGGTTTTGACGGATCATCTAGCCAAAGCATTTATCATCAAAGGACGAGTGAAGATGAGCAAATCGATCTTGCTAGTAATTTTATGATTAGTCTTGTACCACTGCGGCTCGTCTCAAAAGGTGTAACAATTTGGGAAAACGAGCGACCATCTTCCACTTCATTTTGCCGGCCAATATTGTTTAAGTTTATAAAGGAAACCAAAGAAAATGTGCAGAGAGAGATGGCTGAAATCGAAGCAGAGATTGAAGCCTTAACTCCATCCACCATCACTGATGGAATTAGTGTCAAACACCAACTGCTGTTGACAATGATTGATGGTAAAATTCATTCCATTATATCCAATACAGCAGCTTCAGTGTGTGACATATGCAAGGCTTGTCCTAAAGAAATGAATAATTTAGAGTTAATCAAAGATAAACACGCAAACGAGGACATGTATAAATATAGCTTAAGCACCCTTCACGCTTGGATTCGCTCAATGGAATGCTTATTACACATTTCCTACAAATTAGACATAAAATCATGGCAAGTAAGGGGTGATATAGCAAAAAGGCAAGTTGATGACAGGAAGAAAAGAGTTCAAGAGGCTGTAAGAAGAGAAACGGGCTTACTTCTCGATGTTGTGAAACAAGGCAGTGGATCCACCAACAATGGCAACTCGGCAAGGAGATTTTTTGAAAACTACACTAAATCTGCTGAACTGACCGGAATAGATGCTATGCTTTTAAGAAAAATCTGTGTGATCTTGCAGTGTATTTCATCAGGAGAGAAGATCAACGTAACTAAATTCCGAGAGTTCTGCTTTGATACTGCTAAGCTTTACGTGGAGTTATACCCATGGTATTATATGCCTTCTTCACTTCATAAAATTTTAATGCATGGGCCAGACATAGTTCAGAACATGTCAATTGTGCCCATTGGTTTTCTATCCGAAGAGGCATCTGAGGCTAGAAATAAAGATTTTAGAAAATATAGAGAGGGGCATTCTCGAAAGCATAGCAGTATCTCATGCAATGAAGATATTATGCACAATCTTTTACTGTCTTCTGATCCACTTGTTACAAGTATCCGTCCAAAAGGAAATAAGTTTGTAAAAAAATCTTCTTTTAAGGAATTTTATGAGCTTACGGATTCTGAGAAAAGTGATATCGAATTTGTTAACATAAATGATTTAGCGGACATCGATTCTGAATTTGAATTAATTGATGATGATGATGATGACGAAGATAATTAAATGATGTTATTGTTTTAAAATGTGTAACTTAGTAAATTAGAGCTTACATCTTAATTATTTATTGTACTTTTAATGAAACTAGGTAATTTATTATCAACTTACTTAAAAGTCATACTCTCATCAGTTCTTGTGAATATTTTTGTTAATATATATTTCTGTATATATATAATATATTTATAGACCTCTTAATAAGTCTGTCTGCGGTTTAAAGTAAATACAAATGGGGAAAAAACTTTTTTTTTTTTAAATTTTCATTTCCTTTTATCCCAGAAAGTGCACATTTGGCGCACTATGTGTCTTAGTATAAAATATAGCTCTTAGTATTAGCATTATGATATTAGAGACCGCTACTTGAAACAAGCCCGGAATCAGGAGGGAGAGAGCTCGATACACTCATTTTTATAGTAAAATTTCACATTTTCTCAAATTACTCCCGAAATATGGGAGTTATGAAGAAATTCATCACCACAAGTTATGAAGGCATTAAGTAATCGAATAAGATGGCATCATTAGTTTGGCATAATTTTACTCTTTTTTTTCGGAAATGTCTACGTCCAACCGCTCCCATACATTCGTTCCACTGTGGAGCGGCCGTAGGTGATTATTTCAAGGTCACTGTCGAGATATAATACTATTACTTTATTATACTGTGGTATTGCTTACATCAATGAACGTAAGAATTACCTAACGACTGAATTGTATCTACAAAATATGTCGGTAATCTCTTTTGAGGATTGTGTTGGGCAACTGTAGCGAATATTTTATTTAGAAAGGGTCTGTTTAAAATAAATCTAAGGGATGCTGTCGTGCACTAAAACTGAAAAAGAAATGTATACCGTACAGTCACGAGCATAAATATATTACTATGAACAGCTCGGTAATAATATCTGATTTCACGATAAATCCATGAATGAATCATGGATCTGTCGAAAAGATGACGGCAAATATTTGTGTGTATTATTTGTGGAAGGCATATGTGTACATACAAGTGGCTGCACAAATATGTGACATCAAAGGAACACTAAAACTATCTGACAAGTCAAGTGACGCCAAAATAAACGATGCTGCATCGGCTTCAAAAAAATGTGTGCGTGTGTTGCCTCTTAGAATGCAATAATATCGGACATATCTTGCGTTATTAATATCTGCCTACTCGGTTAAATGTGATCGAGGTATCACGATGTGGTCAAAAATATCTGACATCACTTTGGCAGCATAAAAACTTACACGTAAAACTTTACGTAAACGCAGAACGTTGAGGAAAACTGTTTTTTCTTACTGAACAAGGACGCAAGCAAGGATGCTGCAAGGACGTATTTGAGCAAAGTAACCAAAACAGCAACTAGGTAGGTAGGTCATTTAAGATTTTTTACCCGTTATTTATAGGTAACCTAAAACATCTTAAACACCAAACTCAAAGCTAAATATAACCATTTGAGAACTTGAATAACAAGAAAGCTTATACCGGGTTCACACGGTTCGATTTTAGTTGAACAACTTTTAAGTCGAAAGCGATTTTAACCGACTGTACAGACTTTTAATCAAATTTAATTTCAAATTCAGTAAAGAATACAGTCAGCAGATTGGTAATGTTAGGATAGTTACAGCATGTCAGTTTCATGAAATTTCGACCAACATTTCAGCTGAAATGAAACCCTTTTATCAAACGAACGCTGGTATGTGCGCTTACCGAGTTTCCGTGGATAATCAAATAAGTATAAATTACTTATATTACGCTGCTGCTAAAAAAGGCAGTCGGTGGAAAACCAAAATAGATTTTTAGCAGTTGGTATGACCTGAAATTACGCTCCTTGAAATTTCACGGACAGGTTAAAAGAGGATTAGGTATTAAAATAATAACGTTGTTGTTCGTGGCTAAGTTATAACAGCCGCACGGGTCGATCGATCAGGTTAAGCTATGTGTGACGATCGATATGTGGTCCGTGGATGGGTGACGATCTTTACATACCAAGTTCAAGACCCCTCCGTGCATTCGTGGATCTTTGACAGTCGTTACGGATCATCAGAAGCTGAAAGTCTGACAACCAGTCTCACCAAGGGGTATCGTATTACCCAGTAACTGGGTTGTGGAGGTCAGATAGGCAGTCGCTCCATATAAAATACTGGTATTCGCAGCTGCATCCGATAAGACTGGAAGCCGACCCAAACATAGTTGGGAAAAGACTTGGCAGATGAGTAAGAGCAGTTTACTGTCAATTTATTGCCTCATGAGTGTCAATTGACAAAACGGTGTGATTAATTTTCATACACTTGATACTTGAAACAGGGTTTTAAAAGAAACGTGACTTTTGACACGAATCAAGAGGATCTTTGATGTGGACTAGTTTTTTTTTATTGCACGTTAAAAAGAAGTCTGGAAAAATGTGGGTGCTTCCCCGATTTAATAATATTACTGTTATTGGTGTGTACTTAAATATTATTTCATTACACATGCGAAATGCTTATTGCGACATTTTTGTACATAACGCTTAAAGATTACCTACCGATTTCGAACCGTGCAACGTGCGAACAACTAAAATCGAACCGTCTGAACCCGGTATTAATTCTTATTTTAGATTTTCGTGTGCTGTTATGCGACGTCATTGACCGAAAAGGAAAAAACCCGCATTTATAAAAAATCCTATTTAATCTTTGGAATTTTGACCAAAATTTTAATCGAACAAAGTTGTAATTTATTCCTGTGATTCATTTGTGTTGCTAGATGTTAATCAATCTCAGTATGTACTGACAAAATTGTGTTTTTATTTTAATTTTTATGTAATTTTGACTCGGTTTTGAACTGCGGCTAAATAAATTATGATCTATGAATGGCATATTTTTTACTTTATTTATGCAGTAAATGAAGATTATAGCTTCTCTAGCGAGAATCAACCGTTACTAATCATCGGCACAGAATAAATAAGTAACAGTATTATATCTCGTCAGTGACCTTGAAATAATTACCTACGGCCGATCGGTAGATAAACCTTCCGCGTCCGTGCCGTGCATAACTGCTGCGCACTCGATACTATTGCGTTTTGATATACACTGAGTTTCGAAGGCGTCGTTTCGGCCGTTTTCTTTGAAGATAGAATACTGTTAGGTACTTATTTATACTGTGTCACCGGCTAGTGTAGTGAGACGCAGAGCCGCAGAACCTCATAATATTATTCATCCAACTATGCCAATGGAAACTAGGGAGCTTTGTCAAGAGATTCGATATCAATTTGAATACTAAGATCGTTTATACAGAAAGTGGGCAACGTCGCAAATAACTGTCAAATATTTCGCTGTTTTGATTAATTTGGCAATATTACTGTATTTAAATAAGAAATATGGATAACTAGTGAACTAAAATATTAATTATGAATAAGCCATGGCCTCTAAGAGATGACCAGTCCCAACTGTATAAGGCAATCAATTGACAGTAAACTTTTCCAACTCATCTGCCAAGCCTTTTCCCAACTATGTATGGGTCGGTTTCCAGTCTAACCGAATGCAGCTGAATAACAGTATTTTACATGGAGCGACTGCCTATCTGACCTCCACAACCCAGTTACGGGGTAATACGATACCCCATGCGGCTTTGGTAAGACTGTTGTCAGACAGCCGGGACCAACGGCTTAACGTGCTTTCCGAGGCACGGAGGGTTTTTGGTATGTAAAGATGGTCACCCATCCACGGACCAACCGCGACAAGCGCAGCTTAACCTGATCGGTCGAGCCGTGCGGCTGTTATTACTTAGCCACAAGCGCCTCTACTCACTAACAACTAATTAAACGACAAAGTTATTATTTTAATACCTACTCCTCGTTCAAGGTAAGTTCTCGTGAACTTACAAAGGGCAACATTTCAGGTTTATAGCAACTGCGAAAAAAGTTTGATATTTTACCGACTACCTTTTTTAGCAGTAAGCCGATATTAGCACGGACGTAATAAAATCGTGGCGGGATTTTTTCGCGCACTGGATTTTCCACTCTCGGTGTGAAACCGAGCGTTGAGAATCCAACGCACTGGGACGCACTCTCGTCGCAGCGCGTTGAAAAAACACACTGTTGGATTTTCAAGTCTCGGCGCTGAGGAGAGCGTTGAAAATCAAGTGTACGAAAAAAATCGACGCGATTTTATTACGACCGTGCGAACGTGGGTCAAAAAAAAAGTCTTCACTAATCTACACTAATATTGTAAAGATAAATAGATTTTTATTTTTGTTTGTAATGAATAAACTCAAAAACTACTGAACCGATTTTAAAATTCTTTCACGACTAGAATACCAAAGCAGTGACAGCCTAGTGGTAAGACCGCCGGACGGCCAAGTCATAGGTCTCGAGTTCGAACCCAAGGCACGTACCTCAGACTTTTCGGATTCATGTGCGTATTGTATAATTAACACGGTTCAAAAACGGGGAAGGAAAACATCGTGAGGAAACCTGAAATGCCTGAGAGATATTTCTCGACGGCATGTGAAGCCAAGTCAGAGGCCCATAGGCTGCTTTAAAACTCTGATATCAGGTTAGTTACTAACCACGAAAAAGAAGAAAGACTACTAGAATGCTTTATTATCACTGTGTAACATTAGCCATAATTTATAAAGATAACACGCAGGTGAAGTCGCTGGCAGAAAGCTAGTAATTTATATTGAACATCCGCGGAAAATCGGTAAGCGCACAGACTAAGCTACGTCTTATAGAAGAGTTTTATTTCAGCTAAAATGTTGGTAGAATTTCATGAAATAGACGTACTGTAAATATCCTAACATTACCAATCTGATGTCTGTATTCTTTACATGGCATAATGACCACAAGTCAATCTGAGTGGGTAACTATCTTCGATTAACGGCACCTAGAGTAAACAGTCATCACCATCAACCAACTTGGTTCAAATTAATAAAAAACAGTGGCACTCCGGGAGTGCCGACAGAAGTGAAAACTTAAACAAGATCGCCTTGGTGGCCTCAAAAATGCCCAACGCGCCTATAGAAGTTTTCACTTCAATAATAATACCAGCCTATTATTGTCCCACTGCAGGGCCAAGGCCTCTTCTCATACAGAGAAGGCACGAGCATTGATCACCACGCGCGCTCAAGACGGGTTGGCGATAACAGACTTATACATATTATCTACAAGTCCAGGTTTCCTCACGATGTTTTCCTTCACCGATGTCAATAATGTCCAAGATAAACTCAGAAAGTATACATATGAATTGAAAAAGTCAAACAAAACAAAATCAAAATAGATAAAAACCTTAACAAAAGAAGACGTTATAACAATTTTTAATCACAATTATGAAATGCTTATCAAATTATTACGGAATACACTTGATAGTTCGACGATACGTGATCGAAAAAGAAAACACTCGTGGACGTGCTGCTTGACGCATATCCTCGAGTTGTGTCCCCGCGGACTGGCCTGACAATGTGCTTCGGACCACGCTGGACAGCCAGCCTTGGCACCAGGTTCATTGGAGATGCAGACCACGACGCCATCTTTATCGCGGCGAAGAGGATAAGCACCCGGTATGTAAATGTCCGTACTCTATCTACATTCTTATGTTGTTTTGTATCCATATGTGACATACCAATGTTGATTTTCTTTGTGTAGTAATCGTCTATTTTATTCTAATTAATACAACAGGCAAGTAATGTTATTGGTATTGCAATACTGTATTTTTCCGTCTATTTTCATTAATCCTAGTATGTAACATCATTCGTTTTTTGCTTGTCAAGAATCGCCGACTCAGAATTCCTTAGTCATAGATAACAGATTTGTAATTAAAATATTCCATTCGTTTGCAAGAAAAACCAACTTTTTGTTCAAAACAACAAATTATTTTTAACCGCAGGCATCGTGTTGTTTTCACCGTCTGTTGAAAAAATGTTAAGAAAAAAGTATCTGCCTACTATTAATTTACTTTTCACAGCAGAATTGATTGACGTCATCCAACAATCATTAAAATTCTTTCATCCGTCAGTATGAATGTAATTTATTCATTCTTTTGACTTGTTGTTATTTATACAACTAGTTCTCATAAAGGTGGCAAGTGTAGGCGTTATAAAACTATTATTAAATTACGATAAAACCCTTCAATTTTAATAAAAAAATTACGATATTCTGATGCCGATTAAAGGTAATTTACAAAAAATCATAATCAAACCTTTTATATCTTTTTTAACAGGTTTCGTGATAAAGTATAATTGAACACTTTGACAGTTGAAAAGTTAGACATTATTAAGTACCTTTATTTTTGCATAAGTACTGACTGATGTCATCATTTAACCCTTCATAACGATTTAGCAATCGGACAACAATGACAAATAGTCAAGGTATAAGTACCTATTATTGGTTGAAAACGTAATTTCATTTTTTTTTTCTTTTTTGAATATTTAATCAGTGATTGATAAGTCTTCAAATAGCCTTTTTAAAACAATAGAATACCTATTTATAACGCAATTTTTTATTAAAATATGGTGGACAGAATATTCTCTTTGCCTTAAAAAGGGCCTTATATAACCTTGAAAGGGCTATTGATTGTGATTAACCGACTTCCAAAAAGGAGGAGGTTATATGTTCGTAGCGCATGTTTTTTTTTATGTAATTCCACCGATTTCTCCGTCATTTGTGGACCGATTTTGAAAATTCTTTTTTGTTCGAAAGGGTATACTCTCAAATTGGTCCCATATAAATTTTATTAACTTTGTTTGGGTAGTTTTTGAATTAGCTACAAAATACGTATTTTTTTCCCACTTAGTATATAGGTGATATGATAAGTTCCTGTCACTGGTAGCAGGTAGTGGTATTCGAATGTGTGTGGGGTAGGTACCACAACTAAAAAGTGAAAAATACGTGGCAAAAAACGAAAATACAAAACCCAAGACACCAACTTCCGAAATTAAAGTTATTTTCCACTTTGTAGTGTTTTTTTGGAAGTCGGTTGTTTTTTTTTTTTGTAAAATGTTTTTTTTTATGGAAGTCGGTTGTTTTTTTTTTTGTAAAATGTTTTTTTCTAACATTGACCGGGTTTCAAGGATAAGGATAGATAGACTTTAAACTTATTAATATTCTATTAACATTAGCATGACATATGAGGAAGTGCAGCGTGATGTATTGAAGTGTCAGCAAGGATAAACTAATTAAATGACACAAGTTTTACCTGTCTAAATAAAGTTCCATTTACCTGTAGGTTAGGAAATCAAATCACATAAGAATTTGTAAGGAGATTGTAAGGAAAATAAACAGTCTCATCATTAAGTTTATTGATGGAGAGACATGGTCAAGTGTCATTACTTCACCTGGTGCTGTGCCCTAGGTTTCATGGTCAGGAAGTCACGCTTCGATTTGTTACTGTCTTATCAATCACTCTGTGACTGATATTTCTATCGGCCATCGTTCGTTTGAGACACTGTCATCGGTGTAAAGCCAATGCTACTGCGTCGACGAGTCAGAGTTATAGAAATGAATAACAAATAACCAACGGGCTTTTACGTTGGTACTACGGTATGAATCTCCACAACTCGAGTTCACGCTAAGGTCAGATTACGATTAGTGTTCCCTTAGGCCGTTCGTCCACCGCACCGTGAACGGGACGTTAACGAGAACGAGATGACGTCGCCGAAGTAGCGACAGTACATTTACTATGGCCGCGTTATCTCGTTTCTCGTACTCCTAGCACCAAACATGTGTGTAAGCACATCGGAATGATTTGGCACAGTCGGGTGACAAAATCGAATAATACGGATATAAATAAGTTTGGCAAAAAATCGCTCGGCTTAGCGCTAATTGTGCCGAGCCGACCCGAACATTATTAAGTGAGGGTATATGTCGAACGAAGTCTGCCGAGCACGCGCCGAATGAAAGCCGAATATGTGTAGTGATTGCTTCCTAGGTATATGCTATCCTAGCATAGGTATGTCGGCTTTGCTGTTTACATCCGTCACATCACACTCTCAGGTGCAGTTGAAAACCAGCGTCAGGCACTTATAGTTGTCTGGCATTTTTGCTGAACTGGACCTTTTTGGCGCAGCCGTGAGCCACACTCCCCTGCTAATTTCTTACATCGCACTTAACACTTTTTTTTTGTTTTTTTTTTATTTTATCTGCTGTTAATTATATTGTGTGCTTTTGGTCTGTGCTAAATAAATGTATTTTCTTTCTTTCTGTTCAACAAATACTGCCGAATCGAATATGCCGACCCGAACATGTGTGTAGCACCCCTAATATCGATATCGATGACTAAGCTAAGCTTATTCCAAAGCCTAGTAGGCGCATTGTCTAGACCAGAGATGACAAGCCTTTCTACATTTACGGGTCAAAAACTCTTTGATCAAGAATGTGGCGATGACATGCCACCGATATTCAAGAAAAGTAAGCACAGGAAAATAAAAACCAAAACAAGTACAATCTTAACAGTTAATATTTTTAAAACCTCCGACACAAACATCACCAGACCCTGTTCACTATCTATCTATAAAAACCATATCTATCTATATTGAAACCATTCCAATAAGCCCAAACGCGATACCTGTGCTGTAAGTTGGTAAGGGAGTCGGGTATCCTGCAAATTCCAGGTGATGCTGCAGCTTCAGTTCAAGGTTACTATGTTCTTCTAATATCATTGAAGTAACATAATACCAAATTTCAAATCGATCAGACCTGTGGAAGATACTCACATCCATTCATCAACTAGAAAAGAGCTGATAATCTTCAAACGGCTAAACCGTTTTGATAAAACATGTCTAAGAACCATTGCTAGAAAACCTGCTTTCAAATAAAAAAACCGCATTGAAATCGGTTCACCCGTTTAAGAGCTACGGTGCTGCAGAGAGACAGACAGACACACTTAACGTTCAAACTTATACCACCCCTCTTTTTGCGTCGGGGGTTAATGAAATAATCACATTAAAACCCCAAATTAAAATGTATGTAATATATGTATTAATGGATACAACATGTCATTCATGTTCTAGAACCAAAAATTCGAAGACTTGTGACATTAACCCACCCGCACCACACGTATTCTGTGCCCGCACTGGGCTCGCGTGGTACATTACAGCCCACTCGAAGAGAGGCCTTTGTTTCAGCAGTGGGAACATGAAAGGCTAATTCTGCTGTGCAAAATTTGTATTGTTAGGAAAGTCTGTTCTTATGTGGCCGAAATTTTCGGTGGCATGTTTCGCCAGATGGTCTAGATTCTCTAGGAGTCTAGGACATGTAGCAACACACAGCCTAAAATAAATACATTAGTTATTCAACCGAGGCACGACAACAGGACTTAATTACTATACTTTGTAAGCACTTCATAAAATACTACATGTACTGCGTCGTTTGTCATTGTACGTCGTTTGTCATTGTACACGATGAGAAAGAGTAATTACAAAAATTTAAATAGTAAGTAGTTATAAGTACCTTATTGTAATCACAAGTTATAGAAGTTGCGAATAACTGAGACACCGGTGTAATTATTATATTTTAGATAACTAGTTAATTAGTTATTTGTATTTTATGATTTGATTTGATCCCTGAGTTTCTTTCGCCGTTTCTTCTCAGGGATAGTCAGATCTGTCCGTCTGTCACAGCCAATTTGCTCCGAATCTAATGGACCAATTAAGTTGAAATTTGGTACACATATGTATTTCTGTGACCCAAAGACGGACGTGTAACGCAAACTAATAGTTCTGCGAACAGTAGACCTCGTGAGCACAAACTTTTTTGCAACAACCACAAAAGTTACTTAGAACGGGGTATTCACCATGTTTTTTTGTTTAAAACGGGGTATTTACCATGTTTTTTGTTTTTCTAACAAAAATCATGGTAAATACCCCATTTTATATATTTATATCCGTACGTATTTATATCCCACAACTAACCAACTACTATCTATTAAATACGAGACTTCACTTTTGAAGCTACTTTACACCTAACAAAACTCAGCCACACAAAATGTTCGACGGGAACTAAGCATTTAGCGAGCGACAACGACAGCGCGATCTAGCGGTGTAGAGTAGCGCGATCTAGCGGTGTAGAGTAGCGCCATCTGGTGATCTTGTTGTAAAACGTTTTAGATAATTCTGAAAAATATTTTCAGTATTCTCTAGTTTTGTGATGAGAAGGTGGTCCCGGGAGGCCAATTCTCGCGTTTACACTTGTACTTGTCGGATTCGTCATTGCCGCTCGTCTCCCTGTGTCGCTTTTAGAACGGTGGTATTATCCAGATTCTTGTATTCTCACTACTTGAAGTCGTTCGTACATCACGAATCGTAGGACAACAATGTTGATATTATGATTCGCGTGAAGCAATCCATTCCACATAACGATGCTACTTTTTAAACGCAATCAAAGATGAAAGTGTACCTATTAAAAATGACTGTTAAGCGTATTAAAGATTTTGAGCAATATTTTATACGTATTTCATAAACATGAATCAATATTATCATCATTATTGATCGTAACTCCATTTATATTTTATTATAAACATTCAAATAAGTTCTCCTTAGTATTTGCAACAACGGAATGCTGATTAATTGTCAATGTCAACGATTATTATTAGTCACGTCAAATTAAAGTCATAATTTTATTGTTTGTTTACATTGGATCTACATACACTAGTAGTTCTGCGAACAGTAGACCTCGTGAGCACAAACTTTTTTACAACAATTAATATACCACTAAAGTAAAACGGGATACTTACCATTTTTTTTTTTTTGTTTATAATGATAAAAAAACAAAAAACATAATAAATATCCCGTTTTAAAGAACTTTAGTAGTGAAAATTGTTAACATTATAATATTTTTAGTCTGTGGTTATGTGTGCTACACTGTGGTATAAAAAAAAAAACAAGATGGTGTAATATGTAGGTATATCATGTTGAACACTAATAAAAGGATAATTAATAAATAACACCAGTCTTTCTTCCCGTGTCCAAATTCCCATCGAACATGTCATGGGCTCAGGTTTCCAAAAATTCGTAAGTGGACCTCAAAAACAGGAAAACAGTGCAAAAAAAAAAAAAGTAGGCAAATATCTACCGAAAATAAAAACCAGTGACGGCGTGGCCGTAAAACTAAAAAAAGTAAAAACCAGTATAAAAAACAAGAAAAAACCGGAATACTAATAAAAAAACCGGCCAAGTGCGTGTCGGACCACGCTCAATGAAGGGTTCCGTAGTTGGGATGAATTTATCCTAAAAACAAACTTAACTTTGTAGTTGATAAACATGTTCGCCCATACGAAATGTATAAAAAAACATGTTTTTGCAACTGCAAAGTCAAGTTGGTCAATTATTACTCGTTAACTTGTAAAGCCTACTTAGCTGTGATAGTTTTCCCTTTAATTTCCTTATATAAATTACTACTGTGATTTTTTCACACCTCCAAAACCAACCATTTAGCTGGCAGGGGGGGGGACGCTTGACTCTAACAAAAATTAGCACTTTAAAGCTTAATATTTCGCAAACGGATCCCTGAATCCAAAAATGTTTTTCCAAAACTCACAATGTTTTTGAAGGACCTTTCCAATGATACCCCACACAATGGCATAAAAAAAAACAAAAAAACATCACCACTTTACGTTTATGGGAGGTACCCTAAAAAAAAATGTTTTTCATAATTTTGTATACCTATGCCTAATAATGTATACCTATGCCAAATTACAGCTTTCTAGTACTAAGGGTCTCGGAGCTAGACCGCGGACAGACAGACAGACAGACAGACGGACATGACGAAACTATAAGGGTTCCATGTTTACTACGGAACCCAAAAAAAAAAGATAAAGAAGAGATACAAATTGAAAAGTTAACAGACGGGGAAAGTTTTCTTCTATGGAAATTCGAATTCAACATCTATGTGAAGGCGGCAAAACTAAGTGACGTTTTATCACAAGAAACAAATGAGCAAGTAAGAAAAACGGAAGAATTTAGTACGAAAGATGCTAAGGTACAAAAGATCATCATAAACCATTCATAAACACTATAGATAGAAAGCTGAAAAGTCATATTTTGGGTTGTCAAAATGCCCAGGAAATGTATTTGAAACTCTGTAAAATATTTGAAGGACAAGAAGAAAGAAATAAGTCATTATTGTTACAGGAGTTACAAATAGGAAAATAAGTCTCTCACTCAAATGATCACTGACATAGAAAACCTACAGTTTCGTTTAAACCAAATAGGAGAAAAAATAAATGAAGAAAATGGTGATGTCAAAAATTCTAACCTGTTTACCAAAGAAGCTAAATTACTATGTTACTGCTTCGGAATCTGCGTCAGAAGATAAAAAGACACTAATTAATTTAACTAACCGCTTGTTAAGTGAAGAAAATAGGTTTGAGAACAAAGAAAAAGAAAAAATAGAAAATCAGCTGGCGTTTCAAACTGTAAAAAAGGGGAATTTAAGCATAAAATGTTTTAAATGCAATAAACAAGGACATTTCAAGAAGGACTGCAAAATGTGTTCAATATGTAAAAAGTATAACCATCAGGAAAAAGATTGCAAATATAAGGTAAAACAGTGCTCAATATGTAAGTAAACAAATCACCAGGAAGAAAATTGTTTCTTCAATAAAAATAAGAATAAGTAGCCAGATATGGAACTTAAAAAACCAGATATGGCGTTTTTTACCAAACCAGAAGAAGAATGAAAAAACAAGGAATTCATTGTGGATTCAGGCTGCACAGCTCATATGACAAATGATGTAAAAATATTGACAAATCTTGAAGAAAAAGTATCAACCAATCTGTTGAGGTACGTGGCCAAGGAATAGTGACTTATCACAGAACTTGTTGTCAGTCAATGCAGTCACAAATAACCAAGGAACTGTTGTGTTTACTAAAAATAAGTTGAGATCTACAAAGAGTCGCAATTAGTACTAACAGGAGAAAAATAAAATGGTTTATATAAAATAAATATAGATAAAAACAATACAGAAGAAAAGACCTTATTAATGAAAGAAAATGGAACTGCCCTAGAATGGCATGCAAGGTTAGGACATCCAGGAAAAACAACACTAGAAATATTAAATAAAATAAAATAAATGATATCAATATTATTATATTAATATCAAATATGGTAGATGGAATAAAAATACAAGGCGTAAAACAACTACATAAATGTGAAATCTGCACACAAGCAAAGCAAACGAGACTACCATTTGACACAATAAGAGCTAGAGGCAAAAGACCATTGCAAATCATACATACTGATGTTTGTGGACCATTTGAAAATAAAACATATGATGATTACAGTTATGTATTAACAGTCATGGATGACTACACTCATTTTACTAAGATCTACCTACTAAAATATAAAAGTGAAGTTAAGTATAAACTAAGAAACTACATTGAAGAAACTGAAAGAGAAAGAAGTGAAAAAGTACCAACCATAAGATGTGATAATGGAGGTGCATACACAAGCTATGATTTTAGACAATGGTTCAAGCAAAAAAGAATAAACTAGATTTAACAGTACCATACACTCCTCAATTAAACGGTAAGGCAGAAAGATTAAACCGAACATTACTAAATAAAACCAGAGCTTTACTATTTGATTCTGATTTTGAAAAAGAAATGTAGGGTGAAGCTATGTACTGTGCTACGTATATAATAAATAGACTACCAAGTGAATCGTTGGAAAACAAAACACCATGAAATGTGGTACGGTAAAATACCTAACATAGCTAACATACAAAAATTTGGTTCAAAAGTATATGCAAAACAACTAAATACAAACATAAAAAAATTTGACCCAAGAAGTAAGAAGTTAATAATGGTTGGATATACTAATAATGGATATAGACTATGGAATGAAAAAGAAAGAAAAATAGAAATAGCAAGGGATATTGTCATATTTAATGATAATATTATGAATAAAGAAAAAGAAGACAGTGTTATACTAAGAAGACAGGTAACTACAGAAATAATACCAGATAGTGATGAAGAAACAAGTATCAATGAACCAGAAAATGATGAAAACTTTAATGAAATACAAGAGTTAGAAATGCAATGTAGTGAAATAGAAGAAAATGTTTCACCTACAATAGAAGAGGAAATTGAAATGAATGAAAATACAGATAATAATGTAGAAGAAGTAGAAACTACTAGAACAAGAAGACAAAAGAAGAAACCAACTTACCTGCAACATTATGTATTACTTACCTACAGTGAAGCCATGAAGTCTGCTAAAAAGAAGGATTGGGAGGAGGCCATAAAGTCGGAGAAGGACTCATTGGAAAGCAACAATACATGGGAAATAGTTGTTTTAGAAAAGGCAAAGGGACATAAAATACTGACAAATAAATGGGTATTTCATATAAAAGAAAATGGTACATACAAAACAAGACTCGTAGCAAGAGGTTTTGAACAAAAAGACATTGACTATCAAGAAATTTATAGTCCAGTAGTAAGTCAATCAGCACTAAAATCATTATTTGCAATTGATGCTTCAAAGGAATATGAGATGATGATATTTGATGTGAAAACAGCATTTTTGTATGGCGAGTTGACTGAAGACATTTTTATGAATATTCCTGAAGGATATGAAAACCAGCCTAATAAAGTATGTCATTTGAAGAAAGCATTTTATGGACTAAACCAAGCTTCAATAACATGGAATAAGAAATTCACTGAAACTATGCTAAAACTGAATTCAAGCCTACTAAACAAGACCAGTGTGTTTTTGTAACAGAAGACAAAACAATAATAATTGCAATTTATGTGGATGATGGACTAGCTATAACTAAAGATAAAGAGAAATTGTTAAAAATACTTAATCATCTGGAGAAGGAATTTAAAATAAACTTATGAAAAACCCACAAATTATATAGGATTTGAAGTTACTAAAAGTGAAGAAGGAATTTTATTGCATCAGAAAACTTACACTGAAAGATTACTCAGGAAATTTAATATGTTTGATTCTAAACCAGCAAGTACACCATGTAATACTGTTATGAAGATTGAATCTGTAATGGAAACATGTAATTTTCCTTATAGAGAATTAGTTGGAGGACTATTATACTTTTCAACAAGATCAAGACCAGACATAAGTCAAGCTGTAAATGAAGCCAGTAAAAGGTTAGAAAATCCATCTAAACAAGACATATTGGCTGTAAAGAAGATATTGAAGTACTTGAATGGTACAAGATCTAAAGGAATAATGTACAACACAGGAGAAGATATTAAAAATTGACATTATTTACTCGAACGTGACTTTGTATTGTATAAATTCAGAATTATTGCTAAAAACTTAATATATTTGTACACCAATTTCATTGGTAGGAAATAGAGCTCGACTAAAATGTATACATAAGACCTTTATTATAATACCTGTGTTCACAAATAAAGATTGATTGATTGATTGACTGAAACAAGACGGAGTACAATTGGATTTATAATAATGTTATCGGGAGGACATATCATGGTGCTCAAAGAGACAACCTATAGTAAGTTTGTCATCAACTGAAGTTGAATACATGGCAGCTGCAGATTGTGTGAAGGAATGTTTATATTTAAAATTATTGCTAAGTAAGTTAATTGGCAAAACTATTAAAACATATTTGAATATTGATAATCAAAGCGCAATTAAGTTGATACAAACAGGTTAATTTAGTAAAAGGTCAAAACATATTGATGTAAGGTACTATTTCATTCATGAAAATTATAGGAAAGGTAATATTGATATAAAATATTGTCCTACTAATTTACAAATTGCTGATATGTTTACAAAACCTTTGTGCAAAGAGAAGTTTCAATTTCATTGTGAGAAAATTGTAAAGGAAAATAAAAAGTCATTGATGTAAAGTAAATATATTTTGTTTGTGAAAGCTGTTACAATTTTAAGATAAGGTTTAAAAATATTATGTGTGTATTTTTTAAATTCATTTGAAAATTTAAAAAAATCGAAGAAGGTGTTAACATAATAATATTTTTAGTATGTGGTTATGTGTGCTACTCTGTGGTATAATTTTTTTTTATAAACCCGACTGCAAAAACACATTATAATCTATAGAATTTTGGTATTGCAGGCGGGACAAACCAATAACCTGAAATGATGGTGTAAATTTTGTTTGTCTCGCCTGCAATACCAAAATTCTATAGATTATAATGCTTGTTTTTTTCTTTTCAGTTATGTGTTTTTGCAGTCGGGTTTTTTGTTTTTTAAATATTTTTATTTTATTTCAAGCTTTTTAGTTTTATTAAAATAATATATATTGACTCATTACTAGCTTTTATTTTGATACCAATAATGTAGTTTTTTTTAAACCTAGCCCTCCCTTTTTTTTTTATGCAGATGCAATATATAAATATTATATAGCCTATGACACTCCCACAATTAAGACTAATCTAACGACACCTCACGTGTTAAAATCCATCAAGCCGTTTAGGCTGCAGAGCGTGCCAAAGAAATAGACAAACATACATACAAACATACATACTCTCGAAAAACATTACCCTCCTTCTGGGGCAGTCGGGTAAAAAGAGAACAAGATGGTGTAATAAGTATATCATGTTGAACACTAATAAAAGGATAATTCATAAATAAAACCAGTCTTTTTTCCTGTGTCCAAATTCCCATCGAACAAAAATAACCAAGTCAGTTTAAAATCCTATAGTTAATGTATCTATCCAACTTTAAAAAAACCCGACTGCAGCTGTAGGTTACTAAAAAGCATGTGGTGGAAGAAGATAATAAAACAGAAATAAACTAACCAACTACTATCTGTTAAATACGAGACTTTACTTTTGAAGCTACTTTACACCTAACAAAACTCAGTCTCAGCGACAACGACAACACAATCTAGCAGTGTACAATAGCGCCATCTGGTGACCTTATTGTAAAACGTTTTAGAGAATTCTGAAAATTGTTTTTAGAATTCTCTAGTTTTTAATCAGAAAGTGGTCCCAGGAGGCCAATTCTTGCGTTTACACTCGTGCTTGTCGCATTCGTCAATGTCGCTCGTCTCCCTATGTCGCTTTTAGAACGGTGACATTATCCAGATCTAGATTCTTGTACACATCAAGTCGTTCGTACACATCACGAGTCAAAGGACAAAAATGTTGTCAATGTCAACGATTATCATAATTTTATTGTTTGGTTACTTTGGCTCTCTACATAAATTATGTAATTATACAAAAACAGAATGACTTAAATAACAATGCAATCATAAGTGACCTGATGACTACCACAATAACATCGCGCGACACATGACGCCGAATATTCGTGTAAACTTGTGAATGTTATGTACAATGTATTGTTAGGTTTCGTTTTTTTTTTGTTATATAATAATTGCATTGAAAAAAAAAACACATTTAAAATCTTTGTTTTTTTAAAAGCTTTAAACCACAAAAACATATCATCACACCACACATGGGAGTTTAGTTTTGGTCATGCTTCTTTGTAACATTTAATCACAACTCCAGCCAGCCAAAATACTGGGCTGAAGCCTTCTGCACCGCGGGAACCTGGAGGATGCTGGAATTAAAATGTATAGTCTTGCTCGACTGCAATGCTCTTCCTTCGTCCCTGATTAGACTTTGGCTCCTTTTCTCTCGATGTCTGTGGGTCGAACCGGGAAATATGCATGAGGATGGTGAGCACTGTAGCTCAAAAATCCTGGCTTGCAGGAGTGGTACCGTGTTTGCCGTGGTTGTGGCTGCGCCGCGATCGGCCTTTCTTGCCCTCAACCAACGAGTACACCCGAATAATTAACTTTTTTGACCGGGCAAAAACACATTGGGTCTAAGACCAACTGTCAAATCGTGTTGTCAATCAATCTTATATTGGACTCCAAACTAATCTTTTCTCCGTAGGTGATAAGGAGTAGGAATCGCACGTAACTTCGGCGGAATCTTCGGATTTCGTGTTTAGGGAAACAGGCAGAAACCATGAACGATAGCTTGTAGTTTTAGCGTTCAAAAATATTTTACTTCTATGATTTGACGGCGATGACCTACTTTTTTTCCTATCAAAAAAACATGACATCGTTCAATACGTTAAATTCAAAAATTCCTGGAAAAGGCAGATGATGATACTACTATCCTCATTGTTGCAAATAATCCTTTATTTATTTAATTTCAGATCTCCTTGAAAACAAAATAACTAATAAAGACTGTACCTAATTTCAAATATCCAATTTTTTTTGCATTTAATAAAATTAATCTAATGTAAATTATGAAAACAATCATACATCAAATAAATAATAAACCCATAAATAACGATCTTTGGACAACACATCATTATTTGGGCGAGGTCGTTTCAAACATCTTAACATAATTATTGTGATGTGTTTCCTTTATCCATATTCACACAATAATATGTCAAACATTTTCCTGCAGATAAAATATGGGAGAAGAACGTGACAGATGCGCTTTCAGGGTGATCACCCTGACCCAACGGAGACGTGATCTAATAGCCAATGACCAAATGATACATCATCCTAGCCTTTTAACAAGTAGGTCAGCCATACAAGTAAACACATAACATATAGCTGAAACTGTTTCAGGTAATGTAAGCCAACCGTTAAATGATGACAAAGTTCTAGGACATTGTTATCATTGCCAGAAACAATTTCAGGAAATGTAACGGATGTCCGACTTTCTTGTTATAACCTTTTAATGATATATTAGCCGAAATCTATTCAACCGGGAATGTACTGGAAGATTCTGGCGAAGGTAAGGGACAACGCAACCCTGAATTGTCTGAACAATATACCAATAGAACTAAACTAACTAATGTTCAACGATGAGTACCTACTGCTACTGCTACTATCAATCTTTTGCCAAAAGTAGGTGTAATAACGGTTCGTAAAATCCTTATGCTTTATGCATGAGAATATCCATATTTGTCAACATAACAACGATATGGAAGCTAATAGATGAACGAAATTTATGGCAAGCACGTTTAAAATATGTTTCCCTCAGAAACATGTTGCTTGTTTAAGAATATATTTCAACTACTAAATTGTGGTAATACCTATAGCTTTTAACAACGGTCGCAGATTTAATGAAGCCATGTATATTCTGCAACCACAAAACATTCGTACTAATACGACGATGTATGAATCACAAGCAGTTTTAATGCTAAATATATGCTGCTTGGAAATATCATAACAGTGCTGCCGACACGAGATAGGTATCTAGATATAACAAGAGCTTCAACATCTTGGCATCAAGATTTGTTAAGGACACCACTGAAACTTTGTTCAAATTATAATCCATATTGTAATATAACGGCGCAGGATAGCCTTTACCGGAAGTGGTCATCGTATTTGTGGTTTAGCAGCTTCAATATCATCAGGATTGTGCCGGAATAAAGTGGTTCGCCGTGGACGTGGTACAACAGCGGCTCATCTCTATCATCTGAATACAGCCGCCACGCGTGAGTGACAGTCATCCAGCCAGTGTCACTCTTATCCGACCTTTTCGGTGATTCCAGTACTTCGTAAGAAAACTAGACGGCGCCACTTGCTGGGCCGTCTAATAAAATAGGAGTACAGTACGTGCCACTAAAGATGAGACTTGACACTGGTTTGACTTGCGCAGTAGACAATTTATAGGTATCTTTAGCGATATGAGGTCTGCGTCCCGGGGCGTCATTGGGGCGGCGGAAAGAGCGCAGGAGGCGCGGTCAAGTCTCATCTTTCGTGGCGCGTATTGTACATGTCTTGTGACAAAATAATAATCTAATACAGATTACATTATGGTAAATATAAATATTAGAAATATACTTTGCACGTTTGCTTATCTAATAAAGTTCAGACAGCAAACAAATCTAACATCTCACACACCAAATCAATTAATACAAATATATGTTCGAGTAAATACATTGTCATTTTCATTACCAGGGACAGCCGCCATTACGCAAACTGTGTACTCCGTATATCTTTTAGCAGATCCTTATTTGTACAACAAATTATTTTACAGCCTTAGAATATTTTCTGACGCACTCTATAGCATAATTAGCCTATTATGTTTCCACTGCTGGGACACAAGCCTCCTCTCTGTGAGAGGGAGTGGGCCGTAATCCACCACGCGGGCCCAGTGCGGGTTGGTAGATGTCGCATGTCTTTGATATTTTGGTTTTAGGACATGCCGGTTTCCTCACGATGTTTTTCTTCACCGTTTTGAGAGCAGTGGTGATGAAATAATTTACACAAAGTAAAGCGCCTGTCAGGGTTCGAACCCACGACCTACAACTCTTAAGTCGCGGCCGTTACCACTGGGCTACCACTACTCTTTAGTATATAGCATCTTGACTTAAATATAATCACGCCATAGCCGGCAGACAAAATTATGTCGTTACAAGTCATTACCAAAGATGTCAACATGTTGATAATTAATTGTCCCCATAATTTAATCAAGATTGTATACTGACTGCATCAGGAACAATCACGACATGGTGTGAAATGACTGTTATCAAGCAATTGACATTTATAAAAATAATCCATTTATACAAACGTTTTATCTGATATACAGGGTGGCAGGGACATCGACGCGAAAACTGTTACCATGGATTCAGTACATGATTCTGAACCCCACTGCGTTGAAATTTTTTGTCGGATAATTTAAAAAAAACAGCTGTTCCATACATTTTGACCTCGTAGGTATTGCACTTCTACAGGGATTTTTTTTATTAACCAGTGCGCAAACTTAAACACGTGACTTTACTCATCATTATGAACAACATCTACTATGGTACCAAAAACGAAATCGCGAAAAAAAAGTCAACTGTTCCCTTACATTTATGTTCGCATAACTCGTCAAAATGTAGGGAACAGCAGATTTTTTTTTTGCGATTTTTTATTTTTGCGGACTGGTAAATTTTTTCCTGTATGAAACAGCTGATAAAAAAAAATAACCAACAGAAAATTTCAACGCATGGCGGTTCAGAACCATGTACTGAATCCATGGTAACCGTTTTCGCGTCGCGTCGATGTCCCTGCCACCCTGTATAGACCGTAAAGATGATACATAATTTAGGGCTTCCGACTACATTCATACATACATAAACTCACGCCTTTTTCCCATGGGGGTAGGCAGAATCTACAGAACGCCACCTGCTACGACCCTTACATACTCCTTTTGCCTCGTCTACGTTCATATATCTAGTCATACACGCACGCCGGTTGCATGTACTATGCACCTGCACCCTAATTGCGTACCACACAATCAATAACAATCTGAATCATTTTGAAGGATATTACTAATCCATTGCTTCATTTGTTCAAAAAATGTATCTGCTCAACAACGTAAATAACGCAATGAACGTTGTTGAACTGTCAAAATGAAATACATTGTAATTGATTGTGTATTACGCAAATACTGCTGATCTGTCAAAAACGATTTTAACATCCTTTTAATTTTTGTATGAAATGGATTGAAGAGTTAACTGCGGTTATTCTACCATAATTAAAATCTAGATACAGTCGCTGGCACGTAGCTTGGTTTTGGTTTTGGCATATAAGGAGTAAGTTTACGCGTGTAAATAAATTTAACGCAAAAAAAATGGACACTTTTATTGCATGTCATTATTCTATGGTTATATCCATCAAAATTTATTTTTTAACATGTCTGTTAAGAAAAGCAAGCGAAAACGAATTCTGCGTATCTACGATTCTTGCCAAGTTACGTGGCGGCGACTATACTACATATTACAATATCAAAAAGCCTGAGGACCAAATAACACAAATCACAAATCTTAGTGAACAAATCAGCGTTTGATGAAATCTTTTAGGAAAATGTTTAGATAAAATTACATTTGTATAAGATAATCTCCGTATAAATCAATCTGACGTCGATTCATGGATGGTTTGCCAACTAACCACATTATTATGCTGTAAACAGCTGACTGACGTCAAAGGGGTCAATTATAATCCATATTAACCCGTCTGTGACGATACTATTAAACTTGTACCAACAAATAAGTTGTGAACCTAATGAAGTCTGTGAAAGCATCACACACCGATACTGAAACGATTCTAATTACAATGTTTAGGAATAAGGAGGAGGAGCTCGTGGCTAAGTAATAACAGCCGCACGGGTTGATCCATCAGGTTAAGCTATGCTTGCCAGGGTTGGTCCGTGGATTAGTGACCATCTTTACAATCGAGACTCCTCCTTGCCTCGGAAAGCACGTTAAGCCGTTGGTCCCGGCTGTCGTTCGTGGATCTTTGACAAACGTTACGGGTCGTCAGAAGCCCGAAAGTCTGACAACCAGTCTTACCAAGGGGTATCGTATTACACAGTTACTGGGTCGTGGAGGTCAGATAGGCAGTCGCTCCATATAAAATACTGGTATTCAGCTGCATCCGGTTAGACTGGAAGTCGACCCCAACATACTTGGGAAGCTAGGCAGATTGAGGAATATTAATATTATTAACATATGGTATACATTAGATAATTATATATGAGGTAATAATATTCATGACTATTACTAATCCTATACTACTCGTTCTCGAAAACGTCTTTGCAATACAGGGGTTTACGGGAGCGAAAAATCGATCTAGCTAGGTCTCATATCTGGTAAAATTCGTTTTCTGCGTATTTCCTCCCGAGAAAAGCTCGGTCGACCAGGTACTAGCCACTTACATTAATCAGTCCTAGTAGAAATAAAATTCCTTACTTACGAAAAGTACATTAAAATTGGATGCTACATGTAAATTATCTAACACATAAAATAACATTCAAGGTAAGTAATTACTCATTAATCATTGTAATAGCCCGTGACCTGGCTAAGCCTTTGAGTTGGCTCTTAAACTACAATATATTAACATCCACACCGAAGTAGAAATATATGTCCCGACATAAACTCGCTCGTGATGCCAACGTTCGTTACTTAGTTTTCAATGAAAAACTACGAAAGGTACCTTTACCTGGTCTGTACAACAACTAATGTGGCTCTTAAATTAAAATAGTCCGTGACCTGGCTCTTAAATTAGGTACAATATAATAACATCCACGTAGAAAAAAACAACCAAGTAGAAATACATGCCCCAGGACATAAGCTTGCTCGTGATGCCAACGTTCGTTACGTGGTTTTCAAGTTCCTCTTAATTGAAAACTACGAAGGGTACCTTTACCTGGCCTGTACAACGACTGATGTGGCTCTTAAATTAAAATAAACAAGCCTGACCAAGCCCGTTACCTGGCTCTTAAATTAAATTTTGAAATTTGAAAATAACATTGACATTTTGAAATTTTGACAGCTTTTCACACAAAATCTGGCAAAAGATATTTTTTCCATGGATAAAATAAATCAGATGATTGCAAAATCAGCCCTTAATCAAATTATTTGTAATAAATCTACGAAAAACGACGGGTGTCAGAAAATAATGTCATTTAATCAACTAATTTTTTTTTACCTAACTTGAAAATCTAAAACACTAGTTAATTTGTGATCCTGATCTTGATTTCTTAAAAACTAGTTGGATACTCTTTCTTAGGTACACGTGATACGTTAAACAAATACATAAATATTTATTTAATTATATTTTTAGGTAGAGATATCTATTATTATAATGACTTTTAGTTATCAGCATAAAAAAAAACAATAAAATTCAAAAATATCCCGGATTAATACTCATTTTACACATGTACGTAACAGTTTATACGGAAATCACATCTAAGAATAGTGATATTAATTAACTCTAAAGTTTGGATAAACCCGCATTAGTTTTTCCATAGATCTATGGCAGTCTAACCGCTTTTTTAACATCTCTAATATCCATTAGTGGTCATCCGACCACAGATTGTGGTTTTTCTTTGAATAACAGAACTTCTAACAACAAGAATTAACGATAGTGTATTTTATGTCAAATTCAATAAAACTCTCGCTTCGTCACTTGGTGACTTTAGTCGTCTATTTCAGCTGGGCAGTGCCTTGATATCCGGGGAAAGCCATGATGTAGAGAGCTCCTTACTTTTCACACCAGCACCGCTACTATGAACCTACATGTTCAGTCATGTACAATAATTGCCACTAAAGATGAGACTTGACACACCACGTGGTTTGACTTGCGCAGTAGACGATTTATGGGTCTCTTTAGCGGTATGAGGTCTGAGCCGGGGAGTCATCGGGGCGGAGGAAAGAGCGCGGGAGGCGCGGTCAAGTCTCATCTTTCGCGGCACGTATCGTACAGTCTATCTATCCTACATTATGTGTATTATTCATAAACCAAATGAGAGCTCGAACGACCCACATCATACAAAGCATGCAAACTGGGAAAACCTTTAATCAAGACGCGAATGCAATAAAAAAATATATCATTAGATCCGCTAGTTCATTCGAAATGCCGTGACGACAAGTACATCTCAAATAATATAGTCTTGATGCGATGCGTGAGACACGTAACATGCGCAGGCGCACAAGCTCTTCATTAACACAAAGGACTATTCTGAACTGTGGGCACCAGTTCAATGTCTACTATCTAGGTCAATTAAAGGCTGCACTGATAACAATCAGACTTATGTTACAAGTCAGGGATAAAATTGAGACTTACATAGGTGAGTACCTATGCAAGTCTAAATTTTTTTAATATTTTTTTCTATAATTATAGATTTATTATTTATTTATTAAAACATTATGCACAAGTAAAAAATACTGTACAAAGGCGGACTTAATGCCTGAGGCATATTCTACCAGTCAACCTTAAGGTGATGCAGAGACAAAACATGGCAGGTACAACATAAGTGATAGATGAGGTTGTGGAAACTCAAAGGTAAGCTCTTTTACCCATAAGGGTTTCGCACTACATCGAGGTGAGTTGTTGGGCTCTCTATGGGTAAGCTAGATGGGCCGACGACCTGAAAAAGGTGACTGGGACAGACTGGATGCGGAAGGCGGAGGACAGGGTGTTGTGGCGCAGCCTAGGAGAAGCCTATGTCCAGCAGTGGACTGCAATAAGCTAAGTTGATTAATGTTGAGCTCTACTTATTGCCCTTGTCTCGTTTAAAGTTTAAGAATTAATTCGCAGCTGCCAGTAATTCTTATAAATAAATTCACGATCAAGGCAAGCAAGCTCTCTCCAGCTATTTTTAATGCCGGGTATTTGTTTATCAAACAAAAGTGGGAAAACACTCATACGTCATAAAATAATAATAAAAAAAGTAAACCGGCCAAATGCGAGTCGGACTCGCACACGAAGGGTTCCGTACCACCGTAAAATATTTAGCAAATAAAGGAAAATACTAAATGAAGAATATTTTTCATCTTAAATTTTAAAAAGATAAATTTGTATTTCATAATGATATACAAACTGTGAATTACAAAGTTATTTTTTGCAGTTGCAGAAAATGGCCCATATTTAAATAAAATTCCTTATAAATCGGCGTTTTTAATATTTGTTGATTAAATACAGTTTAAGGTACATGATATACAGAAATTTCAAATTCCTAACTTGTTTAGTTGTCTTGTTTAGTTACGATAGAGCTCGTACAAAAATGGTCTAAAACTGACAACTTTTACGGCCCCGTATTTCTTCATTTTTGAAGATAAAAAATATATTTGTACTCTACTCGATGAGCTCTAGACAATGCCACTCTACATGTAATAAAATATTTCATTCACCCCAGTGTAAAAAAACAATTCATTATCAAAAGTTTATTATAGTACGGAGGCCTTTAATTTTTTACTTTATTTAATTTTTATTATTTGTTTTATAGCGGCAATACAAACATACACAGTCTGTGAAAATTTGAACTGTCTTACTATTACAGTTCATGAGATACAGCCCGCTGACAGACAGACGGACGAACTGATGGACGGAGGGACGGACAGCGGAGGTTTAGTAAATAGGGTTCCGTTTGGCACCCTTCGGGTACAGAACCCTAAAAACAAGAAATTCTCGTTCTTAAAATATAGGGCAACAAGAACAGAACCTTATTATACCAAGAGCAAAAACAATACTTTATAAAATTAAAAAACTATAAGAGTTGGCGAGTTTCTTTGCTGCACGTACGCAGATTTCCGCAATCAAGTCGTTGTTGTTGATATTACAGCTCCATTATTATTACTCTAAGTTGCTGTATCCCACTAGAGTTACTTCATCCCCCCCTAAACTAAATGCTCTAACCCTACCACAGTCAGCCCTAGTTCTGGTACATGCTCTACGACGGCTACATATTAAGGCGGGTTTAATCCAAACGAACATATGACCAGAACAAGAGCAACAGCATTATTTTCTTGATATTCTTGACAGTTTTGTATAAATAGAACAACGAGAGAATACTCTCCAACCCCCGACCCTTGCTCGAAAACGAGGTGCCAGCTGTTGTTGCAGCTGAGCACGTAGCTTTAAATACCCCGTATAATAATCAAGATGAAAATCTAAGTTTGATCCAGCCTGTCCCTTCTTGCTGTCCTCTCCCCAGCGACGCACAGTGGGAAAAAAATGGCGTTTTATGTTCAAAAATCTGCCTACACCACAATTTTTGACGAATCGCTGCCATTTTTTTGTATACACTCCTGAGATAACACACTTTGGTGTGTCACTGCCACTTTTAAAAATTGGAATTTCTTTTTTAAAAATTTTCTTTTAAAAATCGGGAAATTCATCTTTTTTTTTTTTGGCCTCGTTTTTGTATCCGCCATTTTGAATGTTTATAAACAGACAATAAATTCGTGACCAGGGACCTGAAAAACCCCTGGAAACCATTTTTTGTTAAAAAATTTTTTTTTAGAAATTGTTTTTGCTTCATTTCCCGATTTTTTGAGGTTATGGTTTTGACTTTTAAGGAAAAGTGGCAGTGACACACCAAAGTATGTTATCTCAGGAGTGTATAAAAAAAAATAGCAGCGATACGTCAAAAATTGTGGTGTAGGCAGATGTTTGAACAAAAAAGTATTTTTTTTCCCTAAGCCGAGGTTCGTACCCCACAGGGGGTGCCCTTAGCGAGCACTCGGCTAATTTTAATTTAGAACAGTTTTTGCCCCTGGCTGGAGGCTTTGAGTGTAGTAGTTTTAAGCAACCACAGGAAAGCCCGGTTAAGCAGCCAAGACCTTAGTGGTCAAAACCGCGAGATGCCCTACATAAAAAATAAAACAAAAATGCTCTCCACTGGGGTGTTTATACAAAAATGAATTTGGTAGAGTGGTAATAGAATGCGCATTCGCTCGTTTGGTTAAACCAACCTTTATGTTCTTCCACTTCTAAAATAGTTTTTTCCCTAAACCACAGTCGTTCTACCCGCATTCAACGTTGCCCTACCTATTCTTAAGTTGCTGTAACTAGTTTGCCCTGCATGCCCAATGTATGTTTGTCAATAAATTATTAAAGGAACGTTAAGCCGTTGATCCTGGCTGTCATTCCTAGATCTTTGACAGTCGTTACGCGTAATCAGAAGCCCAAACGTCACAAGCAGTCTTACCACGGGGTATCGTGTTACCCAGTAACTGGGTTGTGGAGGTCAGATAGGCAGTCGTACATGTAAAATACTGGTATTAAGCTGCAGCTGCATCTGGTTAGACTGGAGGCTGACCCCAACATAATTGGGAAAAGACTAGGCAGATTGATTTTTTATTTAAAAAGTTTACTGTGACGTTCACGTAATGCTGCGCCACACGGTTTCACCCGCATAAGTCTCAATCCCGTGGTAATATCGGGATAAAAAATACTCTATGTCCTAACTCAGGTCATGGTCTACCCATATGTTAAATTTCATCCAAATCCGTTTAGCCGTTTTAGCGTGAAAGCGTAACAAACAAACAAACTCACTTCCGCATTTATAATTTTAATATTAGTTAGGAAGTCAAGATTATCATGGCATCTAAAACAAAACAACATAAGTAACCTAAACCAATTTATTTATAGCCAGCAGAGGGGCGCATCATTTGGGTTTTACCGAAACGGTATAATAGCAGGCACCCACCTAACGATTTGATTCCATATAATTCCACTGCACGCCTCTTCGATGCAGGTTTTCATACGATGATACAACATGTTTTATAATACGAGACAAGTGCAAGTTAGCTAGTTACCCAGGCATTCATTACAAGACCTGTTCATTAAAGTTAGGAAAACCTAGACATTATCCGCCTTCTTATAAATCAGTAATCAGCCTTGAAGAACATGATCACTGCGACAGTAAAAATAATAGTAAATTAAAATTAAAATTCATTTATTTCAGGTCCTAGACACATTAAATACAAAAACAATACACAAATTTCTCAATTTTATAAATGTCACTATTTGAGTCACAAATGTCAAATCAATTAATGTTATAAAGCATAAAGCAAAATAAAATTTCAATTAAATAGAACAATGAATTATACAATAGGTATGACGACTTTAATTGTCCGTCTGGTAGATATAAAAAAAATATTGGACACGTATTTTTTCTTTTTTTACCATAGTAAAAGATTACGGCGATACATTGAGTTAAAATGTGCCATGACGTCACGAGTATGTCGATTTGATACCTTAAGTCCGTTTTTTAATCTCGGAGACTAAATTGACAACTGCAAATGTCAAACTTCAAAATAATGTGGCCAGCTTCTTATCGCAGTGTTGTTCCGATGATTTCGGTTTTTTAATTGTATTGTTTTATATTTTTCTCAAATGTCTAACATTCAAATTTGTATTATTCCTGTTAGTAATGCGTGACATAACTATCCTCTGTGCTCGGAACTACACGTTCCATACCAATTCCCTCCCGGAGGAAACTCCAACCCACGTCGTCATCAGGCGCATTCCATAGGAGATCCAGAGGATATCCTTAATGACCTTGTAGCCCAAGGTATTCTCGTTTCGGCCATCCATCGGCATAGGGCGAAACAGGGACTGGTTTACGACATGGTCCTTGTCGTTTGCGACCCCACCGAAAGCCATGACCCGATCTTCAAAGTGAAGTCGGTTAGTTCTCTTTCGGACGTGACTGTCTATTGAGAAGCCCCGTAAGTCCAACCTCATTGGACAGTGTCACCGCTGCATACGGTCACTCTCAATCAAACTGACAATGATGTCTATTGGGCCTACTACGTCTGCGATTTCAAGTGTTATTTGCTTTATTTTGTTAAGTTTAAAAGACATGGACAAAAAAGTACATTCCATATACAGGATCATAGTAAATATATTGTTTAGTAAAAATAGAAAAATGAATTACTTATTACGTAGTTTTTAGCCTCTCTGAACTTGTCAGTTTTTAAATCAAATTAATAAGTAATGTAAGATGAATTCAAGGTACCATTTGTCAACGTCAGCCATAATGGACCATAGAGAAAGACAAATATAATAATTGACGTTCCACACCACGCATAATACTACTTGTGGACATGTAATATGGACGACAAAATGCTCTTATTAGGAACATTTTATTCATGCGAAACTATCTTCATTGGTATTTTTTGCTTGAATAAAATGATCTTTTCCTAAGTTGATGAGTAAGATAGTATTTTTATATTACACCCAAAAAAAAAACTGAAACGAAACGCGTTTACTTGTTTGACAATGTGTTGATCATTGTCTATGTCAAATGTCAATGTATTTGTATTGTTACTGCAGATTCTTTGTTCCGTACTATTTTGTTTTTGCGATTATTTTCTAATGTTTTTGACCCCCGCTTATCTCTTAGGACTGATACCTTCTACCACTCGATTACCTTGCTATTAACACTGAACTTTGATTTGCATTGCGTTTCGGATTTGTTTTGTGAATCAATATGAGATGCATCCACTGCGGAATAGCCATGCAAAGGTTGCAGAGGCATCTCATATCCTCGCTTTCTGCACACCATCAAACAAGACTTTCGCGTTGGATAACCAATGCTCAAACTCAGGTATGAAGTTGGAGTAGAAAAAACTTAATCGTATTTATTGTTACGAGTATATACCTACTTCTGGTATATTTTATGGTTTGCGATATTAACTTAGTGCATCTTATTTTCAGTTGCCTCTGGATACATTTATTTGCCATCCATGCTTCTTATTATTAAGTACCGAAGTTGGTGAACACGAGCGACTATTGGGGCATAACATGGTTTGCCTTGCTTGTGAGAAGTCTGAGAAAAATAAGACATCATAATGTCAGTATGGACTGTCCATTGGCGGTGGTCCTATTATTACAAAATACTAATTATGTGGTAAGCATTTTGTTTTTTTATTATTATAAACAACTAGTTGTATTAATTAATCAATAAAAAATGAGTTTTCATATTGTGTGTATGATTGTAATATCTGTGTTTTACATATTTTCCATTTTTAAATACTTGCCTAAAATAGCAATAACATAATGCTTGAATACATAAACAGATACAGTATACAAAAGGTACCCTTGTTGCAAAAAATAATATTAACATAAGCTGTAATATCTGTGTTTAATCTAACTGTGGTTTATTTTCAGCCCTCAAGAAACAACTACGTTTGTCATGTGTGTTGGATGCAAACAAATAGACAGACAGTGCATGACTTATCACAAGAAACGGAATTGGCTTCGGACATCAATCCATCAGCCACTTCGGTGATCATGTTAGGAATAATGGTATCTATGTTGTTGAAGTGTGTCCGGAACTGGAACACTCCCAAGAAATGATAATACGGGTTGGTGGAAATAATCCTTATTTATTAAGAGGACGTATTAAGTCTCGTCGTGTTTCCCAGATTCTTTTCCTATGTTTTATTTGACACTGAACATGATAGTGATTCTGTCTTGGAAGCTATTTTAGGGTACTATTGTAATTGCCTTGTAGGGAACAGAACCGCTGATTGTTGTTGTCACGTTATGATAATAATCTGGTACCTTGGTTGGGCAAGACACCAAAACAATATTCAAGCTCCAGCAGGATTTTTAGTCAACATATTATTAACAATTCAAGAATATTAAAATAATCTAACAAAAGGCTAATCTTTGTTAAAAACCACAGTTACAATTCTAAAATAATATATGCATCAACGCTTGTATTTGTTTTACATGTTTGGTTATATTTAAAGCAGTTGTTTATGTAATTACTGCAGCACTACATAACTTATATATTACACTTAATCCAGGTTAGTGTATATGTGAAATAAAAATGCTCTTGGTTGACCTCGGTTTCTTTAACACTAGCGCTGCATTGCTATACCTAACGTATTATTGAGTTATCTAGGTAGGCATTTAAGATATATTATAATCTAACAAAATGTTTCTCTTTATTTTCTGTAATAAATAAATAATTATTTTTACTCTTTTGTTTTATTTTGTGTTTCCCTTGTTTATTGGTAATTAAATTATAAAAAAAATAAGGGTAAAGGTTTAAGAAAAACACGTTTCAAATATGCTTTGTAATTATCGTCACATTTTTTTAGACTATTACCCAGTTTAATAAATGTTAATCAATATACATTTAAAAATCATTAATTCAGGTGGCCATTACTTTGTTTAAATGCCTAAAGCTCAACACGTACAAGGCGGGTGGTGCGTGTCGGGCGCTGGTCGGGACGACAGTATGGCGCGTCACATTTTTTTAGACTATTACCCAGTTTAATAAATGTTAATCAATATACATTTAAAAAACATTAATTCAGGTGGCCATTACTTTGTTTAAATGCCTAAAGCTCAACACGTACAAGGCGGGTGGTGCGTGTCGGGCGCTGGTCGGGACGACAGTACGGCGGGCTTGTACATATAGTAATTCCTTGTAAGTATATACATGTCAGCACACGAAATACGTGCGTGGCTCCCGCTCCCGACCCGCTCCACGCTCGACCCGCTCCGCACCCGTCCCGCTCCGCGCCCGACCCGCGCACGCGTATCGTGTGCCAACATACATAAATTATAATACAAGGAATTACAATATATACTAGCCCGCCGTACTTAATACAAGGAATTACAATAAACAAGCCCGCCGTACTGCCGTCCCGCGCCCGACACGCACCCGCCTTGTGTGTGTGTTGAGCTTAATAATACTAAAACTATATCAGTTAACCGTAATAATTCACAACTGTTCGCTATTTTAAAGCGCCAAAAGTTTTTTAATAGCGAAATTATAATCTATACACTTATTGCCAGCGATCTGATTAAAAGGTTTTATTAAACTGTTTACGTCTAGGCTGTTGTAATGACAAGTTCTGTCAGTTTTTTATTTATAGCAATTTAATGTGTCAATATTCACGAATGTAAAACACCAAAAATTATTGATGAACATTCAATTCGATAACTATGCCGACGTCCGGCCGTACAAAAACTGGCCATGTTCTTTGTTACGTTAAGTTTTAAGTTAATAAGGTGTTATCTTAATAACCTAAACTGTCTTTGTCCAGCATCTGCCAATTTACCCCGGTATTTAATCAAACTTATTCTTGAAGATCGATTATCATCGATTAAACCGTACCTACTACTACTACGAAAAACCGTATGTTACGGAAAAATTCCATTTGTGGTACTTACATCACTACCTATTTAAAAACTGCCAAAAACAGGTAACACTGGAAATGTCAATTTAGTCTCCGAGATTAAAAAACAGACTTTTCTTACTTGTAGTTAAAGTATTTTTTTTTAATAACCTATTTTGCCCCACTGCTGGGCAAAGGTCTCCCCATAATTTTCCAGTCTTCCTTATGTTGTACCTTGTCACGCAATGGCACGTAAAATTTTATCGGAGAGGCAACCGGATGGCGAGTGGTAATCTGGGTATTGAAGTGATACCGAACCCCCGCGTGCCATCCGAATGGACCCCCAATGGACGGGGGCGGAGATATGGGGGATGGGGGCCTAACATATTTTTTTTATGGCAATCAAACTTTAAGCTCTATTATGTGCAAGGAATTTGTGTGAATAAACTGAGAGGAACTTTCAATTCTATTTCACGTCAGTACTCTGAAAGCTTAAAATCGTTACGTAGGTAATTTCAACGATAATTTGTTATTAAGCTACCACATGATTATATTGTATACGTCCATATATCGGTCAATGAAATACAACAATAACAAAAATAATTAACAATGTGTGTCACTAGACTTATAAATAATAATACAAAAACCAAAAAATACTCTCATTCATTTCTGGTATACAATAATATAATATTTATCGGTTTTATTATCAAACCAGACCAGAGCAGGTTGCCAACTTGGGTGTTGGTATTGACCTTGCGTCTACAGAAGGACGCCTGCATTGATATGTGCGTACGACGGTATCAAGGAAGTTACTGTGAACTTTTAGACGAACGCACACTGCCTGCAAAATAAATAAAACGTATGAGGAGGAAATATTAACCGCTCTGTTTGTGATACCTCAAAGACTGCGAATGCTAATCAAATGAATTCTTTTGCAGGGCAATAACCTGTTCAAATGTAGCCTTACAGTATTATTATACGACATGGCCGACACGGTAGAGCCTTGAACAGAACACAGATTAATCAGGGACGATTAGTCGTACGTTACAAGTGAGGTACGGAAGACGTCTAAAAAAACACGATTTGTTGAAATGTGCTTTTATCAGCACTGTCGCTACGCCCTAATAGGCTCTATTCAGCCTGAAAATCAAGCAGCAACCAATGTGCAACACACAAAGCGATCAAACTAAAATACATTTAAAAAAACAGTGGCACTCCGGGAGTGCCGACAGAAGTGAAAACTTTAAAAAAATCGGCACCGCGATAATCAACGTGTTGATGTTTTTTTAATGGTCAAAAGCTGGAGTCGTCAGTGTCGTGAAATCAATGATTTAGTCCCATCTCAAAAATGCCCAACGCGCCTATAGAAGTATTCATTTCAAAATATTACTAGTCCTCCAGACCGTATTTCGGCCGTGGCGGCCAATCTCAATGGAGACCAGCCTTCGGCGCGGGACATATTAAAGTGCACAAGTGTGTGCGCAGACACAGGTGCACACTCTTCCCTCACACTCATAGTCCGTTAGTTAACACACCGGAGACACGTCCGGAGAGAGATCAGGCGCAGGACCAACGGCATAACGTGCTTTCCGAGGCGCGGGGATTTCACACACCGCCAACATACAAAAACCGGGCTGCTATTAAGAAATTCCTAATGGGAAAACCCAATAAACCCCGGTATGGAAATTTTATGAGGAGTGAAATTTATATTTGAGCACTCAAAAGAGTTACATTTTGTATTGTGTTTTATTCGTAAACAACACTTATTTTAATTATGAAAAAAACTTATTACGTATTTCACACTTCGATTTAGATATTTCGGCCGTGATATACTTACACGATTACTTGCACTTTACTGCATCCAGTTAAATCGCAAAGACAAGTATAAATTATAATCTACTTAATTATTGTTTCATTTGAGTTATATTAGGGTCAAAAAAAAAAAAAAAAACACAAAAACCCTACGATAGGGCTTTTGTGTTTTATTTTTTTAAGATATGCATTTATTGAGATAAGATTTAAGACATGCGCGATTGTCATTGAATATGGAATAGGCAAAGGGGTTCACATTGCCTATTGCATATTCAAAGACAATCGTATTAAGGAAACTCCAGTCGTGTGTCAGAGCTGACACATACACTTTTTTTTTAAATATTACTTATTTATAAATTCGGGTGTTTAACCTATCTAAAAATATCATATGCGAGAAGGATTTCTAAAAACGACTTTTTTTAAATATCATAATTGTGTATTCTTCAGGTGTCAACGACGTTAGTTACCAGTTGAACCAGTTTTACGCATACTTTATAATAAATTAACATCGCAAAAGAATTTGGTTCTCAATATTTTTATTATGTAATATTGTCTAATATATCATTTCTACGCGATCCCATTTTCTTTTGTGTACAAATAATTATTAAGCTATTGCATAGCTTTTATCGCGGGCTTTGAGCGCGGGGACCGAATCAAGAAATTCCGTAACGTAACGAAAATAAAACCTAACACCCCCACTCCGCGTACCATATAAAGACGGTTCCCATGACAACGTGATGTTGTCATGGGAATGTAATTTTTGTTTTATGTCATCACGTCATCATCCCAAGTGTAACGTTGACAAATAGGAAGTATGGAGGTTACAAATGCTATGCAATGGCTTTACCGCGGCAGTCCCCGAGTGCCACACGTTTTTTTTTAAATTAAAATAGTTTTCCGGTTAAATGTTACCAGTTTTACGGAAAATGTGTCATTCAAATCCGTGACACTGGAAGACGTCGGGTATTCCCCACGTGTGAGCCCTTTCACCGGCCAAATAAATACCAAGTTTAACTTGTCCTACCACATTCTTATAGCTTTTTGAACTATAAAACTTGTGGTTTTCTTTGTTCGATTCGATGTTAATAAAGCGCAAACGCTGCGCATGTCGCCGGCCGATACGTATGATGAAAACAACTAGGAAGTGATGAATTTGTAATTCTGTAATTAATAATCATTGGTCTTCCTTTTTAGAGTTCCGTACCTCAAAAGGAAAAAACGGATCCCTTATAGAATCACTCGTGTGTCTGTCTGGCTGGCTGTCTGTCTGTCCGTCTGTCACACCCAATTTGCTCCGAATCTACTGGAACAATTTAATTGAAATTTGGTACACATTTTAATTTATGTGACCCCAACACGAACGTGTAACGTAAATAAATGAATTAAGAATATGGGGGTCACTTTTCGGGGCAAATTGAAATGAAATGAAAGGGCATGTTGTGAGATTTTTTTTATAAATATTGAATTAATGCTTTCTATTCATTATCTCCGAAATTACTGAGCAAAAAATAAAAAAAAAACAGTATGGTTCTTTACTCATAGATTACAGGAAAACCTATAAGAAGTCTATGATCTTAAAATAACATAGTAAATCTCTCAATATTGTGCGTACAAACTTATTGCAGTTGGAATATATGGGAGAACATGTTTTTCAACTACAATGTTAAGTTTGTTCGTAAGATAAATTCATCCCAACTACGGAACCCTTCATTGTGCGTGGTCCAACACACACTTGGCCGGTTTTTTTCTAAATGATACTTGATTATTATGTCAGGAATGCTCAGTTCACCAATAAAAAAATATTTTTTTATAAAGGCTGATTAATTGTCCTATCATACGCATATTAACTAACAAACTATTAAGGACCAACGAACAAAGTACGATTTTTTTTTAAAGCCATCATGATTTGTATCATAATAATCTACACTAAACTAAATCTAAACTAATATTATAATGAGAAAAGATTTGATTTTTTATATGTTTGTTTGTTACACTGTCACGCTAAAACGGCTGAACGGATTTAGATGAAATTTGGCATACACCAAAATCTGGGTTAGGATAGGACATAGGATACTTTTTATCCCGATATTCCCACGGGATCGAGACTTATGCGGGTGAAACTGCAGGGCGCAGCTAGTAATAATATTATAAAGAGAAAATATATATTTTTTTGTTTGTAATTAATAATCTCAAAAACTACTGGACCTATTTAAAAAATTATTTCACCAGTAGAATGCTATATTATCACTGAGTAGCATAGGCTATAATTATTTTTTGTAAAGATATCACGCGGGCAAAGTCGCAGGCGGAAGCTAGTGCTCAATAAAGTACATACATAAAAAGATCTCCCTGATCTTTCTGTTAAGTGACATAAATTTAAAAAAAGCAATTTAAAATACAACCGAATATATAATTTAAGACAAACAAATCAAGTTTATTATTGGAACTATTATTTTGTGAGAGTTGCTGATGTTCAATAAAAGTCATCGTTGGATAAATTATTTATAAAAATCCGGAAAAATAATCTTGCAACATGCAGGACGAAACAGTCAGCAAAGTCAATGCAAAAACTTGGTGAACAACAGAAGTTCAGACAGAAATACAAACTGCTGTGACGTTGGGTTTAGCTGTATTTCCGTTTGGACTGCACGTAAGCACCATTTTGCTAAATAATTATACGGCGGCCATGGCATGGCGTGTCATATCGCTAATGTGGCCCCGCCTTAATGCAGCAAATGATGTGACGGTTTCAGAGTACATGCTCGTAATTTACTCTTTTATGCAGACTAACAAGGCATTAGTGCCAACTAGCTGGCCTCGGAATATTTATACGCTATGTGCAGCTAACAATCTAAGTTGATCACTTTATAACTTCTTTATGGTGACTAGTGATGTGATTATCACGGAAGAACAAAAGAATGTCTCAACGAGCTACTATGTATTGCAGTAGTTTACTGTGGTAGACTAGATAATCAACGTTTTAAAAAAAAAAAAAAATGAAGTAGGTAATGTTTAAGTTTTAACCAGACACCAGTGACACCTGCTTGGGCACAATGCCAACTTCGGACAAGAATTACTTAGGACCAACACTCATTATCATATGAAATGAGCTATTCAATCAATTGCATGCTTTAAAGATTAATCAGGTTTTCAATAAATATGCAAAGAATTATAGAAACCTAGTTCTTAGGTACTAAGACAGTTATATTTAGAATTTTATGCCTTTGTAACAAAGCCATAAAGAAAGGATACATCTAAGTGTTTTCATAATTATGTTATACAATATGTGAAAAAACCCTGTCCGATCCGAAAGCGGCTCATAGCTACTGCAATAACATTACCTAAAAGTAATAAAAAATCTAATTAATAATGTTAATAAAAAAAGTTATTGCTATTTAAAAATCACATTTTTAGTACCAAAATTACCCCGAATTAATTAAGAATGAGCAAATCTACAGTCATAAGTTATGACTTGTAAAGACCCGCTAAACTACGGTCGTCCGCGCCCCATGTAATAACCCGATAAAATTCCCCACTGAAAAAAACGAAACGATTTTGTTTTTCGATTTTCCGGAAAATTACCACATAAATAGACTCTCAGTACGATACCTAACAACACCCTCACGGATTGAACAGGGTTTTTGAAGTGAAAACTTCTAGGTGCGTTGGGCATTTTTGAGATGGGACTAAACCATTGATTTCGCGACACAACGACGGAATTTACGGACACCGTGGAGTAAAAGACATCAAAACGTTGATTACCGCGGTGCGTGGAGTAAAAGACATCAACGCGTTGATTACCGCGGTGAAAGTTTTCACTTCTGTCGGCACTCCCGGAGTGCCACTGTTTTTTTTACATGTTGTATTTTTACCTCATATATCATCAGATATTGGGCAGTGGGCATAATGACACGTCTCATTAATAATTAGCATAAAAAGTACATTTTACAGAGAGATCGCAGTTTAATATAATTGTCTGAAGCACGACCGCGACGCATTTTATAAGCCGAACTGATTGGATGGATATTTTTACGCCTACATAAGTACGGTGACTTGGTTTCATCGATACCATATCCTTATTGTTTTCCAGGATTCCGTGGGTAACTGGACCCTTTCGTTGCTTCGTAGACTTCGATCATACCTTTGCAAATGTGTTTCAAATGGTTGTATGGTTTCTTGCCAACTGAACAATGATTGTATGGTTTCTTACCAACTGAACAATGATTGTATGGTTTCTTACCAACTGAACAATGATTGTATGATTTCTTACCAACTGAACATATTCTTTAAGATTGAAATTCAAACCTTATCACAATCAAACCGTGGGTTAAGATGAAAATTATTAATGCGAAGAAGTCATGAGGGAATCATTTGGCTTTTCGTGAGAATTGTCTGTCGTTGTATGAACGTGTGATGAGCAGGATTAAAAGTCTTGTCTCGAGAAAAGTTTGAGCACGAATTTACGAAAATAGCTGAAGACTCAGGAAACGATGGAGGGATTGTGTTTGTGTGAGATGATATATATAGAAGACATGGTACCCCAAATAAATTGGAATAAGGGTAGGTGGATAGTGGAAATAACAAATGGTGGACAAGAAACTAAGAGTAACAGTAACTAGATGAAATTATCTACAACAGAAAACCTAGTATTGCATTCGTATTTGGGAGAACCGTTTTATATTTATGTGCGATTTATGCTTTTTTTACGTCCATTTCCAGACCATAATCTCATTAATGGGACACACTCATAGGAGAATTTCATTACTGTCATTGTCACATATAAATGGAAAGCTTAAATAGTTTTTTTTTTTACAAATTCACAATTACTCAATATAGTATCAATATGGGAATGGTAATACGCTTCAAGTGTCTTCACGTCGCTATTCTAGATTTAATTAACTTATTTAAGTATGTAAGTGTTAAAACTGCCTAATCGTTAATCGAACACATGCATTGCCCAGTCATAAAGTCGTGAATCAATATTAAAATGCAGAGAATTGACCGCTCGCACATTTTGACCATGACCGTGTATCGAGTGCTCTGAAATTACGTGAATCGATCTTTCGGCATGCACTATAATTAGACAGCAATTTTGATTTAATAGTCTACTTTATTATTTGGTTACTGTAAAATTCTTTTTTTTTTGTTTTGTTTTTATGAATGATTCCTTCAGTAAAGATGAGCATTTCTGATAGGTATATGTATTGCGAATCTTATTAATTACCTAAGTATATTTTTTTTCTGAATCAGACCTCATCTGATGATCAAGCAATAACATTTTACATCAATAAAAAATGATTCATAAGAAGCATTGGGATTTTCGCTTTCGCACGAAAGCAAAAACAAACATCAAAGCTCAAAGTTGACTGGTAATATAAAATAGTAGATTGTTATACGAGGGGCTAAAATAACCCATTGTTACGAGGTAGTTTTACTCCCGAGCTTTAGCGAGGGAGTAAATAGAAACCGAGTTATAATGGGTTTTAGCGCCGTGTGTTACACTCTACTTTTCACTACGATTGCGAGAAAATGAAATAATCCAATACAATATTAAATAGTTTATTTTATTTAAATGTACAATTCTGGATATTTAACGAGATGTTTTTCCGGCAACTTAATTTCAGCCCTCTGTGAAGATGTTCACACTAGATGATGACATTTTCACTGTTCTAAATATATTACGGTCAACAATTCAATTCGTAATTAGAGAAAAATTCTAAAGATTTCGCGGCAATGCCTTTTTTATTTTGTCTGTCGCCGCAACGCAATTCCATTTTCAAAAATAAAATGTTTTTTTTTTGTGAATCAGTAATAAATCAAATCCATAATCATGATTATTCTACATAAGAATAAAGACTTTTCGTTTTTCAAGGCTCGTTGGAACAGACAAAAATTAAAAAGAAATTACTTTTAATATTACAGGTGATCGTGAAAAATCTGCATTTTTTATAGGTATATATGTATTGCGAATCTTATTACACAAATACATGAGTTTTTGTTTTTTTTTTTTCTGTATCATACCTCAACCTCATCTGATGATCAAGCAATTTTACATCAATAAAAAATTATTCATAAGAAGCATTGGGATTTTCGCTTTCGCACAAAAGTAAAAAACAAACATCAAAGCTCAAAGTTGACTGGTAATAAAAAAAATATTACATGTGATCGTGAAAAATCTGCTAATGACTCAGGAAAAAATAAACTTACCACGCTAGGTTAGTAGGTAGTGCAAATAAAATATGATACTTAAAAAAAAAAATGGTGTTTATTTTATACATTTACGGGGTTTATAACTAGGTACTTCGGTAAATATTATTTTAGATGAGCCATTGAATTGAATATTTTTTATAAGACAACAAAAAATGTTAACATTATTTTTGATACATCATGCATCCGACAATGAATGTAAATACACAAAGTGCATCCTCACAAAATAACATTTCCTAAAGTTATTTAAAAACAAGGAGAATATGTAAGTAGTAAATAAACATTATTAGGGCCTAAACAAATCGAAGGGGGACTAATGTTTGCCGTGAACTTCACCATTAGCACTTGAGAACACGAGAAAAGATACTGGTTAGCACCATAAGGTAGGTAGGGTACAGCAGAAAATGTATGCGAAACGGTAATCTTCGTCTTGCCGAATTAGGACGAACGTCGCGCCACAGAGTAACCACCCACAGTGGCAAAGATTCTTAATTTTGTACTGCCGCGCTTTGACGTCGTTTGTATTAAACTGTCTCTGTTGGGTTAGCTACTCCACCTTGTCATATGCCACTCAAAAGTTTAGATAGGTTTATTGGAATTACAAACACAAAACAGGAAGTACTAGCTGTCATGGTTGTAACAGCTCCATATTATATCTTTTAATCGTTCGTATTTTCGAATTTAAACGATGTGTAACAAGCGCATACATTTGGTACGAGTTTCGCGAACCGAATCCAAACAAAGGCACAATTAATTACGAATTTTCCAGGCCCTGTCAGCCAGTTTTTTGCCGCAATGGAAACTTTAAGCACTGGCTCAAATGACGCATTATCCAAAAGGTACCTACTATTATTTTGGAGCATCTTTGTTTATTAAAATTCTCCATAAAAATATGGCGAATAGGTAACACTTTACCAGTGTCAACCTAATGTTGAATTTAAATTATACTATTCGAACGAACAAAAGAACGAATTGAACGTTCAAAAGTGCCTTTTTTTTGTACTGGGGTGGAAAATACTTATGGATATCCTCCGCCCTGAGGCAGGCGAAGGGATCTGTCAGACTCCTACCGACTAAAAACCACCCCGGTGTTCCCTTCCCACACTTGGACCGGAGATCACGAGATCTTTTGCGCCTTCCATAATCCCCGACTGGTGCCACCCCGCTTTTACGGGCCACCTCATGCCTGCGGGGGGAGTGAGGTGTAAGACTCCCCCTTTTTTTTTTGGTGGGAAATTGTCAAATAACTTCTCCCTCCCGCTCCGGGCGGAGCGGGAGGGGGTGGCTGACTCTTACTGACTAAGACCCACCCGTGTTCCTTCGGTTGCCATGTTGCCGGGGCCACGATCTCCCTTTCGGATTTCTTCGCAACCCCGGCAGGCATCGGCCCTAGCGGACCCCGTCAATTCTGCTGACATCTCTTTGAGGCGCGCGTGGATCACAACTCGCTGTCGCTACTTAATTGACTACGGCAGTTTCATGTATGTTTTTAATTTGATTAAAATGATTAATTTCACGCTGTTCCTTTATTTTAAAATACTATGTTAATAAGAAGAGTTATTAGTTTTTGGTCATTCTTTCGATTGGCATCATAAAAGTAGGGGTGTTCTTTTTTTTACATTTAAGTCGGTTCGATTCCCAGACGAGGCAAGTAATTTTTAGAAAATCTTTGAATGCAGAATTACTAACTTTTAAAAATAACATAGTCTTCTTTCAGCAAAATACCCTATCTATATTTAAGGTACTTTCCCTTCATGTCCCATAATTTTGGGACGCCCTGTATAACGAAGTTAAAAGGAAAACTATCACAACTAAGTATGTGTTCCTTCGGTTGCCATGTTGCCGGGGGGCCACGATCTCCCTTTCTATTTTCTTCGTAACCCCGGCAGGCATCGACCCTAGCGGACCCCGTCAATTCTGCTGACATCTCTTTGAGGCGCGCGTGGATCACAACTCGCTGTCGACCCGGGCTTGGTCCTTATCGGACGGCGAGCTACCCATTGCTCACCGTCCGCAAGCCCGCGCCTACGGTGGCCGGAAATCTGCCTGCGATTCCCGACGCCCAGGGCGTCTCCTCCTGTGGCGGTTAGGGGCGCGAGGGCGCCAATTTGCCTCTCCCTCACGCGTTCTGCCTCCTCCTTCGCGAGCATTACTGCTTCGCAGAAGGAGGTGACGGCTTCCCATTTCCTCTCGCTCCGTACCATGGCCTGAACCAGGGCCGGACGCGAGAAATCAACGCCGCCGATCGCCTCCACGAGGACACTGCGATGCCCCGCCCGAGCCGGGCAGACCTCCACCGTATGCTCCACCGTGTCCTCCGGGTGATCCACACAATGGTGATACCCGGGCGTTTCCTCCTGAACAGGTACCTCCCGAAACAGCCGCCGAGGACGCCGTGGCGCCTCTCTAGCCACTCCTCAAAGAGGGGACTTATCGCCGCAATTGTGGCGTGCCCAGTAAGACTCCCCCTGCGACGTCAAATAGGGGCGCGCGAGGAACACTACGTGCCGCCACCTCGGGTCCTGCTTGATGGTAGGTGGCGGACGTTCCCGAGTCCATCGTCCCTCCGGACCTGTTTACAGGGCCTGGAAGAGGGCGTTGTCCGCCTTCCGCCGACGCCCGGTCTGCAAACTACGAATCAGGAGAGTGGTCTCAATCTCCCTCTCCCTTTCCGCAGCCTCCTTCTGCGAAATGATGGTTTCACAGAAGGAAATCACTGCATCTCACGACTCGGCGCTCCCGACCATCGAACGAGCGACAGCCGGCAGCGACAGGTCGGCGCCGACTTCTGATACTAGGGCACGGCGCAGCTCCTCCCATACGTTACACTCTGCCTGTGTATGCTGCGCCGTGTCTTCCGGACAGTGGATGCAATGATGGCACCGACCGTCCGGCTCTCTGTTTATGCGACACGGGTACTTGCCGAAGCAGCCATGCCTCGAGAGCACCTGCGTCGCCCGAAACGGGAGCCGTGCGTCCTTCCGAGCCATTCGTCGAGCACTGGTCGAATCGCGTCGACGGTAGCGAGGCCAGCGGTAGGGCGCAGAAGCCTGTCTCGCCTTTACGTCACCAGGACCTCGCGGAGCTGTGACCGACGAAGCTCGATCTCTCGCTGCATCGGTCCACCGCTCCGCGTTCGCGCCTTTTATGTGCCTATCCTAACTATATAATAATATTAAAAATGCGAAAGTGAGTTTTTTTATTTAGTTGTTACACTTTCACGCTAAAAGGGCTGAACAGATTTGGATGAAATTTGGCACATGGGTAAACCATGACCTGGATTAGGACATAGGATACTTATCATCCCGATTTTCTCACGGGATCGAGACTTATACTGGTAAAATCGCGGGACGCAGCTATTTCGAAATAAATTATTTGACTTTGATTTTATGTGCTTGGTAATTTAGAGGTACGAGAAGCAGGGTGTAAAGTTCACTCATTCTCTATAGAAAAGGGAAGATCCTCCGACCAGACGGGTGTTGTGTCTGGCGGGCAACTGCCCCACGATTGATGTCGGATAGTCATATTTATGTCGTTCGCGCGGTAAACTCTGCGCGATGCAGGATTTGTGTGACGTCAGGATTTTTTGTGACGTCAGGTCTTTGATGCGTAGTTTGCATGCGGTGATGTAGTTGCAGTTGTAGTAATAACTATATTACCTAATTACCTACTGTTTTGCAAAAATAAAATATTACCGGTAACTACTCAAAATTATACACAATTATCGTACACACGCATATCATTCACGTATCTAAAGTCAAGTTCCAAGCAAGCAACATTGTCGTAATTATTTATCAAAGGAAAACTAATTATAAAATTTTGGAAAAAAAAAAGGTATAACAGCAATAGGGATAAAAATTGCCACTTGCTCACTTCAGATGGCGCTGATCTCCAGCGTCTTAGAATTTGACTGCTAGCCATACATTTTTGTAAACAAGCAACTTCTTTTACGCATAATTAATTATTGAGCCCAGATGCGCAGCTGTTTACCGCAAAAATACGGGGACCCATGTATTTGCCAAAGATGTTATAAGAAGAAAACTGTGGGAGAAAGTTCTCCGAAAAAAACTGGAATCAGATATTTGGTCGAGACGATGTGTTATAAGCCTTTAAACCTTTTGTGGGAGAAAATGGTTTAAAGGTGATGCTCCCAAGAGAACTAAGTCTGTTTTCATTACACACAGGCACTTGTGACTTGTGATGTGATGTTGTGGAAATTATAGTAAAGTATATGTATGTTTATATTATTATATTAGATCAGTGCTATCTCTGAGGTTTTTCAGTCAGGAAGATCATCCCCAAGTTGGTTTTCAACTCTGATCAGGTTATTTCTATCGTACGCCTCCAGTCTTTAACAAAAACCAAACTTAGTCGACAAACACAAAATAACCTATAAAATATAAAACGTTCACAATTGATTGACTTTTCCACTAAAGCTGCTTTTTTACCAGTGGTAGACGCTTCCCCTGTCCTTAGCTCGTCTTTTAATAGTGCTACACTCCAAGTCTCTTACCTACGTCTTAATCTAGTTTTCGTATAACTTGTGATCGACACAAAAGTAAACATAAACACAACAATGGCGATTTAAAGACGTACAACTGTGCTGCCATCTGTTCTGAGCTTTCAGTTTTTAACCTCATTACTTACATTTATTTTTAAACTCACGGAACACATTATATGTACATACAGTAATCACCAAGACAAATTGGTATCCCAACCAATAATAATAAGCACTGCAAAGTAAATTACTACAGACAATTAAAAGTTGTTTATATCTGTTAGAACAAAAAAAAATTGGAAAATCCAAACGTGCATGACTCATAATACTCATTTGATCGTATAAAAAAGAAACTACTTTGAATAAAAGAGCCATTTTCAATAGGGTTCCAGAAAGAAATTAATCTCCATTGAATTATCTATACAATGGTATATAAATTAAGTAGGTTCTGAGTACTAGCAGGAGGAGGCAGAAAGGAGACAAAACAAATTTTTCGATCGCAGAGTACTATCTAATGCTTCGCATTATGAGTCGTGTAAAATACTTACAGCACAGTATTTTTTATTGACCGAGCGAGCGTAGCGAGCGAAGCGTCTCTGGATCAAGTCTGGCAAAATTTGCTTTCGTTTGTCAGTTTGTACGTACTCCTCTACAGGTCGTATTTTACAACCGATCTGGACGAAATTTGGTGTACAGGTTTGACGAATTTTTGTAATTTTTAATCGTCGGGGCTTTTTGATTGGAGGGGTACTTCCTCCAAAATGGGGCAAAAAGAGGGGCTACTGGATATCTCCGTCTGTCTTATGAGATCCGATTTAGATGGTTCTTTCTTTATTTGAAAGGTAGTAAGTAACTCTATGTTGGTCTCACAAAAAATTGGTAAAGATCTGATAAGGATCTTCGGCATGATGAGCAGAATAGCTTCTCAAAATGCAGTAAATTGCTCACTATTTATTAAAACTTATTAGTTATTTTTTCTAGCTGGCCTACAAACTTTTACTCATAATTTTTCTGGTTTTTAGGGTTCTGTAGTCAACAAGGAACCGATATAGTTTCGCCATGTCCGTCTGACTGTCTGTCTGTCTATCCGCGGCTTAGCTCAGAGAATCTTAGTACTAGAAAGCTGTAATTTGGCATGGACCTATACATTAAACACGCCGGCTGACAAAGTGGTAAAATAAAATCATGATAAATATTTGTTTTTAGGGTTTCCTCCCCTTCCTACACGTAAAGTGGGGATGATTTCTATGTTATGGGGTGTCGTGTGGGTGTGTGAAAACTTTTTTTTTACTCAGGAATGTGTTTGCGATGTTAAATAAAAACATATTATTAAAAAACAAAAAGGATTGTGTGGTTTTATGAAACCACGGTAAAAGTGAAACTTTTAAGCGAACTATAGGCGCCGCCATATTGGCCTTGGCTGCTCTGACGAGCGCCTTTCACTTTATCCCTACTCCGCGGCCGACCGTCACGCGACATGCAACACACAGACGAAAAAGTTTGAGACGATGTAATAAAAGTTTCACTTTAAAACGGTAGGTATGTCATTTTGGAAGTACTTCCCTACTTGTTGTTCTTTCCAAGGACTATTTAAGTATCATTGTAGTTATCATACTCGTACCTAAGTCATTTGACAATCCAGACAGACAATTAATCTTAACTAGCAACCCGCCCCAGCTTCGCACGTTTTTAGTCTACCGATGCGGCGACATGTTGTCAAAACATCGAGAGTTTTGTGCTATGTCTAAGTTAAATATTAATATTACACATGTAAAGGAGAATTGGCACCTGTATATGGGTTTCTGCCCTGAAGCCCAATAGAAATAAGATATATACGAATAGAAAGAGCTTTTCAAGGGCAACCTCTTCTACTAACACGACTTTTACCAATTGTTAGTCAGTTCGGAGTTAATGACCTAAATAGATGTGACTACTTGGGCACCGAAGTAAAGGAATTTTCTTGGCACAATAGCCATAAGATAATACACAATAGCCATCAATGGCTTTAGCTTTTCGAGGAGAACCTTTGCCACTCACATAACAGTTGCCAATTGCTAGTCACTTCGGAATTAATGACCTAAATAGGTGACTACTTCGACACCAAAGTTACGGACTTGTCTTGGCCCAATAGCCATAAGATATACACCAATGGAAATAACTTTTCAAGGAGAACCTTTGCTACTAACACGACTTTTGCCAATTGTTAGTCAGTTCGGAGTTAATGACCTAAATAGGTAACAACTTGGGCACCAGAGTTAAGGAATGCTTGGCGCCCAATAGCCATAACATATTCACCAATGAAAAGAGCTTTTCGAAAAGAACCTTTCCTACTAAAACGACGTTTGCCTATTGTTAGTCAGTTTGGAGTGAATGACTTAAATATGTGGGACTACGTGGGCACCGAAGTTACGCAATTTTCTTAACCCAATAGCCATAAGATATACACCAATGGAAAGAGCTTTTTGAGGAGAACCTTTGCTACTAACATGACTGTTGCCAATTGTTAGTCAGTTCGGAGTTGATGACCTAAATAGGTAACTACTTCGGCACCGAAGTTAAGGAATTATCTTGGCCCAATAGCCATAAGATATACACAGTATAGTATAGGATTAAAGATTTCGAAGGGCGAAGGCTATTATTATTGTGGCAAATTCTACAACTGGTACTGCCTTGATGAGGCATTAGATTAAGCCTTCCTGTACCCTAATTGCGTAATACACGATCAATCACTGCTTCATAAGTTGGAAAAAAAAATCTGTTCAACAATGTAAATAACGCAATGAATGTTGTTGAACTGTCAAAATTAAATAAATTAGTCATGATCGTTTACGAAAATAAGTTACGCAATTAGGATACAGGTTTCCACTCAAAATAAAACCTCAGTATCAGCGGCAATGTTGTATGTACCACCTATGGAAACACTACACAACGGAGCGTTATCAAAAATGCACCCGCAAAATAGAAGGCGTAGGGGGTCTGAAATCAGAAACCCAGCTTCCTAATACTAAAATTTATAAGCTTGATAACAGGCCGCCAAATATAAAACAGAAATAGCGACACTACATTTATGTAGCTACCAAAGAAATATGGAAATTACAAGTTTCGATAATGATGATTAAACGCCTGAAACATCTATTTCCAGTAAGCATCGAAACCTAACGCTTCAGGTTAAATATAAAATGGAAGTAGACTGCGATGTTCATACAATAAAAGATCTTCACTTTCCTTGCACACACACAACTCTTCACTCTCAGTGTCAAAGAAAGAAAAATTACTACAAGTACCTACTCAGCGAGACGGCGGCACATCTTCAAAATTCAGGTGCGGTATGCGTTCAACAGGTGTACTTGAACGCGAGTGAAAAGGTCACGGGCGTGTGTGCCGTAGTGTCACAGCGAGCACGTCATTTTTCCGTCGGCTGAATAAAACATCGATAGCGCTTCCCTCGCGAAGCAGTGGTGCGCAAGGAGTGTCGATCCTGCGCCGCCTGCGCATAGCGAGAGGCGCGTTAAATAGAACGCTGGCAGTGTGTGACTGTATCTGTGTCGTGTTGTGCTTCTAATTTTGAAATCGGAATTTATTTATTTTTAATAAAAGTAAGTAATTGCGGCCTCAGTAACATTGTTGGATATACCCTATTTTAGGATAGTTACAAAATTTTAAATTAATTTTATCAAAATAAACTCAAATAAATAATAATAATCAATCAATCAAAAAAAAAATGTCAGATCGTACAATCCAATTCGTTAGTAGGTACACATCTTAAACACTAGTGTTAATACATAATAATATTTGGTATTTTAGTAAATAATCTGAGTTTATTTTCTTAGTATTTCTCAGTACCTAAGTATCTGAAAACAAAAAAAAAGGTATAAAAATCAACTAAAAAGAAATATCAATAAACAAAATTACAATATTCAGTAAACAAAAAATGCTAGATTTTTTATTATATTAAGTACGTGTACACTAAATGTATTTATTATTAATCAATCAAATAAGAAAGTAATGGAATCAAACTCAAGAAATACAAATACCTACTTATAAGACCAATCAAGGGTCCTTAATTATCATGCCATCATTATAATTTCTTCAGACATGTGGGATTGATGAAAAACTACATATAAAGGTCTTCTTCGTATTTTCGTTTCGATGATTCATCTATGTAGGTATAATATTTGGGCCCAGTAGATGCAGGTAAAGGTGCATCTTAGGTAGACATACTGCACGCCCCTCCACAAAAAATTCTATGCAAACATTTGAAAAGTATATGAACAAGCAGTAGAGGAGCGAGCAGTTTTTAACCGATTTCCAAAAAGGAGGAGGTTCTATGTACGCCTGTATGTCTTTTTTAAATTTTACTTTTTTATAGTAAACGACCTCTACCTAATTAAATGTCTTAATTTCGTCGAATCTGAAATCTGAATCGAATGCAATCAAAACTACAAGGAGACGATGAAATTATTCTCCTATCAAGTTCTAATTATGGTAAACTTATTTATATTTTATAATAATCGCAGAACTTCCAAACAAACAGTGCAAGGATATTGTCTTCCATTAACTAAATTAACTGGTTATGAATGTTAATGACCCATGCGGTGCTAACAATACCTACTGCATTGCTAACAATCTCAATAAAAAATAAAAGATAAATTCATTTGTTCAAACATACATGAACTCTGTTTCAACTTAGTCATCCATTATTTTTAGCTATTTATGCACTATCCCTAATGATTTTTTAATTATACTTACAACATGAAAAACAATGAAAAACTTAAAACTACAGTAATAGTTACCAACTTTGCTAAATACTTACAAAACCAATTTAAAAAAACAAGTCGTTTGATTATTTTGTAATATAATAAATGCCAATTAAAATAAAACGGTGGTTTTCAACCCTTCTGTGCTCAATGACTTATTTCAAATTATCTGTCAAAAGTTTATTCGACTGTTTTTGAGATTAGCCCGAAATCCGCCAAAATGCTGTCAGGAAGTCTTGAAGCAGGTAGTCAGCATCAAATTCGAAACCAGTTATTAAAAAAGCGGACGTACAGCCTAAACAATACCATTTTTTTTAAAAACCTTGTCCTTTAGTTCAGGAAGACTGACAGACTAAACTTGTTTTAAAATGTTAAAATAATT